>CM057225.1:79132778-80515742 GCA_029891385.1 Erythroxylum novogranatense
GATGATTTGATTGAGTATAATAGATGTATGAATGCAATTATATGAGAACTTGATAATATATGACGTTGCTTGACATTGCTTGATAAATTCATAAATTGAATGAGCATGAATATTAGTGAGATTTGACATTTGAGCTAAGCATGAAAAGCATTTTCCGAAAATCGACTATTTGGATTGCATGAAAATCCATTTCAGAAATTCAGCTAGTGGACAAGAAAAGTCCAATTTTATGCATGAAATTCAGTGTTATGTGGGTTAGTTAAGTCCACCAAAGAGAGTCACGTGCACGTAGACCAAGAAAGCCTTCGCCTACGCCTGACCGTGGCATAGGATGTTCCTTTTGGACTCCTCAATATATGACTACACTTGTGTAGCTCATCAGAAACCCGTGGACTTTTCAACCATCAGCTATGTGATTATGTGTTAGCATATGTTAGCAAGAATGATGAATGCATGAATCATGAAATTTTGTTGTTAGCTTGATGAATTTGTGAAATGCAAGTTGTAAGATTTGTTAATGAAAATATTGCAAAAGTATGAGTAATGAATAGATTCACTTAGTAGTATAAATATAAACGTGTTACCCACGAGCTTAAAGCTCACCCCCACTTCCCGTCCCCATCTCCGGTGAAGATCTGGATCTCAAGAATGAGCTCAAGGCATACTCAAGATCTTAGTGTTTTGCCCATGTATTTCATGTTTTGTAATGAATGCTTTAGGTTGCATTTTGAGAAAATGATGTATTTTGATTTGAATTGTAATAGGCTTGAAATGCCTACTAAAGCATTGTAAGAACATTGTTTTGATATAAATGAAATGCATGAATTACGATTTATCATGATCTCCCAAAGCCATTTACTATCATGTTTAAGCATAGTTTCCAAAGTTGTATGAAATTGCTTTGGAATTCATGTGTGTAGATGAATGATGTAAGTTTAAGTGAGATTATAGCATGTTGAGAGTGGAGTGGATGAGTTGAGAGGTTTAGAAGTGTTTATGGTGTTTGGAATAAGTCAAGAGAGAGTGTAGAGGTTAGGTTTTGAGTTCGAATAGATATAAGTCGAGTTATTGGACCCATAAGTCGACTTGTGAAGCTTTTGAATAACAAGTCGACTTGTCAGTTAGATAAGTCGACTTGTTTGTCTCGATAAGTCGACTTGTTGGTTATAAGTCGACTTGTTTGTCTCGATAAGTCGACTTGTTGGTTATAAGTCGAGTTGTTTGTCTCGATAAGTCGACTTGTTTATTAGACAAGTCGACTTGTTCTGCAGATCCATAGATAAGAGTGTTATTTTGGGGATTGTCGAGAGCGCAGCAGGTCCGTGCCTTAGTCAGTGTATGCTCACCACCAAAGTGAGTCAAATAGAGTGTGTCAAGTTAGGGTCTTAGCAAGGCAAGTGTCTCGGGAATGAGCTCCACCAGGGACCACCTCCCGAGACAGTTGGGTCTCAGATCCAACATCTATAGTAAGTTATATACAGGTTGGGTAACGGGATCCAACAGTTGGGGTTCGGTCTCCGGGTCGGGGCCCGACATCTGTGGTATCAGAGCAGCCCTAGTTTTATGGTTTCCTAGGAACCCTAATGGGTAACCTCAAGGGTAGAGTCAGCATGCATCATGTTACATGAACCCTGTGCATTGTTTTAAATCCAGTACATGTATTAGTTTTTGAGCGAAATTTACATGATTTGAACTTGTCTTACAAGCATGAACTAAAGATTTTTAAATGGTTTTCATTAAAGGAGTAATATGCCGCCTCGAAGAAGAACTCGAGGAGCTCAATCTCGACCGAGCTCTCGGAGGGAATGCGGATGAATCCCACATTCCCCAGGATGCAGGGACCATCCCTGTTATAGATTCTGAGGTACCAAGTGTGCAGCATGAGGTGCCTCTCCAACCTCCTCCTATGCCAAACCCAGTAGACCCATAATTCTTTCAGGCCTTCGCCAAAGCTTTGCGTATGCTATGGGCCGGAAGGCGAGCTCAAAGCTAACTCCAGCAGATCGGAGTGGGCGGTATGACAAGCTCCTAAGTATGAGGTCATTGATTTCAATGGGACTACAAATCCAAGAGGCGTAGCATGGTCAAGAGGACCGAGAGGGTCCCAAGCGATGAAGTGCTCGGATGAAGAGAAACTGGATTATGCGAACGATGCACATGTGAGGAGATGCATTGCATTGGTGGGAATCAGTGCCCCGATCAAAGTTGTTCCTTCGGTGTTGACATGGAGGGATTTTGTGGAAGTGTTCAGAAAAGTATCTCTCGTGGTTTATGTGCGAGAAGGCTAGAGAGTTTCAAATCATGCAGAGGGACATGAGTGTGAGTGAGTATGACCAAGTTCACACACTTTCTCGTTATGCAGCTAACATTGTGGTAATAGAGGAAGACAAGTGCCGAAGTTCGAGGGAGGTCTTCACTGGGAATCGTGGAGAAAGTCCCGATTCACAACCTCGTGATTACCAACAGCTAGTGGATGCATCACCCAGTGAGAAGTTGAGAATATTAAAATCAAGTCGGCAGAAAAGGAAGAATAGAGAACAATCATCCAGAAGGGAGTGAGTGCTCCAAAGACTGAGAGGAGCACCAGAACCCATCATACTCAGAGTGGCATGGGCAGTAGTGGTCCTGCCAAGAGTCAGCAGTCCAGGGCAATTTCTGAACAGGTCTCTAGTGTGGGAGGCTCAGGAAAGTCATGGAAGGGCAAGCATCCCCAGTGTGATCAGTGCGGGAAGTTTCATCCAGGGAGGTGTCTTAAAGGGTTTGGTGGTTGCTTCCAGTATGGAGAGAAGGGGCATATGATGAGAGATTGTCCCCAGAGGCTGAGACAGGAGGGTTCCCAAGTTCAAGCTCAGAGGCAGACGGAGACAGTGGGAACCAGGCCAGTCACCGAAGTAGGCAGTTCTGGAGCAGTCAGGAGGGCTAATCCTGCAGGGAGGCCAAGAGCACAGGGTCAGGCACCAGCTAGAGTATTTGCCATGACCAGAGAGGAAGCTGCAGCTGCTCCTGAAGTTGTGACTGGTATGGCTCAGTTGTTCAATTCTGCAGTTTATGTTTTGATTGATACGGGTTCCACACATTCTTTTGTTTCCTCAAGTATGAATATGCATGCTGTATGTCCTGAGATTATGGACAATTTTCTGGTTGTTAGTACTCCTTTAGGGAGTAAGGTGGTGATCAGTTTAGTCTACAAGAAGTGTGAGCTCAGTATCGATGGTGCTAGATTGGTAGTAGACTTACTATCTTTAGACCTTCAGGGATTGGATGTTATATTGGGGATGGATGTCATGGAGAAGTATAAGGCCAAGCTAGACTGTAGCCTCAAAGAAGTAGAATTTAATCTGGGAGATGGTCAGAAAGTAATCTTCAAGGGGGACAGAAAACTGCTAGCGTCGAGGATTATTTCAGCCTTGTTAGCTGACAGTATGATGAACCAGGGGTGTGAGGCCTTCTTGGCACATGTGGTAGATCCAGAGGAAAATGTGTAGGAAAATCCCGGGAGGTACATCACATGTACAGGCAGCGGAAAATTTTTTTTTTGTTCCCGGGACCTTCCCGAACCCAGGATCCAGGTATCGGTATGAAGACATCAACCTAAATAGCCAATAGAGACTATCTCTAAAGGTGATCCACGCAGAGATCGAAAAACTAACCGGATCAAACCCTTGACCCGGAATAGCTAGAACAAATTAAAGCTCTGCTAGAGCCTACCTACGTCTGGAGAGCTTGAAGAAACGTTGGACCTTGCTTTGGAGAGAAGAGAGAAATCGATGATGGCTTGATGAAGAAGAAGAAATGAAATCCAATTTCACCTTAAGCTTAACTCTTAAGCTTCCTTTGTTTTCTCCAAAGAAACCTACGACCATCACACCTTAAGCAAGCCATCTTATATGTCTTTATAACCATTAAAAGACTTGAATAAGATGAAGCCATGTGGAAGCTTAATGGCCATTCATATATTAATGAATAAAGAAAGCAACTTTGACTTTTCAAAGCAATATCTCTTCCTCTTCTCCCATTCCAACGAAAATTGCATAATTTATATAATAATTAATTAATTAATTACTTAATTAATTAATTAGAATATAATTGCTAAGGTCCATCCAACTGGGAATCTGGTCCCCACTATCATCGCCCCTATCTTTGAAAGCGACTCTGAAACCTTTCTTAGCAATATTGATGTCGCGATCTCATCGGAAATATCCCAATCCCATTGGGATCCATTTAATCTAATGTCTCCATAATTGGAACTCGTCCAATTACTATTTTACTGATTCTCTGAAACACTCTTATCGTGTGACCCTTTAGGCTCCGGTTATGTTGGCCACTTAGATTAACAATTAATCGAGCAAGTCATGAGCGGTATCTAGCAACACATCATGACCCCGAATTGACCGAAAGTAATCGGTTTGATGTATTCATCACGAACCGATCACAAACCCTTCCATAGACAATTACTGCAATTCGTCCTTTCACCATCCTATACCCCACTTGGTTATGAGTATGGTCAAAGTGTCAACTCTCACTAGACTGAGTCTAGCCCAAGTGATAACAGATCTCGTCCTAGGACTTATTACTCTATATGTCCATGAAGACACTCTCCATGACATATTCACTCTGGCCAGAGATTTCCGAGTAATGATCCTGACAAGAGGCCATGGGTATCTCTTCTGCTAATCCAGAAGTGGTGAATCCTTTATTGGCTACTCAATTATCTTCGAATACCTCAAGCTGTACCCAAGCACCACCCTATGAGTTACCTCTGGAAGGCAACAAGGAATGGAGTCAAAGCACAGGATCAGTATCCAAGATATCCTTGAGTACCTCAAGTCAAACCTCTTTAGCATCTCACCTATGTACGATAATTGTGAAAGACCAAGCAACCTTTTGATTTATCTCTATAAATCTATATCCTAAGGATATAAGTCGCTTCACAAAGGTCTTTCATCGCAAATTGATTTGGACAACCAAATCTTAACTGATTGCAGCATAGAGACATCGTTTCCTAGTAACAGTATGTCATCTACATACAACACAAGGAATACGATTGCAGCCCATTAACCTTCTTATGCACACAATGATCATCCGAATTTTGTGAGAAATCAAACTCTTTGATTAACTCAACTAAACGGATAATCCAACTCCTGGAAGCTTGCTTCAATCCAAACATGGATTTCTGAAGCTTGCATACCATTTCGCCATCGATGGAAGTGAAGCCCTCAGGTTGTGTCATACACATCCTCGGGTAGATTTCCTCTCAGGAAAGCTATCTTCACATCCATTTGCCATATCTCATAATCATAATGAGCAGCAATGGCTAGGAGTATCCTAATGGATTTAAGCATTGCTACGGGGCTGAAGGTTTCGTCATAGTCAACTCCTTGTCTGTGACGAAATCCTTTAACCAGAAGCATTGCTTTATAGGTAATCAAATTACCATCCATGTTGGTTTTCTTCTTAAAAACCCCTTTGCACCTCATGGGTTTTATCCTTCGTGTAACAACCAAAGTCCATACTTGGTTTATGTACATGGAATCCATTTAAACTTTCATGGCACAAAGCCATTTTTCGCATCAACTTTCGTAACCTCTTCATAGTAGTAGGCTCATCATCTCGTATGAGTAATACGTCATTCTGCTCCTTACGAAATCCATATTTCTCGAGAATGCAGGCGTATCCTACTTTACCTACGAAATTCGTGTGTAGTAGAAGGTTGAACTGTTACCTCATCTATATGAGTGACAGTTTCAGGTTCAGGCAGTTGATCTGTGTTTGTTCGAGCATTTTGAACTTCTCCAAGTTCAACTTTGCTCCCATTGTCCTCTTGTAAAAGAAACTCTTTCTTTAAGAAAACAGCATGCTTGGAAACAAACAACTTTTGTTCCTAAGCAAGGTAGAATTGATATTCAACGAACAAACACTTGTCATCTTTGCATCAAGCTAATCTGACTGTGTCCGCTTCACATAAGCAGGACAACCCCAAACTTTCAAATGAGAAAGATAAGGTTTTTCTGTTAGTCCATATCTCCATATGGAGTAACATCAATATCTTTAATGGAACTCTGCTTAGCAAGTAAACAAATTGTCTCGGCGCGATATTCCCAAAATCAGTAAAACCTATCATCAATCGCACTATGTCTAACAAGGTTCGATTTCTCCTTTCAGCCACACCATTGTGCTGCGACGCAAAGTGGAGTGAATCGAGATAAAATCCCATTATCTACGAGATAATCCAAAACTGTTGGTCTAAGTATTTTCCACCACGATCAGATCGTAATGTCTTCATACTTTTACCAAGTTAGTTTTCTACTTCATTTCTGAATTATTTGAACTATTCAAATGCTTCATATTTGTATCTTATCGAATCTGAGATACCTATATCGTGAATAATCACCGATAAAAGTAATGAAGTAAAACAACTACTTTTGGCATGGATGGACATCGACCACATACATCCCAATGTATTAGGTCTAATATTCCATTCACTGCTCACCCTTTCCTTTAAAGGATAACTTAGTCATCTTGCCTAATAAACAAGATTCGCATGTGTCATATGATTCATAATCAAATGACCCTAAACCGCCACTCTCGTGGAGCTTAGCTATCGTGTCTCATTTATATGGCCGTCGACAATGCCATAAGTACGTTGATTTTAAATTATCTCAATTATGTCTTTTCACGCCATTGACATTCGAATCGGATATGACATATCTAATATGTCAATTCCATTGCATAATGTACCAGCACCATGAGCTTCCATTGCAACTAATATAACAACCATTCTACTAAAAGTCCAATGGAAACCAAATCTAATTAAACATAAAACATACAATATGTTATTTGTTTAAAACAGTACAAAATGACAATCATCCAATTTGAATACAAGCCCAAAGAGGAGTAACAAGACATAAGTGCATACGGCTAATGTAGCAACTCTTGCTCCATTACCTGCACGAAAGTCCAGTTCTCCTTTTATGAGCTTTCTACTGTCCCTGAGGCCCTGCATATCATTTCATATGTATGAGCCACATCCGGTATCAAATACCGATATGTTTGGATCAGGAATAGTATTAACCTCAATGACAAACATATTTGAAGAAGTAGAGGCATCCGATGCCTTCTTACGCTTCAGGACTCAGATAGATTTTACGGTTTCGCCTCTAGTGGCTAGACTTGCCACAATGAAAGCAAAATCCTTTTGGGGCAGAATCTTTGGTTTTTCCTCGATGGCACTTCCCTTTGGTTCCTTGGCCTTTTTCTTCTTTGAACTAGAAGAAGAAGCATCCACCATTAGCACTTGCTATCTATCTTGATAGCCTGCTCAGCTGTCATGAGCAGATTGATCAGCTTAGGAATTGTTGTGGATATTTGGTTTATCCGATAGTTTATCACAAACTGTGAATAACCATCAGACAATCCAACCAGAATTAAGTCTCTACTTAACTCATAATCCATTACAAATCCTAAGACGGCCAATCTCTCAATATAGCTATTCATCTTGAGGCATCTTGCATGCCAGATATCCCCGAGCCATCTTTGTGATGAAGAGAAGCCTTGAGGTCTCGAACCTTTCGCACCGAGATTGCTCAACAAACAGCTCCACAAGATGAAATACTATAGAGTGAGCATCCATGGACTCGTCTTTGCTGCTGCTGCTCTGGTGACATCGAGGCAAATAGCCATGTCCCCGCCCATTAGATGCTTACGATATGCTTCGATCCTTATTAGAAGCATCGACGGCGAAAGCATCCGGAAGTGGAACATCTAGGGCGATCCTGTTCCTCGGATCGAGAACAATTCTCGATTCCTTAGCCAATCAAGAAAATTCAGTCCGAATAGAGGCGAAAATTCACGTAATGACTTCTTCAATCAACCTAAACGCGATAGAGAGAAGGAATGATAGAATAGAAATGCTGCGATGATCATAAGGACTTGCATGATATGCATATGGCTCCCACTAGTTTCCTAGAATCCATAACCCTCTTTACTGAATCCGGAGAAACGATGTGACATAATGTCCTAGTGGGTCGATATCCGACATTGCTAAGAGTGACCTTGGGTTTGCCCAACAAGCCACAACTTAGGTCAATCGGTAGGTATCGGTCATACCAATTGCATCATCGATAACCGACATTAAGAATGACCTCGAGGTTAGCTCAACAAGCCACCTTATGTCTCGGGAGGTATCGATATACCAATTACATCTTAGACACAACTATCGATCGTCTATCAACTTGTTGATGTGTGCACTTCATTGGTATCAACTCTTTGATGCGCATACATCTAATGTATGCTACCCAACTCGCCTCTCGTCCACGTTGACCTCGAGGTTAGCTCAACAAATCAACGCTTCTAGGAAAACCGACCCATTAATTGAAAATCTTATTTTCATGGTTTGAACATATTCAGTATAGAGTGAGCTTGAGGTTAGCTCAACAACCTAACCCTATAAGAACTCTGGTTCTTACCATATTAATGGAAGGCGTTAGTTTTCATATACCGAGGAGGGATTTCGGGTCTCTAGACTCCAAGCTTAAGGATTATAGTCACGAAGACTATATGGAATGATTTAGGTTTCATCAATCGTATTGAATCAATCCTTATAATCATCCATCATCCAACCTGAGCATGCCACAAGTCGACTTTCATCAAATGCAAGTCGACTTTCATCAAATGCAAGTCGACTTTCATCAAATGCAAGTCGACTTATGCTTCTGCCCACACACAAGTCGACTTGTATGACACAAGTCGACTTATGTCACCTGCCCATGAACAAGTCGACTTATAAGGTACTACAAGTCGACTTATACTGAGATCTTGAACAAGTCGACTTATTCTATCCACAAGTCGACTTATCCAAAACTCTTGAACAAGTCGACTTATTTCATATACAAGTCGACTTATTCAGGGAATTTTGCTAAAATCTCTAATCGGCTAATTCCTCAATTAATGCAATTCCAATTCACAACACCTACATACCTAAGGTAATATCTGATAAATTTGATGTATCAATGAACAATTCATTGAACCATGAAAGCCTTAAATAGTCAAACTATATGAAAAACTTGAAATGAGTCAAAACTCATTAATTTCCAAACAATTTAGGAACACCCAAATTATCATCCTAAGCATCTCTAGCTAGCACATACATTATCAAATTTACTTCAGCACATGCCATAAAAAATATGACGGTCAAAACAAACAAGATAATGCAATATACTAACGAGACACAAATGTGACCAATTCGGCATTCAAAAATTCTTGGAAAAGCAACTTCAAGCAATTCATTTTGGCAATCATACTACATCAAGATAACACATTTTTAATCACATTAAAAATGGTGCAAGGCATTGGAACTGAAAGAGCACACTCAATCAAGCCAAGCAAAACAGTCTCAACAATTTTCACCAAAAACTGTCCAGTTCTGTACATTACTTGAAATGATCAATGAAAAAATTTCAATAAATTCTGAGAAAATTACATAGGTTACTAAATATTCAGAAAATGCTACATGAATTTGTTCAGGATTTTAGGCCAGCAAAAACTCAGTCAACCTAAATAACAAAACCGATTCAAAATCTGTGTTCATCAGCACAGCAATTCCCAACAGCATAGAATAAATTCGTGAATAAATATCCAATCACCTTGAAATACAATTTCCATGCTCACAGATATTCACCAACATCTTAGAGACATGTAGGTGAAGGAAAATTCAGAAAAAGATTTTTATAGAATTTATTCTCGATTTTATACTACTGCCTGTTCCAGAATCGTTTCACAAAACAGCATCTGTAACCTTAGGGAATTAATTAGCAAAACTATATCAAATCAAATCGATAAATTCTGAAAATTCATAGACATATTCTCTAACATGTTATGAACATTTCTGGGCAGAAAATTTCGAAAACCTATCTGTATAGCAATTCGAAATCTGGGCAGTACACATGCATCAACATCAACAGCACTTAGGGTTTCTGATCTAGCTTAGGTTTTAGCTTCATACGGGATACCAGACGCTCTGATACCACTGTAGGAAAATCCCGGGAGGTACATCACATGTACAGGCAGCGGAAAACAAAAATTTTTGTTCCCGGAACCTTCCCGAACCCAGGATCCAGGTATCGGTATGAAGACATCAACCTAAATAGCCAATAGAGACTATCTCTAAAGGTGATCCACGCAGAGATCAGAAAACCTAACCGGATCAAACCCCTTTGACCCGGGAATAACTAGAACAGATTAAAGCCTGCTAGAGCCTACCTCTGTCCTGGAGAGCTTGAAGAAACGTTGGACCTTGCTTTGGAGAGAAGAGAGAAATCGATGATGGCTTGATGAAGAAGAAGAAATGAAATCCAATTTCACCTTAAGCTTAACTCTTAAGCTTCCTTTGTTTTTCTCCAGCAAAACCTACGACCATCACACCTTAAGCAAGCCATCTTATATGTCTTTATAACCATTAAAAGACTTGAATAAGATGAAGCCATGTGGAAGCTTAATGGCCATTCATATATTAATGAATAAAGAAAGCAACTTTGACTTTTCAAAGCAATATCTCTTCCTCTTCTCCCATTCCAACGAAAATTGCATAATTTATATAATAATTAATTAATTAATTACTTAATTAATTAATTAGAATATAATTGCTAAGGTCTAGTCCAACTGGGGTCGGTCCTACCGGCCTCTAGGACCCCGTCTTTGAAGCCCTAAACCTTTCTTAGCAATATTGATGTCGCGATCTCATCGGGACATATCCCAATCCCATTGGGATCCATTTAATCCTAATGCTCTCCATAATTGGAACTCTGTCCAATTACTATTTTACAGATTCTCTGAAACACTCTTATGCGTGTGACCCTTTAGGCTCTCGGTTATGTTGGCCTTAGATTAACAATTAATCTGAGCAAGTCATGAGCGGTATCTAGCAACACATCATGACCCCAATTGACCGGAAAGTAATCGGTTTGATGTATTCATCACGAACCGATCACAAACCCTTCCATAGACAATTACTGTGCAATTAGTCCTTTCACCATCCTATACCCCACTTGGTTATGAGTATGGTCAAAGTGTCAACTCTCACTAGATCGAGTCTAGCCCAGTGATAACAGATCTCGCCCTAGACTCATTACTCTATATGTCCATGAAGACACTCTCCATGACATATTCACTCGCCGAGATTTCGAGTAATGATCCCGACAAGAGGCTATGGGTATCTCTTCGCTAATCCAAGTGGTGAATCCTTTATTGGCTACTCAATTATCTTGAATACCTCAAGTGCACCCAAGCACCACCCTATGAGTTACCTTTGGAAGGCAACAAGGAATGGAGTCAAAGCACGTGATCAAGATTCAAGATATCCTTGAGTACCTCAAGTCTAAGGATACTTGCACCATTGCTATGATGAGATCATCAATGACACTAGATAAGATATCCATGTGATGATCTCATGGCAGGTCATCCAATGAACTTACTACCGCTAGTAAGCATCCACATGTCAATTCTAAATATCTCATATTTACGCTTTACGAGATCCACCGCTTGATCCAATCAAGGAATATGACATGTGCTAGTCTATCCGGATTAATGATGTCCAGTCTCATTAATCCTTTGACTAGGGAGAATTTAGATACTGACACAATTGCACATGATAGGAATCTCAGGAGTATGATCACATCATAATTTCCTTCATGTTATGTCATATATCATGGACTTCATTAATCTGATTAAAGATCCAATCAATTCATAAACAATGTTCATGAACATCAAATTAATGAATTATGCCTTTTCTTTATTTATTCATTCGATGCATACGATTGTGAATAAAACGCAGCTAAAGGGATTGCCTTTAGGGCACAAATAAACAATCATCATCCTTGAATAAGTCGACTTATGCAATGTACAAGTCGACTTATCGGTACTTTTCAAGAACAAGTCGACTTATCAGTAGTACAAGTCGACTTGTACTTACAAAATGTGGGCAGACTAGAAGATTATCCGGTTGTCAGGGAGTTTTCAGATGTGTTCCCAGACGAGTTACCGGGGTTGCCGCTGGTGAGGAAAATTGAGTTCGAAATTGACTTGATTCCCAGAACCGCGCCAATCTCGATGCCACCATATAGAATGGCTCCAGCTGAGTTAAGGGAGCTTAAGGAGCAGTTAGAGGAGCTGTTAGAGAAGCAGTTTATCAGGCTAAGTTCATCACCTTGGGGAGCGCCAGTTCTATTTGTTAAGAAGAAGGATGGGACATGGCGCATGTGTATAGATTATAGGAAGCTTAACAAGGTGACGATTAAAACGATATCCTTTACCTAGATAGATGATCCGCTTGATCACCGCAGGAGCAAGGGTCTTTTCAAAGATCGACCTCGGATCAAAGTTATCATCAACTTTGAATCGTGGAGTCCGATGTTAACAAGACGACCTTCAGACCCGTTCGGACACTATGAGTTTAGGGTCATGCCATTCGGACTGACCAATGCTCCAGCTGCATTCATGGACCTTATGAATAGGGTTTTTCAGGAGTTCTTAGATCAGTTTGTCATAGTGTTCATTGATGACATTCTGGTCTATTCCAAGGAAGAAGGGAGCATGAGCAGATCTCGGGATAGTATTGCGAGATTGAGAGAGCGGAGTCAGATACCAAATTCAGAAGTGTGAATTCGGCGCGTGAAGTAGTTTTCCTAGGACATGTGATTTCCAGCAGAGGGATTCATGTTGATCCGAGGAAAGTAGAAGCAGTGGTAAATTGGCGAGAGCCTAAGACAGTAAAAGAGGTACGGAGTTTTCTAGGCCTGGCAGGTTATTACAGGAGGTTCGTGGAGGGATTCTCCATGATAGTTGCACCGATGACTAAGTTGTTACGGAAGAATCAGCAGTTTATTTGGAATGAGAATTGCCAGCAGAGTTTTGAGGAGCTTAAGCAGCGGTTAACTAGTGCTCCCATTTTAATTTTGCCCAATGGAGATCAGGGGTATGCAGTGTACAGTGATGCCTCGAGAAAGGGCTTGGGTTGTGTGTTAATGCAAAATGACAGGGTGATAGCTTATGCTTCACGACAGCTGAAGCCATATGAGTTGAATTATCCGACTCATGATCCGAATTGGCAGCGATGATTTTGCCCTAAAGATATGGAGACACTATCTGTATGGGGTTCGCATAAGGATTTTCACGGACCACAAAAGCCTTAAGTACATTATGAGTCGAAAGAGTTGAATTTAAGGCGTAGACGATGGTTGGAGTTGCTCAAGGACTATGATCGATGATAGAGTACCATCCGTGCAAGGCAAATGTAGTAGCGGATGCATTGAGTAGAAGTCATCCTTAGCTTATGTTCAGCGGTTTACTTGCCTCTATTGGAGCAAATGGCTGTTGAAGATCGACCAAGCGAGATCGATCATTGTATTCTTGCTCAATTCGTGGTGAGACCTATCCTTGGGAGAAGGTCAAGGAGTTGCAGGAGTAGGATACGTAATCGAGTAAGTCGAGAGATGAAATTCAACATGGTAAGCAATCGAAGTGTTAGTAAGGGATGATGGGCTAATGGTAGTCGGAAGCAGGTTATGTATTCAATGATAAGGCGCTTAAGGATGAGATCATGGATGAGGCACACAATCGCCTTATTCCATGCACCCAGCAACACTGGGATGTACAGAGATTTGAAGGAGCATTTCGGTGGAAAGGTATGAAAAGGATGTGGCGAATACGTGAGCGGATGTCTAGTGTGTCGCAAGTCAAGGCTGAACACCGTGCACCTTCAGTATGTTGCGCCATTGTCCATTCTGAATGGAAGTGGCAAAGGATCACGATGGATTTTCGATGGGTTTACCCAGATCGTTAGGAAGCATGATGCTATATGGGTCATTGAGACCGATTGACCAAGTCAGCCCATTTTCGCAATTAGCGCATGTATTCATTCTGTAAGTCTTAGCCGAAGTATATTGATGAAGTAGTGAGGTTGCATGGAGTTCCAGATTCCATAGTATCCGATAGGGATCCTCGATTCACATCGAGATTCTGGAGTAGTTTGCAGGAAGCCCTAGGGACTAAGTTGAATTTTAGCACAACATTTCATCCCCAGACGGATGGTCGATGCGAGAGGACCATTCGCACCTAGAGGGCATGCTCGAGCATGTGTTATAGACTTCAAAGGAGCATGGATGAACATTTGCCGTTGGTCGAATTTGCTATAACAATTGCACTATTCGAGCATTCAGATGGCTCCTTATGAAGCCCTATATGGCGTGAGGTGTAGAACTCCGATATGTTGGGATGAAGAAGGTGAGAGGAAGCTAGTAGGACCCTAATTGGTTCGGATGACGATGGATAAGATTGATTTGATTAAGCGAAGAACTTAAGGCAAAGACATGACGTAATGAAAAGTTATACGATGCTCACGGAAAAGAAATGGAGTATGCAGTAGGTGACAAAGTGTTCCTTAAGACCTCTCCATGGAAAGGGGTCATGAGGTTTGGTAAGAAAGGCAAGTTGAGTCCTCGTTATGTAGGTCCGTATGAGATTCTAGAGAGGATCGGGCCGTTAGCTTCTGAGTTGGCATTGCCTCGAATTATCTCGGATCCATGATGTATTTCATGTTTTCATGTTGAGGAGGTACAGATCGATCCTTCTCACATTATTCGCACCTCGAGAGGTTCAAATTGAGTGATGATTTGAGCTATGAGGAGATGCCAGTAGAAATTCGGATAGCAAGGAGAAGGTCCTCGAGAACAAGACTGCTCGGTTGGTTAAAGTCCCGGAGGAACCATGCAATTGAAGAGGCTACATGGGAACCATTGGATGCAATGAAGGAGAAGTATCCACACCTCTTCAATGAGTCAGGTAAGAATTTCGAGAACGAAATTTCTTAAGGGGGAGAAATATTAGCCCCAAAAAATTTTTTTATTTAATTAAGCAAGGTTAGACTAATTAAGAAATTGAGTTAGCATGAATTAAATATGATAGCATTAAATAGCATATGGCATTAATTAGCATGTAGTAACATAAATGAGATAGGTGGTGAATAAATGAAATTTAATATGTTGGTTGGTAGTTAGGTTAAGAATTAATGGAATTAAATGTGTTAGTTGGGCTTGAATGAAGTAGGAAAAGAAAAGAGGAATGAGTTGGGCTTAAAAGAACAAATGGGCTTGAGTAAGTTAAAGAGAAAATGATGTAGGAAGAAAGGGATTTAGATGAAGTGAACTTGGGCTTGGGCTTAAGTTAAATGAAAGTAGTATAAGGAAATAAGAAAGGAAAGGAAGGAAGGAGGAAGGAAGGGAAAGGAGTGGGCTTAGGCCTTATGGGCTTAAGTTAAGTGAGTAAGGAGTTTAAAAGAAGAAGAAAAGAAGTAAGTTAGTTGTAGGAGAAAGTAGAGTTTACGAAAATTTGAGAGGGAGAGAGGAGAGTTACGGCAAAGTGGAGAAGAGAAGAAGAAAGGAGAAAAGTTGGTGATTTTCCAAGAGTTTGGGTAAGATTTTGAAGAAAGTCCAAGAGTTAAAAGTGTGGAGGAAGGCTAGAGCTTCTTTTTGAACCAAGAAATCACTTGGTTAGCTAAAGATTCAAGGTAAGTTATGTTTTCAAGGTTAAGCTTTTGTTGGTTTCATGGTTTAGATAGCTTAGAAATGAAGTGGGTTTAGTGATTCTAGGGTTGATTTCATGACTAAGGTTCATTAGGTTTTCAATTTTAGAAACCCTAAATGATGTGAGGTTCTTTTCTTGCCATGAATGAAGGAGGACAAGAAAGAAGAGGAGAACAAGAAGAGGAGCTTCCTTAGGCAAGCTTAAGCAAGGATATAAGGTGGGTTTCACTTTTATCTTTATGCTAGTAAGTGATAAATACTATCTTAATTAAAGAAATTATGTTCTTTCAAATTACTTTGTGATGATTTGATTGAGTATAATAGATGTATGAATGCCATTATATGAGAACTTGATAATATATGACGTTGCTTGACATTGCTTGATAAATTCATAAATTGAATGAGCATGAATATTAGTGAGATTTGACATTTGAGCTAAGCATGAAAAGCATTTTCCAGAAAATCAGCTATTTGGATTGCATGAAAATCTATTTTCAGAAATTCAGCTAGTGGACAAGAAAAGTCCAGTTTTTATGCATGAAATTCAGTGTTATGTGGGTTAGTTAAGTCCACCAGCAGAGTCACGTGCACGTAGACCAATAAAGCCTTCGCCTACCGCTCGACCGTGGCATAGATGTTCCTTTTGACTCTCAAAGATATGACTACACTTGTAGCTCATCGAAACCCGTGGACTTTTCAAACCATCAGCTATGTGATTATGTGTTAGCATATGTTAGCAAGAATGATGAATGCATGAATCATGAAATTTTGTTGTTAGCTTGATGAATTTGTGAAATGCAAGTTGTAAGATTTGTTAATGAGAATATTGCAAAAGATGAGTAATGAATAGATTCAGCTTAGTAGTATAAATATAAACGTGTTACCCACTTGTTTAAAGCTCACCCCCACTTCCGTCCCATCTCCAGTGAAGATCCGGATCTCAAGAATGAGCTCAAGGCATACCCAAGATCTTAGTGTTTTGCCCATGTATTTCATGTTTTTGTAATGAATGCTTTAGGTTGCATTTTGAGAAAATGATGTATTTTGATTTGAATTGTAATAGGCTTGAAATGCCTACTAAAGCATTGTAAGAACATTGTTTTGATATAAATGAAATGCATGAATTATGATTTATCATGATCTCCCAAAGTCATTTACTATCATGTTTAAGCATAGTTTCCAAAGTTGTATGAAATTGCTTTGGAATTCATGTGAGTAGATGAATGATGAAAGTTTAAGTGAGATTATAGCATGTTGAGAGTGGAGTGGATGAGTTGAGAGGTTTAGAAGTGTTTATGGTGTTTGGAATAAGTCAAGAGAGAGTGTAGAGGTTAGGTTTTGAGTTCGAATAGATATAAGTCGAGTTATTGGACCCATAAGTCGACTTGTGAAGCTTTGAATAATAAGTCGACTTGTCGCTTAGATAAGTCGACTTGTTTGTCTCGATAAGTCGACTTGCTGGTTATAAGTCGAGTTGTTTGTCTCGATAAGTCGACTTGTTTATCGACAAGTCGACTTGTTCTCGCAGATCCATGATAAGAGTGTTATTTTGGGGATTGTCGAGAGCGCATGTGGTCCGTGCCTTAGTCGCAGTATGCTCACCACCAAAGTGAGTCAAATAGAGTGTGTCAAGTTAGGGTCTTAGCAAGGCAAGTGTCTCGGGAATGAGCTCCACCAGGGACCACCTCCCGGGATAGTTGGGTCTCGGATCCAACATCTATAGTAAGTTATATACAGGTTGGGTAACGGGATCCAACAGTTGGGGTCCGGTCTCCGGGTCAGGGCCCGACATTATGTATGGTTAGGTTCTGTGCAAATTCAATAAAAGGCAAAGACTCTTCTCATGTTTTAAGTTTTTGCTAACAACAACAAGCAATAAACATCATCGTGTGCAATTAACCACTTCAATTTGACCATCCATTTACGGATGATAAATTTTAGAAAACAAAATCTTAGTTCCTAACTTTCCCCTACAAAGTTTTCTAAAAATGGTTTAAGAATTTAGGGTCATGGTCAGAAACAATGATTTTAGGAACTCCATGTAATTGAATAATTTCAGCAAAGAACAATTCAACAATATAATTAAGATGAATCATTAGTTCTGTGATATGCAATGAAGTGTACCATCTTAGAGAACCTATCAATGACTATAAATATTGAATTGTGATCCCTCGTAAACCTAGGTAAACCCAAAAAAAGGTCTATAAAGATGTCTACCCATGGTTCATTAGGTATAGGCAACAGTCTATACAATCTATAGGGTTGTACTCTTGGTTAAACTTTCCTACACTCCAATCATCTCCTACATATTCTTTCTACATCTCTCCACATGTATGGCCAGAAGAAATGTCCATTCAAAACATAAAGACTCTTTTTAACACCGAGGTGTCTCATTAAACCTCCCAATGCAATTCTTTCACTAACAAGTCTCTAAAGGAACTTTAGGGTATACAAAGCCTATTCTCTCGAAACAATATCCCTTGTGCCTAAAGAGCTTCTTATTGGTAGATTTCTCAAATTCCCTAAACACACTTCCAAAATCATGATAATCATTGTGGAGCTCCTTTACATGCTCAAAACCTAGTAATCTAGCATTGAAAGTGCTTATAAAACATATCTCTTAGATAATGCATCCACATCTACATTTACCTTTCTTTGTTTATAATTAGCCACAAAAGGAAATTTCTCTATAAAATCCACCCACTTGGCATGCCTTTTAATAAGTCTATTTGGTCCCTTATATGCTTCAATGACTTATGGTCAGTAGGGATTATAAACTTTTTAGGCTATAAATAATGATGCCAAGTCTTTAAAGCCCTAACCAATGCATATATCTCCTTAGGTAGTGTAAGGTTGCCCTAGTAAGTTTTTCACTAAAGTATGTAATCAGTTTCCTATCTTGTGTTAAGATGGCCACTATTCCAATCCCGCTCACATCACATTCTATTAGCAAACTTAGGTAAAGCTAAGATAGGTGTTGTACTAAGTTTCTCTTTCAACAAGTTAAATGCCCTCTCTTGCTCACCCCTATTTAAATCCTGCTAATAAGTGTATATTATATTATAGTATGTTTTCTAGAGGTTTAAGTGTGTTTTAAAGCTTTTTCTTAGATGATAATCATATGTTTAGAACTTAGAATTGTGTTATTATTGGTGTTTTTATGTGTTTTAATTTTTTGATTGTTTTGGAGGAATAATTTGATCTTAATTTTATATTTGAAGGGTTGTTTGATGTGTTTGTTAGTGAGTTGAAACAAGAAAATTTAAAGAAACGATGAAGAAGAACTTAAAGAATTGGAAGATGCATTGCAACTACTTATGGGATTGCCTTTGTCACGATCGTGCATCATGGACAGTTGATTATGCAAAACTTTTCTAGCATGCGAAAATGTTGTATTCTTGACATTTTAGGTCTATTTTAGAACCAAAAAAAATGAGGAAACACTAGAAAGAACCATTGAAGCCTTAAGAATTATTTAAGGCAAAAAGAGGCTACACATTATAAACAAGGAGATCAAAGTGGAGAAATTAAGTTCAAGTCAAGTTTTCCAGAATTTCCAAATCAAGACTTAAATTTGTTTTCTTTCTTTTCTCTACTTAAATTTCATTGTTTTATATGTTAATTTAAATTATTGAGATGTTAAACATGATTATGGATTTCTAAATCAATATTAGGACTATTTTGTTAAATTTATTATTGTTGAATTCAATATATATTAATGCTTTGTGGTATTTGTTATGCTTGTACTTGATAATAAATCGAGAGATTGAATCAAGTTATATGTGTTAAGGTGTGCAATGAGAGTTTGTAACTTAATAGACTTGAAAATATCAAATTGATAAACAATCGAAGAGAGATCTTAATTGAGACTTAATTATCATTAGGATTTCTTCAAAGCCAATTGAATAGTTAGGAGTAATTTTGTGGATCTAGAGGTTACAATTCTATTGTTATCTATTTCATTTGGGATTACTTGATTATATCTCAAGAGAGGGTAACCAAAACCTTAGGATGTCTAAGATCAAGCATAATTGAATTAACAAGATAAAGGGAAGACAAAATAATGATACAATAACCCATAAGTTTGCATTATTGATTAACTTCATTCTTATTACTAGCTTCACTTATTCAATTGTTTAGTTTTATTAGCTTATTTCAATTTCAGTTAATTTTTTAATTAAATTCATTCAATCTTTTATTTCCTTAGATAAATTGTATTCAATTTGTTATGTGACTAATTAATCCCATGGGAATGATATCTTTAATACTATAAGTTACAATCTGTATACTTGTAATATAAAGTTTTATATAAAACTATCTCGCAAGTTTTTTGCATCATTGCTAAGGATTAAATCAGCATCTTATTCAATTTGAATTCTTTGATTTAAGGATGTTAATACTTTTCTTAAGTGATTGTAGGTACATTAACGCAAGAATCATAAGGAGAAAATGAGCAAATTGTAAACCTTTTCTTCCAACCTAGTTAAGGAATTATATAATGAATGGGAGTTACTAAAACTCATATAATCTTTGGTGGAAGAACTACCTAAATTATTTTTGGAATAAAAATGTAGGGAACAATATGGGAGCAGAAGGTCCACCAAGTTTCCAACAGGACAGGCTTGAATCTTTGTAGTCCAAGTTAAACAAGTTAACGGATGTGTTAAGGATAGCCTATCGCTAACTACCAAATAATAAATTCCTAACTACCAAACTATACAGTAAATGATAAGCTAGGGTCGAACCACAGAGAGATGGGATGCAAATGTTATTTCAATTTTGTAACAAAAGAAAAAAACACGCTAAAATGATGAAGACAAGACAACTAATATGCAATGAATGTAACCAAAAAGACAAGTACAAAACAAATTTAGAAAAGTCTAATAACAATGGTAAAGAAGTAGGCTGGAGATATCTTTGGGATTTCGGGATGTTCATTGATCCTTGAATCTAAACAAAAGGGTACTCGCATCATGGTGTTAGCCTATGGACTCGATTAAGCTCTCGAACCCTTAATCTCTTTAAAATAGTAGGCTCTTTAAGTTTAATAGTGAAGATGCATTAGGTACTGCGAAACAACTAACTCAGGTCCCCTACTCATAAGCTCGGAAGGTGTAATCTAAAGGAATAGGATCCTAGATTAGTTGATTAAGTATCCTAACAAATTCAACTAACCTATTGCTACTTCCAGGAATCACTATGGATTGTTACATATCATAAGCTCAACCCTAGCCTTTGGATTAGAAGGCTACCTAAAGGGTGATCAAACCCATAAGCAATTCCTAATTCATGACATTTATCTTAAATCTCAAACCAACCTAGACCTACAAGCACCAATTTAAGACAAATTCAACTCCATTCTCACAATTTCCATCCCTTCATCCTTATAATATCTCCAAACCCCTAAGTAGTCTAGCCACACATGTTCATATTAAGCACATTTGATATTAAATAAACAAAACCCATACTCAATTAAATAAAACCAAGGCTGGAAATATAAACGAAGTGATAAAAATCAAAATTCAACGCTAAATAAAAATCAAAACTATTTATGCTAACAAATGACTGATCATACCCCAAATTATAAACTCTAAACTAATTGCATGAAAATGAAAATTCCAGCACACACAACTTGCACAAAAACCCAAATTAATTGATCTTGAATCTAAGAACATACATAAATCCTAACTTTTAGGCACAAATTAATCAAAAGCATCACAAATAAGCAAAAACCTATAACATAAACCATTAAACATTCAAATGGCCAACAAATTCATATCTGAAAAAACATATAAATAAACTCAAACAACCAAGATTAAAGCTGGAAAATTGAAGGAATAAACATCCATTGATATAACATAGAGGCTCCTTACAAAATTCATAAAGATCAACTACAAAATCCATCAAACATTCATTCTAAATATTCTAGAACATGTAAAAACGTGATTAACACTAAGAAAGCTTTAAACTAATTGAATAAATATGAAAATAAAGCATTTAAACTAAAATAGAATAGCTAAGCTTACGAAAAATAACAAAAACTTCTCTATTGGTTCCTCTTCTCTTATTGGAGCTTTCCAAAAATGGCAAATTTTGAGAGCCCTTCTTTCTTCTTAGAGTTTTTTTTTTCCAAAAGTGGCAAATTGGAGGCTCTTCTCTAGGCCTTCTTCTCTTTCTTTTTATAGTATGTTCCACTTAGGGTAAAACCTAGGACTTTTCTGTGCCTCAATAGTCTAAAAAACCCTTAAAAAATTTAAGTTCGAAAGGTCGTCCGCCTCTGTCTACGTGTAGGTCGTGATCGTGGCCTTTAGTGCATGATCATGGCCAGTTTATCTACTCTCTGTCATAATCATTGATGACTCTCCATGCAGCATGATGCACATCATGATTGTGACAGGTGCATTTTTACCCAGTTGCATAATCATGCAACATATGCATGATTGTACAAGCCCTCTTTTGTCTTTCCGCCTAACCCTATAAATAGTATTTTTCTCTTTATCCAACTCGCACCTTCTATCTCTAAGTAGTAGTCCACCTCCATAGTGTAGGAAAATTTCGGTGTGAGCATCACATGTTCACGGTACAGAAAACAAAAATTTTTATTCTGGGACCTTTCCGAAAGCCAGGATCCATGTGTCTATACAACAAACTCAAACTATAACGGCCAAAGGAGACCGTCTATAACGGCATCCACGCAGAGATCGAAAAACCTAACCGGGACAAACCCTTTGACCCAGGAATAGCTAGAACAAAGTAAAGAGTGCTAGCTCCTACCTTTGTCCTTGGAGAGCTTGAGAAATGACGAAGAGGAGGTGAAGCCTTGAAGAAGAGCTTGAAAGATGATGAAGCTTGAGAGAGAAACTCTTTCTCTTCAAATCCTTAGATTTTCTCTAAAAAGCCCACGGTGATTATCTTATAAACTTAGAACTTAGGTTTCTAAAACCTCTTCTTTTTTTCATAACCAACGATCACCTCTCTTCTCTTCTCCATTTTTTTGTCTTCTAGCCATTAAATGCTTTTTGATGACTAAGCAAATAAGGAAACTTCTCCTCCCTTCTTCCATCATACACGTATATATATATATATATTAATTAATTCTTTAATTAATTAATAATATATATATGTATATAACTACTGAAGTGGTCCAGTCACACTGAGGTCGGTCCTACCGGCCTACCGGGTCCCGATATGGGAAAAACCTCCGGAAACGTTTTTCAGCAATATCGATGTCACGATCTCATCGGGACATATCTCGATCTCATCGGGATCCATTTAATCCTTTTACTCTCCATATATTGGAACTCTGTCCAAAACTATTTTACGAATTCTCCGAGACACTCTTATGCGTGTGACCTATTAGGTTCCCGGTTATGTTGGCCACTTAGATTAACACTTAATCCAAGCAAGTCATGAGCGGTATCTAGCAACACATCATGACCCCCAATTGACCGGAAAGTAATTGGTTTGACGAATGAAAATATATTCATCATGAACCATATCACGAACCTTTTCTTAGACAATTACCGTGCAATTCATCCTTTCACCATGCTATACCCCACTTGGTTATGAGTATGGACAAAGTGTCAACTCTTTACTAGACTGACTATGTCAAATCTAGTCCAAGTGATACCAGTTCTTGTCCTGGGACTCATTACTTTATATGTCAATGAAGACATTCTTCATGACATATATGCTCCGGCCAAAGACTTCCAAGTAATGACCCTGATAAGAGGTCATGGGTATCATCTTCTGCTATCACAGGAGTGGTGAATCCTCTATTGGCTACTCAATTACCTTCGAATACCTCAAGCTGTACCTAATCACCACCCTATGAACGACCTCTGTAAGGCAATAAGAAATGGAGTCAAAGCACAGAATCAGTATCCAAGATATCCTTGAGCACCTCAAGTCTAAGGATACTTGCACCATTGCTATGATGAGATTATCACTGACAGTAGAATAGAACATCCATGTGATGATCTCATAGTAGGTCATCCAATGTACTTACTACCTCTAGTAAGCATCCACATCTCAACCCTAAATATCTCATATTTACGACCTTCGAGATCCACCGCTGATCAAATCAAGGAGCTTGAGATGTGCTAGTCTCTCCGGATTACCGATGTCCAGTCTCAATAATCCTATGACTAGGGATAATTTAGATACTGACATAATTGCACATGATAGGAATCTCAATAGTATGATCACATCATAATTTCCTTCATGCTATGTCATATATCATGGACTTCATTAATTTTCTTATACATCAATATCCATTCATAAATAATGAACAGCAAGGTAATGAAATATGCCTTTCTTTATTTATTCATAAAGTATGTACACAACTTTGTACAAAATGCGCTAAAGGCGATTGCCTTCAGGGCACTACTCTAACAATCTCCCACTTGACCTAAAGCCAATCGCCTTGATATCTAATACTATAGACGAGTACATGAGAATCAAAACTCTTTTGTGATAATGGCTTTGTCAACCGATCAACAATATTCGCTTGGTGGGAATTCTCTCGATCCGACATCACCTCGCCCTATGATCTCCTGATCGATGATATCTGCATGAGTACGTTTGGATCGTTGATGAGACCTTGGTTCTTGCGCTGCTAATAGCCCCATTGTTGTCACAATACAATCAGATGGACCCATCAACGCTAGGAACCACACCAAGTTCAGTAATGAACTTCTTGATCCAAACTGCTTCCTTTGCTGCTTCTGAAGCGGTAATGTACTCTGCCTCGGTTGTTGAATCGGCAGTTGTCTCTTGTTTGAAACTCTTCCAACTAACTGCCCCACCATTCAGTGTGAATACATAACCTGATTGGGATTTGGAATCATCCTTATCAGATTGAAAATTGGCATCTGTATACCTGCTCAGTTTGAGATCTCCATCTCCATATATCAAGAAAACATCCTTAGTCCTTCGCAAATACTTGAGGATATTCTTGACTGCCACCCAGTGACCCTCACCAGGATCCGATTGGTATCTGCTCGTAACACTTAGAGCATATGATACATCGGGTCTCGTACATAGCATAGCATATATGATAGATTCTACTGCAGATGCATACGGGATCATATTCATGCACATCCTCTCATCTTGTGTCTTAGGACACATAGATTTAGAGAGTGTTATCCCATGAGTCACGGGAAGGTACCCTCTCTTGGATTGCTCCATGCTAAACCTTTTAGCATCTTGTCTATGTACGTTGATTGTGAAAGACCAAGCAACCTTTTTGATCTATCTCTATAGATCCTTATCCCAAGGATATAAGTTGCTTCACCAAGGTCTTTCATGGCAAATTATTTGGACAACCAAATCTTGACTGATTGTAGCATAGAGACATCGTTTCCTAGCAATAATATGTCATCTACATATAGCACAAGGAATACGATTGCAGTCCCATTAACCTTCTTATACACACAGTGTTCATCCGAATTTTGTGAGAAACCAAACTCTTTGATTACCTCATCAAAACGAATATTCCAACTCCTGGATGCTTGTTTCAATCCATAGATGGATTTCTGAAGTTTGCATACCTTTTCTCCATCATAGGAGGTGAAGCCCTCAGGTTGTGTCATATACACATCCTCAGCTAGATTTCCATTTAAGAAAGCTGTCTTCACATCCATTTGCCATATCTCATAATCATAATAAGTGGCAATGGCTAGGAGTATTCTAATGGATTTAAGCATTGCTACTGGGCTGAAGGTCTTGTCGTAGTCAACTCCTTGTCTTTGATGAAAACCTTTAGCCACAAGCCTTGCTTTATAGGTAATTACATTACCATCCATGTCGGTTTTCTTTTTGAAAACCCATTTGCTTCCTATGGGTTTGATTCCTTTGGGTGCCTCAACCAAAGTCCATACTTAGTTTTCATACATGGAATCCATTTCAGCCTGCATGGCATGAAGCCATTTCTCAGACTCTGAACTCTTCAGAACTTCTTCATAGGTGGTAGGCTCATCATCTTCTATGAGAAATACGTCATTCTGTTCATTCACGAGAAATCCATATCTCTCAGGAATAGAGCGTATCCTACATGACCTCTGAACTTCGTGTGTTGTAGAAGGTTGAATCATTACTTCATCTGTATGAGTCACGCTTTAGGTTCGAGCGATTGATCTGCGTCATTCGAGCATCTTGAACTTCTTCAAGTTCTATTTTGCTCCCACTGTCTTCTTGTAAAAGAAACTCTTTCTCTAAAAATACAGCATGTTTCGAAACAAACACCTTTTGTTCCTCAGCAAGGTATAATTGATATCCCATTGTTTCTTTAGGATATCCTACGAACAAACACTTGTCAGACTTTGCATCAAGTTTATCTGACTCAAGTTTATCTGACTGTGTCCGCTTCACATAAGCAGGACAAACCCAAACTTTCAAATGAGTAAGATAGGGTCTTTTGTTAGTCCACATCTCATATGGAGTAACATCAACTGTCTTTGATGGAACTCTGTTTAACAAGTAAACAGCTGTCTCGAGTGCATACCCCCAAAAGGATTTTGGCAATTTTGCAAAGCCCATCATAGATCGTACCATGTCTAACAAGGTTCGATTTATCCTTTCTGCCACACCATTATGCTGTGGTGTGTAAGGAGGAGTCCATTGAGATAAAATCCCATTATCTCTAAGATAATCCAAAAACTTTTGCTCTAAGTATTCCCCACCACGATCTGATCGTAATGTCTTGATACTTTTCCCAAGTTAGTTTTCTACTTCATTTCTGAATTGTTTGAACTTTTCAAATGCTTCAGATTTGTATCTCATCGAATCTGGTACCCATATCGAGAATAATCATCGATAAAGGTAATGAAGTAAAGACAACCACTTCTGGCATGGATGGACATCAGACCACATACATCTGAATGTATTAGGTCTAATACTCCAGTCGCTCGTTCACCCTTTCCCTTAAAAGGTAATTTAGTCATCTTGCCTAATAAAAAATATTCGCATGTGTCATATGATTCATAATCAAATGACGCTAAACTACCACTCTTATGGAGCTTAGCTATGCGTCTCTCATTTATATGGCCAAGGCGACAATGCCATAAGTAAGTTGATTTTAAATTATCTCGTTTATGTCTTTTCGTGTCATTGACATTCATAATTGGATGTGACATATCAAATATGTAAATTCCATTGCATAATGTACCAGTACCATAAAGCATTCCATTCAAACTAATAGAACAACCATTGTTACTAAAAGTCACATGGAAACCAACTCTATTTTAAAAAGAAACAGACAATATGTTCTTTGTTAATACAGGTACAAAATAACATTCATCCAATTTAATTACAAGCCCAGTGGGGAGTGACAAAAAGTAAGTGCCTACGGCTAATGCAAAGAACTCTTGCTCCATTTCCCAAACGCAGTCTAGTTCTCCTTCATGAGTCATCTCATCGTCCCCGAGGCCTCGCGATATCATTGCATATGTGTGAGCCACAACCGGTATCTAATACCCATATGTTATGGTCATAAATAGTATTAACCTCAATGACAAACATACCTGAAGAAGTCGAGGCATCTGATGCCTTCTTCTGCTTCAATTCTTCCAGATAGACTTTACAATTCCGCTTCCAGTGGCCAGTCTTGCCACAATGGAAGCAAGTTCCTTTTGGTGCAGTCTCTTTGGTTTTCTTCTTGGTTGCACTTCCTTTTGGTTTCTTAGACCTTTTCTTCTTTAGATTTTTTTCTTTGAACCAGAAGAAGAGGACGCCACCATAAGCACTTGCTTGCTATCCTTCTTGATAGCTTGCTCTGCTGTCTTGAGCAGATTGATCAACTCAGGGATTGTCGTGGATATTTGGTTCATCCGATAGTTTAACAAAAACTGTGAATAACTGTCAAACAATCCAACTAGAATTAAGTCAACATTTAATTCATAATCCATAACAAAACCTAAGACGACCAACCTCTCAATATACCCATTCATCTTCAGTGCATACTGCACTGCAGATGAACCTGGAGTCATCTTAGTAGTGAAGAGTAGCCTCGAGGTCTCGAACCTTTCAGACTGAGCTTGCTCATCAAACAGTTCTCTAAGATGAAACACTATGGTATTAGCATCCATAGACTCATGCTGCTTCTGCAGCTCTGGTGACATCGAGGCAAGCATAATGCAGGTAGCCATGTCACTGTCTTTAAGATGCTTACGATATGCTTTCTGATCCTCATCAGAAGCATCAAGAACAGTGGATCAGAAGTGGAACATCTAGAAATATCCCAGCCCTCGGACACGAGAACAATTCTCAGATTTCTCAGCCAATCTAGAAAGTTAGGTCCAGTTAATTTGTTCGAGTCCATAAGCGAGCGCAAGTTCACACTGGAAGTCATCTTCAATAACCTAAAGGGAAAAGAGAGAAAGAATGTTAGAATAGAATTACATGCATGATCATAAGGACTTGCATGACATGCATATGGCTCCCACTAGTTTCAAAGAATCCATAACCTTCAGTACGAATCCAAGAAACATTATGACAAAATGTCTTAGTGGGTCGATATCCAACATTACTAAAATGACCTTGGGTTTACCCAACAAGCCACCTTAGGTCAATCGGTAGGTATCGGTCATACCAATTGCATCATAGATATCCGACATTACTAAAATGACTTTGGGTTTACCCAACAAGTCACCTTAGATCTATCGGCAGGTATCGGTCATACCATTTGCTTCATAGATGCAACTATCGACTAGTGCTATTAACTCGTGATGTATGCACACACATTGGGTTATCAACTCTTGATGCGCGTACATCTGATGTACACTACCCAATTTTGCCTCTGTCCACGTTGACCTTGAGTTTACTCAACAAATCAACGCTTCTAGTGAAAACCGACCCATTAGTCCGAAAATCTTATTTTTATGGTTCGAACATATTCGTATAGAGTGAGCTTGGGTTTACTCAACAACCCAACTCTATAAGAACTCTAGTTCTCCCTATATTAATGGAAGGCGTTAGTTTTCATATGATGTGTGAGGGTTTTCAGGTCTCATCTTCTTCTCCTCCAAGCCGTAGGATTATAGTCACCATGACTATATGGAATGATTTAAGGTATTTCATCAATCACATTGAGTCTATACCTAAAATCATCCATCATCCCACCTTTGCATGTTGTAAGTCGACTTGTGTATATGTAAGTCGACTTATGCTAGTGTGTAAGTCGACTTATGCATGTGTAAGTCGACTTATGCAGCTGTGCACGAACAAGTCGACTTGTACAATTGTGCAAGTCGACTTATGCGTCTACAGTGCACGGACAAGTTGACTTGTATATTTATTAGTCGACTTATCCATGTATAATTGCTATCTAATCGGCTAATTTCTCAATCCGTGCAGTTCCAATTCACAAAACCAAGTGTAATATCCTTTATTATGATGTACCAATGAAACACTTTCATTGTTCCATGCTTACCATATATAGTCAAACTATACATGAAAAACTTGAAATTGATTAATACACTCTTATTCATTTAGATTTCCAAATAATTTGAGAATATCAAACTATCACCCTAAGTATCTCTAGGTAGTCTAAACTTTACCAAAATTATTTCGGCACTGGTCACAAAATTTGTGACGGCCAAAATAATCAAGACAACGAAATACACTAACGAGACGCTAATGTGACATATTTGACATCCAAAACATATTTGGAAACCCAATTTCAAGAAATTCAATTTGTAAAGCATACAACATCAATATAACACATTTTTAATCACATTAAAAATGATCCAAGGCATTGGAATTGAGAAATACACAATTTATCATTCCAAACAAAACAGCTCCAACAACTTTCTCAAAACTGCCAAGCTCTGTGTTTTGCTTGAAAAACTCATTGAAAAAATCTCAATAAATTATGAGAAAATTACAGAGGTTACAACATGCCCACAAAATGTTCCATGAATTTTTTCAGGATTTATTTCCATTAAAAACTCAACCAACCTTAGCAACAAAGCCAATGTAGAATCTGTGTTCCTCAACACAGTTATTCCCATCAGCACACAATAAATTCTCAAATAAATAATAAATCACCTCGAAATTTTTTTTCCATTCTTATAGACATTCATAAACATCTTAGAGACATGTTGGTGAAATAAAATCCGAAAATGTTTTTTCTACAATTTGTTCTCGAATTTATAAGCATGCCTATTCATTGAATGTGTACAAAGACAGCAACCAGAACATTGGGGAATAAATTAGCAAAACCATATCAAATCACATTGATAAATTCCAAGCTTTCACATAGATATGCAACAACATCTTGTGAACATATCTGGGCAAGAAAATTTTGAAAACTATATTTCTATACTGAATTCGAAATTCACACAATCAACATGCATCATCGTCATAAGCAATAGGCAACTCCGACCTAGTCATAATTTCTTCGTTATATACAACACAAGTGGCTCTGATACCACTTTAGGAAAATCCTGGTGTGAGCATCACATGGCCACGGTGTGGAAAACAAAAATTTTTATTCCAGGACCTTCCCGAAAGTCAGGATCCATGTGTCTATACAACAAACTCAAACCATAACGGCCAAAGGAGACTGTCTTTAACGGTATCCACGCAGAGATTGGAAAACCTAACCGGGACAAACCCTTTGACCCAAAAATAGCTAGAACAAAGTAAAGAGTGCTAGCTCCTACCTTTTTCATTGGAGAGCTTGAGAAACGACAAAGAGGAGGTGAAGCCTTGAAGAAGAGCTTGAAAGATGATGAAGCTTGAGAGAGAAACTCTTTCTCTTCAAATCCTTAGATTTTATCTAAAAAACCCACGATGATCATCTTATAAACTTAGAACTTAGGTTTCTAAAACCTCTTCTTTTTTTCATAACCAACGATCACCTCTCTTCTCTTCTCCATTTTTTGTCTTCTAGCCATTAAATGCTTTTTGATGACTAAGCAAATAAGGAAACTTCTCCTCCCTTCTTCCATCATACACGTATATATATATATATGAATTAATTCTTTAATTAATTAATAATATATATATGTATATAACTGCTGGTCCAGTCACACTGGGGTCGGTCCTACCGGCCTACCGAGTCCTGGTATGGAAAAAACCTCCGGAAATGTTTTTTAGCAATATCGATGTCGCGATCTCATCGAGACATATCTCGATCTCATCGGGATCCATTTAATCCTTTTGCTCTCCATATATTGGAACTCTGTCCAAAACTATTTTACAAATTCTCTGAGACACTCTTATGCGTGTGACCCATTAGGTTCCCGGTTATGTTGGCCACTTAGATTAACACTTAATCCAAGCAAGTCATGAGCGGTATCTAGCAACACATCATGACCCCCAATTGACCGGAAAGTAATTGGTTTGACGAATGAACATATATTCATCATGAACTATATCACGAATCTTTTCATAGACAATTACCGTGCAATTTGTCCTTTCACCATGCTATACCCCACTTGGTTATGAGTATGGGCAAAGTGTCAACTCTTTACTAGACTAACTATGTCAAATCTAGTCCAAGTGATATCAGTTCTTGTCCTAGGACTCATTACTTTATATGTCAATGAAGACATTCTTCATGACATATATGCTCCGGCCAGAGACTTCTAAGTAATGACCCTGACAAGAGGCCATGGGTATCATCTTCTGCTATCACAGAAGTGGTGAATCCTCTATTGGCTACTCAATTACCTTCGAATACCTCAAGCTGTACCTAATCACCACCCTATGAGCGACCTCTGTAAGGCAATAAGGAATAGAGTCAAAACACAGAATCAGTATCCAAGATATCCTTGAGCACCTCAAGTTTAAGGATACTTGCACCATTGCTATGATGAGATTATCACTGACAGTAGAATAGAACATCCATGTGATGATCTCATAGCAGGTCATCCAATGTACTTACTACCTCTAGTAAGCATCCACATCTCAACCCTAAATATCTCATATTTACACTTCGAGATCCACCGCTGATCAAATCAAGGAGCTTGAGATATGCTAGTCTCTCCAGACATCGATGTCGGCCTCGGTAATCCTATGACTAGGGATAATTTAGATCTTGACATAATTGCACATGATAGGAATCTCGATAGTATGATCACATCATAATTTCCTTCATGCTATGTCATATATCATGGACTTCATTAATTTGCTTATAGATCAATATCCATTCATAAATAATGAACAGCAAGGTAATGAAATATGCCTTTCTTTATTTATTCATAAAGTATGTACACAACTTTGTACAAAATGCGCTAAAGGCGATTGCCTTCAGGGCACTACTCTAACACATAGCTTATTGTTTTCTCTCATATCTTTATTAGATTTTACTTGGTTTTTATTTATTTCTTTCATCTTTCTTCTAGATTAACATTATTTCCATACAAATCTAGTGATTCCCATCCTAAAAAACCATCTTTTTAGTAAGTTATGCAAGATTTTATCCATACTTTCTCTCTCTTGCCTTTTTTACTCTCTATTATGTTTTTGTTATGGTTTCTTGGTTATTTTTATAGGTTTTACTCTCCATCATGTCTCCAAGAATCAAACAAATTACAAAATGCTAGAACACTAAAGGTAAAGCGAAGGTGCTGGGTAATGGTGCATATGATTTAGCCAAGAATTTTGGAGCTCCTTTTTCGATCTTCTCTAAAAAAAGGTAAAAAGTTCCAAAACCTTCATTCTAAAATAATTACTGCACCTTGATATTTTAATTTTTCAATTTTAAAAGATTTAGATTTGAAAGGAAAAGTTGAGGGTTTAAGTGTTAGAATTCAATAGGATAAATTGATACGTTGTAATTATATTGTGTTTGAAGAATTGACCCTTGAAATTTACACTACTTTATGTTATGAGTTAGGTAAGTTAGATAATTTTTTGTTTTGAATGCGAGGAAAGCATTATAATTTAGGCTATGATATCATGGAACAATTTTTTTTCTAAAATCAAACATTGTTGAAAAAATAAAAAATTTCATGCAAAATATGTTGGAAAAAGTTAACTAGATTGGATGTGTTTAATCCATAAAATGCACCTAATATTTTTATTAAAAATCATGAACACTTGTTATTACATAAATTAATGTGTAATGTTGTTTTTGCTAATAGTCAAAGTAACAAGTGCTATAAAAAAATATGTATTTCTACTTTAGTTTATGGATAATAAGGTTCAATTATGTAAATCCATCCACATGTTTCAAATAATAGTTACTTCGTTGAATAAGAAAAGTAGCTATCTAGGCATGGGATTTCTTGTAAATGCTTTGAGTCAACTGCCTGATGTTAATATTGATAAACTAACTGTTGTTTTTCCTAAGCATTTAAATCACACGCATTTAAGGAGAGTTGAAATCTTGGAGTGTCATGCTATGGAACTCTGAGATAATGACTCTAAATCAAATGTTAAACATAGGATAGGACAAATGAGTTATCATTTTGCACCTCTATAACAACACTTGCCAGTCTCATTAAGTGATGAATTCGAGGAGGAGGAAGAAGGTTGGGAGAAGGTTCTTGAAAAAATGGATGAGAATAACAAGTGCCTAGAGGATCGTTTGGATACCATAAAGGCACTGCTGAAGGAGGTCATGCACCATCAACGATATTAGATGAAGAAATTGTTAAAAAATTTTGCTACCCATGGTGTCTAAGTTCGATCTCCAACACTGTCACCACCTGAATGTCTATAAATATTCTTGCTTTTACTTTTATTTATTGCTATTTCTCTTTATTTTATTGTTTTGGTTTCAACATTGAGGACAATGTGTTATTTAAGTGTGGGGATGTATACGTACTTGTATAACATTTTTTAAATAAAAATTTGTATTGACTCAAGCTAAGCGTGACAAAAAATACATCACAAAGACAGAAGACCTTAATTACAATATCAACAACTGACAAGAGCTAATCCTATATTTGTTACCCAAATAAATAGGAGAAATTTATATGATAAACACTCATGAAACTTGTCACAAAATCATAACAGAGAAGGAAAAACATAAGATGCCATACAAAACCTATTAACCACAATAACATGGTTAGTCTTTCGCACTCAACACTATAATACATAGTCAACAATTAAATAACCATTAGAGAAAACAACTAGCATTTGCTATAATAACGTATAGTGTCCCAAAATCTCATATCAATAGACATTCCAATGTCTCCTCATGTTTGAACTGAGGTGGAGATGTTTTTCTTTGGAAAAAAGGAGTTCCTTTATCTAGGACAAAATGTTGTCAGCTAGTTGTTGCACTTCTTTCGCCTTTCCAATATATAATCGATGATTTTGTTCCTTCTATATATAGTAGATTTTGCAGCAAAAAACAATTTGAACAACCTCATCTTGTTGTAGGTGATTAATCATGTTTGTAGTCCATCACACTACGTTTTCCTAATTATCTTGGGGGCAAAATACTTGCATAATGTGTTGGATTTTACTTTAAATAACATGTGAGAAATGTCATTAAAAAAATAAATGGTTATGAGTTTCACATTCTATTGCACATAGACAGCAATTGACATCAAAATTGGTGGCATTTTCATATTGTCAAGCTTTCGTTTTGAGCCTATCTTTCATTACAAGCCAACATATAAAGGCTACCTTTGGGGATAATTGGTTTTGTCATATAATTTCAAACCAAATGACTCTAGGTAGCAATACCTTAAATAGGTTGTAGCATGATCTATTAGAAAATTCCTTATAGTAGGTATCAGTCCATATAGTTATATCCTCGTACCCAATTGGTGCATAATTAGGGAGTAGATTAATAATGCTAGCAACACCACAAAAGTTGTAAACACAATGACCAATAAATATTATGGAACTTATTTTTACTTAAATAGGTATTCGAAGTAACAAATGTCGAAGTTCATTCATGTTGATAAGCAGACTCATACCAAACTAATTATCAAATGAAAACCATGTTGATTTGCCATTCCTGACTTATTTCTTTATCAAGTGATAGATATGGGGTCTCAATCTCAACATTTGTCTAAAACTCTATGAGTTTTCACAAGTTTGCTCTAATTTCCAGAAGCTTTTCTCTTTCATATAGTATTCATTTATCTATTTGGACCATAGAGCTTCCTTGTCCTTGAATAACCTCCATATCTGCTTCATGAGCATCACTTTCTGAATTGTATAAAGAGAAGTGATCCCTAATCCCCCTCCTCTTTAGAGAGACATAATTCATCCCACTTAACTTTGGCTCCTTATGAATTACCAATTTTTCCATCCCATAAAAATTGTTTAATATACTTCTCAATCTCCTTTATAATCTTCTTAGGTGGCACTAGATGAGGATATCAACTAAAATCTTCCTAAAACAGACAACCACCTATTTTGCCAAACATTGATCCTAGTTTTGTACATTTCAATTAAAGGAAAGAATTCCCCATACTTCGATTTGTTTATAGTGATCGGGATACCCAAATATTTGAACGGAGGGATATGAAACTGAAGTTATGACAATCTACTAACTCCTCCATATTCAACACATCTTAAGAAACATATACATAACTTTTTTTAGAATTGATACTCAAACCAGACATCTTACTGAACTTGACAAGAATACTCATCATGAGATGTAAGGAGTATGGATCAATGCCATACATAAAAAATAAATCATCGATGAAAGCTAGATGACTTTGCTTGAGCACCTCACATTTATAATGGAAGGTGAATCTTGGATTCTCAGTAGCTAACATTCTTAAAAGGATCTCAATGATGAGTGAGAATATATAGGGGAAAGCGAGTCCCCTTGTCAGACGCCTTTGCAATTTTTAAAGAACTGAGTAGGTTTCCCATTGAGAAGTATGTTGAAATTAGAAAAAGAAATGCACTTTGTTATCCATCCAACAAAGGTATCTGGGAAGCAAAAAATTTGAAGACAATTATTGATTAAAACCCATCTAATGGTTTTAAAAGCTTTCAAGAAATCAATCTTAATGCAAAAACTCTTGATAGCCCTCTTAGAATTGTAGTCCCTCATCAACTCTTGAACAAATTAAATATTATCCCCAATATTCCTTGCCCGAATAAAAGATCCTTGAGAAATATTGATAATAGGCTCCAATCATTTCTTCAATCTGCTCATAATAATTTTCGAGATGAGCTTATAAATGGTGTTGCAACAAAATATAGGTCAAAAGTCTTTCATGGTAGAGGGGTTTTGAACTTTTGGAACTAAGTAAATAAACGTTATGTTGATTTCCCCAAGTTTTGAAGAATGAAAGAACTCCTGCACGACTTTTACCACTAATTCTCATATACAGTTCCAAGTCTTTTGAAAGAAATAAACGTTAAACTCGTCTAACCCAGGAGCTTTAGAAGGATTTAAACTAAAAAGGTTGTTTTTAATCTCCAACTTTGTAATTGGGCTAATTATGGCTTCCCTAACTTCTTGACTAATTCCTTCATTAAGAACCCAAGAGAGATCACAAGTTCTACTCGGTTCAGGTGTACCTAAAAGATCCTTAAAAAACCTTTTAGCAATATTCACCATATCAGTCAAATTAGTACATAAATTACTCCTCTTGTCAGCTAGCACAATAATTATGCTTCTATTTTGTCTAGCTAAAATAGAGTTGTAAAAGAATTTTGTATTTGTATCCCCATCCCAAAGCCAGGTAACTCTTGCTTTCTATCGCAAAAAGTAGTTGTGAGCATTCAAAGCCGAGTTATAGTCCCTTAACCAAGCTATTTCTAGATTTTTTAAATTAACATCAAGAGGGAATCACAACGTATATGCTGACTTTCTAGCTTCTTTGCCTTAGTATCTCGAAGCATAGTGGCAGTATCAGAATTGCTTGTCTGCAATAGGGCTTTAAGTGCAGTCCAAACAAACTACAACTTTTCATCAACTAAATTGCCTTGTATCCTTCCATTAGCATGTCCCAACAGTTGCGTACAATCTCTTGAAATTTTGGCTTTTCAACTAAAAAATTAAGAAACCTGAACGGGGACCCAGAAAAATAATCACCATGTATGCTTTACATCCCTATCCAAGAGTGATCTGAGCATCTACATTTACCAAATTGAACAAATGAGTTTGCAAAAGTATCTACCCATAAATAATTGACTATAACTTTATCCAATTTTTGTCTTTAAAAATACTCACCCTATTGCTTATTGTTCCATGTATAAAGAAACCCCATAAAACAAAAGTCTACTAGGTTTAACGACAAAATAATCTCTCCAAGTTCCCTCCAAACTCCCCTTGAGCATGAACTACCACCTTCAGTTTCAGATGTAGAGATTACACAATTAAAATCTCCTACAATAGTCCAAGGTCTACTTATCGACGCTTGGATTACCTTAAGATCCTCCTATAGCTGGGCCCGTTGAACGAGGTGATTTACCACATAAATAAAAGAGAGATCAAAGATGCCATATATATCCTGTAACTTACATTTGGTGTGAATAATCTAGTTAGACATGAGTCCTTTTTGAAGTCTAGATCTCTCCATGTTGTAAGCTATAATGATCCTGCCATTATGATGAAAAGAATGATTTGCAATCATTTCCCATTTACCACCTAAAAAAGCAAGTGATGCTTGTAGCTTTAGAAGCTTTATTTTTATCTCCAAAAGACACAACATAACTAGTTTTTTTCCATAATCATATCCTTGATAGCCTATTGTTTCAAGGGGTCTTTAAGCTTTTAAATATTCTACACTAAGACATTCATTGATCAGGTGGGAGTTTGGAGCTCCCTCAACCAATTTTTACCCTTGGATTTGGCAGGCTTTCACTGCTTAATAACTAACAAAAAATGGCACAAATCATGGTCCTTATCTAGCTCTTCCTCAAATCTAGGATTAATGAAAGTAGCTGCAGTAGCTTGGCCTGCATTTTCTTGAATATATTTTTGCAAAATCTGCTTTTAAGGTTGCTCTTTAGTGCTGCTAAAAACCTGATCCTTATGCGTCTCACTTTGGCTATTCAAATTCTTCTCCAATGTCGAGTCCCCCTACTGTTTTGCCTCCACATTACTTGTATTTTCAGATCCCAACTACTCTGTATTCAAGGAATTTTCAACACCCATTAATTCATTATAATTACTAGCCAAGATCTTATTTCCATAGGTTGCTATACTTTGTGTGTAATAGCCTGTTTTTCAAATTGAGGGATTAGAACCCTAGATTATTGCATAGAAGCTACATCATTGAGAATTCATGAATTGCATTTCATTCATATGCATAATAATAGCATACACACATGAATTTATGATTTAGTACACATTGCAAAAAATGTATATACACTCAATTGGTAAGACAAGTTGACACATGTAAAATTAGGATGACTAAGCCTATAAATGAGTGATATTTGGCATAGGTAATTAATTGACAAATGGCAGCAATGAATGAGTGATAAATAACCTAGTATATTGGTGACAATTGGCAACTTGTGGGGAGGACAAATGGATTGCATGCATGGTGACATATGCCATTGTTACTTGGTGACACCTTGCACCTAAATGAACTAAGCTAGTACAGAACATGTTTCTATTATATTCTTCTTCACTCTTCACTCTCTCCACTGAAATACACTTTTATCCATAAATCTAGAATTTTTCTTCAATTGTATTCAATTGCCACACTAAAATCCATGTTTTTAGCCTCACAAAGTTAGGTAAAGAATCAGAACACAGTTGTTCTTGTTATATCCTTTGATCCTAGCCAAAATCCATCCAATTCCCACATTGAATTTGTGATGATTCTGCATGCATGGAGAGTCGAATTAGTTTGATCTTTGAGCTAGAATTTGAGCTAAACAAGTACGTAAAAGATTGTTTTTTATGGCATGTTATAATAGAAATCCTATCATGAATGAATTGGGATTGATTGCATGTTATGTTGATGTTGAGGTTGTGTTGGAATGTGATAGTGAATTAGATAGTTTCTAATTTGTTTTGATGCATGAAAGAAAATAGTTATGAGTTGCCAAATGAATGATTTTGAGTTAGAATTGGAGATGATATAGGTGAGGATTTGACATATAATTAAGGTATACTTGAGGCATAATTTAGAAACTATTATGAAGGTGTTTTGAAATTGGAATGAAGGTGTTTGAATATGGAAAATCGCAGGAAAATGGATAGTCAATGGTCATGGAACTCATTTGATGACCGTGGGCAAATGTATTAGCTTCTGATCGTGGGAAGGTACCCTACGATCGTGGACAAGGCTTTGAAATGGTACATTCTATTTTGTGCAATTGTTTAACCAAATGAGGACAAGACACTTTACATTAGTGTATTTGAACTTGATTAAGGCTTAAAAATGAACCTAGTTTGATGTTGGATTAAGTGGTTAAGGGTTTGGTAATTTAGGTTGTTAATTGATGTTGAAACTTAAGGAATGGATTGTAATCAATGTATATGAATTTGGGAAGTTATGAGTTGTTAATGGTATAAAGATGTTCTTATGAATGCAAATGTGATTCAAAGGATATGAACAATGTGAACTAGGTATAAATGAATAAAATTAGGAAATTATATGAATATAAAGCATTAGAAAAAATGAATGAGTGATGAATTTATAGTGATCAAACTTACTTAAGGCATAACCTAATTGAAAACAAGTTATGTACAACTATAATATTTGAATGATCAAGGCTCGTGATTAAAGATACAAACCCAGGAAAAGTCAATTGAGCATGCATTGAACGTAACACATATACATGTGTAGGATTGAGTACTTATTTGATTAAACAAGTTAGTAATGTGTACATATGTGTGTATTGCATGATTTAGAAGCACAAATTGGTTGACAACTTCTAGATATTGCTAACTCGTCAAGGCAATAACTATCTGGAGCATACTGTGAGTTGACCTATATTTGTAATCCCAATTATATATGCGCTTCTGTTTGAATTATGTGAGTTAACCTAGATGTTTACTCACTATATTTGAATTGTTCTTAATTAACTGTTAGATATTGAACTGCTACTGATATGATTGTGTTAATTTCAGATATTGATGGTTCGAGGAGTTTGATATTCAGAATTGTATTGGAAGTGTTTACAAATTAAATGTGAATATGGAAATTGTGTTCTCAACTATATGTTAAATGTCGAAATTAGATATGATGAATGTGCTATATAATTGTGCACACTGAATGAGAGTTATTGATAGCATAATATGTGATTTGATGCATTTTCATTACATTGATATGAATGATCAGATAAAGGAGTTATGACCATAGTGAACAACGTGATAAAGAGCTTAAAGTTCATAAATGTGTACATAGAGCCATATGCTCAACGATTAATGAGCCTGATATCTACAATAGGTACGAGACAATATCTGAAATGATCTCGGTATCCACAATAGATACGAAACAGTTAAATAGGCACTTGGTCACAAAAAAATAAAAATGAAAGTGAAGTCTTATATACATTGCATATATATATCTTTACATGTATCATGAAAAACATTGTAAAGAATGAATAAATTAAGTTGATATAATGTTATGCTATGTTTGTGTACATGTGAATGTTTGTGAAAAAACATTTACTAAATTGTGTTGATATAGTGATCTGTAATACTAGTATACATGTTGATGATATGAATGACTGAGGTGAAAGATTGGATTGTTCTGAAAAGATTCTATGACATGTTTGTATTATAATGTGCTTATTGAGATATGATGTATAGTGTGATTTGGTATATAAAACTGTTTGGGAATTGATTTAAGCTAATATGATATACTTGTGATGTTGTGTTTTGACTCAAGTGAGCACATCGATGATGGTTCATTCATTGAATTCGTAAAACTCATCAAAATTGCAATGTTTTTTTTTCAGGTACTAAGGAGACCTAACTTGTAAGGCAATCTAGTAGCAGTCTAGTATTGTTAATTTTGGAATCAGGAATGACTCAAAGTTCTAGTCAACTGATGTCTAAGGGATTTAGATAGATTGTTTCTGTTAGCATCTCATTTCATGTTCGACATTTTGTAAAGAACAGTAAACTCTCAGATGTATTTGTAATGTTCATATATGGATTATGAGATGTAATGAAAATGTAAATGATGTTTGAGAAATAAAATGAGAACTTATGATCACTTATGTTTTGTATGATGTCATAATAATGAATATGACTGCTCTAGCATGCCATTCTTTTAGGGTATGTTCTTGAATATCCTCTGGATGTTAGGGTATATGCTTTACGGTAGTGGTGTGTTACATTGTGACTCGTTAACTAACTCCTATGGATAGCTAAGTTGAATAACCTCCTTAACTAACTTCCCCTTCATTTAGCTTCATTACAAGTAATAACTCTAGCATCTTAATATTTTTTTCAATCTCCACATAGATTTTTGCATAGTATATGCATTCCATTTGTACGATTTGAGTATCCATTAAAATGGGCTCCTCTAATGAACTAGCTAAGTAACCTATCCCTTCTAAAGTCCAAAACTCTAAGGGAAACATGATGAAAAATGGTCCAAATCTATGCTAATCCTATCCAAATGCATTCTCATTCGTCATTTTTGTAAAAACATTAGCTGACCCTTAATATGCCATAGGCCTAATTCTAATAGTTTGTTGAGATTGTAATCAATGGAGAATTTAAAAACAAAGGTGTCATCTTCAGTAAGCATAATTTTTTCTAACCCCTTCTTCTCAAATGCCCATTTTTGTACTTACAACTATAAGGTACGTTTACTCCAAAAACCCAACTAAAGTGGAATTTCATACAGCTGCCCCTACTTCCAGTATTTCCTTAAGAGGAGTAAGGATACCATCAACCATAACATTTTTGAATTGGGTTAACTTTAGCTACATTAGAGCGCCAACAACCTTCGATTTCTATGAGGATTTGGGGAATAGATATCCCCTTCCTTGCTTCAGGCTTCATCCCCATAAGAAACTACCTTATTGTTCAAAGCATAGCTCCACGTTCTGAGCTTTGCAGATATGGAAAATCATCCTTTGAAAAAACCATTTCAACTCCCCTTTTTGTTCCTAGAGGGTACCAATTTGCTGTCAAGGAGAAGGACCTTGTTGTTCCATCATTGGCCTTATTCCCAGCACTCATAATGGAGATAGGTAAAGTTTCCTTAGAGGAGTCTACGATGCCTAGCTTTTTCACAGCTACAGCTTCCATTTTAGCAGAGTTTCAAACACTAGCAGATCTCATAACTCCTTTATGCTTCAAATTCATTTCATTAGAGTAGCCCTCGTCTGTGGAGACATATCCATCCGCTTTGGGCAAACTTGGACCAGATTTCATGGAGTGATCCAAACCAACACCTACGGAGTCCACTTGATAGCTTTTATAAAGTTTTCCTTCTTCTGTGTCAATGTTACCTGGTGCATCTGGATTTTTTGGAAACATTTCTAGCTCCCACCAAGAACTTTCCAAAAATGGAAAGTTGTGGGGGTAAAAGAGGTAAAAGAAGTAGAGAGAGGTCAGAGAAAATTTTGTAAAGAGAGAGTTCCTTAACATTTTATTACATTTGCATTATGTTATTTTTCGATTAGGTTGGCATTATGTGAACATTTTGTTGTAGGATATGTGCATTGTGTGAATGTGTCAATGGCACGAATTGAATGTAATTGACTTACTTTTTAACATTGTCATTTAAATTGTAAAGGTATATTAACTTGTAAATTTTGCGTTTTAAGTGTCTTTAGGATGAATATGTATGTTAATTAGTATATGACATCTATTCTTTCACTTCGTGACTTTTTAAGATACATTTATAATTACATTCATTTAATTTGGTAGGCATCATTAATAACCTTTTGTGAGAGTGATTGACTAAGAAGAAATGAGATAGGCTAAGAAATTGAAAAAAAGTATGTTAAATAAAATTCATATTCAGCTAGTCCTTTTTTTAAGAAAATTGGGTTAATAATAGAGCTAGTAGCCAGTTGAGAGATGTGATATACTTGAATAACTGGGGCATTTATGAAAAAAATGTTTGTCCTCACGTTAAAAGGCTAGAATAACACTCCAACCAAGTTATTGGGGGATATTCATGACAAGATGTTTGCCTTCGGGTTAAAAGACTAGGTGATCGTTAAAGAAAATATGAAAAGATAGTGTTTACAATAAAATCAAACCTACTAATCTTTTAAAAATAACAAGAATTTTCATGAAGAGTTACTTAGTGATAGTTTACCTTTTTAATTGATCAATAATAGTAAGTGCATGTTTGCAAGTGCCACAGGTGGATGGATAGGGTGTCAATATTTTGATTGATATGTATATTCAAATTAATTGATATGTATATTCAAATTAAAGGACTTAAACATGAATAGAATAAGTTAGTACGTTGGCACTTTCAAGTAACTGATGTTTAAGGTTAAGTTAATTCCATGAGATTTGAAGCCATTATGCCATTTTCGAATTGTTGCACGATTATGTGTTTATTTCTTTTATGTTTTGTTTATTTATGGTTTTAGTTTTGTTTGGGGACAAGCAAAGATTTAAGTATGGAGATGATGATTGGTGTATATTATAATATGTATTTTAAAGGCTTAAGTGTGATTTTTAAGCATTTTCTTATAATTGTGTTATTGTTAATGGTTTTATGTTTTCTAATTTTTTGACTATTTTAAAGCAAGGATTTTATCTTAGTTTTATGTTTCAAGGGTTGTTTGAAATGTTTGTTAGTGAGTGGAAATAGGAAAAATTGAAGAAAAGATGAAGAAGAATTGGAAGATGTTGGGTCTCGATTTCGGAACCCAACTCTTATACGGAAAATCAAAAAACAAAGTGGTGGAAATGAAAGCTTAAGGAGCCAAAGAAAATCGAAAGGCTTGGAATCAAAGAAAACAAAACGCTTAAAGACAAAAATTATTAACTTTGACATCTGAAGACGTATACTTTAGAAAATCATTGGAAACAAAAGAGACACACTTGATCTAAACCAATCCAATTCGGTATAATTTTTTTCATCATTCAAAGCAAATACAAAATTCAATTGAGATTTGAATGTGGATGAATTCCAATTGGAATTCATCCACATTCAAATCTCAATTCATAAGATTCTTCTTATTCATACCTATCCCATAATTCATCTTTTAAAAAAATTCGTATATATATATATATATATATATTTCCATAAACATCTCACACATACCAATCAAGCCATAAACAAAGAGCATTTAAATATTTCAAATCCATCAACACAATTATCGGACCTCCTGTCCAGAATCCAAACACAATCAAACACATTCATACCCATAGCACTTCAATAATTCGGATCAACAATCAAAATCATCGGACCTCCTGTCCAGAATCCAAACAGATTCAATCACATTCATATACAATTCCATAACCATTACCATCATGAATTAAATGCTTACAACATATTAATGGCATTTCCAAGCCATGTACAAATCCAATATCAAAATTCAAAATACACAAGATACAAGACCCAAAAATTTCTTAATGAAAGTCTCAAATCTTATTCTTACAGCAATCTACCTTAAAACACATCATATACAGAAACAAACGGTTGCCTTGATTTTCTTTCATCCGATCTCCTGCTCGTTACCTGGAGATGGGGATGAAAGGGGGGGTGAGCTTTATAGCCCGTGGATAACAGGTTTATAACTGAAAAATAAGAAAAAATCAATTTTCAAACATTTTGCTATTTTATAGAAATTTCACAGTAGGAATTCATCAAATGCTTATTTTTCAAATTTTCTCAATTTTTCAAAGAATTCATGAACAATTTTTAAAAAATGGATGCATCACACTTAGGAACAAAACAAAAGCACATAAACACATCATAATGGTTTGGGTTGGTCTAGAAAATAGAACGTACTACACATTCCCGCATAGCGGTCCTGTGCAGCCATGAACAGAACGTACTACACCTTCCCGCATAGCGGTCCAGTGTAGCCGTGAATTTATGAGAGCCCTTAACGGAGCTCCTATGCCACTAACGGGTAGGCGGGCAAAGCCTTTGACAAGTGCACTTGATATCTTATGGGACCTAACCAAACCCATATAATAGACAGTTCATACTTGAAAATCGGATTACCTGAAGGTATATTTCAAAAACTTAGTTTTTATATCATATCATATTCAAACATAATGTCATTCACAATTACTACCGAAATTCACATAACAATCAAAATTTCACCAAGTCATTCCAATTCACATAACATATTCTCAATCATTCAAAGAATGTAACAATTATAGAAATTATCAAATCATGCAAACACAATAAATTCAACAATTATTGCAATTTCTTAAATCATTCCAAATAATGAATGTACAATTGTAACAATTTCAAAAATCATTCCAAAAACAATGAATCGAATCATTCGAAAACAATACTTTAAAAACATTTTGCTTTCTTGATTTTTTTTTGAAAACACATAATTAGCTTATAATTCAAATTATAAACATGGTACCCACCTTATTTCCATGCTTGAAACTTGTCCAAAGCCTCTCTTTCTCCATTGCCTCACATAATTTCCCTCATCCAAGACAAAAATCCCTAATTAATAAACATAAAAAATTGAACATCACATAAGGCATAATCACCAAAATTAACTTTAGAAAACTCAAACCTATAACATTTTCAAGCTATCTAAACCAAAATTCCTTTAAAACTTCAAAGATCAAAATCCACCCTTACCTTGATCCTTCACCAAATTCAAAATTTCTTGGCTCATATGGAAGTTCTCATGCTCCTCCATCTTTTTCCCTCTTGGATCAACTTAAAAATCCTTCTTGAAATCCAAGAAAAGCCAAACCCTAACTTTTTTTCTTCTTTCCCTCTTCTCCACCACTGAAACACACTTTCTCCTTTCTTCTTTCCTTTCTTTTGTTCTTCCTTTTAAAAATTTCGTGCTTTTCCTTCCTCTTTTACGAAAGCCCACATATCAAATTGCAAAATTGCCATTAATGAGTGAGAAAAGACCTTCATGCCCTTCCTTATAAGCCTTATAACTTAAAACCTTAAGTGATCTTCCACTTTTGCCCCTCATGCAATTCTTAACACTATAATAAAATTTAATCCAATCAACCTATGTCATATGATCTTACTCAAATTAACATGCTAATTATTCACATTAACATGCTAATTAATTCCTCAAAAATCATAAAATAAATCAAAGTCTCAAAATATCATTAAATCATGATTAACTTAGGACATTTTTCTAATCATTAACATGAAGGAATTTTCTAAAACTTCCTTCTAGAGAAATGTTCCTCATTGACTCAATTTCATAATGACACCAAAATCATTTAATTTGGTTTAATACTCCAAAAGTTATACTCTAAACATTTCGGACTATTCTTGTGCTAAAATATTTTCCTGCGATATACTTCAATTCAAAAATTTATATTTTTAAAGACTAAATTGAACTCAATTTCTTCATACAATTTTTATCCTTATCTCTCTAGTTTAATCCAAATCAAGAATCACTTCATTTGGATGACTAGAGAAAAATTTATGGCCTAAACAGCTTCAGCTCTTACTAATCCAAGACTGAACACTAAACCCAAATTCAATTTAGAAATTGAAAGTCTTAGGGGCTAAATTGAAGTTCAATTCCTTCATATAACTTGTAGCCTCATGTCGCTAGTTTATTTTGAAACAAGAAAAAACTCAATTAGATCTCCACAGACCAAGAATTTACCAAAATACTGAACGATGTTCAGAAAATTATCCAACTCACTTTGATTAAATCAATCTCTTTCATTTTAATCAAAAAAATCATAAATTTTCCATGAAGAGGTAGAGAATTGTCTTAGGAATCCAACTCTTTAAAAACCAAGTCAATCAAATGTCAGACGAAAAAGATATAAGCAAAAGAGTGGCACAAGGTCGGATTAGGGGGAAATGACAAAACAAGAAAAATCAAAACGGTAGCGTCGCGAGTGCGACGCTGCGTTTTGGTTTGCCTGCTCGAGATTGTGAGCTCCCTCACGATCACGAGAAGAGCGCCGCTCGCGAGGGCGCTCGTCGCGAGCGCCAGGGCATAGTGTCTCTGACACTTTTTTTTAATGTAAAACCGATTTTCTAAATTAGACAACTTTTGATTCCGAAATCCAAATTGTACAAATTTAGTATCAATTGAAAGATAAAAGGAAGTTATACAACTTCCATGAAGAACATAAAAATCAATTCCATCTCTAAAAGGGCCAAAATCCCAATCAAAGTTACTGCCCAAATAAAAGCCATCCTGAACAATAACACATCTTCTAAATTTCTATCTTTCAACTCTAAGGTCCAAAAATGTCATACTTCATATCAATCAAAAGATCAAAATGCAACCTACAACTTGAAGTGAATCACACGTTAATACAAAGCTTATAAAACGATATAAGAATGCACAAGAAGGGGGTTGAGCTGTATTCCCTTTTCGTAAAAATTCTTTCAAAAATGTTTGTCAGAAATAAAATTTTTTTACAGAACTTCCGATAGATTCTAATTAATCAAAACTTTGAAAACTTTGTTTACGAACTAAGTAATGATAAAACTTGAATCTAAAAGAGAGATAGAGTAAGAGTAGTTGACACAACGATTTATCCTGGTTCACCCCAAACCGTGGGTTACGTCCAGTCCTCAGAGCTCTTTATGAGATTTCACTATCTCTTCAACTTTTACAAGTATTCTTTACGAGCCTATTTAGGTCTCTACAATCAGTATTCTTTCACACTTAGCCTCTGCAGGCTATCTGTACTACTTCCTCATCGAAAAGTGTTTGAAACTTGTTACAGTAAAAATGGCTCTCGGCTAATTTGCACAGTATGCTTTTTACGATCGCGTAGATGTAATTTAGCTAATTTTTCAACTAACTTTGCAATCTTCAACTTCGACTTGTATTTATAGCCTTCGTCTCCAACTGCTTCTTGATTTTTGTTTCTGGATTCTTCCTTCTTGAATCTTGTTTCTTGAATCTTTAAAAGAAACGGTTAATCAGTTTAGTTCTGTAACTAACCCGAACTTACTCTTACGTCTGCTTTTCAATTCTTCTTCTGCATCTATTTTTTAATTTACGTCTTCGTTTGCTTTTTATTTTGTGTCTGCGTCTGCATTTGTATTTCTCTTTTGCATCTGCGTCTGTTTTCCTCTTTTTCTTCGTCTGCATTGCTTCGTCTATATTGCTTTTCTTTTATTTTTCTCTTTGTTATACATCAAAATTATATCTAAGTAAAGTCATTTTGACTTAACAATCTCCCCCTTTTTGATGATAACAAATTATATACCAAAAAAAAAAACAATGTATAAGAAGAAAAAAAAACTTATCTTCTAAAATCTTCTTTTTCTTCTTCCTTTCATTTCTTCGTCTCCTTCAATCACACCCTTTTCAGATTCTTTTATGCTCATTCTCTTCTCCTCTGCTCATTCTCTTCTCCCCCTATTTTTTATAATAAAAAATGATTAATGACGACGAATCTTCAACAGTTCTGTCATCATCATCTTCAAATCATTCATTGTCTCCTTTATCTCGTTGACTTCTCCTCGTAATTTGCTGATTTAAGCTTATGAGTCCAATGGTGAGGAAGATTGATCAATATCTGCTGAGGGAGCAGTGAACGCAGTTGTTGTAGCATAAGCATCCGAGGAAGGAATGTAATCTTCTCGAATAGAAAATATGGGTGGATGAATGAATAAATTTGACTCTGGGATGTCCAAGTCATAGGGAGCAGGTAGCATACGCAACTGTCTTCCTTGTAGGGATATAGCTTCAGCTTCAATAGACAGTGTATTAGATAAAGGTATAATACGCAAAACTGTCTGAACAAGGAATTCAATAAATGTCCCTGTTATTAGTCTTCCCCCTACTGGACAGTCTTCATACTTATCCGTGAAACTGCAACTAGCTCCGTCTTTATTCTCCTTAGAAGCGCATGTTGCATCAATTCGACGCACTTCTTCTTCAATTTGATCCGCGAACAGATCATCACTGATTCCTTCTGGATATAGCTTCTTTTTTTCTTTATTCATATCCAAAGGATATCTTGGTTGAATGTCTGGTACAACCTTTATTATCTACTGTACTGTGACTGGATAAATAGTGTATGAACGAGAAGACATTTTTGTAGGGTATGGCTTTATAGCAGCATACCTTAGGGTATCATAGAAATTCATTTCGTCTTCATTCAATATATGCCATGTCTCACTATTTATCAGAATAGGTTGTAAGAAAGCCTTTATTTGCCTTCTTGGTTGACTGTAGATGGCAATTGCAGTACTCCTCCTTGTCACCACTTCAACCAGTCTAACTTCAAACTTATCCTTTCTTAAAAATTCAGAATAGTTGTGAACGACCAGACTAGGTTCATTAGATTTCTCCAATGGTACCTGCACTGAGCTCAAATCTGCTGTGACCTCTTGTTGATTATTGACAGGAGTAGGCTGAACCAGGCTAGGCTCTACTGATTCCTCCGGTTGTTCAACAATGGGAGTATTCTTCTCTTGATTAACTTCCACAGGAGTAGAAAAACTCCTCATTCTACTAACTACTTTAGTCTTTATTCTCAGAGTTTTCTTAACTTGAGACTTCTGTATCTCAGACTCCAATTTTCTCTTCTTCTCTGTCTCCTTGCTTTGTTTGACTGATTCTTCCTCCAAAATTAAGACGAGAGATCTTCTCACCTTTCGTGTGCTAGATCCAGAGGCTTCTACTTGTTCCTGCTCTCTGGCTCTTCTCTCTTCTTGTTGCCTTAAAGTTCGAATCCTAGGTGATCTCCTTGCTTTCTTAGTAATTTCACCCAAAAGATTCTCTCCTTTCCTTTTTGATGCACCATCGTTTATCCTCCGAGCTAGATTATACTGTTCTCTAGGACATGCCTGTTTTATCAGAGGCCTTCCATATAATCTTCTCTTTTCTTCTATTGACATACTCACTCTTCCATGGGATCTAGAACTTGTTGTTGGATATTTCTTTAATAATCGCTCCCCCTCAGTTCTAGTTCTCCTTGAAGAGTCTGCTGCTTCTTCTTTAATCACTGTCCTCAGACCCATTCGCCGTATAGTGATTGAGTCAATAGTACTCTTCACAGGTACAATCCTTCTATTTCCTTTGTGTAGAAGGACTTTGGATTCCTTAAAAATCCTTGTAAGAAGCATGTCGTAAGGATAGTTGTTTGTATCATTCATCCCCTTAATCATATAATGGAAGATTAAGAAGGGTAAGTCAATAGGATTGCGATTCAGCAGGTAGAACAAACATTGTTCATCCAGGGTGGTCACCAATTGCCTTGAACCTTCTCTAGGTAAGATGCAATTAAACAAAATCGCATGAAGAACCCTAGCTTTCGGGACCAAACTCGAAGTCTTCCTCTCCGAAGGGTCATTCACTCCATACAACTATTTGCGAATATCTCCTTCCTTCATGTTGACCATTGTCATCCACTTAGCCTTGGTTGACAGAGTCTCACCAACCGATGGACAATCGGTCACCATCCTTATCAGCTCCTTTGTCACGACAACAGATATACCATCTACTTAGGATACAATAGTGTTGTCTACAAGTTGAGCATTCTTCCAAAAGTCAAATACCTCATTAGTGTACACTGGTTCTCGTACCTGGAAGAAATTCCTCCAACCAGCTCTTTCAATCTCAGGTTCTACGTCCATACCATCCTTCCGTAGTGACTCGAAATCCACATGCCTTCTGAATATCATAGTTGCCTCCATTGTTTCAGAACGAAAACTAAATCTGGTAAACTTTTCTTCTAGGGTAGGATGATTGAGAGAATTTGGAAAGCAAGATGAACCGTCTATAGATGAGAATAACCGCAATGATCTCAACTTCAGGCTACTTGAAGTGTCTTATCACGTGTGCCCTAGAATCGTCGGGATTTTAAAGATCGTGAAACGTTTCCCTCCAAAACTTCCTTATTAGCGAAGTTACCAACTGTAACTCACTGTTTCTAACGCCGTTAATTTTGACGTCCCTTTAGACTGACTGTTTTCTTAACATTACCATGTTAAGGTTGTGTCTGATCTTCTGGAACCGTTCTTCACTCAATGGTTTAGTGAAGATGCCTGCCCACTGATACTCTGTTTCGATGAACTGTAGTTTAACCACCTTCCTCGAACATAGTCTCTTAGAAGTGATGTCGACTTCGATGTGTTTCACTCTCGAATGCTGGATCGGATTCTTTGATAAATTGATTGCACTGGTGTTGTTGCAATAGATTGGAATCTCCTCTTCTTGAACTGAATAGTCTTCAAGTTGATATTTGATCCACAACGTTTGTGAACAACGACTTCTGACGGATATATATTACGCTTGACGGTTGATAGAGCGATTGAGCTTTGTCTCTTGCTTGACCATGAAACTAAGTTTGAACCAAGAAAGTGACGTCCTCCACTTGTGCTCTTCCTTTCGATTCTATCTCCGGCATAGTCCGCGTCGTAATGTCTGATTAACCTGAAATCTTTACCTTTCTCAAACATTAAGCAAAGATCAGCAGTACCTGCTAGATATCTCATAATCCTCTTAATAGCAATATAATGAGACTCTCTAGGATTAGCCTGAAACCTTGCACACAAGCATACACTGAATAAAATATCAGGTCTACTTGCTATAAGATAGAGTAAAGAACCGATCATCCCTCTATACAGGGTTTGATCCACCTTCTTACCATTTTCATCTTTCGACAAAAGGTTTGAAGGATGCATCGGAGTAGTCATTGGCTTCACATTTTGCATATCAAATTTATTTAACAATTCTTTCACATATTTTTGTTGATAGATAAAGATTTTCTCTTCGGTTTGCTCAACTTGCAACCCAAGAAAGAACTTCAACTCACCCATCATGCTCATTTCAAATTCATTTTCATTAGACTTTCAAACTTCATGCATAACTTCTTTGAAGTAGCACCAAAAATAATATCATCAACATAGATCATCATTATAATAAATTCATTTTCATAATTCTTCCTAAAAAGCATCTTATCAACTTGACCTCTACTAAAACCATTCTCTAAGAGAAAAGTACTCAGACGATCATACCAAGCTCTAGGAGCTTGCTTCAGGCCGTATAAGGCTTTATGAAGTCTATAGACATGGTATGGATTCTTAACATCCTCGAAACTAGGTGGTTGCTTAACATACACCTCTTCGTCTATAAAACCATTCAGAAAGGCACTCTTCACATCCATCTGAAACAGCTTTATATTATGACAGACCACATTGCCAGCAAAATCCTAATGGCTTCAAGTCTTGCTACTGGAGCATATGTCTCATTATAGTCTATTCCTTCTTGCTGATTATAGCCTTGTGCTACTAATCTAGCCTTATTTTGATTCACTCTTCTTGATTCGTCTAACTTATTCTTAAATACCCATATGGTTCCTATAATGGTTTTCTTAGGGGGTTTCGGAACTAAGGACCAAACATTATTCCTAGTAAATTGATTCAGCTCCTCTTGCATGGCTAACACGCAAGCTTTGTCTCGAAGAGCTTCCCCAACCTTCTTAGGCTCTATTTCAGAGATAAAAGCCACATTAGTTTCTCTTTTGAACCTGGACCTTGTCCTAACTCCTTCTGAGGTCTCTCCAATAATCAACTCTTCTGGATGAGAACTTTTATATTTCCGGTCTCTTTTCAGTCCAATAGTTTCTGGAATATCTTCAACTTTGTCTACTTAAGTACCTAGTGTTGGAGTTTATTTTGTGTCATCTAAGTTCTTTGAAGGACCTTCACTCTCCATGTCATCTTCCTTATGGGGTTGGGGACTATCATCAAACTTGACATGGATGGTCTCCTCATGTAGCGCCTCCTCACCGTAGGGTACACATCGGGACACCCGAAGGTCGCTCTGACACATATCCCATGATAAAGGTGCACTACCAGAAAATTTCTACTAATATCCACATGGCATCGCAATAATTAAAACCATAATATATCAGAAATCAGTAAATTTTAAAATCCAAAATAGTCTTGATATAGTCATCCAATATCAGAATAGACAAGTCTATCAGTCCCCTAAACAAAAACCAAAAAGGAAACTGATACAAGCATCTATCCTAAGTCATCCACAAAATTCTAACCCAGCTGACCGACCTGTGTGCCATCGCTTCTCTTGCCAGCACTCTCGCACGGAAGGAAAAGATTATCTCCGGAGCTAGCAGTCTACTCTAATAGTCCTGAAAAATAGATTGCAATTTTGGGTGAGTTTACGAACTCAATGAGAAACCATCATCGATGATTCAATCAAATCATGCATTACGCAGATTGCGTACAGCACGGCACAGTAAGATATAATTAGTATATATAACAATTTGCAGTAACCTATAACAGTTTGCAGTATCAATTAACAATTTACAATAGCATATAACAATTTACAGTAAATCATGCCATCACGTAATTCAGTAATCGTCACAAAACAATCATTCATTTGTATACAATGCATATGTGACTCTTTTCCAGTTATTCAGTATTGTGCCCAAGTGCTCACGAAGATTCGATGGGGGCGCGTCGATTTCTCCCCTCGGGCTCGAGGCGGTCGATCTGATGTTCGAGCTCGAGGCTCTTTTCAGTGATAATAGCAACTTGGGTCACATATCCATTATCTGATCATGCATTTATGCATGTAATGCAATGTTCAGTAATTCAGTGTATGGCTATAAAAGCCCAGTATTGCAATTCTCAGTGTCATGCAGTAGTCTAATCCAATACAGTAGAAGCATGTCATTCGATCATGTACATTTCAGTAATCATGCAATTTCACATTGACAAGTAATTCACATAGAGCATTTAGACAATCAGGAATTTGAGAAACCAACTAGGTTACTCACCTGTAACTTCCGAGCTACTGCCTGGAAGTCCCAGTAATGTCCGTGGAATGACGATCCAACGGCGCCTCTATAGTAGTAAAATATAGTCCCATTACTAGATGCTCAATAAAATGATTCAGTAATGCATATGTCTTAGTGGAATTATGTACAATGCATGTTCACGATTTTCCCGGCGCTAAAACCCAATTTTGAACTCTTATGTCCCATTCTAACTCTTCGCTTAATTGATCGACAATAATTGATCCAATCCTAAAATTCAGTTCAATTTCCTCAATTCATACTTCCTATAATAATTCCCCATCCATTGGGTGAAAACCTCCATTGAAAACCTCAATTAAAACTCCAATTGTCTCAATTCAATACTTAGGTCACATTATGAACCATAATTGACCTTATTCTCTATGAATCAATACCATTTAAATTAAATTCCAATCCTCAAAATTATCCTCAATTGTAGAACTCTTTCTCTAGTTCATAATGAATCAGGAATCACCTCAATTGGAGGTCTATACCATAAGTTATGCCCAATAAACTAACACTCATCCATTCAGAATTTCTATCCCTCATCGCGACGATAAACCACTCTCAAACCTTCTCAACCTTCATCAATCACAGTAACAAGTTAGCCTAGCACAATGAGAAGAAAACCATAAGAAAAGATCGAAGAATCCTCACCGATGGAAGAAATCGAAGAACACCGTGGGAGGAGGAAGAGAAGAAATGCATAAGCCTTAGGGTAACATCCCCAAATCTCAAACCTAAACTATTTATAGACATAGGTCTCCAAATCAGTTCAAATTTCAGTCTCTAAATTTCAATGGCTCAACATTTTCATTCCCTAACAGTATAACTCTAATTTTTCCATTGCCATTGGACAATTCTTTCGATCTTATCTGATCGATCGATTCATTGCTCCAAAATTTTTGATCCGGGCATTTTCTCCCGAATTTCCCGAAAATCTCCTATAGGCCACTATCAATAGCCAATCACTCTTAGACTATTCTAAATCAATCATTCGAGCCCACTTACTCCTAATTTCTTGACCAATCACAATCCAGTCAATTTCCAGTTCACAATCCAATCAATTCATACTCACAATTAAAATGCCAGAAAATTATGAATGCATGTACCTATGAATAAATGCATATGCAAGAAACCTATTCCTCTATAATTAGAGGCCAATAACATGCTCAATCAGTGAATGCAATGAAACCTATCAGTTTGACCCAATATTACCAGAATGCCTTTGCTAACAGTAACGGGATGTTACAATTCACCCCTCCTAATAAAAATTTCATCCTCGAAATTTAATACCTGTCCGATCGAATAAATGAGGATACTGACTCCTCATATGCTCCTCAGTCTCCCATGTAGCTTCCTCAGAAGAGTGGTTCTCCCAAAGGACTTTCACCAATGGAGTCACCCTGTTCCTCAGCTGCTTGACCCGTGATCCTATAATCTGCATCGGCTCCTCAACATAACTCAAATCACTGGCTATCTCAATCTCCTGAGCCGGAATCACATGCGTCGGGTCAGAATGGTACCATCGGAGCATACAAATATGAAACACGTCATGCATCTGGGACATCTCACTCGGTAACGCCAATCTGTAAGCCAACGGTCCTATCCTCTCAAGGATCTCATACGGACCGATATACCGAGGGCTCAACTTGCCCTTACGGCCAAACCTCAGTACTCCTTTCCAAGGAGACACTCAGAGAAACACTCTGTCACCTACACTGTACTCCATCTCTCACCGATGCTGATCCACATAGCTCTTCTGTCTATCTTGAGCCGCCTTGATGCGACTTTGGATCAACTGTACCTTATCCACTGTATCCTGAATCAACTCGGGACCCTCAATCGATCTCATACCCTCTTCATCCCAGTACAACGGCGACCGACACGGTTGCCCATACAAGGCCTCATACGGTGCCATCCCAATACTACTCTGATACTGGTTGTTGTAAGCAAACTCAATCAGAGCTAGATACTGATCCCATGCTCCTCTGAACACCAATACACACGCCCGAAGCATGTCCTCAACAGTCTTTATCGTCCTCTCGCTCTGTCCATCTGTCTGAGGATGAAACGCTGTACTGAAGTTCAACCTCGTACCTATAGCAGTCTGTAGGCTCTTCCAAAACCTCGAAGTGAACCTAGGATCCCTGTCTGAGACTATCGACAACGGAACCCCATGCAACCATACAATCTCTGCTACATACTTCTGGGCCAACTGATCGAGAGTATTGCTCTCCTTCACTGGCAAGAAGTGAGCCGATTTAGTCAATCGGTCCACTATGACCCAGATAGCATCATGCTGCCTCGGTGTCCTAGGCAACCCCATCACAAAATCCATGGTAATTCGCTCCCATTTCCACTCCGGAATGGGCAATGAATGCAACTTCCCGACTAGAGCTTGATGCTCTGCCATAACCTGCTGACAAATCAGACACCTGGAAATATACTCTGTCACTTGCCTTTTCATACCAGGCCACCAGAAATGCTGTCTCAGTGAATTATACATCTTGGTCGTACCAGGATGCATAGCATAGGCAGCTACATGTGCCTCCTCTAGGATCTCCCGTCTCAAATCATCTACATCTGGCACACACAGTCTCTGTCCCATCCATAAAGTCCCATCTCTCAACTCAAACTCTAAATCGATCTGGCTGGACTCTCTCGCCGGTCTCACTATCTGGGTCTTGATCCTGAGCTCTCCGGATCCTGTCATGCAACATCGGCCTCAGCCTCAGAGTAGCAATCAGAGCTCCATCCTGACCCAAATCCATCTGCACATTAAGAGCTCTCAAGCAATCGCACCAGTAACCTCGAAACTCAACTTGAGTACGCACTACCATGCGATCTCCTACTCAGTGCATCGGCCACCACATTGGCCTTCCTGGATGATACTCAATCGTGCAGTCATAGTCCTTCAGTAACTCTATCTATCTCCTTTGTCTCAAATTGAGCTCTCTCTAACTCAACAGATATCTGAGACTCTTATGATCGGTGAAGATCTGGAACGTCTCCCCATACAGATAATGTCTCCAAATCTTCAGAGCAAACACAACTGCGGCCAACTTCAAGTCATGCACTGGATAATTCACCTCGTGAGACCTCAACTGTCTCGAGGCATACGTTATCACTCTCCTATGCTGCATCAATACACATCCCAATCCCTGATGCGAGGCATCACTGTAATCCACAAAGCCTCCAGTCCCAGATGGAATGCCTAACACCGGTGCAGTTGTCAACCGATGTTTCAGCTCCTCAAAGCTCTTCTGGCACTCCTCAGACCATCTGAACGGTACATTCTTCCTCAATAGCTTCGTCAAAGGGGCGAAGATCAACGAAAACCCCTCGACGAACCTCCGGTAATATCTGGCCAATCCTAGGAAACTCCGCAACTCTGGCACATTCCTAGGAACCTCCCAACTCATAACTGCCTATATCTTGTGAGGATCCACCTGGATACCCTCACTGGACACCACGTGCCCCAGAAATACAATCTCATCAAGCCAGAATTCACACTTAGTGAATTTGGCGAACAACTGTCTCTCTCTCATGACCTGAAGGACAATCCTCAGATACTCAGCGTGCTCCTGTCTACTCCTAAAATAAACCAGTATATCATCAATAAACACTATCAAAAACCGATCCAGGTAGGGCTGAAAAACTCTATTCATCAAGGCCATGAAGGCTGCCAATGCATTAGTCAACCCAAACGACATCACTAGGAACTCGAAATGGCCGTAGCTGCTCCTGAAAGCACTCTTAGGCACATCGGCCTCTGCAATCCTCAACTGGTAATAACTCGATCTCGGATCCAATTTGGTGAACACCGAGGTCCTGGCTCGATCAAATAAATCGTCAATCCTAGGCGGTGGATACTTATTCTTCATCACACCGATTCAACCGCCTATAATCAATACACGCCTCGAGTCCCGTCCTTCTTCTTCACAAACAAGCATCGAGCTCCCTATGGTGAAACACTCGATCTAATGAACCCCTTATCCAAGAGCTCTGGCCCAGCCTTAAGCTCTCTCGGTTCCACGGTGCCATCCTATCTGAGGTATCAATATAGAGGCTGTCTTTGGGACGAGATCAATCTCAAACTCTATCTCCCGCTCTGACAAAGATCCGGTAACTCCTCGAAACACATCTGAAATTCCACGACTCTGAGGACATCCTGCAATCTCGGCTCGACTCTGGAATCCACTACGAGAGCTAGATAAGCCTTACAACCTCCCTGCATCAACCTCAGGACACTCAAGAAGGATATCATCCTTGGAGGCACTGCCTGACTAACTCCTCGAAAAACAACCCTGGGTTGACCAGGAGACTCCAATACAACCTCCTTGGTATAACGGTCCATGATAGCCCTATGCGATCAACCACCCATCCCGATATCACGTCAATCTCCTCGAGAGGCAAAATGATCGATCGGCTTTTCAGGCGCTTCGGTCGATCCGAACCGGACACCCTATATAGACCTCTCCCAATACAGTCGTACTACCAAGAGGTGTACTCACCTCTAACCCATACTGTAACCTCTGCCTATCCCCATGCAGTCTACATGCTAAATGCGGTGCAATGAAAGAATGAGTGGATCCGGATCCAACAATGCATATGCTTCAAAACCGTAAATCGAAGCATACCATGACAACATCCGGGGAATCCTGGGCCTCCTGCCGAGTCATGGCATAGACCCTGGCCTGAGACTGTTGCTTGCTGCTCAGACCCTCTGATCTCACTGCGGACCCCTCTGCTCGGCCTCAGCCTCAGCCTCGGCCTCTCCATCCCGATCCACCTCCACGGCTCTGCTGCACCATGGTATTGCTGCCTGATCTTCCAGTCAGAGTAGACTGGGCTCCCAAAGTCTCTGGGCAGTTCCTTACCAGGTTGTCCATCGAGCCACACCTCAAGCAGGCTCCAGACAGCCATCGACACTCTCCACTGTGCCTCTTATTACAATGCTCGCAAACTGGAACAGTCTGCCCTGAACCTCTGGCATTGCCGCCGCCACTACCAATTCATGTAAATCGCCCTCTTCCCATGACCACCCTGTTTAGCCCTCCATGGACTGAAGGGCCTACTCGGCGCTTCTTGAACCTCACCTAGCACCGCCTCGACTATCACTAGATCTCTTATGCCTGGTCCCCTGACCAGTCTCAGCTAGCCTCTCCTTCAGAAGCTGCTCAATCCTCACTGCTGCAGTCCTCAACTCAATAAAATTGCCCATATCGGACCTAGCCAATAGGGTACGGATCTCCAGATTGAGTCCGCCCTCAAAACACCGACACCTGTCAACCTCAGTAGCAACCAATGAAGAAGCATAGACCACCAGCTCGTTGAACCGCACCTCATAGTCGGCCACGGTCATATGTCCCTGTCTCAGCTCTAAGAACTCCTGCATCTTCATTTCCAGATAGACCTTAGGCATGAAATTGTCCTTGAAGGCCCTCAGAAAATCATCCCATGTCAGTATACAAGGTCTGGTGGTACTGCCCGGAAAAGTCTTCCACCATTGATATGCAGGACCCTGTAGCAAAGAGACGACATAATCAAATCTCTCCTCAGGGTCGCAATCCATCTGATCGAGGACTCTCTCAGTCATCTCTAGCCATCCCTCAGCCTCCGCAGGATCGATGCTGCCATAAAAGTCAACCGCCCCCTGCTTACGCAGTCGATCATATCTCCGTTCCCGTCTCACAGGAATTCGAGGAGGCAACTCCTCTGAATGAGGCATCGGCGACTCCCTACTAGCTCCTACCAATTTCAGGTCAGCTGGTAGCTCAACTCGATCTCCAAGAACGGATGACCTAAAATAGACAAGAAATTTTCGATCAGTTCTGCTATTCTTAAAGTGATTCCAGCCTAAAGTACACTATGCCCAAAAGATGCCAAACCATGCTCTGATACCACTTAATGTAGCGCCTCCTCACCGTAAGGTACACATCGGGATGCCCGAAGGTCGCTCCTACACATATTCCATGATAAAGGTGCACTACCAGAAAATTTCCACTAATATCCACATGGCATCGCAATAATTAAAACCATAATATATCAGAAATCGGTAAATTTTAAAATCCAAAATAATCTTCATACAGTCATCCAATATCAGAATAGACAAGTCTATCAGTCCCCTAAACAAAAACCAAAAAGGAAACTGATACAAGCATCTATCCTAAGTCATCCACAAAAGTCCAACCCAGCTGACCGACCTGTGTGCCATCGCTTCTCTTGCCAGCACTCTCGCACGGAAGGAAAAGATTATCTCCGGAGCTAGGAGTCTACTCTAACAGTCCTGAAAAATAGATTGCAATTTTGGGTGAGTTTACGAACTCAATGAGAAACCATCATCGATGATTCAATCAAATCATGCATTACGCAGATTGCGTACAGCACGGCACAGTAAGATATAATTAGTATATATAACAATTTGCAGTAACCTATAACAGTTTGCAGTATCAATTAACAATTAACAATAGCATATAACAATTTACAGTAAATCATGCCATCACGTAATTCAATAATCGTCACAAAACAATCATTCATGTGTATACAATGCATATGTGACTCTTTTCCAGTTATTCAGTATTGTGCCCAAGTGCTCAGTCATTATTCAGTGGGGGACGCGCCAGGGATTTCTCCTCTTGGGCTCGAGGCCCGGTCAGTACAGTATTCGAGCTCGAGGCTCTTTTCAGTGATAATAGCAACTTGGGTTACATATCCATTATCTGATCATGCATTTATGCATGTAATGCAATGTTCAGTAATTCAGTGTATGGCTATAAAAGCCCAGTATTGCAATTCTCAGTGTCATGCAGTAGTCTAATCTAATACAGTAGAAGCATGTCATTCGATCATGTACATTTCAGTAATCATGCAATTTCACATTGGCAAGTAATTCACATAGAGCATTTAGACAATCAGAAATTTGAGAAACCAACTAGGTTACTCACCTGTAACTTCCGAGCTACTGCCTGAAAGTCCCAGCAATGTCCGTGGAATGACGATCCAATGGCGCCTCTATAGCAGTAAAATACAGTCCCATTACTATATGCTCAATAAAACGATTCAGTAATGCATATGTCTCAGTGGAATTATGTACAATGCATGTTCACGATTTTCCCGGCGTTAAAACCCAATTTTGAACTCTTATGTCCCATTCTAACTCTTCACTCAATTGATCGAAAATAATTGATCCAATCCTAAAATTCAGTTCAATTTCCACAATTCATACTTCCTATAACAATTCCCTATCCATTGGGTCAAAACCTCCATTGAAAACCTCAATTAAAACTCCGATTGTCTAAATTCAATACTTAGGTCACATTATGAACCATAATTGACCTTATTCTCTATGAATCAATACCATTTAAATTAAATTCCAATCCTCAAAATTATCCTCAATTGTAGACCTCTTTCCCTAGTTCATAATGAATCAAGAATCACCTCAATTGGAGGTCTATACCATAAGTTATGCCCAATAAACTAACACTCATCCATTCAGAATTTCTATCCCTCATCGCGACCTATGTCCCTTCGCCGCGACGTGAAGAAGTCCGTTTGTCGCAACGTGGAGACCGTTCGTCGTGACGAATAAAGCCACGCTCGTCGCTGTAAGTGATAAGTCGACTTGTACCATGTGTAAGTCGACTTACACATGTTTGGTACCGATAAGTCGACTTGTTCATTGGATAAGTCGACTTGTTCAAATCGATCTTGTTCATTTGTGCCCTAAAGGCAATCCCTTTAGCGTTTTATCCACGGTCGCTGATCCAATGAATAAATAAAGAAAAGGCATTATTCATTAATTTGATATTCATAAACATTGTTTATGAATTGATTGAATCTCTCATTTAATGAAGTCCATGATATATGACATAGCGTGAAGGAAATTATGATGTGATCATACTTGCAGATTCCTATCAATGTGCAATTATATGATCTAAATATCTCATATTCTGATTTACGAGATCCTATGTCATCGATCATGGAATATGACATAATTAGACTATCGGATTAATGATGTCGGTAAATTAATCCTTATGAATATCAAATTAATGAATAATGCCTTTTCTTTATTTATTCATTCACCGTAATTTCCTTCATATGTCGATCGTGAATAAAACGCGAGAAGGGATTGCCTTTTATGAATATCAAATAATGATAATGCCTTTAAATGAACAAGACGATTTGAACAAGTCGACTTATCCAATGAACAAGTCGACTTATCGGTATCAATGAACATGTGTAAGTCGACTTCACACATGGTACAAGTCGACTTATCACTTACAAATCTCCCACTGACCTAAAGCCAATCGCCTTTAGTATCTAATACCATAAGCGAGTTCATGAGAATCATAATTCTCCTGTGACAATGGCTTTGTCAACGGAATAGCAACACTTTGCTCTGTGGGAATTCTCTCTATCAGGATATCATGTCGACTAATGATCTCCCGAATCGGCGAAGTACGAGTTCGGATTGTCGATAAGACCTTGGTTCCTTTGCATGCGCACTAGCCCCATTGTATCACAATACAATCCTATGGGCCCATCACAACTAGGGACCGATCAAGTTCGATAATGAACTTCGATCCAAACCGCTTCCTTTGCGCATCTCATGCGGCAATGTACTCTGCCTTGGTTGATGAATCAGCAGTCCTCTCTTATTTGGAACTTTTCAAACTGACCGCCACGCTATTCAGTGTGAATGTATATAACCTGATTGTGATTCAGAATTATCCTTATCAGTTAAATACTTGCATCCAATGCCCGCTCACTGAGATTTCCATCTCCATAGATCAAGAAAACATCCTTAGTGCTTCGCAAGTACTTAAGGATATTCTTGACAGCCACCCAGTGACCCTCACCAGGATCCGATTGGTATCTGCTCGTAACACTTAGAGCATACGATACATCGGGCCTCGTACATAGCATTGTTCCATGCTAAACCTCTTTAGCATCTCACCTATGTACGATGATTGTGAAAGACCAAGCAACCTTTTGATTTATCTCTATAAATCTATATCCTAAGGATATAAGTCGCTTCACAAAGGTCTTTCATCGCAAATTGATTTGGACAACCAAATCTTAACTGATTGCAGCATAGAGACATCGTTTCCTAGTAACAGTATGTCATCTACATACAACACAAGGAATACGATTGCAGTCCCATTAACCTTCTTATACACACAATGATCATCCGGATTTTGTGAGAAATCAAACTCTTTGAGTACCTCATCAAAACGGATATTTGAACTCCTGGATGCTTGCTTCAATCCAAACCTGGATTTCTGAAGCTTGCATACCTTTTTCGCCATCGATGGAAGTGAAGCCCTCAGGTTGTGTTATACACATCCTCGGGTAGATTTCCTCTCAGGAAAGTCGTTTTCACATCCATTTGCCATATCTCATAATCATAATGAGTGGCAATGGCTAGGAGTATCCTAATGGATTTAAGCATTGCTACGGGTCAAGGTTTCGTCATAGTCAACTCTTTATCGTGATTTAAATCCTTTAACCGAAGCATTGCTTTATAAGTAATCAAATTACCATCCATGTTGGTTTTCTTCTAAAACTCCTTTGCACCTCGTGGGTTTTATCCTTCAGTGTAACAACCAAAGTCCATACTTGGTTTTCATACATGGAATCCATTTAAGATTTCATGGCATAAAGCCATGTTCCGCATCAACTTTTCGTAACCTGCTCATAGGTAGTAGCGATCATCTCATATGAGCAATCGTCATTCTGCTCCTTACGAGAAATTCATATCTCTCGAACAAAGGCGATCCTACTTAACTTACGAAATTGTATGTAGTAGAAGGTTGAACTGTTATCTCATCTATATGAGTGACAGTTTCAGGTTCAGGCAGTTGATCTATGTTTGTTCGAGAATCTTGAACTTCTCCAAGTTCAACTTTGCTCCCACTGTCCTCTTGTAAAAGAAACTCTTTCTTTAAGAAAACAGATGCTTGGAAACAAACAACTTTTGTTCCTCAAAGAAGGTAGAATTGATATCCCACGATATCCTATTTAACAAACACTTGTCGACTTTCATCAAGCTAATCTGACCGTGTCCGCTTCACATAAGGTGACAACCCCAAACTTTCAGATGAGAAAGATAGGCCTTTCGGTTAGTCCATATCTCCATATGGAGTAACCACAACTCGTTTTAATGGAACTCTGCTTAGCAAGTAAACAAATTGTCTCAAGCGCAAATTCCCAAAACTGTGCAAAACCTATCATCAATCGCACCAAGTCTAACAAGGTTCGATTTCTCCTTTCAGCCACACCATTGTGCTGCGGCGTGTAAGGTGGAGTATACTGAGATAAAATCCCATTATCTCTGAGATAATCAAAAACTATTGGTCTAAGCATTTTCCACCACGATCAGATCGTAATGTATTCATACTTTTACCAAGTTAGTTTTCTACTTCATTTCTGAATTATTTGAACTATTCAAATGCTTCAGATTTGTATCTCATCAGATACAAATACCTATATCGTGAATAATCACCGATAAAAGTAATGAAGTAAAGACAACCACTTCTAGCATGGATGGACATCGGACCGCATACATCTGAATGTATTAGGTCTAATATTCCATTCACTCGTTCACCCTTTCCTTTAAAGGATTACTTAGTCATCTTGCCTAATAAACAAGATTCGCATGTGTCATATGATTCATAATCAAATGACCCTAAACATCCACTCTCATGGAGCTTAGCGATGCGTGTCTCATTTATATGGCTGTTCGACAATGCCATAAGTAAGTTGATTTTAAATTATCTCGATTATGTCTTTCCGTCATTGACATTCAGAACTGGATATGACATATCTAATATGTCAATTCAATTACATAATGTACCAAGAGCATGAGCCTTCCATTCGAACTAATAGAACAACCATTGCTACTAAAAGTCCAATGGAAATCAGCTCTATTTAAACATAAAACATACAATATGTTCTTTGTTTAAAACAGTACAAAATGTCAATCATCCAATTTGAATATAAGCCCACTAGGAGTAACAAGACATAAGTGTCACGGCTAATATAGCAACTCTTGTCGCATTACCTACACGAAGGTCTAGTTCTTCTTTATAAGTCGCTCATCGCTCCTCGAGGCCCTGCATATCATTTCATATATATGAGCCACATCCGGTATCAAATACCGATATGTTTGGATCAGGAATAGTATTAACCTCAATGACAAACATATTTGAAGAAGTAGAGACATCTGATGCCTTCTTCTGCTTCAGGACTCCAGATAGATTTTACAGTTTCGCCTCTAGTGGCTAGTCTTGCCACATTGAAAGCAAAATCCTTTTGGGATAGTTTCTTTGGTTTTTCCTTGATGGCACTTCCATTTGGTTTCTTGGCCTTTTTCTTCTTTGAACTAGAAGAAGAAGCATCCACCATTAGCACTTGCTTGCTATCCTTCTTGATAGCCTGCTCAGCTGTCTTGAGTAGATTGATCAGCTCAAGAATTGTTGTGGATATTTGGTTTATCCGATAGTTTATCACAAACTGTGAATAACCATCAAACAATCCAACTAGAATTAAGTCTCTACTTAACTCATAATCCATTACAAATCCTAAGACGACCAATCTCTCAATATAGCCATTCATCTTGTGGTATACTTGCATGCTAGCTTGTCCCTGGAGCCATCTTTGTGATGAAGAGAAGCCTTGAGGTCTCGAACCTTTCAGACCGAGCTTACTCATCAAACAGCTCCCTAAGATGAAATACTATAGTGTGAGCATCCATGGACTCGTGCTGCTCCTGCAGCTCTGGTGACATCGAGGCAAGCATAAAGCAAGTATCCATATCACTGTCCTTTAGATGCTTACAATATACTTTCTGATCCTTATCAGAAGCATCGACAGCAGGTGCATCTGGAAGTGGAACATCTAGGACGTATCCCAGTTCCTCAGATCTGAGAACAATTCTCAGATTCCTCAGCCAATCAAGAAAATTCGGTCCAGAATAGAGAGCGAAAATTCACACTGAAAGACTTCTTCAATCAACCTAGCGCGATAGAGAGAAGGAATGATAGAATAGATATGCCTGCATGATCATAAGGACTTGCATGACATGCATATGGCTCCCACTAGTTTCCTAGAATCCATAACCCTCTTTACGAATCCAGAGAAACAATATGACATTATGTCCTAGTGGGTCGATATCCGACATTGCTAAGAGTGACCTTGGGTTTACCCAACAAGCCACAACTTAGGTCAATCGGTAGGTATCGGTCATACCAATTGTATTATCGATAACCGACATTAAGAATGACCTTGGGTTTACCCAACAAGCCACCTTATGTCTTGGGAGGTATCAGATATACCAATTACATCTTAGACACAACTATCGATCAGTGCTATCAACTTGTTGATGTATGCACTTACATTGGGTATCAACTCTTTGATGCGCATACATCTGATGTATGCTACCCAATTTCGCCTCTGTCCATGTTGACCTTGAGTTTACTCAACAAACCAACGTTTCCAGTGAAAACCAACCCATTAATCCGAAAATCTTATTTTCATGGTTTGAACATATTCGTATAGAGTAAGCTTGGGTTTACCCAACAACCCAACCCTATAAGAACTCTGGTTCTTACCATATTAATGGAAGGCGTTAGTTTTCATATTCCGAAGAGGGATTTCGGGTCTCATCTACTTCTTCTCCAAGCCGTAGGATTATAGTCACCAAGACTATTTGGAATGATTTAGGTTTCATCAATCCAATTGAATCAATCCTTATAATCATCCATCATCCCACCTATGCATGCCACAAGTCGACTTTCATCAAATGCAAGTCAACTTATGCTTCTGCCCACACACAAGTCGACTTGTGTGACACAAGTCGACTTATGTCATCTGCCCATGAACAAGTCGACTTACAAGGTACTACAAGTCGACTTATACAGAGATCTTGAACAAGTCGACTTATTCTGAAAACAAGTCGACTTATCCAGAAAACAAGTCGACTTATCCAGAAAACAAGTCGACTTATTAAGCAAACAAGTCGACTTATGTCCCATATAAGTCGACTTATCCAGGGAATTTTACTAAAATCTCTAATCGGCTAATTCCTCAATCCATGCAATTCCAATTCTCAACACCATCATACCTAGGGTAATATCTGTAAGTTGATGTATCAATGAACAATTCATTGAACCATGAAAGCCTTATATGGTCAAACCATATGAAAAGCTTCAAATGAGTCAAAACTCATTAATTTTCTCAGAATTTATTGCAATTTTTTTCATTGATCATTTCGAGCAATGTACAGAACTGGACAGTTTTGTGAAAATTGTTGGGACTGTTTTGCTTGGCTTGATTGAGTGTGCTTTTTCGCCTCAATGTTTTGCACCATTTTTAATGTGATTAAAAATGTGTTATCTTGATGTAGTATGATTGCCAAACTGAATTGCTTGAAGTTGTTTATCCTAGAATTTTCGGATGCCTAATTGATCACAATAGCGTCTCGTTAGTATATTCCATTATCTTGTTAGTAAATTCTCCCTAGTCATAGGATTAATGAGACTGGACATCATTAATCCGGATAGACTAGCACATGTCATATTCCTTGATTGGATCAAGCAGTGGATCTCAGAAACTGTAAATATGAGATATTTAGAATTGACATGTGGATGCTTACTAGCGGTAGTAAGTTCATTGGATGACCTGTCATGAGATCATCACATGGATATCTTATCTAAGTGTCAGTGATAATCTCATCATAGCAATGGTGCAAGTATCCTTAGACTTGAGGTACTCAAGGATATCTTGGATACTGATCCTGTGCTTTGACTCCATTCCTTGTTGCCTTCGGAGGTAACTTATAGGGTGGTGCTTGGGTACGACTTGAGGTATTCAAGATAATTGAGTAGCCAATAAAGGATTCACCACTTCGGATTAACGTAAGAGATACCCATGGCCTCTTGTCGGGATCATTACTAAGTGGCCAGCATGTATGTCATGAAGAGTGTCTTCATTGACATATACTGATAATGAGTCCTGTGATTTAGAACCGATATCACTGGGCTAGACTCGCCTAGTGAGAGTTGACACTTTGACCATACTCATAACCAAGTGGGGTATAGGATGGTGAAAGGACGAATTGCACGGTAATTGTCTATGGAAGGGTTCGTGATCCGGTTCGTGATGAATACATCAAACCGATTACTTTCCGGTCAATTGGGGTCATAATGTGTTGCTAGATACCGCTCATGACTTGCTTAGATTAATTGTTAATCTAAGGGCCAACATAACCGGAGCCTAAAGGGTCACACGATAAGAGTGTTTCGAGAAATCAGAAATAGTAATTGACCGAGTTCCAATCATGGAGAGCAAATGGATTAAATGGATCCTAATGGGATTGGGATATGTCCCGATGAGATCGCGACATCGATATTACTAAGAAAGGTTTCGGTCAAGTTTCAAAGACCGGAGCCTTGAGAGGCCCAGAGACCGATTCAGCTTGGATCGACCTTAGCAAATATATTCTAATTAATTAATTAAGTAATTAATTAATTAATTATTATATAAATATATGCATGTCACGTGTATGGAGGAGAGGAAGCATGGAAGCTTCCATAATGTTGCTTAGTCATCACTTTAATGATGACTAAAAGACAAACTAAAAGCTACGGGCATCATCTTCTTCTTTGGTCTTTGAGAAAGAAAAAGGAAGAAATGAAGATGAGTTCGTCGATGATGCTTAGGTTTAGAAGAGAAGAATATTTCCTTAAGTGTTAAGGAAAGTTGGAATGGTGATTTCAAGTCTTCTTCTTCCTTAAGTGTCATAGTTTCTCTTCTCCAAGCACAAAGGTTCAACGTTTTTCTGAAGCTCTCCAGGACAGAGGTAGGCTCTAGCACGCTTTAATCTGTTCTAGCTATTCCCGGGTCAAAGGGGTTTGACTCGGTTAGATTTTCTGATCTCTGCGTGGATCACCTTTAGAGATAGTCTCTTTTGGCTATTTAGGTTGATGTCTTCATACCGATACCAGGATCCTGGGATTCGGGAAAGTCTCGGGAACAAAAATTTTTGTTTTCCGCTGCCGGTACATGTGATGTACCTCCCGGGATTTTCCTACAGTTGCGACGTCCAATCGAGCTCGTTGCGATGAATAAATCCACACTCGTCACGACGTCCAACCGAGCTCGTTGCGACGAATAAATCCACGCTCGTCGCGACGTCCAACCGAACTCGTAGCAACGAATAAATTAATTATTCGTCGCGACGAAGCCTTCACGCCTCTGCGCGCTCGTTGCGACGTGCGAAGGCCCGATCGTCTTCTCCGATCGATTTCCGCCATTAATGCTCTTTAAGCTCAACATTTAACACCCTAAATACTCAATCAACCATTAATAACAACGTTAAAACCATAAATACTTACCAATCGAAGATCAAATTCCACAAATCTCTCAAATCTCCGTAAACCCTAAAATCCTTCAAACTCAACGATAAACCACAGTCAAACCTTCTCAACCTTCATCAATCACAGTAACAAGTTAGCCTAGCACAATGAGAAGAAAACCATAAGAAAAGATCAAAGAATCCTCACCGATGGAAGAAATCGAAGAACACCGTGAAAGGAGGAAGAGAAGAAATGCTTAAGCCTTAGGGTAAAATCCCCAAATCTCAAACCTAAGCTATTTATAGACATAGGTCTCCAAATCAGTTCAAATTTCAGTCTCTAAATTTTAATGGCTCAACATTTTCATTCCCTAACAGTATAACTCTAATTTTTCCATTGCCATTGGACAATTCTTTCAGTACTATACAGTCAATCGGTTTGTCACTCTAAAATTTCCGGTCCGGGCATTTTCTCCCGAATTTCCCGAAAATCTCCTATAAGCCACTATCAATAGCCAATCACTCTTATACTATTCTAAATCAGTCATTCGAGCCCACTTACTCCTAATTTCTCAAGCAATCACAATCCAGTCAGTTTCCAGTTCACAATCCAATCAATTCATACTCACAATTAAAATGCCAAAAAATCATAAATGCATGTACCTATGAATAAATGCATATGCAAGAAACCTGTTCCTCTATAATTAGAGGCCAGTAACATGCTCAATCAGTGAATGCAATGAAATCTATCAGTCTAACCCAATATTACCAGAATGCCCTTGCTAATAGTAACGGGATGTTACACCTCAACGGTCTTTGAAATAAGGTTGTACACCCGGAATGCCTTAGACGATGATGAGTAGCCGAGGAAGATTCCTGGATAGGTCTTTGAATCGAATTTATCCAACAGCTCCTTTGTATTCAGAATAGAGCATTTGCACCCAAATGGATGAAAGTAAGATATGTTTGGTCTTCTTGCATTCCATAACTCATAAGGAGTCTTCTTCAACATGGGTCGCAACAGAATTCTATTCTGAATATAGCATGCTGTATTCACAGCTTTTGCCCAGAATTACTTAGGAAGATTCATCTCACAAAACATAGTCCTAGCCATTTCTTGAATCGTCATGTTCTTCCTTTTAACAACTCCATTATGTTGTGGAGTCCTGGGAGCAAAGAAATTGTGGAAAATTCCATTCTCCTCACAGAATAATCTAAACTTCTCATTCTCAAACTCTCCACCATGTTCACTCCTGATACTAGCTATAGACATTCCTTTTTCATTATGTAACTTTCTGGATAAGGTCCTAAAACACTTAAAAGATTCATCTTTGTGTGATAAAAATAATATCTAACAAAATCGAGTAAAGTCATCAACAATAACAAGTCCATATTTCTTTCCGCCAAGACTTATTGTCCTTGTTGGACCAAATAAATCCATATGTAACAACTCTAAAGATCTAGATGACGTGACAAAATTTTTAGAAGAAAATGAAGTTTTAACTTATTTTCCTTTCAAACAATTTTCACAGAAAAACTTTTTGTCAAAACTTATTTTTGGTAATCCTCTTACCAAATCATATTTTGCCAACTTTGAAATGTGTTTAAAAGAGACATGACCTAGCTTTTTATGCCAGACTAGTCTTTCTTCTTCGGAAGATAGAAAACATGAAACATTTTAACTTTGAAAATCTTCTAAATCAATTTTGTAAAGATTATTTCTTCTCTTAGCAGAGAAAACGCGAGGATACAGCTGAACTCAAAAGCGAAGTTCTTCTTGACCTGTGCCCTAAGTAGGAGCGAGTATGACAAAGTCCACGGATGCGACACCACGAAGGAGATGTGGGACACATTGTCCATTGCTCACGAAGGCACAAGCCAAGTTAAAGAATCCAAGATAAGCATTCTTGTGCACCAGTACGAGCTTTTCAGGATGAAAGATGAAGAATTTATTGATCAAATGTTTGGAAGATTTCAAACAATTGTCAATGGATTGAAAGCTCTTGGAAGAACGTACAAAAATCAAGATCATGTTCGAAAGATCTTAAAAAGTCTTCCGAAGAGGTGGAGACCTAAAGGTACAGAGGTGCAGGAAGCCAAAGATTTGAGTGTACTAAAGCTTGACGAGTTGCTTGGATCCTTGAAGATTCATGAAGATGAACTCGATGCTGAAGACAAGCCCAAATGGGACAAGTCGATAGCGCTGAAGGCCGAACAAAAGAATCACAAGACTCAAAGAAGGAGGAAGTCATCAAAAGCATTAAAGATTGAAGAATCAAAGAATGACGACTCTAGCCAATCAGAACAAGAGTCAAGTGATGAAGATGACGAATTATCTTTCATCTCTAGAAAGATAAGACGCATGTGGAAGAAGAAGTCCAAAGGAAATCAGACTTTGAAGAAGAATGGCAAAGATGAGGCTAAACTAGAGTAGTCATCATCATTTGCTCTGAAAGTAATCACCGACACTATAAGTCCGAATGTCCTACTCTAAAGAAGAAACCAAAGAAGAGTAGAGAAGGCAAGAAAAGCATGATGGCAATATGGGAGGACCTAGATTCATTAGAGTCAGATATAGGTTCTGAGTTGTCTAAACATGAAAACATCTGCCTGGTAGCCGAGGAAGAAAGCGATGAGGAGGTAAAATCTGATTACGATAACTTGCACGATGCCTACTCAGAATTGTTAGAAGATTCTCATGCTATTCTGAAACAGTACAAACTGTTAAAGAAAAAGTATGTAGAAAATATTAGACATACGAAAGTAATAGAGAGAGAAAATATCTGTCTAAAGAAGCAATTAGAGGAGAAAAAGAAAGTCGTAGACAGATCAGAAGAGATCAATCAGCTGAAACTGATAATTAAGAATCTGTCAGCTAATTTAGCTACTTTCACCGAGAGCACAAAGAAAATGAATGAGATGCTTGGAAAATATAAACATCCGAGTGATAAAACCGGATTAGGGTTTACAGGCAATATGTCTTATCCTCATAAGAACCCTTTCTCTCAAAAGAGAAACTATAATAAATCTCGTGTTAATCAACGTTATAGTAATATGCATCAAAGAACTCATCATGTGCATACTACTAACCATAAAGGACCCAAGAAATTATGGGTACCAAAAAATAAAATAGTTTCTCCTGCAAATATCCTTCCTTGGAAGATGCGGCAAGCACTATTGGTATTTAGACAGTGGATGCTAGCGACATATGATGGGAAGAAGATCTATGTTCCTAGACCTTCAGTATAAGAAGGGAGGATCGGTAACTTTCGGAGACAACCAGCAGGGCAAGATTATTGGAATCGGTAAGATAGGTAAAGATTTCTTTGCATGCATAAATAATGTACTGCTTGTTGATGGTCTGAAATATAATTTGATCAGCGTCAGTCAATTGTGTGATTCTAGTTTCATAGTCACATTTAATTAAAATCTTTGTGAAGTCAGAAACAAAGATGGCTCTATACTTTTCTCTGCTAAGAGAAGAAATAATCTTTACAAAATTGATTTAGAAGATTTTCAAAGTTAAAATGTTTCATGTTTTCTATCTTCCGAAGAAGAAAGACTAGTCTGGCATAAAAAGCTAGGTCATGTCTCTTTTAAACACATTTCAAAGTTGACAATACATGATTTGGTAAGAGGATTACCAAAAATAAGTTTTGACAAAGTGTTTTTCTGTGAAAATTGTTTGAAAGGAAAATAAGTTAAAACTTCATTTTCTTCTAAAAATTTTGTAACATCATCTAGATCTTTAGAGTTGTTACATATGGATTTATTTGGTCCAACAAGGACAATAAGTCTTGGCGGAAAGAAATATGGACTTGTTATTGTTAATGACTTTACTCGATTTTGTTGGATATTGTTTTTATCACACAAAGATGAATCTTTTAAGTGTTTTAGGACCTTATCTAGAAAGTTACATAATGAAAAAGGAATGTCTATAGCTAGAATCAGGAGTGAACATGGTGGAGAGTTTGAGAATGAGAAGTTTAGATTATTCTGTGAGGAGAATGGAATTTTCCACAATTTCTCTGCTCCCAGGACTCCACAACAGAATGGAGTGGTTGAAAGGAAGAACAGGACGATTCAAGAAATGGCTAGGACTATGATTTGTGAGATGAATCTTCCTAAGTAATTATGGGCAGAAGCTGTGAATACAACATGCTATATTCAGAATAGAATTCTGTTGCGACCCATGTTGAAGAAGACTCCTTATGAGTTATGGAATGGAAGAAGACCAAACATATCTTACTTTCATCCATTTGGGTGCAAATGCTCTATTCTGAATACAAAGGAGCTGTTGGATAAATTCGATTCAAAGACCTATCCAGGAATCTTCCTAGGCTACTCATCATCGTTTAAGGCATTTCGTGTGTACAACCTTATTTCAAAGACAGTTGAGGAGACCATCCATGTCAAGTTTGATGATAGTCCCCAACCCCATAAGGAAGATGACATGGAGAGTGAAGGTCCTTCAAAGAATTTAGATGACACAACAGAAACTCCAACACCAGGTATTTAAGTAGACAAAGTTGAAGATATTCCAGAAACTATTGGACTGAAAAGAGACTGGAAATATAAAAGTTCTCATCCAGAAGAATTGATTATCGGAGAGACCTCAGAAGGAGTTAGGACAAGGTCCAGATTCAGAAGAGAAACTAATGTGGCTTTTATCTTTGAAATAGAGCCTAAGAAGGTTGAGGAAGCTCTTCGAGACGAAGCTTGCGTGTTAGCCATGCAAGAGGAGCTGAATCAATTTACTAGGAATAATGTTTGGTCCTTAGTTCCGAAACCCCCTAAAAAAACCATTATAGGAATCAGATGGGTATTTAAGAATAAGTTAGACGAATCAGGAAGAGTGAGTCGAAATAAGGCTAGATTAGTAGCACAAGGCTATAATCGGCAAGAAGTAATAGACTACAATGAGACATATACTCCAGTAGCAAGACTTGAAGCCATTAGGATTTTGCTGGCATATGCGGTCTGTCATAATATAAAGCTATTTCAGATGGATGTGAAGAGTGCCTTTTTGAATGGTTTTATAGACGAAGAGGTGTATGTTAAGCAACCACCTAGTTTAGAGGATGTTAAGAATCCAGACTATGTCTATAGACTTCATAAAGCCTTATACAGCCTGAAGCAAGCTCCTAGAGCTTGGTATGATCGTCTGAGTACTTTTCTCTTAGATAATGGTTTTAGTAGAGGTCAAGTTAATAAGACGCTTTTTGGGAAGAATTATGAAAATGAATTTATTATAGTACAGATCTATATTGATGATATTATTTTTGGTGCTACTTCAAAAAAGTTATGCATGAAGTTTGAGAGTCTAATGAAAAATGAATTTGAAATGAGCATGATGGGTGAGTTGAAGTTCTTTCTTGGGTTGCAAGTTAAGCAAACCGAAGAGAAAATCTTTATCCATCAACAAAAATATGTGAAAGAATTGTTGAATAAGTTTGATATGCAAAATGTGAAGCCAATGACTACTCCGATGCATCCTTCAAACCTTTTGTCGAAAGATGAAAATAGTAAGAAGGTGGATCAAACCCTGTATAGAGGGATGATCGGTTCTTTACTCTATCTTACGGCAAGTAGACCTGATATTTTGTTCAGTGTATGCTTTTGTGCAAGGTTTCAGGCTGGTCCTAGAGAGTCTCATTATATTGTTGTTAAGAGGATTATGAGATATCTCGCAGTTACTACTGATCTTTGTTTAATATTTGAGAAAGGTAAAGATTTCAGGTTAATCGGATATTGCGACGCGGGCTATGCCGGAGATAGAATCGAAAGGAAGAGCACAAGTGGAGGATGTCACTTTCTTGGCTGAAACTTAGTTTCATGGTCAAGCAAGAGACAAAGCTCAATCGCTCTATCAACTTTGTTCACAAACATTGTGGATCAAATATCAACTTGAAGACTATTCAGTTCAAGAAGAGGAGATTCCAATCTATTGTGACAACACCAGTGCAATCAATCTGTCAAAGAATCCTATCCAGCATTCGAGAGTGAAACACATCGAAGTCAGACATCACTTCTTGAGAGACTATGTTCAGAGGAAGGTGGTTAAACTATAGTTCATCGAAACAGAGTATCAGTGGGCAGACATCTTCACTAAACCATTGAGTGAAGAACGGTTCCAGAAGATGAGATGCAACCTTAACATGGTAATGTTAAGCGAACAGTCAGGCTAAAGGGACATCAAAATTAACGGCGTTAGAAACAGTGAGTTACAGCTGGTAACTTCACTAACAAGTAAGTTTTGGAGGGAAACGTTTCACGATCTTTAGAATCCCGATGATTCTAGGGCACGCGTGATAAGACACTTCAAGTAGCCTGAAGTTGAGATCATTGCAGTTATTCTCATCTATAGACGGTTCATCTTGCTTTCCAAATTCTCTGAATCATCCTACCCTAGAAGAAAAGCTTACCAAAGTTAGTTTTTGTTCTGAAACAATGGAGGCAGCTATGATATTCGGAAGGTATATGGATTTCGAGTCGCTAAGGAAGGATGGTATGGACGTAAAACCTGAGATTGAAAGAGCTGGTTGGAGGAATTTCTTCCAGGTATGAGAACCAGTGTACACCAATGGGTATTTGACTTTTGGAAGAATGCTCAACTTGTAGACAACACTATTATATCTTTAGTAGACGGTATATCTGTTGTCGTGACAAAGGAGCTTATAAGGATGGTGACCAATTGTCCATCGGTTGGTGAGACTCTGTCAACCAAGGCTAAGTGGATGACAATGGTCAACATAAAGGAAGAAGATGTTAGTAAACAATTGTATGGAGTGAATGACCCTTCGAAGAGGAAGACTTCGAGTCTGGTCCTGAAAGCTAGGGTTCTTCATGGGATTTTGTTTAATTGCATCTTACCCAGAGCAGGTTCAAGGCATTTGGTGACCACCCTGGATGAACAATGTTTGTTCTACCTGCTGAATCACAATCCTATTGACTTACCCTTCTTAATCTTCCATTATATGATTAAGGGGATGAAGGATACAAATAGCTATCCTTACGACATGCTTCTTACAAGGATTTTTAAGGAATCCGGAGTCCTTTTGCAAAAAGGAAATAGAAGGATTGTACCTGTGAAGAGTACTATTGACTCAATCACTATACGGCGAATTGGTCTGAGGACAGTGATTAAAGAAGAAGCAGACTCTTCAAGGAGAACTAGAACTGAGGGGGAGTGATTATTAAAGAAATCTCTAACAACAAGTTCTAGATCTCATGGAAGTGTGAGTATGTCAATAGAAGAAAGGAGAAGATTATATAGAAGGCCTTTGATAAAACAGGCATGTCCTAGAGAAGAGTATAATCTAGCTCGAGGGACAGACGATGGTGCGAAAAAAAGGAAAGGAGAGAATCTTTTGGGTGAAATTACTAAGAAAGTAAGGAGATCACCTAAGATTCGAACTTTAAGGCAACAAGAAGAGAGAAGAGCCAGAGAGCAGGAACAAGTAGAAGCCTCTGGATCTAGCACACGAAAGGTGACAAGATCTCTCGTCTCAATTTTGGAGGAAGAATCAGCCAAACAGAGCAAGGAGAATGAGAACAAGAGAAAATTGAAGTCTGAGATACAGAAGTCTCGAGTTAAGAAAACTCCAAGAATAAAGACTAAAGTAGTTAGTCGAAGGAGGAGTTTGTCTACTCCTGTGGAAGTTAATCAAGAGAAGAATACTCCCATTGTTGAACAAACGGAGGAATCAGTGGAGCCTAGCCTAGTTCAGCCTACTCCTGTCGATAATCAACAAGAGGTCACAGCAGATTTGAGCTCAGTTAAGGTACCATTGGAGAAATCTGATGAACCTAGTCTGGTCGTTCACAACTATTCCGAATTTTTAAGAAAGGATAAGTTTGAAGTTAGACTGGTTGAAGTGGTGACAAGGAGGAGTACTGCAATTACCATCTGCAGTCAACCAAGAAGGCAAATAAAGGTTGTCTTACAACCTATTCTGATAAATAGTGAGATATGGCATATATTGAATGAAGAAGAAATGAACTTCTATGATACCTTAAGGTATGCTGCTACAAAGGCATACCCTACGAAAATGTCTTCTCGTCCATACACTATTTATCCAGTCATAGAATAGTCGATAATAAAGGTTGTACCAGACATTCAGCCAAGATATCCTTTGGATATGAATAAAGGAAAAAAAAGAAGCTATATCCAGAAGGAATCAGTGATGATCTGTCCGCAGATCAAATTGAAGAAGAAGTGCATCGAATTGATGCAGCATGCGCTTCTAAGGAGAAAAAAGACGGAGCTAGTTATAGTTTCACAGATAAGTATGAAGACTGTCCAGTAGGGGAAGATTAATAACAGGGACGTTTATTGAATTCCTTGTTCAGACAGTTTTGCGTATTAGACCTTTATCTAATACACTGTCTATTGAAGCTGAAGTTATACCCCTGCAAGGAAGACAGTTGCTTATGCTACCTGCTCCCTATGACTTGGACATCCCAGATTCAAATGTATTCATTCATCCACCCACATTTGCAATTCGAGAAGATTACATTCCTTCCTCGGACGCTTATGCTACAACAATTGCGTTCACTACTCCCTCAGCAGATATTGATCAGTCCTCCTCACCGTTGGACTCACAAGCTGAAATCAGCAAATTACGAGGAGAAGTCAACGAGATAAAGGAGACAATGAATGATTTGAAGAAGATGATGACAGAACTGTTGAAGAGTAATCGTCATTAATCATTTTTTATTATAACAAATAGGGGGAGAAGAGAATGAGTAGAGGAGAAGAGAATGACCATAAAATAATCTGAAAAGGGTGTGATTGAAGGAGACGAAGAAATGAAAGGAAGAAGAAAAAGAAGATTTTTGAAGATAAGTTTTTCTTTTTATACATTGTATTTTGTTTTCTTTTTTGGTATATAATTTTTTATCATCAAAAAGGGGGAGATTGTTAAGTTAAAATGACTTTACTTAGATATAATTTTGATGTATAACAAAGAGAAAAATAAAAGAAAAACAAAAGCAGACGAAGCAACGCAGATGCAGACGCAGACGCTAAGAAAAACAGACGCAGACGCAAAAAAGAAAAACAGACGCAGACGCAAAAGAGGAAAATAGACGCAGACACAAAAGAGAAATACAGACGCAGATGCAGACATAAATTAAAAACAGAAGAAGACGAGAATTAAAATAACAGACGCAGAAGAAGAATTAAAAAAACAGACGCAGAAGAAGAATTGAAAAGCAGACACAAGAGTCAGTTTGGGTTAGTTACAGAACTCAACTGATTAACCGTTTCTTTTAAAGATTCAAGAAACGAGAATCTAGAAACAAGAATCAAGAAGCAGTTGGAAACGAAGGCTATAAATACAAATCGAAGTCGAAGATTCAAAGTTAGTTGAAAAATTAGATGAATTACATCTACGCGATCGTAAAAAGCATACTGTGCAAATTAGCCGAGAGCTATTTTTACTGTAACAAGTTTCAAACACTTTTCTGTGAGGAAGTAGTACAGATAGCCTGTAGAGGCTAAGTATGAAAGAATACTGATTGTAGAGACCTGAAGAGGCTCGTAAAGAATACTTGTAAAAGTTGAAGAGATAGTGAAATCTCATAAAGAACTCTGAGGACTGGACGTAACCCACGGTTTGGGGTGAACCAGGATAAATAGCTGTGTCAACTACTCTTACTTTATCTCTCTTTTAGATTCAAGTTTTATCATTACTTAGTTCGTAAACAAAGTTTTCAAAGTTTTGATTAATTAGAATCTATTGGAAGTTCTGTAAAAGAATTTTATTTCTAACAAACATTTTTGGAAGAATTTTTCAAAAAAGGGGAATACAAAATTCAACCCCCCCTTCTCGTGCATTCTTATATCTTTTTATAAGCATTGTATTAACGTGTGATTCACTTTAAGCATAAACCTCCTACACATCATAACTTAAATCTCTTCCCAAATATTGATTGGTGGCTTACTCCTATCTAAAATCTATTGATCCTACCAAGTGACCTTGTAATCACTAAATTAATAGGATACCAATTTGACATACTTCTCTTCGAAAAAGTTATGGCACTTAAACACCAGCTCCACTTTCCATTCCCACTTTAGATACACATCCAGTTCCATCGTCCCAATAAAGGGAAGAAGTTTCATCTTAATGTTACCTATTTTATTATCTAATCTATCCTCAAGACCCCTCTCATTTCAATACCTGATTATGCTCCCACCATTTCTACCCATTCTTCCTCTACCAAAACCACTTATACCCCCTTTAAGTTACCCATATCTATAAAGGTGCTAAATTGGTGACCTTCATCATTAACATCATCATGGGTGTTTCTAAGTTCAGTTATCCTCTTCCTCAGGTTAGATTGAGAATTTAACCTTAATAACATCTTAGAAATACTCTCCCTCATGTCCTCCATCTCCTGAAACATACTTTCAAATGTCATTTGTGTTGATTTCATCATTAAAGGATTACTTTTTACATCTCAAACTTTGAACACCTCTTTTAATTTACTTTAAAAAGATAAATTTCTAGCATTAGACATGATTTAGAGTTTATAAGAAAATGTTAGTAAGAATCCAATCTCTTCCTCAAATGTTTGTTTTTAGATCACTTATAAATCACCTCCTAATATCCTTACTATAAGAGTTCTTTATAGACTAAAATTTTCTTTCAAGAAGAATAAGTTCAAATATGTCCCCTTTCAATTACTACACCAAATAAACAATTTGATGTAAGGAAAACAAGGAAAACAAAACTAAGAGGCCAACGAATATGGAACATATAAGACGAAATTTTGGAGACTCCAGGAACCCACCAATTTACCTTGACAAATCATAATAAAATTCATCCAATAATTAAGATTTTCTATGCTCTTGCAATGTGTTTAAATGTAAATAATTGATTTCTTAAAAAAAAAAACCTTAGCTTCTCTTAAAGTTTTAAGCCCCATATCCTTCTCTTTAGAAACTAGGAACTACAATTTTAAACTCCAAGCTTGCTATTTGGTTTTAGGCTAGAATTGAGAAGAGAAAGTAGTAATTCACTTGTTTTGATAAGTTTTGGATAAATTTGGAGTTAGTTTGCTGTAACTCCCGAATCACCCAAGTTTGACTTTTCTAATCTTTGTAGCTTTATGAATGGATAACACATAGATAACTATTCAAGAAAGGACTTTAACTGAAGTTGATTTTCTTTTTATCCTTCTCTCTTATTTCTTATTTTTGACATTTTATTTTCTTTTCTTCTACTTTTCTTTTTGTTTCTTTTTTTAAATGAGAAAATCAAGAAAATAAAATCAAGAAACAAGATTCAAAGAAAGAATTCCAAGATTCAGTTAGAGTACTTAGTCACATTCAAAGATTCAATATGAGATTCAAAAGGTCAAGCCAAAATCAATTTTTTTGTACATACACTGATTGGAATCAACCAAGATCAAGATGATTAATATTAGTTTTATCCAACACAAAATTTTAAATTCAAACAGAAAACAAACAAGATGAACAAACTCAAAACAAATTCAAGAAATGATTAAGGTTCCAAGAAAACATATTCAAGATTCTAATAAAAGGAATCAAGAAGACTTAAGAACATAAAGAGCATAATGAAAACAACTTGAACAAAAGGTAAAGAAATAAGTTAAGAAAAAAAATTAACAATTGAAGAAAGTTTTAATACCAAAAATTGATATTCTCTTTACCTTAAATTAGATAAAGCACAAATCATGAACTCATGATCTAAGGATCATTCTATATGAATCAAGATTGAATTAACAACTCAAAAGGTATTTCTACCATACCCACATAATTAAAAAGGGATTAGGGTTGATAAAAATGGGTTTTTGATCTTTACAAGTCCTTGTTTGAATGAAAATCAAGTCTTTAAAGAACATTAGAAATGATTTATCTAATGAATGCAAAGAACACTCAATATGATTATTGATTCTGAAAATCAATCAAACATAATTACAAAAAAAAAATTAGAGTGTGTATGTAATAAAACTAATTCCTTAGATTGAATTCCATAAGGATAATGTTGGACCTCGCTTTCGAAGCCCAGCATTTGGAGACAATTGACAATCAAAACACCATGCAAATTTCTTTTAAACAATTTAACGCATACGCGAAAAAAATCGATAATCAAATCGGTTCGATTTATTTAAAACCATTTCAGTCACAAAGATGTAAACATTATTGCACACATCAGAGTTTAGGTAATTACTTGGGCTCATTACAGAACACGATGTTTATTTTTACAATATCTTTACGTTTCAAAAAAACCACCCCTTTTGCTTTAATACAAACTACACGTGATACCATTGAATGCTTATGTTTAGAATGATTCCAAAATACAAAAATCCTGAACTAACTTAGTTACAAAAGTCTTTAATTATCTTGGAGTTACAATGCCTTGCAAGGATCGTTAATCTTCTTTTTCTGCACCTGAGGAGGGAAGCGTAGGGTGAGCTACACAGCTCAGTGGCTAATATATTTATAGCCATTGGCAATTGATCTAGAGTCAAGCATGTGTATGTATATATGTATATCTAGCAATTCTAGCATTCATACTTTATTCGAGCAAATTAAACATTCATCAAATTTAGATCAAATCACATAACACTCAATATGCTTCATACTTGACAATTTTAAAAAATCTTTGTGAAGTCAAAAACAAAGATGGGTCTATACTTTTCTCTGCCAAGAGAAGAAATAATCTTTACAAAATTGATTTAGAAGATTTTAAACACTTTCCTCTTATTTGTATCGATTTGAGGTTTTAAACACTTTCCTCTTATTTGTATCGATTTTCTCCTTCTTTTTGTTTCTTTCATATTCATCATTGTCATTAAGTAGGGGATATTATGACTTTATGTGGCTAGGTTTTCTACATTCAAAACAAATAATGTTAGAAGATTTATATTTTAATTCAAAACTTCCTTAGGCCCCTTTATTTTGGAAAATTTCTCTCTTTAAGAACTTCTTGAAATTTCTAAAGATAAGGGCGAAATCTTCCTCATCAATTTCACTTGTTGATATTTTTTCATTGAGGCTTTAAATGATAAATTATATTTCTTTGGAAGCATTGTCTCTTCTTGTGTCTATTATATCCTTATTTGTATATGATGAGAGATCCAATAAGCTCCCTTAATGGTAGTTTATTAGATCCTTAGTTTCTTATATAGCCACCACTATCTCAAGTCTTTGAAAGTGACCTAAGCAACTTTCCTATAATTTCAACATTAGTATGTCTTTTCAAGATCTTTAGGAGCATTAATAATATCAATAAATCTTGCATACATATAGTGTATGTTTTCATTATGTTTCATCTGGGTTAATTCATATTGATGAATTAGCATGCTTATTTTACTTTCTTTAACTTGATCAGTACCTTTATATGTGACTCTAAGGGTAAACCAAATTTTATGAGCATGTTCACATATGGATACCCTATTGAATTCATTCTTACCTAATGAGAAAAAAAAATATAATGATTTTACTATTCAAAAAATAATTCTTAGCTTGAGGATCTCATTCTTCCATTAAGGTACCTTTTTATTACCTCTAATTTTTATGGGAGTAAAAGATCCTTTTGAGACTATTTCTTATAAGTGAATGTTTTTAGCCATCATAAAGAAATTAATCCTAATTTTCTAATAAAGAGAGTTATTACCATTAAAGAAAGGGATTCTACTAATGTTTAGTCCCCCTTAGTTAGGTGATAATGATGATACTCTAAAGTATACCATTATGATCTTTACTTTAGGATTTCATTTGAAGTGTTAACATAATAGATCTACTCTGATACCCCTTGCTAGTCCATAATGACACCTAAGAGGGGGTAAATAGGTGGTGGTGAATTTTAAAAAAAAAATCTAACTAATGGATTTAATTTGACAAGTATCAATATATGATGACATAAAGAAATAATTCAACATAAATCAATCACACAATTATAAATTAATTAAAAAAGTTTTAGAAAAGAGAAAGAAAAACCACTTTATAATGGTTCAATAAACAACCCGTGTATCTACATCCACTGCTAAATCATTTCTTAGAATTTTCACTAAACGTTTTCTTTCAACAATGCAAAGAGAAACTTTCTTAAGATAAATTTTCTTATAATAATCTTGCTTTTTATGAGTAAAGATCAACTCTTCTTACTATATTTCTTTAAAGTGAAGAGTAACACTCTTTCATAAAAAAATTTACAATTCAAAATATGTTATTTAATCACTTTGATAAAGATGAATGCCTCACTCACTAAAAAGAAGTCAATGAATGCTCAAATGCTTGAAAATCTTAGAAATATGTGTATAAAACATTTGAATACTTTTCAATGAAAGAATCAACGTAAAACATATATTTATAGGGATTTAAGACCCAAATTAGCCATTAAAGTCAAAAAATTAGTCGTTATAATGACTAGATATAAGACATTAGTCGACTAATGTATCATATTGGTTAACTAATATACATTGAATTTATAAAATTCACTAATTGATAAGTATCAGTTAACCAATGGATCATATTGGTCCAACTAATATAGAATATTATTCATCCATTATTATTATAAACTCTTGGTACACTAATTTTGGCAACTTTAAGCTACAGTGGTTGACGATTATTCCATATAGGTTGACCATTCCCTCCAAAATCATAATTCTAACAACTCCAAATGGTCAAATTTCATTTTCTTAATACAAATTTGTCTTAAATACTTTTTTAAGATGTTCTACAAACAATGTTTTATAGTTAAAGAAGATTTTTCTTTAAATCAAACTGTAATCCCCGCTAATAAATAAAAATACTCATATGATTATTTAAAACGATGATGTGTTTATGCTTAGTAAACCTTTAAGATTATCAAAAAAACAAGTGAAAGTAAAATAAACATTTCAAATTATTTATAAATTTAATGTGTCTTGATCATCCTTATCCTTCACTTTGATTTTCACTTCGAATGATGCAAACTTCAACTTTTTCTTAACAACTTCACAAAATGTCTCTTGATTTATGCATTGCTGCAATTTGCTAACTTGTTACTTTTATAAAAAGATATAATTGATTAGTTATGCTTACATTTTGTTATCATAAAATTATTGGTCACAACCTCTCTTATTTCAATAAACAAAACCAAGACTAACTAAGACTCAAGTTATTACAAGTGTAAAAATATTAGTGTAATCTTTTTGTACCACTTATTTAGTTATTTAAATGCTTTAAGGGCTTATCATGTATAAATATGTTAATTTTTTCTTGATTCATATGGCTTTTCAATCATCAAGAGAAATTAAGATTTTGATTATAAAAAAGAAAGCATCCCGATCTTTAAAACATTCCTTAAGATACTTTTTGAAAGGAGTTTAAGTTAATTTTTATAAATGAATGGGTTGATAATTTGACAAACTTGAAAATCTAGAAATGTAATTTTAAGAAGTTTGGTTGAAATACATAAATTTTCTAGGTAATTTGGCTATAAATAATATACATCGATCGACTAGTATCCTTTAAATAAAATTAAATTAAATACGTGAGTTTGTAGGACTAAAATCATCACTATATTAGTTGAATCAATCTATGCTTCTAAAACTAGCTATTATAATAATTATTTTTGTTTCTAATGACCCTTTTTGTTTCAATTATAATAGGAATAACATATTCTCAAGTGCCCAACCTTTTTGGATTTTTTCAATTTAGTGCCTATGCTTTTAAAATTTTCAATTAAGTGACTAACCTTTTATAACCTTAACAAAGTTCAAAATGCTAGTTCTATTAGTTTTTTTTTTATAATAATCTTTTTTGTCCTTGATATGTAAGTGTCATCATGAAAAAAAACAATTATCAATTAATTATCCATGTGAACTAAAATACTTAACTCAGTTTAAAACTTAGTTTTGTTAATATTTTGTAATTTAGCTAACGAATCTTTTTTGTTTCCACGTAGAAATTTAACGAAACTAAGTTTTAAATTGTGTTGTTAATGTTATAAAAGGTTAGTCACTTAATTGAAAGTTTTAAAAGCTTAGGCATTGAATTGAAAAAACCTCAAAAAGTTAGGCACTTTAGAATTGTTATCCATTATAATACCTTTAAAATTTTTCCTTATATAAAAACATATACTTGAGAGAGATTTTAAGTTTAAAAGATCTAGAGCATTCATTGTAATTGATATTGAGTCATAAAGTAAGCAAATAAAGAGAAAACTAAGTTTTAATAATTAAAGGATGTCTAAAAAGTTGTAATTGAGGTTATCAAGTATTGAAAGTTATTCTTCACCTCCAAAAGAAATTATAAAGGATTTCTTCTTTACTTGGAGCAAAGAAAGAGGTTATACAAGGCTTTTCTTCACCTTTATAAGAAAAAGAAGATATTGAATATTTTCAAGTGAGTTTGAGAAGTGAACATAGATAAGAAGTATTTCTCAAGCTGCTATAAATTCATTTGCATTTTCTTTCCCTTTTTTTCCTTTATTTATTGTACTTGCATGATTGTTACATTTGTACTTAAGTTTTTAAATCAGTTTTTAAGTGAGAAGGTTTTTTAGATTTATAAGTACTGAATTTACCCTCTTCTTAATGTCTTTCGACGATATATAATAGAATTATGTCTGTACTTTACACCAATTTTTGAAATATGATATAAAATATTAAAAATATCTAATTATATCATCTATAATTACATTTATTATTAATAAAACTATATAATATTTTTATGTAATGTAGAGTTTTATTTATATTTTACGAATATTAGTTCTTTATTAATAATTATAAAACATATCTTAAAATAGTTAATCTTATAGTAAATTATGTAAAGATATTAAATTAATTTATTATTTATATTGAAATACATAATTTTATTAAATAAAAATATTTCGTTAAATTAAAATTCTAATGCAATTTTATTTTTTCTTTAACAATATAACTTTCATATTTCCATTCCAAAACTACATATATTAAATAAGATTGTTTCTACAAATTATTTAAAGAAATATATAATTTATAATGATAATATTTAGCATACTAGAGATTATTCATATTAGAGGAAAAGAGTTCAAAATTTTATAGATATCTTTTGCATGAAAAAATAGGAAGTAGAATTTTATTTAGGCATGACTAATATGAATTTTGGATTTAGTTAAATTACAAATAAAGAATGATAATTCCATATCTTTAAAAATATTGTTAAAAAATCTTAGTCATATATATAAGCGCGTGTGTGTGTGTGTAATTTTATAATAGATGCAATAATTGTTTAAAATAATTATAATATATGATTAAAATTTAAAGATGTTTATCCAACTAAAATATGGATCTAAAGTTATAATGCCTTTAAAGAGAGAAGCTCCTACTTTCTTCTAACATTTTCCCATCTTATGCCTTTTATGATGCACCTTGTTGCCTTCCTCTATAGTTTTAAATTCTCCTTATTCTTCTTCTTTATTTGGTGCCTTTCTCTCTAAAATAGTGCCCTTCCATCCAGCTTAAAGTTTCTTCTTCACCGAGTAAAGTGTGCCGTTACTGAGGGCACTATTATCTATTCTCCTTTCCCACTTATGGTAACAACCTTTTAAATATTTTACAACAATTTGAAATCTTGTCCCTTATTTGCAACATATCCCATTCCTTACATGTTTCTAACTCGACAACCAACCTCAGCTCTTTTAAATTTTCACCTTTACTCTCAGGAACCTTTAACTCATCTCCTTCAGACTCTAACCTAATTAAATCTCACAGGGAATGTGTAACATCCCCTCTCCTATAGGAAGGGTATTTTGGTAATTAGGATGGGTTCGGGATATCTCGGCATGCGCATACAGCATATAGTCTCTATAATTACTGACGGGTTGCACATGCACATAGTATACATGCATTCATGTCATTTTCCGGCTTAGGATTGAAATGGAACTCTTGTGTGAAATTAATGGGGAAATTGAGTTTGGAAAATTATTTGGACTGTGCCATAAATCGTTTTACATTTTTAGGGATTTTTAGGAATTTTTCTGGATTTTTCCGGAGAAAATTCCCGGACCGGTAAAATCGCCAAGTGGCGAATCGGTCAATTCTCGGTAGCAAAAATCGCTACCCAATGGCACAGTAATATGGGGTATATTATTTTGGGACTGAAAGTAGGGTCATTGGAGTTAAATGGAGTAAAATTTTAGACTGGATTATTAAATGACTATTTTGACTTTTCAAATACAAAGTAACCAATGAGAATTTGCCATTTAAAAGTCTTCATGATTGCTTCCTTTCCATGCTTTCGGTGATGTGTATGTTTTAAAGAAGGAAATGAATTGTTTTTAGTGTTTTAGTTTGAAACTCATCCGAAACTCCAACTCTTCATTTGCAACCATCGAATTTTTTCCCTTTTACTCATCTCTCTTTGCAACTTTAAGCTACCATCTCTTAATCCATCAAAGTTAGATGATGAGGAGATGCATGTTTGGTCTTGGTGGGATTAGTTTGAAAGCATAGGAAAGAATTGAAGAGAAGAAGTGAAGGTTGGAAGCTTGATAGGTAAGTTCTTTAATTCTTATGTTTAATGATGTTGTTAGCATGACTTGCATGTCATGGTTGGTAGAAGCTTTGAATGAGAGGTTGGGAGCATCTAGTATGCTTAGGGATGCATGATATTGATGTCTTTTATTGCTTGGATTAATGGGTATAAGGTTAGGGTTATGGATGAATTAAAAGTAGTATGATAGAAGTGATTATGGCTTAATTTTAAATGACATATGGATAATTATTTGAGTATTTGAATTGAGGAATTTAAGGCTGCAAATTTTTCAGTATTAACCCTAACATATGTATGATTGTAGTGATATTTAATTTGTATTTATTTTGATGTCTAGTGATGTGAAAAAGGCATTGGAAGTGGTTGAACTAAGGTTAACATTGAATCTGGAAAATGAGATTTGTAATAGATGTTACTGTTTTATTCATAACTTATTGTGTAGAAATGAAAATGAGGTAAGGTTAGTGGCCACTGAAACTTTGGGATGTTGGCTTCAATTTAGGGTGAAATAGGTGTTGTTGAATTCCAATGATAGAAGGGTGAAATTTTGCATGGAAAGTTACTGTTCCATTGCCTGTAAACAGTAACCGCAACCATGACATCTGAGTTTTGTTGATTTTTGTAAATTAATTGAGATGGAATTAGGGAGAATGGTCTTCATGGAAGTTGTAGTATATTTGATTATATTTCCATTGCTACTGATCTTGCTATTTTTGGAATTGTATATTGGGAGATATGGATTGATTACTAATGACTGGTTTTGAGCATTTTGGATGAAACCTAGTTTAAGTGTGATTTTGTGAGTTTACTGATTTGAGGCAATTTTAACATTTTATGTGGACTGAAGTGGTGTGAGTGAGCTTCTGAAAAGTTGTAGAGGAAGAGATTATCTTGAAATTGATATTTGGTATGTAATTTTAGAAGTCAGAATTGGGAGATATGATTTTCAAAACTGATCCTACATTAGGTTATGAATGGCTGATGACAACAGAAACTTCCATAACAGTTTTCAAATGGTTAGAGATCGAATTGGATGATGAGTGCTTCATGAAAAATTAAGTTTAAGATGTTATCTTTTCAGGGATATAAAGTTCTGAATTTACTGACTTGTATATAGGGAGTTATGCTTGTTGTAAGGTTACTGCCCATATTGAAGGATTTCAGGGACAGTGACATTGAATGAATTAATTGACTGGTTTAGAAATAGAATTTGATTTTAGATTGTTCATGAAAGTTGTAGAGGACATTGTGAACTTATTGACCATATTTTTGTGGTAATTTATTACTGAAGAATCAGTGAGTTATGAAATTGCCAATGTACTGTCCTGTGTTGCTGGAAATTGAGTAGGCAGTAGGTTTGATGGAGTATTTGACACCTTTAGAGTTGGAATTGATTTTTATGGTCTTCTTGAGAATTGTAAAGCTTTTCATAAGCTTTCCAACAAGGTATAATTTGCATTTTTCAGAAATGTGTAGAAAGAGTTATGGGTGTTGAAAGTTGGCTTGAAATCAAGAAAGTAAAGAAGGGAATAAGGGTTAGGTATATATATCGATATTAATTTCTTTTGTCAATTTCTTTCCCGTCCGACGTCCGAGTGACCTGATTCCAGAGGCATCGGAGTCATTGAATATTTAATTTCATATTATGAGAAAACGGGAATTTTTAGACGGGAATTTGACGTAGCCCTATCGACGGAACATGTAAACACTGCTTTTATTTAATCGGGGACCTATAGAGGTCCAATCATTAATCACCGTCGCTTATGGATTTCTAATTTTGATAGAATTTTATTATGGGAAAATATTGAATTAGGACGGGATTGCCATGAACATGCATATCTCATCAACATGAGCACAAATTATATTTAGTGACTCGTACTTTTATGATTCATATAGAGGCCCAATTGGAGCGTCGATCGACCGACGTCACAGAGACTTCCCGGCATTAGCTCGGAAGTAATAGGTGAGTAACCTAGTTGGTTTCTCAAATTTCTGGTTGTTTACATGCTCAACGTGAATTACGTGCAAAAGTGGACTGAATGATCACTGCATGACTACTGGCATGTATGGGATTGTATTGTATGATTTTACATGATACTGATGCTGATAGACTGGGCTTTATAGCCATATCGTTGACTTCTTGCTATCTTGGGCTTTATAGCCATATCGTGGATATCTTTGCTACACGGGCTTTATAGCCAAACACCGCGTATATTTATCGACCATCGCATCGCATGCATAATTGCATGATCGATAATGGACGTGCCCAAGTTGCTATTATTACTGATAAGAGCTTCGAGCTCTCATACTCAGATTGACCGCCTCGAGCCCGAGGGGAGAAATCCCTGACGCGTCCCCACTGAACACTGACTGAGCACTTGGGCACAATACTGAATAACTGGAAAGAGTCACATATGCATTGCATTTGCACAAATGACTGTTCTGTGACATATACTGCTTTCATAATGGTATGAATTACTGTGAATGGTTTCATATTACTGGACATTGTTATTGACTGCTTACTGGTAATTGATTATTACTGGACTGTGCTGTACGCCATGGGCGTAATGCATGATTTGAGTGAACCATCGATGATGGTTTCTCACTGAGTTCGCAAAACTCACCCAAAATTTGCATATATTTTTCAGGTCCTGAAGAATACCCCGGTTGACACGGGAGTATGTCTACTGTAGTCAAGCAAAGGATAGAGGTCGGGATCAGTTCGAGTCTGCATTAGTGTCTTAGTAAATTGTGTTCCGCAATCACTGTATAACAAGGCATTGTATTTTTACTTAGCCCATTGTGGTTTTGATGTTTTACTGCATTGACTGATTGTAAATTATTACTGGATGACTGTAATAACTGAAACTGGTTTTTATTGAACACGGATTTTAAGTACTTACTGTGTTTGCCGTGTTAACGTGGAATCAATGGCTTCAAAAAAAAATGTATACTGAGTTTTAAATCGACTGATGTAGTACGCCACTCTCGCGAGACACGGACTCGGATATCACCAACGATATCGGGTTTGGGTCTTACGGGAGTGGGGTGTTACAGAATGCTCCCCTCCCCTAATCCACTCCTAGAAGTCTTAAGCCACCTTCTCTTTAGCTACAAATATTAACTGATATGCCCCTCTCCTAACTAGTACTAGTAAGATAACCAATTCCAACTTAAGTTAGAAGCAAATGGTTAGAGAGAGTTCAATAATTACGCTACACTTTTTAACAAGGAAGAGGTTAAGGGCTTTAGAGATTGTAGTGCCACCTCTAGAAGTGCTCAATGAGGGGGATAACAAGTGTAATATTTGTAACAACTCAAATCACAGTCAAGCCCTCACAGTTTTGCTTTTCCCGAGGCCTTCCCAAGAGGTCACCCATCTTGAAACTACTCTCGCCCAAGCACATTTAACCTCAAAGTTCTGATGGGATCCGGTGCATTAAGCTATGGAAAATGCATCTATAAGGGAGAGGTATCTATACCCTTATAAGGCGTATTTCATTACCCTCTCCAACCGATGTGGGATTTCACACTCTCCACCCCCTTTAGGGCCCTGCCCTCTTTGAGGCCCAGCCTAACTGACACAATGATTCGGGGACCAGCTTTGATACCACTTGTAACAACTCAAATCACCTGTTCACAGATATTGTCCGCTTTGAGCCTTCGCTCAGCCAAGCCCTCACGGTTTTGCTTTTTTCGAGGCCTTCCTAAGAGGTCACCCATCCTAGAATTACTGTCGCCCAAGAACATTTGACCTCGAAGTTTTGACGGGATTCTGTGCATTAGGCAATGGAAAACGCATTTGTAAAGGAGGCTTAGCCTCTTGTCGGTCCAACCGACCCAAGAATTGGCTCTGATACCACCTGTAATAGCCCAGATCACTCGCTCATAGATATTGTCTGCTTTGAGTCATGGCTCAACCAAGCCCTCAGGGTTTTGCTTTTCCCGATGACTGCCCAAGAGGTCACCCATCCTTGAACTACTCTTGCCCTAGCACATTTAACCTCGGAGTTCTGATGGGATCCGATGCATTAGGGCATGAAAAACGCGTCTATAAGGGAGAGGTATCCATACCCTTATAAGGAATATTTTTTTCCCCTCTCTAACCGATGTAGGATCTCACACTCTATAACTAGCTCTGATACCACTTGTAACAGCCTAGATCACTTGCTCACAGATATTGTCCGCTTTGGGCCTTAATCCAACCAAGCCCTCACGGTTTTGCTTTTCCCAAGACCTTCTCAGGAGGTCACCACATCGGTTGGAGAGGGGTACGAAATACGCCTTATAAGGGTATAAATACCTCTCTCTTAAAGACACGTTTTCCATGGCCTAATGTACCGGATCCCATCAGAATTTTGAGGTTAAATGTGCTTGGGCGAGAGTAGTTTCAGGATGGGTGACCTCCTGGGAAGGTCTCGGGAAAAGCAAAACTGTGAGGACTTGGGTAGGCCAAGGCCCAAAGAGGACAATATCTATGAGCAGGTGATTTGGGCTGTTACAACATTACTCTTATTAGCTACTTCATCCGAAACATACTAGATTTTCTCATCATCAAGCTTGGGCAATAAATAAATGGAAGCATATATGATTGCAACAAACCTTACTTTCAGAAGACAAGATGTTCCTCTTCAATTTTACATCCAAAGATGTTGCATAAGAGGTTGTAGATGAAGGACCTTGGCATCTCCAAAGTAGACACATCCATCTTTAGCTCTATAAGCCTAATATGAAGATTGAATCTATTATAAGTAAGTAAGTTCCCTTCTGGACCAATATTCACAACATGCCTTTAGGTCCACCAAAGGGATAAGTTGCTAAGCTAGTTACATTAGCTCCCAAATTTCCATGGTTGAAGAAAATAAAACTATTTAAAAGAATAGGTTATATCCATCTTTTCATAGTGTTAGAGCCTAGTAAGGAACTACAGGATGAGATTCACATAATGACTTTATATGAAAATACAGTGAGAGTCTTGTATCAAGCCTTCCTTAGCAGAAAAAGGAAAAATATGGAGACCAATAGGCAAACTCTTTTTTAAAAAATGGCTACTTTGAGGTCCTGAGTTAAAAGGTAGATTTCATAAAAAAAGGAATCAATAAAGGAAAAGGATAAAGTTATTCCCTACCTAAAGAAGCAAATTAATGATTAATCTCATCCTAAAAGATATGAATCTTTATTTTCTAAAACTATTGAGATGCATTCTAATATAACTTCAAATCTTAAAGATATTAAGCCAATTATACAAAATTTAGCTATTTCTAATGATTCAATTTCAAATTTTGATAAAGCACCAAGGTAATCCAAAGGGACTCAATTATGTTGGAAGCATCTAAGTCAACTGAAGAGTATAATAGTGTTGGTACTAAATCACAAAGTTGTTCCCTAAATAAAGTTCAATAAGTCAAAAAGGATTTAGAGGAGAGTATTGAATTTAAACCTAGAACCTAAAGAAGTGTAAGGAAGGATAAAGGCTCTAAGAGCCTTTACTGATAGAATGTTATTCTTATCATGAAACCTAAAAGTATTAACTGTTCTATGAAGCAATTATGCATCAAAATTAGTTAAAATATATGAAACCTATGCCTATAGATTTATTGGAAACCAAAATTAAGGAAGAAAACTAAAAAATCTTAAATTCTTGGCTAAAAATTGGTGCATTATCACTATTATGGTAGAAATGTCCTTGCATTTGATCCTAATAAAATTGGAGTTACCTTAAAAGAAATATTAAATGAAATTATACAATTATATATTAGTTTACTCCCTAATTAGATTAACTGTGTAATTTCCTTTGTGTATGGTGCTAACTAGGCCTTCCAATGGATAGAACTAACAAGAATCTACCAATCAATCAATGCACAATAGATTAATCTAAAAGACTTCAATAGCACTATAAATTAGTCCAAAGTAGAAGGCAACATATGTTTGTACTACTTTAATGCATATTTTAGTGAGTGTGTAAAGATATAGAAGTAACGAAACTCATATATGATAGGAATTACTACACTTACAGCAAAAAACAATATGGTAAATGGTACATTAAGAAAGAGATGGATAGAACTCTTATATTTTGTTGCTAAAATTTCCTAATAGTTTTGTTAGGTTCTCCAAACATCTACTTATATCACAACCCTATTCATATACAAACTTTCACCTAACTCATATCTAGCAAAACTCCCTTCTAATTTAATAATTATCTTACTAAATTAGAAGGATTTGAAGAGGCTCTTACCAACGGTCTTAGTTATAAAATTAGAAGGAACTACACCGTCATTTGTATAAGGAAGCTATAAAAGGATAAGCATGAGCTTAAAGAACTCAATCAGTAATAAGGTTTAAACACTCAACACTCAATATTAGTTGTTACTAATAAGTTAAAGGCAATTAAAGCTGATATGTATCTCAAATGTGGAGATCTATAGGTATAAAAAGGTGGAAAAGGAAGCTCTACTAAAGGTTTCATAAGCCCTTGATATACATCACTCATTACTTAAGAAAAAGCCTCGTGTTTAATGGATAAAAGAGGGGAACATAAATGCCTCATTCTTTAATAAATCAATAGATTCTAGGTGAAACATCAATTGCATCACATCTCTTTTAAGAGAGCATGGTAGTGTTCCACAAATTCACAAGGAATTGAAGTAGGAAGGTTATAATTATTTTCAAAGTTCCTTGAGCTCTTTAAGCCCCAAAAACTCTATTTTCCTACTACTCAAGTCCTAGGCATATGATGATATCTCTGAGGAGGATGCTAAAGTTTAATCTAGCTCTTTACCCCTAATGATATGGAAAGAGTAGTCTTTGAACTCCCTCTAAGTAAGTCTTCTAGACCTAATGGTTTAAATGGCTTATTTTTTTCAAAAATCCTAGCCTTACTTCAAAGATCTAATCACCAAAGAAGTCTTAAAATTCTTTATTAATTGAATGATGTTAAAAGAAATCAACAAAACCTATATTTGCCTAATCCTTAAAGTCTAAAATCCTAACTCCCTCAATATTTTAGACCAATCTCTTATTGCAACATAATTTACAAAATCATGTGCTTCAAGGCTTCAATTGGTGCTGAAGCCACTAATTAAAGGCTCTCAAAATGCTTTTAGGTCATGAAGATTGATTAGAGATAATGTTCTTCTGACCTTAGAACTATTTAAAGCCTATGAAAAGAAAAATTTTAATAGAAATTTTTCCATTAAAGTGTACTTTTACAAAGCCTTTTATTCAATACACTGAAGATATATTTTGCACCTATTTGAAGTTTTTAAATTCTATGTAATTCATTAAAACCAATGTATTAATACTACTTTCTTTAGAGTTCTAATCAATAGAGTGCCTACTAAATTGTTTAAAAGAGGGAAAGAGTCAAAGCAAGAGGACCTCCTATCCCCTTACCTCTTCATTCTATACATTGATTTTCTCATAAGGCTGATTGAAATGTATATTAAGCATAATAAGAGTTTCAAGTTTCACTCTAAATATAAAGGAATCTTCATCCTAGTATTTTTGGATGACTTCCCTAAAGTTGAGGATATATTAGTTTGTTTATTAATATTTACACTAAACACATTTTAAGTTTTTTTAGGCCTCTATATCAACCATAATAAATGTTATATGCTAGTAGTTATTATTGCTAAAGTTATAACTCCTTGATTAGCTTTAGACACAAGCATTGAACTCAAAGATCTACCTTTTTTCTACCTAGGAATCCCAATCACCACAAGAAGATTAAACTTTAGGTATTGCACTTCATCGTTAGAGAAAATTCAAAAGAGGATTTATCCTTTGTTGGTTGAATCTAATTGATTAACTTTATTTCAAACTTTCTCCATACATATTGGTCCTTTTATATTTTCCTATCAAAACAGATTATCAAGGCCATTAAAAAGATGATGAGATGCATTTTTTAATTAAGTGAATCAAACAAAGAATATCATGCCAAAGTCAAATGGTTAGATGTATGCAAACCAAAAGTTATTTATAAGAGAGTGTATCATTTTTATAAACATACTCAACATATCTTTTCTAATAGGTACAATATGAATTCTAACTAAAAAAGATGCTCTAATGGTTCAATGGCTTCATACCTATTTCATAAAAGGTAAAAGCTTTTAGGAAATGAGAAGCTCAACATCAAATTATTAGTTCATAAGGTAATTGCTTAGGTTAAGGAAGTCACTTGAAATGTGCTTCAATTTTAATATTAGTTATGGAAAAAATACATATTTATGGTATGATAATTAGAGTAAGAATGGTTCCTTTCATTTCTCCACACTCAGAAGGATGTTTCTTGAATCATCAAAAGTCAAAAATCTTATAGATGGAAGCAACTGGACATGCAATGCTTCTTTATTTGAAAATTTAATACTTGGTTGCTCTCTCAGTCTTTCAAGGGAAACTCACTATGTCTGGTTGAAGTATTCCTTAGAAAAATATACAAATGCTTTATATAAAAAGTTCATAATTCCTAACATACGGAGAATTAATTAGTATGAGATAGTTTGGTTAAAAAAACTACTAGAAAATTCTCATTTCTATTATGGATTGTCTATATGCAAAGACTAGGAATCTTAAATAAATAAAGCTCCCTTAATAGTTCCCAAATATGTTGTAATGTAGGAAAGAGCAAGAATGCACTCAACATATTTTCTTTAAATGTCTGTCAAAATATGGTATGTAATTCAAAAGCTTTATAACATCTATGTTTATGTTGAGATCTTTCATAAGTTATAGCAAATGATATCTACTTTAGACAAATAAAAACATCAATATCTTGGTTTACGAAAATACCATATATATAATATTGTCCGAAAGGAATTTCATAATCTTCAAAGGCGACATAAAGTCTAGTGATCAAGTTATGTAAGATATATTTTAAGGGGTTAGAGAGCCAATTCTCATAAATAAGCTTCACTCCTTTAATTCCTTGTTTACCTTAAAATGATCCCTTTCCTAACGAGGTTAAAAGATCAGATGAAAAGTATACAACTTCCTCATTAAAATTTATGTGTATTGCTTTTCTTAAAGTTATACGTAAAGGACTTAGTTGATTCTATACCTTATATGCATCTTAGTTTGGCTAGTGCATTCACATTCTTTAGGATTGAACTTTTAATTTTTTAAAAGTATAAAAATATGTCTATATTAGAGGTCATGTTAAAATTCTTAAATAGTATCATATTAGTAAGATATAAAGTTCACGACTTTATTAATATGATTTGTAGTTAAAAATAAAATTTTAAGATTTTAGTTTTTGTAACTAAATTTAGTAATATGAGTAGTAGCTTTTATAAATTACTAATATCTTAAGATAAAAGTTATGAATAATAAAAATGCCATAAATTAATCATGGTCAATAATAGTTTTAGTTTAAGTAAACATAGTTAGGCATAATTAAATTTAATAATGTTAATTATAAATTTTGTAAAGTTACAAACATTATAATAGTAACTTTTTGTTAATGTTTATCAAATAATTTTTATGGATATTATCATGTAAATGAGTATAACAAGAAATTAAACAAAACCAAAATAAAAATTTATGTGGTCGATTAGTATGTTAACTATGTTCAAGTAATGAGATTTTTTATTACTGTGAGAAGACAATATAAGCAAAATAGTAAGGCTATAATCTTTAACAAGATATAACTTTTATAAAGGAATTTTTAGACAAGGTTACATATAAGAAGTCTAAGGATAATAAAATTCTATTTCCACAGATGTTTGAGGATAATGGAATTATATTTCTATAATTTCCAAAAACAATTATAGTTCTAAATATCTTTGGATTTTGTGTCATGAGTCTTACGTCTAATCCATTCTTGATACTGTTACCAATTTGTTGTTGACTTTTTAAACTCTCTAAGGAGTACGGGTGCCCCTTTTAAATTATTTAATGGGCTCTCTTATCAGGAAGGTTTCATGCAGCTTATGGAAAGTTCTGGAACCACAATGTGACAGGTTTCAAATCTTATCAACTCATACGAAAACTAAGAAGGGATAAACAAGCAATCAAAGGTTTCTCTAATGCAAATTCTAGGCAAATAAAGTTCACTCACCAGCTTCTAAGAGGGGCCCAAAATGCTTGATATAATTTCCCTCATAACAACCAATTGAATCAGATTGAATCTATTTAATTAAAGGACCATTATGATTATATTAATTTACATAATTATATCTTGAAACAAAAGGCTTGCCTAAATTGGTTAAGAGATGGTGACTCTAACACTAAATTCTTCCATACTTCCTTACTTGCAAGGAGAAATAGGAATATAATTGTAGAACTCAAAGACTCCTCTAGTAACTCTGTCTCTAATCAAGATTCTTTATTAATGCTTACATGGGATTTCTTTTTGTAGTTAATAGGCACCGAAGAAAGTTCCAATGATGCTTATAACATTAGAATAATTATCATTGACACTAGAATAGATTATCCATATGATTGTCTCATGGTAGGTCATCCAATGTTGTAGCGCCCCCTCACCGTAGAGTATACACCGGGGCGCCCGTAGGTCGTACCGATGCATAACCCACAACGAGGATGCACTACGAACCGATCATTTCTATAAACCTCATGGCATCAATACAATAAAGCAGTAATATCGAATTCACTAAATTTTAAACCAAAAGATTCCTTTCCATTCATTTCGTAAACCATCAGTACATCATCAGATCATATTTACAACTGTACAAGTCCAAAAGAACTAACATAGCTCCTACAAAAGTCATCCACAAAATACCCCCAAAAGATCCCCAGCTGACAGACCTGTGGGCCATGCTCCTCTCACCGGCACACACAGCAGGATAAGTCTCACTGATCGGAGCTAGAAATCAAACTATCTCTGACCTGAAAAATAGATGCAATGTTGGGTGAGTTTGCAAACTCAGTGAGAAACCATCATCGATGGTTTACCCAACTCATGCATCTACAGACAATCACATAATATTGTACATATATCATAACCAAGAAATCACATGCAGTCAATTTCACATTTATAAGGCGATATGCCTTTCACACAATTCACATGTAAACATTCATATATGAAATGTGCATGTGACTCTTTCATTTTCTTTCATTGTTGTGACCGTGCGCCTGAGCTCATATACGTTGAGCCGTTGGCTCTGAAACATCGGGCTCAGAAGCCCTAATACATTGAGCATAAAGCTCTGCAAATCGTTGGGCATATAGCCCTGTGCGTTGAGCTTAAAGCTCTGAATACGGTGGCTACACCGGTCACAACTGCCTTTATCTCGATCATATCATATGCATGTATGCACATGTCCACTTTACAATACATGCATCATATTAGAATCCCATATACCTAATTCTTACCATTTGAAATCAATTATGAATAATTTATGCACAATCAACACTTCTATATCACAGTCCAAATATCCCGAACACCCGTGGTCCGGAATCAATCAAATCAAACACATATAATCCGTCCTTAACTCCACATGGCATATTTGCATAAAATTAAACACATAAAGGTTGAGAAACCAACTAGGTTACTCACCTCAGAACTTCCGAGCTACTGTCGGGAAGTCTAGCCTACGTCGGACGATCGACGATTCACTTGAGCCGCTATAACAATCAAAATATAAATAACATTATAAATTGTACCAATTTTAATGTCCAATGATGCATAAGAATCGAATAATGTACGTACTATACGTGTTCTGACATTTCCGACACAAATCCAAATTTCTCGATCTCAATTTCTAATTCCCAAATTCCTAATCTCCAAATTGAATTTAATCTATAATTAATTAAATCATCAATTTCGCAAATCCCCTAACTTAAAAACCTCAATTCCAATTTTTTTCAGAAACAAGCATTCCTCGCCGCGGCATCAGCTCCCTCGCCGCGGCAAGCTCCCCTCTCAAACCACCTTCGCCGTATGTAAACACGCCGCAGCCCGAATCATGCGCCATTTGTCCTCGCCATGGCGCCTTTATCTTATTTGTTCGTCATGCGTCGCGGCGTGCAACCACGAACACGCCCAGAAAACCCAGAAATCTCCAGATTTTCGACTGAAATCTTCTTCAAATCCAGTTTTTCTCCTCACAAATCACTTCTAAATAATTCCATACCTATCATACAACTAATCTTTAACCTTTATTTCATCAAACAATTTAATTCCCTAAAATTCAACCCTAAATTCACCGAAAATCATCATCGAAAACCCTAAATCACAAATCCTCAAATTTTCATGTTTAATCCTCCAAATAACTCTATAAATTAACCAATCAAACTATACAAGACAAGTTAGAAGTAACTTACCTGATTAATAACTTCAAATCTCCAAGAATCACACCAAATCAAAGCCCACGATACCCACGGTTCTCAACAAATTCAAACCCATTTCAACTCTTTTCCAACACCAACCAAAGGGATCTATTAAGGATGGAAGAAGGAGCAACTTGTGGAAAGAAATCAGCAACACTCCAAGGAGAATCCACAATGAAGGAAGAAAGAAGAGGAAGTTTATGTCGGAAGCAAGAAGAAAATCGTGGAGAAATTTTCAAAGGTAGGGCTATATATATATTAAAGAATCAAGGGCTTGATTGGCTAATTTAAATGCCACCAGTCTGATCCGAACCACCTCAAGTCAATCTCTAATTCTAATTTCTCCCGAGTTCCAATGGCTAAACCCTAATTCCTCAATTTAAATTTCTAATCTATCTGTGCCATTGGGTAATCAATTTCAAAATCGGAAATTCAATTAATCAATCATCTATCAATTTTTCCGGTCCGGGCCTATTGCTCCGAAAATTCCAGAAAAATTTCTATAAATCCTCAAAAATAGAAAACTAATTATCGTATACTCCAATTTCATAATTCAATTTCTTAACTTTCATTTCTCACTCAAATTCAATCCTCGAGTCCAATTAGACCTAAATTTCCACACATGTCCTAATCATCTCCAAACTCAAATTATCCCACTCAAATCGGAAATATGTCATACATGTACGCATCGCATTTAATGCCAATAATACACATATTATATAATGAATGCTCATGTCGAATACGAATGCAATGAACTGTACACATCCCATCGGTGACGGGATGTTACAATTCTCCCCTCCTAATAAAAATTTCGTCCCGAAATTTTCTTACCTGACTGATCAAACAGATGAGGGTACTGCCTCCTCATGTGCTCCTCAGTCTCCCAAGTCGCCTCCTCGGTCGAATGGTTCTTCCAAAGGACTTTCACCAATGGAATCACCCGGGACCTCAACTGCTTGACCCGCGATCCAATAATCCGCACCGGCTCCTCAACATAACTCAGATCACTGGCTATTTCTATCTCCTGAGCCGGAATCACATGAGTCGGGTCAGAACGATATCTCTGAAGCATGCTCACATGAAAAACGTCATGCAACTGAGACATCTCACTCGGCAAGGCCAATCTGTACGCCAACTGTCCGATCCTCTTGGTAATCTCATACAGACCTATATACCGAGGACTCAACTTGCCCTTACGGCCAAATCTCAGAACTCCTCTCCACGGAGACACTCTGAGGAACACTCTATCTCCTACAGCATACTCCATCTCTCTCCGATGCTGATCCACATAGCTCTTCTACCTGTCCTGAGCTACCTTGATGCGACTCCGAATCAACTGTACCTTATCTACTGTGTCCTGGATCAGCTCGGGATCCTCTAACATCCTCATACCCTCTTCATCCTAGTAAAGAGGGGATCTACACGGACGTCCATTTAAAGCCTCATACGGTGCCATACCAATGCTACTTTGGTACTGATTATTATATGCAAACTCTACCAGAGGCAAATACTGATCCCATGCACCTCGGAACTCCAATAAACAGGCTCTCAACATATCCTCAACTCGCTCTAATAGTCCTCTCACTCATCCATCTGTGCGAGGATGAAACGTTGTCTTTCAAGTTCAATCTGGTCCCCATAGCTGACTGCAGGCTCCTCCAGAACCTCGAAGTAAATCTGGGATCCCTATCTGACACTATCGAAACTGGGACCCCATGTAGTCGAACTATCTCTGCTACATACTTCTAGGCCAACTGATCAAGGGTATTACTCTCCCTTACTGGCAAGAAGTGAGCTGATTTAGTCAATCGGTCCACTATGACCCAGATAGCATCACACTGCTTCGGCGTCCTGGGCAACCCCATGATAAAGTCCATCGTAATGCGTTCCCATTTCCACTCCGGAATTGGCAACGAATGCAACCTCCCAACTGGGGCCTGGTGCTCAGCCTTAACCTGCTGGCACGACAAACACCGAGAAACAAACTCTGCCACATGCTTTTTCATACCTGGCCACCAGAAATGCAACTTAAGAGTGCGATACATCTTGGTGACAACAGGATGCATGGCATAAGCAACCAAATGAGCCTCCTCCAAAATCTCTCGCCTCAAATCATCTATACCAGGAACACAAAACCTCTAGCCCATCCACAAAGTACCATCCCTCAGCTCAAACTCAAACTGCCATCCTGATCTGACTCTATTCATCAGTCTCACCAATACCGGATCCCGATCCTGAACTCTCCTGATCCGATCATGCAACACTGGTCTCAGCCTCAAAGTCGCTATCAGAGCTCCCTCCTGACTCAAATCCATCTGCACATTGAGAGCTCTCAACTGAACTAAGCACGGCAACCTCGAAACCTGAATCTGAGCTGCACTACCATGCGATCTCCTACTCAATGCATCAGCCACCACATTGGCTTTCCCTGGGTGGTACTCGATGTAAGTGTAAGTCGACTTGTACCATATGTAAGGCGACTTGTGCTTGCTCGGTACTGATAAGTCGACTTGTCCACTCGTGTAAGTCGACTTATATGTGTATAGTACCATAAGATTGTTAGAGTAGTGCCCTAAAGGCAATCCCTTTAGCGCGTTTTGTTCGTAGTCATGTATGAGACTTTATGAATAAATAAAGCAAGGCATATTTCATTTATTTGATGTTCATTTTATTATGAATTGATTGTGATCTTTAATCAAATTTATGAAGTCCATGATATATGACATAGCATGAAGGAAATTATGATGCGATCATACTTCTGAGATCCACTGCTTGATCCAATCAAGGAGTTTGACATGTGCTAGTCTATCCGGATTAACGATGTCCGCCTCATTAATCCTATGACTAGGATAATTTAGATATCTTGACATATAATTGCACATGATAGAATCTCAGAGTATGATCGCATCATAATTTCCTTCATGCTATGTCATATATCATGGACTTCATAAATTTGATTAAAGATCACAATCAATTAATAATAAAATGAACATCAAATAAATGAAATATGCCTTGCTTTATTTATTCATAAAGTCCGTATATGACTATGAACAAAACGCGCTAAAGGGATTGCCTTTAGGCACTACTCTAACAATCTTATGATATCAGATACATATAAGTCAACTTACACGAGTGGAAAAGTCGACTTATCAAGATCGAAAAGCACAAGTCGCCTTTACACATGGTACAAGTCGACTTACACTTACAAATCTCCCACTGACCTAAAGCCAATCGCCTTGGTATCTAATACCATAAGCGAGTACATGAGAATCAAAATTCTTCGTGACAATGGCTTTGTCAACGGATCAGAATATTCTACTCTGGGAATTCTCTCTCGTGACATCTCCTCGAGCAATGATCTCCCGAATCAAATGGTATCGGCGGAGTATGTGTTTGGATCACGATGAGACCTTGGTTCCTTTGCTCGCAAGAATAGCTCCATTGTTGTCACAATACAACCAGTATGGGTCCATCACAGCCTAGGAACCACACCAAGTTCAAGAATGAACTTCTTGATCCAAACGCTTCTTTTCTTTGCGTCGATGCGGCAATGTACTCTGCCTCGATCGTTGAATCGCCAGATCGTCTCTGTTTGAACTCTTCCAACCGACCGCCCGCCGCTCGTGAAAACATAACCTGATTGGGACTTGCAATCGCCCTTATCGATTGAAAACTAGCATCCGTATGCCCGCCACTTGAAATTTCCATCTCCATATATCAAGAAAACATCCTTAGTTCTTCGCAAGTACTTTAGGATATTCTTGACACCACCCAATGGACCTTCACCAGATCCGATTGGTATCTCGCCATAACACTTAGAGCATATGATACATCGGGTCTCGTATATAGCATTGCGTATATAATAGATCCTTGTCAGACGACACGGGATCATATTCATACGCATCCTCTCGCCCCGTGTCCGAGGACACATAGACTTCGAGAGTGTTATCCCATGAGCAATGGGAAGAAACCCTCTCTTGGATTGCTCCATGCTAAACCTCTTTAGCACCTTGTCTATGTATGTTGACTGTGAAAGACCAAGCAACCTCTTCGATCTATCTCTATAAATCTTTATCCCAAGGATATAAGTTGCTTCTCCAAGGTCTTTCATGGCAAATTGTTTGACAACCAAATTTTTACAGATCAAGAAGATAGAGACATCGCTTCCTAGTAACAATATGTCATCTACATATAACACAAGGAATACGATTGCAGCCCATTAACCTTCTTGTACACGGTGTTCATCCGGATTTTGTGAGAAACCAAACTCTTTGATTGTCTCATCAAAACGGATATTCCAACTCCCGGATGCTTGCTTCAATCCATAAATGGATTTCGAGCTTGCATACCTTTTGCCATCAAGAAAATGAAGCCCTCAGTTGTGTCATGTACACATCCTCAGCCAGATTTCCATTCAGGAAAGCTGTCTTTACATCCATTTGCCATATCTCATAATCATAATGAGCGGCAATGGCTAGGAGTATTCTAATGGATTTAAGCATTGCTACTGGACTGAAGGTCTCGTCATAGTCAACTCCTTGTCTTTGACGAAAGCCTTTAGCTACAAGCCTCGCTTTATAGGTACTCACATTACCATCCATGTCGGTTTTCTTCTTGAAAACCCATTTGCACCCTATAGATTTTATCCCTTTAGGTGCATCAACCAAAGTCCATACCTGGTTTTCGTACATGGAATCCATTTCAGATTTCATGGCACGGCCATTTTTCGCACTATGAACTCTTCGTAACCTCTTCATAGGTCGAGGCTCATCATCCTCTATGAGCAATACGTCATTCTGCTCACTTACGAAATCCATATCTCTCGGGAACAGAGCGTATCCTACTTGACCTCACGAATTTCGTGTGAAGTAGAAGGTTGAATCACTACCTCATCCGTATGAGTTACGCTTTGAGTTCGTGCAGTTGATCTGCGTCGTCCGAGCATCTTGAACTTCTTCAAGTTCAACTTTGCTCCCACCGTCCTCTTTTAAAAGAAACTCTTTCTCTAAAAGACAGCATGCGTTGAAACAAACACCTTTTGTTCCTCGTGAGGTAGAATTGATATCCTCTTGTTTCTTTAGGATATCCTACGAACAAACACTTGTCGATTTTGCTTCAAGCTTATCGACTTTGTCCGCTTCACATAAGCGACAACCCCATACTTTCAAATAGGAAAGATAAGGTTTCTTGTTAGTCCACATCTCATATGGAGTAACATCAACTGCTTTGATGGAACTCGCTTAACAAGTAAACAATTGCCTCAAGTGCATACCCCAAAAGGATTTTGGTAATCGCAAAGCCCATCATAGATCGTACTATGTCCAACAAGGTTCGATTTCTCCTTTCTGCCACACCATTATCTTTGTGGTGTGTAAGGAGGAGTCCATCGAGATAAAATCCCATTATCTCGAGATAATCCAAAACTCTTGGTTTAAGTATTCACCACCACGATCGGATCGTAATGTTTTGATACTTTTACCAAGTTATTTTTCTACTTCATTTCTGAATTGTTTGAACTTTTCAAACGCTTCAGATTTGTATCTCATTAGATACAGATACCCATATCGAGAATAATCATCGATAAAGGTAATGAAGTAATAACAACCATTTCTGGCATGGATGGACATCGGACCACATACATCTGAATGTATTAGATATAATAATCCAATCGCTGCTCACCCTTTCCTTAAAAGGTAACTTAGTCATCTTGCCTAATAAACAAGATTCACATGTGTCATAAGATTCATAATCGAATGACCCTAAACTTCCATTCTTATGGAGCTTAGCGATGCGTCTCTCATTTATATGGCCAAGGCGACAATGCCATAAGTAAGTTGATTTTAAATTATCTCTTTTATGTCTTTTTGCGTCATTGACATTCATAACCGGATGTGACATATCTAATATGTAAATACCGCTGCATAATGTACCAAGACCATAAAGCATTCCATTTGAGCTAATAGAACAACCATTGTTACCAAAAGACAAATGGAAACCAAATTTATTTAAACAAGAAATGATAATATGTTCTTTGTTAACACGGTACAAAATAACAATCATCCAAGTTAAGTACAAGCCCACTGGGAGTGTCAAAACATAAGTCCCTACGCCTAATGCAAAGAACTCTTGCTCCATTACCAACACGCAGTCCATTTCTCCCTTTATGAGTCGCCCATCGTCCTCGAGGCCCTCATGATATCATTGCATATGTGTGAGCCACAACCGTATCTAATACCCATATGTTATGATCGAAACAAGATAACCTCAATGACAAACATACTCAAGAAGTCGAGGCATCGATGCCTTCTTCGCTTCGCCTTCCAGATAGACTTTGCGATTCGCCTTCAATGACCGATCTTACCGCAATGGAAGCGGTACCTTTTAGTGCGCCTCTTTAGTCTTCTTCTTGCCTTTGGCTGTTCTTCCTTTTGGATTTTTCGTGGGTTTCTTACCCTTCTTCTTCTTTTGTTTCTTTTTCTTGGAACCAGAGGAAGAAGAATCCACCAATAAGAACGCCTTGCTATCTTGCTTGACAAATTGTTACTCTTTGCCTCGAAAGCAGATTGATCACGGGAATTGTGGTGGATATTTGGTTCATCCGATAGTTCAACACAAACTGTGAATAACTATCTGACAAGCCAACAAGAATCAAGTCTATACTTAACTCACAATCCATCACAAAACCTAAGACAGCCAACCTCTCAATATAGCCATTCATCTTCAATGCATATTGCACTGCAGATGAACCAGAGTCATTTTCGTTGTAAAGAGCAACCTGAGGTCTCGAACTGCTCGGACCGAGCTTGCTCATCAAACAACTCTCATAGATGAAACACTATCGTGTGAGCATCCATAGACTCGTCTTTACTTCGCACTCGGGTGACATCGATGCAAGCATAATGCAGTGGCTATGTCATCGTTTTTAGATGCTTACGATATGCCTTCTCGATCATCATCGAAGCTCCTTCAGCAAGTGGATCCGGAAGCGAAAAATCAAGGATATATCCTAAATCCTCAGATCTGAGAACAATTCTCAGATTTCGCAGCCAATCAAGAAAATTTGGTCCAGCTTAATTTGTTTGAGTCCATTAGGCGAAGATTCACACCGGCCCACATCTTCAACCAACCTAAACATAGAGAGAAAGAAAGTTAGAATAGAATTAAATGTATGATCATAAGGACTTAAATGACATACATATGGCTCCCACTAGTTTCAATAGAATCCATAACCCTCATCATGAATCCAAGAAACAAAATGGCACAATGACCTGGTGGGTCGACATCCGACATTGCTAAGAATGACCTCGGGGTTAGCCCAATAAGCCACCTTAGGTCAATCAAGAGGTATCGGTCATACCAATTGCATCACGAATGCAACTATCGCCAAATGCTATCAACAGTTGATGTATGCAAATACATTGGGTTATCAACACTGATGCGTGTACATCGATGTACACTACCCAATGTCGCCTCTGTCCCACGTTGACCTCGAGGTTAGCTCAACAAATCAACGCTTCTAGGAAAACCGACCCATTAATCCGAAAATCACATTTTCATGGTTTGAACATATTCAGATAGAGTGAGCTTGAGGTTAGCTCAACAACCCAACCCTATAAGAACTCGGTTCTTACCATATTAATGGAAGGCGTTAGTTTTCATATTTTAAGTGAGGGATTTTAGGTCTCATCTTTCCGATCTCATCCAAGCTATAGGATCATAGTCACTCTTGACTATATGGACTAATTTAGGCATTATATCAATCATATTGAATTCATACCGAAAATCATCCATCATCCCACCTCGACTGATACAAGTCGACTTATTCGATACAAGTCGATTTATGTTTATTAATGCATGTACAAGTCGCCTTATACCAAAGGTACAAGTCGATTTATACGACTTTTACACGTGTAAGTCGACTTATCAACCTGTACAAGTCGCCTTACACAAGGAAATTTGCTATCTAGTCGGCTAATTCTCAATCCAGCATTTCCAATTCACAATACCATATACCAAGTATATTATCCTTTATATTAATGTGCTAATGAAACATTTTCATTGAAACATGCATGCCATATAGTCAAACTATATATGAAAACCTTGAAACCGATTAATCCACCATTAATCACTAGATTTCCACATAATTCAAGGACACCAAATAATCATACTAAATAGCTCTAGATAGTCTACACATTATCAAGATTACTCCGTGTTGGGCCCGAGCCCCGTAACCCGAATCCCGAGGCGACCCCTCGAGCTGCGCCTCAACGGGCAACCCGAACCGTCGGACCTGATCCCAACATTTGCACAACAATCGATTCGCACATGCAATTTATAACAAAATCATTCGCATAATCATTTAATCCGGGGCTAAAAGCCATATCAATCCAAAAATGAAATTCAACAAGTATTGTCATAACACCATACTAAATCTAAAGGAAATCCAAAATACGAGAAATATGCTCCATGATAACATACTCAGTGGGCCAACTAAAATACTAACTTAATGAAATAGTCTTTAACTACTATGGAGTTCTTCGAAGTCTGGCAAGGATCACCCGAGGTCTTGAGTTGCACCTGAGGAGGGAAAGATAATGGGTTGAGCTACACAGCTCAGTGGCTAATATAATTATAGCCATCGGCAATTAGAACAAAAATCAAGCATATGTATAAATATATATTATACTAATATACTTGTAACGGTTCTAGTGTTCACATGCACATCAAGAAATACACGAAAATTTACCACATGTCATGATATATGCTTCATCAAGCGCAATTCAAATATGCAGTGCACAAAACAATGGCTCGAGGGTCCATGAAATCAAAAGGAAGAAACCGAAGTTTGCATCCTGAAACAAAAGGAAGAAACCAAGTTTACATCTCGAACGAAATGAGTCCATTCGAGCTCATAGGCCACAAGCGGGCAGCCGGGAGAAGGCTTTTGTCGACGTGCACGTGACTAACGAAATGGTTCCACTCTTGCCCAAACAAAGCACATATTCATATTCATAATCATTTCATCAAAATGCCGTGACCGAGGTCCCGACATAACATGCTCATAATCATAATTCATGTTTATTTCATGGCATAAGAAATCCATATCATTTATTATACATGCATATTAGACAACATATACTCATGCATAGTCAAGAAATTGCCTAATCACGCAATAACTATAAGTATATCACCCACCTAGAATCGCACGAGAACCGACTAATTGATGACCGTCCTCTTGCGATGGAAACTGATCTGCTTGGTTGCCTATATTAAACCAAGTCTTAAATCAAATAATAATCAAAGAAAATTAATCAAAAAGCTTCGGAAATCAAATAAGCAAATTTCTGGAAAAGGGGAGTTCGCCGCGGCGCGTCGCCGCGACGAAGGCTGCTTCGCCCATGAAATGAGCACTGCAAGACGTCGCGGCACGCACGCATGCGTGCGCCGCGACGCGAGTCCCCTTGGTACGCCGCGACGAGCACGCGGCGTGCTCTTGAGCACGTCGCGACGTGCGGATCGGGATTTCGTTCCCGAACCACAAAATCTCCAGATTTTCAACTCCCAATCGTTCCAAACTCAGATGTAATACTCCCAAGCCATAGATCCAACCTTCTACCACAGTTCTAACCCATTCTCTGCTTCCAATTCGTCCTAAAATCATCAATCTAAGGATTTTCCCCAATTTCTCATCCTAAAACCCTAATCATCGTTTTCTCTTAATCCCAACAATCTCAATGCTTAATCCATTCGAAATAAGATAGAAAGGTCATAGACTTACCGATCAAGCACTAAATCCTTCGAAATCGGCCGAAGTCGTGAATCCTTCTCTTCCTCTCTTCTCCTCACCGACAACAACCTCTCTTCTTCTTTCCTTTCTATTTCTATTTTCTTTCTTCTTTCTTTTCCTTTTTATATCTAGGTCTTTAAAACCTAGGGATGGTCAAAGACCAACCTACCCTCCTTTTAAGCCTAACTCCAATTCAACTTAAGTGAACTTCCAAATACCCTTACACAATTTAATCCTCTAATTTATTAATTAAACCTTGATTATACTCCAATTAATCAATATCAAGCCCAATTAAATCAAACTAAACCATAAACTCATAATCATCAACAATGCATGCTTAATCATCAAAAGAAAAAATATTAGGGTCTAACATTTCTCCCCCTTAAAAGAAATTTCGTCATGAAATTTACTCGAACCATCGAAGAGATACGGATACTTCTCCTTCATACGCGTCGATGGCTCCTATGTAGCCTCCTCATCGAATGATTCCTCCACGGGACTTTGACTAGCTGAACCGCCTTATTCACGAGGACTTTATCCTTACTATCCAAGATCTCTCTTGGTAGCTCCTCATAAGTCGATCATCCCGCAAATGAACCTCACTAGCTTTGAACGATATGAGAAGGATCTGATCTATATCTCCTCAACATAGATACATGGAAGACATTGTGAATCTGCGACAACTCCGGAGGTAACGCCAATCTATAGGCGAGTGGTCCAATCCTCTCAAGGATCTCATAAGGACCCACATACCTCGGACTCAACTTCCCTTTCTTGTCGAATCTCAATACTCCCTTCCAAGGAGATGTCTTAAGGAACACCTTCTCACCGACCTCATACTCCATCTCCTTTCGGTGAGCATCAACATAACTCTTCATCCTATCCTGTGCTGCCTTAAGCCTCTGCTTAACCAAATTGACTTTATCGACCGTCGTCTGAATCAATTCCGGTCCTTCCAATTGTCTATCTCCTTCCTCATCCCAACAGATCGGAGTCCTACACCTCCTGCCATATAGTGCCTCATACGAAGCCATCTGAATACTCGAATGGTACAAATTGTTGTAAGCAAATTCGACCAACGACAAATGCTCATCCCAAGCTCCCTTAAAATCCATCACACATGCCCAAGCATCCCTCAAGAGTCCGAATGGTCCTCTCGATCGACCATCCGCTCATGGATGAAACGCCGTACTAAAATGCAGCTTAGTACCCAAAGCATCCTGCAAATCGCCCCAAAACCTCAAGTAAATCGAGGATCTCTATCCGATACAATCGAGTCCTAATCCCATGCAATCTCACGATCTCATCAATATACTTCTTTGCGGCCGACATGCAAAGAATCACCGCTGAATCGCCAAAGTGTGCGACTTCACAACCGATCCACAATAACCCAAATGGCATCGTGCCTCCCATCGGTCTTAGGCAAACCCATCGAAAAGTCCATAGTCACTGCCGCCACTTCCACTCCGGAATGGACAATGGCCTCAACATAACGGAAGGTGCCTGGTGTTCAGCCTTGACTTGCTGACACACAAGACATCTACTATCAAACTCTGCTACATCCTTCTTTATGCCTTTCCACCAGAAATGCTCTCTCAAATCCCGATACATCCTGGTACTACCTGGATGCATGGCATAAGCGCGACAGTGCCTCATCCAAAATCTCATCCTTGATCTCCTGCACATCCGAACACACAACCGGGTACCCAATATCATCACCCATCATCCTCACCTCTATATCCAAACCTTACCATTTCAATCTCATCTCGAGCTTGCTCAAATCCGCATCCCGAGCACTCAAAAACCCTAACCTTTTCCTTCAAAGAAAGGCCTCACTCGAAAATTAGCCGAAGACAATCCACTTCTTCCTGATCAAACTTATCTTGACTTGGCCATTTCTTCCAATAAAGGAAGATACATCGCCCGAACATGAGCAATCAAGACTTTCGCTCAAAGCATCCGCCACCACATTGGCCTTGCCCGGATGATACTCAATCAATGTGTCATAGTCCTTGAGTAATTCAAGCCACCGTCTCGCCTCAAATTCAGCTCCTTTTGACTCAAAGAAATACTTAAGACTCTTGTGATCGGTAAAGATCCGAGTCGAACTCCATACAAATAATGCCTCCAAATCTTCAAGGCAAAGATCACCGCTAACTCCAAATCGTCGTCGGGTAGTTCAACTCGTAAGGCTTCAACCGCCAAGCATAAGCAATCACCCGATCTCTTTGCATCAAAACACATCCAAGTCCTTCCTCAAGCATCATTGCACGTATAGCCCTCATCCTCGTAAGGCAAAACCAGAATCGAGCACTCGTCAACCGTGCTTAAGCTCCTCGAAACTCCTCGACACTCATCACTCCAAACAAACTTCGATTTTCCTCAAGAACCGTCATCGGAGCGGATATCATCGAAATCCCTCCACAAACCTCCCGTAGTAACCACCAATCCTAGAAAACTCCTCACCTCGCCACATTCTTTGGGGCTTCCTAACTAACCACAACTTCTATCTTCTTTGATCCACATGAACTCCTTGATCCGATATCACGTGACCAAGAAATGTAACTTCTTTCAACCAAAATTCACATTTCTAACTTAGCATACAACTCATGGCTCCTCAATGTCTCCAAAGAAATCCTCAAATGTTCCTCATGCTCCGATCACTCTGGAATACACCAATATGTCATCAATGAAAACGATGATGAATTGGTCTAAGAACGACTTGAAGACCCGATTCATCAAATCCATAAACGCCGGGCATTCGTCAATCCGAACAGCATCACCAAAACTCAAAGTGTCCATACCGGTCCCGAAAGCGCCTTTGCCATATCCGACTCTTTAACCCGAATTGATGGTATCCCGATCTCAAGTCAATCTTGGAAAAGACTTTCGCCCCTTGCAATTGATCAAACAGATCATCAATGCAAGGAAGCGGATACCTGTTTTTCACCGTGACCTGATTCAGCTTCCTATAGTCCACACACATCCTTAAAGAGCCATCTTTCTTCTTCACAAACAGAACCGAAGCTCCCCAAGGCGAAGAACTTGGCCTGATGTACCCCTTCTCTAACAACTCCTCTAATTGCTCCTTAAGCTCCTTCAACTCCGCCGGAACCATCCGATAAGGCAGAATCGAGATCGGTGACGTACCCGACAAAAGCTCGATCGAAAACTCAATCTCCGAATCAAGCGGTAGTCCGGGCAATTCCTCGGGACATATCCGAGAAATCCTCGACTCTGGAATGTCCTCCAACTTCCCTCTGTCCGCTTCTGAATCCACCACATAGGCCAAAAATGCCTCACAACCTCCTCTCATCAGCTTCTCCACTGCCAAAGCCGAAACAAATCTGAGCGGACCGGTCTTCCTGTCCCCTGCAAACACAACTCTTCCGCCATCGTCAATCCGAACTCCACCGCTTCGCCTACAATCCAGACGAGCATCAGACCGCCAACGTATCCATACCTGTAATTACATCTAGCCCTCGCATCTTCAAAGTGGCATCGGATCTACTACTAGACATCCTCCACCAATACTAAGCTCACAACCCTAAACATCCGACTAATCACAATGTGCTTTGCCCGATCGAGTACTCACCATCGGCGGAGTATCCAACGGACTCAAGAACTCTATCACAAACAGTTCTCTCGGACCGAAACAAACGAGTGAGTAGAACACGGTCAATCAACACAAGCACATCATCGGCAGAATAAGTGAGCCATACCAAGAATAACATCTGGCGCGGCCTCTACATCCTCACGCATATAGCGAAAACCTAGCCGGTGCACGCCTCTCGGTCTCCCCGAAGACTCACCTCCTAGCAAAGATCGAATCGCCCACCCGTGTTGAAGTCCCCGACTTACAGTCTCATCCTTCTGAGCTCAGATCCAAATCCTCTCTCCGGACTACCGAGACACTCTCCGGCCTGTGCCCTTCATCCCACAAAAGCATGCACCACAATCGGTGACACTCCCGCTATGGAAATTGCCACAGTACTCGCACTTAGGGATAGACGACTTATCCCCGTCTCCCCTCCTGTTGCCTCCTGTCGCAGACGCCTGATGAGAAACAGTAAGAGTCCTCATCGGTAGAGACTTGCTCACATCACTGCTCCTCACCTCCGACTATGGAGGAAAACCCCTAGTACTCCGCTCAGGCATAGGAGCACTAGCACTACCTCCTCTTCCGAACTGCTCCCTGTTCTTTCTCTTCTTATTCACAAAGACTTTAATGTTTTCTATGCTCTCCACCTCGGTATTGCTTCCACTAACTTCTGGAAGTCACAGATATTCAAAGACAAATAACTTTTCCTCGATCACCAAATGTAGACTGACTCAAATCGCGACATCTCCCAATCTCGCTCAACATCGATCGAAGCATAACGAGATAATCACGTGGCCGGCGCCATACTGCTTACACATCATATCCTCTGTAAGGCTCGAAACTCCTCTCGCTTCTCACTGGACATAAACCTCTGACATGTACTTCTTCCTGAATGCAGCCAAGAAGTCCTGCCATGCCAATACTATCGGTCTTCTCGACTGCCTGCTGCACAGTCTCCCACCAATGCAGGGCATCTCCCTGAAGTAAACTGGCAGCATACACAACCCGATCCTCCTCCTCACACTCCATCTGATCCAGCACTCGCTCTGTCCTCCGTAATTATCGCCTCAACTTCCTCGGGATCTGCCGTCTGAAGAAATCAATACCCAAATTTCTCAACTTATCAAACTGCTTCCTCTTAATCGGGCCGGAGCGGTAAGGTCGAGGCATCTGGCCCATAGCCTGAACAAACGCCTGGGTGAAAGCCTGAAACATCCCCTGATCGAATTGAGGCACTTGCTCCTGCGGAATCGGCGATTCCTGCGATTGCGACGAGATAGGCTCACCGCTTAACCTACGAAGCCTCGACATTCCACGGGCTATCGACTCATCGGTTCTCTCCTCTCTAATCGGAGAGTCAGGTGCAACTGATCCTTGCAGAACTCCTCGGGTTATTCTACGAGGCGGCATCGTAATCCTTCAAAGGGAAACACTACGGATTAGCTATACGATCGAAATCCCTATATGTATGCATGTTATGCATGTCACTTAATGCAATAAATCAAATGCAACACATAACACACAATTCATCCTACGATGCATTCTATGCCGAGGACACACTAACCTAAGGCTCTGATACCAAAATGTTGGGCCCGAGCCCGAACCCAAATCCCGAGGCGACCGCCGAAGTCATACAACGGCGACCGAGCAACCGTTTGACCGATCCCAACATTTGCACAACAATTGATTCGCACATGCAATTTATAATAAAATCATTCGCATAATCATTTAATCCGGGGCTAAAAGCCATATCAATCCAAAAATGAAATTCAACAAGTATTGTCATAACACCATACTAAATTTAAAGGAAATCCAAAATACGAGAAATATGCTCCATGATAACATACTCAGTGGGCCAACTAAAATACTAACTTAATGAAATAGTCTTTAACTACTATGGAGTTCTTCGAAGTCTGGCAAGGATCACCCGAGGTCTCGAGTTGCACCCGAGGAGGGAAAGATAATGGGTTGAGCTACATTTCGATGGCTAATATAATTATAGCCATCGGCAATTAGAACAAAAATCAAGCATATGTATAAATATATATTATACTAATATACTTGTAACGGTTCTAGTGTTCACATGCACATCAAGAAATACACGAAAATTTACCACATGTGTAAATAGCGCCCCCTTACTATAGGGTATCCACCTGAACGCCCGTAGGTCATTCCGATACATATCCTACGACAAGAGACCACTACCGACAACAACCACTACACTCCTCATGGCATCACAATCATAAGACAAGAATAAGAAATTGACCACTTTTAAAACCAAATTAGATTCCATTTCATTCACTCAAAACTCAAGAATTTACAAACCGTCAATATGTTTAGATTACACGTTCCAAAACACTACTCACTAAATGACATAATCAGAATGTACAAAAGACAGATCTAACTATAGGTCTCCAAAAGAAAGCCCAAATGACCGACCTTTGAGCCATCGCTTCTCTCGCCAATCCACAAGATACTGATTTCTACAATACGAGGAGCTATCTATCTACACTTAGGCCCGAAAAATAGATTGTAATTTTGGATGAGTTTGCGAACTCAATGAGAAACCATCATTGATGGTTCTCCCAATTCATGCATCATATAAGCATGATATGTGCTCATTCAACAATTATACAAAACACACGATTGAAACAATCACGGTACAATTACAAATCTACGATCTCGAGCGGTATATAAAGAACCAACAAAACATTGCCAAATATTCATCCAAGATGCAATGCACCATGTGACTCTTTTCCATTTCATTTCAGATTGTGACCGAGCGCATAACGTGATCAAGATAGATGCGTCTGGGAGAATTATCTCCGTCGAGCTCGAGGCTCGGTTCAAGATATCGAGCTCTGGCTCGGTTCAAAGATCTGATGGCGTCTCGATTCACAACTTTCCTTTTAACGATGTGATGCATTTGTGCATGAATGCACATGGTCCATAGCGATAAACATGGTATTTCACAAATTCAATATTCAGTCCAATTATACGCCTCATTAAGCGATCAATAAAACCACATGTAGTCCACGTAATCCCCGTAGGGCAATCAATTCACAGTAATAATCCATGTAATCCCCGTAGGGCAATCAAATCACAGTAAACACATAGATTGGAATAACCAACTAGGTTACTCACCTAATACTTCCACGCTAGTGCTGGGAAGTCTCTGCCAAGTCCGTGGAACGATGGTCCACTTGAGCCTCTATAGCAAATTAAATGAATAACCATTACCATCGGTATAAATGACTAAACAATGCACATGAAATCAGTCAAATGTGTATAATGCATGTTCATGGCATCCCAGCCCTAATTCAATAATTCCCCATAATAGAATTCTATCAAAATTAGGAATCCATAGGAGTCGACGGCAGCATTCGGACCTCTATAGGTTCCCAATTAAATAAAACAGTGATTCACCGTTCCGTTACCCGGGACTACGTCAAATTCCCGTCTAAAAATCCCGAATCTCTCAGAAAAGGAAATTAAATATTCAATGAATCCGATGCCTCAAGAATCAGGTCAATCGGACGTCGGACGGAAAAGTTATTCACGAAAGAAACCAAAAACTCAACAATTTATATTTTTATATAAAACCCTTATTTCTCCCTTTATTTTCTGATTTCCCACCAAACTTCGAACACCCATAACTCTTTCTACACATTTCTGAAAAATGCAAACTATACCTTGTTGGAAAGCTTATGAAAAGCTCTACAATTCTCAAGAAGACTATAAAAATCAATTCCAACCCTAAGGGTGTCAAATATCCTATCAAAGAAACTGCCTACTCAAAATGGATCAACACAGGACAGTATCTTGCTAATTCAAGAACTCACTGATTATTTAGTTAAAAATTACCAAAAAAATATGGTCAATAATTTAACAATGTCCTCAACAACTTTCATGAACAACCCAAAATCAAATTTTATTTCTAAACATGTCAATTAATTCATTCAATGTTACTGTCCCTGAAATCCTCCAATTTGGGCAGTAACATTATAACAAGCATAACTCCCTGTATACAAGTCAGTAAAATCAGAACTTTATATCCTTGAAAAGATAACATCTCAAACTTCAATTTTCATGAAGCACTCATCATCCAATTCGATCTCTATCAATTTCAAAACTGTTATGGAAGCTACTGTTATGATCAGCCATTCATAACCTAATGTAGGGTCAATTTTTGAAAAATCATAACTCCCAATTCTGACTTCTAAAAATTACACACAATATATCAATTTCAAGGTAATCTCTTCCTCTACAATTCTTCAGAAGCTCACTCACACCAATTCGGTCCATATAAAATGTTAAAATTGCCTCCAATCCGAAAACTCACAAAATCACACTTAGACTAGGTTTCATCAAAATGCTCAAAACCAGGCAATAGTAATCAGTTCATATCTCCCAATGTAAAACTCTAAAAATAGCAGGATCAGTAGCAATGGAAAGCTAATTAAATATTCTACAACTTTCATGAAGACCATTCTCCCTAATTCCATCTCAATTAATTCAGAAAAATCAGCAAAGTTCATATGTTGTGGTTTCGGTTACTGTTCACAGGCAATGGAACAGTAACTTTCCATTCAAAAATTCACCCTTCTATCATTAAAATTCAACAACACCTATTTCACACTAAATTGAAACCAACATCCCAAAGTTTCAGTGGCCACTAACCTTACCTCATTTTCATTTCTACACAATAAATTATGAATAAAACAGGAACATCAATTAAAACCTTAATTTTCCAGATTTAGTGTTAACCTTAGATCTATCATTTCCAATGCCTTTTTCACATCACTAGACATCCAATTAAATACAAATTAGGTCTTACCACATTCCTACATATACTAGGGCTAATACTGAAAAATTGCAGCACTTAATTCCTCAATTCAGATACCCAAATAATCATCCATATTCCATTTAAAATCAAGCCATATCACTACTTTCAATTCATCAAACACTTAGCCTTACACCCATTACTTCAAACCATATTAATCATCACTTTAATGCATACATGAACCTAATAAATGCTCTAAACCTTTTATTAATCACTCCTTATTATCATGGCATTTAATTCCATATACAAACATCATTTAAAGCTTAAACCTTAAATGGATACATACCTAATTTAAAACCTCCTTCAAAACTTCAACTTCTAACTTTTAACTTCTACACCCACCAAAGTACCAACCTCCTTCCCTTCTCAAGTATGCTCAAAGCTCATCTTCTAGCTTTGATGGAATCAAAGAGAGTAGCTTGAAGTTGCAAGGTAAGATGAGAAAGGAGCAAAAAGTTTCGATGGTTTTATAAAGAGAGTTTGAGTTTGTGTGTTTCGGATGAATATCAAAGGCCTTAATTCATCCTTTCCATTCTTTAAACAAACACATCCGAGAGCCTTGAGAGGGTGCATTTAATGAGACCTTTTTCATGGCAAATTCTCATTGGTTTTCAATTCAAAGAAAAGTCAAAATATTACTTGTTTAATCCAGATTAAAATTTTACTCCAATTAACTCCAATGACCCTAATTTCAGTCCCAAAATAATATACCCAATATTACAGTACCAGTGGGTAGCGATTTTTGCTACCGAGAATCGACCGGTTCACCAATTGGTGATTTTTCTGGTCCGGGAATTGTCTTCGAAAAAATCCAGAAAAATTTCTAAAAATCCCTAAAAATATAAAACAATTTATGGTGCAGTCCAAATGATTTTCCAAACTCAATTACTCCATTAATTTCATAAAGAAGTTCAATTTAAAACCTAAGCCGGAAAATGTCATGAATGCATGTATACTATGTGCATGTGCAACCAATCAGTGATTATAGAGGCTATATGCTGTATGTGCATGCCGAGATATAATTTAATATCCTGAACCCGTCCCAATTACCAAAATACCCTTTCCTATAGGAGATGGGATGTTACAACATGTCACGATATATGCTTCATCAAGCGCAATTCAAATATGCAGTGCACAAAACAATGGCTCGAGGGTCCATGGAATCAAAAGGAAGAAACCGAATTTTGCATCCTGAAATAAAAGGAAGAAACCGAAGTTTACATCCTAAACGAAATGAGTCCATTCGGAGCTCATAGGCCACAAGCGGGCAGCCGGGAGAAGGCTTTTGTCGACGTGCACGTGACTAACGAAATGGTTCCACTCTTGCCCAAACAAAGCACATATTCATATTCATAATCATTTCATCAAAATGCCGTGACCGAGGTCCCGACATAACATGCTCAAAATCATAATTCATGCTTATTTCATGGCATAAGAAATCCATATCATTTATTATACATGCATATTAGACAACATATACTCATGCATAGTCAAGAAATTGCCTAATCACGCAATAACTATAAGTATATCACCCACCTAGAATCGCACGAGAATCCGACTACTGATGATCGTCCTCTTGCGATGGAAACTGATCTGCTTGGTTGCCTATATAAAACCAAGTCTTAAATCAAATAATAATCAAAAAAAATTAATCAAAAAAAACTTCAGAAATCAAATAAGCAAATTTACGGAAAGGGAGTTCATGGCGAAGGCATCTTGCCATGCCATGGCGCCGCCGCACGAACGCTGGCTTTCGCCATGGCGCCACAAGACGTCGCGCATGCATGCATCGCATCGCGCTGAAACGCGAGTCCCCTTGGCACGCCGCGACGAGCACGCGTCGTGCACAAAATTCGCACGCCGCGGCGTGCTCTTGAGCACGTCGCGACGTGCGGATCGGATTTCGTTCCCGAACCACAAAATCTCCAGATTTTCAACTCCCAATCGTTCCAAACTCAGATGTAATACTCCCAAGCCATAGATCCAACCTTCTACCACAGTTCTAACCCATTCTCTGCTTCCAATTCGTCCTAAAATCATCAATCTAAGGATTTTCCCCAATTTCTCATCCTAAAACCCTAATCATCGTTTTCTCTTAATCCCAACAATCTCAATGCTTAATCCATTCAGAAATAAGATAGAAAGGTCATAGACTTACCGACTGAAGCACTAAATCCTTCGAAATCGGCCGAAGTCGCGAATCCTTCTCTTCCTCTCTTCTCCTCACCGACAGCAACCTCTCTTCTTCTTTCCTTTCTATTTCTATTTTCTTTCTTCTTTTCTTTTCCTTTTTATATCTAGGTCTTTTAAAACCTAGGGATGGTCAAAGACCAACCTACTCCTCCTTTTAAGCCTAACTCCAATTCAACTTAAGTGAACTTCCCGAAATACCCTTACACAATTTATTCCTCTAATTTATTAATTAAACCTCGATTATACTCCAATTAATCAATATCAAGCCCAATTAAATCAAACTAAACCATAAACTCATAATCATCAACAATGCATGCTTAATCATCAAAAGAAAAAAATATTCGGGGTCTAACACTCCGGCACTAGTCACAAAAATTGCGACGGCCAAAATAAGCAAGATAATGGAATAAGCTAATAAGACGCTAAAGTAACCTATTCACCATCCGAAAATTATTGGAAACCCAATTTCAAGAATCTCATTTTGGGATGCATGCCACATCAATATAACACATTTTTAATCACTATAAAAATGATTCAAGGCATTGGAACCGAAAATAACACAAGCAGTCATTTCAAACAAAACAGCCCCAGCATGTTTCTCAAAACTGCCAAGCTCTGCCTTTTTCTCAAAATGATCTTTGAAACAATTTCAATAAATTCTGAGAAAATTACAGAGGTTAAAAAATGTTCCTAACATGCTCCATGAATTTTTCCAGGATTTATTTGCCACAAAAACTCATTGAACCTCAGCAATCTATCTGAACCAGAATCTGTGTTTTTCAACACAGACATTCCCAGCAGCATACAAGAAATTCGGAAATAAATAGTCAATCACCTTGAAAACATTTTTCCATCCACAGAGACATTCACAAACATCTTAGGGACATGTCGGTGAAAACCAATCCGAAAAACAATTTTTCTAGAATTTATTCTCGAATTTACAAGCATACCTGTTTCAGAAACGTTCAACAAGACAGCATCCGAAACTTGAGGGAATTAAATAGCAAAAACATATCAAACGACATCAATAAATTTTTTCCTTTTATAGACACATTCAAAAACATCTTATGAGAAGGTCTATGCAAGAAAATTTCGAAAACCCTAATTCTACACTGGTTCAAAATTGCACACAGTCAGCATGCTACACAGCTCAATTCACAAAGGAACTCTGACCTAGTTATAGTTTGACTAGTTATACATACACATGGATCCTAGCTTTCGGGAATGTCCCGGGAGTCAAAATTTTAAATTCCGCACTGTGTTCATGTGATGAACACCCCGGGATTTTCCTACAGTGGTATCAGAGACGGTCTCCTTTGGTCGTTATAGTTTGACTAGTTATACATACACATGGATCCTGGCTTTCGGGAATGTCCCGGGACTCAAAATTTTAAATTCCGCACTGTGTTCATGTGATGAACACCCCGGGATTTTCCTACACTCGATAGTGCAGTCGTAATCCTTAAGCAGCTCTAACCACCTCCTCTGCCTCAGATTCAGCTCTCGCTGACTCAACAAGTACCTCAAACTCTTATGATCGGTGAAGATCTGGAAGGTCTCCCCATACAGATAATGTCTCCAGATCTTTAGAGCAAATACAACTGCTGCTAACTTCAGGTCATGCACAGGATAATTACCCTCATGGGCTCTCAACTGTCTCGATGCATAGGCTATGACTCTCCCATGCTGCATCAGCACACAACCTAAACCCTGCTGCGAAGCATCACTGAACACCTCTAATCCTCCTGCTCCAAAAGGCAGGGCTAACACCGGCGCTGTAGTCAACCGATGTATCAACTCATCGAAACTCCTCTGGCACTCATCTGTCCAACTGAAGGCTACACCCTTCCTCAGAAGTCTTATCAAAGGGGCGGAGATCACTGAAAACCCCTCGACAAACCTCCGGTAATATCCTGCCAATCCGAGGAAACTCCTCAGCTCTGACACGTTCCTCGGAATCTCCCAACTCCTCACTGCCTCAATCTTGTGAGGATCCACCCGGATACCCTCACCAGACACGATGTGGCCTAGGAACACCACCTCATTCAGCCAAAATTCACACTTGGTGAATTTGGCATACAACTGCCTCTCTCTCATAATCTGCAGCACTATCCTCAGATGCTCCGCATGCTCCTATCTCGACCTTGAATACACTAGGATATTATCAATGAATACGATCACAAACTGGTCCAAGTATGGCTGAAAAACCCTATTCATCAAGGCCATGAAGGCTGCCGGGGCATTAGTCAACCCGAACGGCATCACTAAGAACTCGTAATGCCCATACCTGCTCCTGAAAGCACTCTTAGGCACATCGGCCTCTGCGATCCTCAACTGATAGTATCCGGATCTCAAATCCAACTTGGTGAACACCAGAGCTCCCTGCAACTGATCAAATAAATCATCGATTCTAGGCAGTGGGTACTTATTCTTAACTGTAACCCGATTAAGTTGCCTATAATCGATGCAAAGCCTCAAGGTCCCATCCTTCTTCTTCACAAACAATACCAGAGCTCCCCACGGCGAAACACTCGGCCTGATGAACCCCTTATCCAATAACTCCTGAAGCTGAGCCTTAAGCTCCCTCAGTTCCACCGGTGTCATCCTATACGGAGGTATCGATATGGGAGCGGTACCTGGAACGAGGTCAATCTCGAACTCTGTCTCCCGATCCGGTGGCAAACCCGGTAACTCCTCGGGAAACACATCTGGGAACTCCCTGATCACAGGGACATCCTGCAACCTCGACTGCACTCTAGAGTCCACCACATGCGTCAAATAAGCCTCACAGCCACCTCTCATCAACCTCAAAACACTTACAAACGAAATCATCCTGGCTGGCACTGCCTGACTAACACCTCGAAATACAGCCCTCGGCTGACTAGGAGATTCCAAGACTACCTCCTTGGTATAACAATCCAAAATAGCCCTATGGGCAGTGAGCCAGTCCATTCCCAAAATCAAATCAATCTTTTGAAGGGGTAACACAATCAAATCTGCACTCAATACCGCTGAATCTACCTGAATCGGGCATCCCCTGCAGATCTCACCTAAAGCAGTGGTACTACCCAAAGGTGTACTCACCTGCAACCCATACTGTAGCATCTCCCTATCCATATGCAATCTACATGCCACATGCGGTGCAATAAATGAATGCGTGGACCCTGGATCTATCAATGCATACACCTCTATATCTGAGAGTAGAAGCAAACCTGCAACAACCTCGGGAGAATCCTGGGCCTCCTGCCTGGTCATGGCATAGACCCTGGCCTGGGCTGCCTCGGCCCCTAAATCCAGGTCCACCGCTACGACTCTGCTGCACCGTCGAGCTACTACCAGCTCTCCCACTAGCGGCTGACTGAACTCCCAAAGTTAGAGGACAACTCCAAATCATGTGGTCCATAGATCCACAGGCTAGACAGGCTCCTGTCACTCTCCAGCAATCTCCACTATGCCTCTTATCACAATGCACGCATACCAGCAAAGCCTGACCTGCCCCTTTGCCACCACTACTGCTGCCACTGCCCATCTGTCCAAATCTCCCTCTCTGACTAGAACCTGACTGTCTGAATCCCCCAGCTGATCTGAACCTGCTCTGGCGTCTGCTCGTGCTCCTACTGGAGCTACCCTGACTATCACTGGATCTCTTACCTCCAGACCCCTGACTGGTCTCGGCTCGGCTCTGTCTCAAAAGCTGCTCAATCCTCACCGTAGCCGATCTCATCTCCACAAAGGTACCCATATCTGATCGGGCTAACCTGGTACGAATATCCAGATTCAGCCCTCCCTCAAATCTCCGACACCTATCAGCCTCGGAGGCAATCAGAACGGACGCATACGCGGACAACTCATTAAATCTGACCTCATAATCTACCACTGTCATCGATCCCTGTCTCAACTCTAAGAAGTCTTACATCTTCATATCCAAATACTCCTTGGGCATAAAATTGTCTCGGAAAGCCCTCAGAAAGTCAGCCCAAGTCAATACACACGGCCTGGTGGAACTACCCGAGAGAGTCTTCCACCACTGATAAGCTGGACCCTGGAACAAAGAAACAACATAATCGAAGCGCTCCTCAGGGTCACAATCCATATGATCTAGGACCCGCTCGGTCCTCTCCAACCAACCCTCTCGCCTCGGCAGGTGCATCTTGCCGTAAAATCAATCGACCGCCACGCAGCGATCATACCTCCGTTCCGTCTCATGGGAACTCATCGGGTGCTCCTCAAACATAGGCACGGAAGACTCCCTACTCGCTCCGACTGATCCTTGGTCAGCTGGTTGATCAACTTGATCACCAAAGATGGATGACCTACAATAAAATCACAAGTCCGATCAATTTCTTGCTTTTCTTACGAAATTCAAGCCTAAAATATACTGTGCCCAAAAGATGCCAAACTATGCTCTGATACCACGTAATGTAGCGCCCCCTCACCGTAGAGTATACACCGGGGCGCCCGTAGGTTGTACCGATGCATAACCCACAACGAGGATGCATTACGAACCGATCATTTCTATAAACCTCATGGCATCAATACAATAAAGCAGTAATATCGAATTCACTAAATTTTAAACCAAAAGATTCCTTTCCATTCATTTCGTAAACCATCAGTACATCATCAGATCATATTTACAACTGTACAAGTCCAAAAGAACTAACATAGCTCCTACAAAAGTCATCCACAAAATACCCCCAAAAGATCCCCAGCTGACAGACCTGTGGGCCATGCTCCTCTCGCCGGCACACACAGCAGGATAAGTCTCACTGATCGGAGCTAGAAATCAAACTATCTCTGACCTGAAAAATAGATGCAATGTTGGGTGAGTTTGCGAACTCAGTGAGAAACCATCATCGATGGTTTACCCAACTCATGCATCTACAGACAATCACATAATATTTTACATATATCATAACCAAGAAATCACATGCAGTCAATTTCACATTTATAAGGCGATATGCCTTTCACACAATTCATATGTAAACATTCATATATGAAATGTGCATGTGACTCTTTCATTTTCTTTCGTTGTTGTGACCGTGCTTTGAGCTCATATCGTTGAGTAGTTGGCTTCAAACATCGGGCTCAGAAGCCCTAATACATTGAGCATAAAGCTCTGCAAATCGTTGGGCATATAGCCCTGTGCGTTGAGCTTAAAACTCTGAATACGGTGGCTACACCGGTCACAACTGCCTTTATCTGATCATACTGTTATGCATGTATGCACATGTCCACTTTACAATACATGCATCATATTAGAATCCCATATACCTAATTCTTACCATTTGAAATCAATTATGAACAATTTATGCACAATCAACACTTCATATCACGGTCAAATATCCCAACACCGTGGTCCTAATCAATCAAATCAAACACATATAATCCGTCCTTAACTCCACATGGCATATTTGCATAAAATTAAACACATAAAGGTTGAGAAACCAACTAGGTTACTCACCTCAAAACTTCTGAGCTATTGCCGGGAAGTCTCGCCTACGTCGGACGATCGGCGATTCACTTGAGCCGCTATAACAATCAAAATATAAATAACATTATAAATTGTACCAATTTTAATGTCCAATGATGCATAAGAATCGAATAATGTACGTACTATACGTGTTATGACATTTCTGACACAAATCCAAATTTCTCGATCTCAATTTCTAATTCCCAAATTCCTAATCTCCAAATTGAATTTAATCCATAATTAATTAAATCATCAATTTCGCAAATCCCCTAACTTAAAAACCTCAATTCCAATTTTTTTCAGAAACAAGCATTCCTCGCCACAGATCGGCTCCTACACATGGCGAAGCTCCCTCTCAAACCACCTTCGCCATGGCGAACACCGCCTCGCCCGGGCGCGCCTTTACGCGCGCGCGTCGCAAGCATGCGAAGCAATCCTGCTTTCGCACAAGGCGTGTTACGTCATCGCGGGCGTGCAACCACGGACACGCCTTAAAACTCAGAATCTCCAGTTTTCGATGAAATCTTCTTCAAATCCAGTTTTCTCCTCACAAATCACTTCTAAATAATTCCATACCTATCATACAACTAATCTTTAACCTTTATTTCATCAAACAATTTAATTCCTAAAATTCAACCCTAAATTCACGAAAATCATCATCGAAACCCTAAATCACAAATCCTCAAATTTTCATGTTTAATCCTCCAAATAACTCTATAAATTAACCAATCAAACTATACAAGACAAGTTAGAAGTAACTTACCTGATTAATAACTTCAAATCTCCAAGAATCACACCAAATCAAAGCCCACGATACCCACGGTTCTCAACAAATTCAAACCCATTTCAACTCTTTTCCAACACCAACCAAAGGGATCTATTAAGGATGGAAGAAGGAGCAACTTGTGGAAAGAAATCAGCAACACTCCAAGGAGAATCCACGATGAAGGAAGAAAGAAGAGGAAGTTTATGTCGGAAGCAAGAAGAAAACCGTGGAGAAATTTTCAAAGGTAGGGCTATATATATATTAAAGAATCAAGGGCTTGATTGGCTAATTTAAATGCCACCAGTCTGATCCGAACCACCTCAAGTCAATCTCTAATTCTAATTTCTCCCGAGTTCCAATGGCTAAACCCTAATTCCTCAATTTAAATTTCTAATCTATCTGTGCCATTGGGTAATCAATTTCAAAATCGGAAATTCAATTAATCAATCATCTATCAATTTTTCCGGTCCGGGCCTATTGCTCCGAAAATTCCAGAAAAATTTCTATAAATCCTCAAAAATAGAAAACTAATTATCGTATACTCCAATTTCATAATTCAATTTCTTAACTTTCATTTCTCACTCAAATTCAATCCTCGAGCCCAATTAGCCCTAAATTTCCACACATGTCCTAATCATCTCCAAACTCAAATTATCCCACTCAAATCGGAAATATGTCATACATGTACGTACGTACGAATGCCAATAATACACATATTATATAATGAATGCTCATGCCGAATACGAATGCAATGAACTGTACACATCCCATCGGTGACAGGATGTTACAAATGTACTTACTACTCTTAGTAAACATCTATATGTTAACTCTAAACAACCCATGCTTATAGCTTATGGGATCCACTATTTGATCTAATGAAGGAGTATAACATGTGCTAGTTTTTTCGGATTAATAATGTCCCATCTCATTAATCCTATAACTATAGATAATTTAGATACTAGCATAATTGCACATGATAGGAATCTCATTATCATGATCTCATCATGATTTTCTTCAAGCTATGTAACGTATTAAGGACTTCATTAATTCGATTTAAGATCATTATCAAATCATAAAGAACATGAACATCATATTAATGAAAATGCCTTTTATTAATCATAAAGATTTTTACAATAAGTGCTAAAGGTGATTGCCTTCAGACCTCCCACTTGCACTAAAGCCAATCATATTTGTATCTAATACCATAGGCAAGTACATGGGAATCATATCCATTTTAAGAATCAGCTTAGTCAAAGGATCAACAATATTCTGATCAGTGGGAACTCTCTCTAAGTTAATATCATTTCGACCAATGATTTCTCTCATCAAATGGTATCGCCTGAGTACATATTTGGATTGTCGATGGGACCTTGGTTCCTTTGCTTACATTATGGCACCATTATTGTCACAATATAACTATACTGGGTCAACAATGCTAAAATCCCATCTAAGTTCCAAAAAGAACTTCTTGAACTAAACTACTTGCTTTATTGCTTCTGAAGCGACAATATACTCTAATTCGGTTGTTGAATCTACAATTGTCTATTGTTTGGAACTCTTCCAACTGACCGCTCCACCATTCAGTGTGAAAATATATCCTGACTGGGATCTAGATTCATCCTTGTAGGATTGGAAATTGGCATCTGTATACCCACTCATAACAAGATCTCATTCTCCATATACCAAGAATACATTCTTAGTTTTTCTCAACTACTTAAGGATATTATTGACAACCACCCAAAGACCCTCACCAGGATCCGACTGGTATCTGCTCATAACACTTAAAGCATATGATACATCGGGTCTTATACATAACATAGCATACATGATTGATCATATATCCAAAGCATAAGAGATCAAATTCATACGAGTCCTCTCATCTTATGTCTTTGGACACAAACTTCGAAAGTGTAATCCCATGCATCATGGGATGATAACCTCTTTTGGACTACTCCATACTAAACCTCTTTAGCATGTTATCTATATATATAGACTAAAAAAAACCAAATAACATCTTAGATCTATCCTTATAGATTCTTATCCCCAAAATATAAGTTGCTTCTCTAAGGTCTTTCATGGAGAAATTTTTGGACAACCAAATCTTGATTGATTGTAAAGTTGAGACATCACTTTTTATTAGTAGTATGTCATCTACATACAACACAAAGAATACGATTGCACTCCCACTAACCTTCTTATACACACAAGGTTCATTCGGATTTTGTTAGAAACCAAACTCTTTGATTGTCTAATCAAAACAGATATTCTAACTCTTGGATGCTTGCTTCAATCCACAAATGGATTTTTGAAGCTTGCATACATTTTCACCATATTTGGATATGAAACCACTAAGTTGTGTCATGTACAAATCCTCGGTTAGGTTTCCATTAAGGAAAGTTGTTTTCACATCCATTTGTCATATCTTATAATCATAATGAGTAGCAATGGTCAAGAGTATCCTAATGGATTTAAGCATGCCTACTAGGTTAAATGTTTCATCATAGTTAACTCCTTGTTTTTGACGATAACCTTTAGCTAAAACTCCAGCTTTATAAGTAACGACATTACCCTCGATGTCAGTTTTCTTTTTGAAAACTCATTTGCACCCTATAGGTTTTATCCATTTGGAAGGTTCAAACAAAGTCCATACTTAGTTTTCATACATGAAATCCATTTCAAATTTCATGGCTTGAAGCCATTTGTCAAATTTTGAACTCTTCAGAACTTCTACATAGGTTATAGGCCCATCTTCTTCTATGAGCAATATGTCATTATGTTCACTTATGAGAAATCTATATCTCTCTGGAACATGATTTATCGTACTTGACCTACAAACTTCTTGTGTCAGAAGGTTGAACCATTGTTTCATTATTATGAACAACGATTTCAGGATCAGGTAGTTGATCTGCATTTGTTTGAGCATCTTGAACTTCCATAAGTTCAATTTTACTCCCACTGTCTTCTTTTAAAAGAAACTCTTTCTCTAAAAAGATAACATGCTTCGAAACAAACACTTTTTGTTCCAAAATATTGTAAAATTGATATCCTATCGTTTCTTTAGGATATCTTGCATACAGACACTTATAGATTTAGCTTCTAGCTTATTTGACTAAATCTGGACAACCCCAAACTTTCATTTGAAAAAGATAGGATTTCTTATTAGTTCACATCTCATATGGAGTAACATCAATTGATTTTGAAGGAACTCTGTTTAACACATAAATAGCAGTCTCGAGTGCATATCTCCAAAAGGATTTTGGCATATTTGCTAAGCTTATCATTGACCTTACCATATCCAACAAGGTTCAGTTTCTCCTTTCTGCCATACCATTATATTGCAACGTGTGAGGTGGAGTCCACTAGGATACTATCCCGTTATCTTTGAGATAATTTAGAAACTCTTAGCTTAAGTATTCACCACCTTGATTTCATCGAAGTGTTTTAATACTTCTACCCAGTTGTTTCTTTACTTCATTTTTGAATTCTTTAAACTTTTAAAAAACCTCATATTTGTATCTTATGAGATACACATACCCATATCATGAATAATCATCGATAAAAGTAATAAAGTATATGAAACTACCTTTGGCATGTATGGACATCGGACTACATACATCTGAATGTATTAAGTATAATAACCTAGTAATTCGTTCACATTTTCCCTTAAAGGGTAACTTTGTCATCCTGCCTAATAAGCAAGATGCACATGTTTCATATGAGTCAAATTCAAATTACCTTAAACTACCATATAAGTGTAGTATAGTCATGCATCTCTCAAATATATGGCTAAGGTGACAATGCCATAAGTACGATAATTTCACATTATCTCGTTTTTGTCTTTTATTGTTATTGATATTTAAAACTGGATTGGACATATCTAATATGTATATCCCATTAATTAATATACCCATAGCATGAATCATTCCATTCAAACTAATAGAACAACCATTGTTACTAAAATTTAAATGGAAATTAGCTTTATTAAGATTATAAATTGAAATAATATTCTTAGTCAATATAGGTATATAAAAACAATCATCCAATTCAATTACAAGCCTATTAGGGAGTGTCAATACATAAGTTCCTACGGCTAATGAAGCAATTCTTACTCTATTACCCATGCGTAGGTCCAACTCTACCTTGTTGAGTTATCAACTATTCCTGAGGCCCTACATATTAGTACATATATATGAGCTACAACCGGTATCCAATACCCATAATGTTATTATTATAAATAGTATTAATATTAAAAACAAATGTAAATAGTATTAATATCGAAAACAAATATACCTGTAGTAGGTGGGGCATCTGATTTGCTTCGGTGACTCCAAATAGGCCTTACAGTTCCTCTTCCAATAGCCATCCTTGCCACAGTGGAAGCATGTTCCCTTAAGGGCAGTCTCCTTAGCTTTCTTCTTGGCCATAACTCCCTTAGGCCTTGTGGACTTCTTCTTCTTTTGGTGCTTCCTCCTCGAACCAGAAGAGACCACTAGCATCATAACCTTATTGTCCTTCCTGACAGATGGCTCAATTGTTTTAAACAAGTTGATCGATTCAGGAATTATGGTGAATATCTGGTTCATCTTATAGTTAAGCATAAATTGTGAATAAATACCAGTCAAACCAATCAAAAATAAGCCTATACTTAATTCATGATCCATCAGGAAACCCAAGGAGGCCAACCTCTCAATATAGCTATTCATCTTCGGTGCATATATATCCCCTCAACCATCTTAGAGCGAAAGATTAACCTCAAGGTCTCGAACCTTTTGGACCTAGCTTGCTCATCAAATAGCTCCCTCAGATGATAGACTATGGTATGAGCATCCATAGCCTCATACTGTTTTTGCAATTCCAATGACATTGTGGTCAGCATTATGCAACTAGCCATCTCACTATCATCGAGATGCTTTCTTTATGCCTTTTGATCATTGTCAAAAACATCAGCAGTAGGGGAATCGAGAAATGGTTCTTCTAAGACGTAACTTAGTTTCTCTGATTTGAGAACTATTTTTAAATGCCTTAGTTAGTCTAAAAAGTTGGGACTAGTCAACTTATTAGCTTCCATAAGTGAGCATAGGTTCACACTAGTAGTCATGGTGTTGATTCTTGCAACCTAATGTCAAAGAGAGAAAAGTATTAGATTGTACGTAAATGCATGTCAAATAGGACTTTCCTAACACGCATTATGGAGCACTATTTTCTCGCGAATCCATAACCCTCAATATGAATATGAGAACTTGTATAGAAGTTCTTCTAGTGGTCGATATCCAATATCTCTAGGAATGATCTTGGGTTTGCCCAACAAGTCACCCTAGATCAATCGGTAGGTATCGATCATACCAAATGCATTTATAATGCAACTATCGAATCTAGTGCTATCAACTGTTGTGCACACACATTGGGCTATCAACTCTTGATGCATGTACATCTCATGTACACTGCCCAACTTCACTTCTGTCCTCATTAACCTTGGGTTTGCCCAATAAATCAACGCTTTTAGTTAAAACTAACCCATTAATCCGAAAACCATATTTCTATAGTTCGAACATATTCATGTTAAGTAGGCTTGGGTTTGCCCAACAATCCTAACTCTAAAAGAACTCTAGTTCTGACCATATTAATGGAATGCATTAGTTTTAATATTCTAAGTTAGGGGATTCTACTTAGGTCTCATCGAACTAGGATGGTTTTGAGTGTGTGTGTGTGTGTGTGTGTATAACTTAGAATCTAGTGCTATCAACTATTGATGTGTGCACACACATTTGGCTATCAGCTTTTGATGTATGTACATCTCATGTACACTGCCCAACTTCACCTCTATCCTTATTAACCTTGGGTTTGCCCAACAAATCAACGCTTTTAGTTAAAACAGACTCGTGAATCCGAAAACCTTATTTCTATAGTTCGAACATATTCGTGTAGAGTAGGCTTGAGTTTGTCCAACAAATTTTAACTATAAAATAACTCTTGTTCTCACTATATTAATGAAAGGCATTATTTTTAATATTCTAAGTTAGGGGATTCTACTTAGGTCTCATCTAACTAGGATGGTTTTGAGTGTGTGTGTGTGTATATATATAACTTAGAATTTAGTGCTATCAACTATTGATATGTGCACACACATTTGACTATCAGCTTTTGATGTATGTACATCTCATGTATACTGCCCAACTTCACCTCTATCCTTATTAACCTTGGATTTGCCCAACAAATCAACGCTTTTAGTTAAAACTGACCCGTGAATCCGAAAACCTTATTTCTATAGTTCGAACATATTCGTGTAGAGTAGGCTTGAGTTTGTCCAAAAATCCTAACTCTAAAAGAACTCTAGTTCTCACTATATTAATGAAAGGCATTAGTTTTAATATTCTACTTAGGTCTCATCTAACTAGGATGGTCTTGTGTGTGTGTGTGTGTGTGTGTGTGTGTGTCTATATATATATATATATATATGGCATGATATAGACACTGCAATCGTATTAGGCTTATGTCCATAACCATCAATCATGCAAGCCCACTCATACTCCTAACATGCATCCTTTAATGCAAAAAATTAAACGAATCAAAATTCATTGTGACAAGTTATGAATCTTACATTTTGGAACTTGATTCAACTCTTGAATCAAATTTCTTCCTAAGTGTTATCTTGGCTAAATTTAATCTTATATTCCATTTCAATTTAGAATTAATATTAATCAAATTAAAATAAACTCTTAAATCCATAAATTATTCAAAATTAATTCACTTTAAAATTGATTATTTGTTGTCAAAATTAAACATTTTAATTTTGTTTCATATACCAATTTCTAATCTTACTTGAAAACAATGCTCTACCTAAATTAATTCAAAATTAATTTTAAAAATTTCCCAAAATTTTTACAACATCAAATCATCATTTGATACATCTCCAAGTCATTTCAAGTTCATCAAAATAATTTTGGAATTGCCCAAAAATTATCAAGTTAACTGAAACACCATTGAGATGCTAAAAATGACAAATTTGACATCTAAATTTTTTTTTGGAAATCTTAATGTAACATCCCACCCTCAATTGGAAGGGTAAAATAGTAAATTTGACATAGGATGGAATAGATTTGGAGTGCATAGGACTGTTCATGCATAATAGGATTGGTCCACAGTCACATTTGTGCACATGAAATTACTGTGCATGCATACATGATATTCCCGGTTTGCGTGCCTAAGACAATTTTATTGGGATTAAAGTGGTTAATGGGTTTGAAAAATTATTCTGAGTGCGCCATAAATTGTTTTATATTTTAAGAGATTTTTAGGAATTTTTCTGAATTTTTCCGGAGAAAATTTTCGGACCGAAAAAAATCGCCAATTGGCGAACCGGTTGAATTTCTACTGTTATTTGATCTTAAAACTCTTGCATATTTTGGTGGGACCCTAAAGTAGACCCTTAAACCATGTAGTAACCGAAATTGTGGGTGTATAAGTTGGATATTTATTGATTAAAGTGATTAAAGTATAATAGTTGAAATCTTTTGACTTTTCTTCATTTCTCCATCAATTGCCAAGTGTCCAAAGGGGTTTAATGCTTTTGTCTTATGCTTGGCCTTGTAAAGTCGGCAACTCATGGATAAAAGAGTGAAAAAGTTGAATTTTTTGCTTATGGCTCATCATCATCCGAAACCTACTTTGAGTTCCTCTTCTCCATCGATTTTTCTTTTGGTTCTAGCTAAATCACTCTTTTCTTCTACCTTTTAAACACTTCCTCTCATGCATGCAAGCTAAACCCTCTTACCTCCCTTTGCAAGAAATGATGTCGTGTATGAGTAGGAGAAACTAGGAAGTTGTGAGAGTTGGAGAATTGAGGAGATGGGAGCTTTGACTAGGTAAGGTTTATGTTAAGTTTTCATTATGTATTTCATGAATCATGGTTATTAGATGCATCCAAAGGGGGTCATTGTTTACTAATCATGAGTTATGATGGTTAAATGTTTTGAAAATGATAGTTTGAATTGTTGGGTTATGTTTGAGTATGATTTGAGGAAGTTAGCATGAAAGATGTGTTGTAACTTGGTTTAACTTGATTTTGGATGATTCTTGATGATTTTTCTTGCATGAAAATGATTGTGTATGGTGCTGCCAAATTGAGGTGGTTTTTCCTAGTGAATGTAGGCATGATATAGGGACCGATTTTGTGTTCAATTGAGATGCTTATGGTAGTAGAAATTGAATTGATATGATAGGAAGTGTATGTTGAAGATGAAAAATGGAAAATGGATTTTTACCTAATGTACTATTTTGAGCATAACTCATTATGTGGTTATGTAAATGAGGTTCGGTTTGTGGCCACTTAAACTTTGGGATGTTAGCTACATATTTGTGTGAAATAGGTGTTGTCAAATTGTAACTCTTAAAGGTTGAAATTTGGCTTGGAAAGTTACTGTTTTGACTTAGGTAAACAGTATCCGGATTAATAACCTGATTGTTTTGATGATTTTTCTAAATTAATTGAGAAGGAATTAGGACAAATGGACTAAATGAAAGTTGAAGCCTATTCAGTTAGCTTTCCAATTCCACTGATTTTGCAATTTTTCGATATGTCTATTAGGAGTTATGGACTGATGATTGTTGGCTGTTTTTATGCATTGAATGAAACCTAGCTGGAATGTCAAATTTGGTGTACATTCAGATTAGGAGGAATTTTAGTAATTTTTGTGCATTGAATTGGTGTTGGAAATCTACTGAAGAGTTTTATATGACACATTCATCTTGAAAATGGTGTATGGCATATAATTTCCGGAAATCAGATGTGGGAGTTATGGATTTTCACAATTTGAACCTACATTGTGATGTTAATTGCTGATTAGGTCAGAAACTTGCATAACAGATTTGACACTGTTAGAGGCTGAATTGGAGTCTGGTTATTTCATGAAGAATTGAAGTTTGAGATTTTATCTTTTCAGGGATATAAAGTGCTGATTTGTTTGACTTGTATACAGGGAGATATGATTGATAGAAAGTTACTGCTCAAATTGAGTGATTTCAGGGACAACAACCTTGAGTGAATTATTCGACCTAGTTAGCAAGGGAATTGAAATTTGGGTTGTTACATGAAAGTTGTAGATAACATTGTGATCTTGATGAGCATATTTCTTGTATAATTTTTGACTGCATAGAATGAAAGATAGTGAATTTCCAATGACTGTTCTGTTTTAGGAAGTGAATGTGTGGGCAGTAGCTTACATTGGATGTTTGACACCCTTAGGGGTGAAATTGATTTTTCTGGACTAAAGGAAACTTGTAGAGGGTTTCATTACCTTTCCAATGAGATATGGTTTGCATTTTTCTGAATTGTGTAGAATAAGTTATAATTTATTGAATTTCGGTTAAAGGAAAGGAAAAAAGAGTAGGAAATAAGGGCAATATATATATATATTAATTGTTGAATTTTGGTTTCTTTCGTGAATAACTTTTCCGTCCGAAATCCGATTGACCTGATTCTTGAGGCATTGGATTTGTCGAATATTGAATTTCATTTTTTGAGAGATTGGAGATTTTTAGACTGAAAATTGACGTGGGTCCGGGTAAAAGTCTGTGTAATCACTGTTTTGTTTAATTGGGGACCTATAGAGGTCTGATTTGCTCATCGTCAGCGCCAATAGGTTTCTAATTTTTAGATAGATTTTTTTCTAATGAAAAAATAGATTAGGGCTGGGAATATCATGAACACGCATTGTGCACCTTTTCATTATTACATGTGCATTCTGAACTGTTTTTAAATAACCAATTGATAATGTTTATATACTGTCACTGGTATAGAGGTCCTATTAGAGCGCCAATCCTCCAATGTCCCTGAGAGAAGGTAATAGCTCGGAAATCCAGGTGAGTGACTGAGATGGCTTTCACTCAATTATTATATGTTTAATGTGGAGAATAATGGAGGATTTGGATTGTGATTATTTATGATCGGATTCCGACGGTGGTCCGATGAATTGGGAGAACTGACATAGAAGTGTATCTGGGTGTGATTCTGTGAATTGAATTGTTTATACTGTGTAAAAGTGTACTACATCAATGGCTTGTACTGTTACTGCTTACTGTTTCAGTGTGATATACTGTGATGTTGTAATATACTTAATATCTGTGATCATTGGTTATACTGTGATCAATGGCATTGCTTGCTACATTGTACTGCATTTCGTCGCCTCTACTGGGACAGACTGTTTATGCTGACTGTGAAATTGGGCATATGCATTGCATACATCAATGCATAAACTGATAATAACAATAGTTGTGACCAGAGTCGCCATCACTCATCACACTAAACCGAGCTCGAGCTCGAGGGAGTTAGTGCATACCGTAGGGCTCTCCTACTCCCTAGACGCATATCTTCAATCTCGATCACTGTTAAGCACTCGGTCACAACACTGAAATAAAATGGGAAAAGAGTCGCATGTGCATTGCATACATACGGATGAATACCGAATGATCGTATGATTTACAATCGATTTCTTCTTGTATTATCGTGGATCACGAGGATATGATACTGTGACATTATTATTATTACTGTAATTTGTTATGTGATGCATGAATTGGGTGAACCATCGATGATGGTTCCTCACTGAGTTCGCAAAACTCACCCAAAATTTGCATCTATTTTACAGGTCTTGAAGAATACCCCGTTTGACACGGGAGTACTGTATACAAGTGAAAGAAAGAGGTCGGGATCAGTTTACGTCTGCATTAGTGTATTTCTATTCTTTGATTTTCTATATTACTGCTTAAGTCAGTTTGTAAAATCAACAGACTGGAGTTAATTGTATTTATGAAAAGGGCCCCGAGTCCATTGAATGGTGTATGTAAATTGATTCCGTATATGTTATAATGTGTATGTGTGTGTGAAGGAAAGAAAAAAAGTTAATACTGAGTTTTGACTGACTGAGTGATGTAGCACGCCACCCTCGTGGGACACGGACTCGGATATCACCATCGATGTCGGGTTCGGGTCATACGGGAGTGGGGTGTTACATTTAATTCGAGAAAATTCATTTTGGCATTCTTCATTCATCAAAATAAAATATTTTTATCACATAAAAATATTTTTTAAGGTTCTAGAACCGAAACATAAACTTACAAAATTATCAAACAAAACAAATCCACCGATTTCTTCAAAACCGACCAGATCTAATTACTGTTTGAAAATTTATTAAAACATTTTTAAAAAATTCAGGAAAATTCTGGAGGCTTAAAAACATTCTAGATATGTTTACATAAAATTTCTAGAATCAAAATCCATGAAAAACATGTTAAACCTCATCAGTTTAGCTAACCAACAACATATGTTTAGGAGAAAACTATTTTCCAGCATATTGTTAGAAATTTGACAATAAATATTTCAATCAAATTGAAATCAATTTTCAATCACTAAAATCATCTACAAACATGTCATAAGTAGATCAGTTAAATAAAATCATGAAAAAAAATTCATAATTTAATTTTGAAGTTTCTAATAACAGACCCACAGTTGTCACAGTCAAGTAACCATATTACACATGTAATAGAAACTACATCTAATAGGCACAATATGGCTCTAATACCACTGTTGGGTTTTGATTATGCATCACATGCATCACATATCAAACTACATAGTAGAAAATAAAACGAAACCCAAAAAATATAGAATCAAACATTTGTCATTAGATGTAGTGAACAAAACAAAATGAACTTAAGATGTGTACCTTACAAACTCCTTCATTCTTCATTGTCTTCACCTCTTCGGGTTGTCGTAAACTACAATGACCAAAGGAGGACATCTATAATGATATCCACATGAAGAGAAAAGCTTGAAACCTTTTAGGAAGAATGGTTAGAACACATACAAAGTGCTAGCTTTGATGTTTGTTCTTGAGAAAATAGTTTAGAGAATAAGTGTGTGTAAGATGAACTCTTCACATTTCCCACTAGTTTTCTTACTATAATACGCGCAAAAATGAGTGAGTTTCTACCAATTTTAGTCTCCTTTAACCTGCATCATGAATGGAGGAATAATAGGAATTAAGTGGCCATGAATGCCACTTAATTTGGCTTGAAACTTTTGCTGGAAATCCAGAAACTTTCCAGGCTGGCAGCCACGCAACACTTGCTCTCTTTCATTCCTTTGCAACATTTCTTACCAAGATCATATCGCGATACAATCACGAAACATTCTCTTATGTCTTGGATCACCATCCAAATCCATTTTACTCATTTTTTGCATCTCTAATGGGTATGACCCATTAAGTTCTCGATTATGTTGGCCACTTGAATTGACACTTAATTCAAGCAGTATCTAGCAACACATTATGACTCTTAATTGACCGAAAAGTCTATGGTTTGACTATGGACCCTTCCATAGATAATGTCTCACTATAATTCATCCTTTCACTATCGATACCCCATTTCAAAGCATGGTTAAAGTGTCTACTCCTACTAGATTGACTATGTCATATCTAGCCCAAGTGATGTTAGTTCTTCTCCCTAAGGCTCATTACTCAATTGAATATATCACTGAAGACTATTTTTATGAAATTTTCACTATGACCAGAGATTCCCAAGTAATGGCCCCGATAAGAAGTCGTTGAAGTGAATCACACGTTAATACAATACTTATAAAACGATATAGAATGCACGAGAAGGGGGGGTTGAATTGTGTATTCCCCTTTTTTATAAATTCTTTCAAAAACTGTTTGTTAGAAATAAAATTCTTTACAGAACTTCCGATAGATTCAAATTAATCAAAACGTTTGAAAAAACTTTGTTTATGAATTAAGTAATGATAAAACTTGAATCTAAAATATAGAGATGTAGAGTGAGAGTAGTTTGACACAGAGATTTATCCTGGTTCACCCCAAACCATGGGCTACGTCCAGTCCTCAGAGTTTCTTATGAGATTTTCACTATCTCTTCAAACGTTACAAGTATTCTTTGCGAGCCTCTTCAGGTCTCTACAACCAGTATTTTTTCACACTTAGCCTCTGCAGGCTATCTGTTCTACTTTTTCTCAAAAAAGTGTTTGAACACTTGTTACAGTAGAATAGCTCTCAGCTAAATCAAACAATAAGCTCGTAGTTGTAAATCTGTTAATTTTTTAACTTAACTTATTTGACTAACTTTGCAATCTTCGACTTCAACTTGTATTTATAGCCTTCGACTCCAACTGTTTCTTGATTCTTGTTTCTTGAATCTTTAAAGAAACGGTTATTCAGTTAAGTTCTGTAACTAACTCGAACTGACTCCTTCGTCTTCTTTTAGAATTCCGCATCTTTTTCTTTTCGTCTGTATTTTTTGCATCTATGTCTCTACGTCTGCGCCTGCTTTTACTCTTCGCATCTATGTTTGCTTTTACTCTTCGCGTCTGCGTCTGCTTTTACTCTTACTTAGCGTTTGTGTATGCGTCTGCTTTGTTTACGACTTCATCTATAGGACTTCGTCTGTCTTGCTTTTTTTCCTTTTTATTGATTGTCTTTGTTATACATCAAAATCATATCTAAGTGAAGTCATTTGGACTTAACAATCTCCCCCTTTTTGATGATAACAAATTATATACAAAAGAAAAAAAATACAATGTTTAACAAACAAAAAAACTTATCTTCAACTTCTTCTTTGACTTCTTCCTTTCTTCGTCTACTTCAGTCACACCTTCTTTTTCTGATCATCCTCTTCTCTTCTGCTCTTCGCTCATTCTCTTCTTTTCTGCTCTTCTCCCCCTATTTGTTATAATAAAAAATGATTAACGATGATGGCTCTTTAGCAGTTTTGTCATCATCTTCTTCAGATCATTCATCGTCTTCTTGATCTCATTGACTTCTCCGCGTAATCTACTGAGTTCATCTGATGAGTCAATCGATGAAGAGGCTTGATCAACATTTACTGAGGGAGGAGTGAACGGTATTGATGTAGTATAAGCATCAGAAGTAGGAATGTATTCATCATTGATCTGAATTGTTGGTGGACGAATAAACGTATCAGCTTCAGGAAGATCTAAGTCAAATAGAGCAGGCAGCATCAGCAAATGTCTTCCTTGTAGGAGTAGTGCTTCTGCTTGAATAGACATTGTATTAGACAGAGGTCTAATACGCAGAATTGTCTGAACAAGGAACTCAATAAACGTCCCTGTTATTATTCTTCCTCCCACTAGACAGTCTTCTCACTTGTCAGTATAACTGCAGCTCGCTTGATCTTTATTTTGTGTAGAAGCGCATGCTTCATCAATTTTACGCACTTCTTCTGCTATTTGATCTGCGAAAAGATCATCAAAATCTTCTTCAGGAAATAGCTGTTGGACCCCATCTCCGAGGCCCAACATTCGGACCCATACAAGCATAGCAGACCCAAAACTGAACACAACCGACCACAATTAGAGAGACTTTAATGGAAAATTTGGGATTGTATTTTTAAGAAGATATGTTCCTTATGCTCTCACGATTCCAACGCCACTGAAAACGCTCAATTCTGATTAGAAATGAGAAAGTTATGGCAAAGATGTTATTTCAAAGAAAATAGTCAAAATTTGTGCACTACCGACTTCAGGTAGAAATTTGAAAATCTTAAAGGCTTAATTTCTGATCGGTTCCTTCATAAAACTTGTAGGTTTAGGTCTCTAGTTTAATTTAAAACAAGAATCGCCTTAATCGGAGCTCTATAGCTCAAGATATTCTAAAATTAGTGAAGTATTTTTAGACTTTGACAACCGATCGTCACACTTTGTTTCAAACCACCTTTTTCAAATTAAAAGTAATACTGAGCAATCAGGTATAAAAAGATAGAAAATTTTCTTATGAATCCAACGCTTCGAGAATCGGCTAAATCGGAGGTCTGTACAAAAAGTTATGGCTAAAAGAAAGAAAGGGGGTCGATAAATGTAAGGCATTTATAAACCGAGACGAAAAAGTCAATCGAGATGCAAAAGTCAACTAAGACGATGAACAAGAATCGAGATGATGAACAATGAATCGAGACGATGATCGATTCGAGACGGTCAACTGAGACGCAAAAAGTCAAACTAAGACGATGAACGATGAATCGAGACGATGATCGATTCCGAGACGGTCAAGCCCGAGATGCAAAAGTCAAACTAAGACGATGAACGAGAATCGAGACGATGAACGAAGAATCGAGATGATGATCGATTCGAGACGGTCAACTGAGATGCAAAAGTCAAACGGAGACGATGAACAGAATCGCGACGATGAACAATGAATCGAGACGATGATCAAGAATCGAGACGGTCAACTGAGACGAAAAAAGTCAAACTAAGACGATGAACAGTAACTTCGTCTGACCTTTTTCCCCAGAACGTCTCAACTTATAAGATGCATAACTTTTGACTCAAAACTCTAACTTAGACACGGTTTAATTCGTTGGAAAGCTAAGAGAAAAACCTACAACTTTCATGAAGATCACGGACCTAAACTCCAACCCTATAAGGGCCAAAAGTTGACTCAAAGCTTCAGCCTGAAATTTGCAAAACTTCAACAGCTTTTAAACTTGTGCAAATTTCCAGCAAGCTCTCTCAAGGCAAAACTCAATGATAAAAGACTCAATACACATACTTCACACATAGATCACAAATCAACATAAACACATGATGAAGAGAGTACTAGAGCTCTCATTCTCTTTTCAAATCATAATAAAGATTCATGCATAGCTTTGGTTACATATTGGCATATTCATCAAGATCAAGTACAACATACAAAAGATGAGATGCTCAATGATCAATATGCTTACAAAGCTATTCCAAAAGCTAGTTACTAACTTAATACAAAGTTCCTAAGTTTCTTGGAGTGATGTCGATGCCTTGCAAGGTTCAGCTCTCAACATTGATTTGCACCTGAGGAGGGAGAATGGGGTGAGCTAACACGGCTCAGTGGCTAACAAGTTTATAGCCATCGAATAATAAGCCACACAACACATCATTAACAATCCGAAACAATAGCAATTCATCATATTAAGCTCAAATAACCCAAAATCATCACATAAGCACAACATGAGAGTTTATCTCAATCAAACACACATTATGCATCATAAGCACAATTAAAGAATGGAATGCACACAGTAGGCTCGAGAGTTCCATAAACACGACAAAAATCGAAGTTTACCGTAAACACGACGAGTCCATTTTCGGATCTCGTAAGCCTCAAGCAGGCAGCCGGGAGAAGGCTAAAGGGGGGTCAACGTGCACGTGACTATCGAAGTAGGTTCTCTCTTTCCCAATCACAACTCATTTATGCTCACACATTCAAGCACAAGAATAGCATTTCGTGCTTCTTTCATACTTTCGAATCATCATAGTTTCACACTTTACATTCAAATCAAAGGAAATACCCTTTCAATATGCACATAATTATCAAAGATAGCACACATAGGGCATTTGCCCATTACACAACAACTATAAAAATGTTACCCACCTATCGTAGAAATCCGAATTCAAGATTGCCCTTCCTCCTTGTCTTGAGTGGGGTTTTCTTGAGTTCCTTCAGTTAAATCACACTTCATTCAATAAATACATTTTCAAAGAAGGTTATAATACTCATAAATCAAGCAAAGATGAAAATAAACCTTAAACCTAACCTACCCATAGGACATTTAAGCTAGAATAACCATAACCTTAGCTTAAAAGTCTCGAAAATCCATAGATCTCACCTTTCTCTCTATCTTTATTCAAACTCTACATAAACCCTAACTTCCATCCTACACCATTTTCGAACCTAACCTAAGCAAGGATGGAACTTACCTCTCACAAGTGGTTTTCTCTTATTTTCTCCTTCCTTCTACCTTCCTTCAAGCCTCCAACAACTCTCCCTTTCCTCTTGGTCAAGCTTTCTTTTCCTTGCTCACGTTTTGTTTCTCTTCCTTTAGGTGACTTACGACAACTTTGCTACTCCACTTCTCTTCTCTTAATTCCTTTATATCTCAACCTAAAAACCCTACCTCAAAACTATGTAGTTTTGATACTCCTTTAAAGCTCACTTATAAGACTTGGGCTTTCTTCCTCATAAGCCCATTCACCTCTAATCCACTTATTTCTAACCTTACTTCTTCTTAACTCATTCTTTCCCAAAGCCCATTCCATCCAACATAAATTCCAAGCCTTCACTTAATTCCCAACTTCTGATTCCCAATCATACATGCTAAATCCAAGCCTCAATAAAATATATATCTATATAAACACATAATTAAAACAATTAAGGCAAGAATAGTAAATAAATAAATGAATAATCAATTAAATAAACGAAAAAATTTTCGGGGCCCAACGTAACTTTGACTTCCCCTTAGTCAAATCCAACGGATATCTTGGATGGATATCTGATGCAACCTTTATTTTGGTCTTCTCTGTAATCGAAAAAATAGTACACGGCTTACAGGGAATTTTTGTAGGGTATGGCTTGGTAGCAGCATCCCTCAAAGCATCGTAGAAATTCTTTTGATCTTCTTTCAGTAAGTCCCATGTGTTACTATTTATCGACATAGGTCGCACTACGCCCATCGCCTTCTTCATCGGTTGATCGCAGATTGCAATAGCAGCCTCCTTCGTAACAACTTCAACCATTCTGATCTTCAGTTTATGTTTTCTTAAAAACTGATGATAGTTGTATACCATCAGACAAAGTTCATCATCATCCGAGTCTGATTCTGCTGTTGCTTCTGATTGTGCTTCAATAGGATCTTCCTGAACTGAGCTTTGCTCCACTGGTTCCTTTTGTTGAGCAATGGGGATTTCCTGAACTGTGCTCTGCTCAGTTTCTTTTTCTATCTGAGCAGCTTCAAAGGTTTCTTTCTTTTGACTAACTTCCCCAGTAGTTGTGACAGATTTCTTTCGACTAATCTTCTTAGTCTTGTCTTCTACTTCAGTCAGTCTTAAAGATTTCTGCACATGAGATTTTTCTCGCTCAGATTCTGATTTTCTTTTCTTCTCAGTCTCTTCGGATTTTCTGGCTGTATCCTCTTCCAGAATAGAGACTAAAGATCTTGTTACTTTATGTGCTCGAAATTGAGACGATTGTTCTTGACTCTGTTCTCTGGCAATCTTTTCTTCTTGTTGCCTTAGAGTCCGAATCCTTTGAGATCTCTTTGCCTTCTTCGTAACTTCACTTAAAAGACTTTCTTCTTGTCTTTTTGGAGCACTTGGTTCTGTTCTCTGAGGCTGACTTTCTTTGGTTTTAGGACTCGCCTGTTTTATCAGCGGTCTTCCTAATGTTCTTTTTAGTTCGTCTGCAGGTGACCTTATACTATGTTGAATTCGAGAACTTGATACGGGAGTCTTCTTCAAAACACGCTCCCCCTCAGTTCTTGTTCTCCTTGAAGAGTCGGCTTCTTCTTTGGTCACTGTCTTTAGACCTATTCGTCGTATTGTGATTGCATCAATCTTACCTTTCACTGGTACAATCCTTCTATTTCCTTTGTGTAGAAGGATTACAGATTCCTGAAAAATCCTTGTCAGAAGCATGCCATAAGGATAGCTATTTGCATCCTTCATCCCCTTAATCATGTAGTGAAAGATTAAGAAGGGTAAATCAATAGGGCTGCGATTTAGCAGGTAAAATAAGCATTGTTCATCCAGGGTAGTCACCAAATGCCTTGAACCCGCTCTGGGTAGAATGCAATTAAACAGAATTGCATGAAGAACCCTAGCCTTTGGAACCAAATTAGAGGTCTTCCTCTCCCATGAATCATTGACTCCATACAGTTGTCTTCTGACATCTTCTTCTTTCATTCCCACCTGGGACATCCAACCGGCCTTGGTAGACAGAGTCTCACCAACCGATGGACAATCAATCACCTTCTTTATCAGCTCCTTAGTGACAATGACAGATATACCATCTACCGAAGATACCACAGTTTTGTCTACAAGCTGAGCATTCTTTCAGAACTCGAATACCTCATTGGTATATACTGGTTCTCGTACCTGGAAGAAATTCCTCCAACCAGCTCTTTCAATCTCTGGTTCTACATCCATTCCATCATTCCTCAATGACTCGAAATCTACATGTCTTCCGAAAATCATAGCTGCTTCCATTGTTTCAGAAAGAAAACTGTTTTCTGGAAAACTCTTCGTCTGGGGTAGGATAATTGGGAGAAATTTTGAAAGGAAGATGAACGGTTTAGAGATGAAAGTAACCGCAATGATTTCAACTTTAGGCTACTTGAAGGGTCTAGTCTGGTGTGTTCTAGAGTCATTAAGATCCTCGAGATTATCAGATTTTTCCCTCCAAAACTTCCTTGACAGAGAAGTTACCATCTGTAACTTACTGTATCTGATGCCGTTAGTTTAGACGTTACTTTTAGCCTGACTGTTCGCTTAACATAACCATGTTAAAGTTGCGTCTGATCTTCTGGAACCATTCTTCACTCAGTGGTTTGGTGAAGATGTCTGCCTACTGATGCTCTGTTTCGATGAACTGTAGACGCACCACCTTCCTCTGAACATAGTCTCTCAGGAAATGATGTCTGACTTTTATGTGCTTCACTCTATAATGCTGAATCGGATTCTTTGACAGATTAATTTCACTGGTGTTGTCGCAGTAGATTGGAATCTCCTCTTCTCGAACTGAGTAATCTTCAAGTTGATACTTGATCCATAGTGTTTATGAACAGCAACTTGCGGCAGACATATACTTTGCTTCGACGATTGATAGAGTGATTGAGCTTTGTCTCTTGCTTGACCAGGAAACTAGGTTTGCGCCAAGAAAGTGACATCCTTCGCTTGTGCTCTTTCTTTCGATTCTATCTCCGGCATAGTCCGCATCGCAATATCAAATTAACCTAAAATCTTTACCTTTCTCAAACATTAAGAAAAGATCAGTAGTACCTGCGAGATATCTCATAATTCTTTTAACAACAACAAAATGAGACTCTCTAGGATCGACTTGAAACCTTGCACACAAACATACACTGAACAAGATATCAGGTCTACTTGCTGTAAGATACAGTAAAGAACCGATCATCCCTCTATACAGGATTTGATCCACCTTCTTACCAAGTTCATCTTTCGACAAAAGGTTTTAAGGATGCATCGGAGTCGCCATAGGCTTTACATTTTGCATATCAAATTTGTTCAATAACTCTTTCACATATTTTTGTTGATGAATGAAGATTTTCTCTTTGGTTTGCTTAACTTGCAACCCAAGAAAGAACTTCAACTCACCCATCATACTCATTTCAAATTCTCTCTTCATTAAACTTTCAAATTTCATGCATAATCCTTTTGAAGTAGCTCCAAAGATAATATCATCAACGTAAATCTGAACTATAATAAAATCATTCTGAAAGTTCTTCCTAAAGAGCGTCTTATCAACTTGACCTCTACTGAAACCATTTTCTATAAGAAAAGTACTCAGACGATCATACCAAGCTCTAGGGGCTTGCTTCAGGCCGTATAAGGCTTTATGAAGTCTATAGATATAGTCTGGATTTTTAACATCCTCGAAACCAGATGGTTGCTTAACATACACCTCTTCGTCTATAAAGTCATTCCGAAATGCACTCTGTACATCCATCTGAAAAACTTTATATCATGACAAACTACATATGCCAGCAGAATCCTAATAGCTTCAAGTCTTGCTACTGGAGCATACGTCTCATTATAGTCTATTCCTTCTTGTTGATTATAGCCTTGTGCTACTAATCTAGCCTTATTTTGACTCACTCTACCTGATTCGTCTAACTTATTCTTAAAGACCCATCTGGTTCCTATTATGGATTTCTTAGGGGGTTTCGGAACTAAGGACCAAACATTATTCCTAGTAAATTGATTCAGCTCCTCTTGCATGGCTAACACCCAAGCTTCATCTTAAAGAGCTTCCTCAACCTGCTTCGATTCTATTTCAGAGATAAAAGCCACATTAGCTTCTCTTCTGAATCTGGACCTTGTCCTAACTCCTTCTAAAGTCTCTCCGATAATCAACTCTTCTGGATGAGAACTTTCATATTGTAGGAAAATCCCAGGAGGTACATCACATGTACCGGCAGCGGAAAACAAAAATTTTTGTTCCCAGGACTTTCCCGAATCGCAGGATCCCGGTATCGGTATGAAGACATCAACCTAAATAGCCAAAAGAGACTATCTCTAAAGGTGATCCACGCAGAGATCAGAAAATCTAACCGGATCAAACCCCTTTGACCCGGGAATAGCTAGAAACAGTTAAAGGTCGCTAGACCTACCTACCGCCCCGGAGAGCTTGAGGAACGTTGAAGGAGGATGAAATCCTTGGAGGAGAAGATGAAGAATCAATGGAGAAGATGAAGAAATAGGTTTTCACAAAACCTTTACTCTTTCTCTCATCCACGATGATGCTCTTCTAAAAGTGAAGAAACTATTTTCTTCTCTTCCTTTTATAAGACCAACGATCTCACTTCTTCATCTTTCATGATTTTGTCTTTTTAATGATAAAAGTGATGACTAAGCTTGATGACTAAGCCTCCTTATGGAAGCTTCTTTCGTTAGCCTCCTCCATCCACGTGCTTGCATACATATATATATAATAATTAATTAATTAATTACTTAATTAATTAATTAGAATATATTTGCTAAGGTCCAGTCCAACTGGGGTCGGTCCTACGGCCTCTCGGACTCCGATCTTTGAAACAACTCGAAACCTTTCTTAGCAATATTGATGTCGCGATCTCATCGGACATATCCCAATCCCATTGGGATCCATTTAATCTAATGCTCTCCATAATTGGAACTCGTCCAATTACTATTTTACGATTCTCAAACACTCTTATCGTGTGACCCTTTAGGTTCCCGGTTATGTTGGCCACTTAGATTAACAATTAATCTGAGCAAGTCATGAGCGGTATCTAGCAACACATCATGACCCCCAATTGACCGAAAAGTAATCGGTTTGATGTATTCATCACGAACCAGATCACAAACCCTTCCATAGACAATTATCGTGCAATTCGTCCTTTCACCATCCTATACCCCACTTGGTTATGAGTATGGTCAAAGTGTCAACTCTCACTAGACTGAGTCTAGCCCAAGTGATATCAGTTCTCGTCCTGGGACTCATTACTCTATATGTCAATGAAGACACTCTTCATGACATACATGCTGGCTAGCCTTAGTAATGATCCTGACAAGAGGCCATGGGTATCTCTTCTGCTAATCCAGTAGTGGTGAATCCTTTATTGGCTACTCAATTATCTTCGAATACCTCAAGCTGTACCCAAACACCACCCTATGAGTTACCTTTGGAAGGCAACAAGGAATGGATTCAAAGCACAGGATCAGTATCCAAGATATCCTTGAGTACCTCAAGTCTAAGGATACTTGCACCATTGCTATGATGAGATTATCACTGACACTTAGATAAGATATCCATGTGATGATCTCATGGCAGGTCATCCAATGTACTTAGTACCGCTAGTAAGCATCCACATGTCAATTCTAAATATCTCATATTTACAGTTTCTAAGATCCACTGCTTGATCCAATCAAGGAATATGACATGTGTTAGTCTATCCGGATTAATGATGTCCATCTCATTAATCCTATGACTAGGAGAATTTAGATATCTTGACATAATTGCACATGATAGGAATCTCGGTAGTATGATCACATCATAATTTCCTTCATGCTATGTCATATATCATGGACTTCATTAATTCAATTAAAGATCCAATCAATTCATAAACAATGTTTATGAATATCAAATTAATGAATAATGCCTTTTCTTTATTTATTCATAAAGTCTGCACACGACTTTGAATAAAACGCGCTAAAGGGGATTGCCTTTAGGGTACAAATAAACAGTACCGACCTTGAACAAGTCGACTTATCCAATGAACAAGTCGACTTATCGGTACCGAACATGTGTAAGTCGACTTACACATGGTACAAGTCGACTTATCACTTACAAATCTCCCACTTGACCTAAAGCCAATCGCCTTAGTATCTAATACCATAAGCGAGTCCATGAGAATCACAATTCTCCTGTGACAATGGCTTTGTCAACGAACAGCAACACTTTGCTCGCTGGAATTCTCTCTATCGAGATATCATGTCGACTAATGATCTCCCGAATCGGCAAGCACGAGTTCGGATCGTCGATAAGACCTTGGTTCCTTTGCTCGCGAACTAGCCCCATTGTATCACAATACAATCCTATGGGCCCATCACGGTAGGGACCGATCAAGTTCAAGAATGAACTTCTTGATCCAAACCGCTTCCTTTGCGCATCTCATGCGGCAATGTACTCTGCCTCGGTTGATGAATCGGCGCCCTCTCTTGTTTGGAACTTTTCCAATTGACCGCCACGCTATTCAAGTGTGAATGTATATAACCCGATTGTGATTCGAATTATCCTTATCGATTAAATACTAGCATCCTAATGCCCGCCACTGAGATTTCCATCTCCATAGATCAAGAAAACATCCTTAGTGCTTCGCAAGTACTTGAGGATATTCTTGACACCCACCCAAAGACCTCACCAGGATCCGATTGGTATCTGCTCGTAACACTTAGAGCATACGATACATGGGCCTCGTACATAGTATTATTCCATGCTAAACCTCTTTAGCATCTCATCTATGTACGATGATTGTGAAAGACCAAGCAACCTTTTGATTTATCTCTATAAATCGATATCCCTAGGATATAAGTTGCTTCACCAAGGTCTTTCATCGCAAATTGATTGGACAACCAAATTTAACTGATTGTAGCATAGAGACATCGTTTTCCTAGTTACAGTATGTCATCTATATACAACACAAGGAATACGATTGCAGTCCCATTAACCTTCTTATACACACAATGATCATCCGGATTTTGTGAGAAATCAAACTCTTTGAGTACCTCATCAAAACGGATATTCCAACTCCTGGATGCTTGCTTCAATCCAAACATGGATTTCTGAAGCTTGCATACCTTTTCGCCATCGATGGAAGTGAAGCCCTCGTGTTTTGTCATACACATCCTGTAGATTTCCTCTCGGAAAGTCGTCTTCACATCCATTTGCCATATCTCATAATCATAATGAGTGGCAATGGCTAGAGTATCCTAATGGATTTAAGCATTGCTACGGGTGAAGGTTTTGTCATAGTCAACTCTTTGTGCGTGATTAAATCCTTTAACCGAAGCATTGCTTTATAGGTAATCAAATTACCATCCATGTTGGTTTTCTTCGAAAACTCCTTTGCACCCTCGTGGGTTTTATCCTTCGTGTAACAACCAAAGTCAATACTTGGTTTTCATACATGGAATCCATTTGATTTCATGGCACAAAGCCATGTCCTGCATCAACCTTCGTAACTCGTTCATAGGTAGTAGGCGCATCATCTCATATGAGCAATACGCCATTCTGCTCACTTACAAGAAATTCATATCTCTAGAACAGCGGTCGTATCCTACTTAACCTCTGAAATTGTGTGTAATAGAAGGTTGAATCACACCTCATCTATATGAGTGATGCTTTGATTCAGCAATTGATCTATGTTTGTTCGAGCATCTTGAACTTCTCCAAGTTCAACTTTGCTCCCACTGTCCTCTTGTAAAAGAAACTCTTTCTTTAAGAAAACAGCATGCTTGGAAACAAACAACTTTTGTTCCTAAGCAAGGTAGAATTGATATTCCACGAACAAACACTTGTCAGCTTTTACATCAAATGTATCTGACTGTGTCCACTTCACGTAAGCAGGACAATCCCAAACTTTCAGATGAGAAAGATAGGGCTTTCAGTTAATCCACATCTCATATGGAGTAACATCAACTGTCTTTAATGGAACTCTGTTTAGCAAGTAAACAGCTGTCTCGAGCGCATATTCCCAAAACTGTGCAAAACCTATCATCAATCGCACCATGTCTAACAAGGTTCGATTTCTCCTTTCAGCCACACCATTGTCTTTGCGGCGTGTAAGGTGGAGTATCTTGAGATAAAATCCCATTATCTCGAGATAATCAAAACTATTGGTCTAAGCATTTTCCACCACGATCGATCGTAATGTATTCATACTTTTACCAAGTTAGTTTTCTACTTCATTTCAATTGTTTGAACTTTCAAACGCTTCAGATTTGTATCTCTACAATCTGAGATACCTATATCGTGAATAATCATCGATAAAAGTAATGAAGTAAAACAACCACTTCGCATGGATGGACATCGGACCACATACATCCGAATGTATTAGGTCTAATATTCCATTCACTCGTTCACCCTTTCCTTTAAAGGATAACTTAGTCATCTTGCCTAATAAACAAGATTTGCATGTGTCATATGATTCATAATCAAATGACCCTAAACATCCACTCTTATGGAGCTTAGCGATGCGTGTCTCATTTATATGGCCAAGCTGATAATGCCATAAGTAAGTTGATTTTAAATTATCTCGATTATGTCTTTTCGCGTCATTGATATTCATAACTGGATATGACATATCTCATATGTCAATTCTTTGTCTAATGTACGAGTACCATAGAGCATTCCATTGCAACTAATATAATAACCATTGTTACTAAAAGTCCAATGGAAACCAGCTCTAAGTAAACATAAAACATACAATATGTTCTTTGTTTAAAACAGGTACAAAATGTCAATCACCCAATTTGAATATAAGCCCACTAGGGAGTAACAAGACATAAGTGTCTACGGCTAATGTAGCAACTCTTGCTGCATTATCTACACGAAGGTCTAGTTCTCCTTGAATGAGCTTTCTACTGTCCCTGAGGCCCTGCATATCATTTCATATGTATGAGCCACAACCGGTATCTAATACCGATATGTTTGGATCAGGAATAGTATTAACCTCAATGACAAACATATTTGAAGAAGTAGAGGCATCTGATGCCTTTTACTGCTTCAAGGACTCCAGATAGATTTTACAGTTTCGCCTTTAGTGGCTAGACTTGCCACAATGAAAGCAAAATCCTTTTGGGGCAGAATATTTGGTTTTTCCTTGATGGCACTTCCCTTTGGTTTCTTGGCCTTTTTCTTCTTTGAACTAGAAGAAGAAGCATCCACCATTAGCACTTGCTATCTCTCTTGATAGCCTACTCAGCTGTTATGAGCAGATTGATCAGCTCAGGAATTGTTGTGGATATTTGGTTTATCCGATAGGTTTATCACGAACTGTGAATAACCATCAGACAATCCAACCAGAATCAAGTCTCTACTTAACTCATAATCCATTACAAATCCTAAGACGGCCAATCTCTCAATATAGCCATTCATCTTCAGGGCATACTGCACAGCAGATATCCCTAGAGCCATCTTTGTGGTGAAGAGAAGCCTTGAGGTCTCGAACCTTTCAGACCGAGCTTACTCATCAAACAGCTCCCTAAGATGAAATACTATAGTGTGAGCATCCATGGACTCATGCTGCTGCTGCAGCTCTGGTGACATCGAGGCAAGTAGCCATGTCCCCGTCCTTTAGATGCTTACAATATGCTTTCTGATCCTTTTCAGAAGCATCGACAGCAGGTGCATCTGGAAGTGGAACATCTAAGACGTATCCCAGTTCCTCAGATCTGAGAACAATTCTCAGATTCCTCAGCCAATCAAAAAAATTCGGTCCAGAATAGAGAGCGAAAATTCACACTGAAAAACTTCTTCAATCAACCTAGCGCGATAGAGAGAAGGAATGATAGAATAGATATGCCTGCATGATCATAAGGACTTGCATGACATGCATATGGCTCCCACTAGTTTCCTAGAATCCATAACCCTCTTTACGAATCCAAAGAAACGAAGTGACATTATGTCCTAGTGGGTCGATATCCGACATTGCTAAGAGTGACCTTGGGTTTACCCAACAAGCCACAACTTAGGTCAATCGGTAGGTATCGGTCATACCAATTGTATCATCGATAACCGACATTAAGAATGACCTTGGGTTTACCCAACAAGCCACCTTATGTCTCGGAAGGTATCAGAAATATACCAATTACATCTTAGACACAACTATCGATCAGTGCTATCAACTTGTTGATGTATGCACTTACATTGGGTATCAACTCTTTGATGTGCATATATCTAATGTATGCTACCCAATTTCGCCTCTGTCCACGTTGACCTTGAGTTTACTCAACAAACCAACGCTTTTAGTGAAAACCGACCCATTAATCCGAAAATCTCATTTTCATGGTTCGAACATATTCGTATAGAGTGAGCTTGAGGTTAGCTCAACAACCCAACCCTATAAGAACTCTGGTTCTTACCATATTAATGGAAGGTGTTAGTCTTCATATACCGAGGAGGGATTTCGGGTCTCATCAACTTCTTCTCCAAGCCGTAGGATTATAGTCACCATGACTATATGATATGATTTAGGGCATTTCATCAATCACATTGAGTCTATACCTAAAATCATCCATCATCCCACCTATGCATGCCACAAGTCGACTTTCATCAAATGCAAGTCGACTTATGCTTCTGCCCACACACAAGTCGACTTGTATGACACAAGTCGACTTATGTCATCTGCCCATGAACAAGTCGACTTACAAGGTACTACAAGTCGACTTATACTGAGATCTTGAACAAGTCGACTTATTCTTCAAACAAGTCGACTTATCCAGAAAACAAGTCGACTTATCCAGAAAACAAGTCGACTTATTAAGCGAACAAGTCGACTTATGTCCCTTATAAGTCGACTTATCCAGGGAGATTGCTATTATATCTATTCGGCTAATTCCTCAATCCATGCAATTCCAATTCACAATACCATCATACCTATGGTAATATCTGTGAATTGATGCCTCAATGAACACTTCATTGATTCATGAATGCCTTAAATAGTCAAACTATATGAAAAGCTTCAAATGAGTCAAAACTCATTAATTTCCAAATAATTTAGGAACACCCTAAATTATCATCCTAAGCATCTCTAGCTGCACATACATTATCAAATTTACTTCAGCACATGCCATAAAAAATATGACGGTCAAAACAAACAAGATAATGCAAGATACTACCGAGACGCTAATGTGATCAATTCGGCATTCAAAAATTCTTGGAAAAGCAACTTCAAGCAATTCAGTTTGGAAATCATATTAAATCAAGATAACACATTTTTAATCACATTAAAAATGGTGCAAGGCATTGGAACTGAAAAAGCACACTCAATCAAGCCAAGCAAAACAGTCCCAACAATTTTCACAAAACTGTCCAGTTCTGTACATTGCTCGAAATGATCAATGAAACAATTTCAATAAATTCTGAGAAACTTATATAGGTTACTAAATGTTCAGAACATGCTACATGAATTGTTTCAGGATTTTAGGCCATCAAAAACTCAGTCAACCTAAATAACAAAACCGATTCAAAATCTGTGTTCATCAGCACAGTAATTCCCAACAGCATAGAATAAATTCGTGAATAAATATCCAATCACCTTGAAATCCAATTTCCATGCTCACAGACATTTACCAACATCTTAGAGACATGTAGGTGAAGGAAAATCCGAAAAAACATTTTTCTAGAATTTATTCTCGATTTTATACTCATGCCTGTTCCAGAATCGTTTCACAAAACAGCATCTGTAACCTTAGGGAATTAATTAGCAAAATTATATCAAATCAAATCGATAAATTCTGAAATTTCATAGACATATTCTCTAACATGTTATGAACAATCCTGGGCAGAAAAATTTCGAAAACCATATCAAAATATAAATTCGAAATCTGAACAGATAGCATGCATCAACAGAAAATTCCATTAGGGTTTCTGATCTCGCTTAGGTTTTAGCTTCATACGGGATACCAGACGCTCTGATACCACTGTAGGAAAATCCCGGGAGGTACATCACATGTACCAGCAGCGGAAAACAAAAATTTTTGTTCCCAGGACTTTCCCGAATCATAGGATCCCGGTATCGGTATGAAGACATCAACCTAAATAGCCAAAAGAGACTATCTCTAAAGGTGATCCACGCAGATATCAGAAAATCTAACCGGATCAAACCCCTTTGACCCGGGAATAGCTAGAACAGATTAAAGGCTGCTAGACCCTACCTCTGTCCTGGAGAGCTTGAGGAAACGTTGAAGGAGGATGAAATCCTTGGAGGAGAAGATGAAGAATCAATGGAGAAGATGAAGAAATAGGTTTTTCACAAAAACCTTTACTCTTTCTCTCATCCACGATGATGCTCTTCTAAAAGTGAAGAAACTATTTTCTTCTCTTCCTTTTGTAAGACCAACGATCTCACTTCTTCATCTTTCATGATTTTGTCTTTTTTTAATGATAAAAGTGATGACTAAGCTTGATGACTAAGCCTCCTTATGGAAGCTTCTTTCGTTAGCCTCCTCCATCCACGTGCTTGCATACATATATATATAATAATTAATTAATTAATTACTTAATTAATTAATTAGAATATATTTGCTAAGGTCCAGTCCAACTGGGGTCGGTCCTACTGCCTCATCGGCCCCGTCTTTGAAATAGCTCTAAACCTTTCTTAGCAATATTGATGTCGCGATCTCATCGGCACATATCCCAATCCCATTGGGATCCATTTAATCCTAATGCTCTCCATAATTGGAACTCTGTCCAATTATTATTTTACAGATTCTCTGAAACACTCTTATGCATGTGACCCTTTAGGTTCCCGGTTATGTTGGCCACTTAGATTAACAATTAATCTGAGCAAGTCATGAGCGGTATCTAGCAACACATCATGACCCCCAATTGACCGGAAAGTAATCAGTTTGATGTATTCATCACGAACCAGATCACAAACCCTTCCATAGATAATTATCGTGCAATTCGTCCTTTCACCATCCTATACCCCACTTGGTTATGAGTATGGTCAAAGTGTCAACTCTCACTAGACTGAGTCTAGCCCAAGTGATATCAGTTCTCGTCCTGGGACTCATTACTCTATATGTCAATGAAGACACTCTTCATGACATACATGCAGGCCAGCCTTAGTAATGATCCTGACAAGAAGTCATGGGTATCTCTTCTGCTAATCCAGAAGTGGTGAATCCTTTATTGGCTACTCAATTATCTTCGAATACCTCAAGCTGCACCCAAGCACCACCCTATGAGTTACCTCGAAGGCAACAAGGAATGGAGTCAAAGCACAGGATCAGTATCCAAGATATCCTTGAGTACCTCAAGTCTAAGGATACTTGCACCATTGCTATGATGAGATTATCACTGACACTTAGATAAGATATCCATGTGATGATCTCATGGCAGGTCATCCAATGTACTTACTACCGCTAGTAAGCATCCACATGTCAATTCTAAATATCTCATATTTACAGTTTCTGAGATCCACTGCTTGATCCAATCAAGGAATATGACATGTGCTAGTCTATCCGGATTAATGATGTCCAGTCTCATTAATCCTATGACTAGGAGAATTTAGATACTTGACATAATTGCACATGATAGGAATCTCAGGAGTATGATCACATCATAATTTCCTTCATGCTATGTCATATATCATGGACTTCATTAATTCGATTAAAGATCAATCAATTCATAAACAATGTTTATGAATATCAAATTAATGAATAATGCCTTTTCTTTATTTATTCATAAAGTCCGCACGACTTTGAATAAAACGCTAAAGGGATTGCCTTTAGGGCACAAATAAACAATACCGACCTTGAACAAGTCGACTTATCCAATGAACAAGTCGACTTATCGGTACCGAACATGTGTAAGTCGACTTACACATGGTACAAGTCGACTTATCACTTACACATATTTCCAGTCTCTTTTCAGTACGATGGTTTCTGGAATATCTTCAACATTGTCTACATATGTTCCTGATGATGGAGTTTCCGTTCTATCATCTAAGTTCTTTGAAGGACCTTCACTCTCCATGTCATCTTCCTTATGGGGTTGGGAATTATCATCAAACTTGATATGGATGGTTTCCTCAACTGTCTTTGAAGTAAGGTTGTATACCCGAAATGCCTTAGAAGATGATGAGTAGCCTAGAAAGATTCCTGGATAGGTCTTTGAATCGAATTTATCCAACAGCTCTTTTGTGTCCAGAATAGAACATTTTCACCCAAATGGATGAAAGTAAGATATATTTGGTCTTCTTCCATTCCATAACTCATAAGGAGTCTTTTTCAACATGGGTCGCAACAAAATTCGATTCTAAATATAGCATGCTGTATTCACAACTTCCGCCCAGAAATACTTAGGAAGATTCATTTCACACAGCATGGTCCTTACCATTTCTTGAATCGTCCTATTCTTCCTTTTAACAACTCCATTCTGTTGTGGAGTTCTGGGAGCTGAGAAGTTGTGGGAAATTCCATTCTCCTCACAGAATAATCTAAACTTCTCATTCTCGAACTCTCCACCATGGTCACTCCTGATATTGGCTATAGACATTCCTTTTTCATTCTGTAACTTTCTGTATAAGGTCCTAAAGCACTTAAAAGATTCATCTTTGTGTGATAAAAATAATATCCAACAAAATCGAGTAAAGTCATCAACAATAACAAGTCTATATTTCTTTCTGCCAAGACTTATTGTCCTAGTTGGACCAAATAAATCCATATGTAACAACTCTAAAGGTCTAGATGATGTTACAAAACTTTTAGAAGAAAAGGAGGTTTTAACTTGTTTTCCTTTTAAACAATTTTCACAGAAAAGCTCTTTGTCAAAACTTATTTTTGGCAATCCTCTTACCAAATCATGTTTTGCCAACTTTGAAACATGTTTAAAAGAGACATGACCTAGCTTTTTATACCAGATTAGTCTTTCTTCTTCGGAAGATAGAAAAAATGAAATATTTTGACTTTGAAAATCTTCTAAATCAATTCTGTAAAGATTGTTTCTTCTCTTGGCAGAGAAAAGTATAGACCCATATTTGTTTCTGACTTCTCAAAGATTTTGATTGAATGTGACTGTGAAACCAGAATCACACAATTGACTGACGCTAATCAAGTTATGCTTCAGACCATCAACAAGCAGTACATTATTTATGCATGCAAAGGAATCTTTACCTATTTTACCGATTCCAATTATCTTGCCCTGCTGGTTGTCTCCGAAAGTTACTGATCCTCCCTTCTTATACTGAAGGTCTAGGAACATAAACCTTCTTCCCGTCATATGTTGCGAGCATCCACAGTCTAAATACCAATGGTGCTTGCCGTATTTTCCAAGGAAGGATATCTGCAGGAGAAACTATCTTATTTTTTGGTACCCATAATTTTTTGGGTCCATTATGGTTAGTAGTATGCATATAATGAGTTTTTTAATGCATATAACTAGAACGTTGATTAAAATGAGATCTATTATGGTTTCTCTTTTGAAAGAAAGGTTTCTTATGAGACTGAGCATTGTGACTAGTAAACCCTAATCCAGTTTTATCACTCGGATGTCTACATTTTCCAAGCATCTCATTCATTTTCTTAGTGCTCTCTGTGAAAGTAGCTAAATCAGCTGACAAATTTTTAATTCTTAGTTTAAGCTGATTAATCTCTTCTAATCTGTCTACAACTTTATTCTTATCTTTTAATTGCTTTTTCAGACAGATATTTTCTCTCTCTGTTTGTTCCGTATGTCTAATACTTTCTGCATACTTTTTCTTTAATAGTTTGTACTGTTTTAGAATAACATGTGAATCTTCTAATAGTTCTGAGTATGCATCATGCAAATTATCGTAGTCAGATTTTACCTCCTCATCACTATCTTCCTCGACCATCAGGCAGATGTTTGCATGTTCAGATGTTTCGGAACCTGTATCTGATTCTAATGAATCTAGGTCCTCCCACGTTGCCATCATGCTTTTCTTGCCTTTTCTAATCTTCTTTGGTTTCTTCTTTAGAGTCGGACATTCGAACTTGTAGTGTCCGGGCTGATTGCACTCGTAGCAGATGACAGATGACTTTTCTAGTTTGGTTTCATTTTTTCCATTCTTCTTGAAAGTCTGATTCCCTTTAGACTTCTTCTTCCACATGCATCTTATCTTTCTGGAGATGAAAGATAATTCGTCATCATCATCACTTGACTTTGGTTCTGATTGGCTGGAGTCGTCATCCTTTGATTCTTCAATTTTCAACGCTTTTGATGATTTCCTCCTTCTTTGAGTCTTGTGATTCTTCTTTCCAGCCTTCAGCACTTTCGACTTGTCCCACTTAGGCTTGTCTTCAGCATCGAGTTCAACTTCATAAATCTTCAACGATCCAAGCAACTCGTCAAGCTTTAATACGCTCAAGTCTTTGTCTTCTTGCACCGCAGTAACTTTAAGTCTCCATCTCTTCAGAAGGCTTATTAGAATCTTTCAAACATGATCTTGATTGTTGTACGTTTTTCCGAGAGCTTTCAATCCATTGATAATTGTTTGAAATCTTCCAAACATTTGATCAATAGATTCTTCATCTTTCATCCTGAAAAGTTCATATTAGTGCACAAGAATACTTATCTTGGATTCTTTAACTTGGCTTATGCCTTCGTGAGCGATGGACAATGTGTCCCACATCTCCTTTGCTATATCGCATCCGTGGACTTTTTCATACTTGCTCCTGCTTAGGGCACACGTCAAGAAGAACTTCGCCTTTGAGTTCAACTCTATTCTTACCTTTTGATCAGTCGTCCATCTGATTCGTGGTATAGAATTGTCATCTTCGTCTAAGGGTGTATAAGGTCCATTTTCTATGATGTCCCATAGGTCAACATGAGTAGATTCTATGAATAGCCGCATCCTATCTTTCCAGTAATGATAGTCTTCTCCGTTGAATGCTGGAGGTCTAGTGACTGAGGCTCCTTCTGCGATGTATACATGTGATTCCGCCATTATCTTTGATCCACACTTTGCTAAAGTGATCCTTGGATACTAGGCTCTGATACCAATTGAAGTGAATCACACGTTAATACAATACTTATAAAATGATATAGAATGCACGAGAAGGGGGGGTTGAATTGTGTATTCCCCTTTTTTATAAATTCTTTCAAAAACTGTTTGTTAGAAATAAAATTCTTTACAGAACTTCCGATAGATTCTAATTAATCAAAACTTTTGAAAAAACTTTGTTTATGAATTAAGTAATGATAAAACTTGAATCTAAAATATAGAGATGTAGAGTGAGAGTAGTTTGACACAGAGATCTATCCTGGTTCACCCCAAACCGTGGGCTACGTCCAGTCCTCAGAGTTTCTTCTGAGATTTTCACTATCTCTTCAAACGTTACAAGTATTCTTTGCGAGCCTTTTCAGGTCTCTATAACTAGTATTCTTTCACACTTAGCCTCTGCAGGCTATCTGTTCTACTTTTTCTCAGAAAAGTGTTTGAACACTTGTTACAGTAGAATAGCTCTCAGCTAAATCAAACAATAGGCTCGTAGTTGTAAATCTGCTAATTTTTTAACTTCACTGATTTCACTAACTTTGCAATCTTCGACTTCGACTTGTATTTATAGCCTTCATCTCCAACTACTTCTTGATTCTTGTTCCTTGAATCTTTAAAGAAACGGTTATTCAATTGAGTTTTGTAACTAACTCGAACTGACTCCTTCGTCTTCTTTTCGAATTATGCATCTTCTTCTTTTCGTCTGTATTTTTTACGTCTTTGTCTCTACGTCTGCGTCTGCTTTTACTCTTCGCATCTGCATCTGCTTTTACTCTTCGCGTCTGCGTCTGCTTTTACTCTTCGCGTCTGCGTCTGCTTTTACTCTTACTTAGCGTTTGCGTCTGCGTCTGCTTTGTTTAGGACTTCGTCTGTAGGACTTCATCTGTAGGACTTCGTCTGTCTGACTTCGTCTGTCTTGCTCTTTTTTGTTTTTATTGATTGTCTTTGTTATACATCAAAATCATATCTATGTAAAGTCATTTGGATTTAACAGTCGTGGGTATCATCTCCTTCTATAAAAAGTGGCGAATCCTTTATTGTCTACTCAATTACCTTCGAATACCTCAAGTTATACCTAATCACCACCCTATGAGCAACCTCTGAGTGATAACGAGGAATGGAGTCAAAGTACAAGATCGTTATCCAAGATATCCTTGAGCACCTAAAGTTTAAGGATATTTGCACCATCTCTATTATGAAACTATCATTGACATTATAATAGAATATCCATATTGTAGCACCCCACTCCCGCATACCCGAACCCGATATCGATGGTGATATCCGAGCCCGCGCCCCGCGACGGTGGCGTACTAGAGTACTCAAATCCGTTCAGAAATTTCGTAAAACAATTTTGTACTTTTTGAAACAAATGAGTGCGCAGAATCATTAAACAATTTGGGCCCGCGATACAAAGACATTTTTCCATCAAAATACTATTTCAGTAAACAAATAGCATTACAAAATTAATCAATTGGGCCCTACAAATATGCGAAAATACAACATTACACATAAATTAGGATAGCACAAGTGTAGACGCGAACTGATCCCGACTTCAAAATATGACTCTCTTGCAGTAATCATACTCCCGTTTCACTAACGGGGTAATCGTCAATTCCTGAAAAATAATTGCAATGTTGGGTGAGTTTGTCAACTCATTGAGAAACCATCATCGATGGTTCACCCAACTCATGCATACACAGATCATATACACATAATCACATTTACAAAGAAAATAATATCACATGCATTTTCAATTTCACATTTTACAGTCCATCATATACATATGCAATGCGAATGTGACACTTCCATTTTCTTACGTTGTTGTGATTGTGCGCCTGAAACTGTCCCAGTGATGGGAACATTGCGTTGAGCCAGTGGCTCTGGAGACGTTGGGCGTGATATGCCCTGATACATTGAGCCTGAGGCTCTGAGTACGTTGGACCTGAGGTCCTGTGCATTGAGCTTAAAGCTCTCATATATGTTGGGCGTGATATGCCCTGATACGGTGGCTGCTCCGGTCACAACTGCCTTTATCTGATCATGTCATTATGCATGAATGCATATGCTCCAATTTCCATTTATAGTCATTTACATTTCAATGAAATTTCCCATTCCTTCGGACCTTTGGTCCGGTATTTCAGTCATGTACATTTACGATTTATTTCATTGATGCATTCATGGTCATTTACACACAATAGCACTTCAATATCACATATTCAGTATTTCAGACACCCATGGTCCGAAATCAATCAAATCAAACACACATATATTCATCCATTATCTCCGCATGGCACTAATGCATATAATATTAAACACATAAAGGCTGAGGAACCAACTAGGTTACTCACCTGCACTTCCGAGCTACGGCCTGGAAGTCCCAACAATTTCCGTGGAATTGTTCCATTGGTGCCTCTAAAACAATCAAATAATTACCCAATTACTAATGCACAGTCAAAGATAATTTGATGATGCACATGCTTTAAATAAAAGGCGGACGCTGCCTAATCATGACCTTTCTCGGTGCAATTAATTTACTTTCAAAGTCTCACATTATACCCCAATTACCAAGTACAATCCTTAGGTTGAAATACAATCACATTCTTAACTATCTTTCACTAATTACGATCTCAAAAACCTGAATGCAAACTCTCATTCTTTTCCTCAATTGTAGACCTCTTTATCTAGATGACAACGAATCAAACATCACCTCAATTGGAGGTCTACACCATTATTTATGCCTCAAAAATCCAATCAGAAATTCCCCCTTGCCGCGACCTCAAGCCATTCGCCGTGGCGTCTAGCAGGCGTTCGCGACGGTGCCTAGAACTCAAGCTCACCGCGACGTCAAGAGGAGCTCGCCACGACGTCCAACGCTTTCGAGCTCGCCGCGACGTCCTCCCTCCTGCTCGCCGTGACGAATTATATGTTAATCACGCACGTCGCGACGTGCGAGTCGCAGGTCGTCTTCTCCGACTAGTTTTCTCCCATTTTCTCTCTCTAACACTAGTATTAATTCACTCTAACTATCCAATCTTTAACATTTAACCACAATAAATGCATTTAGCTAACAAATCAACAACATTAAACCCATTAACTTACCAATTAAGCATAAAACCTCAAATCTTTCGCAACCCAAATTCCTTCCTCAAACAGCCACGGTGAACTCTCAAACTCCAACAGATCTTCATCTTCTCTCAAGGTTTCAAGCTAATCTTCTATCACAGTGAAGGAGCAAACAAAATCTTTAAGAAAGAATCGAAGATCACAAGGGAAGGAGGAACGATCGTGCCACAGGAGAGAAAGAGTTCTTTTTCTTCAAATCTCAAAACTTAAGGCATTTATATATATAGTATAGACAAATAAGCCATTTGATAGTCATTTTAGTCCTACACAATCAATCAGTACGCCACTTAGAAAATTTTCGGTCCGGACATTTTCTCCCAAATTTCCCAAAAATTTTTCGAAGAGTCGCTATCAATTGGCATTCACTCAAATACTATTCCAACTCAATAATTAAACGCAATTATTCCTCAATTCTCATTAACTCATAATCAAATCTAATTATCTCAAAATTTCACAATTCATATCATATTCACAATCAAAAGTCGGGAAATTGTCGTGAATGCATTTACTTACATGTGCATGTGCCAAATGACTCAGTCCTCGATAATTAGAGGCCAATTGAATGTTTACATTTCAAATATGCAAATGCAACAACCTAGTCTGTTCCAATTTACCAGTTTATCCTTCCCATCGGGGACGGGATGTTACACATATGATTGTCTCATGGCAAGTCATCCAATGTACTTACGACTTACCATCCATATATTAACTCTAAACAACTGATGCTTACAACTTATAAGATCCACTGCTTGATCCAATCAAGGAGTATAACATGTACTAGTTTGTTCGGATTAATATTGTCCCGTCTCATTAATCAGATAACTAAGGATAATTTAGATACTACCATAATTGCACATAATAGAAATCTTATTGTCATTATCTTATCATAATTTCCTTCATGCTATATACTGTATCAAGGAATTCATTAATTCGATTTAATATCATTATCAATTCATAAAGAACATGAACATCAAATTAACAAAATTGCCTTTTATTAATCATAAAGATTTGTACAATAAGTGCTAAAGGTGATTACCTTTAGAGCACTTCTCTAATAGAATGTAAATAAGAGCATCTTGTTTTGCTCTAAAGATGTAAGGAATGTTGATGAACTATCCAAGATAAATGAGTTGCAGATTCAAGATCTTCCTCTCAAATATCTTAGAAAGACATTTTTGTACGCAAAACCTAAGTATGTTGATTATATCTTACTTTTTGAAAGGTTCAAATCCAAAAGTAATACTTGGTAAAATAGATTCCTATCATTAGCTACAAGGGTCATTTTCAATATTTCAATACTCGGTAAACCTTTATGATCATTAGATTTCTCACAGCATTCTAACCAGGAAATTAAATAGCTGGCATTATGAAAGCCTTCTTATGGTCTGGAAAACCTGACAATTCCAAGAAAGCTAAAGTTAAATGGAGTGAAGTGACAATTCCTAATAATTAGGGAGGATTGGGGATAATTTATATTACTCGAATGCTAAAAATACTCTTGTGCAAAAGGATTTTTGGCTTTATGAAGATAAAAATGCCATTTGGTTAAAATGGAGACATGAAACATATCTAGGGAATGAATGCTTCTAGAAATTGTCAATCTCCAAGGAATACTCTTGGTTCTTTATGCAAATGTTGAAATTGAGAAATGTTGTGTAACCTTAGATCAAGCATAAGATGAGAAATGGAGAAGACATTTAGGTGTGCCTTGATAACTAGACCAAGTATAGTCCTCTTATCCAAAGGAGTGAGTTATCCCACCTTACAAACAAACTCCCTCTCAGCACCAAAGCATCCTCACTAATGAACCAAGAAATATGGGTAGGAAACTTTAAAGGTTTCAACTTATTGGTGGAATATCTCCTTCTAATCACCCATTTGTATAGGTAGGACACAATTACTTGGAAACCTTATCCTACTAGAGTATTTACCGATAAATCATGCTATAAGGCATTGCAGACTGAGGGAGAGAATGTACCTCGGTTCAACCTTTTATGAAATCACTCATTAAATCAAACGACTATTTTTATTTAACTAGTTGGTTATCAAAAGCAAGATTTGTACTAAAAATAAATGGTTTGGCTTATATGACCCTATCTATATGTTGTGCAAAGAGTTGAAAAAGATAAGGAACACTTATTCTTTCAATGTAGACAATTAAAAATTATCTAGAGTAGAAGTTTACATTTGTTAACAAATTAATATTCTTCTTATGATTAACTAACTACTCTTAATTGGATCACATGCACAGACCAAGAGGTCCAAGATGGAGCAATGTACAAAACATCCTTTACAACAACAATTTACTCCCTATAGAAAGAAAGAAACAAGAGGATCTATGAGGGAGAGGAAGTAAACAATAATCAATTAGCTAAAGATATCACTAACTAGATTAGAGCCATTATGATATCTAAATTTGATCAATAAGCATTATCTACAATAATGAGAACTAGATTGAATTTGTAACTCTTGATGTAATATTTTCATCTGCTTTTATAATATGTACTATTTTATGAACTCATTGTAATGTTGAAATAGCTGTGATGTAGTTAATAATAACTTTATTCAATTTAAAAATGACTTAGATCAACTTAGTTTTCAATTATGGTAATTTTCGTATGAAAAACACATTTTTCCTCAATAGCGTCTCATACAAAATTTCAAATGGACATCAATATGATTGATCTCTCATGATAAATAGGATTTTTAGTTAAAGTGTTAGACCTCAATTTTTAAGTGAAATTTAGAAATAATAATTAAAAAAAGAAATGAGTGTTATTATGTATATGTTTAGGTATAAATGTATTTATACTTAAAGGAAAGTGATGAGAAAAAAATTGATGGATTTTGATAATTTTGGGATTTGAATAGATTTGTATGGTTATGAAAGTTAAAGGGACTTAGTGGATTGAAATGGAAGTTAAAAATCAAGAAATAAAGAGAAAAAGTGTGAGAATTTAAAGAACTAAGAAAGTTTGACTTTTGGGGATAAATAGTGATAGAAAGTTTGACTTGATAGTTGACTTTTTGATTTAGGCAGAATTTAAGAAAATGATCTTCAGGAAAATTATAGCTCCTGTTGAAAGCTTTCTGTAGCCATAAAGTTTGATATTTTTCGATATCGGGAGTAAAAGTTATAGTCAGTCAAAGTTAAGGTTATTTTACTTTGACTTTGAAAATGCTCTTAAGTGTAGAAATTATACATGCTGTGCTTTAAGGCAAATCATCAGACTTATGTAGTCTGAATTGGAATAAATGGTCTACATGAAAGTTGTAGCTTATATTCCTAGCTTTTTATCACCATAAAGTATGTAATTTTTCGATATCGGGGCTAGGAGTTATGATCGACTAAAATTTGGAAGTTGTTTAGGAAGAGATGATTAGGACATAAACTTTGAGTGGATTTTTGACTCCTTTAGAGGACAAATTGATTTTTCTGTCCTTCATAGAAGTTGTAGAGCTTCCTTTGTGCTTTCTTTTGATACTAAATTTGTCAAATTTGGATTTGGGGATCAAGAGATATGATTTTTGAAAAATTTGGATATATATATGTGTTTATACATATATACATGTCTCTATCCTTATTTCTTATTATGTCCCTATTTCAATCTTTTGTTTATATCTTTTCCGTTCGACATCCGATTGACATGGTTTTCAAAGTGTTGAATTCCTAAGACAATTATCTACATTCTCAAGGGATATTTGTATTTTAATGAGATTAAATTAAGGATTATTAATTTAATCAAAGTGAGTTAGATAATTTTCTGAACATAGTTCAGTCTTTTGTGAAATTTGGGATCTGTGGAGATCCGATTGAAGTGAATCTTGAGGCAAAATAAAATTGAGTCATGGAGCTACAAATCATATGAAGAAATAAAATTTCAATTTATCCCCTAAGACTTTAAATTTCTGACTTGAAATTCAGATTCGTGTGCAGTCTTGGATTAGAGAAATCTGAACGTATTTTAGCCATAATTTTTGATCTAGTAATCCAAACGAGGTGATTCTTGATTTGGATTAAACTAGAGAAATAGGGCTACAATTTTTATGAAGACATCGAGTTTCAATTTTGTGTTTAAGAATGTCAATTTTTAGATGGAAATAACGTGCTGAAAAATGATTTAACATAAGACATGTCCGAACTGTTTGGAGCATAACTTTTGGTATAGTGATCCAAATTAAATGATTTTGGTGTCATTTTCAAATTACGACAAGGAGGAATATTTCTCTAGAAGGAAGTTTTGACAAATTCCTTCAAATTGATGATTAGAAACTTATCCTAAAGTAAGCTTGAATTAAGATGAGTATAGGGGCAATTTTGGTATTTTACTTAAAGGGTTAAGTATGAAGGCTAACATGGAGGGAACTTAGGTCTTTTCTCTTTCATTTAATGACATGGCATCCTAAAACTAGTGGGCTGTCTTTTTTTTTTAGTAGGTGAAGCACGATACTTAGGAGAAAAGAGCAAAAGGAAGAAAGAAAAGAAGAGAAGAAGCATTCCGTGGAGAAAGAAGGGAGAAATTTCATTGATGAGAGATAGGGTTCAATTTTTTTACAAGATTTTAGGGGGGTTTTCATGCTTTTCAAAGGGAAAAATGAGGAAGAACATGAAAGCTTCCTATGGAGTCCAAAATTTGCCGAAAATGGAGGAGGAAATAAAGTAAGATTCGAAAATTTGAGCTTTGAGATTTTGATGAATTTTTGGTTTAGATGCCTTGGAACTGGTATGAGTTTGTTGATTCTAAGCTCAATTTTAGAGATTACATGTTGTAATTGATTCAATTTTGGATAATTGGGAATTAGGGTTTATGTCAATTTTTGTGATTTGGGGATTTTAGAAATTCTTGCTTTAGATGGCTTGGAAAAATGATGATTATAGGTTTCCTATAGTTAATTTTGAGGATTATGCTAATTATGATGTAGAATTTGGATGATTATGGCCTAGGGAATTTTCATTTGGAGGAAAGAAGGAAGAAATGGAAAAATTGATGCCTTGGACAAGTTGCTAGCATGGAAATAAGGTGGGTAATGTATTTATATTTTGAATTATAAGTAAATTGTGTGTTTTAGAAAATTCAAGAAAGGGAAAAATGTTATAATTTATTGTTTTCAATTGTTTTAAATAAATTGAGTTGGAATATGATTTTCAAATGTTTTTAAGAAATTACAATATTTATGGAACTCGTCATTATCTGATTGTTGTGAATAAATTTGAGAAATTAATGTTTACATGGTTTTGAATGAAAGGGAATTTTAATTGATTTATGATTGAAAGGTATGTTTATAGTTTGAATTATAAGTTATTTATGTGATTTTGAAAAAATCAAGAAGCAAAATATTTATAAATTATTGTTTATGTTAAGGTTTGAAAATTTTGATTTTCAAATGATTAAATTAATTGTTTTGGAATGGTTGATTGAATTCATTGATTTTGATTGATTGAAAATTTTTAATATGTAAATTTTGTGTCATTGTGTTTGAATGAATGGAAAATGTTTATGTGATTTGTGAATTAGACAATAGATATATATTTTTATTTACAAGCTAAATTTTGTTCTCTTGAAAAATCAAGAAAGCGAAAGAAAGAAGTATCGGATTTTACTTAATTCTGAATGTTTTGAAAAATTGTTCCAAGTCTAAAATGTTTTGATAAATGAAGGAAATTTCTGAAGTTCTCTATTTATTAGTTTTTTGAAAAAAAATACAAGTTTAAACGTTTTGATAAATTAAGAAAATTTTGAAAATGTTACTTTCATTGGTTTTGCAATGATTTAAGAAATTATTACAATTGTTAATTTTATTGTTTTCGAATGATTAAAATTAAATTGATTTCGGAACGATTTTCAAATTGTTGAATTCATTTTTTCGAATGATTGCAAAAAAATTAATACATTTGTTTGGGATGATTTGATAAAATCGATTCAATTGCTACTTTCTTAGTTTTGAACGATGTTGTTAATTATGAAAATTTGATGCATTCTTTGATTTTGAGATTTAAAAATCCTTTGGATTTGAATGTGTGCATGATGGTTATGTGAATTAGCAATTGTGGGAACTATGAATTTAATGTGTTTGATTTATGATTAAAATGTAATATGTGACTTTTTCTGACTATGTATTTGAACGATTGCGATCATGTGATGTGAATTTTGTAAATGTTAAGGTGTCTAGTATGACACAATATGAAAAATTGAGTTTTAGAAATGTGCCTTTGGGTAATCTGATTTTCAAGCATGAATATATGATATGTGGGTTTGGTTAGGTCCCTTAAGATTGAGTCAGTGCACTGTCTCATTTTTTAAAAGCCTTCTCTAGGCTGCCCGCTAGTGGTACTGAAGTTTCGATATCGGACTCCCATAAGTGACGGCTACACAGGACCGCGATGCGGAAAGGTATAGTACGTTTCGTTCACGGCTGCACAGGACCGCTATGTGGGAATGTGCAGTACGTTCTATTTTGAACCGACCCAAACCGTTTGATGTGTTATGTGTTTTTGTTTTTGTTTATATCTGTATGCATACATATTTTGAGTTGGTTTATGAACTGTGAAACTTTGGAGAAATTTATGAAATAAGAAAGTAAATTATCAATCATGAAATTTTGGAAATTTGTTATAATCGTTTTGAGAAGTTGAAAGTTTGAAAATTAGGATTTTTGATAAATTATATAAAGTGAAAGATTTATAAATGGAAAATGAGTTTTGGAAAATGTTTTTGCTTATCATTCAATTTATAAACATATTATTCACGAGCTGTGTAGCTCACCCCCTTTCATCCCCATCTCCAGGTTTTGAGAAAGAGATCGGATGAAAGAAAGTCAAGTCATCTGTTCGTTTTTGCTTAATTTGTAAATTGTGAATTTTGGAATTTAGAAATGGTTTGTAAATGGCTTGGAATGCCATTAAAATGTGTTATGTATTCATTATAGGAATGTATTACGAATTCTAGACATGTGTATTGAATTAAGTTATAGATGGGATTTTGTATGATTATGGAAATGTTTGGTGAGTGAATATAAATGTGATTGATTTTTGGGTTTGGATTGAATTAGGAATGTGAATACAGAATTGATATATTGAATGTGATTTGGGATTGAATGGTGACCTTGTATAAAGACTTGAATTATGACATTATGTATAATGATTATAATTTGTATATTGAGTTGAGAAATTAATAGGAATTGGATTTGTATAATGTGTTTTGGATATGGATATGTAGATATAGGATTGCGTTTGTTGTGTTGGATTCTGGACGGGGAGTTCGATGATACTGGCTATTATGTGAGAATGTAGAAGTGTATTTTTTTGAACACTTTGCAGGTTTGGGTTAGTTAGAATGCAGTCGTTATGCTGCCGAAATTTTGATAAAATTGGTAATAAAATGAATTTTGGGAATTGTTTGATTATATAAGAAGTTTGTATGAATTGAGAATTTTATTGAGGAAAATTTCAAATTGAGGAAAGTATGTTGTTTTGAGTAATATAAGATTTGGATAAAGGTGAAAGAAATGGAAAAGAAAGAATTTTTTTTTTACCGATTTGAATGGACTTTCGGATAGTTAAGTCTTAAGGTTTTCAACGCGATCGCTTTTCTAAGTATATGTTATCGGATGTCGGCACTTGTGTTTCAGTTTAATAGCATCGTTTGGTTGTTTTGTTTTCGAGCCAATACGATAATTCGATTCATGTTCGCTTCGCTTTTGATTGTTTCCGCCTTATGTTTATGATTCGGTTTCTTTCGTTTTATTATTAAATTTTGCTTTTGCCATTTGGTTTCGCCTTTTGATCCGCTTTGTACTTTGTTTCCACCTTTTATTATTCGATTCACCTTTGGATTCGATTTATCCGATTTGATTTCGCTTTGGTATCGGCCATTTTTCGTTTTTGTTTCCGGTTAGGATCCGGTTCCGAGATCGGGTCCCAACATAAAACCAATCAACTTTGACTATCATAGTAAATAATAGAGTTTTACACATCTATACCTAAAATATCAATAAGACTGTACAATCATGTACCTCTTTAACCCCTTTTCCTAATGACATACATTATAGTTATATTGTACATAAAGCAATTAAAGAATACGAATGACAACAAACTAGAGTGGTTTTTATTTCCTACCCAAGCCTAGCCAGATCTAAAGTTTAATTAGAGTTAGGATGTTCAAATTGAGCCCAAACCAAATAGGGTTTCAAGCATCAAAGTCCGAACACAAAGCATGTAACCATTAGCCTAAACATCTATCAATTTACCATCGTTCTTAGTGGTCTCTTTTCTCTTACTTTGTTCCACCAATTGAGGGTGGAGAGTTGCATTCATTTGTTCTTAACCAAAAACCATATCCAACCATAAAAATAACTTTATAAAATACAACTCCATAGAATACAAGAATAAATGTACAATAATAATAAATTGCAGACAAATTGTAAAGATATAATAAATAAAAAAACTCACCAAATAGTAAATATATCACAAAAGGCAAAAATGGATGTTAGGAAAGAAAATATTGCAAACAATAGTCACAAACTAAAGAATAGATGTTATAGTTTCATACCACTACGCAAAAGAATGAGAAGTCAATGGGAATAAGGGAAAAAAAGAAAAGAATAAGATCTGAAGAGAAATCAACGAGAATAAGGAAAAAAAGAGAATCATAAAATCCAAAGAAAAACAAAAGAGTCTAGGTTTGAGTAGTTATCTTATGGATATGACAAAGAGAAGACATAAGGGCGAAAGGTTAGCCACTTCTTATATTTATATAATTGGGCTTTTAAAATGGGTTGGGCCTTGAAGTATAAAACTGAGCTCGACTTGAAGTCTGATCAACTTAATTCAAACTTATTGACTTCGGATTGGGCTAATTTAGGTTGGTTCAGGCCTTACCCAACTTTCCATCATGATTTTAGACTAAACTGTTGCTTTCCAATTAACCGTATATCCAAGTAGGGTAAAGATATAACATATCAAAGACCTCCTTCTCAAAAGATCATCACCATAATTAGAACCAATATAGCTAAAAATAATATTAGTTGAATATCGAAAACGATAAACTAAGCAAACATTACTCGTGTCTTTCAAGTATCACGTAATCCACTTAATAAATTCCTAGTGAGTTTTCCTAAGATTACTCATAAACATGCTTACTACATTAACAATATGAGTAAATACTTGGCATATTTTTTTACTTCCCTCCTTACTTGTTTGTTATTATACTTTGTGATTTTCCTTTTACACATCCAAGGACTGATTTTGAACTACCATCCTCGGAGTTTTAATTTCAAACTCTTCCTTCTGGTCAAAATCCTGATCCATTTTACATGTAAGATTATCAAGTTCCTCTCTCTGTTCAAGCATAACAAATTCATAGAAAGTAATATCTCTAATAATAACAAATCTAGGAGTTCTATCCTTTTTCAATACACCACAATCTATACCGTTTAACTCCAACAACATACACTAGAAATATGTACTTCATTGTCATACAGCTTACCATTAACATAAGCAGAAGTAGGATAACTAAATATGTACTGGTTAGAATAATTAGAGGGAGTACTATATCATACCTTTTAAGGAATCCTAAAATCAATCGAAATCTATGAAGATTTATTCGCTAAATAAGTGATAGTGTTAACTACCTCAGTCTAAAATTACTTTGAAAATATAATATTTAACTTACACAAATCAAATATGTTGTGTGAATATTTGGATCATCTGCTTTGCAACTCCATTTTGTTATGAAGTATGACGTACAATGTGGTGCCTCACTATACCTTCCTTCCTATATATCCCATTAAATGATTTATTATAGAATTCTACCCATTATATGTTTAAAGTGTCTTGACTTATTTTTACTACATTTTTAACCATAGTCTTCCACTCTTTAAACTTTTTAAACACTTCATCAATCAAATTTAAAAAATACACTCAAAGTTTTCTTAATTAATCATAAATGAATATGATAAAGTGAATGCATCATCTATATGGTTAAACTAAAGCAAGAACCCATAATTTGAATGAAGTTAACTAAAGATACTAGTGGAAGTATATTGACCATAACCAAAATTGACTCTAAGCTACTTGCTAAGAACATAAGACATATAATTTCATTTTCCTAGATATAACTCTATCTAACAAACCCTTTCTTACTCAAAATTTTAAGTCCTTGCTTACTTATATGACCCAATCTACGAGGCCACAACTATATACTGTCATCATTTTACCTTGATAATTAAGGGCCAACCACCAATTATATTACTATTTTTCCTATTAAGAGCTATATTATATATTGCAATCTTCTACCCTTAACTATCAGGAATACTTATATAAATTATATTTTTTCATAACTCAAAAATATATTAGGCATCTAATATTCTAAAAATTTTACAATGAATTTATATTTGTACTAAACCATTATCTTTGACAACATGTTGTCCATCATCACTTAATTTGACAATGCCCTTTCATTATTTTAAAGAACATAATTAGTCTTTATTAAGCATCATATGATAAGATGTGTCAATGTCTATCATCGAACAATTTGTAGAATCAAAATTACTAGTAGTTAAATGCCTATTCCACTCTCTTCATTGGAACCCTATTATACTACATCACACCTATTTTTCCATATTTTTCCTTTTCTCTTATTTCACTTCTTTCACAAGGGATAATTCCTTTTAAAGTGTCCTTTTTCTTTACAATTAAACCATTGAACAACTTTAGACTTAATTTAAATCATGACTTACAATAATTTCTATGATCATTTTCCTTATTCCTACCTCTACCAACTACTATATCCAAATACCTTTTCTTTAATTCTTTGGACTATAGATCATTCTTCATATTATTAACAAAAATAGTCTATCTCTTATACATTAAAGTATTAGCAAAATTTTCATATAAAATAGGCAATGAACATAAAAGGATTATAACTTGATCGTTATCTTTAATTTTAACCTTAACACCTTGTTTTAAGATGATTTGATTAAAAGTATCAATATAATTTTTCTCGTTTGTACTCTTTATCATCCTCAAGGTATACAAAGATGCTTTTGATATAAATGATGTTAAGTCCAAATGACTTTACTTAGATATGATTTTTATGTATAATAAAAAGAGAATCAATAAAACGAAAAACAAGACAGACGAAGTCAGACAGACGAAGATGCAGAAACACAGACGATGTCATACAGCAAAAGCTAAGCAAAGCAGACGCAGACCCTCGTCTGTGTTTTAGATGGATGTGAAGAGTGCTTTTCTGAATGGTTTTATAGACGAAGAGGTGTATGTTAAGCAACCACCTAGTTTCGAGGATGTTAAGAATCCAGACCATGTCTATAAACTTCATAAAGCCTTATACAGCCTGAAACAAGCTCCTAGAGCTTGGTATAATCGTCTGAGTACTTTTTTTTAAGAAAATGGTTTCAGTAGAGGTCAAGTCGATAAGACGCTCTTTAGGAAAAACTTTCAGAATGATTTTATTTTAGTTCAAATTTACGTCGATGATATCATTTTTGGTGCTACTTCAAACAATTTATGCATGAAGTTTGAGAGTCTAATGAAGAAAGAGTTTGAAATGAGCATGATGGGTGAATTAAAGTTCTTTCTTGGGTTGCAAGTTAAGCAAACCGAAGAGAAAATTTTCATTCATCAACAAAAGTATGTGAAAGAACTGTTTTCCAAATTTGATATGACTAATGTAAAGCCTATGACGACCCCGATGCACCCTTCAAACCTTTTGTCCAAATATGAACTTGGTAAGAAGGTGGATCAAACCCTGTATAGAGGGATGATCGGTTATTTACTGTATCTTACAGCAAGTAGACCTGATATTTTGTTTATTGTATGCTTGTGTGCAAGATTTCAGGCCGATCCTAAAGAGTCTCATTTTATTGTTGTTAAAAGAATTATGAGATATTTCGCAGGTACTAATGATCTTTGCTTAATGTTTGAGAAAGGTAAAGATTTCAGGTTAATCAGATATTGCGATGCGGACTATGCCGAAGATAGAATCGAATGAAAGAGAACAAGTGGAGGATGTCACTTTCTTGGTGCAAACCTAGTTTCCTGGTTAAGCAAGAGACAAAGCTCAATTGCTCTATCAACCGCAGAAGTAGAGTATATGTCTGTCGCAAGTTGCTGTTCACAGACGTTATGGATCAAATATCAACTTGAATACTATTCAGTTCTTGAAGAGGAGATTCCAATCTACCGCGACAACACCAGCACAATTAATCTGTCAAAGAATCCGATTCAGCATTCTAGAGTGAAGCACATCGAAGTTAGATATCACTTCCTGAGAGACTATGTTAAGAGGAAGGTGGTATGTCTGCAGTTCATCGAAACAAAGCATCAGTGGGCAGACATATTCATCAAACCACTAAGTGAAGAACGATTCCAGAAGATCAGACGCAACCTTAACATGGTTATGTTAAGCGGACAGTCAGGCTAAAGTAATGTCAAAACTAACGGTGTCAAATACAGTAAGTTACAGCTGGTAACTTCTCTGTCAAGGAAGTATTGGAGGGAAAAAATTTGATAATCTCGAGGATCTTAATGATTCTAGAATACACCAGACTAGACCCTTCAAGTAGCCTGAAGTTGAAATCATTGCGGTTACTTTCATCTCTAGACGGTTCATCTTGCTTTCAAAATTTCTCCCAAACATTCTACCCCAGATGAAGAGCTTTCCAGAAACAGTTTTCATGCTGAGACAATAGAGGCAGCTATGATTTTCGGAAGGCATGTGGATTTCGAGTCATTGAGGAATGATGGTATGGACGTAGAACCGGAGATTGTAAGAGCTGGTTGGAGAAATTTCTTCCAGGTACGAGAACCTGTATACACCAATGAGGTATTCGAGTTTTGGAAGAACGCTCAACTTGTAGACAACACTATCATATCTTCAGTAGATGGTATATCTGTTGTCGTGACTAAGGAGCTGATAAGGAAGGTAACTGATTGTCCATCGGTTGGTGAGACTCTGTCTACCAAGGCCGGTTGGATGTCCCAGGTTGGTATGAAAGAAGAAGATGTCAGAAGACAATTATATGGAGCCAATGACCCATGGGAGAGGAAGACCTCTAGTTTGATTCCGAAGGCTAGGGTTCTTCATACAATTCTGTTTAATTGCATTCTACCCAGAGCAGGTTTAAGACACTTGATGACTACTCTGGATAACAATGCTTATTCTACTTGTTGAATCGCAACCCCATTGATTTACCCTTCTTAATCTTTTACTACATGATTAAGGGGATGAAGGATACAAATAGCTATCCTTATGGTATGCTCCTAACAAGGATTTTTAAGGAATCCGGAATCCCTCTACATAAAGGAAATAGAAGGATTGTCCCAGTAAAAAGTAAAATTGATTCAATTACAATACGGCGAATGGGTCTCACTACAGTGATTAAAGGAGAAGCCGACTCGAGGAAAACAAGAACTGAGGGGTAGCGTATGTCGAAGAAAACTCCTGCTTCAAGTTCTAGAACTCAACACAGTATGAGATCGCCTGCGGATGAATTAAGAAGAATATTAGGAAGACCGCTGATAAAACAGGCGAGTCCTAATATCGAAGTAAGTCAACCTCGGAGGACAGCAGAATTTGTGCCAAAAAGACAAGGAGAAAGTCTTTTAAGTGAAGTTACAAAGAAGGTGAAGAGATCACCGAGGATTCGGACTCTAAGGCAACAAGAAGAAAAGAATGCTAAAGAATAGTGTTAGGCCCAGGCTTCGGATCCCCATTCCCGAGGCGGCCCCTCGGGCTGCGCCGGCAACGGGTGCCCTTAAACGTCAGACCCGATCCCAGCATCCATACATAATTCGATACAAACACATACTCATACATGCAATTTCGCACACATTAAAACATAATCAAACACCCCATAAACTAAGGGCTTCATGCCATTGCAAATCGTATTCATATCCATGTACAGAATAAGATCTAAAGACAAAATACATGAAAAATGCTCCATGATGAAATGTTCGGGGGGCCAACCAAAGTACTAACTTAATATAAAGCTCCTAACTAGCTTGAAGTTTCCGATGCCTTGCAAGATCAGCGATTGTCCTGTTCTGTACCTAAGGAGGGAAAGAATAATGGGCTGAGCTACATGTTAAGTCAAAATGACTTTACATAAATATGATTTTGATGTATAACAAAAAGAGATCAAATAAAAAGAAAAACAAAATAACCTAAGTCGGATACAGACGCACACAGACGAACTCAGACAAAGACGAAGTTGAAATAACTGAAGTCGGACACAGTCGCACACAGACGAAGTTGAAACACTTAAAGTCAACACAGACGAAGACGACACAGACGATAAAAGACACGGGAAAGATGCAGACGCTGAGCAACGCAAACGCAGATGCAAAAAAAAGCAGACGCAGACGCAAATACAAAAGCAACGCAGACGCAAATACAAAAGCAGACGCAGACGCAAATACAAAAGCAGACGCAGACACAAATGCAAAAGCAGAAACAGACGCAGAAAAGAAGAAGACGCAAGAGTCAGTTCGAGTTAGTTACAGAACTCAACTGATTAACCGTTTCTTTCAAGATTCAAGAATCAAGAAGCAGTTGGAGACGAAGGCTATAAATACAAGTCGAAGTTAAAGATTGCAAAATTACAAAAAAAAAAGATATACACAAAGAGTTACAAAAAGTTACATACGTACTTACACAAAATAGCGAGAAAAATTACTACGTGAAAAAGTGATTTAGCTGAGTGCTATTTTTCTGTAACAAGTGTTCAAATATTTTTCTGAGAAGAAAAGTTGTACAGATAGCCTGCAGAGGCTAAGTGTGAAAGAGTACTGGTTGTAGAGACCTGAAGAGGCTCGAGGAAAGAATACTTGTAACGATTGAAGAGATAGTGAAATCTCATAAGAAACTCTGAGGACTGGACGTAGCCCACGATTGGCGGTGAACCAGGCTAAATCTTCGTGTCTACCACTCTTACTCTCTATCTCTATTTTAGTTTCAAATTTTATCATTACTTACTTTTTATATACATAGTATTGAAAATTTTGATTAATCAGAATCTATAAAAATTCTGTAAAGAATTTTATTTCTAACAAATAGTTCTGAAAAGATTTATAAAAAGGAGAATACACAATTCAACCCCCCTTCTCGTGCATTCTAATATCGTTTTCTAAGTGCTGTATTAACGTGTGACTCACTTCAATTGGTATCAGAGCAAGGTATCCAAGAATCACTTTGGCGAAGTGTGGATTAAAGATAATGGCGGAGTCACATGTATACATCGTTGAAGGAGCCTCAGTCACTAGACCTCCAGCATTCAACGGAGAAGACTATCACTACTGGAAAGATAGGATGCGGTTATTCATCGAATCTACTAATGTCGACCTTTGGGACGTAATAGAGAACGGACCTTATATACCTATAGATAAAAAAGGCAATTCTATTCCACGGAACAGATGGACGGCTGATCAGAAAGCAAGAATACAGCTAAATTCAAAGGCAAAATTTTTCTTGACGTGTGCCCTAAACAGGAGTGAGTACGACAAAGTCCACCGATGCGACACTGCAAAAGAGATGTGGGACACATTGTCCATTGCTCACGAAGGCACAAGCCAAGTTAAAGAATCCAAGATAAGTATTCTTGTGCATCAATATGAACTTTTCAGGATGGAAGATGAAGAATCTATTGATCAAATGTTTGGAAGATTTCAAACAATTGTCAATGGATTGAAAGCTCTTGGAAGGACATACAACAATCAAGATCATGTTCGAAAGATTATAAGAAGTCTTCCTAAGAGATGGAGACCTAAAGTTACTGCGGTGCAAGAAGCCAAAGACTTGAGCATGTTAAAGCTGGATGGGTTGCTGGGATCTTTGAAGATTCATGAAGTCGAACTCAACGCTGAAGACAAGCCCAAGCGGGACAAGTCGATAGCACTGAAGGCCGGACAGAAGAATCATAAGACTCAGAGAAGGAGGAAGTCATCAAAAACATTGAAAATTGGAGAATCAAAGGATGACAACTTCAACCAATCAGAATCAGAGTCAAGTGATGAAGATGACGAATTATCTTTCATCTCCAGAAATGAAAGATAAGACGCATGTGAAAGAAGAAGTCCAGAGGGAACCAGACATTCAGAAAGAATGGGAAACATGAAGCTAAACCAGAGAAGTTTTCTATTATTTGCTACAAGTGCAATCAGCCTGGACACTATAAGTCCGAATGTCCTACTCTCAAGAAGAAACCAAAGAAGAGTAGAGAAGGCAAGAAAAGCATGATGGCAACTTGGGAGGACCTAGATTCATCTGACTCAGAAACAGGTTCCGAGTCATCAGAACATGCGAACATCTGCCTGATGGCCGAGGAAGATAGTGATGAGGAGGTCAAATCTGACTACGATAATTTGCATGATGCATACTCGTAATCATTAGAAGATTCTCATGCTATTCTCAAACAAGACAAGTTGTTAAAGAAAAGTATGTAGAAAATATTAGACATACCGAGGTAATAGAGAGAAAATATTTGTTTAAAGAAACAATTAGAAGATAAAAGGAAATTTGTAGATGATCGAAGAGATCAATCAACTTAAACTAAGGATTAAGAATTTATCACCGATTTAGCTACTTTCACGTAAAGTACAAAGAAAATGAATGAAATGCTTGGAAAATGTAGACATCCGAGTGATAAGACCGATTAGGTTTACAGGAAACAAGACTCGGTCTCAGAAAAATCATCTTTCAAAAAGGAAGTTATAGGATAATTCATTTTAATCAACGTCCTAGTTATATGCATGAAAGATCACATCATATGCATACTACTAACCGTAAAGGACCCAAGAAAATTTGGGTACCAAAAAATAAAATAGTTTCTCCTGCAGATATCCTTCCTTGGAAGATACGGCAAGCACCATTGGTATTTAGATAGTGGATGCTCGCGACACATGACGGGAAAAAGGTCTATGTTCCTAGATCTTCAGTATAAGAAGGGAGGATCGGTAACTTTCGGAAACAACCAGCAGGGCAAAATTATTGGAATTGGGAAAATAGGTAAAGATTCCTGTGCATGCATAAATAATGTACTGCTTGTTGATGATCTAAAGCATAACTTGATTAGTGTCAGTCAATTGTGTGATTTTGGTTTCACAGTTAAATTCAATCAAAATCTTTGCGAAGTCAGAAACAAAGATGGGTTTATACTTTTCTCTGCCAAGAGAAGAAACAATCTTTACAAAATCAATTTAGAAGATTTTCAAAGTTAAAATATTTCATGTTTTCTATCTTCTGAAGAAGAAAGACTAATCTGGCATAAAAAGCTAGGTCATGTCTCTTTGAAACATATTTCAAAATTAGTAAAACATGATTTGGCAAGAGGTTTGCCAAAGATAAGTTTTGACAAAGAATTTTTCTATGAAAATTGTTTGAAAGGAAAACAAGTTAAAACCTCTTTTTCCTCTAAAATTTTTGTAACCTCATCGAGACCTTTAGAATTATTACATATGGATTTATTTGGTCTAACAAGGACGATAAGTCTTGGCAGAAAGAAATATGGATTTGTTATTGTTGATGACTTTACTCGATTTTGTTGGATATTATTCTTATCACACAAAGATGAGTCTTTTAAGTTCTTTAGAACCTTATCTAGAAAGTTACAGAATGAAAAAGGAATGTCCATAGCCAGTATCAGGAGTGACCATGGTGGAGAGTTTGAAAATGAGAAGTTTAGAGTATTCTGTGAGGAGAATGGAATTTTCCACAACTTCTCGGCCCCTAGAACTCCACAACAGAATGGAGTTGTTGAGAGGAAGAATAGGACAATTCAAGAGATGGCAAGGACCATGCTATATGAGATGAATCTTCCTAAGTACTTCTGGGCAGAAGCTGTGAATACAACATGCTATATTCAGAATAGAATTCTGTTGCGACCCATGTTGAAGAAGACTCCTTATGAGTTATGGAATGGAAGAAGACCAAGCATATCTTACTTTCATCCATTCGGGTGCAAATGTTCTATTTTGAATACAAAGAGCATTGGATAAATTCGATTCAAGAGCTATCCAGGAATCTTTCCAGGCTACTCATCATCGTCTAAGGCATTTCGAGTTTACAACCTTACTTCAAAGACTGTTGAAGAGACGATCCATGTCAAGTTTGATGATAGCTCTCAACCCCATAAGAAAGATGACATGGAGAATGAAGGTCCTTCAAAGAACTTAGATGATACCTCAGAAACTCCTTCATCAGACACTCATGAGAACAAAATTGAGGATATTCCAGAAACTATTGAACTAAGACGAAATTGGAAGTATAAAAGTTCTCATCCAGAAGAGTTAATTATCGGTGAGACCTCAGAAGGAGTTAGGACAAGGTCCAGATTTAGAAGAGAAGCTAATGTAGCTTTTATCTCTGAAGTAGAGCCTAAGAAGGTTGAGGAAGCTCTTCAAGACGAAGCTTGGGTGTTAGCCATGCAAGAGGAGCTGAATCAATTTACTAGGAATAATGTCTGGTCCTTAGTTCCGAAACCACCTAAGAAATCCATTATAGGAACCAGATGGGTTTTTAAGAATAAGTTAGACTTAATCAGAAGAGTGAGTCAAAATAAGGCTAGATTAGTAGCACAAGGCTATAATCGCAAGAAGGAATAGACTACAATAAAACATATGCTCCAAAGAATGGACTTGAAGCTATAAGGATTTTGTTGGCATATGCGATCTGTCATGATATAAAGTTGTTTCAGATGGATGTGAAGAGTGCATTTCTGAATGGCTTTATAGATGAAGAGGTGTATGTGAAACAACCACCTGGTTTTGAAAATGTTAAAAACCCAGACTATGTCTATAGACTTCATAAAGCCTTATATGGCCTGAAGCAAGCTCCTAGAGCTTGGTATGATCATCTGAGTACCTTTTTAATAGAAAATGGTTTCAGTAGAGGTCAAGTTGATAAGACGCTCTTTAGGAAGAATTTTCAGAATGATTTTATCTTAGTACAGATCTACGTTGATGATATCATTTTTGGTGTTACTTCAAAAGAGTTGTGCTTAAAGTTTGAGAGTCTAATAAAGAAAGAATTTGAAATGAGTATGATGGGTGAGTTAAAGTTCTTTCTTGGGTTGCAAGTTAAGCAAACCGAAGAGAAGATCTTCATTCATCAACAAAAGTATGTGAAAGAGTTGTTGAATAAATTTAATATGAATAAAGTGAAGCCTATGGCAACTCCGATGCATCCTTCAAACCTTTTGTCGAAAGACGAAATTGGTAAGAAGGTGGATCAAACCCTATATAGAGGGATGATCGGTTCTTTACTGTATCTTACAACAAGTAGACCTGATATTTTATTCAATGCATGCTTGTGTGCAAGATTTGAAGCCGATCCTAGAGAGTCTCATTTTATTGCTGTTAAAAGAATTTTGAGATATCTCGCAGGTACTACTGATCTTTGCTTAATGTTTGAGAAAGGTAAAGATTTCAGGTTAATCGGATATTACGATGCGGACTATGTCGGAGATAGAATCGAAAGGAAGAGCACAAGAGGAGGATGTCATTTTCTTGGAGGAAATCTAGTCTCCTGGTCAAGCAAGAGACAAAGCTCAATTTCTCTATCAACAACTGAAGCAGAATATATGTCTGTCGCAAGTTGCTACTCACAGACGTTGTGGATTAAGTATCAACTCGAAGACTATTCAGTTCAAGTAGAGGAGATTCCAGTCTATTGCGACAACACTAGTGCAATCAATCTATCAAAGAATCCAATTCAAAGATTCCGAGTAAAGCATATAAAAGTCGACATCGCCTCGAGAGACTATGTTCAGAGGAAAGTGGTGCTTCTACAGTTCGTTGAAACAGAGCTTCAAACAAGGATATCTTCACTAAACCACTGAGTGAAGAACGATTCCAGAAGATAAGACGCAATCTTAACATGGTCATGTTAAGTGAACGGTCAGGACTAAAGTAATGTCAAAACTAACGACGTTAGTTACAGTGAGTTACAGCTGGTAACTTCTCTCACAAGGAAGATTTTTGGAGGGAAAAATCTGATAATATCGAGGTTCTTAATGATTCTAGAACTCACCGGTCTATAATCCTACAAGTAGACTGAAGGTGAAATTATTGCGGTCTTTTCATCATCTTCTGACGGTTCATTTCTGCTTTACCAATTCTCTCAAAACATCTCACTCAAAAAGCTCTCCAGAAGACAATTTTTGCTCTACACAATGGAAGCAGCTATGATTTATGGAAGACATGTGAACTTTGAGTCACTAAGAAGAGACGGCATGGATGTAGAACCAGAAATCATAAGAGCTGGTTGGAGGAACTTCTTCCAGACGCAAGAACCTGTATACACGAATGAGGTATATGAGTTTTAGAAGAACGCTCATCTAATAGACAACACCATCGTATCTTCTATAGATAGAATATCTGTTGTTGTGACAAAGGAGCTTATAAAGAAGGTGATCGATTGTTCATCAGTTGGTGAGAAACTGTCTACCAAAGCCAGATGGATGTCCCAAGTCGGTATGAAAGAGGAAGATATCAGGAGGCAACTATATGGCACAAATGATCCATGGGAGAGGAAGACATCCAATTTGATTCCAAAGGCTAGGGTACTTCATGCAATTTTGTTTAATTGCATTCTACCCAGAGTTGGTTCAAGACATTTGGTGACCACTCTAGATGAACAATGTCTGTTCTACCTACTGAATCGAAATCCCATAGATCTACCTTTCTTGATCCTTCATTATATGATTTAGGGGATAAAGGAATCATCTAGTTATCCTTATGGCATGCTTCTGACGAGGATTCTTAAGGAATCTGGTATTCGTCTGCACCAAGGAAATAAAATAATTGTTCCTGTGAAAAGCAAGATCGATGCACACACGATACGACGAATGGGTCTGAGCACAGTAGACAAAGACCAAGCCGACTCTTCAAGGAAGTTAAGAATTGAGGGGGAGCGTGTATTGAAGAAGACTCCCGCTTCAAGTTCTCAATCCCCAGTGAGTACCAAATCGCCTGCGGATGAACTAAGGAGAGTGTTAAGAAGACCTCTCATGAAACAGGCGAGTCCTCATCTCGAAGAAAGCCAATCCCAGAGGATAGAACAAAGTGCGCCAAAAAGACGAGGAGAAATTCTTTTGAGCGAAGTTGTGAAGAAAGCAAAGAGATCACCGAGGATTAGGACTCTGAGGCAACAAGAAGAAAAGATTGCTAGAGAACAGAGTCTAGAAGAAACCTCTAAATCTTGTGCACCCAGAGCCACAAGATCCTTAGTCTCTATTCTGGAAGAAGATACGGCCAGAAAAACCAAAGAGACTGAGAGGAAGAGAAAATCAAAATCTGAGAGAGGAAAATCTCCAAAGAAAGAAATCGGTAAGACCGATCAAGGTAGACAAAGACTAAGAAGGTTAGTCGAAAGAAGACCATTTCAACTGCTGAGGAAGTTAGTCAACAGAAAGAAACTACTGATGTTGTTCGAGAAGAAACAGAAACTGAGCAAAGATACGCTCAGAAACCCCCTATTGTTCAACAGAGGAACCAAAGGAGGAAAGCACGGTTCAGAAACACCTATTGCTCAACAGAGGAGCCAGAGAGGAAAGCCCGTTGTGACTCCTCTGAAGCACATCAAGAAGCAATAACAGTATCAGATTCGGATGATGATAAACCGTGTCTGATGGTGTACAACTACCATAAGTTTTTTAGGAAACTGAAGTTGAAAATCAAAATGGTGGAAGTAGTTACCAGAAAAAGAACTGCTATTGCAATCGGTGTTCAACCAGTGAAGAAGATAATAGCTGTGGTACGACCTATGGAGATTAATAGTAACACATGGCAGTTACTCAAAGAAGACGAAAAGATCTTCTATGATACTTTGGGGTTTGATGCTACTATGCCATATCCTTCAAAACGGCCCTGCCATTCGTGTACTATTTTCCCAATCACAGAAAACACAAATATAATGGTTGCACCAGATATACAACCAAGATATCCACCGAATTTGACTAGGGGGAAGTCAAAATTATTTCCTGAAGATGATGCCAGTGATGATCTGTCCGCAGATCAAATTGCAGAAGAAGTGCGAAGAATTGATGAGGCATGCGCTTCTGCACAAGATTCAGATAAAGCGAGCTGCAACTATACTAATAATGAGGAAGACTATCCAGTAGGGGGAAGAATAAGAACAGGAACATTTATTGAGTTCCTTGTTCAGACAGTTCTACGTATTAGCCCTCCGTCTAATACACCGCCTATACAAACACAAGCATTACCCTATGAGGAAGACGATTCTTGATGTTGCTGTTCCTTTTGACTTAAATCTTCCCAAGTCAAACGCTCATTCGTCCACCTACCTTTGAGATCAATGAAGACTACACTCCATCCTCTCGATGCTTACACTACTTCAATTCCCTTCACCTCCATCGCCAGATATTGATCAAGCCTCCTCATCGGTTGATCCACCGATGAAGTTAGCGATTACGTGGTGAACTCAATGACATGAAGGAGACGGTGAATGATCCGAAAAGATGATAGCAGTAATCCATCAAGAGCCAAAATCATTAATCATTTTTATTATAACAAATAGGAGGAGAGCAGAAAAGAAGAAAATGAACGTAAGAGGAGAGGATGTTCGACAAAGAAGGTGTGACCACAAAGAGATGAAGAAAGGAAGAAGATAAGTTTTTTTTTACTTTTGCAACATCTCTAAAAAAAAAATTCTTTTCTTGTATATAATTTGTTATACTCCAAAAGGGGGAGATTGTTAAGTCAAAATGACTTTACATAAATATGATTTTGATGTATAACAAAAAGAGATCAAATAAAAGAAAACAAAATAACCTAAGTCGGATATGATGCACATGTATTTAACTCGATACGTGATTTAAGTTGAAATAACTCAAGTCGGACACAAACGCACACGCATTTAAGTTGAAATAATCAAGTCGGACACGAGCGCATTACGCATTTAAGTTGAAACAGCTTAAAGTCAACACGCATTTATAAAAGACACGGGAAAGATGCAGACGCTGAGCAACGCAGACGCTGATGCAAAGAAAAGCAGACACAGACGCAAATACAAAAGCAATGCAGATGCAAATACAAAAGCAGACGCAGACGCAAACGCAAATACAAAAGCAACGCAGACGCAAATACAAAAGCAGACGCAGATGCAAATACAAAAGCAGACGCAGGTGCAAATACAAAAGCAGACGCAGACGCAAATGCAAAAGCAGAAAAAGACGTAGAAAAGAAGAAGATGCAAGAGTCAGTTCGAGTTAGTTACAGAACTCAACTGATTAACCGTTTCTTTCAAGATTCAAGATTCAAGATTCAAGAATCAAGAAGCAGTTGGAGACGAAGGCTATAAATACAAGTCGAAGTCGAAGATTGCAAAGTTACAAAAAAAAAGTGATATACACAAAGAGTTACAAAAAGTTACATACGTACTTACACAAAATAGCGAGAAAAATAACTACGTGAAAAAGTGATTTAGCTGAGTGCTATTTTCTGTAACAAGTGTTCAATTATTTTTCTGAGAAGAAAAGTTGTATGATATAACTGCAGAGGCTAAGTGTGAAAGAATACTGGTTGTAGAGACCTGAAGAGGCTCGTGGAAAGAATACTTGTAACGATTGAAGAGATAGTGAAATCTCAGAAAAAACTCTGAGGACTAGACGTAGCCCACGGTTTGGGGAGAACCAGGATAAATCTTCGTCTCTACCGCTCTTACTCTCTATCTCTATTTTAGTTTCAAATTTTATCATTACTTACTTTTTATATACATAGTAATGAAAATTTTGATTAATCGAAATCTATAAAATTTCAGAAAGAATTTTATTTCTAACAAATAGTTCAAAAGATTTATAAAAAGGAGAATACACAGTTCAACCTCCCCTTCTCGTGCATTCTAATATCGTTTTCTAAGTGCTGTATTAACGTGTGACTCACTTCACTACACAGCTCAGTGGCTAATATAATTATAGCCATCGACAACTAGCACAAAGTCAGGCATATGTATGTATATATATATATACAAGCAACAATTCTAACACATTCAGCATAATTAATGCAACTTGCAAAACACGCCACAAATATGCTTCATAGTAAACAGATCAATAATGCAATGCACATCACATGGCTCGAGGGTTCCATGGAAACAAAAGGGAGAAACCGAAGTTTACACCCTGAACAAAATGAGTCCAATCGAAGCTCATAAGCCACAAGCGGGTAGCCGGGAGAAGGCTCTTGTCAACGTGCACGTGATGAACGAAATGGTTCCACTCTCGCCCAAACAAAAGCACAAAATCATGCTCATAATCATTTTATCAGATGATATGCTTTTAAGCTTTCATTTATTCAAAATGCCATGACTGAAGTCGAGGCATAACATGCTTACAATCGAAATCACTTCTCATGGTTCTTCCAAAGTATGCAAAATCAAAAGCATTCAAATCTCTTAACAAATCATATGTGGACATACAAACATATAACATATATTCACACATAGGCAATAATTTGCCTAATCATGCAATAACTATAAGTATATTACCCACCTAATATCGCTCGAGAATCCAAATTCACTGTTGTCCTTCCTCTTGCGATGGAATCGGGTTAGCTTGGTTTCCTAAAACAAACCAAGTTTCCATTCAATCAATATCCAAAAGAAATATTCACAAAGCTTGAAAATCCAAAATAAAGCACTAAAAGTCTGTATTTGACTTCATCATAAAATCTCGAACCCTTAGAAGCAAATTCCAAACTTCCCTTCATCATAAAACTTGTAGTCCTTATTCGCTAGATCACAACGAATCCAAAATCACCTCAATAGGACATCTACATAAAAAGATATGCCTAAAAATATCAAAATTCATCTTTGCTGGAAGTTGGGCCTCGTCGTGGCGAAGCCCCGCTCGTCGTGGCGAACGCCCGTGCTCGTCGCAGCGCACACTTCCGAGCACACAAGTGTGCGCCGCGGCATACACGTACGTCTCGGAGAACATAGGTTCGCACGTCGCGACGAACTCGCACGTCGCGACGTACGGGCCTGGAGAACGACTCCAAACCTGATTTTTCTGCATTTTCCAACTTCAATCCTTTCCCAAACATAAATGCAACACACCTAAGCCTTAAATCGTGTCTTATACTACATTTCTAACCCAGCAGCAACTCAAAATCAGTCATAAATACATCAACCCACGAAATCTAACCATTTTTACCCTAAAACACTAAAACCACCGATTCTACTACTTTCATCCTATCTTTTGGTTTAATCCAACCGAAACAAGGTTAAACAAAGCACAACTTACCCGAAAATGGCTTCAAACTGTCGGAAATTCTCAAAGATCAAAATCCCTCTTCTCTTCTCTTCTCTTCTTCCCTCTACCTACGACACTCCTCTTCTTCTCTTCTTCTTTTTCTTTCATTTCCTCTTCTTTTCCTTCTTCTAATTTCTCTAACTCTTTCTTAAGTCTAAAGACCAACTTACCCCTCTTAGCAAAGCTTAAACCACTCCATCCTAAGTACTCTTCCCAAAATGCCCTCATAACTTTTTACCCTTTTTAATTCTCACTCAACCACAAATAAACCTTAATTATCCAATAATACTCCCAAATAAATCAAACTAAGGCATAAACACATAATTAAAACAATTCATGCTTAATAACATCATTAAAAAAAATTGGGGGTCTGACAAACAGAGTCAAGAACAATCGTCTCAATCTCGTGCACATAAAGCAACAAGATATTTAGTCACTATTCTGGAAGAGGATATAGCAAAAAAAGCCAAAGAGACTCAGAAGAAAAGAAAATCAGAATCTGAGAGAGAAAAATCTCAAAGGCAGAAATCTTCAAGACTGATTGAAGTAGAAGAAAAGACTAAAAAGATTAGTTGGAAGAAAACTATCTCAACTACTGGGGAAGTTAGTCGAAAAAAAGAAATCTTTGAAGCTGCTCAAAAAGAAAAAGAAAATGAGCAGAGCACAGTTCAGGAAACCCCCATTGCTCAACAGGAGGAACCAGTGGAGCAAAGCTCGGTTAAGGAGGATCCTATTGAAACACAACCAGAGGCAACAGCAGAATCAGACTCGAGTGACGATGAACCTTGTCTGATGGTATACAACTATTATCAGTTTTTGAGAAAACATAAGCTGAAGATCAGAATGGTTGAAGTTGTTACTAGAAGGAGAACTACTATTACAATCTGTAGTCAACCAGTGAAGAAGACAGTGGTTGTGGTACGACCTATGTCGATAAATAGTAACACATGGGACTTACTGAAAGAAGATGAAAAGAATTTCTACGATATTTTGAGGGATGCAACTACCAAGCCATACCCTACAAAAATTCCATGTAAGCCGTGTACTATTTTTTCGATTATAGAGAATACTGAAATAAAGGTTGCACCAGATATCCAGCCAAGATATCCTTTGGATTTGACTAAGGGGAAGTTGAAGCTTTATCCTGAAGAAGTTTGTGATGAAGTAGATTAAATAGCTGAAGAAGTGCGTAAAATTGATGAAGCATGCGCTTCTACACAGAATAAAAATGAAGCGAGCTGCAGTTATACTGACAAGCATGAAGACTGTCCAGTGGGAGGAAGAGTAATAACAGGGACGTTTATTGAGTTCCTTGTTCAGACAGTTCTGCGTATTAGACCTTTGTCTAATACACTGTCTATTCAAGCAGATGCATCACCCCTACAAGGAAGACAGTTGCTGATGCTACGTGCTCCATTTCACTTAGACCTTCCTGAAGCTGATATGTTTATTCGTCCACCAACAATTGAGATCAATGATGAATACATGCTGACCTCTGATGCTTATACTACATCAATACTGTTCACTCCTCCTTTAGCAAATGTTGATCAAGCCTCCTCATCGATTGACTCACCAGATGAAATCAGAAGATTACACGAAGAAGTCAATGAGATCAAGGAGACGATGAATGATCTGAAAAAGCTAATGACAGAACTGCTAAAGAGCCATCATCGTTAATCATTTTTTATTATAACAAATAGGGGGAGAAGAGCAGAAAAGAAGAGAATGAACAAAGGGAAAAGAGAAGAGCAGAAATGAAGAGGATGATCAGAAAAGAAGGTGTGACTGATGTAGATGAAGAAAAGAAGAAGTCAAAGAAGGAGTTCTGAAGATAAGTTTTTTGTGTTTTTGTTAAAACACTGTATTTTTATTTTCTTTTGTATATAATTTGTTATCATCAAAAAGGGGGAGATTGTTAAGTCCAAATGACTTTACTTAGATATGATTTTGATGTATAAAAAAAAGAGAATCAATAAAAAGAAAAACAAGACAGATGAAGACGCAGAAACACGTATTTAAGTCATACAAACAGGTTAAGCAAAGCGATGCGCACGCAGATGTGAATATTAAAGGCATTTAAGACGCAAAATAGTAAAAGGCATACGACGCAGAAATATAGACGATAAAATATAGACGAAGAAAAGAAGATGCGGAATTCAAAAAGAAAACGAAGGAGTCGGCCGAAAGTTAGTTATAGAACTCAATCAATAACCGCTTTTTAAAGATTCAAGAAACAAGAATCAAGAAGCAGTTGGAGACGAAGGCTATAAATACAAGTCGAAGTCGAAGATTGCAAGGTTACAGAAAAAACAAGAAAAAGTGAATTACATCTACGTGATCGTAAAGAGCTTATTGAGTTAATTACCGAGAGCTATTCTATCAGAATAAGTGTTCAAACACTTTTCTGAGAAAAAGTAGTGCAGATAGCCTGCAGAGACTAAGTGTGAAAGAATACTGGTTGTAGAGACCTGAAGAGGCTCGCAAAGAATACTTGTAAAATTGAAGAGATAGTGAAATCTCGTATAACTCGAGGATCGGACGTAGCCCACGGTTTGGGGTGAACCAGGATAAATCTCTACGTCAACCACTCTCACTCTATATCTCTATATTTTAGATTCAAGTTTTACCAATACTTAACTCGTAAACAAGGTTTCTCAAAAGTTTTGATTAATCAGAATCTATTGGAAGTTCTGTAAAGAATTTTATTTTTACCGAACAGTTTTGAAAGATTTTTCAAAAAAGGGGAATACACAATTCAACTCCCCCTTCTCGTGCATTCTCTATCGTTTTCTAAGTATTGTATTAACGCGTAATTCACTTCAAATGATTCATTAAAACTTCTTTTAATACTTAGTTGCAAGTCGTTTCCATAACAAAGTAGTAAATGTTTCATCAACCACCTCTTTGAAAACTTCATCTCCCAATCTTAACTGTACAATATTGCGCTCCTTTAACAAAATCTCTTCCTTTTTTTATAACCCCAAACTTTTTTAAAATTGTATTCTCCTCAAAAGATATTATGCACCCATACTAAACAACTTTCATGTAGTGAAATCATTCAATCCATTGAATTTCTTAATATTAACCTTATAAAAAGACATCCTAACAATAAACTCTAGATTTGTAAAGAAAACTAAACTTTGATACCAATTGTTGTACTGTCAGTTGATCTGACACCAATTATCACAAAAATGAGATAATATAGAAAGAAAATAAATGAAACAAAAATAAAAGGTTTACGTTGAGTGGTCAATATGTGACCTATGTCCACATGCAAGGGAAAAAAATCCATTATTATAAGAAGGCAATATAAGGAGAATAGTATAACCACTAGCTTCAACCTCGTACAACCTTTATCAAATATTTATAGACTAGGGTTAAATACAAAAAGTTTAAAGAAAAGAAAATTATATTTTTACAAATGTTTAAGGTTAATGAAATTCCATTTTTCGACATTGATTTGCTTTGGATGTTAGTTACTTCTATAATTTCACTCTTTAACAAACTTCAAGACTTCCCACTAGAACTTTCTATAGAAAAAGGGCCACCTTTTACTCTAAGTTTTTCACCAATCGATAAGTTTGGGCTAACATTTCAGAGTGAAAAATTGAACCCTAACATTTAGAAAACATTAAATTTTGACCCTACCCGAACAGAAAATTCAAACTCCTATATGACATACCATGTCAACATTGATGTGGCACTTGTAAAATAATTTTATTATTATGGTGGGGCCCATATGACATGTCAGTGCTAACGTGGTGAACTGCGACCCAAATTTTAACTACGTAAAAGAAATTTTATTTTATTATTAAGTGTGGGACCCATCCTTTAATTAAACCTTAAACTTTACTTAAACAGACAACTAATTTATTGATTATTTTCTTAAGATAGTTAACCCTAACAAGATTTAATAATATCATTAGTTGAATAAAAAAATAAGTTAACAAAGATTTAGTTAACATAAATTTAATATTTCATGAAACAAATATATGGCGTTGCTTCATGAATACGATAGTGTTTTCAAATGTTCCCCATCATTTTCAATTGGCCATCGTTCTCCATTATTATTGATCACCGGTTGTAAAGTTGGTCAATAGAAGCACCATTCCCGTAATGTAGTCATCAGCAATCATCGAGAGAAGTCATCAGCATCAAAGCATGTTAAGTTAATTAAGGTATGTTAGATTTTAGTATTGTTGTTTATTAGATATTTTTATGTGTTTCTGATGCTTACTTCTTATGGGCTACATATGCGATCATTGTTGGGGTGTGTTAGATAATGGATGTTGTTGTTAGTTTATTGTTTGCATGTGGTCTCGAATGTTTAACTGCTTTCTAGTCCCTAATTTGGTCTGGTAATGTTTATACCTTGTTGTTGTGTTTTGGATGTTTTGTGGTCTGCACATGCTCCTTTTATTTGTCTTGTATATCTCTTGGATTTTTATTGGGTTAAGATTAGAAAACCTGGAGAACATAAAACAAGCTTTGCTTAAGTAGTCATTAAACATTTAACATTTCTCTCCGAGTACTAAACTAATCATTCAACATTTACCATTGCCCTATCTAATTTCTATTTGATGTTTCAATCAGAGCTTTGCTTATTGTTCTGTGTAAACAAACTACCTCAAACACTGGTGAGAGTCATTTGGTTGAAGAGTTACCTTTTGACCCATTGGAACCTCTCCTTTTTATTGTCATACTCCAAAATTGGTTCCCTTCCCTTAAGCTCTAGCATTGAAAGTGTCCTTGTTCATTTTATTCACATCATTCACATTCTCTGATTCCTCTAATCCCATTAACTCCTCATAGGTAAAGCCATAATGTACAAATCCATTAAGTATAAGTAAACATAATTTGTACTTAGCTGATCTAGTAAGTTCAAACTTAACCTATAAAACAAAAATTATGTGGGATAGTAGTAGATTGCATAATGCAAGCAAGAAAACAAAAATTAATTTGTTGTATTGCTTGAATTTATTTGATACTTTCATTCCCATCACATCTTTTTACTTAGCCCTTTATGTCAATATGATTAAGGGTCTAATCAACACTTGAAATTTATTTGATAGTGAAACCTTTTGATGTTGATTTGTTTGCTTATCTGTTGTATTGCTTGAATTTATTTGATACTTTCATCCTCAATACATCTTTTTTCTTATCCCTTTACCTCTATTAAATCGCCTAAAATTTTTTACATTAATCAAGAATGAGAATTAGGGATTCATGAACTAATTTATTTGGTGAAAATGGTTAGGAAACTAAAAGCAAAAGGAGTTAATTGTAAAATTATCTAAAATCTATACTAAAGTTTTTCTAAAATCCATATTTATTATGCAATTACTATTGCTTCTATGATACTTTCATAATAGTTTTTGTACAACTATGAAGCACTATGAGTGTCACTAATTTAAAAAAGACAATATGTCTTGCATTTCTTTTGATATAAATGTGAACTTTACCATCCTAGACAATTCTTCATTATTAAACAAATCAATGACTACAATTTTTTGTTATTCTCTAGTAGTATTAATGTCTTTTGATATAAGTAATCATTAAGGCTATCTACAGCATGTGCCTTTGTATTGATACTAAAAAACTGAGTTCATAACATCAATATGATTAAGGGTCTAATCAATACTTGAATTTGGTCTTCTTCTAGCCATCTTTAATGTCTTCAAGTTACAAAATTTGCATGGAATCATTGCATTGCTTTTATAGTTTATGATAATCAACATGTTGTTTTTGATAATCATTGCATTGCTTTTTTATTTTAACTTGTGTGTATGTTTATACTTATAAGTTTTAATGGCTCAATATGGAAGTATAAGGCTTTTTCATAGCGAAAATTTTATGTTAGAGCCTGAATTGACATATGTTGGTGTGGATATTACTTCATTTGACAATGTTGATGTTGACTTTGTTAGTAATAGATAAATAAATGAGATGGGGATGGAGTTAGGGTATGATAAAATTGATAAGACATATTATAAGGAACCTAGTCTAAACTTTAAGGAGTTATTAAAAGTTATAGAATCAAATGAAAGTTGTATTAGGCTAGCAAACCTAATGCAAATACATGGGATTGTTGATGTATATATAACTCATCATGTAAACACACCTATCTATGCTATTGATAATTATGATGAGAACATAGAGGGGAAAGATGCACAAACAAATGACAATGTGGAGGGAGAAGTTGCAGAAATGAATGAGAATTCGAAGGGAGAAAGAGCACAAATGGATGAGAATTTAGAGAGAGAAGGTGCACAAATGGATGAGAATGTGAAGGAACAGAGTGAACATTTTCAATTAAACTTCTATGTTGACATTCCAGATGACCATCATCCAATTGAAATTGATTCATTAAATTGTGGTAGTCGTATTAGCACTGATGAATATCCTTGTGAAGAGGAGGTAGGTGAAGCTTTATGTAAACCCAGCTTAACTGTTAAGGATAATTCTACAAAGGTTAAACACGAGTGGAGGTTGGGAATGAAGTATAAGATTGCAAAAGAATTTAAGATATTATTGTCGATTATGATGTGCATACTGGATACAATGTTGGTTGAAAAAGTGTGAAAATAATTGGATTAGGTATGTTTATGTGGATGGATGCCTATAGGCTTTATATGTTGCATATTATAAGAATGAGAGATGTTTCAGGGTGAAAATATAGAATTCTAATCACACTTGTTTTACTGCAAACAAACCAAAATTGGTTTCTGCAAAATTCTTGATGAGACACTCAAAAATTTTGGAGAAGCCTAGTATCACAACTAAGAAAATGGTGGAAGAATGTAGAGAGAAGCTTAATATTTTTATTAATTCAAGCATGAGTAGAAGAGAAAAAAAGAGATTGAGGAAAGAGAGAGAAACATATTTTATTGCTGAATATATGAAGTTGTAAAGATAGGTACATGAGTTAAAGGTAAGCAATCCTAGGTCAACAATTGAGTTACAATTAACAAGAAATCAAGATAGCTCATTGCTATAGGTATGTTATGTTATAAGGTATATGTTGTACTTCATTATGTTTTGTTATGTAGTATATTAATACTTCTCCATATTTTCTTGCAATTCAAAAGATAGTATATTTGTTTTTACACCATGAAAAGAGGATGGAAGCATTTAAAACTAATTTTTAGGATTACTGGATGTTTCTTAAAGAAAGAATTCTAAAGGCAATTGTTAAGTGTAATTGGTAACGATGGTGAAGGAGGAATGTTTTCATTGTCCTGGGCAATTGTAGAGGTGGAAAACACATATTCATGGACTTGGTTCATGAATTTGTTATCATTTAATTTGGAATTGGAAGATGGACAAGGAATTTCAATTATATCTTATATGTAGAAGGTATGTAAAGGATTGAAATCATTATATAAAATATGATCGAATATATTTTGTATTTGTTGTAAGGATTAGTCAGGGTCGTTAAGGACACTTTGCACATTGTAGATCACCAAATGTGTGCTATACATATATATACCACAATTGGTCTATGAATTGGAAGGGAAAGGATCTTATAAAGCAGTTTTGGAATTGCACTTGTTCAACTTATATTCAAGATTTTGATGAACAACTAAAAAGGCTTGACAAAATAAACCCTAGATGTGTGACAGCATTGCTTGAGTATCCAAAGGAGAGGTAGGCAAGATGTTATCAATCTTTTCAAAGTAAATGTCCCATTGTTGACAACAACATGAATGAAACCTTCAATAAGTGGATTCTACCAGCAAGGGAGAGGGCAGTGATTAGCATGCCTGAGACTATTAGAATAATGGTTAGGAGGAGGCATGCTGAGAGAAAATATTTTGTACTTAGGTGGAAGCGTGATATAACACCAAATGTAATGAAGAAGTTGGAGAAGAACACAAAAGAGGCAATGCAATGGAGAATTTTATAAAATGGAGATTGTGGTTATGAAGTTTCAAAGGGTGATGTGAAGCATATTGTCAGGATATATAGACAATAAAATTGAAGTTGTCAGACATATGATCTATATAGGTATCCATGCAAGCATGTGATTAGTGCAATCCATCACTCCAGAGAAAGGACTAAGATATTAGTTAATTCGTGCTATCATAAGGTCAATTTATGAGTTTTTATAAACATGTGTTATAAATAATTACAGGTAAAAAAAATTTAGCCTTCAGGTGATGCAGAGTTGATACATCCTCCACCTAAAAGAGTTATACTTGGTATACTGAAAATTGTAAGAAGAAAACAACATGATGAGCTAAAGAAGAAGAAAAATCCAAACAGATTGAGTTAGTAAGGGCAAGTGCATATGTTGGGCCGCGAATTTTTTCTTTTTATTATTATTTATTTATTTATTCTTTATTTTTCTTTAATTGTTTTATTATTATTTTTAGTTGAGTATTTAAATTTAGCAAGGATGAATGGGGTATTAAATTGAAATTAGAATTTAGAATGAAGTGTTAGAATTATATTATTAAGTGGGTTGAAAGAGTAGAGACATATAAGACAAATTAAGGGTAAACTTGGAAAGCCCAAGTGAAGGAGGGGCAAAATTGGAAGAAAAGGAGTAAAAACAAGAGATAAAAATGTGGTTTGAATTAGAAAAGAAAGGAGGTGTAGTAGGAACCAAAGGGAGAAGAGAAAAACGCAAAAAAGAAGAAAGAAAAAGAAAAAGAAGAGAAATCCACTTGTGAGGTAAGCTTTCATCTTTTTATGCTAGATTCAAAAAGGGGATTAAATGGAGGTTAGGGTTTGTGTTGGAAATGAAGGAAGAAAGAAGAGAAAGATGGACCTGAAGTAAATCACACGTTAGTACAATGCTTAAGTAAATCATATATACGTAAAGTCATTTTGACTCAACAATCTCCCCCTTTTTTATGATAACAAATCATATACATAAAAAGAAGAAAAAAATACAATGTTTATAAATAGAAAAAAAAATTATCTTCAAAATATATCTTCTTGTGTGTTCTTCTGACTTCTTTATTAGTCTTCTTCTTCCTTCTTTCTTTTTCTTTGACTCCTTCAATCACACCCTTTGAGATTCTTTGATTGCTTCCTTCCATTCTCTTCTGCTGCCTACTATTCTCTTTTCCCCCTATTTGTTATAATAAAAAATGATCAATGACGATGACTCTTCACCAATCTTGTCATCATCTCCTTCATCTCATTCATCATCTCTTTTAGCTCTTTGACTTCTCCGCGTAATTGGTTGATTTAAGCTTGAGAGTCAAACGGTGAGGAGAGTTGATCATTATTCATTGAGGGATCTATGAACGCAATAGTAGTAGCATATGCGTCAGAGGATGGAATGTAATCTTCAACAACCTCAAACATTGGTGGATGAATAGATAGATTATGCTCTGGAAGATCTAAATCATAAGGAGCAGGTAGCATAAGCAACTGTCTTCCTTATAAGGGTATGGCTTCAGCTTCAATAGACAGTGTATTAGATAGTGGTCTAATACGCATTACTGTCTGAACAAGGTATTCAATAAACGCCCCTGTAATCAGTCTTCCCCCTACTGGACAGTATTCATTCTTATTTTTATAGCTATAACTAGCTCCGTCAGTGTTCTCCTTTGAAGCGCATGTTTCATCAATTCGTCACACTTCATCTTCAATTTGATCTGAGGACAGATAATCACTGATTCCTTCAGGATATAGCTTCATCTTCCTTTTATTCAAATCTAAAGGATATCTAGGCTGAATGTCCGGTACAACTTTTATCACCGTCGTCTCTGTGATTGGATAAATAGTGTATGGTTGTCTGGACATTTTGGAAGGGTATGGCTTTGTAGCAGCATCCTTCAAAGCATCATAAAAAAATCTTTTCATCATCACTTAGTAAATGCCATGTCTCACTATTTATCGCAATAGGTTGTAGGATAGCCTTCACAATCCTTCTTGGTTGGTCACATATGACAATTGCAGTACTCCTCTTGGTCACAAATTCAATCAATCTGATCTCCAACTTGTCCTTTCTCAAAAATTCAGAATAGTTATATATCACCAGACTAGGTTCATCAGATGTTTCCTGTGGTATCTGTACCAAGCTTAAATCTGTTGTTGCCTCTTGTTGATCTTCGACAGTAGTAAACTGAACCAGGCTAAGCTCTACTGGTTCCTCTTGTTGAACAACAATGGTAATATCCTGAACTATGCTAGACTCAATTTGCTTTTCCTTTTGAGTAGCATCTATAGTATCTTTCTTTTGACTAACTTCCTTAGCAGTCTTCTCCACTACCTCAGTCAATCTCAGAGTTTTTTGAACTTGAGATTTCTATTTCTCAGACTCCGACTTCCTCTTCTTCTCTGTCTCCTTAACCTGTTTGGCGGAGTCTTCTTGTAAGATTGAGACTAGGGATTTTATTGCCTTTGGTGCGCGAGATTCAGAGATTTTTACCTGACTCTGTTCTCTGGCTCTCTTCTCTTCCTGTTGTCTCAGAGTACGAATCCTAGGTGATCTCCTCGCCTTCTTTGAAATTTCACCCAAAAGATTCTCCCTTGTTCTTTTCAACGCACCTTCATCTGTCCTCCGAACTAGGCTAACTTCTCTTTGAGGAATTTCCTAATTTATCAAAGTTCTTCCAGACAATTTTCTTCTTTCATCTATCGGCAATCTCATACTTACTTGAGATCTCGAACTTGTAGTGGGAGACTTCTTCAATAACCGCTCCCCCTCAGTTCTAGTTTTCTTCGTAGCAACTGCTTCTTCTTTTATCACCACCTTCAAGCCCATTCTTCTTATTGTATCTGAGTTAATGAAACTCTTGATAGGTATTGTCCTTCTATTTCCCCTGTTAAGAAGGACTCCAGATTCCCTAAAAATCCTCGTGAGTAGTATGCCGTAAGGATAACTGTTACTATCCTTCATCCCTTTAACCATATAATGAAAAATTAAAAATGGTAGGTCTATTGGACGGTGATTTAGCAAATAGAATAGACATTGCTTATCCAAGGTCGTCACTAGATGCCTTGACCCTGTTCTAGGTAAGATGCAATTGAACAAAATCGCATGAAGAACCCTGGCTTTCGGGACTAGACTCGAGGTCTTCCTTTCTGAGGGGTCATTGACTCCATATAGTTGTTTGCTGACATCTTCTTCCTTCAAACTAACCTTTGTCATCCATCTGGCTTTGCTTGACAAGGTTTCTCCAACAGATGAGAATTCAGTCACCTTCTCTACTATCTCCTTTGTCACAATAATAGATATTATATCTACTGTGGAGACAATAGTATCATCTACCAGTTGCGCATTCTTCCAAAAGTCATATACCTCATCAGTATACACCTGTTCCCGTACCTGGAAAAACTTTCTCTATCCAGCTTCTACAATCTCTGGTTCAACATACATACCATCTTTCCTCAGAGATTCGAAGTCCACATATCTTCCATAAATCATAGCTGACTCCATTGATTCTGAATAGAAACTGGCTCTGGTAAACGGATCTTCAAAGGTAAAGTTGATTGCAAGAGTTTTAGAGAGAGAGATGAAACGTCTGTGCTTGAGAGTCATGAAAATGATTTTAATTTCAGACTAGTCGTAGGGGTCTTATCAGGTGTTTTCTAGAATCGTTGGGATCCTCAAGGCTATGAGATTTTCCCTCCACAACTTCCTTGTGAGAGAAGTTACTAGCTGTAAACCACTATTTAGTGAAGTTCTTCACTCAATGGTTTAGTGAAGATGTCTACCCATTGGTACTCTGTTTCAATGAACTGTAGTCGCACCATCTTCCTCTGAACATAGTCTCTCAAGAAATGATGTTTAACTTCGATATGCTTTACTCTCAAATGTTTTATTAGGTTCTTTGATAGATTAATGACACTGGTGTTATCACAATAGATTGGGATCTCCTCTTCTTGAACTGAATAATCTTCCAGTTGATATTTAATCCACAATGTTTGTGAACAACAGCTTGCAGCAGACATGTACTCGGCTTCGGCAGTTGATAGAGCAATTGAGCTTTGTCTCTTGCTTAACCAGGAAACTAGGTTTGCACCAAGAAAATGACATCCTCCACTAGTGCTCTTCCTTTAAATTATATCTCCAGCATAGTCCGCATCGCAATATCTGATTAACCTGAAATCTTTACCTTTCTCAAACATTAAGCAAAGATCAGTAGTACTTGCGAGATATCTCATAATCCTTTTAACAGCAATAAAATGAGACTCTCTAGGATCGGCCTAAAACCTTGCACACAAGCATACACTGAATAGAATATCAGGTCTACTTGCTGTAAGATATAGTAAAGAGCTGATCATCCCTCTATACAGGGTTTGATCCACCTTCTTACCAAGTTCATCTTTCGACAAAAGGTTCGAAGGATGCATCGGAGTCGCCATAGGCTCTACATTATTCATATCAAATTTACACAACAATTCTTTCACATACTTTTATTTATGGATAAAGATTTTCTCTTCGGTTTGCTTAACCTGCAACCCAAGAAAGAACTTTAACTCACCCATCATACTCATTTCAAACTCATTTTTCATCAGACTCTCAAAACTCATACATAACTTCTTTGAAGTAGCACCAAATATAATATCATCAACATAGATTTGTACTAAGATAAACTCATTCTCATAATCCTTTCTGAAAAGCGTCTTATCAACTTGAACTCTAGTAAACCCACTCTCCAAGAGAAAATTACTTAAACGATTATACCAAGCTCCAGGAGCTTGCTTCAGGCCGTATAAAGCTTTATGAAGTCCATAGACATGATTTTGATTCTTAACATCCTCGAAGCCAGGAGGTTACTTCACATACACCTCTTCGTCTATAAAATCATTTAGAAAAATGCTCTTTACATCCATCTGAAAAAGCTTTATATCATGACAGACAGCATACACCAGCAATATCCCAATAGCTTTAAGTATTGCTACTGGAGCATATGTCTTATTATAGTCTATCCCTTCTTGCTGATTATAGCCTTGAGCTACTAATCTAGCTTTATTCTGACTTACTCTACCTGATTCGTCTAACTTATTCTTAAAAACCCATCTGGTTCCTATAATGAATTTCTTCGAAGGTTTTGGAACTAAGGACCAAACATTATTCATAGTAAATTGATTCAGCTCCTCTTGCATGGCTAAAACCCAAGCTTCGTCCTAAAGAGCTTCCTCAATCTTCTTAGGTTCTATTTCAGAGATGAAAACCACATAAGCTTCTCTTCTAAATTTGGACCTTGTTTTAACTCCTTCTGAGGTCTCCCCGATAATTAGCTCTTCTGGATGAGAACTTCTATATTTCCAATCCTTTTTTAATCCTATAGTTTTTGGAATATCCTCAACCTTATCTACTTGAGTTCTTGATGATGGAGTTTCTGTTGTTTCATCTAAGTTCTTTGAAGGACCTTCACTCTCCATGTCATCTTCCTTATGGGGTTGGGAACTATCATCAAACTTGACATGGATGGTTTCCTCAACTGTCTTTGAGGTAAGGTTATATACCCGAAATGCCTTAGATGATGATGAGTAGCCTAGAAAAATTCCTGAATAGGTCTTTGAATCGAACTTATCCAACAACTCCTTTGTATTCAGAATAGAGCACTTGCATCCGAATGGATGAAAGTAAGATATGTTAGGTCTCCTTCCATTCCATAACTCATAAGGAGTCTTCTTCAACAAAGGTCGCAATAGTATTCTGTTCTAAATATAACATGTTGTATTCATAGCTTCGGCCCAAAAGTACTTAGGAAGATTCTTCTCACACAGCATAGTCCTTGCCATCTCTTGAATCGTCTTGTTCTTTCTTTCAACAACTCCATTCTGTTGTGGGGTTCTAGGGGCAAAGAAATTGTGGGAAATTTCATTCTCCTCACAGAATAACCTAAACTTCTCATTCTCGAACTCTCCACCATGATCACTCCTAATACTGGCTATTGATACTCCTTTCTCAATCTGTAACTTTCTGGAAAGGGTCCTAAAACACTTAAAGGATTCATCTTTGTCTGACAAAAACAATATCCAACAAAATCTAGTAAGTCATCAACAATAACAAGTCCATATTTCTTTTCGCCAAGACTTATTGTCCTTATTGGACCAAATAAATCCATATGTAACAACTCTAAAGGTCTAGACGATGTTGCAAAATTTTTAGAAGAAAACGATGTTTTAACTTGTTTCCCTTTCAAACAACTTTTACAGAAAAATTCTTTGTCAAAACTCATTTTTGGTAAACCTCTTACCAAATCAAAATTTTCCAACTTTGAAATGTGTTTAAAAGAGACATGACCTAGATTTTTATGCTAGATCAGTCTTTGTTCTTCAAAAGATAGAAAACATGAAATATTTTGATCTTGAAAAGCTTCTAAATCAATTTTATAAAGATTTTTTCTTCTCTTGGCAGAAAAGAATATAGACCCATCTTTGTTTCTGACTTCACAAAGATTTTGATTGAACGTGACTAAGAAACCAGAATCACACAATTGACTTAAACTAATCAAATTATGTTTCAGACCATCAACAAGCAGTACATTATCTATGCATGCAAAGTGTTGGAACCCCTCCCCGGTGAGTCGCGTGTCCGACGTCCTACGTGACATCTGGACACGCATCTCACGAGGGAGGAATTCCTCACCACGAAAGGAACCTCAAAACGAACTTAATTTAACGTCATCCGAACAAAACTTAATAAATTCAACATAATTATCCTCCAATCAAAAAAATGATTTACTTAGGGCCCATAACTAATTCCAATTCCTAAGCTAAAATGAAATTCCATATCTCTAGGTCAATTAGAAACAGAAATCGCCTCAATCGGATCTCTATAGATCACAAAAACGCCCAAAAATGGAATTTCATTCAAAACTATCACGTACTTAACTCTCTTTAATAATATCTGTAAAGTCTCACCAAAACCCGACACTCTCATTACCAAAAGAAAAGGTATAAAATGTTTTTTAGAAAACCAACGCTTCGAAAACCGAGTGAATCCGAGACCAAACAAAAAAGTTACAAGCAAAAAAGTGAGAGGAGGACATTCAGAAATTAGGCGAGGGCACGTCTAAGGGGTTTAGAGACTAGACGTGGCCACGTCTAAGGAAGAAGTCTGGATTTGCTGGAAAATTTCAGAATTTACAAACATTATAACTTTTGCTCCCGAAGTCTAAAATTCGTAAATTTGGTATCAATAAAAAGGTAAAAGGGAGCTCTACAACTTCATAGAAGGATTTAAAAACTACTTTAGTCATTAAGAGGGTCAAATTTTGCTTTAAAGTTTCAGCCCAAACTCAAATCTTCCTACACCATGCCAAAAGTTTGAAAATTCATATCTTTTAGCTCACAAGTCGAAAAATGTCACATTTTACCTCATTGGAAAGATAAAGAAAGTATCTACAAACATCATGAAGGATGCAAAAATTAAATCAGTCATTAAGGGAGGTAAAAACACACTTAACGTTTCAGCCTAAATGAAAAACCAATGGAACAGTAATTTGGCACAATGAACAGTAACTGTCAACATTCCCAACCTCATATCTTTTTATTCCTAACTCCAATCATTGCAAATTATACCTCATTTTAAAGATAGAAAGATAGTCTACATTTTCTATGAAGAAAGCAAAAACCAAATCTGTCTCTAAGAGTGTGAAAAACCCCTCCAAAGGTTCTGCAAAATTTCAACCCTCATCAACAGTAGCTGAAACCTTTCACCTCTCATAACTTTTTCATCCTAAGTCCAAATGTGACAAACTTTATGTAATTAGAAAAATCTAAACAAGTTCTACATTCTTCAAGAAGACATCTCATTTAAATTCAAACTCTAATAAGGTCAAAACATCGGTTGAAGGTTCTGCCCATTTTTAAGAAAATTGGACAGCACCTCCCCTAAAAGTGTAACTAGCCAAATTTTCAATCCAACTCAACAACCTGCATAAAAATTCATTCTTCCAACTTCCATAACACAACTCAAACCCAATATACTTCAAAAGCTGTAGCACACTCCTAGGATTCTAATTGTTTCCAAAACATCAATTAATCTAACTTAACTCTATCTTTTGTCCAATGTACCCATTTCATGCTACATTTGAGAAAACATTACATAAGATATATTTCAATATTCAAAACTCTTACATTTACATGGAAACAAGTCAATACTAAGTCTCAAGAGCATTCTAGCCCTAATACATCCAAAACGACAAAAGTGAACTTACAAAGAATAACAATTATCCAAGATGTTAGCTAATGCTTTAAACATGACTTCAAAAGCAAAAGGCATCGGAGTATTGTCCCAATCCTGATGCGGTGACTCGGTTTCTTGCTTGACACCTGTGGAGGGGAAATGGGGTGTGAGCTCGACGGCTCAGTGGGTAACAACTTAATAATCAAGGAATAAGCAAAAATCATCATTCTTTCCTTCATTTTCAAAACAACGTCACATTAATAAAAGCATTCTTACTTTTCAAATCTTTTCACAAAATTTATCTCATCAAACAATTTACAAACTTAACACATCACAAAACAACCAAACATTTCACAAAAGCACAAACAAAGTGGTTCGGGTGGATCCGAAACAGAACGTACTACACATTTCCGCAAAGCGGTCATGTGTAGCTGTGACGGATAGGAGTCCTTGAAAGGAACTCCACAGCCACTAGCGGGCAGGCGGGAGAAGCCTATGGGTAGTGTAGCACCCCACTCCCGTCAGACCCGAACCCGATATCGATGGTGATATCCGAGCCCGTGCCCCGCGAGGGTGGTGTACTAGAGCAATCACTACAATTTAAAACTTTGAAATCATTTGTCTTTTTACAAAATTACTCACACACTAAAACAATTAGGCCCACTAAACAAAATCACCAATATGAATAACTTGCAGAAATTCAATACATATAAGACATAACTACACTAATGCAGACGTGAACCGATCCCGACATCGAACTCTGACTCGCTCGCGGTAATCATACTCCCGTTTGTCCAACGGGGTACTCTTCGATCCCTAAAAAATAATTGCAATGTTGGGTGAGTTTGCGAACTCAATGAGAAACCATCGTCGATGGTTCACCCAACTCATGCATATATATTCAATATATCACATACTCACAATTTACAATTTGAACACTATCAACAACTTCACATTTCACTATAATCACAAATCAAACACATCACTGAGAAGTCATCACATTTCACTTCATCTCATGCATTGCAGCTTTACACATATAAGGCGACGCCTTTCACACTAGTCACGATGTATCACTCATACACATTCTCAATTTCACTACACACCGATGCATATGTATGCAAATTCTCATTTTATGTCATTTGTAATCGAGCATTATCACCGTCCCGACACGAGCACTTTTCACACTAATCACTTTTCCGCAAGTAGGAGAGCCCCACAGGTATGCATTACGCCCACTCACATATGGGATAGGAGAGCCTCCGGGTATGCACTATTCCCTTTCACAATAATCGCATTTTAGGCAAGTAGAGAGCCTCTGGTATGCACTACTGCCATTTTGGCCTTAGGCCCATTCGCTGATATCGAGCTTAAAGCTCTGATCACTAAGCTCCAGTCACAACTGATTAATTACCACTTATGTTCATGCTTAGCATGCACTTACACAGTCACTATCGCATCTCTATATATATATATATCACTTCACTCGCTTATCACAGTCAAAACACTTACTCATAATTCTTTACACTAATTCGCATTCAAAATGCTCACATTTCTAGTAGATATCACTTCATTCACTTATCTCAAGTATTCACATTCACAACACATTTCACATTTAATCACAACCTCGGCACATTTATCTCGCAATCGTAACACTCACATCGGCAACTAAATGGCACATTCACAAGACTTTTATTAGCATTCTCAAAGACATTCACTTCACATTTATAACACATTTCACATGTATCTCATTCCACTACACTTAGCATACTCGTAACACTTATTCACATTCTCGAGTATTCACTTATAATCTCGTAACATTAGTCTCACGACTATAAACAATCACATTCACACAATCACTATCATCTATCGATTTAGCTCAATCACTTTACATTTATATCACTCACTTTAACACTTATTTCATACACACTCACAAAGACATTTAATCACATAAAAGTCGAGGAACCAACTAGGTTACTCACCAGTAACTTCCGAGCTCACGCTGAAGTCCCAAATGTCCGTGGTCTGACGATCCAACGGCGCCTCTATATCAATTCAAGTAAATTCTCATCACTAATTGCTCATTTAATCAAATTCACTAATGCACATGTCTCAATTCGCAATGATATGATGCATGATCATGATTTCCAGCTCTCTAATCCAATCTCGCTATCTCTTACTTCACAACCGCAATTCACTATTCACTAGGCCTATCTCAATCATGAAGTCCTCAATTCAAACTCTAATTGTCACATTATAACACTTAGGTCACAATTGATACTAGATTTGATTCACTTTCGATAATTCACGATCCCTCTAGAATAATTCAACTCTCAATTAATACCACACTTGTAGACCTCTTTCTCTAGTTCACAACGAATCAAAAATCATCTCAATTGGAGGTCTACACTAAAAGATATGTCATAAAACCAAAATCACTTTCATCTCAAATTCCTTTCTTCGCATGAACCTTACACGCTCGTCACAAGACAGAGGACGCCAAGGGCGTAAAACCATTCGCCATGGCGTGAAGTCCATTTCACGCCTTCGCCGCGACGTCACCTAGCCCTCGTCGCGGCGTGGACTTTCGCCAGCTCGCCGCGACGTCTATTAACCACACGTCGCGGCGTCTAGAGCCTTCCGCTCGTCGCGACGTCAATTAAACATTTTAATCTAATTAAATCATGACGTGCGATCGTTCAGATCCCCAAATCGCATTTCCGCCATTAATGCTGTCTCTCACAACCCAATCACTCATTCAACTACTCTATCATGCCATAAATGCTAACAATAACCATAAATACAGCATTAAACACAGAACACTTACCAAGTCAAATGATCGACTAAACCCTAAAATCACCGCAAATCTCTAGCTTTTCTCCTTCCTTTCCCAAGCACGATGAACCTCAACGCTAGCCAACCTCAATATTTCCCGATCTCTAACAACTCTTTCACTCACAAAGAAGGAAACCAACGAAATCTCCAAGGAGAAGCTCATGATCGCCACGAGAAGGAGGAAGGTAAAGGAAAATGTTAAAACCCTAACTCCCAAATCTCTTATATATATATATATATATATATTCGTATTGATTTCAACCGAGATTCAAAATCTATCACCCTCAAATCTCTTAATTCCAATCTCTAATTTCACTGGCTCATCACAAAAATTTCTTAAACTCATAACTTTAAATTTTCATGCTATATCTCACTCACTTTCGGAACCGAATTCACAATTATTAGTCTCTAGGTCAATTTTTCGGTCCGAACTCACATCTCTAAAAATTCCAGAAAAATTCTCATAATTTCTCAAAAATATAAAACACTCGATTCTATACTCAATTTAACATTTCCACTTCTCTAAACTTCCAATCTCACTCAAATTCAACTATACAACTCAATACTCTTTAAATTCTCAATCACTTCGCAATCTAACCAATTTGACTACTCAATTCCACTTATCACTTAGTTCTTAATAACTCATATCTCACACAATTTCTCACAATTCACAATCACAATTAAATGCTGGAATAATCATGAATGCATGTCACCATGTATGCATGTGCAATTAATCTCATTTATCACTGACGCGAGGTCACTATACGTGCAATTCAATTATGAATGCACTCACTGCTCAATCCACCCAAATACCGATATGCCCTTCACATAGGTAACGGGATGTTACAATTCTCCCCTCCTAAATAAAATTTCGTCCTCGAAATTTCATATACGATTGATCAGGAAGGCAGGGGAGTTACTCCGATTACTATATATGGTCTCTCACTTATTTCACTATATAATCAATTTCGATCAGATATACTGAGTCAATACAATCGATCACTCTTTATCTGTCCTCTATCTTTACACTTATCCTAACCGATTCCTCATAATTACTCACAATGCTTCACTTTTGCTATCAATAATACGTATCACAAATTTCATATAACGCTTAATAAGCCCGAATCATCTTTTAGATTTTGAAACTCAATTTCTAATCCTTGGTTCTATTCATATCACAGTCACATAGAGGCCACTTTATAACGAATCCAGTTTCCCATCTTTCCTCTATCTTATCTAAGTGTATCAGGCCGATGTGATACACCTTGAAACATTTCATTTATTGATTAACAAATTATATCACTTTAGTGTTAAAAGACTAATCTCATAAGATTCCAATGGCCTCAATTCACTCAAATCATTTCATTTTTTTTCTAGGGTTTCTCAATTCTATTTCGAATTCAATTACTCATTAACATAATACACTACACTCATAAAACATTCACTGTACTCGCAATTCACTCTAGACTACACATCGATCCCATGACCCTATAGATTCCAAACACATCAGTTTCATATTTATCTCCAACAGTCAGGGCTGTTGGTCACTCTCACATATAATCATACGACTTTTCATTATGGACCATCAATTTCTCTTTCGATACATTCTACGACAATATTAGGCTCTGATCGCTCTTTGCAATTTCTCTAACAGTCCCTTTTGTCTGCTCTACACATATTTATTAATTACACTTTACACATCACTATCCTCAACAATAGGAGTCAGTTTCAATTCCTCTCCAAGGTTCACAAATTTCAACACCCCATAGGTCTTTGCCAATAATTTATCTACAATAACCCCAAATCTCGTATACATACTTTCCTGGAAAATTTCGCAATTTATCACTATCTCTATCACCATTGAATCTCCCAATGCCATACTCGAAAACTAAATCATTCACTATTCATTCGATCAGATTAAGATTCACTCTTATGAAACTTACATGATTACCAATTTCCTCAACGATGCCAATTTATCATCTTCACTTTTCAAACACATTTAATCGATCATCGGTGCTCATAGTGGCTTTCCAATTTAAATACGATTGGGACACTTTACTCTTCAGTAGTACACCAATTTCCTGATACCCATAATTAATTCGTATAACTCTATAAAATCGATTATCTCCAATGAGGAACAGTTTTTCTCATTACTTTCTCGCCATCGCAACGTATTTTGACACAACTTCCTATACCTTAGTTCTCCACATAACCCAATTTATTGCCATCGTTACACACTGGTTGTTAACACATTCATCATATATCTTTTGTACTTTCAAATCACACTTGCACAAAACATACACAAATTTATATTCTTCTCATATTCACAATTAACATTTCCTCAACATTCAACAATTCTCTTACACAATCAGAGTCATCTCATCAACATAATGTACACTTTTTTTTTCAGTAACATATTTTATCTCTTACACTTGAGTATCCGCTAGGATTAGGACTCCTTTTCTTCATTTCAAAAATTTATCTCATCAAAGATCACTCTTAAATCAGATTACCGGATTAACAAAACCTTATCAATCATTAACACTGTTGGCCAAAACCTTATCAATCAACTATTTCTCATCACTATTTATCAGTCACTCTTAATCCCTCGAGAAGGTCAATTTTGATTACGCATAAATTTTTCCCAATAAAAGTAATTCATATCATGCATTACAAGATTAGAGCATTCCTTGTAATGAGGCTCTATAAGGCATTTAAACAATTTCATTCACACTAATATCTTGTATGCACTGCTATAATCACCACATCATATCTGAATAGGCACTCACATCGATTGACTCATTAGTAGCCCATACTACTAAGAACACTGAAATCCCACTTAATTCTCGATAACCTTTCTCTTTTGGTACCAGTTCTCGATCATTAATAGTCTCACTTCTTTTTCAATTGATCGCTACTAACATTCTCATGTCTTGCTCTAACTCATCTCGAACTTGGGGCCATAGGAATTATAATCGGAACTTATTTAATAGGCCACCTATTTTCCTCCTATATCATATTCACTTACGCTCAATCCTTTCACCCATAAGGGTGATTCCACTATCAAATGTACGCCACAAAGGACAATAAAATCTGAGCTCAACAACTTTTCTTTTTGCACCCGTCCTCGTGCAAGAAGATCGAATACAATCTCTATTCATTCCCAATTGATCAACATAAACACTTTCATTCTGTAAGAATCGGACTGGCAAATTTCCACTAACTCATTAGTTGCTTCCGATGCCTTTTCCACAAATAAGACAATTACGTTTACTATTTTTGCTTACCACGGGGTTCCCATAATCAGGTATGTATTCACTTAGGCAAGTCAGCTGAACCTTAATCACTTTTTCATCTACCATTATCAGTATTTTACAATTTAATCTTTTCATAATTGTCTCATACCCACGAACTTATCACACTCAATCATTTTCATAGCTATACACAATCATTCTTGATTTCTCACTAAGACAATCGATTCTCAGTCATAAATCATTATTCATAACTCTCGTCACAGTAATCAATCTCAATTGTAACTTTTCTATATCATAGAACACTTTATTTTCATCCACTTTATACGCTTGACCTCTTACCATGTCTATCATATCTCTATTAATCCATAACTATAACTTCATATCCTACATTTGAGGATATGCCCCGATATAACACGGGTGTCGCATGATCCTTAATATATCCATCATTATCGATACACTTAATCGCCTCTTATTGGATCAAACTATGCACGCTCTGTGATTTCAGAATGTACATAGCTTTCTCTTATCACATTCTCACACATTATCATTTTCCTCACTATTGCGAACCGCTCAAACGACTGATACATGCTAATGCATGTGACTCATATGCTAGACTGGGGATCAGTTGTCACTGTCTGCTGAGACATGACTTAGATGCATGCATTTGACACATTTTTCTCAGAACGCCCATGTAAGATTGTACTTCTGGGCTCTGATACCACAAATGTAGCACCCCACTCCTGCCAGACCCGAACCCGATATCTATGGTGATATCCGAGCCCGTGCCCTGCGAGGGTGGTGTACTAGAGCAATCACTACAATTTAAAACTTTGAAATCATTTGTCTTTTTACAAAATTACTCACACACTAAAACAATTAGGCCCACTGAACAAAATCACCAATATGAATAACTTGCAGAAATTCAATACATATAAGACATCACTACACTAATGCAGACGTGAACCGATCCCGACATCGAACTCTGACTCGCTCGCGGTAATCATACTCCCGTTTGTCCAACGGGGTACTCTTCGATCCCTGAAAAATAATTGCAATGTTGGGTGAGTTTACGAACTCAATGAGAAACCATCGTCGATGGTTCACCCAACTCATGCATATATATTCAATATATCGCATACTCACAATTTACAATTTGAACACTATCAACAACTTGACATTTCACTATAATCACAAATTAAACACATCACTGAGAAGTCATCACATTTCACTTCATCTCATGCATTGCATTTACACATATAAGGCGACGCCTTTCACACTAGTCACAATGTATCACTCATACACATTCTCAATTTCACTACACAGTCAGATGCATATGTATGCAAATTCTCATTTTATGTCGCTGTTGTGACTGAGCATTATCATTGTCCCGATACGGGCACTTTTCACACTAATCACTTTTCTGGCAAGTAGGAGAGCCCTCTGGGTATGCACTACTGCCCACTCACATTTGGGATAGGAGAGCCCTCTGGGTACGCACTATTTCCTTTCACAATAATCGCATTTTAGGCAAGTAGGAGAGCCCTCTGGGTATGCACTACTGCCATTTTGGCCTTAGGCCCATTGGCTAATATCGAGTTTAAAGCTCTGATCACTAAGCTCCAGTCACAACTGATTAATTACCACTTATGTTCATGCTTAGCATGCACTTACACAGTCACTATCGCATCTCTATATGTATATATATCACTTCACTCGCTTATCACAGTCAAAACACTTACTCATAATTCTTTACACTAATTCGCATTCAAAATGCTCACATTTCTAGTAGATATCACTTCATTCACTTATCTCAAGTATTCACATTCACAACACATTTCACATTTAATCACAACCTCGGCACATTTATCTCGCAATCGTAACACTCACACTGGCAACTAAATGGCACATTCACAAAGACTTTTATTAGCATTCTCAAACATTCACTTCACATTTATAACACATTTCACATGTATCTCATTCCACTACACTTAGCATACTCAGAACCCTTATTCACATTCTCAGAGTATTCACTTATAATCTCAGCACATTAGTCTCACGACTATAAACAATCACATTCACACAATCACTATCTTCTATTGCATTTAGCTCAATCACTTTACATTTATATCACTCACTTTAACACTTATTTCATACACACTCACAGCACATTTAATCACATAAAAGCTGAGGAACTAACTAGGTTACTCACCTGTAACTTCCGAGCTCTTTGCTCGAAGTCCCAAGAATGTCCGTGGTCTGACGATCCAACGGCGCCTCTATATCAATTCAAGTAAATTCTCATCACTAATTGCTCATTTAATCAAATTCACTAATGCACATGTCTCAATTCGCAATGATATGATGCATGATCATGATTTCCAGCTCTCTAATCCAATCCCGCTATCTCTTACTTCACAACCACAATTCACTATTCACTAGGCCTATCTCAATCATGAAGTCCTCAATTCAAACTCTAATTGTCACATTATAACACTTAGGTCACAATTGATACTAGATTTGATTCACTTTCGATAATTCACGATCCCTCTAGAATAATTCAACTCTCAATTAATACCACACTTGTAGACCTCTTTCTCTAGTTCACAACGAATCAAAAATCATCTCAATTGGAGGTCTACACTAAAAGATATGTCATAAAACCCAAATCACTTTCATCTCAAATTCCTTTCTTCGCCGCAACCTCACACGTTCGTCATGGGCGACAGAGACGCCGCCACATGGCGTTGAAACCATTCGCCATGACGTGAAGTCCATTTCACGCCGCGCGACGTCACCTAGCCCTCGTCATGGCGTGGACTTTCGCCACTTCGCCGCGACGCCTATTAACCACACATCGCGGCGTCTAGAGCCTTCCGCCGTCATGACGTCAATTAAACATTTTAATCTAATTAAATCACGACGTCGATCGGTTCGTCTCCCCAAATCGCATTTCCGCCATTAATGCTGTCTCTCACAACCCAATCACTCATTCAACTACTCTATCATGCCATAAATGCTAACAATAACCATAAATACAGCATTAAACACAGTAACACTTACCAAGTCAAATGATCGACGGAAACCCTAAAAATCACCGCAAATCTCTAGCTTCTTCTCCTTCCTTTCCCAAGCACGATGAACCTCAACGCTAGCCAACCTCAATATTTCCCCGATCTCTAACAACTCTTTCACTCACAAAGAAGGGAAACCAACGAAATCTCCAAGGGAGAAGCTCGCAATCGCCGACGGAGAAGGAGGAAGGTAAAGGAAAAATGTTAAAACCCTAACTCCCAAATCTCTTATATATTTATATATATATATTCAGGGCTGATTTCAACTGAGATTCAAAATCTATCAGTCCTCAAATCTCTTAATTCCAATCTCTAATTTCACCGCTCATCACAAAATTTCTTAAACTCATAACTTTAAATTTTCATGCTATATCTCACACACTTTCGAACCGAATTCACAATTATCGATCCTCTAGGTCAATTTTTTCATCCAAACTCAAATCTCTAAAATTTCAGAAAATTCTCATAATTTCTCAAAATATAAAACACTCGATTCTATACTCAATTTAACATTTCCACTTCTCTAAACTTCCAATCTCACTCAAATTCAACTATACAACTCAATACTCTTTAAATTCTCAATCAGTTCGCAATCTAACCAATTTGACTACTCAATTCCACTTATCACTTAGTTCTTAATAACTCATATCTCACACGCTTCTCACAATTCACAATCACAATTAAATGTCGGAATAATCATGAATGCATGTCACCATGTATGCATGTGCAATTAATCTCATTTGTCACTGACGCGAGGTCACTATACGTGCAATTCAATTATGAATGCACTCACTGCTCAATCCACCCAAATACCGATATGCCCTTCACATCGGTAACGGGATGTTACAGGTAGACAAGTGCACCTGACTCAGATGGGACCACCACAAACCCAAAGAAAGCATATAATTCACACAATTCGAAATTATTGGCCGTAACTGGCCTTTTCAAAGTCACTTTCGCATAATTAGGCCAAACTGGAAAATCTTTTCCCGAAATCGCACATTCGAGTCTTTTTCACTTAACAAAACATGATACAACTAATTTCTCACATAATTCACATTCAAAGAACATCACATACAAGTGAAAAACATAACAAGGAGTAATTCATACTAACATTTTAAGTCATTAAAAAACATCAATTTGCCAAAATCACATAATCAATCCTTTTCACTTATCAAATCATTTCGCCAACATTTCCAACATAAATCTACATTCAAGAGACACCACATTCAAGTTTAAATCCTCACAAAGAATAATTGATACAAACTTCTTAAATCATTGGAAAGCATTAATTTGCATTTATTATAAAAACGTTAAATTACTTATTAACTCAATTATTAAGGAATCACCCACCTTAATTCCTTAAGCTCTAGGATTGATTAATTTGCCTCTCCTCAACTTTCAGTGGCCTCTCTAGACCTTCATTAAGCATAATAATCCCATAAGCATAAGAGATAGCAAAATTCATAATCCTTAGGAAGAGAAAACATGAATTAACACCTATCTAACTTTACCCATAACTTAACTAAGCTTTTAACATCAAAACCCATCCATAAAACCATAAATTTCGAAATTTTTCTTACCTTAGAGAGAGACCCACGAATTTTCTTCTTGCTTTTAATGAAAGCTTAAGCTCTTTCTCTTCCCTTCTTCTTAAAGAAACTCTTAAAATCTTCTTTCCAAAGCATAAAAACCTAAGCCTTTACCTCTCTTCTTCTTCTTCTTCTTCTTCTTCTCCCTCCCTTGGCCGAAAGTCACCTTCTTGCTTTCTCCTTGAAATTTCGAAGCCTTCTTTCTTAAAAGCCTTAAGGGACTTTGCTTTTAACTTAAACCTAAGCCCTCAAAAACGTTGTAGTTTCATCTTTACCTTCCTTTCCCCTTAATCTTCGTAAGTCTATTAAAAGACTTAGGTAAGTTAAGTTGCTTCCTCTTCATTTACGGCAACCCCATAATTATTTCCTTTCTTCTTCATTTAAATAACCTTTAAAAGGGCTAAAAGCCCACTTTATTTACCTTAAGCCTTACAAACCTAAGCAAACTTCCTAATTTATCCTAACTCCATCTTAAGTCTTTAAATTCTAACAATTTATCAAATTTCAAATTTTAACTAAATCCCTCCAATTAATTGCTATTAACTCCCAAATTAATCAATCTAGCTAAAAGGAATTATCAATCTAAACCTCAAAATAAAATAAATCATGCTTAATGCGAATCGGGGCCCAACACAAAGGAATCTTTACCTATCTTACCGATTCCAATTATCTTTCCCTGCTGGTTGTCTCCGAAAGTCACCGATCCTACCTTCTTATACTGAAGATCAAGGAACATAGACCTTCTTCCCGTCATATGCCGCGAGCAGCCACTGTCTAAATACCAACGATGCTTGTCGCATCTTCCAAAGAAGGATATCTGCAGGAGAAACTATTTTATATTTTGGTACCCATATTTTCTTGGGTTCTTTCTGGTTAGTAATATGCATATAATGAGTCCTTTGATACCTTTTACTAGATTTTTGATGAATACGTGTTTGGTAATACCTTTTATTTTGAGACAAAGGCTTTTTATTATAATGAGACTTATTATCCGTAAACCCTAATCCAGTTTTATCATTCGGATGTCTACATTTTTCTAACATCTCATTCATTCTCTTTGTACTCTCAGTGAATGTAGCTAAATAAGATGAAAGACTCTTAATTCTAAGCTTCAACTGATTTATCTCATCAGTTTTATCTACAACTTTCTTTTTCTCCTCTAGTTGTTTCTTTAAGCAAATATTTTCTCTCTCTAAGTCTTCTATATATTTAAGATTTTCTGCATACTTCTTCTTTAACAGTTTATACTGTTTCAGAATAGCATGAGAATCCTCTAATAGTTCTGAATAAGTATCATGCAAGTTATCGTATTCAAAAGTTACCTCCTCATCACTTTCTTCTTTGGCTACTAGGCAGATATTCGCATGTTCAGATGTTTTGGAACTTGCATCTGATTCTGATGAATCTAGATCTTCCCAAGTTGCCATCATGTTTTTCTTTGCCATCATGTTTTTCTTTCCTTCTCTACTCTTCTTTGGTTTCTTCTTTAGAGTAGGACATTTGGACTTGTAATGTCTAGGTTGATTACTCTCATAGCATATGATAGATGTCTTTTCTGCTTTACCATCATCTTTGCTATTCTTCTTGAAGGACTGATTTCTTTTGGACTTCTTCTTCCACATCTGTCTTATCTTCCAGGAAATGAATGATAATTTTTCATCTTCATCACTTGACTCTTGTTATGATTCGCTTGAGTCATCATTCTTTGATTCTTCAATTTTTAGTGCTTTCGATGACTTTCTCCTTCTTTGATTCTTGTGGTTCTTCTGTTCGGCCTTCAGTGCTATTGACTTGTCCCGTTTGGGCTTGTCTTCAGCATCGAGCTCTACTTCATGAATCTTCAGTGATCTAAGCAACTCGTCAAGCTTTAGCGCGCTCAAATCCTTAGCTTCCTGCACTGCTGTAACTTTTGGTCTCCACCTCTTCGGAAGACTTCTTAAGATCTTTCTTACGTGATCTTGGTTATTGTACGTTCTTCCAAGGGCTTTCAATCCATTGACAATTGTTTGAAATCTTCCAAACATTTGATTAATAGATTCTTCTTCTTTCATCTTGAAAAGCTCGTACTGGTGCACAAGAATGCTTATTTTGGATTCTTTGACCTGGTTTGTGCCTTCATGAGCGATGGACAATGTGTCACACATCTCCTTCGCGGTGTTGCATCCGTGAAATTTGTCATACTCACTCCTGCTCAGGGCACACGTCAAGAAGAATTTCGCCTTACAGTTCAACTGAATTCTCGCCTTTTGGTCAGCAGTCCATCTGGTTCGTGGAATAAGATTTCCATCTTCATCTGCTGGTGTATATGGTCCATTCTCTATCACATCCCAAAGGTCGACATGAGTAGATTCTATAAACAGTCACATTCTATCTTTCCAGTAATGATAGTCTTCTCCGTTGAATGCTGGAGGTCTAGTGACTGAGGCACCTTCTGCAATGTATATATGTGATTCTGTCATTATCTTTAATCCACACTTTGCTACAGTGATTCTTGGATACCAAGCTCTGATACCAATTGAAGTAAATCACACGTTAGTACAATGCTTATAATACGATATACGAATACATGAGAAGGGGGTTGAATAGTATATTTCCCTTTTTGAAAACTCTTTCAAAGAATGTTTTGTTAAAACCAAATTCTTTTCACAGAAACCTTGGTGAGTTCGAATTAATCAAAACTTTGAAAACTTGTTTCGAAATCTAAGTAATAACAAAACTTTGAACTAAAAGAGAGATAGAGTAGAGTAGAAGTTGACACAGCGATTTTATACTGGTTCCCCATAAACCGTGGGCTACGTCCAGTCCTCAGAAGTCTTTCTGAGATTTCACTATCTCTTCAATGTTTACAAGTATTCTTTCTGAGCCTCTTCAGGTCTCAACACTCAGTATTCTTTCACTCTTAGCCTCTGCAGGCTATCTGTACAACTTTCTTACAAACGTATTTGAACTATGTTACAGCAATACTAGCTCTCAGCTATATCGCATAATAATCTCACAAAAACTTTTCGTTCGCGTAATTTCAATAATATTCTCTAACATTTTAATCTTCGACTTCAACTCATATTTATAGTCTTCATCTGTAACTGCTTCTTGATTCTTTCTTCTTGAATCTTGCTTCTTGAATCTTGTTTCCTGAATCTTGAAAGAAACGGTTAATCAGTTAAGTTTTGTAACTAACTCGAACTGACTCTTGCGTCTGCTTTTGACTTCTTCGTCTGCTTTTGAATTCTGCGTCTGCTTTTATGCGTCTGCTTTTCTGCGTCTACTTTTTAACTTCTGCGTCTGTTTTTCAACTTCTGCATCTGCGTCTGCTTTTCTGCGTCTGTTTTTTAACTTCAAATGCTCGCTTTCAACCTGCGTCATGTTTGCTTTTTACTCGCATCTCTTTTTAACTTCGTATACGCTTTTTAACTTCGTATGCATGTCTACTTTTTTACTTCTGCGTCCATTTTTTACTTCTACGTCTACTTTTCAATCTGCGTCTGCTTTTTGCTTTGCATCTATTTTCCAATCTGCGTCTGCTTTTCATTTTCATTCTCATTCTTCATCTGCTTTTTCTTTTTCAATGTTATTCACCAAAATCATATATATGTAAAGTCATTTTGACTCAACAGGACCCAATTTGATTTTGGAAGTTCTAAGCTAGGGTTTTGGTTTTTCTAGCCTAGATGGGCTATGGGTAGGTTAGGTTTAAATTCAATTTTAACATTTCTTTAATTCTTGAATTTTGTGCACTTTCTTTGAATATATGGATTGAACGAAGATTGGTTTAATTGAAAGGAATCAAGGAAATTATACTCAAGAGAGAGAGGAAGGGCAATCTTGAGATTGGACATCCAACAATTTAGGTGGGTACTATGTTTTTCGTTATTGTGTGATGGGAAATGCCCTATTTGTATGTATGATTGCGTTAAATGACATAAATGTTGAATTGTGGTGAATATCTGAAAATGTATGATGAAATCGGATATGTTTTCTTGAAATAAATGAAAAGTATGAAATTATGCGAAATTGATGAAATGAAAGAAGCATAAGGATGCAAAATTGCGATTGACTAATTGAGCATAGATATTTGTGATTGGGCAAGAGAGAAAACCGTTTCGTTAGTCACGTGCACGTTGACCTATAGCCTTTTCCCTGCTGTCCGCTTGAGGCCACGAGATCCTAAGAAATCAGACTCGTTTTGTTCACGGTATAAACCGTTTCGTTCCATGGAAACTCTCTAACCATTGGTTATGCATTTCATTATGAAGTTGTTGAAAATGATGCATAATAAAGTGCTATGATTGATAAAAGATTTCATGATATGCTTTAGGTGATAAATTTCGATTGTTTATGAATTATGGGATGAAGTTGCTAATAAACTAGATTGCTTGATATATGTGTATTTGTACATGTGGTATGGATCATTGCCGATGGCTATAAACGTATTAGCCACTGAGTCGAGTTGCTCCCCCACTTTCCCTCCTCAGGTGCAAAACAAGTCGAGCGTGAACCTTGCAAGGCGTCGGAAACTCCAACACTTTAGATACTTTTGTACTAAGTTAGTAACTAGCCATTTTGGATAGCTTTTTAAGCATATCAAACATTGAACATCTCATGTATTGTGTATCTTGTGCTAAATTCTTGATGGATATGTTGATATGTAATTAGAGCTACGCATGAACATTTATTTTGGTTGGAGATGAGTATGAGCATAATTGTGTTGCTTTATGGATAATGTATGACTTTTGTGAAAGAAGAATGTGTAGGTACATCTTCTTCATTATTGAGTTTGGAATTGGTCATTTGTTGCGCAATAGTATGTTGGAGGTTTGAAGGGTATATGAGCTGATTTGGTTGAGTTAGAGCTCAAAAGTACCGAAGGGTACTTGGTAGTGGGTGAAAATTTCAGAAAATTGTGTTTTGACAACTTCCGGGTATAATTGACATTAAATGTGATTGTATTGAAAATGAGGAGTAGAAGGAGTAGAAAGAATGATCTTGGTATGAGTTGTGATAAGGAAAGATTTAGAAATAAAATTAGTAGAGATCTGAAAAATGTTCACTGAGTATGCTTCGGTCTGTTAGCCATAACTTTTCCTCTAATTGTCCAGATGAGATGATTCTTAATTTGGATTAAACTAGATATATTTGCCTATATTTTTTATGAAGACATCGAATTTCAATTCTATCCCTAAGAGTCTCAAAAGTTGTCATGAAGTTAAGAATTTGGTGCAGTATGTTGGTGTATGAATGGGAAGTTCGTCTTCAGATTTTAAAGGCAAATTTGAGATTGATATAAAAATATTTTGGCAAAGTTGTCTTCTGGAAAGTTATAGATATTTCTTTTATATTTCCAACGGTATATACTATGAAAATGTTGGATATCGGAGTCAAACGTTATGATCCTTATAAATCGAGATGTTCTGAGCGAAAAGCAAATGATAGAAATGAGACGGAAGAAAAGCAGACGATAGAAATGAGCCGGAAGAAAAGCAGACGATAGAAATGAGATGGAAGAAAAGTAGAAAATAGAAATGAGACAGAAGAAAAACAGACGATAGAAATGAGATGGAAGAAAAGTAGACGATAGAAATGAGACAGAAGAAATGAGACGTTGGAAATGAGACGATAGAACTAAGACGAAAGGAAAGTGAGATGATGCAAAAGTAAGACGATACAGAATTAGGCTTTGATTTCTTCATAAATGTTATAGATTTAGAAGTCCTCTTTCCAATGGTCCAAAAACGAAGTCAATCGGACCTCTTTAGCAAAATTTATGGCATTTGAACTGAGACATGTACATTTCAGGTGAGGACATAAACGTGTTGGAGTCTTTTGGACATAACTTCTTCTCTAGACCTCCAAATGACCTGATTCTTGAACCATGGGATTCGTAAGACTTTTCTCTACATCTCCACCAATAATTGAAGTTATCTGAAATTTATGGTGAGAGATTGAGTGAAAAGAGTGAGACAGGTACAGTGAGTGTGTTCTTCAATCATATGAATTGGCATTATCTCACTGAATGTGCCTCAATATTTTGGTAATATCTTGATCTATGGAGATCCAATCGAGTTGATTCTTATTGAAAATTAAACTAGAGATATGGAGTTACAACTTACCTGAAAGAATTAAATTTCAATTTGGGCCTTAAGATTTTCAATTTTTGGACCGAATTCGAGCGTAGTATTCAGTCTTGATATAAATGCGAGCCCTCCATGTGGCTATATTTTCGAATGTTAGACTTCGGCAGCGGGGTCCAACATTGTTTGGTATCAAAGCTTAGGTTCTCTCCTAGGCTTAGCATGCATAGTAGGTTAACTTGTTTTCCTAAGTGATTAATTGTTGCATTGTGAATTGATTATTTGCATTAAGTGATATGCATATCATGCATACACATAGGAACTAAGATTAAAATGAATTGTAAGCCAATCATTAGTAATTTCATTGAAGGAGTAAGATGTCACCTCGTAGAAGGAAACGAGGAGTTCTACAAGGTTCAAATGCACCTGACTCTCCACTAAGGGTGTAGAGCACCGATGAGTCGGTAGCCCCGGGAGTTGCTGAGGCTTCCTTAGGGCAAAGTAGTGAACCCATTCGATCTCAGACACAAAAGTTGCCTAGTCAATCAGAGCAAGTGCCTACACTGGGTCCAAGATTGTTCCAAGCATTTACTCAGGCCTTTGTCCAGGATATGGGTCAAATGCCGCAGGCATCTGCATCGGCCCCAGTTAAAAGGGGAAACAGTTTGACAAGCTAAGGAAGTATGGAGCAGTGGATTTTTATGGGACCACAGATCCTAAAGAAGTCGAGACCTGGTTGAGGAGGACAGAGAGGGTATTGGAGCACTGTGAAGATGATGAGAGGGTTGTTTATGCCGCTAGTCTGCTTTAAGGGGATGCTTTGCATTGGTGACAGTGTGTACTAGGGAGCCAGTTAAAACCAACAGGGTTGGCATGGCAGGATTTCCTCACTGCTTATAAGAAGAAATATGTGTCTGAGGTGTACATTCAGCAAAAGCAGAGGGAATTCCTGAGTCTCGCCCAGAGGGAGTTGACAGTTAACGAGTATGAGCGCCGATTCACATAGTTGTCAAGATATGCTACTAAGATGATGTTGAGTGAGGCTACTAAGCGTCGCAGGTTTGAGTCAGGACTACACCTAGCAATCAGAGAAAAAGTGGTAGTGCAGAATTTTTGTGACCTCCAATAGCTAGTTGAAGCAACGTTGAGGATTGAAAACATCGAAAACATCAAGAGTGTTGTCAGCAAGAAAAGAAAGGTTAGAGAGCAGTCCAAGAGGGGAGGTGGTACTTCTATGCCTGATGTTGGGACCCGATCCGGAGACCGGATCCCAACCTGAAAGTAGAAAACGGAATTGAAAAATCCCACTCAATAGGGTTTTCAATTAAAAATCCCTCACAGCACAAACACTAAAATTGGTTCCAAAATACTCAAACCCAAACATTTTTCTAAACTTCATGCACTGAAATTCTTTCAAAACCCCAAAAGTTTCAAAATGATCTTACCTTCATTCTTCACCAAATGAAGGGATCTGTTAAGTCAAAATGACTTTACTTAGATATAATTTTGATGTATAACAAAGAGAAAAATAAAAGACGAAACAAATACAGATGAAACAAAAGCAGACGAAGAAATACAGACGAAGCAATGCAGACACTAAGGAAAAGCGAACGCGAGCCTTAAAAGAAGAAAAGCGGAACGAGCATTTAAAAGAATAAAAGCGAGCCTTGAGACACAAAAGAGGAAAACAGACGCAGACGCAGACACAAAAGAAAAAATAGACGAAGACGTCAATTAAAAAACAGACGCAGAAGAAGAATTGAAAAGCAGACGCAAGAGTCAGTTCGGGTTAGTTACAGAACTCAACTGATTAATCGTTTCTTTTAAAGATTCAAGAAACAAGATTCAAGACGCAAGAATCCAGAAACAAGAATCAAGAAGCTGTTGGATGAAGGCTATAAATACAAGTTGAATTCGAAGATTACAATGTTAGTTGCTAAGTTAAAAAATTAGCAGAAATACATCTACGCAATCGTAAAAAGCATACTATGCAAATTAGCCGAGAGCTATTTTTACTGTAACAAGTTTCAAACACTTTGCTGTGAAGAAGTAGTACAGTAGCCTGTAGAGGCTAAGTGTGAAAGAATACTGATTGTAGAGACCTGAAGAGGCTCGTAAAGAATACTTGTAAAAGTTGAAGAGATAGTGAAATCTCATAAAGAACTCCACTGGACGTAACCCACGGTTTGGGGTGAACCAAGATAAATCACTATGTCAACACTACTCTTACTATATCTCTCTTTTAGATTCAAGTTTTATCATTACTTAGTTCGTAAACAAAGTTTTCAAAGTTTTGATTAATTAGAATCTATCTAAAGTTTGATAAAAGAATTTTATTTCTAACAAACTATTTTAAAAGAATTTTTCAAAAAGGGGAATACACAATTCAACCCCCCCTTCTCGTGCATTCTTATATCGTTTTATAAGGTTTGTATTAACGTGTGATTCACTTCAATTGGTATCAGAGCCTGGTATCTAAGGATCACTATAGCAAAGTGTGGATCAAAGATAATGGCAGAATCACATATATACATTGCAGAAGTAGCCTCAGTCACTAGACCTCCAGCATTCAACAAAGAAGATTATCATTACTGGAAAGATAGGATGCAGCTATTCATAGAATCTACTCATGTCGACCTTCGGGACGTAATAGAGAATAGAGCTTATACACCAGTAGATGAAGATGGGAATTCTATTCCACAAATCAGATGGACGGCTGACCAAAAGGCGAGGATACAGCTGAACTCAAAAGTGAAGTTCTTCTTGACCTGTGCCCTAAGCAGGAGCGAGTATGAAAAAGTCCACAGATGCGATACTGCGAAGGAGATGTGGAACACATTGTCCATTGCTCACGAAGGCACCAGCCAAGTTAAAAAATCCAATATAAGCATTCTTGTCCACCAGTACGAGCTTTTCAGGATGGAAGATGAAGAATCTATTGATCAAATGTTTGAAAGATTTCAAACAATTGTCAATGGATTGAAAGCTCTTGGAAGAACGTACAACAATCAAGATCATGTTCGAAAGATCTTAGGAAGTCTTCCGAAGAGGTGGAGACCTAAAGTTACTACGGTGCAGGAAGCCAAAGATTTGAGCGTACTAAAGCTTGACGAGTGGCTTGGATCCTTGAAGATTCTTGAAGTTGAACTTGATGCTGAAGACAAGCCCAAACGGGACAAGTCGATAGCACTGAGGGCCGGACAAAAGAATCACAAGACTCAAAGAAGGAGGAAGTCATCAAAAGCGTTAAAGATTGAAGAATCAAAGAATGATGACTCCATCCAATCAGAACAAGAGTCAAGTGATGAAGATGACAAATTATCTTTCATATCTAGAAATGTTGGGCCCCGATTCGCATTAAACATGTTGAAATTATGTTGAGGCATGTTTAAATTATGAGGTTTTAGTTTGATAATTTTTTTAATTGTGGTTGGAATAAATTGAGGATATTATTGCTTAAGTTAAGAAATACTAAATGAAGGGATTTAGTGACATGTGATTTGGTGATAAATTATTATTTGTGATATATTGTTAGTATTGAAAAGAAGTATATGAATTGAGGGTTTTATTTGTTTAGGCTAATAAAGATTACATGGAGGAATAGGGTTTTATGAGTTATTAGAATTTAAATAGAATAAGTTTAAATGCTTTTAAGGCTAGTGGGCTTTTAGCCCTTTCCAATGGTCTTTGTATTGTAAGTAAATGAAGAAGACATGGTGAATGAAGAGGAAGCCCATTGGAAGCCCACGAAATGTTAGCTTAGGTTATTAGTTAATTAAGTAAATAAAAGACAACTTAAGTCTTCCTCTAGAAAGCTCACGAAACTAGCTAAAAAGAAACAACAAAGAAGAGAAAGAGAGATGGAAGTTTCGGCCATCAAAGAAGAAGAAGAAGATGAAGAAAAAGAGGTAGGGTTTTTGTGTTTTATGTAAGAAGAAAGTTTAAAGGAAGAGATTTCGTGGGTGTCATACAAGAAGAAGAGTTTGAAAAATCCAAGAAGAGAAGAGAGAAGAAATTTTCAAAGAGGAGAGAGGAAGGAGAAGAAGAAAGGAGTTGGGGTTTTGTTGTTTCTTGCTTGAGAGAAGTGTTCTAAGGGTTTCTTGAAGGAGAAAGAAGAAGAGGAAGAGTTGAAGGAGAAAATCAGATTTCGTGTGTCTTTTATATGGGTAAGGAATTCGAAATTTGTTGGCTAATTAGATGGGTTTTGATGATAATGATTTAGACAAGGTTTGGGTAAGGTTATAAAGAATAAATTTCATGCTTTCCATTCTGTCAAAATTTTCCAGCATTGATATGTAGGGATTTTCGAAAAGCATGGAGTAAATTGATAGAGGTTATGGTTGGTATAGCTTGGAAATGGTATTAGTAAAGTTAGATAGTTTTTAAGTTAAGTTTTTGTCATTCTTGGAAAATTCCAGCATGTGTATTTGTTGTTAATTCATGGTTTTGTTGTTAGGTTTTATTCTTTCTTGGTTTGAAGAGTGTTTTGTGAAGGAATAAGGAAAGAAGAAGAGTTGGAGGCTTTGTTAAAAAAAATCAGCATTGGTGGGTCTCTTTAAGGCTTGAAATTTTCGAAAAGTTGGATTAAGCTTGAGAGGGGTTATGGGTGGTTATAGCATAGGAAAGGTATAGGGAAGGTTAGGTTAGTTGAAATGGAAGTTTTTCCATTCTTTTAAAATTTCAGCATTTTGATCTTTAGTAATTAGAATTGTTATGCTTTGATTAGGTCATTTAAGGCAAGTGGAGATTGGAGAAGGGCAAGTTAACACATTTCAAAGCCAAAGAAGTCAAGGTGGGTAGTATATTTATAATGTGAATTATGGGCCAATTATCTGCTTTTGAAAAATAAAGAAAGTGAAAGGGTTTTCAAATTTTTGTTTCAAATGATTTGAGAAATAGCTATATCGTTCTTCTTGATAACTGATTTTCATAAATTGCTATGATTTCTGCATTCTATGAGTTTATGTGATTTCATTGATTGATGTGATTTCATTGATTTAAATATGCTGAGAATGATTATCATAAGATCATATGATTTCGATTATGTTATGCCTGTATAAAGAGTTCATGGCATCCTGAATATCTGATATGGAATATGTGTTATTTGGGCAAGAGAGTAACGTCCTGTTAGTCACATGCACGTCGACATAATAGCCTTCTCCCAGCTGCCCGTTTATGGGCCTACGAGATCCAGAAACGGACTCGTCCTGTTTACGGTATAACCCTCGGGTTATCCGTCCTGTTCTACGGAACTCTCGAGCCAATTGATTGTGCATTGCATTTTCGTATAGTTATGGATAGTGCATGATTAAGTGTTATGTGGTGCATACCTAAATTGAATGGTTCATATATTCTTGAAAATAGGGATTTTTGAAGGAATACGATATTGATGATTTCAACATTTATGACTGTTTTGAAGAAAAACGGAAAGGTTTAAGAAATACGTTTTGAAAAGGATTTTTTCTGTGTAATATGATTAATGGAAAAAGAGTTTAAAAAGGTTTTGCTTATTTTCCATTATAAATGTGTTATCCATGGAGTCGTCATGCTCACCCCCCATTTCCCTCTTCAAGTATCAAGCGAGAAATTGAGTAATCGCATCGGGATTGAGGCAACTCCGATGCAATGTGTTTTTAAAGTCATGTTTGAGAAAACAAGGCATTAGTTTGTTCTTTGTACTTGTTTTTATCTCTTTGAATGTAATCGGGCTGGAAGCCCTTAAAAGCATTGTATTTGTTTATTTAAATATTAAGGTTATGTATGTCCAAAGTATGTATGGATGTATGGTTGTATGTTTGAAAATGTTAAAAGAAAAGATGAGATGGTGTTTCATTAGGAATTGAAATGATGAAATGATAGATGCCTAAGATTGTGATATTGCCCTTTTGAGTTGATGTTTGGGATGTGCTATGGTGTTTGGAAGATTGAAGTGGTTTTATGCAGGTTTGAAGTTGGGATGAATGAAATTGAAGATTTATATAGATGCATTTTCGGGGAGGTGCTGTCCATTTTTTTAAAAAATGGGCAGCCACTTGTTTTAGGTTTTAGGCCATGTTAGTGTTGGGCCCCGAAAATTTTTATTTTATTTGAATTAATTAATTATTTATTTATGGATTTATTCGTTAAATTATTTTTATTTTGCCTTAATTGATTTAATTATGTGTCCATATAAATATTTTTTATGTTGGGCTTGAGATTAGAAGTTAGAAATTTAATTGAAGGCTTGGGCCTAATATTGGAAAGTATGGGCTTTTAGGAATGAATGGAAGAAGGTTAAGTGGTTTAGAGTAGAGTGGGCTTAAGAAGAGGAGGAGGAGAGCCCAATAGCAAAACTATGTAGTTTTGGGAGGAGATGTAAAGGAAATAAATGAGTTAAATGAATAAAAAGGAAGAGGAGAGGAGATTGTCGTAGAACACCAAAGGAGAAGAAGGAAAACGTGAAAGAGAAGGAAAAGAAGAGAGGATTGGCTAAGCCCAAGGAGAAGGAGAAAGAAGAAGAAAAGTGGAAAAAGGGAAGAGAAATCAAGAGCTTAAGGTAAGTATCTATCTTCCTTTGAGTTAGATTCAAGAAATGGGATGAAATGAAGGTTAGGGTTTGTGTAGGAATGAAGAAAGAAAGAAGAGATGAGTGGTTTTGTGATTCCTAAGCTAGGGTTTTGGTTATTCTAGCTTAAATGAGCCATGGGTAGGTTAGGTTAAGGTTAATATTAGTTTTCCTTTAATTTATGAATATTATAACCTTTCCTATGAATTTAGAAATTGATTGGAGATGTGTTTTATTGAAGGGAACCAAGGAAACCTCACTCAAGAGAGAGAGGAAGGACATTTGTGAACTCAGATTTTCGACATTTTAGGTGGGTAATGCGTTTATAGTCATTATGTAATGGGTGACCTTGTATGCTTATGTGCTTTGCTTTATATTTGTGTGAAAAGTTGATTTCCGATGAATATTTGGATATGTATGTTAAATGTGGCATCTTGCCTTTGAAAGAAATGTAAAGTATGGAATTGTGCATACTTGAAAGTATGAATGAAACTATTTGAGCATAGATTATTTGTGTGTATGGGAAAGAGAGAACCCCGTTGTGATAGTCACGTGCACGTTGACCTAGCCTTCTCCCGGCTGCCCGCTTGTGACCACGAGATCCTGAGAAATCGGACTCGTTGTGTTTACTGATAAACTTGGTTTATTCGTTGTGTTCTGAAACTCTCTAGCCATGTGATTGTGCATTTTCATTCAAACTTTGTTGTGTATGATGCATCATAAGTGTTATAATTGATAAAGTTGTCATGTTAGGCTTTATGTAATGTAATGTTTGTTATGCCTAAAATGATGTTTTGTGAATGTTTTAGGATTGTTTGATATATGCATGACTATATGTATGAATATATGTGTTGCATGGCTCATTACCGATGGCTATAGGCGTATTAGCCACTGAGCCGTGTTAACTCACCCCATTCTCCTCCTCGGTGCAAATAAGTTGAGAATGAACCTTGCAAAGAACTTTGGGCATCACTCCAAGAAGTTTAGCTATTTTGTATTAAGTTAGTAACTAGCTTTTGGAATAGCTTTGTAGGCATATTGATCATTGAGCATCCCATCTTTTGTATTTTGTACTTGATCTTGATGAATATGACAATATGTAACCAAAGCTATGCATGAACCTTCATTTTGGCTTGGAATGAGAATGAGAGCTCTAGTACTTTCTTCATGTGAATTGGTTGATTTGTGATTCGTTGATGGTCTTGGAAATGTATGTGTATGATTTTTGAGTATTATTGTTATATGAGTTTTGTTGGATTTTGGCTTTGGGAAAGGTTGCTGGTATGTTGTTATGGTCTATGTGTTGATGAAGAGTATAGTGCTGCAGAATCTGGGCTAAAATGTTCATGCGGGAAATTTTGAGTTTGTTGTGTTTGCTGAGATTTCTGGGTTGGTATAGGTAGAATGGGAGTACTGAGACTTGTTGAGAGTGTTAACGGGTAGTAGAGCACTCTAGCAGGTTTTATGAGCTATTTAAGATGTATTAAGTTGGTAGGTGTGGTGGTTGGAATTTATTCTTGGTGTCAAAGTGACAGATTATCAGGTGGAGCTTTGAGTCCACTTTTGACCCTCATAGAGTGGGAATATAGGTCGGTGGTCTTCATGAAGTTTGTATATAATTCTTTTACCTTTCCATAGACACTAAGTTTGCTAAATTTGGAGTTCTGGGTCAAAAGTTATGGAGGTCGGAAGTTCTGGTACTGTTTGTGGAGAGTTAGCCGACCTGTGTTAGTGAGAACGTTTGATTTCCTTAGAGCCCGATTTTACTGGTGAGTCCTTCTTTAAAAATATAGATTTTTCTCTTAGCTTTCCAACGCTTCTGACCGTGTCTAATTTGGATCTCGGAGTCAAAAGTTATGAGGGTTAGAAGTCAGATAGGTCGGGCTGTAGGGCAGGTCGCCCAAGCACCCGCGCATCGCCCCTATGCGGGAGAGCGCGCATCGCCCGCACGCCCGCCCATGCGGGCGAGCACCAATTGGGGTCGGTTTCTGGCCGACCGACCCCTCCCCCTTCTTTTGGCCATAACTTTTTGCACCGACCTCCGATTAAGCTGATTTTCGAACCGATGGATTTCTAAGAAAATTTTCTATCTTTCTACACCTGATTTATCGTTATTTATTTTAAATTGAAAAAGGTGATTTAAAACAAAGTGTGGAGGTCGGCTGATTCTTTCTGAATATACTTCACTAATTTTAAAATATCTAGAGTTAGAGAGCTCGGATCGAAGTGATTCTTGTTTTAAATGAAAATAGAGACATAAATCTACAATTGTTATGAAGAGACCAATTGGCAATTAAGCCCCTAAGATTTTCAAACTCTTACCCGAAGTCGGTAGTGTCTAGTTTTGATTATTTTCTTTGAGATAGTGTTTTAACCATAACTTCTTCATTTCTAACCCGAATTGAGTGATTCCAGTTGCGTTGAAACCGTTAGAACGGAGGGGAAAATTTTATTAATTATCCAATCCAAATTTTCTATAGGAGGTTTTCCCTATTTATGAGGTCTTTCTATGGTCGGTTTTGGGTCCGCTATGCTTTATGGGTCCGAATGTTGGGCCTCGGAGACGGAGTCCAACATTGTTTAGTATCAGAGCTTAGGCTTACTCCTAGGCTTAAAATGTATAGTGGGGAACATTGTTTTGTATGTGATTAAATGTTTACTTTATGAATTGATTGTTTGCATTACGTGACATGCATATCATGCATACTTATAGGAACTAAGCTTAAAAACGAATTGTAGCTAATCACTAGTATTTTCATTGAAGGAGTACGATGCCACCTCGTCGAAGGACACGAGGAGTTTTGCAAGGTTCAATTGCACCTGACTCTCCATCGAGAGAGGAGAGCATGGATGAGTCCGTAGCCCTCGGAGTGGCTAAGGCCCCTCTAGGGCAGGGTAGTGAGCCTCTTCGTTCACGAGACTCGTGATCACCTAGTGCAGCGAGCAAGTGCTGCGTTAGACCCAGTGCTGTTCGAGGCATTTACCCAAGCTTTTGTTCAGGCTATGGGTCAAATGCCTCAGGCTTCTGGTTCGGCCCCAGCTAAGAAGGGGAGGCAGTTTGACAAGCTGAGGAAGTATGGAGCAGTGGATTTCTTTGGAACCTCAGATCTGGAAGAAGTGAGACTGGTTGAGGAAAGCAGAGAGTCTTTGGAGCAGATGGATTGTGAGGATGGCGACAAAGTTGTTTATGCTGCAAGCCTGCTTCAGGGATGCCTTGCATTGGTGGGAGTGTGTACCGGGGAGCCATCTGAAACCGACAGGGTTAGTATGGGAGGACTTCCTTGCTGCTTTCAGGAAGAAGTATTTATCTGAAGTGTACATTCAACGAAGCGGAGGAATTCCTAAGCCTTACCTGGAGGAGATGACGATCGAGTGAATCTGACGTCGGTTCACACAGTTGTCTAGATATCTGCGCAGAGATGAAATTGAGTGAGGCTGCTAAGTGCCAGTCGATTTGAGTCGGGTTTGCACAGCTATCGAGAGAAGGTGATAGTCAGAACTTCGTGACTTGCAGCAGTTGGTTGAAGCAATGGCGAGGGTTGAGAACCTCGAGAACATCAAGAGTGCGATTAACGAGAAGAGGAAGGGAGAGAAGCGGTTCGGAGGGAGGTGGTACTTAATCTGAGAGAAGTGCGGAACCTTTCTGCTGCATCGAGGAGAGGAGCACCGGTGGAAGCCGGCCTAGATCATTGAGGATTCCTCTGTTTCTCACCAAGCTTCATCGGTGGCGGCGGTAGAAGAGTGGATGGGAGAGCCACCTCTTCCAAAGTGTGAGTATTGTGGGGGTATCATAAGGGACAATGTTTGAGTATCGGTGCATGCTTGAATTGTGGCGGAAGGGCATATCGCTAAGTTTTGTCCCAAGTCGGACGGAGAGAGGATCTCGGATCAGCCTCTAGGAGGACAGAGGCGATGGCTCGTAAAGTCTGTGATGAAGTGGGTAGCTCTGGAGGTCCTAAGAGAGCTTATCCTCCAGATGATCCAGAGGGCAAGTTCCAGCCAGTGTTTGCCATGACTCGAGAGGAGGCGAGAGACCGCGCCGAAGTTGTGGCGGGTATGGTTCAACTATTTGATGATTATGTGCTTGCTATGATTGACTCGAGTTCTACCCATTCTTTTGTGTCTTGGTGGGACTATTTCTAGGAGGAGTTTGAGCCCATTGGATACTCATTGATTGTGAGTACTCAATCGGCCAATATATTATTATCGATCAAGTGTATAGAGATTGTGAGATAGAGATTAGTGAAGGAAAATTGGTGGTGGATCGATGCCTTTGAAGATGGGAGGATTGGATGTGATCCTAGGTATGGACACATTAGAGGTATCATGTTACTTTAGATTGTAAGCAGAAGACAAGTGGAGTTCGAGCTAGAGGATAGCAGGAAAGTGATACTCATGGGAGATAGAAAAGTCGATTCACCTCGGGTTATTTCAGTATGATGGCGAGAGAATGATGAGCGAGGGTGTGAGGCCTTTTTGGCTTATGTGCTAGATATGGAGGCAGATAGAGGAGGTTGGAAGACATTCCGATGGTCGAGAATTCCGGATGTCTTTCCCGAGGAATTGCAGGACTACCTCCTCTGGAAATTGAGTTTCCATCGAGCTTCATTCAGCATCACACGATCTCAATTCTGCCTTATCGAATGGCTCCGTCGGAATTGAAGGAGCTTAAGGAGCAGTTGGAGGATCTTTTAGAGAAGGGTTATGTTAGACCGAGTTCTTCCCCTTGGGGAGCTCCGGTTCTTTTTGTGAAGAAGAAAGATGGGTCGTTGCGGATGTGTGTGGATTATAGGAAGCTGAACCATGCCACCATTAAGAACCGATATCCGCTCCCGCGCATTGATGACTTGTTTGATCAGTTGCAAGGGGCGAGAGTCTTTTCCAAGATAGATTTGAGATCGGGTTATCATCGGTTGAGGATTAAGGAGACCGATGTGTCAAAGACGCTTTTAGGACGAGTATGGCCACTTTGAGTTTTTGGTTATGCCTTTCGGATTAACTAATGCTCCTGCAGTCTTTATGGATTTGATGAATAGAGTCTTCAAGTCTTTCCTAGATCAATTTATCATTGTCTTTATTGATGATATATTGGTCTATTCTAAGAGTGATGAGGAGCACGAGGATCATTTGAGGGTTGCTTTAGAGACATTGAGGAAGAATGAGCTGTATGCCAAATTCGATAAATGCGAATTTTGGCTAAGGGAAGTGGTATTTTTGGGGCATGTGATCTCTGAGCGGGGAGTGCATGTGGATCCGCAGAAGATAGAAGCTGTAGTTAAATGGGAAGCACCTAAGAATGTAGCTGAGGTGAGAAGTTTCTTGGGATTAGCTGGATACTACAGGAGGTTTATGGAGGGCTTTTCTTTGATAGCTGCCCTACTTTCCAAATTAACGAGAAAGAATCAGAAGTTTGAGTGGACTGAGGAGTGCCAGAGTAGTTTCGAGGAGTTGAAGAAGCGGCTTACAACCGCACCGATTCTGACATTGCCTTCGGGTGATGATGGGTACATTGTGTATAGTGATGCCTCCAGGAAGGGTTTAGGGTGTGTATTGATGCAAGGCGAGAAAGTGATTGCTTATGCCTCTAGGTAGTTGAAGCCTTATGAGATGAACTATCCGATCCATGACTTGGATTTGGCTGCTATAATCTTTGCATTAAAGATTTGGAGACATTATCTGTATGGAGTTACCACTAGGATATTTACAGATCATAAGAGCCTTAAATACTTGTTGACCCAGAAAGAGCTGAATTTGAGGCAGAGGCGATGGTTAGAGTTGCTAAAAGATTATGATTTGATGATAGATTACCATTCGGGGAAAGCTAATGTGGTAGTGGATGCTCTGAGTAGGAAGTCTACTATGGCTCACATGGAGGGTGTGTACCTTCCCTTGCTGAAGGATTTAGCCAGACTTGATGTGATGTTGAGGCAAGATGGGCCTGAGTGTATTTTGGCGAGTTTGAGGTGAGGCCGGTCTTTGAAAGAGAAGATCAAGGAATTGCGGGATCGGGATGAGTATTTGAGTAAGCTTAGGAAGAGATAAAGAATGGCAAGCCGTCTAATGTAGAGGTAAAGGAAGATGGGTTGATGGTTGTGGGTAGTAGATTGTGTGTCCCGCAAGTTAGAATTGAGAGATGAGATTCTTGATGAGGCGATAATGCTCCTTATGCAATGCATCGAGGAGATCTAAGATGTATCGAATTTGAAAGAGCATTTTGGTGGAAAGGAATGAGGAAAGATGTAGCGAGTATGCTAAAGATGTTTGGTGTGCCGACAAGTTAAAGTGAACACGAGAACCTTCGAGCAAGCTTAATCCCTTGCCTATTTGAGTGGAAATGGGAAAAGATAACTATGGATTTTCTGATGGGATTGCCGAGATCTAGCAAGAAGCATGATGTAATATGGGTGATTGTGGATAGGCTGACTAAGTCAATTCACTTCTTGCCAATTCGTCAGACAGATTCTTTGAATGTGTTGGCTAAGAAGTATGTGGATGAGGTGATTAGGCTTCATGGGATTCCGAGTTCGATAGTTTCTGATAGAGATCCCAGGTTTACCTCTAGGTTTTGGGAGAGTTTGCAGGAGGCCTTGGGGACTAGATTGCATTTCATGATCGGCTTTCCATCCATGGTGATGGACGATCGGAGAGGACCATTCGGACTTTGGAGGCAATGTTAAGGGCTTGTGCTTTGGATTTCAAAGGTTCGTGGGATGATCACCTACCTTTGATTGAATTCGCTTACAACAATTCCTATCACTCGGGAATTTAGATGGCGCCTTATGAGGCCTTGTATGATAGGAGATGTAAAACTCCTATATGTTGGGATGAGGAAGGTGAAAGAAAGCTTGTGGGGCCTGAGTTAGTGCAGGTCACAGTTGATAAGATAAAGCTAGTGAAGTAGAGGCTTAAGGCAGCTCAAGATCAGATGAAGACCTATTCGGATGCCCATAGGAAAGAGATGGAATTTGAAGTGGGTGAGAAGGTGTTTCTTAGAGCTTCTCCATGGAAAGGCATTTTGAGGTTTGGCAAGAAGGGTAAACTTAGCTCGAGGTATATAGGCCCATATGAGATCATTGAGAGGATTGGGCCTTTGGCTTATAAGTTAGATCTGCCATTGGAGTTGCCTAAGATTCACAATGTGTTCCATGTGTCGATGTTGAGGAGGTACAGATCGGATCCTTCGCATATAGTTCGACCTTCAGAGGTTCAGTTGAAAGAGGATTTGACTTATGAGGAGCAACCAGTGGAAATCTTAGATTCAAAGGAAAAAGTGTTAAGGAATAAGATTGTGAAGCTGGTTAAGGTCTTGTGGAGGAACCATTCGATCGAGGAGGCTACTTGGGAACACTTGGAAGCCATGAGGGAGAAGTATCCCTACCTCTTCAAGGACTCAGGTAAGGATTTCGAGGACGAAATTCTTTTAGGAGGGGAGAATTGTTGGGCCCCGAAAATTTTTATTTTATTTGAATTAATTAATTATTTATTTATGGATTTATTAGTTAAATTATTTTTATTTTGCCTTAATTGATTTAATTATGTGTCCATATAAATATTTTTTATGTTGGGCTTGAGATTAGAAGTTAGAAATTTAATTGAAGGCTTGGGCCTAATATTGGAAAGTATGGGCCTTTAGGAATGAATGGAAGAAGGTTAAGTGGTTTAGAGTAGAGTGGGCTTAAGAAGAGGAGGAGGAGAGCCCAATAGCAAAACTATGTAGTTTTGGGAGGAGATGTAAAGGAAATAAATGAGTTAAATGAATAAAAGGAAGAGGAGAGGAGATTGTCGTAGAACACCAAAGGAGAAGAAGGAAAACGTGAAAAGAGAAGGAGAAGAAGAGAGGATTGGCTAAGCCCAAAGAGAAGGAGAAAGAAGAAGAAAAGTGGAAAAGGAAGAGAAATCAAGAGCTTAAGGTAAGTATCTATCTTCCTTTGAGTTAGATTCAAGAAATGGGATGAAATGAAGGTTAGGGTTTGTGTAGGAATGAAGAAAGAAAGAAGAGATGAGTGGTTTTGTGATTCCTAAGCTAGGGTTTTGGTTATTCTAGCTTAAATGAGCCATGGGTAGGTTAGGTTAAGGTTAATATTAGTTTTACTTTAATTTATGAATATTATAACCTTTCTATGAATTTAGAAATTGATTGGAGATGTGTTTTATTGAAGGAACCAAAACCTCACTCAAGAGAGAGGAAGGACATTTGTGAACTCAGTTTCGAGCATTTTAGGTGGGTAATCGTTTATAGTCATTATGTAATGGGTGACCTTGTATGCTTATGTGCTTTGCTTTATATTTGTGTGAAAAGTTGATTTAGATGAATATTTGGATATGTATGTTAAATGTGGCATCTTGCCTTTGAAAGAAATGTAAAGTATGGAATTGTGCATACTTGAAAGTATGAATGAAACTATTTGAGCATAGATTATTTGTGTGTGTGGGCAGAGAACCTCGTTGTGATAGTCACGTGCACGTTGACCTAGCCTTCTCATTTGCCGCTTGTGGCCACGAGATCTGAGAAATCGGACTCGTTGTGTTTCGATAAACTTCGTTTATTCGTTGTGTTCTGAAACTCTCTAGCCATGTGATTGTGCATTTTCATTCAAACTTTGTTGTGTATGATGCATCATAAGTGTTATAATTGATAAAGTTGTCATGTTAGGTTTTATGTAATGTAATGTTTGTTATGCCTAAAATGATGTTTTGTGAATGTTTTAGGATTGTTTGATATATGCATGACTATATGTATGAATATATGTGTTGCATGGCTCATTACCGATGGCTATAGGCGTATTAGCCATCGGTAGTGTTAGCTCACCCCATTCTCCTCCTCGGTGCACATCAAGTTGAGAGTGAACCTTGCAAAAACTTTGGGCATCACTCGAAGTTTAGCTATTTTGTATTAAGTTAGTAACTAGCTTTTGGAATAGCTTTGTAGGCATATTGATCATTGAGCATCCCATCTTTTGTATTTTGTACTTGATCTTGATGAATATGACAATATGTAACCAAAGCTATGCATGAACCTTCATTTGGCTTGGAATGAGAATGAGAGCTCTAGTACTTTCTTCATGTGAATTGGTTGATTTGTTATCCGTTGATGGCCTTGGAAATGTATGTGTATGATTTTTGAGTATTATTGTTATATAAGTTTTGTTGGATTTTGGCTTTGGGAAGGTCATTGGTATGTTGTTATGGTCATGTGTTGATGAAGAGTATAGTCTTTGCAGAATCTGGGCTAAAATGTTCATGCGGGAAATTTTGAGTTTGTTGTGTTTGCTGAGATTTACAGGTTGGTATAGGTAGAATGGAGTCTTGAGACTTGTTGAGAGTGTTAGCAGGTAGTAGAGCACTCTAGCAGGTTTTATGAGCTATTTAAGATGTATTAAGTTGGTAGGTGTGGTCGTTGGAATTTATTCTTGGTCTTTGTCAAAGTGATGATTATCGTGTGGAGCTTTGAGTCCACTTTTGACCCTCATAGAGTGGGAATATAGGTCGGTGGTCTTCATGAAGTTTGTATATAATTCTTTTACCTTTCCATAGACACTAAGTTTACTAAATTTGGAGTTACGGGTCAAAAGTTATGGAGGTCGGAAGTTCTGGTACTGTTTGTGGAGAGTTAGCCGACCTGTGTTAGTGAGAACGTTTGATTTCCTTAGAGCCCGAGTTTGCTGGTGAGTCCTTCTTGAAAAATATATATTTTCTCTTAGCTTTCAACGCTTCAACCGTGTCTAATTTGGAGCTCGGAATCAAAAGTTATGAGGTTAGAAATCAGATAGGTCGGGCTGTGGGGCAGGTCGCCCAAGCACCGCAAGATCGCCCCTATCTTGGCGAAGGCAAGATCGCATCGCCCGCCTTCGCCAAGCGCGCCACGCATGGCGAAGCACCATCTTAGACTCTTGCGAGCAATTGGGGTCGGTTTCTGGCCGACCGACCCCTCCCCCTTCTTTTGGCCATAACTTTTTGCACCGACCTCCGATTAAGCTGATTTTCGAACCGATGGATTTCTAAGAAAATTTTCTATCTTTCTACACCTGATTTATCATTATTTATTTTAAATTGAAAAAGGTGATTTAAAACAAAGTGTGGAGGTCGGCTGATTCTTTCTGAATATACTTCACTAATTTTAAAATATCTAGAGTTAAAGAGCTCGGATCGAAGTGATTCTTGTTTTAAATGAAGCTAGAGACATAAATCTACAATTTTTATGAAGAGACCGATTGGAAATTAAGCCCCTAAGATTTTCAAACTCTTACCCGAAGTCGGTAGTGTCCATTTTTGACTATTTTCTTTGAGATAGTGTTTTAACCATAACTTCTTCATTTCTAACCCGAATTGAGCGATTCCAGTTGCGTTGAAACCGTTAGAACGGAGGGAACAATTTTATTAATTAGCCAATCTAAATTTTCTGTAGGAGGTTTTCCCTATTTATGAGGTCTTTCTATGGTCGGTTTTGGGTCCGCTATGCTTTATGGGTCCGAATGTTGGGCCTCGGAGACGGAGTCCAACAGTTAGGGTTTGCATTTTGAATGGGAAGTCTTCTTGAAGTTTTTAGACCGCGTTAAGATCTTTAAAATGGTATGCAATGGGTCATTTTCGGACTTCGAATGAAGAAGTTATAGGGTTTGCAAGTTTTGATTTCTATTCATGATTCTTGTTCATTCTGCATTTTGCAGAATCAGAGAGCGTTTTCACCTTCTTAGAGACAGTTTCAAGTTTTGCTTTCTTCATAGAAAATGTAGCTTATCTTTTCCTCTTATAATTTCAGGTATGATTTGCGATGTTTGAATATGGGAGTAAGAAGTTATGAGCATTTGAAGATTGCTTTTACTGTTCATGCTGCAAAATTACTATTCCATTGATTTTCTATTTAGGCTGAATCTTTCAGTAGGTTTTTACCTCTCCTAATGACTGATTTGGCTTTTACTCCCTTCATAAGAGTTGTAGATTACCTTTTTACCTTTCCAACGAGGTATAGTATGCGATGTTTGGAGTTAGGAGTAAGAAATTATGGTTATTGGAAGATTGCTGTCACTATTCCCGAATATTGTTCATGTGGTCATTTGAGGCAGCATCTTCATGCATGGTTTTGTCCCTCTTAATGACATAATTGAGTCTTGTTTCCTTCATGAAATATGTAGAGGGTCTTTTTATCTTTTCATGGAGGTATGATATGTCCTATTCGGAGTTAGGAGTAAAAGGATATGAGGGACGGAATTAGCCGATCACTATTTATTTGGTCAAAATCTTACTATTCTTTTGGTAAGTAGCTAGAAAGTAACTTTGAACCTCCTTAAAGGCCGAATTAGGTTTCAATTCTTTCTTGAAAGTTGTAGAGTTTCAGTTTAACTTCCTTTTGACACCACGTTTGAACAATTTCAAGTTCTAAGTACAAAGCTATGCATTTTCTCTTGTAACTTTCTCGTTTGGCCTCCGATTCACCCTTTTTCTTATTTTCTTTGTTTCTTCTCCATTTGACCTCCGATTTGCACGAAATTCAAACCATTGATTTTCTCAGTAATTTTTCTACCCTCTCTTGCCAAAATGTAACATGTTCAGATTAAGTTGAATTTCTCAAAAATTTGCCCTCAAGTCCTGTTGAACCCTTTGTTTGCTTTGACTTGGTTGCATTGTGTTTCGATTTGGTTGACTTTGCTTCAGCTTTATGCCTTTCGGTTCGTTTCGCTTTCGATTCCGAGCCTTCAATTTGCTTTTGTTTCTGCTCTTTCGTTTCATCTTCCGGTTGAGACCCGAATCATGTATAAGTATGGGTTCAGATTAGGTAGTTGGGTTTCGGTAACGGGACCCAACATTTATGGTATCAGAGCCCAGTAATAGGATCGTACTTGGGCGCATGGTATCAGAGCCCAGTATTATGATCATACTTGGGCAATATGGTTATTAAGAATGACTTTAGAGATTGTTTGAGTTAGATGACGAGAATGAAAAGAAGAATTGAAAGGTTGAATTAAGAATTGAACATGATGGTTTAATTGAGGTGATAACAATCAGAATGTTATGATGATTAGGGATCAATGATTTGGAGTTGATTAAGGATATGCATAGGGAAGAAAAAAAATGACAATGGGAAAGTGAAATAGACATAAATGACTTCTCATGATATGAATGAAATGATATGAAGTATGGAGAAAGTTAGAAATGTATACAAGCTAGATTATTCCGTATGAATAAGATGAAGAATTGAATGAGAAGAGTTAAAGAAAATATTGTTGATGATTATTCCGTAGGAATTTCGAGGACGAAATTCTTTTAAGAGGGGGAGAAATGTTGGGCCCCGATTCGCATTAAGCATGTTGAAATTATGTTGAGGCATGTTTAAATTATGAGGTTTTAGTTTTGATAATTTTTTTAATTGTGGTTGGAATAAATTGAGGATATTATTGCTTAAGTTAAGAAATACTAAATGAAGGGATTTAGTGACATGTGATTTGGTGATAAATTATTATTTGTGATATATTGTTAGTATTGAAAAGAAGTATATGAATTGAGGGTTTTATTTGTTTAGGCTAATAAAGATTACATGGAGGAATAGGGTTTTATGAGTTATTAGAATTTAAATAGAATAAGTTTAAATGCTTTTAAGGCTAGTGGGCTTTTAGCCCTTTCCAATGGTCTTTGTATTGTAAGTAAATGAAGAAGACATGGTGAATGAAGAGGAAGCCCATTGGAAGCCCACGAAATGTTAGCTTAGGTTATTAGTTAATTAAGTAAATAAAAGACAACTTAAGTCTTCCTCTAGAAAGCTCACGAAACTAGCTAAAAAGAAACAACAAAGAAGAGAAAGAGAGATGGAAGTTTCGGCCATCAAAGAAGAAGAAGAAGATGAAGAAAAAGAGGTAGGGTTTTTGTGTTTTATGTAAGAAGAAAGTTTAAAGGAAGAGATTTCGTGGGTGTCATACAAGAAGAAGAGTTTCGAAAAAATCCAAGAAGAGAAGAGAGGAAGAAATTTTCGGCAAAGAGGAGAGAGGAAGGAGAAGAAGAAAGGAGTTGGGGTTTTGTTGTTTCTTGCTTGAGAGAAGTGTTCTAAGGGTTTCTTGAAGGAGAAAGAAGAAGAGGAAGAGTTGAAGGAGAAAATCAGATTTCGTGTGTCTTTTATATGGGTAAGGAATTCGAAATTTGTTGGCTAATTAGATGGGTTTTGATGATAATGATTTAGACAAGGTTTGGGTAAGGTTATAAAGAATAAATTTCATGCTTTCCATTCTGTCAAAATTTTCCAGCATTGATATGTAGGGATTTTCGAAAAGCATGGAGTAAATTGATAGAGGTTATGGTTGGTATAGCTTGGAAATGGTATTAGTAAAGTTAGATAGTTTTTAAGTTAAGTTTTTGTCATTCTTGGAAAATTCCAGCATGTGTATTTGTTGTTAATTCATGGTTTTGTTGTTAGGTTTTATTCTTTCTTGCTTATAAATGGTGGTTTGAAGAGTGTTTTGTGAAGGAATAAGGAAAGAAGAAGAGTTGGAGGCTTTGTTAAAAAAAAAATCAGCATTGGTGGGTCTCTTTAAGGCTTGAAATTTTCGAAAAGTTGGATTAAGCTTGAGAGGGGTTATGGGTGGTTATAGCATAGGAAAGGTATAGGGAAGGTTAGGTTAGTTGAAATGGAAGTTTTTCCATTCTTTTAAAATTTCAGCATTTTGATCTTTAGTAATTAGAATTGTTATGCTTTGATTAGGTCATTTAAGGCAAGTGGAGATTGGAGAAGGGCAAGTTAACACATTTCAAAGCCAAAGAAGTCAAGGTGGGTAATATATTTATAATGTGAATTATGGGCCAATTATCTGCTTTTGAAAAATAAAGAAAATGAAAGGGTTTTCAAATTTTTGTTTCAAATGATTTGAGAAATAGCTATATCGTTCTTCTTGATAACTGATTTTCATAAATTGCTATGATTTCTGCATTCTATGAGTTTATGTGATTTCATTGATTGATGTGATTTCATTGATTTAAATATCTTTGAGAATGATTATCATAAGATCATATGATTTCGATTATGTTATGCTGTATAAAGAGTTCATGGCATCCTGAATATCTGATATGGAATATGTGTTATTTGGGCAAGAGAGTAACGTCCTGTTAGTCACGTGCACGTCGACATAATAGCCTTCTCCCGGTTGTCCGTTTATGGGCCTACGAGATCCAGAAACGGACTCGTCCTGCTTCTGGTATAACCTCGGGTTATCCGTCACATTCTCTGAAACTCTCGAGCCAATTGATTGTGCATTGCATTTTCGTATAGTTATGGATAGTGCATGATTAAGTGTTATGTGGTGCATACCTAAATTGAATGGTTCATATATTCTTGAAAATAGGGATTTTTGAAGGAATACGATATTGATGATTTCAACGTTTATGACTGTTTTGAAGAAAAACGGAAAGGTTTAAGAAATACGTTTTGAAAAGGATTTTTTCTGTGTAATATGATTAATGGAAAAAGAGTTTAAAAAGGTTTTGCTTATTTTCCATTATAAATGTGTTATCCACGGAGCCGTCGTGCTCACCCCCCATTTCCCTCTTCAGGTATCAAGCGAGAAATTGAGTAACCGCATCGGGATTGAGGCAACTCCGATGTAATGTGTTTTTAAAGTCATGTTTGAGAAAACATGGCATTAGTTTGTTCTTTGTACTTGTTTTTATCTCTTTGAATGTAATCGGGCTGGAAGCCCTTAAAAGCATTGTATTTGCTTATTTAAATATTAAGGTTATGTATGTCCTAAGTATGTATGGATGTATGGTTGTATGTTTGAAAATGTTAAAAGAAAAGATGAGATGGTGTTTCATTAGGAATTGAAATGATGAAATGATAGATGCCTAAGATTGTGATATTGCCCTTTTGAGTTGATGTTTGGGATGTGCTATGGTGTTTGGAAGATTGAAGTGGTTTTATGCAGGTTTGAAGTTGGGATAAATGAAATTGAAGATTTGGCTAGATGCATTTTCGGGGAGGTGCTGTCCATTTTTTTTAAAAATGGGCAGCCACTTGTTTTAGGTTTTAGGCCATGTTAGGGTTTGTATTTTGAATGGGAAGTCTTCTTGAAGTTTGTAGACCGCGTTAAGATCTTTAAAATGGTATGCAATGGGTCATTTTTGGACTTCGAATGAAGAAGTTATAGGGTTTGCAAGTTTTCAGATTTCTATTCGCGGTTACTGTTCATTCTGCATTTTTGCAGAATCTTTAGAGGCGTTTTTCACCTTCTTAGAGACAGTTTCAAGTTTTGCTTTCTTCATAGAAAATGTAGCTTATCTTTTCCTCTTATAATTTCATGTATGATTTGCGATGTTTGAATAAGGGAGTAAGAAGTTATGAGCATTTGAAGATTGTTGTTACTGTTTATGTTGCAAAATTACTGTTCCATTGATTTTCTATTTGGGCTGAATCTTTCAGTAGGTTTTTACCTCTCCTAATGACTGATTTGGCTTTTACTCCCTTCATAAGAGTTGTAGATTACCTTTTTACCGTTCCAACGAGGTATAGTATGTGATGTTCGGAGTTAGGAGTAAGAAATTATGGTTATTGGAAGATTGCTGTCACTATTCCCGAATATTGTTCATGTGGTCATTTGAGGCAGCATCTTCATGCATGGTTTTATCCCTCTTAATGACATAATTGAGTCTTGTTTCCTTCATGAAATATGTAGAGGGTCTTTTTATCTTTTCATGGAGGTATGATATGTCCTATTCCGAGTTAGGAGTAAAAATATATGAGGGACGGAATTAGCCGATCACTATTCATTTGGTCAAAATCTTACTATTCTTTTGGTAAGTAGCTAGAAAGTAACTTTGAACCTCCTTAAAGGCCGAATTAGGTTTCAAATCTTTCTTGAAAGTTGTAGAGTTTCAGTTTAACTTCCTTTTGACACCACGTTTGAACAATTTCAAGTTCTAAGTACAAAGCTATGCATTTTCTCTTGTAACTTTCTCGTTTGGCCTCCTATTCACCCTTTTTCTTATTTTCTTTGTTTCTTCTCCATTTGACCTCCGATTTGCACGAAATTCAAACCATTGATTTTCTCAGTAAGTTTTCTACCCTCTCTTGCCAAAATGTAACATGTTCAGATTAAGTTGAATTTCTCGAAAATTTGCCCTCAAGTCCGGTTGAACCCTTTGTTTGCTTTGACTTGGTTGCATTGTGTTTCGATTTGGTTGACTTTGCTTCAGCTTTATGCCTTTCGGTTCGTTTCGTTTTCGATTCCGAGCCTTCGATTTGCTTTTGTTTCCGCTCTTTCGTTTCATCTTCCGGTTGAGACCCGAATCATGTATAAGTCTGGGTTCAGATTAGGTAGTTGGGTTCCGGTAACGGGACCCAACAAGAAAGATAAGATGCATGTGGAACAAGAAGTTCAAAGAAAATCAGACTTTCAAGAAGAATGGAAAAGATAAGGCCAAACCAAAGAAGCCATCTGTCATTTTCTACGAATGAAATCAGCCTGGACACTATAAGTCCGAATGTCCTACTCTAAAGAAAAAACCAAAGAAGAGTAGAGAAGGCAAGAAAAGCATGATGGCAAAATAGGAGGACCTAGATTCCTCAGAGTCAGATACAGGTTCTGAGTCGTCCGTGTTGGAGTTATGTAAATATAGTTCCCTGGAAAGCAAGTGTATTTACATGTAACTTTATCTTCTTCGATTCTGATTTTGTAATGAAAATATTTATTATTAATAAAACAAAAGAGTTTGGTTTTATCTGTATGAGCATTATATATCTGGTCATAAGGTACCAAGATTTATTTGTAAGTAATATACATATACATAGAGATGTATGGGAAACATGTATATTATTAGAATCAATTAATTGATTCACAGTTGAATAATCAAGTTGGTCGTTTGATTATGGTTTAGATCAGTAGTGTTGCGATTTATCTCCATATAAGTAAAGGAGTTTACTTAAAGAGAATGATGATTTTCATATCATGATAGTAGTAGACTATCGATAATCGCACTATTAAATGAATTGGAATCAAGTATGTTTTCAAGAATAAAGTGGGTCGTTACTTTAATCTTAAAACATACAACTTAAGCATTCGCTATTATGAACCGCAATCTTGATGAGTGGTGAACTCATATGTGTTTCATTATAATTATTGATATGATCGAAATGGATTTTTACAGGTATTAATCCGATTATGCGCATGTTGGAATTATTAATTGAAACATGTATCGTGAACATTCACTCAAATAAAGAGTTTATAGTGTTATCATCTCTTTAGATGTTTTAAAGAGATTTGGTGATTAAACTGCGCCAGATGGTTTGATGGACTAGCTACCCATCAAGTCTTAACACTAAGATGAGATCTTATGTGTTAATCAAATATAAAGTAAAATGAGAGATCTAGAAGGAAAAACCAACATAAGGGCAAAGCGGTAATTTTACCCTTTGTTGTGCGGATGGCTATAATAAGGTTCTAAATAGGGTTTGCAATTGGACATATTCTCATAATATTTAATAATTCAAGAGTTCAACTAATTGTCTTTAGTGGAATGACATTTAGTTAATAAGTTAGAATTAATTCCAATGAGATTGAATTATTTCTGGGCTTATTGGAGCTTGAATTATCAAAGTCCAATAAGATTCCCCACTTGGCTTTAAGGAAGGTTATCAAGCTAAGTAAAAAGTAGTTTGGAGGCTTTAGAAGTCCATAATTGAATGATGGGCTTATACTAATTAATGGTTAATTGGAAGCCCATATGTTCATTTAGAAATGGGCTTGTTTTGGTTTAATGTAATTGATTAGATTAATTATATTAAAACAATTTTTTTAAATGGAGAAGAAGCAATTTGAAATTGTGTTAGGTTAGATGTGTAACCACACATTTGACATTAAAATACTAAATAAAGATGGTCTTTATTATGGTTCATCATTATTAAATGGAGTTATGAACTTACCATTAAATGGTTTAATGGTTGGCTTTTAATGTTGGCATGTAACCTATTTGCATTCATTAGATTAAAGATGAAAGATTTGCATTAGATGGACCATCTTCCTTCTTTCTTCTTGCCAAAACCGAAATGGGTATTCAATTATAGGTTATGGTCTTTTCAAATAGCCATTTTAAAGATAAATGAAGTAAGTCTTATTTATTGGCTATTTGATGAGTGATTAATGTAAGAAGTGATGCATTGGATGCCTCTCACTCTTTCCATTCATGCATATTTCGAAATTGAGATGTAAGAAAGGGTTCTTGCATGGTTTTTAGAAATTCTCTCCTTTCATGCAAGGTAGAACCGAAATTCCTAAGTGAAAGAATTGAAAGAGTTTCAATTTTGGTTCTTCTTCTTCTAAGAAAATCTCCTCCAAATATTTCTTCTCCTTTCACACCAAAGGATTTTGTTAACCTAGTTGTCCTTGAAGAACAAGTGATAAATTTAATTGGTTGAGGATACTACAACAAGGAAGAAGATAGATTGCTAAAGGAAAAGACTCAAAGGCAAAGGATTTGGATATAAGAAGGAGAGGATAGCGCAACGAGGATTTAAAGCTGTAGCGAAGGAGTCGATAATTCCTTTTATCTTGTTCTTGGTTTTATTTTCCTTATACCATATCAAGTATGGATTAGCATGTTGATTTGGATATATTGCTTCCGCTGCAAGATGATTTCTTAAAAGGTTTTGAAATCTATTGTTTCTCTATACTAAGCATGCTTTCTTTTTCCGATCCAACAATTGGTATCAGAGCCGGTTTTTCATGCATGATTTCGGTTCCTATATGGTGGATGCATGGGTTGGCAATCTTTTTATGTATACTGCATATTTTTATGTGATAGAAATATATATGGTGTATGTTGCTCTTTTGGTTGTCCATAGAAGTTAAATTTTATCTTGTAAGATTTCTTCATTTGGTTGTAACAAGGAGGGTGGTCTATCATCACCATGTTTCCTCCTTGGTTTCTTTTTTCTATTTTATTTGATTTTGTAATGTACAAATTGATGTAATGATGAAGAAGGAGCAGCCATGGATTGAAGAAATGGAAAGGTAAAATTTTTGGTGTATCCTTTTGTGTTTTGGCATAAGTTTTGTGAAAACTAAGTTGCTGGAATTTTTGTTTCAATGAATCATATTTCAGTTATGATTGGAAAACAAGTGCTGGTTTTTTGTTTCAAAGAATCCAATTTCGGTTTTGCTAAAATACTAAGTGCTGTTTTTTAATTTTCATGAAATGAGTTTCGGTTTTAATAAAACAAGTGCTGGAATTTTATTTTTCAAAATGACAAAATTCTAATTTCATAAATGCCATTACATTTTGTTTACCGAATGGGCCGGATCATGTTAGCGAAGAGTTCGAAGCGGAAGATCCAAGATGAAGAAGCATTTTTTGGGCCTAAAAGGCTTGTAATTATTTTATGTTTCTAGGATGGACAATCAAAAGTGGCTTTATTAGTTCATGTGATGAATGGAGAAATGAATGCTTGAAATATGTGATTGCATGTGATTGCATGTCATTTAGAAAATTGCCAACCCTAGGCCTTGCCATGCATTCATTATGTATGAGATATATAATGAAACAATATAGGATGGATAATAAATTGCATCTAGACAAGATGGTATTTAAAACTTAAAGCCTAAAAAGATTGAGTGGGAGAGGATGCTCCTGTGAGAGTCGACGGTCTCCAAATGATGGCCCGTTTGCATGTGGTGAAGTGTTACTCCCCATCGAAGGGCATGGATCCTAGATCTTGCATGGTTTGGGTCTCCTTAAGGATAAGTCCACTTAATGATAGCAAATGTGACCTCCCACCGAGGCATGATTTGTAGGTATCTTTAGTGAATGAATCAAATGATTATACACTCAACATTTTTTATCAATAAACTGCCCACCGTAGCTCTGTTGGTAAAAGTATGGACCAAATTAAGGCGCTTCTTAAAAATTGAGCATGAGATGCTTGGTAGTTTTTGAGTGGGAGGGTCCCAGTTTTTCTTTTAATAGATAAGATGGCCCACCGTCACTTAGTCTCATTATAGATAAGAAAAATAACCGTCAGATAATGTTTTAATTTTTAAGTTTTGTTAAATCTATCATCATGCATACATGCATCATGATTTTATACAAAGTTCCATAAATTGTTGACTAGTATGCTCATGTTTTAATAATTTATATTTTCGGACATAATCAACCACAAAATGAATCCACCCACCCCGCTCTTGACTAATAACAAATTGGAAAATGGAGACAAGTTTAATGAATGGAGCGTAACCTTGACATTGTTCTTCAATATGAGCGTATTTCATGGGTGTTAACTGAAAATGAGCCTACACCTCTAAGTGGAGATGCAACTCTGAGCAAGTCCAACAACATGAGCATTGCTGAATCTTGACAAGACTACTAAGTGTTATATTAAAACTTCACATCGGTGACATGTTGCAAAACAAATTGCTTGTATGAAAACTGCTAGTCAATGGTCCATCACCTACATAAGATGTTTGGTGTGAGGACTAGGTCTGCAAGAGTGAAAGCTATCCAAACCTTTCATAATCTCGAGACGAAACACAGTGAACCAAAAGTGATTACATGATGAAGGTAATCTCTACTCCACCGAGGTCGAGATGCTTAGGGCGGATATGGATGCGGACACGCAGATGATTATGATCATCAATAGCTTAAACTCTTCTTTTCAGCAGTTTAAGTTGGACTATGAGCTCAACAGCAAGGATTACACCTTGAGTGAGTTGATGAATACCCTCCAGAGCACGGAGGAAATATTGAATATTAAGGCTCATGGGCCAGAAGCTAATGTAGCTTCTTCTTTTAAGCCCAAGGGTAAGGGCAAGGAAAGGAAGAAGGGTCCAATGAAAAAGAAGACCCAAATAGGGGTCAAGGCCAAACCCATGAAAAAGAAGGCCAAAGAGAACATCAAAGGAAAGTGTTTCCACTGTGATGAGATGGGCCACTAGAAAAGAAACTGTCCAGTCTACCTAGAGTCCCTCAAAAGCAAACAAGGTATGGGCTTCCTAAGTTTGTTAGGAACTAGAAATGTGGCAGATTTATCTACTTCTTGGATATTAGATTCAGGAGCCACTAACCATGTTTGTAATTCTTTGCGGGGTTCAATGAAGGAAAAGACTTCCTAAAGGCCGTTTCAAGTTAAGATAGCAGATGGTTCCTATGTTTTAGCGAATCGGTGGGAGTAGTTATCTTGGACTTTCCTAGTGGTCATAGGTTATATTTGGAAGATGTTTATTACATGCCAATGATTGTAAGGAACATGATTTCTGTTTTTTGTATAATAAAATCTGGCTATTCCTTATATTTTAAAAAGGTTGTTTCAATATATGAGAATAAGGATTTTATTTGTGAAGCGATAATTAAACAGGGATTGTTTTTTATAGAACCTATGAAAGGCTCACTAAACACCACAGAATTGATAAAACCAAGACAATCCAATATCTCTAGCATTAATTAAAAGTATCTGTGGCATCTAAGGATGCGTCATATCAATCAGAAAAGACTTGACAGGCTAGTAAAGTATGGGATCCTTATGGGCTTGGATAGTGATCCATTACCCACCTGTGAATCTTGTATTGAAGGAAAAATGACAAAAGCCTCATTTCCTTCTAAAGGAAACAGATTTGAATCCACATTGGACATGGTACATCTTGATGTGTGGGCCCATGAATGTACAAGCTAGAGGAGGTTATGAATATTTCATAACTTTTATAGATGATTACTCAAGACATGGCTATTTGTATTTGATGCATAAAAGAGTGAATCTTTGAAAAGTTCAAAGAATTCAAAGTGAAGTGAGAAGCAACTTGGCAAGTCATTAAAACAGCTTCGATCAGATCGAGGTGGTGAGTATTTATCTAGAGAGTTCCAGCAATATTTAATTGACAATGGAATTGTTTCCAATTTGTCAGCTCCTCGTACACCTCAACATAATGGTGTAGCAGAGAGGAGAAATAGAACTCTATTGGAAATGGTAAGATCAATGATGTCCTATGCTAGCCTTCCAGAATCGTTCTGGGGATATACCATACAAACGGCAACATATCTTCTTAACTTTGCTCCATCCAAATCGGTGCCTAAAACACCTAGGGAGTTGTGGACTGGCCGAGTGCCTTCATTGAGGCACTTGAGGAATTGGGGTTGTCCAGCCCATGTTCTAAATCCTGAATCCACAAAGATGGAACCAAGGTCAGAAGTATGTTTGTTTGTAGGATATCCTACGGGAACTCGAGGGTACTATTTTTACAGTCCTCATGATAGGAAGGTATTTGTGTCGACAAATGCAAACTTCTTAGAGGAAGAGTTTGTGAGAAATCACAAAGGAAGAAGTGAAGTAGTACTAAAGGAGTTAGCAATTTCATCCAAACTAAGAGTTGTTTTGGATATGATGAACAAGATGTCGAAATGGATTCAAGAGTTGAATCGAAGTGCAACTTTGAACATCAAGATGTGCCTAGACGTAGTGGGAGGTTGTGAGACAACCAGATAGGTTTCGGGTTTAGGAGAAGGCTTAATTGCCATCTCGGACCAAGAAGAAACAGATCCGTTACGTATACACAAAGCTATTAATGATGTTGATGCAGAAAATGGCTCAAGGCAATGGAATCGAAAATAGATTCTATGTATACTAATGAAGTGCAGGTCCTTGTAGATCTACCACTGTGTCTAAAACCATAGGGTGTAAATGGATCTACAAAAGGAAAAGGGATCGGATGGAAAGGTAGAGACCTTTAAAGCTAGATTGGTAGCTAAAGGCTATACTCAAAAGGAGGGTATAGACTACGAGGAGACTTTTCTCCGGTTGCCATGCTTAAGTCCATCAGATTCTTTTGGCCATAGCAGCTATTTCGATTATGAAATATGGCAAATGGATGTCAAGACCGCATTTCTGAATGGAGATCTTGAGGAGACCATTTATATGGCCCAACCAGAAGGATTCATTGAGCTAGGTAATGAGCATAAGGTTTACACGTTGCAAAGGTCCATTTATGGACTTAAGCAAGCATCTAGGTCTTGGAACATTAGGTTTGATAAGGCTATCAAAACCTATGGGTTCATACAAAACCTAGATGAGCCTTGTGTTTACAAAAGAATACAAGAAGGTAAGGTTACTTTCCTAATCCTGTATGTTAATGACATTCTGCTCATTGGGAATGATGTGGGAATGTTATCTGCGGTTAAGGGATGGCTGAATGAACAGTTTTCAATGAAGGATTTGGGAGAGGCTACCTATGTTTTAGGGATCAAACTTATAAGGGATCGTAAGAACAAGAAGAAAATTTTGTCTCAACTAACCTACATTGAGAATATGCTCAATAAGTTCGCCATGCAAGATTCCAAGAGGGGTTTCACTCCTACTAGACATGGAATCAAACTTTCAAAGGAACAAGCACCTAAAACCCAAGAGGAGGTTGAACGCATGCGTAACATTCCATATGCTTTGGCAGTTGGTAGTTTGATGTATGCAATGCTGTGCACTAGACCGGATATCATTGCGCAAGATGGGATTTGTGTGGCGATTTCATCAATCGAGAATGGAACATTGAATTGCGGTTAAGTGTATACTTAAAGTATCTTCGTAGGACAAAGAACTTAATGCTTGTTTACTCTGGAAGTAATCTTATTCCGACGGGATATCTGGATTCGATTTCCAATCGATGTTGATTCAAGAAATCAACTTCGGTTCTATATTTACTTTAGGAGGTGGAGCCATAGTTTGGAGGAGTGTCAAGCAATCTTGTATTGCTGATTCGACTATGGAGGTTGAGTATGTTGTTGCTTGTGAAGCGTGAAAGGAAGCGATCGCTCAGGAAGTTCCTAAATGATTTGGAGGTAGTTCCAGAGGCGTAAAAGCTATTACACTTTATTGTGATAATAGTGGGCGTTGGCTAATTCTAAAGAATCTCGGAACCACAAAGTGCCAAACACATTGAGCGAAAGTATCATCTCATAAGGAGATAATACAACGTGGAGAAGTGGATGTGGTAAAGATTCCTGAGCAAAACCTTGTTGATCCGTTCACAAAGACAACGACTCAAAAGAGCTTTGAGGGTCACTAGAAGGGATGGGAATGAAGGATATGTCAAACTTGCTTTAGGGCAAGTGGGAGATTATTTGAGTTATGTAAATATAGTGCCCGGAAAGCAAGTGTATTTACATGTAACTTTATCTTCTTCAGTTATAGTTTTGTAATGAAAATATTTATTATTAATAAAACAAAAGAGTTTGGTTTTATCTGTATGAGCATTATATATCTGGTCATAAGGTACCAAGATTCATTTGTAAGTAATATACATATACATAGAGATGTATGGGAAACATGTATATTATTAGAATCAATTAATTGATTCACAGTTGAATAATCAAGTTGGTCGTTTGATTATGGTTTAGATCAGTAGTGTTGCGATTTATCTCCATATAAGTAAAGGAGTTTACTTAAAGGGAATGATGAGTTTCATATCATGATAGTAGTAGACTATCGATAATCGCACTATTAAATGAATTGGAATCAAGTATGTTTTCAAGAATAAAGTGGGCCGTTACTTTAATCTTAAAACATACAACTTAAGCATTCGCTTATTATGAACCACAATCTTGATGAGTGGTGAACTCATATGTGTTTCATTATAATTCTTGATATGATTGGAATGGATTTTTACAGGTATTAATCCGATTATGCATGTTGGAATTATTAATTGAAACATGTATCGTGAACATTCACTCAAATAAAGAGTTTATAGTGTTATCATCTCTTCTAGATGTTTTAAGGAGATTTGGTGATTAAACTGGCGCCAGTAGTTTGATGGACTAACTACCCATCAAGTCTTAACACTAAGATGAGATCTTATATGTTAATCACCATATAAAGTAAAATAAGAGATCTAGAAGGAAAAACCAACATAAGGGCAAAACGGTAATTTTACCCTTTGTTGTGTGGATGGCTATAATAAGGTTCTAAATAGGGTTTGCAATTGGACATATTCTCATAATATTTAATAATTCAAGAGTTGAACTAATTGTCTTTAGTGGAATGGCATTTAGTTAATAAGCTAGAATTAATTCCAATGAGATTGAATTATTTCTGGGCTTATTGGAGCTTGAATTATCAAAGTCCAATAAGATTCCCCACTTGGCTTTAAGGAAGGTTATCAAACTAAGTAAGAAGTAGTTTGGAGGCTTTAGAAGTCCATAATTGAATGATGGGCTTATAATAATTAATGGTTAATTGGAAGCCCATATGTTCATTTAGAAATGGGCTTGTTTTGGTTTAATGTAATTGATTAGATTAATTATATTAAAACATTTTTTTTTAATGGAGAAGAAACAATTTCGAAATTGTGTTAGGTTAGATGTGTAACCACACATTTGACATTAAAATACTAAATAAAGATGGTCTTTATTATGGCTTATCATTATTAAATGGAGTTATGAACTTACCATTAAATGGTTTAATGGTTGGTTTTTAATGTTGGCATGTAACCTATTTGCATTCATTAGATTAAAGATGAAAGATGTGCATTAGATGAACCATCTTCCTTCTTTCTTCTTGCCAAAACCGAAATGGGTATTCAATTATAGGTTATGGTCTTTTCAAATAGCCATTTAAAGATAAATGAAGTAAGTCTCATTTATTGGCTATTTGATGAGTGATTAATGTAAGAAGTGATGCATTGGATGCCTCTCACTCTTTCCATTCATGCATATTTCGAAATTGAGATGTAAGAAAGGGTTCTTGCATGGTTTTTAGAAATTCTCTCCTTTCATGCAAGGTAGAACCGAAATTCCTAAGTGAAAGAATTGAAAGAGTTTCAATTTTGGTTCTTCTTCTTCTAAGAAAATCTCCTCCAAATATTTCTTCTCCTTTCCCACCAAAGGATTTTGTTAACCTAGTTGTCCTTGAAGAACAAGTGGTAAATCTAATTGGTTGAGGAAACTACAACAAGGAAGAAGATAGATTGCTAAAGGAAAAGACTCAAAGGCGAAGGATTTGGATATAAGAAGGAGAGGATAGCGCAGCGAGGATTTAAAGCTGTAGCGAAGGAATCGGTAATTCCTTTTATCTTGTTCTTGGTTTTATTATCCTTATACCATATCAAGTATGGATTAGCATGTTGATTTGGATATATTTCTTCCGCTGCAAGATGATTTCTTAAAAAGTTTTGAAATCTATCGTTTCTCCATACTAAGCATGCTTTCTTTTTCCGATCCAACAATTGGTATCAGAGCCGGTTTTTCATGCATGATTTCGGTTCCTATATGGTGGATGCATGGGTTGGCAATCTTTTTATGTATACTGCATATTTTTATGTGATAGAAATATATATGGTGTATGTTGCTCTTTTGGTTGTCCATAGAAGTTAAATTTTATCTTGTAAGATTTCTTCATTTAGTTGTAACAAGGAGGGTGGTCTATCATCACCATGTTTCCTCCTTGGTTTCTTTTTCTATTTTATTTGATTTTGTAATGTACAAATTGATGTAATGATGAAGAAGGAGCAGCCATGGATTGAAGAAATGGAAAGGTAAAATTTTGGTGTATCCTTTTGTGTTTTGGCATAAATTTTGTGAAAACTAAGTTGCTGGAATTTTGTTTCAATGAATCATATTTCAGTTATGATTGGAAAACAAGTGCTGGTTTTTGTTTCAAAGAATCCAATTTCGGTTTTGCTAAAATACTAAGTGTTGTTTTTAATTTTCATGAAATGAGTTTCGGTTTTAAAAAACAAGTGCTGGAATTTTTGTCAAAACAAAGATTTGGTTTTCTAAAATCTAGTGCTGGAATTTTATTTTCAAAATGACAAAATTCTAATTTCATAAATGCCATTACATTTTGTTTACCGAATGGGCGGATCATGTTAGCGAAGAGTTTGAAGCGGAAGATCCAAGATGAAGAAGCATTTTTGGGCCTAAAAGGCTTGTAATTATTTTATGTTTCTAGGATGGACAATCAAAAGTGGCTTTATTAGTTCATGTGATGAATGGAGAAATGAATGCTTGAAATATGTGATATTATGTGATTGCATGTCATTTAGAAAATTGCCAACCCTAGGCCTTGCCATGCATTCATTATGTATGAGATATATAATGAAACAATATAGGATGGATAATAAATTGCATATAGACAAGATGGTATTTAAAACTTAAAGCCTAAAAAGATTGAGTGGGAGAGGATGCTCCTGTGAGAGTCCACGGTCTCCAAATGATGGCCCGTTTGCATGTGGTGAAGTGTTACTCCCCATCGAAGGGCATGGATCCTAGATCTTGCATGGTTTGGGTCTCCTTAAGGATAAGTCCACTTAATGATAGCAAATGTGACCTCCCACCGAGGCATGATTTGTAGGTATCTTTAGTGAATGAATCAAATGGTTATACACTCAACATTTTTATCAATAAACCGCCCACCGTAGCTCTGTTGGTAAAAGTATGGACCAAATTAAGGCGCTTCTTAAAAATTGAGCATGAGATGCTTGGTAGTTTTTAAGTAGGAGGGTCCCAGTTTTTCTTTTAATAGATAAGATGGCCCACCGTCACTTAGTCATTATAGATAAGAAAAATATCCGTAAGTATAATGTTTTAATTTTTAAGTTTTGTTAAATCTATCATCATGCATACATGCATCATGATTTTATACAAAGTTCCATAAATTGTTGACTAGTATGCTCATGTTTTAATAATTTATATTTTCGGACATAATCAACCACAAAATGAATCCACTCACCTGCTCTTGACTAATAACAAATTGGAAAATGGAGACAAGTTTAATGAATGGAGCGTAACCTTGACATTGTTCTTCAATATGAACGTATTTCATGGGTGTTAACTGAAAATGAGCCTACACCTCTAAGTGGAGATGCAACTCCTGAGCAAGTCCAACAACATGAGCGTTGGCAGAATGCTGACAAGACTACTAAGTGTTATATTCTGGCTTCTTTCAGTGGCATGTTGCAAAAGCAAATTGCTTGTATGAAAAATGCTAGTGCAATGGTCCATCACCTACATGAGATGTTTGGTGTGAGGACTAGGTCTGCAAGAGTGAAAGCTATCCAAACCTTTCATAATCTCAGACAGAAACACAGTGAGCAGGTGCGGGATTACATGATGAAGGTAATCTCTACGGTCACTGAGGCTGAGATGCTTGGGGCGGATATGGATGCGGACACGCAGATGATTATGATCATCAATAGCTTAAACTCTTCTTTTCAGCAGTTTAAGTTGGACTATGAGCTCAACAACAAGGATTACACCTTGAGTGAGTTGATGAATACCCTCCAGAGCACGGAGGAAATATTGAATATTAAGGCTCATGGGCCAGAAGCTAATGTAGCTTCTTCTTCTAAGCCCAAGGGTAAGGGCAAGGAAAAGAAGAAGGGTCCAATGAAAAAGAAGGCCCAAATAGGGGTCAAGGCCAAACCCATGAAAAAGAAGGCCAAAGAGAACATCAAAGGAAAGTGTTTCCACTGTGATGAGATGGGCCATTGGAAAAGAAACTGTCCAGTCTACCTAGAGTCCCTCAAAAGCAAACAAGGTATGGGCTTCCTAAGTTTGTTAGGAACTAGAAATGTGGCAGATTTATCTACTTCTTGGATATTAGATTAGGAGCCACTAACCATGTTTGTAATTCTTTGCGAGGGTTCCAATGAAGGAAAAGACTTCTAAAGGCCGTTTCAAGTTAAGATAGCAGATGGTTCCTATGTTTCAGCGAGAATCGGTGGGAGTAGTTATCTTGGACTTTCTAGTGGTCATAGGTTATATTTGGAAGATGTTTATTACATGCCAATGATTGTAAGGAACATGATTTACTGTTTTTGTATAATAAAATCATTTATTCCTCATATTTTGAAAAGGTTGTTTCAATATATGAGAATAAGGATTTTATTTGTGAAGCGATAATTAAACAGGATTGTTTTTATAGAACCTATGAAAGGCTCACTAAACACCACAAATTGATAAAACCAAGACAATCCAATATCTCTAGCATTAATTCAAAGTATCTGTGGCATCTAAGGATCGTCATATCAATCGAAAAGACTTGACAAAGCTAGTAAGGATGGGATCCTTATGGGCTTGGATAGTGATCCATTACCCACTGTGAATCTTGTATTGAAGGAAAATGACAAAAGCCTCATTTCCTTCTAAAGGAAACAGATTTGAATCCACATTGGACATGGTACATCTTGATGTGTGGGCCCATGAATGTACAAGCTAGAGGAGGTTATGAATATTTCATAACTTTTATAGATGATTACTCAAGACATGGCTATTTGTATTTGATGCATGAAAAGAGTGAATGTTTTGAAAAGTTCAAAGAATTCAAAGCTGAAGCTGAGAAGCAACTTGGTAAGTCATTAAAACAACTTCGATCAGATCGAGGTGGTGAGTATTTATCTAGAGAGTTCCAGCAATATTTAATTGACAATGGAATTGTTTCCAATTTGTCAGCTCCTCGTACACCTCAACATAATGGTGTAGCAGAGAGGAGAAATAGAACTCTATTGGAAATGGTAAGATCAATGATGTCCTATGCTAGCCTTCCAGAATCGTTCTGGGGATATGCCATACAAACGAAAACATATCTTCTTAACTTTGCTCCATCCAAATCGGTGCCTAAAACACCTAGGGAGTTGTGTACTGGCCGAGTGCCTTCATTGAGGCACTTGAGGACTTGGGGTTGTCCAGCCCATGTTCTAATTCCTGAATCCACAAAGATGGAACCAAGGTCAGAAGTATGTTTGTTTGTAGGATATCCTACGGGAACTCGAAGGTACTATTTTTACAGTCCTCATGATAGGAAGGTATTTGTGTCGACAAATGCAAACTTCTTAGAGGAAGAGTTTGTGAGAAATCACAAAGGAAGAAGTGAAGTAGTACTAAAGGAGTTAGCAATTTCATCCAAACCAAGAGTTGTTTTGGATATGACAGAACAAGATGTCGAAATGGATTGAAGAGTTGAATCGAAGTGCAACCCGAACATCAAGATGTGCCTAGACGTAGTGGGAGGTTGTGAGACAACCAGATAGGTATCTGGGTTTAGAAGAAGGCTTAATTGCCATCTCAGACCAATAAGAAACAGATCCCGTTACGTATACACAGGCTATTAATGATGTTGATGCAGGAAAATGGCTCAAGGCAATGGAATCGAAAATAGATTCTATGTATACTAATGAAGTCTGGGTCCTTGTAGATCTACCACCGTGTCTAAAACCATAGGTGTAAATGGATCTACAAAGGAAAAGGGATCGGATGGAAAGGTAGAGACCTTTAAAGCTAGATTGGTAGCTAAAGGCTATACTCAAAAGGAGGGTATAGACTACGAGGAGACTTTTCTCCGGTTGCCATGCTTAAGTCCATCGAGATTCTTTTGGCCATAGCAGACCTATTTCGATTATGAAATATGGCAAATGGATGTCAAGACCACATTTCTGAATGGAGATCTTGAGGAGACCATTTATATGGCCCAACCAGAAGGATTCATTGAGCTAGGTAATGAGCATAAGGTTTGCACGTTGCAAAGGTCCATTTATGGACTTAAACAAGCATCTAGGTCTTGGAACATTAGGTTTGATAAGGCTATCAAAACCTATGGGTTCATACAAAACCTAGATGAGCCTTGTGTTTACAAAAGAATACAAGAAGGTAAGGTTACTTTCCTAATCCTGTATGTTAATGACATTCTGCTCATTGGGAATGATGTGGGAATGTTATCTGCGGTTAAGGGATGGCTGAATGAATAGTTTTCAATGAAGGATTTGGGAGAGGCTACCTATGTTTTAGGGATCAAACTTATAAGGGATCGTAAGAACAAGAAGATAATTTTGTCTCAACTAACCTACATTGAGAATATGCTCAATAAGTTCGCCATGCAAGATTCCAAGAGGGGTTTCACTCCTACTAGACATGGAATCAAACTTTCAAAGGAACAAGCACCTAAAACCCAAGAGGAGGTTGAGCGCGTGCGTAACATTCCATATGCTTTGGCAATTGGTAGTTTGATGTATGCAATCATGCACACTAGACCGGATATCATTGCGCGATGGGGTGGTGGCAGATTTCATCCAATCCGAGAATGGAACATTGAATTGCGGTTAAGTGTATATTTAAGTATCTTCGTGGGACGAAGAACTTAATGCTTGTTTCATCTGGAAGTAATCTTATTCCGACGGGATATCGGGATTCGATTTCCAATCGATGTTGATTCAAGAAATCAACTTCGGTTCTATATTTACTTTAGGAGGTGGAGCCATAGTTTGGAGAAGTGTCAAGCAATCTTGTATTGCTGATTCGACTATGGAGGTTGAGTATGTTGCTGCTTGTGAAGCGAAAGGAAGCGATCTGCTCGGAAGTTCTAAATGATTTGGAGGTAGTTCGAGGCGAAAAAGCCATTACACTTTATTGTGATAATAGTGGGACGGTGGCTAATTCTAAAGAATCTCGGAACCACAAAGTCGCCAAACACATTGAGCGAAAGTATCATCTCAAAAGGAGATAATACAACGTGGAGAAGTGGATGTGGTAAAGATTCCTACAGAGCAAAACCTTGCTGATCCGTTCACAAAGACATTGATTCAAAAGAGCTTTGAGGGTCACCTAGAAGGGATGGGAATGAAGGATATGTCAAACTTGCTTTAGGGCAAGTGGGAGATTGTTTGAGTTATGTAAATATAGTGCCCTGGAAAGCAAGTGTATTTACATGTTACTTTATCTTCTTTAGTTATAGTTTTGTAATGAAAATATTTATTATTAATAAAACAAAAGAGTTTGGTTTTATCTGTATGAGCATTATATATCTGGTCATAAGGTACCAAGATTCATTTGTAAGTAATATACATATACATAGAGATGTATGGGAAACATGTATATTATTAGAATCAATTAATTGATTCACAGTTGAATAATCAAGTTGGTCGTTTGATTATGGTTTAGATCAGTAGTGTTGCGATTTATCTCCATATAAGTAAAGGAGTTTACTTAAAGGGAATGATGAGTTTCATATCATGATAGTAGTAGACTATCGATAACGGCACTATTAAATGAATTGGAATCAAGTATGTTTTCAAGAATAAAGTGGGCGTTACTTTAATCTTAAAACATACAACTTAAGCATTCGTTTATTATGAACCACAATCTTGATGAGTGGTGAACTCATATGTGTTTCATTATAATTCTTGATATGATCGGAATGGATTTTTACAGGTATTAATCCGATTATGCGCATGTTGGAATTATTAATTGAAACATGTATCAAGGAACATTCACTCAAATAAAGAGTTTATAGTGTTATCATCTCTTAGATGTTTTAAGGAGATTTGGTGATTAAATGGCGCGATGGTTTGATGGACTAACTACCCATCAAGTCTTAACACTAAGATGAGATCTTATGTGTTAATCACCATATAAAGTAAAATGAGAGATCTAGAAGGAAAACCAACATAAGGGCAAAACGGTAATTTTACCCTTTGTTGTGCGGATGGCTATAATAAGGTTCTAAATAGGGTTTGCAATTGGACATATTCTCATAATATTTAATAATTCAAGAGTTGAACTAATTGTCTTTAGTGGAATGGCATTTAGTTAATAAGCTAGAATTAATTCCAATGAGATTGAATTATTTCTGGGCTTATTGGAGCTTGAATTATCAAAGTCCAATAAGATTCCCCACTTGGCTTTAAGGAAGGTTATCAAGCTAAGTAAGAAGTAGTTTGGAGGCTTTAGAAGTCCATAATTGAATGATGGGCTTATAATAATTAATGGTTAATTGGAAGCCCATATGTTCATTTAGAAATGGGCTTGTTTTGGTTTAATGTAATTGATTAGATTAATTATATTAAAACATTTTTTTTAAATGGAGAAGAAACAATTTCGAAATTGTGTTAGGTTAGATGTGTAACCACACATTTGACATTAAAATACTAAATAAAGATGGTCTTTATTATGGTTCATCATTATTAAATGGAGTTATGAACTTACCATTAAATGGTTTAATGGTTGGTTTTTAATGTTGGCATGTAACCTATTTGCATTCATTAGATTAAAGATGAAAGATGTGCATTAGATGAACCATCTTCCTTCTTTCTTCTTGCCAAAACCGAAATGGGTATTCAATTATAGGTTATGGTCTTTTCAAATAGCCATTTTAAAGATAAATGAAGTAAGTCTCATTTATTGGCTATTTGATGAGTGATTAATGTAAGTGATGCATTGGATTCCTCTCACTCTTTCCATTCATGCATATTTCGAAATTGAGATGTAAGAAAGGGTTCTTGCATGGTTTTAGAAATTCTCTCCTTTCATGCAAGGTAGAACCGAAATTCCTAAGTGAAAGAATTGAAAGAGTTTCATTTTGGTTCTTCTTCTTCTAAGAAAATCTCCTCCAAATATTTCTTCTCCTTTCCCACCAAAGGATTTTGTTAACCTAGTTGCCCTTGAAGAACAAGTGGTAAATCTAATTGGTTGAGGACACTACAACAAGGAAGAAGATAGATTGCTAAAGGAAAAGACTCAAAGGCAAAGGATTTGGATATAAGAAGGAGAGGATAGCGCGAGGATTTAAAGTTATGGCGAAGGAGTGGTAATTCCTTTTATCTTGTTCTTGGTTTTATTATCCTTATACCATATCATGTATGGATTAGCATGTTGATTTGGATATATTGCTTCCGCTGCAAGATGATTTCTTAAAAAGTTTTGAAATCTATCGTTTCTTCATACTAAGCATGCTTTCTTTTTTCGATCCAACAGTCTGAACATGCAAATATCTGCCTGGTAGCCGAGGAAGAAAGTGATGAGGAGGTACAACCTGATTACGATAACTTGCACAATGCCTACTCAGAATTGTTAGAAGATTCTCATGCTATTCTGAAACAGTACAAACTGTTAAAGAAAAAGTATAGAGAAAATATTAGACATACGGAAGTAATAGAGAGAGAAAATATCTGTCTAAAGAAGCAATTAGAGGAGAAAAAAAGTTGTAGACAGATCAGAAGAGATCAATCAGCTGAAATTGAGAATTAAGAATCTGTCAGCTGATTTAGCTACTTTCACCGAGAGCACAAAGAAAATGAATGAGATTCTTGGAAAATGTAGACATCCGAGTGAAAAAACCGGATTAGGGTTTACAGGCAATATATCTTATCCTCCTAAGAACCCTTTCTCTCAAAAGAGAAACTATAATAAATCTAGTATTAATCAACGTTCTAGTAATATGCATCAAAGAACTCATCATGTGCATACTACTAACCGTAAAGGACCCAAGAAAATATGGGTACCAAAAAATAAAATAGTTTCTCCTACAGATATCCTTCCTTGGAAGATACGGCAAGAACCAGTGGTATTTAGACAGTGGATGCTTGCGACATATGACAGAAAGAAGGTCTATATTCCTAGACCTTTAGCATAAGAAGGGAGGATCGGTAACTTTTGAAGACAACCAGCAGGGCAAGATTATTGGAATCGACAAGATAAGACCTTATCCAGAAAGTTACAGAATGAAAAAGGACTGTCTATAGCTAGTATCAGGAGTGACCATGGTGGAGAGTTTGAGAATGAGAAGTTTAGATTATTCTGTGAGGAGAATGGAATTTGCCACAATTTCTCTGCTCCTTGGACTACACAACATAATGGAGTTGTTGAAAGGAAGAACAGGACGATTCAAGAAATGGCTAGGACTATGCTTTGTGAGATGAATCTTCCTAAGATACTTAGGCGTAACACATGAATACAGGATGCTATATTCAGAATAGAATTCTGTTGCGACCCATGTTGAAGAAGACTCCTTATGAGTTATGGAGTGGAAGAAGACCAAACATATCTTACTTTCATCCATTTGGGTGCAAATTCTCTATTCTGAATACAAAGGAGATGTTAGATAAATTCGATTCAAAGACCTATCCAGGAATCTTCCTAGGCTACTCATCATCGTCTAAGGCATTCTGTGTGTACAACCTTGTTTCAAAGACAGTTAAGGAGACCATCCACGTCAAGTTTGAAGATAGTTCCCAACCCCATAAGGAAGATGACATGGAGAGTGAAGGTCCTTCAAAGAACCTAGATGACACAACAAAAACTCCAACACCAGGTACTCAAGTAGACAAAGTTGAAGATATTCTAGAAACTATTGGACTGAAAAGAGACTGGAAATATAAAAGTTCTCATCCAGAAGAGTTGATTATCGGAGAGATCTCAGAGGAGGTAGGACAAGGTCCAGATTCAGAGGAGAAGCTAATGTGGCTTTTATCTCTAAAATAGAGCCTAAGAAGGTTGAGGAAGCTCTTCGAGACGAAGCTTGGGTGTTAGCCATGCAAGAGGAGCTGAATCAATTTACTAGGAATAATGTTTGGTCCTTAGTTCCGAAACCCCCTAAGAAATTCATTATAGGTACCAGATGGGTATTTAAGAATAAGTTCGACGAATCAAGGAGAGTGAGTCAAAATAAGGCTAGATTAGTAGCACAAGGCTATAATCAGCAAGAAGGAATAGACTACAATGAGACATATGCTCCAGTAGCAAGACTTGAAGCCATAAGGATATTACTGGCATATGCGGTCTGTCATAATATAAAGCTATTTTAGATGGATGTGAAGAGTGCCTTTCTGAATGGTTTTGTAGACGAAGAGGTGTATGTTAAGCAACCGCTTGGTTTCGAGGATGTTAAGAATCCAGACCATGTCTATAGACTTCATAAAGCCCTATACGGCCTGAAGCAAGCTCCTAAAGCTTGGTACGATCGTCTGAGTACTTTTCTCTTAGAGAATGGTTTTGGTAGAGGTTAAGTTGATAAGACGCTTTTTAGGAAGAATTATGAAAATGAATTTATTATAGTACAGATCTATGTTGATGATATTATCTTTGGTGCTACTTCAAAGAAGTTATGCATGAAGTTTGAAAGTCTAATAAAAAATGAATTTGAAATGAGCGTGATGGGTGAGCTGAAATTCTTTCTTGGGTTGCAAGTTAACCAAACCGAAGAGAAAATTTTATCCATCAACAAAAATATGTGAAAGAATTGTTGAATAAATTTGATATGCAAAATGTGAAGCCAATGACTACTCCGATGCATCCTTCAAACCTTTTGTCGAAAGATGAAAATGGTAAGAAGGTGGATTAAACCCTGTATAGAGGGATGATCGGTTCTTTACTCTATCTTACAGCAAGTAGACCTGATATTTTGTTCAGTGTATGTTTGTGTGCAAGGTTTCAGGCTAATCCTAGAGAGTCTCATTATATTGTTGTTAAGAGGATTATGAGATATCTAGCATGTAGCACCCCCTTACCATAGGATATGTATCAGGACGCCCGTAGGTCATTCCGATACACACCCGTCGATAAGGGTGCGCTACGAACAACTAACACTCCACATGGCATCCAAGTATCATAATGCATTAATATGAAATTCACTAATTTTTGGAACCATAAAATTTTCATTTCATAACCTCAAGCAATAAATAATACAACTGGTAGTTTCTGTACATGTCTCCAAAAGAAAATCAAACAAAAAGCTAGCTAGGTCATCCTTCCAAAAAGTGCCAGCTGACCAACCTGTGTGCCATAACTTCTCTTACCAACTCAATCTACACGGCAGGAAAAGTCTCTTCGGAGCTATGAGTCTACTATCTCGGTCCTGAAAAATAATTTACAATTTTGGGTGAGTTTGCGAACTCAGTGAGGAACCATCATCGATGGTTCACCCAATTCATGCATATACACAGTATAACACAGATTCACAGAGTTATATAACTAAAACACATTCAGAAGTACCACATGATTATTATATCAGTCAAGAAACCAATTCAAGTGCACAATGAAATGTGTATGTGACTCTTTTCCAATTTATTACGTTGTTGTGATCGGCGCCTAAAAGCTGTCCCATTAAGGGCGATAAAGCGGTGGCCGTGGCTCTGAATCACTGTGGGCTCAAGGCCCAATCACGTTGAGCTTAAAGCTCTCGTTGGCTGCTCTGGTCACAACTGCCAATTACTGATCATGCAATTATGCATGAATGCAAATGTCCAAATAACCAAAATCTACACCATAACCGATTCCCATTTAACATATTCACATGAGTCAATTCCAAGTAATCACATGAAAATCAATTATAATACTTCGATATCTCATTCTAAATATTTCAGACACCCATGGTCCGAAATCAATCAAAATCAAATACACATATTCCATTCATTATCTCCACAGTTGTATAAGTGCGAAATATAACCAAATAATAATTGAGGAACCATCTAGGTTACTCACCTAATAACTTCCGAGCTAATGCTGGGAAGTCTCTGCCACGTCCGTGGATCTACGGTCCAACTGAGCCTCTATAGCAATTAAAATAGGTAAACATTACTAACTGTATAGTTAGAATGACCAAATAATGCACATGGAATAATTAAAACGTGTATAATGCATGTTCATGAATTCCTGGCCCTAATCTCATTTTTTCTCTCAGAAAAATCCGTCTAAAAATTAGAAAACTATTGGCCGACGGTAGCGCAATTCGGACCTCTATAGGTCCCCGATTAAATAAAATAGTGATTACCAACAATTATCCGGGCCACGTCAATTTCCGTCCAAAATTCCTAAATTCTCACAAAATGAAATTAAATATGTTACAAATCCGATGCCTCAAGAATCAGGTCAATCGGACTTCGGACGGAAAAGAAATTGACAAAAGAATCACCAATGACCAAATAATCAAATAATAATAAATAAATAATAATAAATATAAAAAAAAAAACAAAACCAGCGTCACTAGGGCGAGGCGTCGCCCTAGTGACGCCGGATCAATCCAGCCTCATCGCTAGGGCGAGGCGTCGCTAGGGCGTCGCCCTAGCGACGCCGCCACTGCCTAAATCCTTTAGAGGCGTCGCCCTAGTGACCAGGCGAAATTCCCATTCCCCTTCTCCATTTTTCTTGATTTTTACTCCAACTTCCAATACTCATAAATCTTAGCACACAATCCAGAAAAATACAAATTATACCTTGTTGGAAAGCTCATAAAAAGCTCTACAATTCTCAAGAAGACCATAAAAATTAATTCCAACCCTAAGGGTGTCAAATATCCCATCAAAGCTACTGCCTACTCAAAATGTATCAACACAGGACAGTATCTTGCTAATTCAAGAAATCACTGATTATTCAGGCAAAAATTACCACATAAATATGCTCAACAAGTTCACAATGTCATCTACAACTTTCATGAACAGCCCAAAATCAAATTCCATTGCTAACCAAGTCAATTAATTCCCTCAATGTTGCTGTCCCTGAAACCATTCAATTTGAGCAGTAAACTTATAACAAACATAACTCCCTGTACACAAGTCAGAAAAATCAGAACTTTTTATCCCTGAAAAGATAAAACCTCAAACTTCAATTTTCCTGAAATAACCAAACTCCAATTCAGCCTCTAACAATTTCAAATGTGTTATGCAAGTTACTGACCTAATCAGCACTTAACATCACAATGTAAGTACAGCTTTTGAAATTCCATATCTCCCACATCTGATTTCCAAATATTACATGCCATACACCAATTTCAAGATCAATGTGTCATCTAAAATTATTCAGTAGACCCCTAAAACCAGTTCAGTTCACAAAAATTACTAAAATTACTCCAAAACAGAATGTACACAAAATTTGCTAATCCAGCTAGGTTTCACTCAATACATAACAACAGTCAATAGTTATCAGGCCATAACTCCTAATATACAACTTGAAAAATAGCAAGATCAGTGGAAATGGAAAGCTAACTCAATATGCTACAACTTTCATGAAGACTCTTTTCCCAAATTCCATATCAATTAATTTATAAAAATCAGCAAAATAATCAGGTCATAGTGTCGGTTACTGTTCAAAGGCAATAAAACAGTAACTTTCCATGCAAATTTTCGACCTTATAACATTACAATTTAACAACACCTATTTCACACTAAAATGAAGCCAACATCCCAAAGTTTACTTGGGAACAAACCTCACCTCATTTTCTCACCTATACAATTAGTTATGAGCAAAACATTCCAATAGGTCAAAATGAAATTTCCAGCTTTTCAACTACTACCTATCTCCTATCACTTCTAACATCAATAATACATCCCTAAGCATCCAATTGAACAGAAATTCAGCCCCTATATCATTAATACATTTACTAGGAAATACCATCACAAGTTGGCAGCCCTCATCTCTCCATTTCCATGCAAAATTAGTCAATCAAAACCAAGCTAAAAACACTTCTAAACCACATCATTTAGGTTCACTTTATCAAACCATACTTAACCTAGCCTTAAACCCACCATTTCCATCTACAATTTTCATTCAAATCATGAATCAATAAACATAATAAGTGCATCATAGTTCTCATTAAAAGCCTCTAACAATCATGGTTCAATAAATACATAATCAAAGCATCATTGAAAACACCATTCAAAGCTTAATTCCTTTACTTACCTATTAGCTTCCAATCCTTCTTCTTCTCTTCAATTCTTTCCTATGCTTTCTAACTAATTCTACCAAGACCAAGCATGCATCTTCTCATCATCTAACTTTGATGGAATAAGAGAGAAAAGATATCTTGAATTTGTGGAGAAAGATGACAAAGAAAGAAGTAAAAATCGTTGATGATGGAGAACCTTGAAGAGAGGATTCGGTTATGAGTTTTTTTACAACAAGAAAACTCCCTCTTTTCATATACTTCATTAGGCAAACCGATAGGATCAAATGAGGGTATCAAATGAAGCTTTTTGGTGGCAATTTTTGATTGGTTTATGATTTTTTAAGAAAAGTCAAACTAATACTTCTTTAATCCAGATCAAAAACTAACCCAATCAACTAATTTCAATTCCAAATATATATACCCAATATTACAGTGCCATTGGGTAGAAATTTTCGCTACCGAAAATCGACCGGTTCGCCAATTGGCGATTTTTTCGGTCTGGAAATTTTCTCCAGAAAAATCCAGAAAAATTCCAAAAAATCCCTTAAAATAGAAAACAATTTATGGCGCACTCAAAATAATTTTTCAAACACAATTATCCCGTAAATTTCACAAAGAATCTCAATTTGAAACCTAAGCCGGAAAATGTCATGAATGCATGTATACTATGTGCATGTGCAACTAATCGTTAATCATGGAGGCTATATGCTGTATGTTCATACCGAGATTCAATTCAATACGTCTAACCCATCCCGAATTACTAAAATACCATTCCCATCGGAGATGGGATGTTACAATTCTCCCCTCCTAATAAAAATTTCGTCCTCGAAATTCTTACCTGGTTGATCAAAAAGATGAGGATACTGTCTCCTCATATGCTCCTCGGTCTCCCAAGTAGCTTCCTCAGTCGAATGATTCCTCTAGAGAACTTTCACTAAAGGAATACTCTTATTCCTCAACTGTTTTACCTGTGTCCCGACAATCTGTATCGGCTCCTCCGCATAACTCAGATTGCTAGAGACCTCAATCTCCTGAGCCGGAATCACATGATTCGGATCTGACCGATATCTACGGAGCATACTCACATGGAAGACGTCATGCAACTGAGACATCTCACTCGGCAAAGCTAGCCTGTAGGCCAAAGGTCCTATCCTCTCAGTGATCTCATATGGACCAATGTACCTAGGCTTAACTTACCTTTTCCCTAATCTCAAGACACCACGCCACGGAGACACCCGTAGAACACTCTATCGCCCACATTGTACTCAATGTCCCTCTATCTTGATCCACAAAACTCTTCTGTCTATCCCGAGCGCGCGATGCGACTCAATCGATTCCACCTTATCCATCAGATCCCTAATCACCAGACCTCAATCATCCTCACACCTCTTCATCCCAATACAACGACGATCTACACGGTCGCCCATACGATTACCTCGTATGGTGCCATCCCGATGCTCTTGTGATAATGGTTGTTGTATGCAAACTCAATCGTATAAATCGATCCCATTCTCCTCTGAACTCCAATACACAGGCCGTAGCATATCCTCAGCAGTCTTAATCGCCCTCTCACTCGCCCATCATGCGAGGATGAAATGCCGTCTTGAAATTCAACCTAGTACCCATAATGCATCGCAAACTCGCCGAATCTCAAGTAAATCGGGATCCACAATAACACTATCGACACTGTGACCCCATGCAGTCTCACTATCTCTGCCACATACTTCTGGGCCAACTGATCCATAGTATTATTCTCCCTTACTGGCAAGAAATGGGCCGATTTAGTCAACCGGTCCACTATGACCCAGATAGCATCATGCTGCCTCGGCGTCCTAGGCAACCCCATAATGAAATCCATGGTAATTCGTTCCCATTTCCACTCCGGAATAGGCAACGAATGCAATTTACCCACTGGAGCTTGGTGCTCAGCCTTAACCTACTGGCACGTCAAACATCTAGATACAAACTCCGCTACCTGCTTCTTCATGCTAGGCCACCAGAAATGTTGCTTAAGAGTGTTATACATCTTGGTAGAACCAGGATGCATAGTATAAGTAGCCATATGAGCCTCCTCCAATATCTTTCGCCTTAGATTATCCACATCAGGCACACATAATCTCTGCCCTATCCATAAAGTCTCATCTCTCAACTCAAACTCAGAACTCGAATCAGCTTTAATTTTCTCAATCATTCTCACCAAAACAGGATCCTTGTCCTGAACTCTCCTGATCCTGTCCAGTAGCATCGGTCTCAGTCGCAAAGTAGCCAACAACACTCCATCCTGCTCTAAATCCAACTGCACATTCAAGGCCCTCAACTGAATCAAATTAGGTAACCTCATTGCCTGCATCTGAGCTGTACTAGTATGTGACTTCCTACTCAGAGCATCTGCCACTACATTGGCTTTCCCGGGGTGATACTCGATAGTACAGTCATAGTCCTTCAACAACTCAAGCCATCTCCTCTGTCTCAAATTCAACTCTCTCTGGCTCAATAGGTATCTCAAACTCTTATGATCTGTGAAGATCTGGAAGGTCTCACCATACAGGTAATGCCTCCAAATCTTTAAAGCAAACACTACTGCAGCTAACTCCAAATCATGAACAGGATAGTTTACCTCGTGAGACCTCAACTGTGTCGAGGCATAAGCAATGACTCTGCCATGCTGCATCAGAACACACCCCAATCCCTGATGCGATGCATCACTGTATACCTCAAATCCTCCAGTCCCAGATGGAATAGCCAACACCGGTGCAGTAGTCAACCGATGTTTCAGCTCCTCAAAGCTCTTCTGACACTCCTCACTCCATCTAAATGGCACATTTTTCCTCAGAAGTTTTGTCAGAGGGGCAGAAATCAATGAAAACCCCTCGACAAACCTCCGGTAATAACCCGCTAATCCGAGGAAACTCCGAATCTCTGACACATTCCTAGGAGCCTCCCACTTTAGCACTGCCTCAACCTTACTCGGATCCACCTGAATACCCTCTCCAGTCACTATATGTCCCAAGAATATCACCTGATCCAGCCAAAACTCACATTTACTGAATTTGGCGTATAACTGTCTCTCCCTCATCGTCTGCAACACAATCCTCAAATGCTCACTATGCTCCTGTCTGTTCCTCGAATACACTAGAATGTCATCAATAAAGACAATAACAAACTGGTCCAGGTAGGGCTGAAATACCTTATTCATCAAGGCCATGAAGGCGCCAGGCATTAGTCAACCCAACAACATCACTAGAAACTCGAAATGCCCATACCGCCTCAAGGCACTCTTAGGCACATCGCCTCTGCAATCTTCAATCGATAGTAACCAGATCGCAGATCTAACTTGGTGAATACCGAGCCCCCGCAATCGATCAAATAAGTCATCGATCCTAGGCAAGGATACTTATTCTTCATCACACCCGATTCAATCGCTCGTAATCGATGCACGACCTCAAAGTCCCATCCTTTTCTTCACAAACAAAACTGGAGCTCCCATGGTGAAACACTAGGTCGATAAATCCTTCTCCAAAGAACTCCTGCAATCGAACCTTCAACTCCCTCAGTTCCACAGATGCCATCCTATATGGAGGTATAGATATAAGAGCGGTACTTGGAACGAGGTCAATAGTAAACTCTGTCTCCCGATCCGGCGGCAAACCCGATAGCTCATCAGGAAACACATCTGGGAATTCCCTAACCACGGGAATATCCTGAAGCCTCTGCTCAACTCTAGTGTCAACCACATGAGCTAGATATGCCTCACAGCCTCCCTGCATCAATCTCAGGGCACTAAGAAAAGAGATCATCCGGCCGGTATCGCTGACTAACTCTTCTCAACACCGCTTCTAGTGACCAGAGACTCCAAAACAACCTCCTTGGTATAGCAGTCCATAATAGCCCTATGGGCCACCATCCATCCCGTAATGACATCGATCTCTCAAAGGTAATACTACGAGGTCCGCCTCAAGATCGCTGATCAATCTGGATCGAGCATCCCTGCAACCTCTCCCAATACAAGAGTAATACCTAGAGGTGTACTCACCTCAGCCCATACCGTAACATCTCCCGATCCCCATGCAATCTACATGCCATATGAGGTGCAATAAAAGAATGCGTGGATCCAGGATCCAGCAATGCAAATGCCTCAATATCAGAGATGAGAAGCATACCAGCTACAACATCAGGGGAATCCTGGGCCTCCTGCCTCGTCATGGCATATACTGGCTCGGGGCTGTGGTGGTGCCCGACCCTCATCCATAAAGGATCCTCGGCTCTACCTCGGCCTCTACCTCGGCCCTCAGACAGATCCACGCCGGATCCACCCACTCTACTATCTTTGTCTTGATCAGAAGACTCTCGGCTCGGCTACTTCCCGCAGATCGAGCTCCCAAAGTAGTGGGCGATCCAGAACTGGTGATCCATGGAGCGCATTTAAGGTAAGCTCCAACAATCGCCAAAGACTTCCAACATGCCTCTTCTCACAGTACTCAGACGGGGAACTCGCCTAAAGCCTCTGCCATCGCCATCGCCACTACCATCGCCACCTGTATAAATCTCCTCTCTGTCCAAAACTCGATATTCGGATCCTCCCAAGATCTAAAGGTCCTGCTCTGGTGCCTGCTAAAACTCCTACCAGAGTTGCCCTGACTGTCACTAACTCTCTTCCCTCTGAACCCCTGACCCATCTCTGACTGTCTCTGTCTCACTATCTGTTTCACTCTCACAGTAGTCGCTCTCAACTCTATAAAGGAGCCCATATCAGATCGGGCCAATCCTGCACGGATCTCCAAATTTAGCCCCATCTTAAACCTCCGGCACCTATCTGTCTCAGTAGAAACCACAGTAGCAGCATACCCCATCAACTCATTAAACCTCACCTCGTACTCTCATCACATCATCTACCTGCCTCACTCCAAGAATTCCTGCATCTTCATTTCCAGATACACCTTGGGCATATAATTATCTCTCAAAGCCCTCGAAAAGTCCGCCCATGTCGATAAGCAAGGCCCGTGGTACTTGCCGGAATAGCCTTCCACCATGTATAAGCGGGGCCTGCAGAAGAGATCTCGCATAATCGAACCTCTCATCGTTCGCAGATCCATCTGATCGAGAACTCTCTCGGTCCTCTCCACCAACTCTCACCTCGGTGGGTCTCAGACCGCCATAGAAGTCTGACCCCCACGCAAAGAAATCATATCTCCTCTCCCATCTAACGGGACTCTAGGAGGTAACTCCTCGATCGAGGGACCGAGGACTCTCTTAGCTCCAACAGATCCTCGTCACCGGTTGATCTATCGATCACCTAAAGCAGATGACCTATAACAAAACAAGAACTCGATCGGTTCTGCGTTTCTCACAATAATTCAAGCCTAATTATGTACCACCCCAACAAATGCCAAACCATGCTCGATACCACCTAATGTAGCACCCTCACTATATGATATGTATCGACGCTCAGAGGTCATTCCGATACACACCGACGATAAGGGTGCGCTACGAACAACTAACACTCCACATGGCATCCAAGTATCATAATGCATTAATATGAAATTCACTAATTTTTGGAACCATAAAATTTTCATTTCATAACCTCAAGCAATAAATAATACAACTGGTAGTTTCTGTACATGTCTCCAAAAGAAAATCAAACAAAAAGCTAGCTAGGCCATCCTTCCAAAAAGTGCCAGCTGACCAACCTGTGTGTCATAACTTCTCTTGCCAACTCAATCTACACGGCAGGAAAAGTCTCTCCGAAGCTATGAGTCTACTATCTCGGTCCCGAAAATAATTTGCAATTTTGGGTGAGTTTATAACTCGGTGAGAACCATCATCGATGGTTCACCCAATTCATGCATATACACAGTATAACACAGATTCACAGAGTTATATAACTAAAACACATTCAGAAGTACCACATGATTATTATATCAGTCAAGAAACCAATTCAAGTGCACAATGAAATGTGTATGTGACTCTTTTCCAATTTATTACGTTGTTGTGACTGAGCGCCTAAAACTATCCCATTAAGGGCGCATTAAACGGTGAGTCGTAGGCTCTGAATCACTGTGGGCTCAAGGCCCAATCACGTTGAGCTTAAAGCTCTCGTTGCCTGCTCTGGTCACAACTGCCAATTACTGATCATGCAATTATGCATGAATGCAAATGTCCAAATAACCAAAATCTACACCATAACCGATTCCCATTTAACATATTCACATGAGTCAATTCCAAGTAATCACATGAAAATCAATTATAACACTTCGATATCTCCTTCTAAATATTTCAGACACCCATGGTCCGAAATCAATCAAAATCAAATACACATATTCCCATCCATTATCTCCACAGTTGTATAAGTGCGAAATATAACCAAATAATAATTGAGGAACCATTTAGGTTACTCACCTAATAACTTCCGAGCTAATGCTAGGAAGTCTCTGCCACGTCCGTAGATCTACGGTCCAACTGAGCCTCTATAGCAATTAAAATAGGTAAACATTACTAACTGTATTGTTAGAATGACCAAATATTGCACATGGAATAATTAAAACGTGTATAATGCATGTTTATGAATTCCTGGCCCTAATCTCATTTTTTTCCCTCAGAAAAATCTGTCTAAAAATTAGAAAACTATTGGTGCTGACGGCGCGCAATTCGGACCTCTATAGGTCCCCAATTAAATAAAACAGTAATTACCGAACAATTATCCGGGGCCACGTCGATTTCCCGTCCAAAAATTCCTAAATTCTCACAAAATGAAATTAAATATGTTACAAATCCGATGCCTCAAGAATCAGGTCAATCGGACTTCGGACGGAAAAGAAATTGACAAAAGAATCACCAATGACCAAATAATCAAATAATAATAAATAAATAATAAAAAAAACAAAAACAAAATCAGCATCACTAGGGCGAGGCGTCGCCCTAGTGACGCCGGATCAATCCGGCCTCATCGCTAGGGCGAGGCGTCGTCCTAGTGACCAGGCGAAATTCCCATTCCCCTTCTCCATTTTTCCTGATTTTTACTCCAACTTCCAATACTCATAAATCTTAGCACACAATCCAGAAAAATACAAATTATACCTTGTTGGAAAGCTCATAAAAGGCTCTACAATTCTCAAGAAGACCATAAAAATTAATTCCAATCCTAAGGGTGTCAAATATCCCATCAAAGCTACTGCCTACTCAAAATGTATCAACACAGGACAGTATCTTGCTAATTCAAGAACTCACTGATTATTCAGCCAAAAATTACCACATAAATATGCTCAACAAGTTCACAATGTCATCTACAACTTTCATGAACAACCCAAAATCAAATTCCATTGCTAACCAAGTCAATTAATTCCCTCAATGTTTCTGTCCCTGAAACCATTCAATTTGAGCAGTAAATTTATAACAAACATAACTCCCTGTACACAAGTCAGAAAAATAGAACTTTTTATCTCTGAAAAGATAAAACCTCAAACTTCAATTCTTCCTGAAATAACCAAACTCCAATTCAGCCTCTAACAATTTCAAATGTGTTATGCAAGTTACTGACCTAATCAGCACTTAACATCACAATGTAAGTTCAGCTTTTGAAATTCCATATCTCCCACATCTGATTTCCAAATATTACATGCCATACACCAATTTCAAGATCAATGTGTCATCTAAAACTCTTCAGTAGATCCCTAAAACCAGTTCAGTTCACAAAAATTACTAAAATTACTCCAAAACGGAATGTACACCAAATTTGCTAATCCAGCTAGGTTTCACTCAATACATAACAACAGTCAATAGTTATCAGGCCATAACTCCTAATATACAACTCGAAAAATAGCAATATCAGTGGAAATGGAAAGCTAACTCAATATGCTACAACTTTCATGCAGACTCTTTTCCCAAATTCCATATCAATTAATTTATAAAAATCAGCAAAATAATCAGGTCATAGTGTCGGTTACTGTTCAAAGGCAATAAAACAGTAACTTTCCATGCAAATTTTCGACCTTCTAACATTACAATTGAACAACACCTATTTCACACTAAAATGAAGCCAACATCCCAAAGTTTACTTGGGCACAAACCTCACCTCATTTGCTCACCTATACAATTAGTTATGAGCAAAACATTCCAATAGGTCAAAATGAAATTTCCAGCTTTTCAACTACTACCTATCTCCTATCACTTCTAACATCAATAATACATCCCTAAGCATCCAATTGAACAGAAATTCAGCCCCTATATCATTAATACATTTACTAGGAAATACCATCACAAGTTGGCAGCCCTCATCTCTCATTTCCATGCAAAATTAGTCAATCAAAACCAAGCTAAAACACTTCTAAACCACATCATTTAGGTTCACTTTATCAAACCATACTTAACCTAGCCTTATACCCACCATTTCCATCTACAATTTTCATTCAAATCATGAATCAATAAACATAATAAGTGCATCATAGTTCTCATTAAAAGCCTCTAACAATCATGGTTCAATAAATACATAATCAAAGCATCATTGAAAACACCATTCAAAGCTTAATTCCTTTACTTACCTATTAGCTTCCAATCCTTCTTCTTCTCTTCAATTCTTTCCTATGCTTTCTAACTAATTCTACCAAGACCAAGCATGCATCTTCTCATCATCTAACTTTGATGGAATAAGAGAGAAAAGATATCTTGAATTTGTGGAGAAAGATGACAAAGAAAGAAGTAAAAATCGTTGATGATGGAGAACCTTGAAGAGAGGATTCGGTTATGAGTTTTTTTCTTTTCATATACTTCATTAGGCAAACCGATAGGATCAAATGGGGGTATCAAATGAAGCTTTTTGGTGGCAATTTTTGATTGGTTTATGATTTTTTAAGAAAAGTCAAACTAATACTTCTTTAATCCAGATCAAAAACTAACACAATCAACTCAAATGACCCTAATTTCAATTCCAAATATATATACCCAATATTACAGTGCCATTGGGTAGAAATTTTCGCTATCGAAAATTGACCGGTTCGCCAATTGGCGATTTTTCCGGTCCGGAAATTTTCTCCAGAAAAATCCAGAAAAATTTCAAAAAATCCCTTAAAATAGAAAACAATTTATGGCGCACTCAAAATAATTTTTCAAACACAATTATCCCGTAAATTTCACAAAGAATTTCAATTTGAAACCTAAGCCGAAAATGTCATGAATGCATGTATACTATGTGCATGTGCAACCAATCGTTAATCATGGAGGCTATATGATGTATGTTCATACCGAGATTCAATTCAATACGTCTAACCCATCCCGAATTACTAAAATACCCTTCCTATTGGAGATGGGATGTTACATAGCAGGTACTACTGATCTTTGCTTAATGTTTGAGAAAGGTAAAGATTTCAGGTTAATCGGATATTATGACGCGGAATATGCCGGAGATAGAATCGAAAGGAAGAGCACAAGTGGAGGATGTCACTTTCTTGGTTCAAACTTAGTTTCATGGTCAAGCAAGAGACAAAGCTTAATCGCTCTATCAACCGCCAAGGTAGTATATGTCCGCCGCAAGCTATTGTTCACAAACGTTGGATCAAATATCAACTCAAGACTATTCAGCCGAGAAGAGGAGATTCCAATCTATTGCATGACAACACCAAAGGCAATCAATTTGTCAAAAATCGATCCAAAGATTCGAGAGTGAAACACATCGGGTTAGACATCACTTCTTAGAGACTATGTTCAGAGGAAGTGTAACATCCGCTATCACAAGAAGGGTATTATGGTAATATTGGGAGGACCGATAGGTTGTCTTCAGTATTTACCGAATCGATAATGCTACCGCCTCTAATTATAAAGGAACGGTCTCGTGATATACATATGTTCATTGGTACATGCGCTTATGATTTTCCCAGATTTAATTGTGAATTGAACCGATCGAATTGACCGGATCGCTTAAATTGTGATTAATTGAGAAATTAGAGTAATTGGGTTCAATTGATCGATTTAGAATAGTCTTTGAGTGGTGGTGTTTTATAGTGACTTATAGGAAATTTTGGGAAATTCGTGGTAATGCCCTGACCGAAATATTTGGGCGATCGATCGATTGATCAGATATTACCGAAAGAACTGTCGAATGGTAATGGAAAACTAGAAGTTTATGATAGGAAATAAATATGTTGAGCCATGGAAAATTTGAAACCAAAATTGGACCGATTCGAGACTTAAGCCTATAAATAGGTAGGTTTGGAAATTTTGGGGATTTCATCCCAAGTGAAGAACGCAGTTTCTTCTTCCCTCCCCATGAGTCTTCGATCCCTTCCCATTGGTGTGAGTTTTGATTGTTTTCATCGGATCTTCTCCTTATGCAAAGCTAATTGATTTAGTGTGATTGATGAAGGTTGAGAAGGATTTGGAGAGTGTTAATCGGTGTTAGGGAAGATTTTAGGGTTTACGGAAGTTGTGGATCGATTCATCGATTGGTAAGTTTATTGGCTTTAATGTTGTTATTACTAGTTATTTGAGCAGTTATGGCATTTATGGGGTTAGATTGAGTGGTTAGGGTGTTTAATGGAGGTTATTAATAGCTCTAATGGCGGAAAATCGTTCGGAGAAGACGATCTGGTCTTCGCACGTCGCGACGAGCATAGAAGTGGTAGGGCTTCGTCGCGACGAATAAATTGAATTTAATTAAATGTGTTAGTCGCGGCGAGTTTGGGTAGACGACGCGACGAGTGGAAAAATTGGTACGTCGCGGCGAGCCTTTGGCGTCTTGTATGAAGCCGAAATGGGAGGGAGTGTTCGCCATGCGTACAACCGCAGACGTCATGGCGAAGGCCGCAAGGTCGCGCCGAGGAACTGTATCATTGGTTTAAATTATGGTTTACCGGGCATATCTTTTGGTGTAGACCTCCAATTAAGGTAATTTCAGATTCGTTATGAAATAGGAAAAAGAGGTCTACAACTGAGAATAATTATGGGAATTAAATTTGATTTAATTGGTACTGAATTATAGAGATTGAGGTCAATTGTGACTCATAGTGTGACCTAAGTGTCACAAATTAAGACTATTGGAGTTTTAATTGGAGATTGCAATAGAGGTTTTGACCCAATGGATAGGAAATTATTATAGGAAGTATGAATATAGGAAATTGGACTGGATCAGTTATTGTCGAGAAATTGAGTAAGAAAGTGGAATTGGGCTTAAGGTATCGAAATTGGGATTTAGCACCGGAAAATCGTGAGTACGCATTGTACATCATTTGCACTGAGACATATGCATTACTATACTGTTTAATTGGGCAATTAGTAATGGGTTGTACTTTACTGTTATAGTGGCGCCGTTGGATCCTCGTTCTACGGACATTGCTGGGACTTCCAGGCAATAGCTCGGAAGTTACAGGTGAGTAACCTAGTTGGTTCCTTAAATTACTGATTGTCTAAGTGCTCTCTGTATGAATTACTGTATGATTACTGAAATGAATGTGATTGAATTGTATGCTTTTCTTGCATCGAACGGACCATACATCCCATCGAAATTGTATGACTATTGAAATATACATGATCAAACTGTATGCCCTCACTGTATTGGACTAGACCACTGAAATGTATGAGAGTGTGAATCAGATATTATCGAACATATGTGACCGATTCGCATACGATTACTGTAGTGGATTGGATTACTGAGTGATACTGAGAACTGTAATACTGGGCTTTTAGCCAACTCTTGAACTCATCAATACCAATTATCAATCATCAATATTGAATTATCAACACATCGACCGCACGCATAAATGCATGATCAGATAATGGATGTGTCCCAAGTTGCTAATATCACTGAAAAGAGCCAAGAGCTCATATCGTCGACGCCCACCCGGCAGGGGAGAAATCTCGACACGCCCCATCGATCATCATTCTCGATCGACCGCCTCGAGTCCGAGGGGATTTATCCTAATCTTTATCTTGCCTAGCCCGAGGGGAGAAATCACGCGTCCCCAATCGATCACCGATCGAGCACTTGGACACAACATCAATAACTAGAAAAGAGTCTCATATGCATTGCATACTATATTGAATATCCAAATGACCGTATGATTACCGTGAATGACCGTGATCGCTCATCGCAAATTATCAGTGAATGAATGATCAATTGTGGCAATGATCGATTGCGTGTTGACATGATTTATCAAAATCGCTGATAATATCGCGAACCGTGATGTGACATCAGAATTGTTATGTATGATTACCATAGATCGTTAATAGACTACTCGAATCAGGAGGCCACACCGTAATCTACGGTATGGTACCGTAATTGGTTATCACTTGAATTGTATATAATATCAGAATCGCTTATCATCAGAAATCGTTATATAGTCTTGCATAATGTTATACGATATCGCTAATCGACTACTATCAGATTGTGCTATACGCGATACGCGTAATGCATGATTTGAGTGAACCATCGATGATGGTTTTCACCGAGTTCGCAAACTCACCCAACATTGCAATTATTTTCAGAACCAAGAGTACCCGTTAGCAAAACAGAGTATGTTGCAGATTCGTGAAGGTCAAGTCGGGATCGCCAGGTTCCGCATTTCATGTCTTTACTTTTGTACTAAAGTGTTTATTTGTATTTGTAAATTAACCTCAGTGGCTTTTGAAAATGTGTATATCCAGTTGGATATGATTGAATGAGTACTAAATTCGAATATAGAATTCCGCGCATATGTTATAAAAAGTAATGTACTGATTTCTGAGCGAGTGGTTAGCACGCCACCCTCATGGGTCAAGGACTCGGATATCACCCACGATATCGGGTTCGGGTCTCGCGGGAGTGGGGTGTTACAGGAAGGTGGTTAAACTACAGTTCATCAAAACAGGGTATCAGTGGCCAGACATCTTCACTAAACCATTGAGTGAAGAACGGTTCCAGAAATCACACGCAACCTTAATATGGTAATGTTAAGCGAACAGTCAGGCTAAAGGGACGTCAAAAATTAACTACGTTAGGAATAGTGAGTTACAGCTAGTAACTTCGCCTACAAGGAAGTTTTGGACGGAAACGTTTCACGATCTTTAGAATCCCGATGATTCTAGGGCACGCATGATTAGACACTTCAAGCAGCCTGAAGTTGAGATCATTGCAGTTATTCTCATCTATAGACAGTTCATCTTGCTTTCCAAATTCTCTCAATCATCCTACCCTAGAAAAAAAAAAGCTTACCAGAGTCAGTTAGCTTTCTGAAACAATGGAGGCAGCTATGATATTCGGAAGGCATGTGAATTTCGAGTCACTAAGGAAGGATGGTATGGACGTAGAACCTAAGATTGAAAGAGCTGGTTGGAGGAATTTCTTCCAGGTACGAGAACCAGTGTACACCAATGAGGTATTTGATTTTTAGAAGAATGCTCAACTTGTAGACAACACTAATGTATCCTCAGTAGATGGTATATCTGTTGTCGTGAAAAAGGAGCTGATAAGGATGGTGACCAATTGTCCATCGGTTGGTGAGACTTTGTCAACCAAGGCTAAGTGGATGACAATGGTGAACATGAAGGAAGAAGATGTTAGCAAACAGTTGTATGGAGTGAATTTGGGGGAGAGGAAGACTTCGAGTCTGGTCTCGAAAGCTAGGGTTCTTCATGCGATTTTGTTTAATTGCATCTTACCCAGAGCAGGTTCAAGGCAATTGGTGACCACCCTGGATGAACAATGTTTGTTCTACCTGCTGAATTCCAATCCTATTGACTTAACCTTCATAATCTTCCATTATATGTTTAAGGGGATAAAGGATACAAACAGCTATCCTTACGGTATGCTTCTTACAAGGATCTTTAAGGAATCTGGAGTCCTTCTACACAAAGGAAATAGAAGGATTGTACCTGTGAAGAGTACTATTGATTCAATCACTATACGGCGAATGGGTCTGAAGACAGTGATTATAGAAGAAGCAAACTCTTCAAGAAGAACTAGAACTGAGGGGGAGCGATTATTGAAGAATTCTCCAACAACAAGTTCTAGATCCCATGGAAGAGTGAGTATGTCAATAGAAGAAAGGAGAAGATTATATGGAAGGCCTCGATAAAACAGTATGTCCTGAGAACAAAGATAATCTAGCTCGGAGGACGTATTTATGGTACGCCAAAAGGAAAGGAGAGAATCTTTTGGGTGAAATCACTAAGCAAGCAAGGAGATCACCTAGGATTCGAACTTTAAGGCAACAAGAAGAAAGAAGAACCAGAGAGCAGGAACAAGTAGAAGCCTCTGGATCCACACAAGAAAGGTGACAAGATCTCTCGTCTCAATTTTGGAGGAAGAATCAACCAAACAGAGCAAGGAGACTGAAAAGAAGCGAAAATTGGAGTCTGAGATATAGAAGTCTCGAGTTAGGAAAACTCTGAGAATAAAGACTAAAGTAGTTTGTCGAATGAGGAGTTTGTCTACTCCTGTGGAAGTTAATCAAGAGAAGAATACTCCCATTGTTGAACAACCGGAGGAATCAGTGGAGCCTAGCCTGGTTCAGCCTACTCCTGTCAAAAATCAACAAGAGTTCACAGTAGATTCGAACTCAGTGTAGGTACCATTGGAGAAATCTGATGAAACTAGTCTGGTCGTTCACAACTATTCTGAATTTTTAAGAAAGGATAAGTTTGAAGTCAGACTGGTTGAAGTGGTGATAAGGAGGACTACTGCAATTGCCATCTGCAGTCAACCAAGAAGGCAAATAAAGGCTGTCTTACAACCCATTCTGATAAATAGTGAGACATGGCATATATTGAATGAAGACGAAATGAACTTCTATGTTACCTTAAGGTATGCTGCTACAAAGTCATACCCTACAAAAATGTCTTCTCGTCCATACATTATTTACTCAGTCACAGAACAGTCAATAATAAAGGTTGTGCCAGACATTCAGCCAAGATATCCTTTGGATATGAATAAAGGAATGAAGAAGCTATATCTAGAAGGAATCAGTGATGATCTGTCCGCAGATCAAATTGAAGAAGAAGTGATTCGAATTGATGCAGCATGCGCTTCTAAGGAGAATAAAGACGGAGTTGGTTGCAGTTTCATGAATAAGTATGAAGACTGTCCAGTAGGGGAAGATTAATAACAGGGACGTTTATTGAATTCCTTGTTCAGAAAGTTTTGTGTATTAGACCCTTATCTAATACACTGTCTATTGAAGATGAAGTTATACCCCTGCAAGGAAGACAGTTGTTTATGCTACCTGCTCCTTATGACTTGGACATCCCAGAGTCAAATGTATTCATTCATCCACCCACATTTGTGATTCGAGAAGATTACAATCCTTCCTCGGACACTTATACTACAACAACTGCATTCACTGATCCCTCAGCAGATATTGATCAATCCTCCTCACCATTGGACTTAGAAGCTGAAATCAGCAAATTACGCAGAGAAGTCAACGAGATAAAGGAGACAATGAATGATTTGAAGAAGATGATGACAGAACTGTTGAAGAGTCGTCATCATTAATCATTTTTGCTTATAACAAATAGGGGGAGAAGAGAACGAGCAGAGGAAAAGAGAATGAGCAGAAGAGAATCTGAAAGGGTGTGATTGAAGAAGACGAAGAAATGAAAGGAAGAAGAAAAAGAAGATTTCTGAAGATAAGTTTTTTCTTATACATTGTATTTTGTTAATTTTTTTTGTATATAATTTGTTATCATCAAAAAGGGGGAGATTGTTAGGTCAAAATGACTTTACTTAGATATAATTTTGATATATAACAAAGAGAAAAATAAAAGACGAAATAAATACAGACGAAACAAAAGCAGACGAAGCAATACAGACGAAGCAACGCAGACACTAAGGAAAAGCAGACATAGACGCAAAAGAAGAAAAGCAAATGTTGACGCAAAAGAAGAAAAGCAGACGCAGACACAAAAGAGGAAAACAGACGCAGACGTAGACACAAAATAAAAAACAGACGAAGACGTGAATTAAAAAATAGACGCAGAAGAAGAATTGAAAAGCATACGCAAGGGTCAGTTCGGGTTAGTTACAGAACTCAACTGATTAATCGTTTCTTTTAAAGATTCAAGAAGCAAGAATCCAGAAACAAGAATCAAGAAGCAGTTGGAGATGAAGGCTATAAATATAAGTCGAAGTCGAAGATTGCAAAGTTAGTTGCTAAGTTGAAAAATTAGCATAAATACATCTACGCGGTCGTAAAAAGGATACTGTGCAAATTATCTGAGAGCTATTTTTACTGTAACAAGTTTCAAACACTTTTTTGTGAGGAAGTAGTACAGATAGCCTGCAGAGGCTAAGTTTGAAAGAATACTAATTGTAGAGACCTGAAGAGGCTCGTAAAGAATACTTGTAAAAGTTAAAGAGATAGTGAAATCTCATAAAGAACTCTGAGGACTGGACGTAACCCACGGTTTGGGGTGAACCAGGATAAATCGCTGTGTCAACTAATCTTGCTCTATCTCTCTTTTAGATTCAAGTTTTATCATTACTTAGTTTGTAAACAAAGTTTTCAAAGTTTTGATTAATTAGAATCTATCGAAAGTTCGATAAAAGAATTTTATTTCTAACAAACAATTTTAAAAGAATTTTTCAAAAAGGGGAATACACAATTCAACCCCCCCTTCTCGTGCACTCTTATATCGTTTTATAAGGTTTGTATTAACGTGTGATTTGCTTCAGGATCCTTAGCTCAAAACGAAGCTCTTCTCTTCCTTTACCTTTTCTTTTCTTGAACAACCTCAAAATCTTTCTTGAGGGTTAACACAAATGAAACCTTAGTTAGTTTCTCTTCTTTCTCTCTCTCATTCTTTTTCATGTTTTCTCTCTCTTATCTCTTTTCTCATCCACACATTTTGTTTCTCTACAATCTTCTCATTCCCGTAATTCTTCTCCATTTATAAACAAGACAACACTTATTTTTCCCAATTATGTCGTTAATGAGTCCAAAAAGTCCATTTTATCCTTCCTTATAAGCTTATGTTCTTTTAAACTTAAGTGTCTTGCCAAAAATATCCTTAAACCTTCTTACACATCACTTTCTTCTAGAAAATATCCTCCATTTTCTTAAGTTTCTTATGCCTTTAAAACCATTCAATTTGGTTCAGTAATTCAAAAGATATACTTCAAACATTTTTAGACTGGTCCTGTCCAAAACAATACACTATGCACAACTTCCGTCCAAAACTTGAAAGTCTTAGGAGCTAAATCACAATTTACTTCCTTCAGATACTTTGTAGCTCTTTATCTCTAGTTTACCCCGAATCAGAAATCATCTCATTTGGAGTTCTACTGATCCCAAAATCATCAAAATACGGAAGTATATTCAGTGGATTATCACCAGTTCATAAAACTTAAGAGCACACTTACTGTACCCGTCCCACCTTTTCCACTTAATCTTTCTCACTTAATTTTACATAGCTTCAATTTTTGGCGAATATGTATAGAAAAGTCTTACCAATCCAATGGTTCAAGAATCAAGTCATTCGGAGGTCTAGAGAAGAAGTTATGGTCAAAGGAAGCAACCATGTTTATGAACTCAATTATACTGAACCTATTTCGGGGAAACAGCTATAACTTTCTTTAAAAATTTCTGATTGAGGTTTTCTTTGAATGGTTCGAAAGAGGACACAAAGAGCTACAACTTTAATGAAGATATCAAAGCCCAATTCATTCATATGAAGGGTCAAAAACAAAAGCAGACGATGATGACATCATTTTGAGTCAATGATGACATCATCAGACAATACAGGTTGGGAAAATTGCTATAACTTTCCCTATAGATATTGGATTAAGGAGTTATTTATATGGTTGGAAAAATAATTTCAATATCTACAACTCTTATGAAGACCTAAAAGGCCAATTCATTCATCTGAGGGGTCAAAAATAAAAGCAGACGATGATGATGTCATTTTGAGATGATGATGACGTCATTAGACGATACGGATTGGGAAAATTTGTATAACTTTCCTTATAGATATCGGATTAAAAATTTCTTTATTTGGTTGGAAAGATAATTTCAAGATCTATAACTCTTATGAAGACCTCAAAGGCCAATTCATTCATCTTAGGGGTCAAAAACAAAAGCAGACGATGATGACATCATCAAATGATATAGATTGGGAAAATTGCTATAACTTTCTTTATAGATATCAAATTAAGGAGTTCTTTATATGGTTGGAAAGAGAATTTCAAGAGCTACAACTCTTATGAAGACTTCAAAGACCAATTCCAACGTTTTAATGGTATAAAATGGATCAGAAAGTGATAATAAATAATAACTGAGACGGTCAAACTGAGACGCAAAAAGTCAAACTGAGATGGAAGCAACAGCAGACGGTCAAACTGAGACACAAAAAGTCAATCTGAGACAGAAGCAAAAGCAGACGGTCAAATTGAGATGCAAAAAGTCAAACAATGAATAGTAACTTCGTCTGATTTTTGCTCCTAAACATCTTCACTTGTAAAGATCATAACTTTTGACTCCGATGTCTAAATTTTTCATATAATATACCGTTGGAAAGATAAAAGAAAGATATCTACAACTTTCCATAAGGCAATTTTGCTAAAATCTATCTATATCAATCCCAAATTTGCCCCTAAATTCTAAAAACAAATTTTCCATTCATACACCAACACTACACCAGATTCTTAACTTCATGGCAAATTTTTGGGATTCTTAGAGACAGAGTTGAAATTTGATGTCTTCATACGAAATGTAGCCCTACATCTCTAGTTTAATCCAAATTAAGAATCATCTCGTTTGGACATCTAGAGAAAATGTTATGGCTAAAATACTAAAGCATACTCAGTCAATATTTCCATATCAACTCTTTATTTCAAAATCTTTTCTTACATAACTCATACCAAGATCACTCTTTCTACTTCATTTACTCCTCATTCTCAACTCCATTTCAAATCAGTATCATCCCTAAAGGAATCATAATCCATGATTAATCATGAACATGAATAACAAAACATACACATATATACATATTCTTCATCAACTTACTACAAAAATATTGCTTTCATTTCCCTTATAACTTTCACCTTAATTCTTTCTATTTCAAAAATATCTTATCAACCAAAAACACCCTAACAAATCATGAATCTATCCACTTTTATCATTCCCTACTTTACTCTTGACTATCATTTCTTGGTTCAAAAACTTTCATTCATTAGTTCTTGACTCGCGACTAATCATCAAAATTTTCATTCAATAGTTCTAATCTTCTACGAAAAGTTCAGGGTCCAACACCTGAGAGGAGCGTCAGAACCTTTCCTGTGTAGTCTGAGGAGAGGAGCAGTGGTGCGAGCAGGCCTCGACCTATGAGAACTTCTACTGTTTCTCATCAAGCTTCAACGATGGGAGGCAGTAGAAAAGGAGATAGGGATAGGCCACATATTCCCAAATGTGAGTACTGTGGGAGATTCCATAAAGGGGATTGCTACCGATTAACGGGAGCATGTTTCAATTATGGAGAGAAAGGATACATGGCCAGAGAGTTTCCGAAGCCGACAAGAAGAGAGAAATCACGGATGCAAGCTTCAAAGGGGACAGACACAGTGGGACAGAAGACCACAACTAAAGTGGGTAGCTCTGAGGCAGCTAAGAGAGTAAATCCGCCCGGAAGATCCAGGGGACAAGCTCCAGCTAGAGTGTTTGCAATGACATGGGAGGATGCAGAGGCCACTCCAGAAGTGGTGACGAGTATCGTTAAATTAATTGATGATGATGCTATTATTTTGATTGATTCGGGTTCTACCCATTCATTTGTGTCATCGGGTAGAACTGTGCATAGGAGAAATTTAAGCCCTTTAGATAATCCTATGATGGTGAGTACCCTAATCGTCCAGTATATTATTATTAGTTAGGTTTATAGAGATTGTGAGATATGTATTAGTGGAGGACAATTGGTAGTGGATTTGATGCCCTTGAAGATGGAGGGATTGGATGTGATTTTGGGTATGGATACGCTAGAAAAGTATCGTGCCAACTTAGACTGCAAGCAAAAGACAGTGGAATTCGAGTTAGATAATGGCAGAAAAGTGGTGTTTATAGGAGATAAAAAAGTTAGCCCACCTCGGGTTATTTCGGCTATGATAACAGAGAGCCTGATAAGGAAAGGGTGTGAAGCATTTTTGGCTTTTGTGTTAGACACGAAGGCAGATAGAGGGAGGTTAGAAGATATTCCTGCAGTCAAGAAATTCTAGAATGTCTTTCCCGAGGAATTTCCAGGACTACCTCCACCTAAGAAAATTGAGTTTCCCATTGAACTCCTTCAGGTACTACACCGATCTCAATTCTGCCTTACCGAATCGCTCCGGCAAAATTGAAGGAGTTGAAAGAGCAACTGGAAGTTTTGTTGGAGAAGGGTTACATTAGGCCGATCTCGTCACCTTGGGGAGCTCTGGTCCTCTTTGTGAAGAAGAAAGATGGGTCATTGCGAATGTGTGTGGATTATAGGAAGCTCAATCATGCCACCGTTAAGAATAGATATCTGCTCCCGCGCATAGATGATTTTTTTGACCAATTACAAGGAACAAGAGTCATTTCCAAGATAGATTTGAGATCGGGTTACCACCAGTTGAGGATAAGGGAGACTGATGTGTAAAACACTGCTTTTACAACACGGTCTGGCCACTTTGAGTTCTTGGTTATGCCTTTTGGGTTAACGAATGCACCTGTAGTTTTTATGGATCTGATGAATAGAGTCTTCAAGTCCTTCTTAGACAATTTGTCATAGTCTTTATTGATGACATATTGGTTTATTCCAAGAGTGATAAGGAGCATGAACAACACTTGAGGCTTGCTTTGGGGACATTTGTTAGAGTAGTGCCCTAAAGGCAATCCCCTTTAGCGCATTTTGTTCATAGTCATGTACAGACGTTATGAATAAATAAAGCAAAGGCATTTTTCATTTATTTGATATTCATTTTATTATGAATTGATAGTGATCTTTAATCAAATTAATGAAGTCCCTGATACATGACATAGCATGAAGGAAATTATGATGTGATCATACTACCGAGATTCCTATCATGTGCAATTATGTCAAGATTCAAATTATCCCTAGTCATAGGATTAATGAGACCGACATCGTTAATCCGGATAGACTAGCACATGTCAAATTCCTCGATTGGATCAAGCAAGGATCTCGCATAACCGTAAATATTGAGATATTTAGATTTGACACGTGGATGCTTACTAGTGGTAGTAAGTACATTGATGACCTGCCATGAGATCATCACATGGATGTACTATTCAAATGTCGCGATAATCTCATCATAGCAATGGTGCAAGTATCCTTAGACTCGAGGTACTCAAGGATATCTTGGGTATCGATTCTGCATTTTGACTCCATTCCTCACGCCTTTCGAGGTCGCCATAGGTGGTGATTGGGTACACTTGAGGTATTCAAGGTAATTGAGTAGCCAATAGAGGATTCACCACTTCGTGATAGCAGAAGAGATACCCATGGCCTCTTATCGATCATTACTTTGAAGTCTCTGGCGCCGGAGCATACATATGTCATGAAGATGGTCTTCATGGACATATAAAGTAATGAGTCCTAGACGAGATCTTATTACACTTGGACTAGATTTGATTTAATCAGCCTAGTAAGAGTTGACACATTGCCCATACTCAAACCAAGTGGGGTATAGCATGGTGAAAGGACTAATTGCGCAATTGTCTATGGAAGGGTTCGTGATATGGTTTCATTAGTCAAACCAATTACTTTCCGGTCAATCGGGGTCATGATGTGTTGCTAGATACCGCTCATGACTTGCTTCGATTAAGTGTTAATCTAAGTGGCCAACATAACCGGAACCTAATGGGTCACACGATAAGAGTGACTCGGAGAATCAGAAATAGTTTGAGACGTAGATCCGATATCCGGAGAGCAATAGGATTAAATGGATCCCGATGAGATTGGGATATGTCCCATGAGATCGCGACATCGACATTCTTTGAAAAACCGCTTCCGGTGATTTTTCACGGCCATGGGGCCCGAGGCCGGTAGGAGGACCAATTCTGCTTGATCGACCACTTCAGCAATTATATATATTAATTAATTAATTAAATAATTAATTAATATATATATAAATATGCATTTACGTGGAATGGGAAGAGGAAGCTTGAGAAACTTCTTTATTTTGATGAGTCATCACTTTCATTAAATGCAAAATGACAAAATCAAAAGTGGATTGATGAGTGATGCTCGATGGATGGGATAAAAGAAGAGAAAAGAGTTTCTCTCAAGTCTTTTGGAAGACTACCATCGTGAATGAAGAGAAGAAGCAAAGGTTTTGAGAAACCATCTTCTCCATCGCTTTCTTCATCTCCTCTTTCAAGGTTTTTGTCATCTCCTCCATAGATCCAAGCTCTCCAAGAACAAGGTTAGTGCTAGCACACTCCTTACCTTGTTCTAGCTATTCCCGGGTCAAAAGAGTTTGTCCCGGTTAGGTTTTCCGACCTCTGCGTGGATACCGTTAGAGACGGTCTCCTTTGGTCGTTATGGTTTGATTGTGTATACATACACATGGATCCTGGCTTTCGGAATGTCCCGGACTTAAAATTTTAATTCCGCACCCTGGGCATGTGATGTCCATCCGGGATTTTCCTACAGTGGTATCAAAGCCACTTGTGTTGTATAAACAGTCAAAATGATAACTAGGTCGAATTCCTTAGTGAATTGAGCTGTGTTGCATGCTACTTTTGTGCAATTTCGAATCTGTATAGAATTGGGGTTTTCGAAATTTTCTGCCATAGACTTGCTCATAAGATGTTGCTGAATGTGTCTATGAAAGGAAAAATTTTATCGATGCCGATTGATAAGGTTTTGCTGATTTAATTCCTAAGTTTCGGATGCTGTCTTGTTGAACGCTTCTGAAACAGCTATGCTTGTAAATTCGAGAATAAATTCTAGAAAAATCGTTTTTCGGATTGGTTTTCACCGACACGTCCCTAAGATGTTTGTGAATGTCTCTGTGGATGGAAAAATGTTTTCAAGGTGATTTACTATTTATTTCCGAATTTCTTGTATGTTGCTGGGAATGTCTGTGCTGAAGAACACAGATTCTGGTTTGGCTAGATTGCTGAGGTTCAATGAGTCTTTGTTGGAAATAAATCCTGAAAAATTCATGGAGCATGTTGGGAACATGTTTTAACCTCTGTAATTTTCTCAGCATTTATTGAAAATGTTTCAATGATCATTTTGAGCAAAATGCATAGCTTGGCAGTTTTGAGAAACATGCTGGGGCTGTTTTGTTTGGAATGATTGGTTGTGTTATTCTCTTTTCCAATGCCTTGAATCATTTTTATAGTGAGTAAAATGTGTTATGTTGATGTGGTATGCATGCCAAGGTGAGATTCTTGAATTTAGGGTTTCCAATAATTTTAGGATGTCGAATAGGTCACTTTAGAGTCTCGTTAGCTTATTCCGTTATCTTAGTTATTTTGGCCGTCGCAATTTGTGTGACAAGTGCCGAAGTAATTTTGATAACGTGTAACCTACCTAGAGATCCTTAGCATGATTATTTGGTGTCCTTGAATTATGTGGAAATCAAAATGATTAATCGGTTTCAAGTTTTTCAAATATAGTTTGACTATATGGCATGCATGATTTGATGAAAAAGTTTCATTAGCACATCAATATAATGTTTTATATACTTGGTATATTGGTTTTGTGAATTGGGACTGCACGAATTGAGAATTAGCCAACTAAAAGCAAGTTTAGCTCATTCCAATGATCGGGACTTGCTCCAATGATCGAGAGAGCATTCCAATGACTAGGAATTGCTCCAATGATCGAAAGAGCATTCCAATGACCAGATTTGTTCCAATGATCGAAGAAGGGTTCCAATGACTAGAACATGTCCCAATCGACCGAACGTGTCTGAAGAACCCTTCCAATGACTAGAACATGTTCCAATGATCGAACGCACGAAGAGTCAGAGTCGATTAGAACAAAGGTTCCAAATGATCGGCACATGTACCACGACCGTAACTTGCTCCAATGACTATAAACACATTCTTTGAGGATGATGGATGATTTTAGGTATAAGTTCAATATGATTGATACAATGCCCTAAATCAGTCCATATAGTCAAGATGACTATGATCCTGGATGAGATTAATTTGATGAGACCTAAAATCCTCAATTTAAATATGAAAACTAACGCCTTCCATTAATATGGTAAGAACCGAGTTCTTATAGGTCGGGTTGTTGAGCTAACCTCAAGCTCACTCTATACGGATATGTTCGAACCATGAAAATATGATTTTCGGATTAATGGGTCGGTTTTCCTAGAAGCGTTGATTTGTTGAGCTAACCTCGCGTCAACGTGACAGAGGCGAAATTGGGTAGTGTACATCGATGTACACGCATCGTTGTTGATAACCCAATGTATGTGCATACATCAACCGCTGATAGACGAGCGATAGTTGCATTCGAGATGCAATTGGTATGACCGATACCTACCGATTGACCTAAGGTGATTTGTCGAGCTAACCTCAAGGTCATTCTTAGCAATGCTCTGATATCGACCCACTAGACATCAGTGCCATTTTGTTTCTTAGATTCTGATGAGGGTTATGGATTCTATTGAAACTAGTGGGAGCCATATGTATGTCATTTAAGTCCTTATGGTCATACATTCAATTCTATTCTAACTTTCTTTCTCTCTCTACATTTAGGTTGATTCAAGATGTCGACTAGTGTGAATCTACGCCACTAATGGATACAAACAAATTAATCGGACCGAATTTTCGATCGGTCATGAAATCGAGAATTGTTCTCGATCCAAGATCTTGGATACATCCTTGATTTTCCGCTTCGATCCACTACTCAAGGAGCTTCGATGATGATCGAAGGCATATCGTAGCATCTCAAAGACAAAGTGACATAGCTACATGCATTATGCTTGATCGATGTCACCCGAAATGCGTAAAGACGAGTCTATGGATGCTCACACGATAGTGTATCATCTACGAGAGTTGTTTGATGAGCAAGCTCGGTCCGAACGGTTCGAGACCTCAAGATTGCTCTTTACAACGAAGATGACTCTGGTTCATCTGCAGCAATATGCATCAAGATGAATGGCTATATTGAGAGGTTGGCGCCTTAGGTTTTGTGATGGATTCAGAGTTAAGTATAGACTTGATTCTTGTTGGCTTATCGATAGTTATTCACAGCCAGGTTGAACTATCGGATGAACCAAATATCCTCCACAATTCCCGAGCTGATCAACATGCTCAAGACAATGCAGTAACAAGCCGCCAAGCAAGATAGCAAGTTGCTATTGGTGGATTCTTCTTCCTCTGCTTCGAAGAAAAGGAAACAAAGAAGAAAAGGCTCGTGTTCAAAGGAAGTGCAAATAAAGGCAAGAAGAAGACCAAAGAGATCGCACTAAAAGGTACCGCTCCATTCATGGTAAGATCGGTCATCGGAGGCGAATCGCAAAGTCTATCTGAATAATGAAGGTAAGAAGGCATCGATGCCTCGACTTCTTCGGTATGTTTGTCATCGAGGTTAATACTGCTTCGATCATAACATATGGGTATTAGATACGGTTGTGGCTCACATATGCAATGATATGCAGGCCTCGTGGACGAGAGGCACTCATAAAGGAGAAATGGACTGCGTGTTGGCAATGGAGCAAGAGTTCTGCATTAGCCGTAGGGACTTATATTTTGACACTCCCAGCCGGGCTTGTACTTAACTTCGATGATTGTTATTTTGTACCCGTGATAACAAAGAACATATTGTCTGCTTCTTGTTTAAATAGAGCTGGTTTCCATTTGTCTTTTGGTAACAATGGTTGTTCTATTAGCTCAAATGGAATGCTTTATGGTACGGTACATTATGCAATGGAATATACATATTAGATATGTCACATCCGGTTATGAATGTCAATGACGCTAAAAGACATAAAAGAGATAATTTAAAATCAACTTATTTATGGCATTGTCGCCGGCCATATAAATGAGAGACGATCGCTAAGCTCCACAAGAGTGGAAGTTTAGGTCATTTGATTATGAATCATATGACACATGTGAATCTTGTTTATTAGGCAAGATGACTAAGTTACCTTTAAGGAAAGGGTGAACGAAATTTCGGATTATTAGACCTAATACATTCGGATGTATGTGGTCCGATGTCCATCCATGCGAGAAATGGTTGTTGTTACTTCATTACCTTCATCGATGATTATTCTCGATATGGGTATCTCAGATCTAATGAGATACAAATCAAGCGCTTGAAAAGTTCAAACAATTCAGAATGAAGTAGAAAACAACTTGGTAAAAGTATCGTAACATTACGATCCGATCGTGGTGGTGAATACTTAGACCAAGAGTTTTGGATTATCTCCAGATAATGGGATCTTATCTCGGACTCCTCCTTACACACCACAAAGACAATGGTGTGGCAGAAGGAGAAATCGAACCTTCTGGACATGGTTCGATCTATGATGGGCTTTGCACAGCTACCAAAATCCTTTGGGGATATGCACTGAGACAAATTGCTTACTTGTTAAACAGAGTTCCATCAAAGATGCTTGATGTTACTCCATATGAGATGTGGACTAACAAGAAACCTTATCTTTCTTATTTGAAAGTATGGGGTTGTCCTCGCTTATGTGAAGCGGACAAAGTCGATAAGCTTGAAGCAAAATCGACAAGTGTTTGTTCGTAGGATATCCTAAAGAAACAAGAGGATATCAATTCTACAATGCCGAGGAACAAAAGGTCTTTGTTTCGATGCATGCTGTCTTTTAGAGAAAGAGTTTCTTTTACAAGAAGACAAGGGGAGCGTAATTGAGCTTGAAGAAGTTCAAGATGCTCGATGACGCAGATCAATCGCTCAACTCAAACTGTATCTCATACGATGAGGTAACAGCTCAACCTTCTACTTCACACGAAATTGTAGGTCAAGAGGATACGCCTGCTCCCGAGAGATATGGATTTCTCGTCGATGAACAGAATGACGTATTGCTCATAGAGGATGATGAGCCTACTACCTATGAAGAGGTTCTCAAGAGTTCGAATCTGAAAATGGCTTCGCGCCATGAAATCAAATGGATTCCATGTATGAAAACCAAGTATGGACTTTGGTTGATGCACCAAGGATAAAACCTATAGGTGCAAATGGGTTTTCAAGAAGAAAATCGACATGGATGGTAATGTGATTACCTATAAAGCAAGGCTTGTGGCAAAGGCTTTCGTCAAAGACAAGGAGTTGACTATGACGAGACCTTCATCGAAGGGCAATGCTTAAATCCATTAGGATACTCCTAGCCATTGCCGCCATTATGATTATGAGATATGGCAATGGATGTGAAGACAGCCTTTCCGAATGGAAATCGGCCGAGGATGTGTACATGACACAACTCGAGGGCTTCATTTCGGCGATGGCGAAAAGGTATGCAAGCTTCGAAATCCATTTATGGATTGAAGCAAGCATCCAGAGTTGGAATATCCGCTTTGATGAGACGATCAAAGAGTTTGGTTTCTCACAAAATCCGGATGAACACCGTGTGTACAAGAAGGTTAATGGAACCGCAATCGTATTCCTTGTGTTATATGTAGATGACATATTGTTGCTAGGAAACGATGTCTCAATGTTGCAATCAAGAAAAGTTTGGTTGTCCAAACACTTTGCCATGAAAGACCTTGGAGAAGCAACTTATATCCTTGGGATAAAGATTTATAGAGATAGATCTAAGAGGTTGCTTGGTCTTTCACAAATAACGTACATAGACAAGGTGCTAAAGAGGTTTAGCATGGAGCAATCCAAGAGAGGGTTTCTTCCCATTACTCATGGGATAACACTCGAAGTCTATGTGTCCCGGACACGACGAGAGGATGCGTATGAATATGATCCCGTGTGCGTCGCAGAGGATCTATTATGTACGCAATGTTATGTACGAGACCCGATGTATTATATGCTCTAAGTGTTACGAGCGATACCAATCGGATCCCGTGAGGGTCATCGGGTGGTCATCAAGAATATCCTTAAGTACTCACGAAGAACTAAGGATGTTTTCTTGATATATGGAGATGGAAATTCCAAGTGAGCGGGCATACAGATGCCGCTTTTCAACTGATAAGGACGACTCGTGTCCCAATCAAAGTTACGCCACACTAAATGGCGGAGCGGTCGGTTGGAAGAGTTCCAAGCAAGAGACGATCTGCGATTCAACGATCGAGGCAGAGTACATTGCGAAGATCGGATGCAGCAAAGGAAGCCGTTGATCAAGAAGTTCATTATCGAACTTGGTGTGGTTCCTAGTGTGATGGACCCATTCGGTTGTATTGTGACAACAATGGAGCTATTCTGCAGCGAAGAACCAAGGTCTCATCAACGATCCAAACACGCATCTCGCCGATACCATTTGATTCGGAGATCATTGCTCGAGGTGATGTCCCGATAGAGAGAATTCCCACAGAGCGTATTATTGTCGATCCGCTGACAAAGCCATTGTCACGTAAGAATTTTGATTCTCATGTACTCGCTATGGTATTAGATACCAAGGCGATTGGCTTTAGGTCAAGTGGGAGGTTGTTAGAGTAGGCCCTAAAGGCAATCCCTTTAGCGCATTTTGTTCATAGTCATGTATGTACGTTATGAATAAATAAAGCAAAGGCATTTTCATTTATTTGATATTCATTTTATTATGAATTGATAGTGATCTTTAATCAAATTAATGAAGTCCTCGATACATGACATAGCATGAAGGAAATTATGATGTGATCATACTACCGAGATTCCTATCATGTGCAATTATGTCAAGATTCAAATTATCCCTAGTCATAGGATTAATGAGACCGACATCGTTAATCCGGATAGACTAGCACATGTCAAATTCCTTGATTGATCAAGCAAAGGATCTCGCATAACCGTAAATATTGAGATATTTAGATTTGATATGTGGATGCTTACTAGTGGTAGTAAGTACATTGGATGACCTGCCATGAGATCATCACATGGATGTACTATTCAAATGTCGTTGATAATCTCATCATAGCAATGGTGCAAGTATCCTTAGACTTGAGGTACTCAAGGATATCTTGGTACCGATTCGCATTTTGACTCCATTCCTCACCGCCTTTCGAGGTCGCTCATAGGGTGGTGATTGGGTGCGACTGAGGTATTCAAGGTAATTGAGTAGCCAATAGAGGATTCACCACTTCGTGATAGCGTAAGAGATACCCATGGCCTCTTATCGTGATCATTACTTTGAAGTCTCTCGCGCCGAGATACATATGTCATGAAGATGGTCTTCATGGACATATAAAGTAATGAGTCCTAGGGCGAGATCTTATTACACTTGGACTAGATTTGATTTAATCAGTCTAGTAAGAGTTGACACATTGCCCATACTCAAACCAAGTGGGGTATAGCATGGTGAAAGGACGAATCATGCGCAGTAATTGTCTATGGAAGGGTTCGTGATATGGTTTCATTAGTCAAACCAATTACTTTCCGGTCAATTGGGGTCATGATGTGTTGCTAGATACCGCTCATGACTTGCTCGATTAAGTGTTAATCTAAGTGGCCAACATAACCGGAACCTAATGGGTCACACGATAAGAGTGACTTGAGAATCAGAAATAGTTTGGACGTAGATCCGATATCCGGAGAGCAATAGGATTAAATGGATCCCGATGAGATTGGGATATGTCCCATGAGATCGCGACATCGACATTGCTGAAAACCGCTTCCGGTGATTTTTCGCCACGGGCCCTGAGGCGGTAGGAGACCAATTCTGCTTGATCGACCACTTCAGCAATTATATATATTAATTAATTAATTAAATAATTAATTAATATATATATAAATATGCATTTACGTGGAATGGGAAGAGGAAGCTTGAGAAACTTCTTTATTTTGATGAGTCATCACTTTCATTAAATGCAAATGACAAAATCAAAAGTGGATTGATGAGTGATGCTCAGATGGATGGGATAAAAGAAGAGAAAAGAGTTTCTCTCAAGTCTTTGGAAGACTACCATCGTGAATGAAGAGAAGAAGCAAAGGTTTTGAGAAACCATCTTCTCCATCGCTTTCTTCATCTCCTCTTTCAAGGTTTTTGTCATCTCCTCCATAGATCCAAGCTCTCCAAGAACAAGGTTAGTGCTAGCACACTCCTTACCTTGTTCTAGCTATTCCCGGTCAAAAGAGTTTGTCCTGTTAGGTTTTCCGACCTCTGCGTGGATACCGTTAGAGACGGTCTCCTTTGGTCGTTATGGTTTGATTGTGTATACATACACATGGATCCTGGCTTTCGGGAATGTCCCGGGACTTAAAAATTTTAATTCCGCACCCTGGGCATGTGATGTCCATCCCGGGATTTTCCTACAACATTGAGGAACGAAGAGTTGTATGCCAAATTCGAGAAATGTGAATTTTGGCTAAGAGAAGTGGCGTTCCTTGGACATTTAATTTCAGAAAAGGGGGTGCATGTAGATCCAAGGAAGATATAAGAGGTTGTGAAATGGGAAGTACCGAAGAATTTAACTGAAGTGAGAAGTTTCTTGTGTTTAGTCGGGTATTACAGGAGGCTTGTGGAGGGCTTTTCTATGATAGCTGCTCCACTCTCTAAATTGCCAAGGAAGAATTAGAAATTTGTGTGGACTGAGGAGTGCCAGAATATTTTTGAGGAATTGAAGAATAGGCTCACAACTGCACCGATTTTGACATTGCCTTCGGGTGATGATGGATATAATGTGTACAATAATGCCTCAAGGAAGGGTTTAGGGTGTGTGTTGATGCAAGGAGAGAAAGTGATTGCCTATGCTTCTAGGAAATTAAAACCTTATGAAATGAATTATCCAACACATGACTTGGAATTGGCTGCTATAATTTTTGCATTGAAGATTTAGAGACATTACTTGCATGGAGTTACTACTAAGTTGTTTACAAACCACAAGAGTCTTAAGTACCTGTTAAGCCAGAAAGAGTTGAATTTAAGACAGAGACGATGGTTAGAATTGTTAAAGGATTATGACTTGATGATAGACTGCCATATGGGGAAAGCTAATGTGGTAGCAGATGCATTTAGTCGGAAGTCCACGATAGCACATGTGGAAATGATGTACCTTCCTTTGCTTAAGGAATTAGCCAGACTTAATGTGACATTGAGACAAGTTGAGCCTGATTGTGTATTGGAAAATTTTAGAGTGAGGCCGGTATTAAATGACAAGATTAAGGAATTGCAGGAACAAGATGAATATTTGAGCAAACTTCGAGGAGAACTTAAAAATGGTAAACATTCCGAGATTGAGATAAGAGAAGATGGATTGATGGTTATGGGCAACAGATTATGTGTTCCAAACATGTTAGAGCTAAAGGATGAGATTCTTGATGAGGCGCACAATGCCCCTTATGCAATGCACCCAGGGAGTTTGAGGATATACCAGGATTTGAAAGAGCATTTTTGGTGGAAGGGAATGAAGAAGGATGTTGCAGAGTATGCTAAAAGATGCTTAGTTTGCCAGCAAGTTAAGGCTGAACACTAAGCACCTTCAAGCAAGCTTAATCCTTTACCGATTCCGGAATGAAAATGGGAAAATATTACAATGGATTTCTTGATGGGATTACCGAGGACTAGGAGAAAGCATAATGCAGTATGGGTGATCGTTGATATATTGACTAAGTCAGCACATTTTTTGCCAATTCAACAGACAGATTCTTTAGATTCCTTGGCTAAGAAATATGTGGATGAGATAATTAGACTTCATGGGATTCCAAGTTCAATAGTATCAGATAGGGATCCTAGGTTCACCTCTAGGTTTTGGGAAAGCTTGCAAGAGGCTTTAGGGACCAAATTACATTTTAGTATAGCTTTCTATCTACAGACTGATGGACAATCGGAGAGGACAATACGGACTTTGGAGGCAATGTTTAGAGCTTGTGCTATGGATTTTAAGGGTTCGTGGGATGATCACCTACCTTTAATTGAGTTTACTTACAATAATTCCTATCACTCGAGAATACAGATGGCACCTTATGAAGCTTTATATGGTAGGAGATGCAAAACTCCTATCTGTTGGGATGAGGAAGGTGAAAGGAAGCTTGTAGGACCTAAGTTGGTACAAGTTACAGTGGATAAGATTAAACGGGTGAAACAGAGGCTTAAAGCAGCTCAAGATAGGATGAAGAGCTTCACAGATGCCCACAGAAGAGAAGTGGAATTTGAAGTGGGAGAGAAGGTGTTTTTTAGAACTTCTCCTTGGAAAGGTGTTTTGAGATTTGGTAAGAAGGGCAAGCTTAGCCTGAGGTACATAGGCCTATATGAGATCATTGAGAGGATTGGGCCTTTAGCTTATAAGTTAGCTTTGCCACCGAAGTTATCTAAGATTCACAATGTATTCCATGTATCGATGCCGAGGAAGTACCGATCGGATCCTTCACATATAATCTAACCTTCCGAGGTTCAATTAAGGGAGGATTTGACTTATGAGGAGCAACTGGTGGAGATCCTAGATTCCAAGGAAAAGGCATTAAGAAACAAGAGTGTAAAGTTGGTTAAAGTCTTGTGGAGGAACCATTCAACGGAGAAGGCAACATGGGAGCCTTTGGAAGCCATGAAGGAGAAGTATCCGTACCTCTTTATAGATCAGGTGAGAATTTCGACGACAAAATTCTTTTAGGAGGGGAGAGTTGTTGGCCCCGAATTTTTTCTTTTTATTATTATTTATTTATTTATTTATTCTTTATTTTGCTTTAATTGTTTTATTATTATTTTTAGTTGAGTCTTTAAATTTCGCAAGGATGAATGGGGTATCAAATTGAAATTAGAATTTAGAATGAAGTGTTAGAATTGTATTATTAAGTGGGTTGAAAGAGTAGAGACATATAAGACAAATTAAGGGTAAACTTGGAAAGCCTAAGTGAAGGAGGGGCAAAATTGGAAGAAAAGGAGTAAAAACAAGAGATAAAAATGTGGTTTGAATTAGAAAAGAAAGGAGGTGTAGTAGGAACCAAAGGGAGAAGAGAAAAACGCAAAAAAGAAGAAAGAAGAAGAAAAAGAAGAGAAATCCACTTGTGAGGTAAGCTTTCATCTTCTTATGTTAGATTCAAAAAGGGGATTAAATGGAGGTTAGAGTTTGTGTTGGAAATGAAGGAAGAAAGAAGAGAAAGATGGACCCAATTTCATTTTGGAAGTTCTAAGCTAAGGTTTTGGTTTTTCGAGCCTAGATGGGCTATGGATAGGTTAGGTTTAAATTCAATTTTAGCATTTCTTTAATTCTTGAATTTTATGCACTTTCTTTGAATGTATGGATTGAATGGAGATTGGTTTAATTGAAGGGAATCAAGGAAATTATACTCAAGAGAGACAAAGGGCAATCTTGAGATTGGACTTCCAAAAATTTAGGTGGGTACTATGTTTATGGTTATTGTGTGATGGGCAACGCCCTATTTGTGTGTATGATTGCGTTAAATGGCATAAATGTTGAATTGTGGTGAATATCTGAAAATATATGATGAAATCGGATATGTTTTCTTTGAAATAAATGAAAAATATGAAACTATGCGAAATTTATGAAATGAAAGAAGCATGAGGATGAAAAATTGCGATTGACTAATTGAGCATAGATATTTGTGATTGGGCAAGAGAGAAAACCGTTTCGTTAGTCACCTGCACGTTGACCTATAGCCTTTTTCCAGCCGCCCGCTTGAGGCCACGAGATCCTAAGAAATCATACTCGTTTTGTTCACTGTATAATTCTTTTCGTTGTACGGAAACTCTCTAGCCATTGGTTGTGCATTTCATTATGAAGTTGTTGAGAATGATGCATAATAAAGTGCTTTGATTGATAAAAGATTTCATGATATGCTTTAGGTGATAAATTTCGGTTGTTTATGAATTATAGGATGAAGTTGCTAATAAACATGATTGCATGATATATGTGTATTTGTACCTGTGTTATGGCTCATTACCGATGGCTATAAACGTATTAGCCACTGAGCCGAGTTGCTCGACCCACTTTCCCTCCTCAGGTGCAAAACAAGTCGAGCATAAACCTTGCAAGGAACGGAAACTCCAAGGCTTTAGATACTTTTGTACTAAGTTAGTAACTAGCCATTTTGGATAGCTTTTCAAGCATATCAAACATTGAATATCTCATGTATTGTGTATCTTGTGCTAAATTCTTGATGGATATGTTGATATGTAATTAGAGCTATGCATGAACATTTATTTTAATTGGAGATGAGTATGAGCATAATTGTGTTGCTTTATAGATAATGTATGACTTTTGTGAAAGAAGAATGTGTAGGTGCATCTTCTTCATTATTGAGTTTGGAATTGGTCATTTGTTGTGGAATAGTATGTTGGAGGTTTAAAGGGTATATAAGCTGATTTGGTTGAGTTGGAGTTCAAAAGTACCGAAGGGTACTTAGTAGTGGGTGAAAATTTCAAAAAATTGTGTTTTGACAACTTTCGGGTATAATTGACATTAAATGTGATTGTATTGAAAAAGAGGAGTAGAAGGAGTAGAAAGAATGATCTTCGTATGAGTTGTGATAAGGAAAGATTTAGAAATAAAATTAGTAGAGATCTGAAAAATGTTCACTGAGTATGCTTCGGTCTGTTAGCCATAACTTTTCCTCTAGTTGACCAAATGAGATGATTCTTAATTTTTATTAAACTAGATATATGTGGCTATATTTTTTATGAAGACATCAAATTTCAATTCTATCCCTAAGAGTCTCAAAATTTGTCATGAAGTTAAGAATTTGGTGCAGTATGTTGGTGTATAAATGGAAAGTTCCTCTTCGGACTTTACGGGCAAATTTGGGATTGATATAAATATATTTTGGCAAAGTTGTCTATGGAAAGTTGTATATCTTTCATTTATCTTTCCAATGGTATATAATATGAAAATTTTAGATATCGGAGTCAAAAGTTATGATCCTTATAAGTCGATACATTCTGGGGGAAAAGCAGACGATAGAAATGAAACAGAAGAAAAGCAGACGATAGAAATGAGACGGAAGAAAAGCAGATGATAGAAATGATCCGGAAGAAAAACAGACGATAGAAATGAGATGAAAGAAAAACAAACGATAGAAATGAGACGTAAGAAAAGCAGACAATAGAAATAAGACGGAAGAAAAGCAGACGATAGAAATGAGATGGAATAAATGAGACGAAGGAAATGAGACGTAGAACTAAGACAAAAGGAAAGTGAGATGATGCAAAAGTGAGACGATAAAAAATTCAAAAGATAGAATTGGCCTTTGAGGTCTTCATGAAAGTTATAGCTCTTGAAGTCCTCTTTCCAATGGTCCAACAATCAAGTCAATTGGACCTTTTTAGCAAATGTTATGGCATTCGTACTGAGACATGTACATTTCAGGTGAGGGCATAAACGTGTTGGAGTCTTTTGGACATAACTTCTTCTCTAGACCTCCAAATGACCTGATTCTTGAACCATGGGATTGTTAAGACTTTTATCTACATCTCCACCAATAATTGAAGCTATCTGAAATTTATGGTGAGAGATTGAGTGAAAAGAGTGAGATAGGTACAGTAAATGTGTTCTTCAATCATATGAATTGGCGTTATCCCACTTAACGTGCCTCAATATTTTGGTGATATCTTGATCTGTGGAGATACAATCGATTTGATTCTTGTTGAAAATTAAACTAGAGACATGGAGCTACAACTTATCTGAAAGAATTAAATTTCAATTTGGGCCTTAAGATTTTCAATTTTTGGACCGAATTCAGGCGTAGTATTCAGTCTTGATATAGATGCGAGCCCTCCATGCTGCTATGTTTTCAAATGTTGGACTTCGGCAGCGCGGTCCAACAACATAAATGCTGAAAATGTGGTCATGAAGGTCATAACTCCAAAAAATGCAACAAAACCTCAAGTCAACATGATGAGGCTTCTTCACAGGTGTGTGCACGTTACTTCAATCATATGAGCACAATTTTATAAACTTGTAGTTACTAATGTTGATAATTATGTTAATCAGGTTAGAACATAGGTAACTTCACAGGTATACAAATTTTTGGTTTTATATTACTTATTTTTGTACTAATGACTGACAAAGATGTTTTCATTATAACTATTGTTAAACGATGAGAATTTGGTTAATGATAATGTTGTACTGAGTTAACAAAGTAATATTATAAGCGATATGTTTTTTTATCAGTTATCTTACTTTAAATACGTAACATCCCATTGCCTGTAGGAAGGTTAACATGGTAAATATGAGGGATTAAAGAGAGGCTTAGAAATGCTTCTTCATGGTCATGCAAAATATACCATACACATATACATGAATAGTGAATTTATCTGCACATGAAAATAAGTGTACATGCATTCATGAATAATTCTAGGCATAATTGTTTATAAATGTGATTGTTATTGAGAATTTTGGTTTGTATGTGTTGAAAATTGATTTGGAAAGTGAAATGGTTGATTTATAAATTTTGGAGAATTTTAGAAAATTTTATAAAATTTGGGGAAATTTTTGGACTAGGAAAAATGTCAAATGGCGAGATAAATGATAAATGGTAGTAGAATTTACTGTCAAATGGCAATGGAAATTTTTATAAATGACTTTAGGAATTTTAACAAGTGCCATTGAAAATTTAGGGGAAAAATGGAGTAAAAATTTAAATTTGATTGGAAAGAAACCAACCTAATGCCTTAGAAATAGGACATGTGGCAAGTAACAAGTGTCACTTGCCTAACCATGTCTTAAACCATTATTTTTAATTAAAAGACCCTCCCCTTTTGTTGTCTTACATGATCCACCTTTTAAATTAAAAGACCAAGAGAGTGTTTATTCTTGTTTTCCTCTCCTTCTTCGTGACTTGCTCTCTTCTTCTCCTCCATTTTCATTTTCTTCATTCTCTTCTAACGTTACTAACATTACATCTTGTTCCCATCTATCAAGTGCTACTTCCATGTTATTGTTTCTTCAATTTGCCACAAGAGAAGCCTATCTTAACCCCCCTTTAAAAGATGAAGAACGTGGAATGCTTGGGAGCTAGGGTTGAATGAGATTTGTAGAGATTGGAGTTAAATCAAGTAAGTAGATTGTTAAATATCATGGGTTTGGTTAAATGAAACAATTATGGTGATAGTTAGAGGTTAATGACATGAAATAGAGTTTTGTGTATGAATATGTCGTGAATGATGAAAAACATAGGTAAATTTCTTGCTTTTGTATATGTATGATGATTAATGTTGTATAATGTGTTATAGAGATGTTTTGGAAGTTAGATGTTACATATAATGGTGTTAGGGTGAGTGCAGAAAATTATGATGAATGGGTACATGTTTGATGCTTTGTTTTTGGGTTAATGATCAAATATAGATCATGAATTGTTTGTGATTGATATAAGTAAATTGGGTTGATATTGATGAGAAAATTAAATGGAAGGGGTAATTTAGGTATAAGATGAGTTATATGTAAAATATTGAAAGTTTGAAAATCTGAAAAAATTTTAGCAGCAACATGATCTTTGAGTATGCTTTAGTTTATTAGCCATAACTTTTTCTATAATTGTTCAATTGAGATTATTTTTAATTTAGATTAAACTAGAGACATATGGATACCTTTCTTATGAAGACATTGACTTTAAATTTTGTTTTTAAGAGTCTCAAATTTTGATATGAAAATGAGAATTGGGTGCAGCAAAAGTTGTGGATGAATGTTTATGTTGTATTATGTTTTTGAGTGTATGGGAATGTGTTATATTTTGCGTGTTTATGAGCAAGTGAGGAATATCAAATGTGCATAGATGATGTTGAGTCAAAATTTGGTATCGTTGAAGAAGTTATCCATTGAGACGATGAATTAAATGAGTTGAGAATTGGGAATGAATAATAACAGTGTTGAGTTTTTGATCTGAAATTTTTGTGAATTTATTGTATTGTTTCAGGAATATTTTGACAAATTTGTCTTCATGAAAATTGTATAAATTTCTTTTATCTTTCCATTGATATAAAGTATGAAATTTTTGGATATTTAAGTTGAGAGATATGATATTTAGAAGCCTGTGTATTACATGGCATGAGCATTCGGGACAGCTGTATTGGTTTGAAATTTTAAGCCTTATAGAGGCAAAATTTGTTTTTGAGGTCTGTATCGAAGTTATAGGTCTAGAAGTCTTATTTAAAATGATTTTTGAATCACCTTAATCTAATTTTTTTAGCAAAAGTTATGCCTATTTTACCAAACAGGTCTGGAGAAGGGAAAAGGGAGGAAGAGGGTGAAAATCACGATCGCGGCGCACGCAGCTCGCGATCGCGAGTCCGCCGAAGACCCGCAAGTCCTCCTTTCAGCCTAAACATATTTTACTATTTTGGCCATAATTTTTTTGTTCTACCTTCAAATGCTCTGATTTTTAAAGCATTGGATTTCTAACACATTCATCAATCTCTCCATAAAAATTTATAGCTTTTGGTTTTGATTTGAAAAAGATTGATTGAATCAAAGTGAGGGTATCAGTGGGAAGAGTATGAATTAGATATTTTCACTAAACATGCTTCAGTATTTTGGAGATATATTGATCTGTAGTATTCCAAATAAGATGAATTTTAATTTGAAGTAAACTAAATATATAGGCGTACAAATTGTCTCAAGAAGTTGAATTTCAATTCTTTCTCTAAGATATTGAATTTTTTCTTTCTCTAAGATATTGAATTTTTGGATGGAAGTTGTACATAGTACACTGTTTTTGAATTTGAATAACCCGATAATGTTTGAGGTATATCTTCCGAATTACTGAACCAAATTGAGTGATTGATTGAGCCAAGTTTACATTATAAATTGGCTGCATTTTCATAACTGTTTATGCACCCGTTAACTCCTAATTGATGACTTTTGTGCTTAAATTGGTTCCTTATAACAAACTCATGTAATTCGCAATTTCTCAGTAAATTGTCATAATTTGATATTAATTTCTCTATAATTTTCATAAGGACAATTGATACTGCAAAATGTTATTTTATATTGCAGGAGCAAAGGAGTCAACCCATCAGAAAGTCAACAGGTCGTGAGGTCCTATCCACACGTCGTGACGCATGTTGATCTACACGTCGTGACGAGCAAATCACTTCCACACGTCGCGACGCACGTTAATTCGCACATCGCGATGAGCAAGCCAATTCTACACATCGCGACGAATATTTATTCACACGTCGCGATGTACGAGCGGATACCCGGACTTCATTTGGAAAGATCTCTCACTATTTCGACCTGACCCGCATCCATCATTTAAAAAAATTGCTAGTTTTAGGTCAAGAAAAAAGAGAAGATCCTTCGGAGAGACGTCTGGAGGCAGCAGATAGATGACTATTCCTTCCACCATGACTTTCCATTTTCATCATCTTCGATCATCACCATCATTTTGACTCCACAGTCAGTATCTTCTACTACCATGGAAGACGTTCAATCTTTACCAGTTGGGAAAGAGTCCGGAGCCATGTGTAGCTAAACACCATTTCCTCTTGGAAATGTAGCAATGGTTTGAGTTCACCGATAGCTTCAAAGGGGAGTAATCATATAGTGTCTGAAGTTTAGTTATGTTTGTGTAAGCTCTGAGTTTGAGATTGCATCTGTATAACTAGATTAGCATGGTTAATAGTTTAACTGTGTGCTAAACATTATGTTGCGATTTGGAAAGAGTTATTTGTAGAATTTCGATGGTTAATATATGAAGTCTCATATATGTCATTCGGATATTACATTGACTCTCATAATCTGCCTAGTTGTGTTTTATTTAGATGGTTGTGTTTTTATCCGATTGACCGATTGCATTTACTTGTCCAATTCTCACACTAAGGTTTTTAACAAGGATTTAAATGATAGAGTTCATTAATTAAATCCTTGGACCTAAAGAGTCCTTTAAGGTTGATCTTTTGAAACTTAGTGGATTCTATCCCCGAAAAATCATTTTGAACCATGATAGCCTGCGCCCATTTTCAAGAGGATTTATTATCATTTGCTTGTTACTCAATTTTTCAATTTCATTTAATTCCATAAAATCCAAAAATATAATTGTTTCACTTTTGCCTTCAATTTAGTTAAATTCCTTTAGTTCTTTCAATGACCAAAACCCTCATTTTATCAACTTTGATGGCAATTTTTGGTAATTAGGCTAGCTTAGACCTTTTTCACTTGGTTCCAATTAAGTGAGACGACCCGAGGTTGTATCCTGTATTGCAATCTTTGGAATTATTATTTTTGACCGGTTTCCAAAGATCGATCGTAAGGTCAAATCTATAAAGCCGCGATCAAAATGGCGCCATTGCCGGGGAACCAAGAAATTGGTTTACCGTAGGATAGCCATTGCCATATCATTTCATTTGTCATTGATAATCGAAATCTTTGTTTTTGCAATGCATTTAGGATAGTTTAATTTTCATACTTATTTATAGTATAGGTTTTGATTTTCCTTTGCACAAGCATACTTCATACTTTGATTTTGTCTCTTACTTAGCAAATTTTTCACACATACACACTCATGCATACATCCATACACTCATACTCTCGCATTCATTACGTTTCGCTTTTATTTGATTTTGTGTGATTGTGAGAAAATTTTGTTACTGCATCTTTTATTTGTGGATTGATTATGTGCATGCCCAGGAGGAGTAGACTTGTTCAATTACAACCTGAAAGTGAGCGACATTTGCGGAGACTTAGGAAAGAGAGGAAAGAACAAGAGAGAGGAAGATTAGTTGAGCGAGAAAGAGAAAATATGGCTGAAAATCCAAACATTTTCCCAAATCCTGACTTTCCTGCACACCAACCTAGAAATGGAACTAAAGGTGGAAATGGTGAGCATGAGAGAGTAAGAGAAAACAATGAGAATCAGAGACGTAGGACTATTAGGGAAGCAACAACCTCTGATGTGCATTATGATCCATTTACTGCTGCTTGCCCTAATTTTGATGTTAATTTTGAGGTTAAAGGTTTGTTGATTAATTCCCTTCCTAAATTTCATGGCTTGGCAGGAGAGGATCCGTACATGCACCTACAAGCTTTGACGATGATCTGCCAGAGTATGAAGCCAGTAGGAGCTACTTTGGACCAAGTGTTATGAAAGGTATTTCATTTGTCCTTGGAAGGAAAGGCACGAGAATGGTACATGAGTCTTCTGAGGCATGTAGCCAATTCTTATCATAGCTGGACCAATCTGAGGAAGGCCTTTTTGGAGAAGTACTTTCCAGCTTCCAAGACCTCATCAATGAGGAAGGAAATTTATTCAGCTCGCCAAAAGTATGATGAATCACTGTATGACTATTGGAACCGCTTCCAAGATCTATTATCTAGATGCCCGCATCACCAAATTCCCGATGAGCAATTGGTGCAATATTTCTATGATGGGTTGAAGAGTCAGGAGAAAGGTATGTTGGATGCTGCATCTGGAGGTTCTTTGATTGATCTTACAGCTTTGGAAGCATGGGACTTTATCAAGAAGATGGCCTTAAACCATCAACAATACAGTGTGAGAGATTCCAGAGGAGTGCATGAATTGAGAGCTTTAACAACTCAATCCAAAAGAATGGAGAGTCTGGAGACAAAGGTAGATTCATTGGAGAACAGGATAACATCACAGTTATCTTGTATTACTGTCGAATTGAAAAACTTGAATGTGCATCGCCCATCATCTTCAATGGACCTTACTGCACCCAGTTGTGACACTTGTGGGTCGGTAATGCACATATCAAGTGTATGCCCTGGAAGATATGAAGAAGCGTCAGCAGTGTATCCAGGGAGAGCAAATCAGAAGTGGGATCCATACTCCAACACATACAATGAAGGATGGAAATCTAATCCAAGATTCGGTTGGAGGAATGAAGAAAGTAGGGCTCAAAATAGATTTCCACAAGGGGGAGGAGCTAGTACTTCCACTAACCAGTTCCCCAATCAACAACAAGCCCTAATGGTCCCACCAAAGGAAGACACCAACCAGTTGCTTCACATTATGATGACTCTGATGAAGGAAGAGAGGGATTCTAACACTAACCAGTTTAATGCCATTGCTTCTCTTATCCAACAGGATTCCTCAAAAACTGCTGCTAGGTTCAATGCCTTAGAGAAAAGAATGGAACAATGGGAGACCAAGGCAGAGAACATTAATTCATATGTCACTCAGTTGTCTAACAACATGAGTGAGAATCAAGAAAAAAGCAGTGGAACCATTCCTTCAAATACTGTGATGAATCCGAAGAGTCTCAATGCAATTGCCCTTCGAAGTGGGAAGCAAGTGAGGTTTAATCCTCAAGTAGATGAAGAGGCATGTGATGAGGAGATTGAGAGTGAAGAAGTGCTTCCACCCAAGGAAATGATCAAGAAATCTGAAAGTGTGAGGGAAGAAGCACTATTGAAAGAAAAGAAGCATGTGTCGAGAAATGAAGGAGATACTTCAGGGAGTTACAAAGATCAAGTTGAGCATGGAGAATCAAGCAAGCAAATCGGTAAAGGTAAGGAGGTAAGTCTTCAAGACCTTCCTTTTCCAAATTCATATTTGATGAGCAAGCGTATGAATAAAATTAAGCATGAAAAAGAAATCATTGATTTGTTTGGAAAAGTAGAAGTGAATGTTCCCTTGCTTGATTTAGTGAAGAGAGTTCCGGCCTATGCTAAATATTTGAAGGACTTGTGCACTAATAAGAGAAATTTTAGGCCAAATGAGAGAGTCCAAGTGAGCTCCAATGTTTCAGCTTTGTTCAAACCGCAGATACCTGTGAAATGTCAAGACCCTGGATCTTTCACCATTCCTTGCATTTTAGGGAAAGTAACTATAGGAAGAGCGTTGTTAGATCTGGGGGCAGCGATTAATGTGATGCCCAAATCTGTCTATCAGTCCTTAGGAGTGAAAAATTTGAAACCCACATCTATTTTCCTATAGCTAGCTGATAGATCATTTAGGCATCCAGTGGGTATAATTGAGGACATCTTGGTCCAAGTAAAGGGTTTAGTATTTCCTGTTGATTTTTATGTACTTGATATGTCTTCTAAAGTTGTGTAGGATACTTCTTTGATTCTCGGACGACCCTTTTTGCGGACAGCAAGCACCATGATCAGCATGAAGGAAGGTAAGATCACCATGGAGGTAGGTGACCAGCAGGTAAGTTTCAACATGTATGAGGCAATGAAACATCCGCATGAGGATTATTCTCTTTTGGGTGTGAATATGATTAATGTAGCTGAGGATAATGCTTGCCCAATCTATAAGTTACAAAAAGATTCTTTAGATACTGGATTACATTCATTTGATCTTGGAAAAAGGTTTTCTGTCCATGTTTCAGGGAAGCAGGAAGGAGTAGCCACGACCACTTTCCAGGAGATAGACTTCACGCCAAAAGAAAAAGGGAGTGATCTCTTTTCTCTTGAACTTCACAAATTGATTCCATCTGTTGTGCAACCTCCTGTGCTTGAGCTCAAACCCCTACCTACAACTTTAAAGTATGCCTTTCTTGAGTCTAATGAGCGATTATCTGTCATAATTGCTAGTACTTTTTCCTACACCGAGGAAGAGAGACTCATGAATGTTTTGAGGGAACACAGGAGAGCTATAGGGTGGACTTTAGCAGATATACCTGGCATTTGCCCAGTTATTTGCACACACAGGATCTTATTGAGTGAAGGGACAAAATCGGTGAGGCAACCTCAAAGAAGACTTAACCCACTTATCTTAGATGTTGTGAAGAAGGAAATAACGAATTTGTTGAGTGCAGGGATAATATATCCCATTTTTGATAGTGAGTGGGTTAGTCCAATACATGTAGTGCCCAAAAATGATGGGATAACAGTGGTAAAAAATGATAGGGATGAGCTTATTCCTACCAGAGTGCAGAATTCGTGGCGTGTGTGTATAGATTATAGACGATTAAATGACGCCACAAGAAAAGACCATTTCCCTCTCCCTTTTATTGATCAAATGCTTGAAAGGCTTGCAGGTAAATCACATTATTATTTTTTGGATGGTTTCTCTGGGTACTTTCAAGTACCCATTGCACTGGAGGACTAAGACAAAACCACTTTTACATGCCCTTTTGGAACCTTTGCATATCGAATGATGCCTTTTGGTTTATGTAATGCCCCAGGAACTTTCCAGCGTTGTGTGATGGCTATTTTCTGTGAATTTTTAGAGGAATGTATGGAAGTATTTATGGATGATTTCACAGTCTATGGTGATTCTTTTGATGCTTGTTTATCCAGCCTTGCAAAAGTTTTACAAAGATGCATTGAAAAGAATTTCATTTTGAACTTTGAGAAATGTCATTTCATGTTCAGTGAAGGTATCATGCTTGGTCATTTAATTTCTAGCAAGGGGATTGAAGTAGATAAAGCTAAGATTGAGGTTATATCTTCCTTGCCTTACCCTACTTGTATTCGTGACATGCGATCATTTTTAGGTCATGCAGGATTTTACAGGCGCTTCATAAAGGATTTCAGCAAAATTGCGTTACCTCTCTCCAAGCTTTTACAAAAAGATGAAAATTTTGAATTTGATGATTCCTGCAAGAATGCCTTCAACATGCTGAAATCAAAACTCATTTCTCCACCTATTCTAATCGCTCCTGATTGGAACTTACCTTTTGAGCTTTCATGTGACGCATCTAATTATGCTGTAGGGGCTATGTTGGGTCAACGAGAGGAGAGACTACGAAGAGTCATCGCATATGCCTCGAAAACATTGGATCCAGCTCAAGTCAACTATACAACAACTGAAAAGGAGCTGTTTACAGTATTTTTTGCTTTGGAAAAATTTAGGCAATATCTGCTAAACTCACATGTTACTATTTTTACTGATCATGCAGTTGTTCGGTATTTCCTCAAGAAACCACAATCAAGGCCTAGGCTGATATAGTGGGCATTGCTGCTCCAAGAATTTGATGTTGAGATAAAGGATCGAGCGGGAGCAGCAAACCATGTAGCCGATCATTTGAGCAGGCTACCGAACGACACACAGGGAGTGGATTCTTCCAAACTTACCTGTGATTTATTTCCTGATTCGGTTTTATATGCTTCAATTATTAAAGAACCTTGGTATGCACATATTGTTAATTACCTTATGTCTGGACTCACTCCTCCTTTTATGTCTCAGGAACAAGCTCAGAAGCTGAAGAGTGAAGCTCGACATTACATTTGGGATGCCCCTCATTTGTGGAGAATGTGCAGTGACCAGGTGATCCGAAAATGTGTGCCTCATGAAGAGTGTGATGATATAATTTCAGCTTGTTATTCAATGGTTTGTGGTGGGCATTTCAGTGCAAGGAAAACATCTAGGAAAATTCTCGATTCTAGTTTTTATTGGCCTACCCTTTTTAAGGATTCATTTAACTTTTTTCGATCATGTGATAAATGTCAACGGTTTGGAGAATTAGGGAAGCGACATGAAATGCCGCAATAACCTCTTTTATTTTGCGAAATCTTTGATGATTGGGGAATTGATTTCATGGGTCCATTTCCTCCGTCTTTTGGCTTTGTGTATATCCTTTTAACTATTGATTATGTGTCCAAATGGATAGAAGCCATTCCCACTAGAAAAGATGATGCCTAGGCCGTGTCTAAGTTTCTTAAGTCCAACATTTTTTGTCGATTTGGCATACCAGAAGTTGTGGTGAGTGATAGGGGAACACATTTTTGTAATCGAGTCATTGAAAATGTGTTTTTCAAATTTGGGGTCACTCACAAAGTTTCCACTGCATACCACCCACAAACCAATGGACAAGCTGAAGTTTCAAACAGAGAGGTGAAGCACATTTTGGCGAAAATTGTGAAACCATCAAAGAAGGATTGGAGCCTTCGCCTCGAGGAAGCACTATGGGCATATCGAACTGATTATAAATCCCCAATAGGTATGTCCCCTTATCGTTTGATTTATGGAAAAGCTTGCCATATACCTATAGAACTGGAGCATAAAGCATATTAGGCAGTTAAACAATGCAATATGGACTTAGAATCTTCAGGAATGGAGAGAAAGTTGCAACTTCAAGAGCTTGACGAATTGAGGTTAGAGGCATATGAACACGCACGATTCTACAAAGAAAAGGGAAAATTGATGCATGATAAGATCATTCAAATGAAAAGCTTCAAGGAAGGGGACAAAGTCCTATTATTCAAGGCTCGTTTTGTTTTGAAACATGGGACTTTCAATACTCGTTGGGTTGGACCATATCTGGTCACGAAGGTGCACAACTTTGGTATGGTAGAGCTTTTACATGAAGAAACTGGAACTCGACTCAAGGTGAATGGCTACCTTCTGAAGCTCTATCATGAGAACCAGAACCCACCATAAACATCAGGTTCTTGTCCTCCTTCATTTGTTTCTTAGTTTTGATTTTTGGATGTACTGTTTCTTTTAACTTATATGAAGGAGAGTCATTTCACTAGATAGCTTGTTTTATTTTCCTTTCCCTTTTTAATAACCTTCCCTTTGGTTTCTTCATGCCTTCTCTGTAGTTAAGTTTTTGTTTCATATTCATTGAGGACAATGTGTGCTTTAAGTGTGGGGGAGATATTTCCCCATTTATCTTTCTTATTGCATGCCTGTTGACATAGTGCTTATGAATTGTTGGCCTATAATGCATTCTGTTGCTAAAACTTGGTAAATTTTAAAAAAATTTGTCATTCTGCATCTCCTCGCCGCGACGAGCGATCACACGTCGCGGCAAAGCTGTTCATTCGAGTGCGTACGTCGCGACGACATCTGTGTTATACGTCACGACGTTCGCACTTCGCGACGTACACTGCTACACGTCGCGACATCACCTTTATGCATGAATGATTTTTGCCTAACTCTTCCACTCAATTCAAACATTTTCTGCACTGCACTTTTGTGTCTGTTGTTTTCAAAGCTTTTACTAGTTTCAAAATGATGCTTGAGTTTTTGAAAACACCTCCCATCTTTTTAATGATAGTTGGAATTGGCAAAATCTTGCTTTCAATGTTTTCAAAACAAAGTGAATGGAAGCATGCTAACAAAGTAGCATTTTAAGTTTTTGAGACTTGAGATTGTTCATAGATACAATACCCTTGTTGGAAGGATATTTGAGCAAAAATTTTCTTTTATCTTTGTGTGCATCTTCTTATTTCATACTTCTCTAGAACTTGTTTCAATTCTTACTCGAAGCTTGATGGACTAGATTTTTGTTAATGTGATAAAGGCATTCCTCCTTTAACCCCTTTTCCCAAACACAGTCCCTTAAACACGTATCCCTCGCTACTCCCTTGAGCCCTCTTTTTATGAGCATTTGCATTCATATTTTTATGGTGTCATTAGTTATTTTGCTTCCGTTTCCAAAAAAAAGGAGGTATATCCCAAATAGGGATAGTGAATTTTGTGTGTCCCAAAAAGGGACAATATCTCAAAAATAAAACAGTAAAAAAAATTGTATGCATTCTATTTATGCAAATGTTTAGTTTCATTTCAACTGTTGACATCAGTTCCTCGTTTAGTGCATGTGCTCATACTTTCTTTCTTTCACTTCATCCATTCATTTAGCCTTCCATACATTACAACCCTAAAAGTCCTCTAGATCTTCGAAATGATAGTTCTTGTAGTGGAGAAATAGACTTGACACAAGCCTATGGTAGGAGATGGATTAAGCAGATTGAGAGTAAAAATATCCTTAAACACAAGTGAGATGAGCGCAAACACTATATCCTGAGTGATTCTCTTTTGTTCAATCTCTTGTACTTGAATTCTTTCGGTGTTTTTTTTATTAGCACTCTTTCAATTTGCTGTGGTTGAATTTTGAGGAAGTGAATTGTGTCAATTTCCTTTTATTGTTTTGAGCATTGGGCGGATAATTTCTTTCCCTCTTGTATTCTTTTTGACTCTTGTAAACTTTTTCCAAGAGTACAAAGGTCTAAGTGTGGGGGAATTTCATTGAGTCAAGTTTACATTATAAATTGGCTGCATTTTCATAACTATTTATGCACTCGTTGACTCCTAATTGATGACTTTTATGCTTAAATTGGTTCCTTATAACGAGCTCTTGTAATTCGCAATTTGTCAGTAAATTGTCATAATTTGATATTAATTTCTCTATAATTTTCATAAGGACAATTGATACTGCAAAATGTTATTTTATATTGCAGGAGCAAAGGAGTCGACCCATCAGAAAGTCAACAAGTCGTGAGTTCCTATCCACACGTCGCGACGCACGTTGATCTACACTTCACGACGAGCAAATCACTTCCACACGTCGCGACGAGCAAGCCAATTCTACACGTCGCGACGAATATTTATTCACACGTTGAGACGTACGAGCGAATAACCGGACTTCATTTGGAAAGATCTCTCACTGTTCCGACCCGACTCGCATCCATCATTTAAAAACTTTGCTATTTTTAGGTCAAGAAAAAAGAGAAGATCCTTCGGAGAGATGTCTAGAGGCAGCAGATAGACGACTATTCCTTCCACCATCACTTTCCATTTTCATCATTGATCGCGGCTTATCGTTCAATCCGAAGATTGATCCTTGGAAACCTGTCAAAATCAATTTATACCAAGAATTGCAACACAGGGTGCAACCTCGGGTCGACTCTCAAGGAACCAGTGTAGCATTGATCTTAAGACTAGCCTAGTCTAATGATGCATGTAATTAAAGCAATTAAATGGGGGTTTTGGTTTGATCTTTAAAATTAAAGAAAGCTAAGTATGAAATAAATGTTTTTGGGATTTTTAAAAGGCAAGACAATTTGAAATAATTAAGATTGAAAACAATTAACTAAAGTTCTCCTGAAAATGTGGCTCGGGTCATCATCGTTCAAAATAAATGTCGGGTTTGAAATCCACTAAGTTTCAAAACATAACCTTAATAACTCGTTAAGTCCAAGAATTTAATTAATCAACTCGATTAATTAAATCTTGTTAAAACCCTTAGTGTATGGTATGAAATGATTTATGCAATAAATCAATCGATAATAACACAACCAACTTAACCAAACACAACTAGGCGATTAGATTAATTAATGCAAAATCGATCGATATACATGAGACTTCATGTATTCAGCACAATATTCAACACAAACCAATCCTTAACATAGATCAAAGTTTAACATCCTACTAAACTATAGCAAGATTCATTCGGTCATACAATGCAATCTCCAACTCGGAGTTGTTACAAAATACGATGTAAATCCAAAACAATGATCGATTACCCTTCAAGCTCATGGAACTCAAACCATTGCTACATCTTCAGAGATCCAACGCCTAGCCACGCATGATGCCGGGTGAGTCCATCATCGCTGGAATATCACCTCGGTCCATGACTCCAACGACGAACAGCTTGAGAATGGGTGCGATTTAATGATGGAAGAGATGAAGATGATGATGGTGGGCGTCGTCTGAGGTGGCGCCTAATCTGCAAATCGAGGAAACAAAACTATCGAAAAAGTAGAGAAGACGAAGGATGGAGAGCTACCTCGAATGCAGCCTTCCTCATTTAACCTAAAAATGAAGGTTTTATAGGAAGTCTGCGCGGGTCGGGCCTGAATAAAGGATAATTTTGCTATTTAAGGGTCGGGTATCACATTCGTCGCGACTAATGAATAAAGTTCGTCATGACGATAAAATGGTCACTCGTCATGATTTAATTAATTTATACCAAATAAATTAAATCATGGTGAATATCTCGCTGGTTCGTCCCGACTAATGGATGGCTTCTCACGACGTGTTGACTTTCTCTTGTTGACTCCATTGTTCCTACAAAAATACAACACCTTTGCAGATCAATTGTCCCAATAAAAGTTATGCAGAAATTAATATCAAATGACAACAAAATACCGACAATGTGCAAATTATAAAAGCTCGATATGAGGAACCAATTTAAGCACAAAAATCATGAATTAGAGTCAACAAGTGCATAATTACTTAAGAAAACAGGCCAATTTATAGTATAAATTTGGCTCAATCAAATTCCCCACACTTAGACCTTTGTACTCCTAGAAAAGTTTACAAGAGTCAAAAGGTACAAGAGTGAAAGAAAATTCTACCATGCTCAAATAATAATGTAAATGACGAATCCACTTCATCGTAATTCACACGCAAAGAAATTGAAAGAGTGCTAATAAAATGCATACCTCGAAAGAATTTAAGCACATGAGATTGAACAAAAGAGGATCACTCGGGATGTGGTGTTTACGCTCAACTCACTTGTGTTTAAGGATATTTTCTCTCCATCTGCTTAATGCATCTCCTACCATAGGCTTCATTTTGAAGATCAAGAGGTCTTTCAGGGTTGTAATGAGCGGAGGGCTAGTTGAATGGATGGAGTGAAAGAAAGAAAAATATGAGCATGCGCTAAATGAGGAACTGATGTCAACAGCCAAACTAAAACTAAACACTGAAATAAATTGAATATACACATTTTTTTCACATTTTGGCTATCTCATTTTGAGATGCTAATCCCTTTTTGGGATACAACACATTATTATCCCTTTTTGGGATACACAAGACTAACACTTTTCCATTTTCCAACATTTTTTTAACCTAATAACAAAACACAGACTACCGACATCATTTGAATATGTATGCAAATGCTCATAGAATAAAGGCTCAAGGGGCTAGCAAAGGGAAAAGTGTTTAAGGGTTGGTGTTTGGGGAAAGGGCTAAAAGAAGGAATGCCTCTATCATATCAACAAAATTCTAGTCCATCAAGCTTTGAGTAAAAATTGACACAAGTTCTAGAGAAGTATGAACTAAGCAGATGCACACACAAAGATATAGAAGAAGAATTTGGCTCGAATATCCTTCCAACAAGGGTTTTGTCCCAATGATCAATCTCAAGTCTTAAAAACTGACAATACTATCTTGTTAGCATGCTCCCATTCACTTTGTTTTGAAAACTTCAAAAGTTAAAATTTTGCCAAATCCAATTATCGCTCAAGAATGGAGAGTATTTTCAAAACTCAAGTATCGCTTTTGAAACTTGTAAATGATTTGCATGTAAGGCACAAAAGAACAAAAGCAGAAAATGTTTGATTGAGTTTCAAATTTATCAATAAAATTTGAAAGGGCCCACAAAATTATGCACAAATTCTAATAGGCATGCAATGCAAAATATAAGAAGGAACTAGCTCCCCACACTTAAACATGGCATTGTCCACAATGGCGTAAGTAGCAAGGCACATAGAAGCATGAAACAAAAATTGACAAAAGAGAAATGGGGATATATCATTAAGCCCAAAAAGTAAGTGGACAAAAGGAAGGATCCAAGAACTAGTTAAAATTACAACAAAGAAAAGAAAATAGAGAAAACAACAAACACAAAATACAAACGAAAGTAGGGACAATGACTAAGGGGAGGGTCGCCGACCGCGATCCGGAGGCGTGGCGGAAAAACGATTGGAATGAAAGGGAAAAGAAGGTGACGTGGAACTGCGGCAAAAGAGTTAGGAGCAGCAGAGCCAGCGGGGCCGAGGCGAACAGCAAACAAGACGAGGTGCAATCATGCGGCATGGGGCTAGAGCAACTGCAGTGGAGGAAACTCACGGGCGGAACCGCAAAGGGAGCAAGAGGAAGAGGAGGGGTTTCTCTCTGCTGCTAGCATTGTGAGTTTGAGGCATGGTCCCCACATACAAGTAATAGAAACAAAACTTAACTAGGAACATGATACGAATCAGCCTCCTCGTCGCGACTAATGCTCTAAGTCGCGACGAGTCGAGGTCCTCACCATTCGTCATGACGGATAGGTACGCTCGTTGCGGCAAATGGGATTCTTCGTTCGTCGCGACGAATTATGAAACTAGTCGCGACTAACGGCGATTCTGCAGACACACGCGACGAACAGCGCTTCCCGCAACCCTAACTAAACACTAATCAACGAAAATGAAAGCGAACAAAGAGAAAAACAAAAGGAAAGAGGCTTACTAGAGTCGATAGTGAAGGGAGACTTGAAGGAGACGACTACGGAGGGAATGAGGCAACGTCGACGGAGGCAGCGAAGAAACGAGAGAGTGAGGGAGAAAGAGAAGGAGGAAGAAGGAGAAGAAATAGGGCGGAAGGCAAACGAAAGGGCGCGAAAGGACCTCGGTCAAAGAGGAAGACCAACGGTTCATAGGGGCAAAACTGGGCTTATTCGTCGCGACGAGGCAATCGTTAGCCGCAGCGAACAAAACAGAAAAACCCTAGATAAGTCGCGACGAACAGGGATGTTCGTTGCGACGAACCACCCAAAACAAAACAAAATTTCTAAGGATCCTACACAAATTGCACAAACATTCAATCAATCAATTCACATGTACAAATCAACCATTCTCTTTGATCTATATCATGCTTCACTACAAGAAACATGTAGAGCCAACATAAAGGGATCAATTTATTGAGACAGAAAATAGAAATCCTACCTGACTACAGCTATTCCTACTGGATGGTTCTCTCCCCCACACTTAAATAATATAATCATGCTCAACAATATGCACGTTGGTATCAAACATAAGCACAATTATATAGTAAATGAAGGAAAGAGAAAACCCGCACTCAAGGCGGGTCTCAGAGCTCGGGATGGACGTATGTTGATATCCAAGCTTCATGTCAACAACTTGGGTCCCGGATACCCATTTCCATTCTCGTATCCGAATAAGCACCTGCACTATCATCAAAATAGAAACGGCCTCCAAAGAGATCATTAGTGGTCGGGTTAAAGTTTCGCAAATTCGTAACAAGCATCATCGACACAACATCACATATTCACCCCAAGCAAGGAGTAATCCTCGTTAGGGTGTTTCATAGCTTCATACATGTTGAAGCTAACGTGTTGATCACCAACCTCCATGGTGATCTTCCCTTCCTTCATACTGATCATTGTACTTGCCGTCCGAAGGAAGGGTCGTCCAAGGATTAGAGAAGTGTCTGCACCACTTCAGTAGACATATCCAGCACGTAAAAATCGGCAGGGAACACTAATCCTTTCACTTGGACCAGAATGTCCTCAATGATGCCCACAGGTGTCGAAGGATCTGTCACCAACCGTAACACTACTGAAGTAGGTTTTACGCCTAACCATAGGAAAATCCGGGAGGAACATCACATGTTCCAAAGAAATGAAAACAAAATTTTGTTCCGGGACCTTCCGAAAACCCAGTGATCCCTGTCGGTATGAAAACTCAAACCTGAATAGCCAATAGAGACTATCTCTAAAGGTATCCACGCAGAGATCGAAAACCTAACCGGATCAAACACTTTTGACTGGGAATAGCTAGAAACAGAATAAAGGTCGCTAGACCCTACCTCCGTCCTCGAGAGCTTGGATTGCACGTTGAACCTTTGCCTTGAGAAGAGAGAAAACCGATTATGCCTTTTGGAAGAAGAAGAAAATGAAACTCTTTCCAAAGCTTTTAAACCTTAACTCTTAAGGAAGCTTATTTTTCTTCTAACCTTAATGCTAACATACGCCACCACCCTCCCAAAGTTATCTTATATTGATTTTTAACAATTAAAATCAATCCATAAGAAAAGGTGCCAAGTGTAGGATTAATGGCCATTAGTTTCTTTAATGAATTAAATAATAACCTTTGAAAAGTCAAAGGTCATCATCCCTTCTCCTCATTCCAACGACACACATGGCATATAATATAATAATTAATTAATTAATTTACTTAATTAATTAATTAGAATATAAATGCTAAGGTCCATCCAACTGGGTTGGTCCTACGGCCATCGGCCCCGATCATCAAACAAATCTAAACCTTTCTTAGCAATATCGATGTCGCAATCTCATCGGGACATATCCCAATCTCATCGGGATCCATTTAATCCGAATGTTTCCATAATTGGAACTCATCCAATACTATTTTACGATTCTCTGAAACACTCTTATGCGTGTGACCCTTTAGGTTCCCTTATGTGTTGGCCACTTAGATTAACAATTAATCTGAGCAAGTCATGAGCGGTATCTAGCAACACATCATGACCCCAATTGATCGGAAAGTAATCGGTTTGATGAATTCATCACGAACCGGATCACGAACCCTTCCATGATAATTCTCGTGCAATTCATCCTTTCATCATCCTATACCCCACTTGGTTATGAGTATGGCTAATATGTCAACTCTTACTAGACTAAGTCTAGCCAAGTGAAATCGGTTCTGCCCGAGGACTCATTACTTTATATGTCCATGAAGACACTCTTTATGACATAGTCATGCTCGCCGAGACTTAAAGTAACGATCCCGACAAGAGGCGTGGTATCTCTTCATTCTCACAAAAGTGATGAATCCTTTATTGGCTACTCAATTACCTTCAATACCTCAAACTGCACTCCAAGCACCATCCTATGAGTAACCTCCGAAGGCCACAAGAAATGGAGTCAAAATGCAGATCAAGATTCAAGATATCCTCGAGTACCTCAAGTCTAAGGATACTTGCACCATTGCTATGATGAGATTATCATCGACATTAAATCCATGTGATGATCTCATGGCGTGTCATCCAATGAACTTATTACCACTAGTAAGCATCCATATGTCAACTCTAAATATCTCATATTTACGCTTCGAGATCCACCGCTGATCCAATCAAGGAGTATGACATATGTTAGTCTGTCCGGATTAATGATGTCCAGTCTCATTAATCCTATGACTAGGGAAAATTTAGATATTGACATAATTGCACATGATAGGAATCTCAGGATTATGATCACATCATAATTTCCTTCATGCTATGTCATATATCATGGACATCATTAATTTGATTAAAGATCAATATCAATTCATAAAGAACATCAAATAAATGAAACATGCATTTCTTTATTTATTCATAAAGTCTGTACATGACTGTGAACAAAAAGCGCTAAAGGGGATTGCCTTTAGGGCACTACTCTAACAAACCCCCAGGGCTTCATAGACAGATTTTGGCATCACATTGATGGCCGCTCACAAATCCAGCAACGCTCTTCCAATTGTCACCTTTCCTATGACACAAGGAATGGTGAACGATCCTGGGTCCTGACACTTCACAGGAATTTGGGGCTTGAATAATGCGGACACGTTTGAGCTCACCTGGACTCTCTCATTCGGCCTAAACTTACGCTTGTTTGTGCACAAGTCCTTCAAATATTTAACGTAGGCCGGAACTCTCTTAACCAGGTCCAAAAGGGGCACATTCACTTCCACCTTCCCAAATAGGTCAATAATTTCCTTTTCATGTTTCAGTTCGTTGACCTTCTTGCTCATCAATTAGGAATTTGGGAAGGGAAGGTCCTTCAGATTGACTTCCCTTTGTGTTGCTTCATTTCCATTAGATTTTTCCTTTGCAGCACTTTCTCCTGGACTGCTTGATGGTTGCTCTGTTTCCTCAATGGTTAATTTCTTCTTTTTCTTCAGCAATTCCTCTTCGCGATCACTCTCTGATCGCACAACCTTCTTTTCTCTTACTTGAGGTGTCTCTTCAACCTCAATTTCTTCGGCGCATTCTTCTTCTTCAGGAATGCTAAATTGCACTTTCTTTCCACTCCTTAATTCAATTGCATTCAGGCTTTTCAGATTTATGACCGTGTTGGAGGGAATTGATCCGCTACTCCTCGCTTGATTTTCACTCAAGTTGTTGGATAACTGAGTGACGTATGAGTTCAGGTTTTCTGCCTTGGTTTCCCATTGATCCATTCGCTTTTCCAAGGCAGTAAAACGCGCAGCATTCTTCGAGGAGTCCTGCTGGATTAAGTTTGCGATGGCGTTGAACTGATTAGCCGTAGAGGCTCTTTCTTCCTTCATCAACGTCATCATACCATGTAGCAGTTGGTTGGTGTCCTCTTTTGGCGGTTGTGGTTGCACCGTCAATGCTTGCTGATCAGGGAACTGGTTTGTAGATGTTCCAGCTCCACTCCCTTGTTGAAAACGGTTGGTTCTTTTCCCTCATTACTCCTCCAACTAAAGTTAGGATGAGATCTCCATCCTTCATTATACGTGTTGGAGTACGGATCCCACTTAGGATTTTTTCTCCCTGGGTACACTGCAGAGACTTCTTCATACCTCCCAGGACAGACACTGGTTATGTGCATCACCGATCCGTAAGATTCGCAACTAGGTGCGGCCAGTTCATTGGAAGATGAAGGGCGATGCATATTCAAATTCTTCAGCTCAGCTGCAATCGAGGACAATTGTGAAGTTATCCTATGCTCTAGGGAATCCACCTTTGATTCCAGGCTTTCCATCCTTTTTGTCTGAGCCGACATGGCTCCTACTTCATGAACATTCCTGGAATCACGAGCACTATACTGCTGATGGTTAAGGGCCATCCTCTTGATCAAGGCCCACGCTTCAGGTGCGGTGAGGTCAATCAACGATCCTCCCGAAGCAGCATCTAACATTCCCTTTTCCTGATTCTTCACCCCATCATAAAAATATTGAACAAGTTGTTCATCAGGAATTTGATGATGGGGGCACCGAGACAACAGATCCTGAAATCTGTTCCAAAAATCATACAAGGACTCGTCATAGTCTTGCTTGGCAGAATAGATTTCTTTCCTCATTGATGACGTCCTCGAGGCTGGAAAATACTTTTCCAGGAAAGCTTTTCTCAAGTTGGCCCAACTATGGTAGGCATTCGCGACATGCCTTGGGAGGCTCATGTACCACTCCCGGACCTTTCCTTCTAGGGATAAGTGAAACACCTTCCACAACACATGATCTAGGGGAGCTCCTACGGGTTTCATGCTTTGACAAATCATTGTCAGCGCTTGTAAATGCATGTAGGGATCTTCTCCCGCCAAACCGTGAAATTTGGGGAGAGAATTGATCAATAGCCCCTTAACTTCGAAATTCACGTCGAAGTTCAGGCAGGCTGCGGTGAAAGGGTCATAATTGACGTCCGAGGTCGTAGCTTCTCTTATCATTCTACGCCTGTTGTTCCCTATGTTCTCATCGACTCTTTCCTGATCACCATTTAATCCATGATCTCCGTTCCTAGGTTGGTGACCGGGAAATTCTTGATGCTCAGCCATTTCTCCTACTTGATGTTCTAATGTGCTAAGGGTTGCTTGCTCTTTTCTGTCCTTCCTACGCTTCCTTAAGTATCGCTCAATTTCAAGTTGAAAATGAACTAACCTAAGTCTACGGGGCATGCACAAAAGAAGTTCTCCTAAATTAGCTCACTAAAATGACAATGATAGAAAGGGTTTAATTCACTCATCGCTCGTCATGACTCGTAGGAACTCGCATTGCGCGTAACGTAACAAAATTGTGAATATTAGTCGCGACGAATGTATGAACTCGTTCGATTTAACGATGAACTTCGTTGCGACGAATGATGAACTTGTCGCAGCCAAGAATCACAAAGAAAGCACAATAACGCTAAATTAGGCACAATAAATAGGAACAATCAAACTAAACACTTAAAGCAAAATGTAATTAAGCTCACCAAATGTAATTAACACTAAAAGATTGAAGCAAATGAATAAAACAAAATTATTAAATGCAAAATGTAATGCAAACAAAAAACTATAATGTAAAACAAACACTTGGCTAACCTAGAAAACCAATTACTTTGGCTCCCAAACAGCGGCGCCAATTTGATCATGACTTATCGCTCAATCCAAGATTGATCCTTGAAACCGGTCAAAATCAATTTATACCAAGAATTGCAACACGAGGTGCAACCTCGAATTCGACTCTCGAGGAACCAATGTAGATTGATCTTAAGACTAGCCTAGTCTAATGATGCATGTAATTAAAGCAATTAAAGGGGGTTTGGCTTGATCTTTAAAATTAAAGAAAGCTAAGTATGAAATAAATGTTTTGGGATTTTAAAAGGCAAGACAATTTGAAATAATTAAGATTGAAAACAATTAACTAAAGTTCTCCTAAAATGTGGCTCGGGTCATCATCGCTCAAAATAAATGTCGGGTTTGAAATCCACTAAGTTTCAAAACATAACCTTAATAACTCGTTAAGTCCAAGAATTTAATTAATCAACTCGATTAATTAAATCTTATTAAAACCCTTAGTGTATGGTATGAAATGATTTATGCAATAAATCAATCGATAATAACACAACCAACTTAACCAAACACAACTAGGCGATTAGATTAATTAACGCAAAATCGATCGATATACATGAGACTTCATGTATTCAGGCACAATATTCAACACAAACCAATCCTTAACATAGATCAAAGTTTAACATCCTACTAAACTATAGCAAGATTCATTCGGTCATACAATGCAATCTCCAACTCGGAGTTGTTACAAAAATACGACAGAAATCCAAAACAGCGATCGATTACCCCTTGAAGCTCATGGAACTCAAACCGTTGCTACATCTTCAGGAGACCCAACGCCCTAGCCACGCATGATGCCGGGTGAGTCCATCACTACTGGAATATCACCTCGGTCCATGACTCCAACGACAAACAGTTAAGAATGGGTGTGACGAATGATGGAACAGATGAAGATGATGATGGTGGACGTCGTCTGGAGGTGGCGCTGAATCTGCAAATCAGAGGAAACAAAAACTATAAAAAAAATAGAGAAGACGAAGGATGGAGAGCTACCTCGGGAATGCGGCGTCCTCATTTAACCTAAAATGAAGGTTTTATAGGAAGTCTGCTGTGGTCGAATTGAACGGTGGATAATTTTGCTATTTAAGGGCCGGGGTATCCGACATTCGTCACGACTAATGAATAAAGTTCGTCGCGATGCATAAAAATGGTCACTCGTCGCGACGAATTAATTTATACCAAATAAATTAAATCATGGCGAATGTCTGCGTTAGTTCGTCCCGACTAATGGATGGCTTCTCACGACGTGTTGACTTTCTCTTGTTGACTCCATTGTTCCTACAAAAATACAACACCTTTGCAGTATCAATTGTCCCAATAAAAGTTATGCAGAAATTAATATCAAATGACAACAAAATACTGACAATGTGCAAATTATAAAAGCTCGATATGAGGAACCAATTTAAGCACAAAAATCATGAATTAGGAGTCAACAAGTGCATAATTACTTAAGAAAATAGGGCCAATTTATAGTATAAATTTGGCTCAATTAATCATCTTCGATCATCACCATCATTTCGACTCCACATTCAGTATCTTCTGCTACCACGGAGGACGTCCAATCTTCACTAGTTGGGAGAGAGTCCGGAGCCATGCGTAGATAAACACCATTTCCTCTTGGAAATGTAGCAATGGTTTGAGTTCACCGATAGCTTCAAAGGGGAGTAATCATATAGTGTCTGAAGTTTAGTTATGTTTGTGTAAGCTCTGAGTTTGAGATTGCATCTGTATAACTAGATTAGCATGGTTAACAGTTTAATCGTGTGCTAAACATTATGTTGCGATTTGGACATAGTTATTTATAGAATTTCGATGGTTAATATATGAAGTCTCATATGTGTCATTCGGATATTGCATTGACTCTCATAATCTGCCTAGTTGTGTTTGATTTAGATGGTTGTGTTTTTATCCGATTGACCGATTACATTTACTTGTCCAATTCTCACACTAAGGTTTTTAACAAGGATTTAAATGATGGAGTTCATTAATTAAATCTTTGGACCTAAAGAGTCCTTTAGGGTTGATCTTTTGAAACTTAGTGGATTCTATCCCCGAAAAATCATTTTGAACCGTGATAGCCTGCGCCCATTTTCAAGAGGATTTATTATCATTTGCTTGTTGCTCAATTTTTCAATTTCATTTAATTCCATAAAATCCAAAAATATAATTGTTTCACTTTTTCCTTCAATTTAGTTAAATTCCTTTAGTTCTTTCAATGACCAAAACCCCCCATTTTATCAACTTTGATGGCAATTTTTGGTAATTAGGCTAGCTTAGACCTTTTTCACTTGGTTCCAATTAAGTGAGACGACCCGAGGTTGCATCCTGTATTGCAATCTTTAGAATTATTATTTTTGACCGGTTTCCAAGGATCGATCGTAAGGTCGAATCGATAAAGCCGCGATCAGTGATTTTAGTGTCAATAGAAATATAAGACATAGAGGAACACTTTTTTAGAAGAGAGTATGGCCAAGTTACATCAGTTTCACTTTCTAATTTAATATGAACAATAAACCTGAAAGGGTTATCTTGGAAAAATCTAAAAAAGATTCAATAAATTATGAATTGTGAATTAATGGTTTTATTGAGGTATAAACCTAAGTATAAATGATACTTAGATGAGTTTTGATATAAGATTGATTTTGTGATGAAATTGATGGATAAATACCCGGTATTTTCATGAACATGTATTGTACATAATTCATTTTATACATGTGCATTATTGAACAATTATAATTGTGTATATTGTGATATATGTGTATGTTGTTTAATATAGAGGATCGAATTGAACACCATTCTTTAGACATTGTCGGGACTTCAAAGCAATAATTTCGGGGCCAACTTGTAGTAACCTTGACGGTCTCACTTAATTACTTGTTTGTTTAATTTATGTTTTGAATGTCAACTGACTGTGTTTAATTGTGGATTCCGGACAGAAGGTCCGATGAATGTGATTGTAGATTGAGATATTGAAGTGCTACATGAATGTGAATATGAAGAACTATTTTCTTTATAATGTGAGTGATTGTGGTACATACAGTCCATACATGAATGCATAATCAGATAATGGCAGTTGTGATCAGAGTAGCCACCGATCAGAGCTTAAAGCTCAACGAGTGAAAAGAGCCTCGAGCTCAGACAGTGATTAAGAGCCTAAGGCTCACTATGCAAAATGAGGCCTATATCTTCAAGCGGATAAGGGACAGTTATTAATGGGTACGGTATCTAAAATAGATACGAGACAGTTCAGGCACTCAATCACAACAACGTAATAATTGGAAAAGTGTCTCATGAGCATTTCATATGCATTTTAACAAGTATGTGGATTGTTTGAAATGCCAAATTGGTTTGCTCTTAAATGAAAATGTGATATTTACTCATTATGCTAAGTTGTGAATGATATGTTATGTGAATTGTTGTGTTGCATCAATTGAGTGAACCATCGATGATGGTTACCTCATTAAATTCACAAAACTCACCGAATTGCAACGTTGTCTTTTCAGGACCGAGAGACGACTCTAGCTATTGAAAGGCTCTACCAGCCATGTAGATTGTGATTGGCAAGAGAAGTCATGACTTAAAGGTCGGTCAGCTAGGATTTTTGGACAGATTAGTTAGATTGTGTAAATTATCCTCTTTCATATAGTACTTTTGTATTAGGTTGTGATGATGTACATATAGAAAATGTTGAAAGACACAATGTAGACTTTCAGTTTTGTGAAATGAAATGAGAAAAAAAAGTTGGTTTCAAAATATTGTGGTTTTTTTATTGATGCTTTATAAGTGAATTTTGATATGATGCCATATGAAGTGATAATAATGATCAAACGTAGCTCGCCCTTATCATAGGTTATGTACTGGAATGACCTCCGGGCATCCCGATATATACCCTGCATTAAAGGGATGCTACAAAATAATTATAAAGATTGTTTGTAATATTTTATCTTCCATTTTGTAGTTTGGTACACTTGTAGATGCCAATATAAACAATTTTGAAGATGTTGACCCACACACATTTCAATTATCATTTCAGCCAAGGGGTTTACGATTCAAAGGACATCCCAGTATTACTTCACAACATTTACAAGCTGAAGCAAGTAAAAGGAGAACTTCATTAACTTCATAATCATAACCTGATTGTACACAGTCAAGTACAATGAAGCAAACATCCATTACTTGTATACATACAATGTAAATATTTGTGTTGTATACATATGAATGTTTGTGTTGTTTACAAACAATGTAAATATTGTCAAAATCAATCGACATATTTGACAACATATGTAACAAGTAAATTATTCATTATATATTGGTTATATATATTAGTATTGTTTCTCCTTCATTACATAATTCATATATCGCTTTTATTATTCATATACAACATATTCATTATAAGTTGTTATACAACATATCCATTGTATATTGGTTATATATAGTAGTACTGCTTTTGCTTGATTACATAATTCATATACAAATTTTGCTATTCATATACAACATATTCAATATGAGCTATTATATAACATACCCATTGAATATTAGTTATGTTGAGTCAAAATGACTTTACATATATATGATTTTGATGAATAACAATGAAGAAAGAAAAAGCGGGGCATTTAAAATGTAAAAATAGGCCTTAAAAAAGACAGCAGAAAAGCAGATGCAAAAAAGTAAACAAAGAATTCAAAAACAGAAGCAGATGAAGAAAGAAAAGCAGACGCAAGAGTCAGTTCTAGTTAGTTACAGAACTTAACTGATTAACCGTTTCTTTCAAGATTCAAGATTCAAAAAAACAAGATTCAAGATTCAAGAATCAAGAAGCAGTTACAGACGAAGGCTATAAATATGAGTCAAAGTCGAAGATTGAAAAGTTAGTTGATTTACGTATACGCGAACGAAAAAACTTGTGTTGTGAGATTATTGTGCGAAATAGCTGAGAGCTAGTATTACTGTAACAAAGTTCAAACACTTTTGTAAGAAAGTAGTACAGATAGCCTCCATAGGTTAAGAGTTAAAAAAATACTGAGTGTAGAGACCTGAAGAGGCTCAGAAAGAATACTTATAAACGTTGAAGAGATAATGAAATCTCAGAAAGACTTCTGAGGATTGGACGTAGCCCACGGTTTGGGGTGAAGCAGTATAAAATCGCTGTGTCGACTTCTCTCTACTCTATATCTCTTTAAGTTCCAAGTTTTGTTATTACTTAGATTTCAAAACAGGTTTTCATTAATTCGAACTTACTGAAGCTTTCTGTAAAAGAACTTATTTTTAACAAAACGATTTCTGAAAAGATTTTTCAAAAAGGGGAATACACAATTCAAACCCCCCTTTCTCGTGTATTCGTATAATGTATTTTAAGCAATGTAATAACGTGTGATTTACTTCAATTGGTATTAGAGCCTGGTATCCAAGGATCACTGTAGCAAAATGTGGATCAAAGATAATGGCAGAATCATATTTATACATTGCAGAAGGTGCCTCAGTCACTAGACCTCCAGCATTCAACGGAGATGACTATCACCACTGGAAAGATAGAATGCGGTTGTTCATAAAATCTACTCATGTCGACCTTTGGTATGTGATAGAGAATGGACCATATACACCAGTAGATGAAGATGGAAATCTTATTCCACGGACCAGATGGACGGCTAACCAAAAGGCAAGAATTCAGTTGAACTTTAAGGCGAAATTTTTCTTGACGTGTGCCCTGAGCAGAAGTGAGTATGACAAAGTCCACGGATGCGACACTGCACAGGAGATGTGAGACACATTTTCCATCGCTCATGAAGGCACAAACCAAGTCAAAGAATCTAAGATAAGCATTCTTGTGCACCAGTACGAGCTTTTCAAGATAAAAGATGAAGAATCTATTGATCAAATGTTTGGAAGATTTCAAACAATCGTCAATGGATTGAAAGCCCTTAGAAGAACGTACAATAACCAAGATCACGTACGAAAGATCTTAAAAAGTCTTCCGAAGAGGTGGAGACCAAAAGTTACGGCGGTGCAGGAAGCTAAGGATTTGAGCGTGCTAAAGTTTGACGAGTTGCTTGGATCATTGAAGATTCATGAAGTAGAGCTCGAAGCTGAAGACAAGCCCAAACGAGATAAGTCAATAGCACTGAAGGCCGGACAGAAGAATCACAAGACTCAAAGAAGGAGAAATTCATCGAAGGCATTAAAGATTGAAGAATCAAAAAATGATGACTCAAGTGAATCAGAACAAGAGTCAAGTGATGAAGATGACGAATTATCTTTCATTTCTCGAAAGATAAGACGGATGTGGAAGAAGAAGTCCAAAGGAAGTCAGCCCTTCAAGAAGAATTACAAAGATGATGCTAAAGTAGAAAAGACATCTATCATATGCTACTAGCGTAATGAACCTGGACATTACAAGTCCGAATGTCCTACTCTAAAGAAGAAACCAAAGAAGAGTAGACAAGGCAAGAAAAGCATGATGGAAACTTGGGAAGATCTAGATTCATCAGAATCAGATACAAGTTCCAAAACATCTGAACATGCGAATATCTGCCTAGTAACCAAAGAAGAAATTGATGAGGAGGTAACTTCTGAATATGATAACTTGCATAATGCTTATTCAGAACTATTAGAGGATTCTCATGCTATTCTGAAACAGTATAAATTGTTAAAGAAGAAGTATGTAAAAAACCTTAAACATACAGAAGAAATAGAGAGAGAAAATATCTGTTTAAAGAAACAACTAGAGGAGAAAAAGAAAGTTGTAGATAAATCTGATGAGATCAATCAGTTGAAGATTAGAATTAAGAGTCTTTCATCTTATTTAGCTACATTCACTGAGAGTACAAAGAAAATGAATGAGATACTAGGAAAATGTAGACATCCGAGTGATAAAACCAGATTAGGGTTTACGGGTAATAAGTCTCATTATGATAGAAAGCCTTTTTCTCAAAACAAAAGGTATTACCAAACACGTATTCATCAACAATCTAGTAAAAGGCATCATAAGACTCATTATGTGCATATTACTAACCAGAAAGGACCCAAGAAAATTTGGGTACCAAAATGTAAAATAGTTTCTCCTGCAGATATCCTTCCTTGGAAGATGCAACAAGCACCGTTGGTATTTAGGCAGTGGTTGCTCGCAACATATGACGGGAAGAAGGTCTATGTTCCTAGATCTTCAGTATAAGAACAGAGGATCGGTGACTTTCGGAGACAACCAGCAGGGCAAGATAATTGGAATCGGTAAAATAGTTAAAGATTCCTTTGCATGCATAGATAATGTACTGCTTGTTGATGGTCTGAAACACAATTTGATTAGTGTAAGTCAACTGTGTGATTCTGGTTTCTTAGTCATGTTCAATCAAAATCTTGGTGAAGTCAGAAACAAAGATGGGTCTATATGCTTTGCTTCCAAGAGAAGAAATAATCTTTATAAAATTGACTTAGAAGATTTTTAAGACCAAAATGTTTCATGTTTTCTATCTTCTGAAGAAGAAAAACTAATCTGGCATAAAAAGTTAGGTCATGTCTCTTTTAAACATATTTCAAAGTTGGCAAAATATGATTTGGTAAGAGGTTTACCAAAAATGAGTTTTGACAAATAATTTTTCTGTGAAAGTTGTTTGAAAAGGAAACAAGTTAAAACATCGTTTTCTTCTAAAAATTTTGTAACATCTTCTAGACCTTTAGAGTTGTTACATATGGATTTATTTGGTCCAACTAGGACAATAAGTCTTGGCGGAAAGAAATATGGACTTGTTATTGTTGATGACTTTACTAGGTTTTGTTGGATATTATTTTTGTCACACAAAGATGAATCTTTTAAGTGTTTTAGGACCTTTTCCATAAAGTTACAAATTGAAAAAGGAGTAACGATAGCCAGTATCAGGAGTGATCATGGTGGAGAGTTTGAAAATGAGAAGTTCAGATTATTCTAGGAGGAGAATGGAATTTTCCACAATTTCTCTGCTCCTAGGACTCCACAACAGAATGGAGTTGTTGAAAGGAATTACAGGATGATCCAAAAAATGGCAAGGACTATGCTGTGTGAGATGAATCTTCCTAAGTATTTTTGGGCAGAAGCTGTGAATATAGCGTGCTATATTCAGAATAGAATACTATTGCAACCTCTATTGAAGAAGACTCCTTTTGAGTTATGGAATGGAAGGAGACTGAACATATCTTACTTTCATCCATTCGGTTGCAAGTGCTCTATTCTAAATATAAAGGAGTTGTTGGATAAGTTCGATTCAAAGACCTATTCAGGAATTTTTCTAGGCTACTCATCATCATCTACGGCATTTCAGGTATATAACCTTATCTCAAAGACAGTTGAGGAAACCATCCATGTCAAGTTTGATGATCGTTTCTAACCCCATAAGGAAGATGACATGGAGAGTGAAGGTCCTTTAAAGAACTTAGATAATACAACAGAAACTCCATCATCAGGAACTCAAGTAGACAAGGTTAAGGATATTCCAGAAACTAGTGGATTAAAAAGAGATTGGAAATATAGGAGTTCTCATCCAGAAGAGCTAATTATCGAGGAGACCTCAGAAGGAGTTAGAACAAGGTCTAAATTCAGAAAAGAAGTTAATGTGGCTTTCATCTCTGAAATAGAGCCTAAGAAGATTGAGGAAGCCCTTCAAGACGAAGGTTGAGTTTTAGCCATGCAAGAGGAGCTGAATCAGTTTACTAGGAATAATGTTTGGTCTTTAGTTCCAAAACCTTCGAAGAAATCCATTATAGGAACCAAATGGGTTTTTAAGAACAAGTTAGACGAATCAGGTAGAGTGAGTCAGAATAAGGCTAGATTAGTAGCACAAGAATATAATCAGCAAGAAGGAATAAACTACAATGAGACATATGCTCCAATAGCAAGACTTGAAGCTATTAGGATATTGCTAGCATATGTTGTTTGTCATGATATAAAGCCTTTTCAGATGGATGTGAAGAGCACTTTTCTGAATGGTTTTATAGACGAAGAAGTTTATGTTAAGCAACCTCCTGGTTTTGAGGATATTAGGAGTCCAGATTATGTCTATAGACTTCATAAAGCTTTATACGGACTGAAGCAAGCTCCTAGAGCTTGGTATGATCGGCTAAGTACTTTTCTCTTAGAGAGTGGGTTTAGTAGAGGTTAAGTTGATAAGACGCTTTTCAGAAAGAATTATGAGAGTGAGTTTATTTTAGTACAAATCTACGTTGATGATATTATAATTGGTGCTACCTCAAAAAAGTTATGTATGAGTTTTGAGAGTCTGATGAAAAATGAGTTTGAGATGAGTATGATGGGTGAGTTAAAGTTCTTTCTTGGATTGCAAGTTAAGCAAACCAAAGAGAAAATCTTTATCCATCAACAAAAATATCTGAAAGAATTGATGTGTAAATTTGATATGAATAATGTAAAGCCTATGGCGACTTCGATGCATCCTTCGAACCTTTTTTCGAAAGATGAACTTAGTAAGAAGGTGGATCAAACCCTATATAGAGGGATGATTGACTCTTTATTGTATCTTACAGCAAGCAGACCTGATATTCTGTTCAGTGTATGCTTGTGTGCAAGCTTTCAGGCTGATCCTAGAGAGTCTCATTTTATTGTTGTTAAAAGGATTATAAGATATCTCGCAGGTACTACTGATCTTTGTTTAATGTTTGAGAAAGGTAAAGATTTCAGATTAATCGGATATTGCGATGCGGACTATGCCGGAGATAGAATTGAAAGGAAGAACACTAGTGGAGGATGTCACTTTCTTGACTCAAACCTAGTTTCCTGGTTAAGCAAGAGACAACGCTCAATCGCCCTATCAACTGCCGAAGCCGAGTACATGTCTGTCGCAAGCTGTTGTTCACAAACATTTTGGATTAAATATCAACTGGAAGATTATTCAGTTCAAGAAGAGGAGATCCCAATCTATTGTGACAACACCAGTGCCATAAATCTATCAAAGAACCCAATACAGGATTCGAGAGTAAAACATATCGAAGTCAGACATCATTTCTTGAGAGACGACGTTCAGAGAAAGGTGGTGAGACTAGAGTTCATTGAAAGAGAGTACCAATGGGCAGACATCTTCACTAAACCATTGAGTGAAGAATGGTTTAAGGAAATTAGACGGAACCTCAACATCATTATGTTAAATGACCAGTCAGACTAAGAGATCGTCAAAGTTAATGGCGTCAGAAACAGTGGTTTACAGCTGGTAACTTCTCTCACAAGGAAGTTGTGGAGGGAAAGTTTTAGAGTCTTGAGGATCCCAACGAATCTAGAATACACCTGATAAGACCCTTCGAGTAGTCTGAAATTTAAATCATTTCGATTACTCTCAAACACAGACGTTTCATCTCTCTCTCTAAAACTCTTGCAATCAACTTTACCTTTGAAGAACACCTTACAAGAGCCAGTTTCTATTCAGAATCAATGGAGCCAGCTATGATTTATGAAAGATATGTGGACTTCGAATCTCTGAGGAAAGATGGTATGGATGTTGAACCAGAGATTGTAGAGGCTGGATGGAGGAAGTTTTTCCAGGTGCAGGAACCGATGTATACTGATGAAGTATATGACTTTTGGAAGAATGCGCAACTGGTAGATGATACTATTGTCTCCATAGTAGATAGAATATCTATTATTGTGACAAAGGAGATAGTAGAGAAGGTGACTAAATGTTCATCGGTTGGAGAAACTTTGTCAAACAAAGCCAAATAGATGACAAAGGTTGGTAAGAAGGAAGAAGATCTCAGTAAACAATTGTATGGAGTTAATGACCCATCGGAGAGGAAGACCTAGAGTCTGGTCCCAAAGGCTAAGGTTCTTCATGCGATTCTGTTCAACTGCATCTTACCTAGAACAGGGTTAAGGCATCTAGAGACTACCTTGGATGAGCAATGCCTGTTCTACTTGCTAAATCGTCGTCCCATAGATCTACCATTTCTAATTTTTCATTATATGGTTAAGGGGATGAAGGATACCAACAGTTATCCTTACGGCATGCTACTCACGAGGATTTTTAGGAAATCTAGAGTCCTTCTTTACTAAGGAATCAGAAGGACGATATCTATCAAGAGTTTTATTAACTCAGATACGATAAGAAGAATGGGTTTGAAGGTGGTGGTAAAAGAAGAAACAGATTCTACGAAGAAAGCTAGAACTGAGGGGGAGCGGTTACTGAAGAAGTCTCCTGCTACAAGTTCAAGATCTCAAGTAAGTGTGAGAATGCCCATAGATGAAAGAAGAAAATTTTCTGGAAGACCTTTGATAAAACAGGCGAGTTCTCAAAGAGAAGTCAACCTAGTTCGGAGGACAGATGAAGGTGCATTGAAAAGAACAGGGGAGAATCTTTTGGGTGAATTACTAAGAAGGCAAGGAGATCACCTGGGATTCGTACTCTGAGACAACAGGAAGAGAAGAGAGCCAGAGAACATAATCAGGTAGAAATTTCTGAACCTCGCACACCAAAGGCAACAAGATCTCTTGTCTCAATCCTACAAGAAGACTCAGCCAAACAGGCTAAGGAGACAGAGAAGAAAAGGAAGTCGGAGTCTGAGAAAAAGAAATCTCAAGTTCAGAAAACTCTGAGACTGACTGAGGCAGTGGAGAAGACTGAAACAATTAGCCGAAAGAAGAATGTGTATACTGCTGAGGAAGTTAGTCAAAAGAAGGATACTATCGATGCTGCTCAAAAGAAAAAGTAAATTGAGTCTTGCATAGTTCAGTTTACTCCTATTGCTGTCCAACAAGAGGCAACAGCAGATTTAAGCTTGGTACACATACCACAGGAAACATCTGATGAACCTAGTCTGGTTATATACAATTATTCTGAATTTTTGAGAAACGATAAGTTGGAGATCAGACTGGTTGAATTTGTGACCAAGAGGAGTACTGCAATTGCCATCTGTGATCAACCAAGAAGGAAGGTGAAGGCTGTCCTACAACCTATTTCGATAAATAGTGAGACGTGGCATCTACTGAGCAAAGATGAAAGGAATTTTTATGATGCTTTGAAGGATGCTGCTACAAAGCCATACCCTTCAAAAATGTCTAGTCAACCATATACTATTTATCCAATTTCAGAGAAGACGGTGATAAAGGTTGTACTGGACATTCAGCCTAGATTTCCTTTAGATATGAGTAAGGGGAAGATGAAGTTATATCCTGAAGGAATCAGTAATGATCTGTCCGTATATCAAATTGAAGAAGAAGTGCGACGGATTGATGAAGCATGCACTTCAAAGGAGAAGAATGACGGAGCAGGTTGTAGCTTTACGGATAAGAATGAATACTGTCCAGTAGAGGGAAGACTGTTTACAGGGGCGTTCATTGAATCCCATATGCAGACAGTTATGCGTATTAGGCCTTTATCTAATACACTGTCTATTCAAGCTGAAGTCATACCCCTGCAAGGAAGACAAGTGCTCATGCTACCTGCTCCTTACGATTTAGATCTTCCGGAGCCTAATCTATCGGTTCATCCACCAACTTTTGAGATTGTTGACAACTACATTCCATCCTCAGATGCATATGCTACCATAATTGCGTTCACAGAACCCTCAGTGGATGATGATCGACTCTTCTTACAGTTTGACTCGCAAGCTGAAATCAAAAATTTAAGCAAAAAAGTCAAGGAACTGAAGGAGATGATGAATGAAATGAAGAAGATGATGACAAAACTAATGAAGAGCCATCGTCATTGATCATTTTTTTGTTATAACAAATAGGGGGAGAAGAGAATGGAAGGCAGCAGAAGAGAATGGAAGGCAGCAATCAAAGAGTCTCAAAGGGTGTGATTGAAGGAGTCGATGACAAAGATAGGGGGAGGAAGAGGAAAAATAATAACGATGTCAGAAGAACACACATGAAGATATGTTCCTTTTAAATTCTCTTTTTATGTATATGATTTCTTTTCTTTCTTATGTATATGATTTGTTATCATCAAAAAGGGGGAGATTGTTGAGTCAAAATGACTTTACATATATATGATTTTGATGAATAACAATGAAGAAAGAAAAAGCAGACGCATAATGTAAAAAACAAACACAGAAAAACAGACGCAGAAAAACAGACACAGAAAAGCTGACGCGGAATAAAAAGCAAACACAAAAGTTAAAAAACAGACGCAGAAAAGCAGATGCAGAAAAATAGACGCAGAAAAGCAGACGCAGAAAAGTAGACACATAATTCAAAAATAGAAGCGGATGAAGAAAGAAAAGCATATGCAAGAGTCAGTTTAAGTTAGTTACAGAACTCAACTGATTAACTGTTTCTTTCAAGATTCAAGATTCAAAGAAGCAAGATTCAAGATTCAAGAATCAAAAAGCAGTTACAGACGAAGGCTATAAACATGAGTCAAAGTCAAAGATTGAAAAGTTAGTTGATTCACGTATACGCGAACGAAAAAGCTTGTGTTGTGAGATTATTGTGTGAAATAGCTGAGAGCTAGTATTACTGTAACAGAGTTCAAACACTTTTGTAAGAAAGTAGTACAGATAGTCTGTAGAGGCCAAGAGTAAAAAGATTACTGAGTGTAGATACCTGAAGAGGCTCAAAAAGAATACTTGTAAACGTTGAAGAGATAGTGAAATCTTAGAAAGACTTCTAAGGACTGGTCGTAGCCCACGGTTTGGGGTGAACCAGTATAAAATCGTTGTGTCGACTTCTCTCTACTCTATTTCTCTTTAAGTTCAAAGTTTTGTTATTACTTAGATTTCAAAACAAGTTTTCATTAATTCGAACTTACTGAAGCTTTCTGTAAAAAAACTTATTTTTAACAAAACGATTTCTGAAAAGATTTTTCAAAAAGGGGAATACACAATTCAAACCCCCCTTTCTCGTGTATTCGTATATCGTATTTTAAGCATTGTAATAACCTGTGATTTACTTTAATTTATATATTCAAAACCAAAATTTTCATAATATACTTGTAATTAATTTATCCATTACATTGTTAGAATTCAATATAATATCCTTATAACATAATTACAAATAAAAAGTACAACCATAACTAATCCTATTACAATATTCATTTAACATATGCATCATTTCTTTTTTCTCTTTTCTCAATAAATGTATGTCCTCCTTTAAAAGATTCATTTGTTCTTCAAACTCCATTGTTGTGCTTCTTTGAACCTTTTTATTTAACATTGATAATTCACTCCTTAAATTTTGAATCACTTCAACAGCTCTCTTAGTAAATTCTTTATCGTATCATTTTAAAAACTTGCATCTCCTAACCTAAAACATTCGATTTCATTAAAAATATACCTTAAACATAAGTTTAACATTCAACCTCATTAATCAAATAACAATAAATTCTCACCGAACAATTAGGACATCCATAAAACCTTCAACCAGGATTATGATCACTTCATGAAGTCCTTAATAGGGCCTTTAGCCCACAATAGCAAAAGATATTGCCTGACGTTGAACTCACTATTGTATTAGTCGATAATAATTATTCAATCTACATACTTAAAAGATGATAATAAGATAATATATGATTGCGTAAAAATGCATTCTATTAACTATGTCACGAAAACACATATAATTTGACAATGAAGTGTCGTATGTTTATCAACAATCACTCCAACTATTTCAATGCCTATATCAAATAGGTTCAAGATTAACCTATCTTAATTGTGAGAGAATTTTTGAAATTGAATGTATTTCAATTATGAGAGATTTTTTGGAATTGAATACATACAATTTGGACAACATTTAGAAAGAGCAATAACATCTTTAAAGAACAAAATGTAGTTGATATGCAACTAATTTCAACAATTGAACAACACAAAGAGGTTTTACATCTTTAGCTTACTCTTGATTTTGCATTCTTCATATTAGTTAGTATATGTTTAGATGGCATCTCATAACTAATTTCATGACGCTATAAAGGTGAATAAAAGCATAAGAGTTGGAGGTATCCAAAAATGCATGCAAATAAATACATAAAACATTTTTTCAGTTTAACACCGTTGACCCACTATAGGTGCCTATCTACCTGTTTAGAGTTAGTCATATTTTGTCTAAAGGTTATTATAAAATATGCCTATTGACTATTTGCAACTATTTCTGGCATGTTTTTAAGGTTGTTTTACATAAGAATTTAAAGTTTGAGCTATTTTTCAACTAGGTATAATGCAGCTCCCATAAACCATCTAATATTTATGAGATTCATATGTTCGATCAACAATCTGATATTTCCCAATACCTATTGGGTGTTCCATTTCTTTGTAATAAGAAAGGCCACCACATTTAGTCATAATAACCTTGTAATTTAAAAAAAAAGTTGGTTGTCGATATTTTAGATGTATTACCTTATCCATAGTTGGGATTGATAAACAAAACAACAAAAAACAAAATTCGACTCTAACAAAATAGTATATTGTTGACTTAACCAAAATATTTTCATTATAATCAAAACTAAGGAGTGTTAATATGGGGTGCACGTTAAATATATGCAAGTAGTGTATATAATAAAAGAACACTTAATTACTACTAACTATTATCTAGCAGGTAATATTGCAATTTGTAAAAGTGATCAGTGATCATCAATAATATCATGTTAATAAACTTTGATTAAGTGTTTATGTTACATATTGGTCGAAGAAGCTTAGGAGAATTATATTAATGACAATCAAATGTCTCAGAAAAAAAAAAAGGCCACCAAATTGTAGCAATATCAAACATCAACTGTTATTAAACTATTTGCAGAATTTGGGCATCATGGGATCTCAAGTATACAATAATCTCCTAAAGCACCAGCAGAGATCAACACAAACATAGTCATTCCCCTCAAATCTAGCTTAAATGGAATGAATACTTATCTCAATAAACATGGCCTAAAGTGAATAATCTTATAACTGATGCAAGCTTAGAATTCACATAAATAAGGAATATGCTTAACAAAACCATATATCACTACAACTTCCTATATAATGGAGCTATCAGTGAAGTCTATCATCACGAAAACTTAATGGCAAGTATACTGAGGAAGGTTCTTGGGCCTATCATCACTGAGAATAATGGAGTTATCAGTAAAGGTAAGATGACTGGGGATAATGTAATCATCACTTATGAACTACTCAATGGTTGTACTAATCAAAATGCTCAATATCAAACAATTTATGACAAAACCAAGCAAATTTATGACCCATTTCTTCACAAAAGAGGTAATTTAAACAGAAAAAGCATTAATATATACAAAAACTCTATTCTTTCGTTTGTTGTGTAAATAACACAACAGAACAAATGAAAGAATAAAACATGTCACACAAAAGGTGACGAATTCTAGACGATGAACACAACAGAACCCACCCAACAGACAAAATATGTCATACCCATATAATGTTAAACTAAATATCACAGACACTCACCTATGAGAGCCACTGTCAGACGACAATGTTTGTAGTGGATACTCTCCCAATCTAGCACCTCCTTACTATGTAATGATAGCAACGAGTGAGAGGGATATGAGAAGATAAAGGATTCCACATGTTGATAAATTCCAGATGGTAAACAATTCAAAACACTCAAATAGAATATGATGAGGAAGGGGAAAAGGGATTTTAAAGAAAGGGTAGACTTCACTTCTATTAATTTTGATAACAATCAAATAATAATAATCTTACAAATGTATGAACTGTATTGATAAGTTTGTTAAGTGTGCAGAAAAATGTAAGTAACACTTAGTCAAATCCAGAAGATGCGTGGTCAACAACAGACAATATACCTACAACAGATGATAGGTCAGCAACAGATGATACGTCAGCAACAGACGAAACGCAACATCAGATAAAGTGCAACACCAGACGAAGTGCAACAACAGATGAAGCACTATACCAGATGAAGTGCAATATCAGAAGAAACGTGATAACAGAAGAAGTATTATTCCAGATGATACAAAAGGAAAAATATTCTAGAATGTCAGACAGTTAGTTAGTTGGAGTTAGGCTCAAGAAGTAGTTTCTCATGAAGAAAGTTGGAGACTTAGGCTATAAATACTAGTTCTAGTCAAAGACTAAATAACATTATTACAAAAGAGAAAATTTGATTGTACAATAATTAGAAAAATTCTGTATTCAAAGTGCGAAAGAAGATAGCGAATACATCTGTAACGTGAAGCTTAAAAATATCTTTCCTAGAGAGAGAAAGAAAGGCTAGAGTTTGGAGAGGCTAAGATAGCAGCTAAAGAATACTTTATGTGAGAGACCTGAAGAGGCTCTGCAAGTGTAGAAAGAATACTTGTAAAGTTGAAGAGTATAGTGAAATCTCAGATAAACTCTGAGGACTAGATGTAACCTAAGGTTTGGGGTGAATCAGTATAAAATCACGGTGTCTATTTTCTAACCGTTATCTTTTAATTTTTTTGTTGTTAGACGAGTAGATAATATTACTTGCGATTGCATTACTTATTAACTTTAGTAAAGTGTTTTAGTGATCATTTAAATTTTGTAAAGAAATTCAAGAAACCTCAAAAGATTAATATTTTTGAAATGATTACACAATTCAACCCTCCTTCTTGTGTATTTTACATATCATACATGATTTCTATATTAACAAGTGATTTACTCTAATTGGTATCAGAGCAAGGTTTTCAAGAAACACTGTTACAAAGGGAGGACAAAGATCCATGACTGAATCATATGTTTTTATAGTTGATGGTGCCTCGGTCATAAGACCTCCTGCATTCAATGGTGAGGATTATCATTATTAGAAGGACAAGACGCAACTCTTCATAGAATCCACACATATTGATCTTTGGGATATCGTCGAGAATGGTCCATATACATGAACAGACAACGAGGGCAATATCATCTCTTGTGAATAATGGTCAGTCAATCAGAAAACTCGAATTCAGTTAAACTCAAAAGTCAAGTTCTTTATAAGTTATGCCTTAAGCAGAAGTGAATATGATAAGGTTCATGGATGTGTATCTATAAAGGAAATGTGGGAAACATTAGCCATTGCACACAAAGGCACAAATTAAGTGAAAGAGTCCAAGATCAGTATTCTTGTTCATCAGTATGAGCCGTTCAAGATGAAAGATGAAGAGACTATTGATTAGATGTTTGGACGATTTCAAACGATTGTTATGGACTTAAAGCTCTTGGGAGAATCTACGATAATCAAGATCATGTCAGAAAGATTCTCAAAAGTCTTCCTAAAAGATGGAGACCCAAAGTTATAGCAATACAAAAGGCTAAGGACTTAAGTAAGCTGAAGCTACATGAATTGCTTGGTTCACTAAAGATACATGAAGTAGAGCTTGATGCATAAGATAAAACTGAAGAGATAAGTCTATCGCATTAAAGGCTGGTCAGAAGAATCAAAAGAAATAGAAAAATAAAAGCACTCCTTCAGAAGCATTAAAGATTGAAGAAATCAAGAATGATGATGCCAATGAATTTGATCAAGATTCAAGTGAAGATGATGATGAACTATCCTGCATTTCAAGAAAGATTAGGAGGATGTGGAAAAATAAAGTTAAGGGAAATAAAGGCTTTTCTTTTAAAAAGAATAGTAAAGACGAAGTTAAGAATGAGAAAATTTTTATTGTTTTCTATGAGTTCAACAAACTAGGAAATTATAACTATAAATGTCCATTGCTTAACAGAAAACAGAAGAAAAGTAAAGAAAACAAAAAGATCATGATGGCAACTTAGGCAGATTTGCATTCATCCGAATCTAACTCCGATTCAGAAGCATTAGAACAAGCAAACAAATGCTTGGTAGCTGAAAAGGAATGCGACGATGAGGTAAATTATAACTTTAAAGAACTTCAAGAGGCATATTTAGAATAGTTAGAAGATTCATATGCTATATTAAAACAATATAGGTTTTTGAAAAAGAAATTTGTTGAAATCTTGAAGAACATGGAAGTGTTAGAAAAAGAAAACGTCTGCCTTAAGAAACAAGTAAACAATATGAAAAATAAAGTAATTGTAGATAGATATGAGGAAATTAATCAACTAAAACAAAGTATTAATAGTCTTTCAGCAGATTTATCAACAATTACTAAAAGTACAAAAAAGATGAACGATATGATTAAAAAATATCGGCATCCAAATGATAAGAGTGGTTTAGGGTTTACTAATAGTAATGTTCGTCATAATAAGAGTTTTGTTCCTAATAGAAAGAAAAAGAAACAATATTCTTATTATTCGAGGAATAATTGTAAGTCTAACCCCAAAGGACCCAAAAAAATATGGGTACCTAAGAAAGACATAATATATATTGCAGATCTCCTTTCTTGGAAAAAACAACCAGCACCAATGGTATTTGGACAGTGGATGCTCGCGACACATGACAGAAAAAAGGTCTATATTCCTAGACCTTCAAAATAAGCAAGGAGGATCAGTAACTTTTGGAGACAACTAGCAGGGTAAAATAGTTGGAATCGGCAAAATTGGTAAAGATTTATTTGCACCTATTAATAATGTTTTGTTAGTTGAAGGATTAAAACATAATCCAATTAGTGTAAGTCAATTATGTGATTATGGCTTTGAAGTATCCTTTAATCAAAATTCTTGTGTAGTAAAAAATAAGGACGGTTTTGTATTCTTTTCTGCCAAGAGACGAAACAATCTCTATAAGATTAACTTAGATAATTTGAAAAGTCAAAATATTTCATGTTTTATATCAACAGATGAGGAAAAATTGATTTGGTATAAAAAAAAACTAGGTCATGTTAGTTTTAAACATAGTTCCAAGTTGGTTAGACATGATTTGGTAAGAGGATTACTAATAATAAGTTTTAACAAAGATTTCTTTTGTGAGAGTCGTCAAAAAGGAAAACAAGTTAAAACATTTTTTTTCTAAAAAATGTTATAACTTCATCTAGACCTCTAAAGTTGTTACATATAGATTTGTTTAGTCCAATCAGAACATTAAGTCTTGACGGAAAGAAGTATGGTCTCGTAATTGTTGATGACTTCACTAGATTTTGTTGGATATAACTTTTATCACCTAAAGATGAATCTCTTAAGTGGTTTAAAGTTCTATCCAAAAATTTACAAATGAAAAAGGAATTTCTATTGCTGGATTTAGGACTGATTATGGTGGAGAATTTGAAAATGAAAAATTTTAAATGTTTTATGAAGAGAATGGAATTTTTCATAATTTCTTTACTCCTATAACTCCACAACATATTGGAGTTGTAGAAAGAAAGAATAGGACGAATCAAGAAATAGCAAGGACTATGTTGTATGAGATTAATCTTCCTAAGCATTTATGGGCAGAAGCTGTAAATACAGCTTGTTATATACAAAATAGAGTATTTTGCGACCTATTTTAAATAAAACTCCATATGAGTTGTGGAAAGGAAGAAAACCAAATATCTCTTACTTCCATCCATTTAGTTGCAAATGCACTATATTGAATACAAGAGAAAAATTGGATAAATTTGATTCTAAGATCAATCCAGGAATTTTTCTAAGATATTCGATGTCTTCTAAAGCTTATAGAGTTTATAATCTTGTTTCTGAATCTGTTGAAGAATCTATGCATGTTAAGTTTGATGATGATTCTCATCCAGATAGAAGAGACGATTCTGATGGTGAAACTCTATCTACTCCCTTAGTTGATAACCTAGACATGTCACTGCCAGATGTTCCACCTGATAAGGTAGAAGATATTCCTAAAAATTTATGTCTTAGAAAAGATTGGAAGTATAAGTCCCCTCACCCAGAAAACTTGATTATAGGCAAAACTTCAGAAGGAGTGAGAAGTAGGTCTAAATTTAGAAGAGAGACAAATGTAGCTTATTTTCTAAATTAGAACCTAAGAAAATTGATGAAGCTCTTCAAGATGAAGCTTGGATTTTAGTCATACAAGAGGAGTTAAATCAACTTACAAGGAACAAAGTTTGATCTTTAGTTCCTAGGCCACCCAATAAGTCTATCATAGGAACTAGACGGGTATTCAAAAATAAACTAGATGAATCAGGAATAGTAAACCGTAACAAAGCTAGATTAATAGCTTAAGGCTATAATCAACAAGAAGAAGAAAAAAAACTATAATGAAACCTATACTCATGTAGCTAGACTAGAAGCTATTAGGATTTTGCTTGCATATTTTGTTTGTCATGATATAAAACTGTTTCAAATGGATGTGAAAATTGCCTTTTTGAATGGTTTTATAGATGAAGAAGTTTATGTAAAACAACCTCCTAGTTTTAAAGATTTTGATAAACCAGATTATGTCTATAGACTTTCTAAAGCTTTGTATGGATTAAAACAAGCACCTCGTGTTTGGTATGATCGTATAAGTTCATTTTTTATTAGAAATGACTTTATTAGAGGACAAGTAGATAAGACTTTGTTTAGAAAATGAATTAAAAATGATTTCATTGTAGTACAGATATATGTAGATGATATTATTTTTGGTGCAACTTCTAAGAAGCTATGTTCCAGTTTTGAAAATCTTATGAAAAGTGAATTTGAAATGAGTATGATGGGTGAATTGAAATTCTTTCTTGCTTGACAAATTAAGCAAACCGAAGAAAGATTTTTATTCATCAATAGAAATATATCAAAGAACTGTTAGTTAAATATAAAATAAAGAAGGTCAAACCTATGTCAACTCCTATGCATCCTTCAATCCTTTTATCTAAGGATGAAGCAGGTAAGAAGATTGATCAAACTCTTTTCAGAGGAATTATTGGTTCTTTACTTTACCTAATTGCAAGTAGACCTGATATACTGTTTAGTGTTTGTCTGTGTGCAAGATTTCAAGCAGATCCTAGAGAATTTCACTATACTGTTGTTAAAAGAATATTGAGATACTTGGCAAGTTCTACTAATCTCTGTTTAATGTATGAAAAAGGTAAAAATGTCAGGCTAATTGGCTCCTGTGATGCTGATTATGCTAGAGATAGGATTGATAGGAAGAGTACAAGTGGAGGTTGTCACTTTCTTGATCATAATCTAATTTTTTGTTCAAGCAAGAGGCAAAGTTCAATTGCTCTATCTACTGCAGAAGCTGAATACATGTCAGCTGCAAGTTGTTATTTACAAACGTTATGGACTAAGTATCAGTTAAAAGATTACTCCATATAAGAAGATCAAATTCCAATCTTCTATGACAACACAAGTGCTATCAATCTATCAAAGAATCTAATACAACACCCAAAGGCAGAGCATATTGAAGTTAGACATCATTTTATACGAGACTATGTACAAAGAGGAATCATTAGTCTATAATTTGTTGAGACGAATCAACAATGGACGGATATCTTCTGTTGGACCCCGATTTTTGAGTAAAAATAAGAAATATGCAAAAGTGGATGAGTTGATTGAAATTGAGTTGAAAATCAAGAAATAAAGAGAGAAAGTGTAAAAAAATGAAAATTTGTGAAAAGTTTGACTTTTTGGCCTTTGAGGGTTGACTTTTGATTTAGGCAAATTTTGAGAAAATGATCTACATGAAACTTGTAGATTATGTTAAGAGTTTTCTGTGGCCATAAAGTTTGTTATTTTTTGATGTCGAGATTGAGAGATATGATTTTTCGAAGATATGCTTTGTTTTGAAAATTTTATTAAGTATAGATTTGTGTGTTCTATGCTTCGAGACTACTCGTCGTATGGATTTAGTCTGAATTGGAGTAATTAGTCTTCATGAAAGTTTTAGATGATATTTTTATCTTTCCATTGATATAAAGTTTGCAATTTTTCGATATCGAAGCTAGGAGTTATGAGCGATTGAAAATTAGAAGTCGTTTAGGAAAAGTTGTTTTGGACAGAATCTTTGATTGAGTTTTTGACCTCTTTCGAGACCTAATTTGATTTTGAGTACTTCAGGGAAGTTGTATAGCTTCCTTTGATATTGTTATTGACACCAAATTTGTCAAATTCTGAGTTCGGGATCGAGAGATATGATTTTTGAAAAGTTCGGTTTTGAAGTTCCGTTACTTTGTTTTTAATCCGATCCCTTTTGTAATCTTTTGCTTATAATTCCTTCGTCCGACATCCGATTGATTTGATTCTCGAAGCATTGGATTCCTAAGACAATTAATTTCATTTTTATGAAGAATTATGATTTTTAGGAGATTAAATGGAAAGAGATTGATTGAACCAAAGTAAGAGATTTGGTTATAGGTTATAAGTTGGATAAGTTTCTGAACATGGTTCAGTATTTTGCGAAATTCGGGAGCTGTACAACTCCGATTGACTTGATTCTTAAGTCCAAATAAAATTAAGATATAGGGCTACAACTCTTGTGAAGGGATCGAAATTTAATTTCATCCCTAAGATTGTCAATTCCTAGAATTAAATTAGCATAATGTTCAGTCTCGGATTTTTTGCAGGTCTGATAGTATTTCGGCTATAACGTCTTCGTTTTTGATCCGAATTGAGCGCGGTTGGTGGTGTTGGATTCGTATGATTGAGAGGAACATTTCTCTAGAAGGAAGTTTGGGCAAATTCCTTCAAATTGATAGTGCAAATCAGATCCAAAAGTAAAAAGGAAATAAAGTGAAGTGTAGGGGCAAACTTGGAATTAGGCTAAAATGGAGGGGCAACTTGGTCATTTCTCCCTCATTTAAAATGACATGGAAGAAAACACATGGGTTTGTCGTTTTATACATCTGAAACTCACGAAAACAAGAAAAAAATAAAGGAAAGAAAAGATGAAGAAGAGAGAAGATCGAAGAAGAAGGAGAAATGGTCGGCCATGGAAGGAAAGAAGAAGAAGGATGAAGCAAGTCGATTTTGGGGGGAGTTTTCTAAGGGATTTTCGTTGCTTTTCAAAGGGGAAGGAAGCAAGAAAAAGATAGTTACTTTAAAGCTTGAAAATGTCGAAAATGGTGGAGAAAATGGTAAGAGAGAGAAAGCTTTGAGTTTTGAATTTTCTTGAGAGATGTTGGTTGGTTTAGCTTTAGATTGTTATGAATTTAAGTTTTCTAAGGTTTATTGAAGAGATTAGGCTATGATTTTGTTAATTTTATGAATTTGGGGTTTATGTCAAAGTTTGAAATTTGGGGATTTTTAGAATTGTTGATTTAGATAGCTTGGATTAATGATGAATTTGAGATTTCTTAAGTCAATTTTGATGTATATGTTTTAGGTTATGTTTAATTTTAGATGGAAATTAATTAAGGTTTAGGCTTAATTTTGTGTTCGGGAATTTTGTGAATTATTGGTGTAGAATCATGGAAAATATTATGGATGGGTGGAATATGAAATCAATTTTGAAGAAATTGTAAGTTATGATATTGAAATTGTATAAATTGGTTTAGGCCAATTTTGAGATTTGGGGATTTTAGAAATTCTTGTTTTAGAAAGCTTGGAAAAGTGATGAATTTGGGTTTCCTATAGTTAATTTTGAAGATTATGATTTTTACGATGTTGAATTTGGATATGTATGGCTTAGGTTATTTTAAATTGGAAGGAAGAAAGAAGAAGCAGTCAAATTGGAGCTTGAGATCAAGTTTCGGGCATTAATTCGAGGTGGGTAGCATATTTATATTTTGATTTGTAAGCTATACTTGAAAGTTTGAAAAATTAAAGAAAGCAATTTTGAAAAATTTAAAGAAGGCGAAAATTGGATTTTTGATAAATTATTGTTTTTGTAAATGGTTGAAACAATGTTGATTAATGTTTGAAAATATGATTTCCGAATGATTTTTGAGAAATGAGTACAATTTTAAATGCATTGTTTTCAAATGATTTAATGAATTCGGTAGAAATTTCTGAAAAATTCATTTGTTGTGTATGCATTGATAAATTATGCAAAATTGTTGAACTGATTGAATTAATTGAATGGATTGTAGTGATTGAATTGTTTGCATTATGTGAATGTGCGAAAATGAAGTTTCAAAATGTGCCTTCAGGCAGTTAGATTAGTATGTTTGAAAAGTAAGATTTTTGAAAAATGCCTTGAGCAATCCGACCTTCGTTTTAAACTTATGTGTTAAGTGGGTTTGGTCAGGTCCTTGTGAGTCAGTGCACTGTCTCTATTCGTTTATAGCCTTCTCCAGGCTGCCCGCTAGTGACACAGAGCTCCGATTTCGAACTCCCTTCATGGCTACATTGGTCCGCTATGCGAGAAAGTGTAGTACGTTACATTCACTGTACCGCATGTGAACGCTTATCTGAAATGTGCAAGATGCGTTACTTTTGACCGAACCAGACCATTTTGATATGTTACGTGTTTTTGCTTTATTTTTGTGTGCAGCATTCATATTTAAAATTGAGAAATGAAAAAGTGGGATTTATATGCAAAGTTTGAAAATTTGAAAGGTTTGAGGAAACTATTTGAAAAGTTACAAAGTTTGAAAAATTAGTCCTTTTGGCAAAACGCTTATGAAAAATGATTTTTGCTTATTTGTCAATTTATAAATGTGTTATCCACGAGCTTCCGAGCTCACCCCCCCCCCCCTTCATCCCCATCTCCAGGTATTCGAGCAGGAGATCGGATGAAAGACTGTCAGGACACCAGTTCAATTTGTGCATATTTCTGTGTTTTGAATAATTTGGATAATGGCTCGGAAAAGCCATTAAGGATTTGTAAGAAATCAAATGATGATGTGTTTGGAATCATTGAATTTGTATATGAAATTGTGTATGACATTGTGCATGATAATGATATTGATTTAGGAATTTGTGTATGGATTTAAGATTAAAATGTGTATTGGAATTGGACATGATTAATGATTTGAAGTAGTTTAGAAATAGGAGTGTGTTTATCTGCTGAGATCCCGGACGGAGGGTCCGGTGGATATTGATGTTTGTGTGTTTGATTGGGAGTTTTAGAAGTGTATTTTGATTACTTTGCAGGTTTGGGTTAGGATAAATGCAGTCGTTATGCTGCCGAATTTTAAATAAAATTGGGATAAAAATGTAATTTAGGATTTGTATGGATATATAAGAATATGATCAGATTTAGAGATTTGCATGAGAATGATTTTCCAAAAGTGGAAATTTGTTGTGTGATTTAAATGAGATTAACTAAAGATGTAAGAAATGAGAAAAAGGAAAAAAAATTATAGCGGCTTTTGGACAGTCTAGGGATCCAATGCGATTCAGTGTATGTGTTAGGATGTCAGTTCCGCCGTTTGCTTCGCATCTGTTTGGTACTTTGATTTTTTTTGTGCCTCCTTTGTTTCGATTTGATCGATTCGATTCCGATTTGCTTTCACTTTGTTATCCGATTTATTATTCGTATTCTAATTTTTCATTTTTTGTTTCGTGTTATCGAATACTTTGATTGTCGATTCGAAATTTCAATGCGAAATTTCCGTTCCCATTCACTTTCGCTTCCTTCGTTCTTCGTTTTCGGTTGGGATCCGGTTCCCAGATCGGGTCCCAACATCTTCACTAAACCTTTCTGTGAAGATAGATTCAAGGAAATCAGATAGAACTTCAATATGGTAATGCTGAATGAAAATTTGTCTGACACAACATGACCCAAACGATTCATACCAGAAGAAGATAAAAAGTCATAAGTTTTCAAGTATATAGTAATGGTAAGTTATGAACGGTAACTTTTCAAGAGTAGGTATAAGAAAAAAATCTTCTCAAGATTCTAAAATACCTTATACTCTAAAATTTTCCTGAAAAACCTTGAAATCGACTTGTTTAGTGCTCTCAACCAAGACAATTCAATACTCTGTTCTAAACTTCAAGTTCTTTTCATTTCACATTCTTACTTTTAGATACTAGCATCGCTACTTTGAACGAAATACATTTGTGTGTTTAGTTTTTAATTGTTACAGATCACAAATGGAGCAATCTCTTATCTATGGGAGACACATTGATTTCATCTCTTTGAAGGAAAATCAAATGGACATTGAACCAAAAATTGAAGCAGTTGGCTGGAAAAATTTCTTCGAGGTTCGTGAATAGGTTTATTTAAAATGAGATATATGAGTTTTGAAAGAATGCAAAGGTGGTAGACGACACCTTAGTATCAATGGTAGATGGATTGTCGGTTATCATGACATAAGATACTATCGAAAGGGTCAATAGGTGTCCTAGTATTCGTGCAGATAGAATGCACATTAATCGAAAACTCTATAGAAGTAATGATCGAGAAGTTAAGAAGGCTTCAACTCTTGTTCCAAAGGCTAGGGTTCTAAATTCACTGCGTCTCCACTGTGTTCTACCAAGATTAGGCTCAAAGGACGTTGTGACAATGAATGATGAACATTTTTTGTTTCACCTACTGAATCACCAACCTATTAATCTTCCGTACTTGATTCTGAAGTACATGATGAATTCAAAGGGAGATTCTAGCTCTTTACCTTATAGTATATTATTAACAAGGATTTTTAGAGAATCTGAAATCTTTCTCGACAAAGGTAACAGGGTAAAGATGGATGTGAAGAGCATTATTAATGCCACTATTATTCACAGAATGGGAATAAAGTTTGAAGATGAGGTAGATACAGGTTCTACACCGAAAGCAAGGTCTGAGGGGGAACTTATAACAAGACGGAATAGGACTGAAAGTGTTACATCTGTAAGAAAAACAAAACCTCGATCGACGTAAAGAACATCCATGAAAGAAAAGACCGAGAAATCGTCTAATGTACCAATAAAAGCTAAGACGATTCCCCAGAAATAGGAAAGTTGGGTTCAACAATCATCGTAACAAGTGTCATTGAGGAGAAAGACGGAGACACTTCATTCAGAAAAATCCAAACAGTCAAGAAGGTCATAAAGATTATTGACCTCACGATAACAAGAACAGAAGAAATGGAAAGATAAAATTCTTGGACGGAGGGTCCGGTGGATATTGATGTTTGTGTGTTTGATTGGGAGTTTTAGAAGTGTATTTTGATTACTTTGCAGGTTTGGGTTAGGATAAATGCAGTCGTTATGCTGCCGAATTTTAAATAAAATTGGGATAAAAATGTAATTTAGGATTTGTATGGATATATAAAAATATGATCAGATTTAGAGATTTGCATGAGAATGATTTTCCAAAAGTGGAAATTGGTTGTGTGATTTAAATGAGATTAACTAAAGATGTAAGAAATGAGAAAAAGGAAAAAAAATTATAGTGGCTTTTGGACAGTCTAGGGATCCAATGTGATTCAGTGTATGTGTTCGGATGTCGGTTTCGCCGTTTGCTTCGCATATGTTTGGTACTTTGATTTTGTTTGTGCCTCCTTTGTTTCGATTTGATCGATTCGATTCCGATTTGCTTTCACTTTGTTATCCGATTTATTATTCGTATTCCGATTTTTCATTTTTCGTTTCGTGTTATCGAATACTTTGATTGTCAATTCGAAATTTCGATGCAAAATTTCCGTTCCCATTCACTTTCGCTTCCTTCGTTCTTCGTTTTCGGTTGGGATCCGGTTCCCGGATCGGGTCCCAACATCTTCACTAAACCTTTCTGTGAAGATAGATTCAAGGAAATCAGATAGAACTTCAATATGGTAATGCTGAATGAAAATTTGTCTGACACAACATGACCCAGACGATTCATACTAGAAGAAGATAAAAAGTCATAAGTTTTCAAGTATATAGTAATGGTAAGTTATGAACGGTAACTTTTCAAGAGTAGGTATAAGAAAAAAATCTTCTCAAGATTCTAAAATACCTTCTACTCTAAAATTTTCCTGAAAAACCTTGAAATCGACTTGTTTAGTGCTCTCAACCAAGACAATTCAATACTCTGTTCTAAACTTCAAGTTCTTTTCATTTCACATTCTTACTTTTAGATACTAGCATCGCTACTTTGAACGAAATACATTTGTGTGTTTAGTTTTTAATTGTTACAGATCACAAATGGAGCAATCTCTTATCTATGGGAGACACATTGATTTCATCTCTTTGAAGGAAAAACAAATGGACATTGAACAAAAAATTGAAGCAGTTGGCTGGAAAAATTTCTTCGAGGTTCGTGAATAGGTTTATTTAAAATGAGATATATGAGTTTTGAAAGAATGCAAAGGTGGTAGACGACACCTTAGTATCAATGGTAGATGGATTGTCGGTTATCATGACATAAGATACTATCGAAATGTTGGATCGAAAAAAGAAAGCATGCTTAGTTTGGAGAAACGATAGATTTCAAAACTTTTTAAGAAATCATCTTGCAGCGGAAGCAATATATCCAAATCAACATGCTAATCCATACATGATATGGTATAAGGATAATAAAACCAAGAACAAGATAAAAGGAATTACCGACTCCTTTGCTACAGCTTTAAATCCTCGCTGCGCTATCCTCTCCTTCTTATATCCAAATCCTTTGCCTTTGAGTTTTTTCCTTTAGCAATCTATTTTCTTCCTTGTTGTGGTATCCTTAACCAATTAGATTTACCACTTTTTCTTCAAGGACAACTAGGTTAACAAAATCCTTTGGTGGGAAAGGAGAAGAAATATTTGGAGGAGATTTTCTTAGAAGAAGAAGAACCAAAATTGAAACTCTTTCAATTCTTTCACTTAGGAATTTCGGTTCTACCTTGCATGAAAGGAGAGAATGTCTAAAAACCATGCAAGAACCCTTTCTTACATCTCAATTTCGAAATATGCGTGAATGGAAAGAGTGAGAGGCATCCAATGCATCACTTCTTACATTAATCACTCATCAAATAGCCAATAAATGAGACTTACTTCATTTATCTTTAAAATGGCTATTTGAAAAGACCATAACCTATAATTGAATACCCATTTCGTTTTTGGCAAGAAGAAAGAAGGAAAATGGTCCATCTAATGCACATCTTTCATCTTTAATCTAATTAATGCAAATAGATTACATGCCAACATTAAAAGCCAACCATTAAACCATTTAATGGTAAGTTCATAACTCCATTTAATAATGATGAACCATAATAAAGACCATCTTTATTTAGTATTTTAATGTCAAATGTGTGGTTACACATCTAACCTATCACAATTTTGAAATTGCTTCCTCTCCATTTAAAAAAAAATTGTTTTAATATAATTAATCTAATCAATTACATTAAACCAAAACAAGCCCATTTCTAAATGAACATATGGGCTTCCAATTAACCATTAATTAGTATAAGCCCATCATTCAATTATGGACTTCTAAAGCCTCCAAACTACTTCTTACTTAGCTTGATAACCTTCCTTAAAGCCAAGTGGGGAATCTTATTGGACTTTGATAATTCACGCTCAATAAGCCCGAAATAATTCAATCTCATTGGAATTAATTCTAGCTTATTAACTAAATGTCATTCCACTAAAGACAATTAGTTGAACTCTTGAATTATTAAATATTATGAGAATATGTCCAATTGCAAACCCTATTTAGAACCTTATTATAGCCATCCGCACAACAAAGGGTAAAATTACCGTTTTGCCCTTATGTTGGTTTTTCCTTCTAGATCTCTCATTTTACTTTATATGGTGATTAACACATAAGATCTCATCTTAGTGTTAAGACTTGATGGGTAGCTAGTCCATCAAACTCATCGCGCCAGCTTTAATCACCAAATCTCCTTAAAACATCTAGAAGAGATGATAACACTATAAACTCTTTATTTGAGTGAATGTTCTCGATGTATGTTTCAATTAATAATTCCAACATGCATAACCTTTGGATTAATACCTGTAAAATCCATTACGATCATATCAAGAATTATAATGAAACACATATGAGTTCACCACTTATCAAGATTGTGGTTCATAATAAGCGAATGCTTAAGTTGTATGTTTTAAGATTAAAGTAACGGCCCACTTTATTCTTGAAAACATACTTGATTTCAGATTCATTTAATAGTGCCATTATCGATAGTCTACTACTATCATGATATGAAACTCATCATTCCCTTTAAATAAACTCCTTTACTTATATGGAGATAAATCGCAACACTACAGTCTAAACCATAATCAAACAACCAACTTGATTATTCAACTGTGAATCAATTAATTCAGATTCTAATAATATACATGTTTCCCATACATCTCTATGTATATGTATATTACTTACAAATGAATCTTGGTACCTTAAGACCAGATATATAATGCTCATACAGATAAAACCAAACTCTTTTGTTTTATTAATAATAAATATTTTCATTACAAAACTGTAATTGAAGAAGATAAAGTTACATGTAAATACACTTGCTTTCCAGGGCACTATATTTACATAACTCCAACAATCTCCCACTTGCCCTAAAGCTAGTTTGACATATCCTTCATTCCCATCCCTTCTAGGTGACCCTCAAAGCTCTTTTGAGTCAATGTCTTTGTGAGCGGATCGGCAAGGTTTTGCTCTGTAGGAATCTTTACCACATCCACTTCTCCACGTTGTATTATCTCCTTATGAGATGATACTTTAAGCTCAATGTGTTTGGTAGCTTTGTGGTTCCGAGGTTCTTTAGAATTAGCCACCGCCCCACTATTATCACAATAAAGTGTAATGGCTTTTACGCCTCTGGAACTACCTCCAAATCATTTAGAACTTCGGAGCCAGCTTCCTTCCTTTCTGCTTCACAAGCGACAACATACTCAACCTCCATTGTCTAATCAGCAATACAAGATTGCTTGACACTCCTCCAAACTATGGCTCCACCTCTTAAAGTAAATATAGAACCAGAAGTTGATTTCCTTGAATCAACATCTGATTGGAAATCAGAATCCGTATATCCTGTCGGAATAAGATTACTCCAGAGTAAACAAGCATTAAGTTCTTCGTCCTACGAAGATACTTAAATATACACTTAATCGCAATCCAATGTTCCATTCTGGATTGGACTGAAATCGCTACCGATCCCATGCGTGAGATATCCGGTCTAGTGCACAACATTGCATACATCAAACTACCAACTGCCGAAGCATATGGAATGTTACGCATGCGTTCAACCTCCTCTTGGGTTTTAGGTGCTTGTTCCTTTGAAAGTTTGATTCCATGTCTAGTAGGAGTGAAACCCTCTTGGAATCTTGCATGGCGAACTTATTGAGCATATTCTCAATGTAGGTTAGTTGAGACAAAACTATCTTCTTGTTCTTACGATCCCTTATAAGTTTGATCCCTAGAACATAGGTAGCCTCTCCCAAATCCTTCATTGAAAACTGTTCATTCAGCCATCCCTTAACCGCAGATAACATTCCCACATCATTCCCAATGAGCAGAATGTCATCAACATACAGGATTAGGAAAGTAACCTTACCTTCTTGTATTCTTTTATAAACACAAGGCTCATCTAGGTTTTGTATGAACCCATAGGTTTTGATAGCCTTATCAAACCTAATGTTCCAAGACCTAGATGCTTGCTTAAGTCCATAAATGGACCTTTGCAACTTGCAAAACATATGCTCATTACTTAGCTCAATGAATCCTTCTGGTTGGGCCATATAAATGGTCTCCTCAAGATCTCCATTCAGAAATACGATCTTGACATCCATTTGCCATATTTCATAATCGAAATAGGCTGCTATGGCCAAAAGAATCCTGATGGACTTAAGCATGGCAACCGGAGAAAAAGTCTCCTCGTAGTCTATACCCTCCTTTTGAGTATAGCCTTTAGCTACCAATCTAGCTTTAAAGGTCTCTACCTTTCCATCCGATCCCTTTTCCTTTTGTAGATCCATTTACACCCTATGGTTTTAGACACGGTGGTAGATCTACAAGGACCCGCACTTCATTACTATACATAGAATCTATTTCCGATTCCATTGCCTTGAGCCATTTTCTGCATCAACATCATTAATAGCACGTGTATACGTATCGGATCTGTTTCTTCTTGGTGCGAGATGGCAATTAAGCCTTCTCCTAAACCCGAATACCTATCTGGTTGTCTCACAACCCTCCCACTACGTCTAGGCACATCTTGATGTTCAGTTGCACTTCCGATTCAACTCTTGAATCCATTTCGACATCTTGTTACATCATATCCAAAACAACTCTTGGTTTGGATGAAATTGCTAACTCCTTTAGTACTACTTCACTTCTTCCTTTGTGATTTCTCACAAACTCTTCCTCTAAGAAGTTTGCATTTGTCGACACAAACACCTTCCTATCATGAGGTCTGTAAAAATAGTACCCTCGAGTTCCCATAGGATATCCTACAAACAAACATACTTGACCTTGGTTCCATCTTTGTGGATTCGGGCTTTAGAATATGGGTGGACAGCCCAGTCCTCAAGTGCCTCAATAAAGGCACTCGGCGATCCACAACTCCTAGGTATTTTAGGCACCGATTTGGATGGAGCAAAGTTAAGAAGATATGTTGCTTGTTTGTATGGCATATCGCCAAAACGATTCTGGAAGGCTAGCATAGGACATCATTGATCTCACCATTTCCAATAGAGTTCTATTTCTCCTCTGCTACACCATTACATTGAGGTGTACGAGGAGTCGACAAATTGAAACAATTCTATTGTCAATTAAATATTGCTGGAACTCTCCGGATAAATACTCACCACCTCGATCGATCGAAGTCGTTTTAATGGCTTGCTAAGTCGCTTCTCGACCTTCACTTTGAATTCTTTGAACTTTTCAAAGATTCACTCTTTTATACATCAAATACAAATAGCCATATCTTGAGTAATCATCTATAAAAGTTATGAAATATTCATAACCTCCTCTAGCTTGTACATTCATGGGCCCACACACATCAAGATGTACCATGTCCAATGTGGATTCAAATCTGTTTCCTTTAGAAGGAAATGAGGCTTTTGTCATTTTCCTTCAATAAAAGATTCACAGTGGGTAATGGATCACTATCCAAGCCCATAAGGATCCCATCCTTTACTAGCTCACAAGTCTTTTTTATTGATATGACCCATCCTTAGATGCCACAGATACTTTGAATTAATGCTAGAGATGTTGGATTGTCTTGGTTTTATCAATTATGTGGTGTTTAGTGAGCCTTTTATAGGTTCTATAAAAAACAATCCCTGTTTAATTATCGCTTCACAAATAAAATCCTTATTCTCATATATTGAAACAACCTTTTCAAAATATAAGGAATAGCCAGATTTTATTAGACAAAAAATAGAAATCATGTTCCTTACAATCATTGGCATGTAATAAACATCTTCCAAATATAACCTATGACCACTAGGAAAGTCCAAGATAACTACTCCTACTGATTCTGCTGAAACATAGGAACCATCTGCTATCTTAACTTGAAACTGGCCTTTAGGAAGTCTTTTCCTTTGCTGGAACCCCTGCAAAGAATTACAAACATGGTTAGTGGCTCCTGAATCTAATATCCAAGAAGTAGATAAATCTGCCACATTTCTAGTTCCTAACAAACTTAGGAAGCCCATACCTTGTTTTCTTTTGAGGGACTCTAGGTAGGTGGGATGGTTTCTTTTCCAAAGGCCCATCTCATCACAAGGAAACACTTTCCTTTTATGTTCTCTTTGGCCTTCTTTTTCATGGGTTTGGCCTTGACCCCTATTTGGGCCTTCTTTTTCATTGGACCCTTCTTCTTTTCCTTGCCCTTACCCTTGGGCTTAGAAGAAGAAGCTACATTAGCTTCTGGCCCATGAGCCTTAATATTCAATATTTCCTCCGTGCTCTGGAGGGTATTCATCAACTCACTCAAGGTGTAATCCTTGCTGTTGAGCTCATAGTCCAACTTAAACTGCTGAAAAGAAGAGTTTAAGCTATTGATGATCATAATCATATGCGTGTCCGCATCCATATCTGCCCCAAGCATCTCAGCCTCAGGGACCGCAGAGATTACCTTCATCATGTAATCCCGCACCGGTTCACCAGGTTTCTGTTTGAGATTATGAAAGGTTTGGATAGCTTTCACTCTTGCAGACCTAGTCCTCACACCAAACATCTCATGTAGGTGATGGACCATTGCAATAGCAGTTTTCATACAAGCAATTTGCTTTTGCAACATGCCGCTGACAGAAGCCAGAATATAACACTTAGTAGTCTTGTCAGCATTCTGCCAACACTCATGTTGTTGGACTTGCTCAGGATTTGCATCTCCACTTAGAGGTGTAGGCTCATTTTCAGTTAACACCCATGAAATACGTTCATATTGAAGAAAAATGTCAAGGTTACGTCTCCATTCATTAAACTTGTCTCCATTTTCCAATTTGTTATTAGTCAAGAGCAAGGTGAGTGGATTCATTTTGTGGTTGATTATGTCTGAAAATATAAATTATTAAAACATGAGCATACTAGTCAACAATTTATGGAACTTTGTATAAAATCATGATGCATGTATGCATGATGATAGATTTAACAAAACTTAAAAATTAAAACATTATCTGACGGTTATTTTCTTATCTATAACGAGACTAAGTGACGGTGGGCCATCTTATCTATTAAAAGAAAATTGGGACCCTCCCACTCAAAAACTACCAAGCATCTCATGCTCAATTTTTAAGCGTCTTAATTTGGTCCATACTTTTACCAACTGACTACGGTGGGCGGTTTATTGATAAAAATGTTGAGTGTATAACCATTTGATTCATTCACTAAAGATACCTACAAATCATGCCTCGGTGGGAGGTCACATTTGCTATCATTAAGTGGACTTATCCTTAAGGAGACCCAAACCATGCAAGATCTAGGATCCATGCCCTCCGATGGGGAGTAACACTTCACCACATGCAAGCGGGCCATCATTTGGAGACCGTGGACTCTCACAGAGCATCCTCTCCCACTCAATCTTTTGGGCTTTAAGTTTTAAATACTATCTTATCTAGATGCAATTTATTATCCATCCTATATTGTTTCATTATATATCTCATACATAATGAATGCATGGCAAGGCCTAGGGTTGGCAATTTTCTAAATGACATGCAATCACATAATATCACATATTACAAGCATTCATTTCTCCATTCATCACATGAACTAATAAAGCCACTTTTGATTGTCCATCCTAGAAACATAAAATAATTACAAGCCTTTTAGGCCCAAAAATGCTTCTTCATCTTGGATCTTCCGCTTGAACTCTTCACTAACATGATCCGCCCATTCGGTAAACAAAATGTAATGGCATTTATGAAATTAGAATTTTGTCATTTTGAAAAATAAAATTCCAGCACTAGATTTTAGAAAACCAAATCTTTGTTTTGACAAAAATTCCAGAACTTGTTTTATTAAAACGAAACTCATTTCATGAAAATTAAAACAGCACTTAGTATTTTAGCAAAACCGAAATTGGATTCTTTGAAACAAAAACCAGCACTTGTTTTCCAATCATAACTGAAATATGATTCATTGAAACAAAATTTCAGCAACTTAGTTTTCACAAAACTTATGCCAAAACACAAAAGGATACACGAAAATTTTCCTTTCCATTTCTTCAATCGATGGCTGCTCCTTCTTCATCATTACATCAATTTGTACATTACAACATCAAATAAAATAGAAAAAAGAAACCAAGGAGGAAACATGGTGATGATAGACCACCCTCCTTATTACAACCAAATGAAGAAATCTTCAAGATAAAATTTAACTTCTATGGACAACCAAAAGAGCAACATACACCATATATATTTCTTTCACATAAAAATATGCAGTATACATAAAAGATTGCCAACCCATGCATCCACCATATAGGAACCAAAATCATGCATGAAAACCTACTCGATACCAATTGTTGGATCGAAAAAAGAAAGCATGCTTAGTTTGGAGAAACGATAGATTTCAAAACTTTTTAAGAAATCATCTTGCAGTGGAAGCAATGTATCCAAATCAACATGCTAATCCATACATGATATGGTATAAGGATAATAAAACCAAGAACAAGATAAAAGGAATTACCGACTCCTTTGCTACAGCTTTAAATCCTCGCGGCGCTATCCTCTCCTTCTTATATCCAAATCCTTTGCCTTTGAGTCTTTTCCTTTAGCAATCTATCTTCTTCCTTGTTGTAGTATCCTCAACCAATTAGATTTACCACTTGTTCTTCAAGGACAACTAGGTTAACAAAATCCTTTGGTGGGAAAGGAGAAGAAATATTTGGAGGAGATTTTCTTAGAAGAAGAAGAACCAAAATTGAAACTCTTTCAATTCTTTCACTTAGAATTTCGGTTCTACCTTGCATGAAAGGAGAGAATGTCTAAAACCATGCAAGAACCCTTTCTTACATCTCAATTTCGAAATATGCATGAATGGAAAGAGTGAGAGGCATCCAATGCATCACTTCACATTAATCACTCATCAAATAGCCAATAAATGAGACTTACTTCATTTATCTTTAAAATGGCTATTTGAAAAGACCATAACCTATAATTGAATACCCATTTCGGTTTTGGAAAGAAGAAAGAAGGAAAATGGTCCATCTAATGCACATCTTTCATCTTTAATCTAATGAATGCAAATAGGTTACATGCCAACATTAAAAGCCAACCATTAAACCATTTAATGGTAAGTTCATAACTCCATTTAATAATGATGAACCATAATAAAGACCATCTTTATTTAGTATTTTAATGTCAAATGTGTGGTTACACATCTAACCTAACACAATTTTGAAATTGCTTCTTCTCCATTTAAAAAAAATTGTTTTAATATAATTAATCTAATCAATTACATTAAACCAAAACAAGCCCATTTCTAAATGAACATATGGGCTTCCAATTAACCATTAATTAGTATAAGCCCATCATTCAATTATGGATTTCTAAAGCCTCCAAACTACTTCTTACTTAGCTTGATAACCTTCCTTAAAGCCAAGTGGAGAATCTTATTGGACTTAGATAATTCAAGCTCCAATAAGCCCAGAAATAATTTCATCTCATTGGAATTAATTCTAGCTTATTAACTAAATGTCATTCCACTAAAGACAATTAGTTGAACTCTTGAATTATTAAATATTATGAGAATATGTCCAATTGCAAACCCTATTTAGAACCTTATTATAGCCATCCGCACAACAAAGGGTAAAATTACCGTTTTGCCCTTATGTTGGTTTTTCCTTCTAGATCTCTCATTTTACTTTATATGGTGATTAACACATAAGATCTCATCTTAGTGTTAAGACTTGATGGGTAGCTAGTCCATCAAACTATCTGGCGCCATTTAATCACCAAATCTCCTTAAAACATCTGAAGAGATGATAACACTATAAACTCTTTATTTGAGTGAATGTTCTCGATACATGTTTCAATTAATAATTCCAACATGCAGAACCTTTGGATTAATACCTGTAAAAATCCATTCCGATCATATCAAGAATTATAATGAAACACATATGAGTTCACCACTTATCAAGATTGTGGTTCATAATAAGCGAATGCTTAAGTTGTATGTTTTAAGATTAAAGTAACGGCCCACTTTATTCTTGAAAACATACTTGATTCCAGATTCATTTAATAGTGCCATTATCGATAGTCTACTGCTATCATGATATGAAACTCATCATTCCCTTTAAGGAAACTTCTTTACTTATATGGAGATAAATCGCAACACTACAGTCTAAACCATAATCAAACGACCAACTTGATTATTCAACTGTGAATCAATTAATTCAGATTCTAATAATATACATGTTTCCCATACATCTCTATGTATATGTACATTACATACAAATGAATCTTGGTACCTTATGACCAGATATATAATGCTCATACAGATAAAACCAAACTCTTTTGTTTTATTAATAATAAATATTTTCATTACAAAACTGTAACTGAAGAAGATAAAGTTACATGTAAATATACTTGCTTTTCAGGGCACTATATTTACATAACTCCAACACGAAAGGGTCAATAGGTGTCCTAGTATTCGTGCAGATAGAATGCACATTAATCGATAACTTTATAGAAGTAATGATCGAGAAGTTAAGAAGGCTTCAACTCTTGTTCCAAAGGTTAGGGTTCTAAATTCACTGCGTCTCCACTGTGTTCTACCAAGATTAGGCTCAAAGGACGTTGTGACAATGAATGATGAACATTTTTTATTTCACCTACTGAATCACCAACCTATTAATCTTCCGTACTTGATTCTGAAGTACATGATGAATTCAAAGGGAGATTCTAGCTCTTTACCTTATAGTATATTATTAACAAGGATTTTTAGAGAATCTGAAATCTTTCTCGACAGAGGTAACAGGGTAAAGATGGATGTGAAGAGCATTATTAATGCCACTATTATTCACAGAATGGGAATAAAGTTTGAAGATGAGGTAGATACAGGTTCTACACCGAAAGCAAGGTCTGAGGAGGAACTTATAACAAGACGGAATAGGATTGAAAGTGTTACATCTGTAAGAAAAACAAAACCTCGATCGACGAAAGAACATCCACGAAAGAAAAGACCGAGAAATCGCCTAATGTACCAATAAAAGCTAAGGCGATTCCCGAAATAGGAAAGTTGGGTTCAACAATCATCGTAACAAGTGTCATTGAGGAGAAAGACGGAGACACTTCATTCAGAAAAATCCAAACAGTCAAGAAGGTCATAAAGATTATTGACCTCACGATAACAAGAACAGAAGAAATGGAAAGATCTAATTCTTGGACGGAGGGTCCGGTGGATATTGATGTTTGTGTGTTTGATTGGGAGTTTTAGAAGTGTATTTTGATTACTTTGCAGGTTTGGGTTAGGATAAATGCAAATGTAGTTATCTTTTAGAATTTTAAATAATATTGGGATAAAAATGTAATTTAAGATTTGTATGGATATATAAGAATATGATCAGATTTAGAGATTTGCATGAGAATGATTTTCCAAAAGTGGAAATTGGTTATTTGATTTAAATGAGATTAACTAAAGATGTAAGAAATGAGAAAAAGGAAAAAAAATTATAGCGGCTTTTGGACAGTCTAGGGAGCCAATGCGATTCAGTGTATGTGTTTGGATGTCGGTTCTGCCGTTTGCTTCGCATCTGTTTGGTACTTTGATTTTGTTTTTGCCTCCTTTTTTTCGATTTGATCGATTCGATTCCGATTTGCTTTCACTTTGTTATCCGATTTATTATTCGTATTCCGATTTTTCGTTTTTCGTTTCGTGTTATCGAATAATTTTATTTTCGATTCGAAATTTTGATGCGAAATTTCCGTTCCCATTCACTTTCGCTTCCTTCGTTCTTCGTTTTCGGTTGGGATCGGGTCCCAACATCTTCACTAAACCTTTCTGTGAAGATAGATTTAAGGAAATTAGATAGAACTTCAATATGGTAATGCTGAATGAAATTTTGTCTGACACAACATGACCCAGACGATTCATACCAGAAGAAGATAAAAAGTCATAAGTTTTCAAGTATATAGTAATGGTAAGTTATGAACGGTAACTTTTCAAGAGTAGGTATAAGAAAAAAATCTTCTCAAGATTCTAAAATACCTTCTACTCTAAAATTTTCCTAAAAAACCTTGAAATCGACTTGTTTAGTGCTCTCAACCAAGACAATTCAATACTCTATTCTAAACTTCAAGTTCTTTTCATTTCACTTTCTTCCTTTTAGATACTAACATCGCTACTTTGAACCAAATACATTTGTGTGTTTAGTTTTTAATTGTTACAGATCACAAATGGAGCAATCTCTTATCTATGGGAGACACATTGATTTCATCTCTTTGAAGGAAAATCAAATAGACATTGAACCAAAAATTGAAGCAGTTGGCTGGAAAATTTCTTCAAGGTTCCTGAATAGGTTTATTTAAAATGAGATATATGAGTTTTGAAAGAATGCAAAGGTGGTAGACGACACATTAGTATCAATGGTAGATGGATTGTCGGTTATCATGACATAAGATACTATCGAAAGGGTCAATAGGTGTCCTAGTATTCGTGCAGATAGAATGCACATTAATCGACAACTCTATAGAAGTAATGATCGAGAAGTTAAGAAGGCTTCAACTCTTGTTCCAAAGGCTAGGGTTCTAAATTCACTGCGTCTCCACTGTGTTCTACCAAGATTAGGCTCAAAGGATGTTGCGACAATGAATGATGAACATTTTTTGTTTCACCTACTGAATCACCAACCTATTAATCTTCCGTACTTGATTCTGAAGTACATGATGAATTCAAAGGGAGATTCTAGCTCTTTACCTTATAGTATATTATTAACAAGGATTTTTAGAGAATCTGAAATCTTTCTCGACAGAGGTAACAGGGTAAAGATGGATGTGAAGAGCATTATTAATGCCACTATTATTCACAGAATGGGAATAAAGTTTGAAGATGAGGCGAATCTGGTTCTACAATCAAAGCAAGGTCCGAGGGGAACTTATAACAAGACGGAATAGGATTGAAAGTGTTACATCCGAAGAAAACAAAACCTCGATCGATGAAAGAACATCCATGAAAGAAAAGACCGAGAAATCGCCTAATATACTAATAAAAGCTAAGGCGATTCCCGAAAATAGGAAAGTTGGGTTCAACAATCATCGTAACAAGTGTCATTGAGGAGAAAGACGGAGACACTTCATTCAGAAAAATCCAAACAGTCAAGAAGGTCATAAAGATTATTGACCTCACGATAACAAGAACAGAAGAAATGGAAAGATCTAATTCTTGGACGGAGGGTCCGGTGGATATTGATGTTTGTGTGTTTGATTGGGAGTTTTAGAAGTGTATTTTGATTACTTTGCAGGTTTGGGTTAGGATAAATGCAGCCGTTATGCTGCCGAATTTTAAATAAAATTGGGATAAAAATGTAATTTAGGATTTGAATGGATATATAAGAATATGATCAGATTTAGAGATTTGCATGAGAATGATTTTCCAAAAGTGGAAATTGGTTGTGTGATTTAAATGAGAATAACTAAAGATCTAAGATATGAGAAAAAGGAAAAAAAAATATAGCGGCTTTTGGACAGTCTAGGGATCCAATGCGATTCAGTGTATGTGTTCGGATGTCGGTTCCGCCGTTTGCTTCGCATCTGTTTGGTACTTTGATTTTGTTTGTGCCTCCTTTGTTTCGATTCGATTCCGATTTGCTTTCACTTTGTTATCCGATTTATTATTCGTATTTCAATTTTTCATTTTTCGTTTCGTGTTATCGAATACTTTGATTGTCGATTCGAAATTTTGATGCGAAATTTCCGTTCCCATTCACTTTCGCTTCCTTCGTTCTTCATTTTCGATTGGGATCCGGTTCCCGGATCGGGTCCCAACATCTTCACTAAACCTTTCTGTGAAGATAGATTCAAGGAAATCAGATAGAACTTCAATATGGTAATGCTGAATGAAATTTTGTCTAACACAACATGACCCAGACGATTCATACCAGAAGAAGATAAAAAGTCATAAGTTTTCAAGTATATAGTAATGGTAAGTTATGAACGGCAACTTTTCAAGAGTAGGTATAAGAAAAAAATCTTGTCAAGATTCTAAAATACCTTCTACTCTGAAATTTTCCTAAAAAACCTTGAAATCGACTTGTTTAGTGCTCTCAACCAAGACAATTCAAAACTCTGTTCTAAACTTCAAGTTCTTTTCATTTCACATTCATACTTTTAGATACTAACATCGCTACTTTGAACGAAATACATTTGTGTGTTTAGTTTTTAATTGTTACAGATCACAAATGGAGCAATCTCTTATCTATGGGAGACACATTGATTTCATCTCTTTGATGGAAAATCAAATGGACATTGAACAAAAAATTGAAGCTGTTGGCTGGAAAAATTTCTTCGAGGTTCGTGAATTGGTTTATTTAAAATGAGATATATGAGTTTTGAAAGAATGCAAAGGTGGTAGACGACACCTTAGTATCAATGGTAGATGGATTGCCGGTTATCATGACATAAGATACTATCGAAAGGGTCAATAGGTGTCCTAGTATTCGTGCAGATAGACTGCACATTAATCGACAACTCTATAGAAGTAATGATCGAGAAGTTAAGAAGGCTTCAACTCTTGTTCCAAAGGCTAGGGTTCTAAATTCACTGCGTCTCCACTATGTTCTACCAAGATTAGGCTCAAAGGACGTTGTGACAATGAATGATGAACATTTTTTGTTTCACCTACTGAATCACCAACCTATTAATCTTCCGTACTTGATTCTGAAGTACATGATGAATTCAAAGGGAGATTCTAGCTCTTTACCATATAATATATTATTAAAAAGGATTTTTAGAGAATCTGAAATCTTTCTCGATAGAGGTAACAGGGTAAAGATGGATGTGAAGAGCATTATTAATGCCACTATTATTCACAGAATGGGAATAAAGTTTGAAGATGAGGTAGATACAGGTTCTACACCGAAAGCAAGGTCTGAGGGGGAACTTATAACAAGACGGAATAGGATTGAAAGTGTTACATCTGTAAGAAAAACAAAACCTCGATCGACAGAAAGAACATCCACAAAAGAAAAGACTGAGAAATCGTCTAATGTACCAATAAAAGCTAAGACGATTCCCCAAAAATAGGAAAGTTGGGTTCAACAATCATCGTAACAAGTGTCATTGAGGAGAAAGACGGAGACACTTCATTCAGAAAAATCCAAACAGTCAAGAAGGTCATAAAGATTATTGACCTCACGATAACAAGAACAGAAGAAATGGAAAGATCTAATTCTTGGACGGAGGGTCCGGTGGATATTGATGTTTGTGTGTTTGATTGGGAGTTTTAGAAGTGTATTTTGATTACTTTGTAGGTTTGGGTTAGGATAAATGCAGCCGTTATGCTGTCGAATTTTAAATAAAATTAGGATAAAAATGTAATTTAGGATTTGTATGGATATATAAGAATATGATTAGATTTAGAGATTTGCATGAAAATGATTTTCCAAAAGTGAAAATTGGTTGTGTGATTTAAATGAGATTAACTAAAGATGTAAGAAATGAGAAAAAGGAAAAAAAATTATAGCGGCTTTTGGACAGTCTAGGGATCCAATGTGATTCAGTGTATGTGTTCGGATGTCGGTTCCGCCGTTTGTTTCTCATCTGTTTGGTACTTTGATTTTGTTTGTGCCTCCTTTTCTTCGATTTGATCGATTCGATTCTGATTTGCTTTCACTTTGTTATCCGATTTATTATTCGTATTCCGATTTTTCATTTTTCGTTTCGTGTTATCGAATACTTTGATTGTCGATTCGAAATTTCGATGCGAATTTTCCTTTCCCATTCACTTTCGCTTCCTTCGTTCTTCGTTTTCGGTTGGGATTCGGTTCCCGGATCGGGTCCCAACATCTTCACTAAACCTTTCTGTGAAGATAGATTCAAGGAAATCAGATAGAACTTCAATATGGTAATGCTGAATGAAAATTTGTCTGACACAATATGACCCAGACGATTCATACCAGAAGAAGATAAAAAGTCATAAGTTTTCAAGTATATAGTAATGGTAAGTTATGAACGGTAACTTTTCAAGAGTAGGTATAAGAAAAAAATCTTCTCAAGATTCTAAAATACCTTCTACTCTAAAATTTTCCTGAAAAACCTTGAAATCGACTTGTTTAGTGCTCTCAACCAAGACAATTCAATACTCTGTTCTAAACTTAAAGTTCTTTTCATTTCACATTCTTACTTTTAGATACTAACATCGCTACTTTGAACCAAATACATTTGTGTGTTTAGTTTTTAATTGTTATAGATCACAAATGGAGCAATCTCTTATCTATGGGAGACACATTGATTTCATCTCTTTGAAGGAAAATCAAATGGACATTGAACCAAAAATTGAAGCAGTTGGCTGGAAAAATATCTTCGAGGTTCGTGAATAGGTTTATTTAAAATGAGATATATGAGTTGAAAGAATGCAAAGGTGGTAGACGACACCTTAGTATCAATGGTAGATGGATTTTCGGTTATCATGACATAAGATACTATCGAAAGGGTCAATAGGTGTCCTAGTATTCGTGCAGATAGAATGCACATTAATCGACAACTCTATAGAAGTAATGATCGAGAAGTTAAGAAGGCTTCAACTCTTGTTCCAAAGGCTAGGGTTCTAAATTCACTGCGTCTCCACTGTGTTCTACCAAGATTAGGCTCAAAGGACGTTGTGACAATGAATGATGAACATTTTTTGTTTCACCTACTGAATCACCAACCTATTAATCTTCTGTGCTTGATTCTGAAGTACATGATGAATTCAAAGGGAGATTCTAGCTTTTTACCTTATAGTATATTATTAACAAGGATTTTTAGAGAATCTGAAATCTTTCTCGACAGAGGTAACAGGGTAAAGTTGGATGTGAAGAGCATTATTAATGCCACTATTATTCACAGAATGGGAATAAAGTTTGAAGATGAGGTAGATACAGGTTCTACACTGAAAGCAAGGTCTGAGGGGGAACTTATAACAAGATGGAATAGGATTGAAAGTGTTACATCTGTAAGAAAAACAAAACCTCGATCGACAGAAAGAACATCCACAAAAGAAAAGACTGAGAAATCGTCTAATGTACCAATAAAAGCTAAGACGATTCCCCTGAAATAGGAAAGTTGGGTTCAACTATCATCGTAACAAGTGTCATTGAGGAGAAAGACGGAGACACTTCATTTAGAAAAATCCAAACAGTCAAGAAGGTCATAAAGATTATTGACCTCATGATAACAAGAACAGAAGAAATGGAAAGATCTAATTCTTTGTGTTGATTCTAAAAAGAAAGAGAAAAGTCAACAACCTACTAGATCAATTGTCTCTATTTTGCAAAGTCAGTAAACAAAATCATCTGGAGAGACAAAGATAAAAAGGTCGTTAGTATTTGAGAGAAAGAAGCCTCAATAACAACCTTCTTTTAAACCGGCAGAAGAACAAAAGAAGGTGTAGCCCAGTCAGAAAAAGGCTTTTTCATCTGGTGCTCAATAGAAGGCGAAGACAGTTTAACACCAATTGAAACCTTACAATCCTTCTCAAAAAGGATTTAAAAATGAAGATTATAGAAGAATCAGTACCTGTTCGAAGCAGAAGCTCAATTATTATCAGAGAACCTTCGAAAAAGTTCGTCAAGGTACAAGTCAAACCTATACCAATTAACGATCAGACAATACATATTCTAAGTCATAAAGAACGAAGACTATATGGTATTCTATGAGATCAGAAGGTAGAACCATATCCAATGAAGATTTCAAAGGATCAGTATACAATCTATCTGATAACTAGTAGAACATCGATAAAAATTGTGCTAGATATACAACTAAGATGTTCAACCCTTATGAGAAATGAAGAAAATGTGTTTCCTAAAGGGAATGAAGATGATCTTACAGAATAACATATTCAAGTAGCTATGAAGAACCTAGATGATGCATGTAATGCAGCTCAACCTGGAGGTATCTATGTTTCACATCACATTTCGAAAGCATCAGGAAGTCAATTTGGAGTTTCTACTACAAATGAAAACTTCAAGGTAGTTGGCAAAGTGACAGAAGGATAGTACAGAAGTATCACAGTTGAAGGTATCAATTTCAACTTAGAAACCTTTGTGCATTTAATCATGCATTTCAGACCTTTAAGTTTCATACCTTCAGTCAAAGATGTGTTAAACCTTCTTAGGTAACCAATTCCTAAACTACCTAGACCTGATGATCTTGATCCCCCAGAAGGAAAACAAACCTTCAGACTACCCTTGATCAAAATCATAGAGTTAGACATTTTACCTTCAGAACCATCAGTTGATGAAAACCTTCATCCACTTAGTGAAATACAACAAGATCCTACTATTAATTTGGAGTTCTTGAAGCATTTCATAAATTGGACGAAAGTAAGTCACAAACAAAAGGAAGTTCAGGAAGCCTTAACAAAAGAAATTGAGGAAATTCATACTAAGGTTGATGAACTGGCTGACTTAGTGGTTCATGAGGAAGTAGCACTTCTACAGGTTACTATTGAACAAGACCTCAAGACGATCCGCACTGACATGCAACATATGTTTTCTGAAATTCTGAAACATCTACGATGAGCTATCTTTTTGATTAATAACAAATAGGGGGAGAAAAAGAGGAGAACGAGAAGAGAACATAGAAAGCATTGTATATATCTTGTATGCATTTCTTATGTTTTTGCTTTGTTTATTATTCGTTTGAATACTATTTGTCTATTCTTTTGAATATCATTTTATCTTCTAAAATTATGATTATTTGTTATCATCAAAAGAGGGGAGATTGTTAAGTCAAGAGGACTTCTCTTCTATTAATTTTGATGACAATCAAATAATAATAATCTTACAAATGTATTAACTGTGTTGATAAGTTTGTTAAGTGTGCAGAAAAATATAAGTAACACTTAGTCAAATCCAGAAGATGCGTAGTCAACAACAGACGATATATCTACAACAAACGATACGTCAGTAATAAACGAAGCGCAACATCAGACAAAGTGCAACATCAGACGAAGTGCAACAACAAACGAAGCACAATATCAGACGAAACGTGATAACAAAAGAAGTATTATCCCAAACGATACAAAAAGAAGATATTCTAGAACATCAGTCAGTTAGTTAGTTGGAGTTAGTTATAGGACTCAACTAATAACGGTTTCTAGAAGATTCAAGAAATAGTTTCTCAAGAAGACAGTTGGAGACTTAGGCTATAAATATTAGTTTTAGTTGAAGACTAAATAACGTTGCTACAAAAGAGAAAATTTGATTGTACAATAATTAGAAAAATTATGTATTCAAAGTACGAAAGAAGAGAGCGAATACATCTATAACGTGAAGCTAAAAAATATCTTTCTTAGAAAAATAAAGAAAGGCTAGAGCCTGGAGAGGCTAAGATAGCAGATAAAGAATACTTTGTGAGAGAGATCTGAAGAAGCTCTGCAAGTATAGAAAGAATACATGTAAAGTTGAAGAGTGTAGTGAAATCTCAGACAAACTTTGAGGACTAGACATAGCCCAAGGTTTGGGATTAACCAGTATAAAATCGAGGCGTCTATTCTCTAACCCTTATCTTTTAATTTTCTTATTATTAGACGAGTAGATAAAATTACTTGCGATTGCATTACTTATCAACTTTAGTAAAGTGTTTTTGTGATCATCTGAGTTTTGTAAAGAAATTCAAAAAATCTCAAAAGATTAATATTTAAAAAATTACATAATTCAACCCCTATTCTTGTGTATTTTACATATTATACCTAATTTCTATATTAACAAGTGATTTACTTCAGTTTTGTTTACCAGTAAATTAATTATCTACTTAAGCATATTTTAAGGTCTAATTAAAATTTGGGTCCCACTAAAATAATAAAAATTATTTTACAATTTTCAAGTCAACGTTGACCCGACACTTAATGGAAGAGTTTGAATTTTCTATTAAAGTGGGTCAAAATTTAACGTTTTCTAAATATTAGAGTTATAATTGTTCACTCTGAAATGTTAGGGTTAAATTTGTCAATTGTTGAAAAACTTAAAGTCAAAGTGACCTTTTTGCCAACTTTTAATATAAAAATAACCCTTGTTTATTAGGTATATGAGTGCAAATAATGAAAGTACTATTTGTCATTCATTGAAAATAGTAACTTCAGTTTATAAAAATAATGGTAATGTCTCTCATCAATTTTGGAGAATAACAACTTTAATTTATAAATTAATCATCATTAATATTTGCAAAATAGCTTTTAACGAAGTATACAAGTTATTCAAACATTTTAATATAAATAATCCTTTTATTATAAATAGATAGATAACTATAGTCTTGTTTGGTAAATGAATTATAAGTCATTTGTTGGACGATTAAAAGGTTTTAATTGTTTGACCATATCAAACCGTTGATAATTATATTTGGTAATTAGCTAATTGATTGACAAATTAAGCATTTTCCTCGGTGACTAAAAATTAAGGGATTAAAGACTATTATATCCAAAAGTTATTATAAATTACTCAAACAGATAAAGATAGAGATGGAAATAGAGATATAGATATAGATAACAAGTTTATAATTTAAATTTGATATTTTATTTTATATTTTAAAGTTGAATTAATATCAAATTTGAGTCGAAATATACAAAGAGTTATCATTTCATTATATATGTCTTCTTTTAACTTTGAAATGGTAATGTTGACTTCTTTTATTCTATTTAAATTCTTATGAAAATATTCAAAGAAATATTAAGATATAATACTCATGTCTTCATAAATTCTCTTTTTTAAAGTCATGCTCTTATAAGTCATTTTACACATAAACAACTAATATTAAATAATTAATTTTATCAAACATCTTTAAATAAATAGTTGATGTTATCCACTAGTCAAATCAGTTATATTAATCCACTATTAGTTAACTACTGATAGAATCAGTTAAGTCAAAATGACTTCACGTTTAATAATTTTGTTGATAATCAAATAATAATAATGTTTGAAATAAATGAATTGTTTTGATGAGTGTGTTAAGTGTGTAGTGTCAAAACAGAGAAGAAGTGGACAAAAGACAAATGAAGTTTCAAAACACAGAAAACGTTGCAAAACACAGAAGAAGTTATGAAACACAGAAGAAGTTTCAAAATACAGAATAAGTTGCGAAACACAGAAAAAGTTTCAAAACACAGAAAAAGTTTCAAAACACAGAAGAAGTTGCGAGACACAGAAGAAGTTACGAAACACAGAAGAAGTTTCAAAACACAGAAGAAGTTTCAAAACACAGAAGAAGTTGAGAAACACAGAAGAAGTTGCGAAATACAAAAGAAGTTTCAAAAAACAGAAGAAGTTTGAATGCACAAAAACGGCAGTTTGAGTTAGTTACAAAACTCAACTGAATAACGGTTTCAACAAGAAACAAAAAGCTAGAAACAAGAAGCAGTTATCAAGATTCAAGAAAGCGTTTGGAGACTTAGGCTATAAATAGTAGTCATAGTCGAAGACTGAATAACTTTTAATCTTTTAGCTTACAAAAATTCTGTATTTAAAGTGCGATATACGAAAGCAAACACTACTGTAACAAAAGCTCACAATATCTTTCCAGTGAGAGAAAGAAAAGGTTGAGAGCCCGGAGAGGCTAAGATAGCTGAAAGAATACTCAATGTAAGAGACCTAAAAAGGCACTGGAAGGGAGAAAAGAATACTTGTAAATTCGTTGAAGTATAGTGAAAATTCATAAGGATTCTGAGGACTGGACGTAACCAAAGGTTTGGGGTGAACCAGTATAAAAATCGTCGTGTCTACTTCTAACTCTTTAATCTTAATTACTCTTGTTTTTACACAATTTTATAGAAGTTATTTAAAATTTAACTAAGTAACTATTTGGTATTCATTTAATACTTGAAAAAGTTCCTTTTACAAGAAAAATCAAAGGTTTTGTGTATTCACAAAAAAATTACACAATTCAACCCCCTTCTTATGTACTTTGTATATTGTATGTGAATTCTATATTAACATATGATTTACTTCAATGTATCAGAGCTCAGTTTCCAAGAACCACCTTTACACAGTGAGGACAAAGATCCATAGCATAATCACACATTTTTATCGCTAAAAGTGCCTATATCACAAGACCTCTTGCGTTCAATGGTGAGGACTATCATTATTGGAAGGACAGCATGCGGCTTTTCATTGAATCCACACACGTTGATCTTTGGGACATCATCGAGAATGGACCTTACGTACCAGTAGATGATGATGGCAATACTATTCCACGTACCAGATGGTCAGTCGATCACAAAATGAGATTTCAACTAAATTCAAAGGCCAAATTCTTTCTAAGTTGTGCATTAAGCATAAGTGAATACGATAAAGTTCATGAATGCGAAACTGCGAAGGAGATGTGGGACACCTTATCCATCGCACATGAAGGCACAAACCAAGTGAAAGAATCCAAGATTAGCATTCTTGTACATCAGTATGAACTGTTTAAAATGAAAGAAGATGAGTCCATTGACCAGATGTTTGGACAATTTCAAACTATCGTTAATGGACTGAAAGCTCTTGGGAGAATCTATGACAATGAAGATCATGTCAGGAAGATTTTCAGAAATCCGCCCAAAAGATGGAGACCTAAAGTCACTGCAGTGCAAGAAGCCAAGGACTTGAGCAAATTAAAGCTTGACGAGTTGCTTGGTTCTTTGAAGATACATGAAGTGGAGCTTGATGATGAAGACAAATCTAGAAGAGACAAATTGATAGCATTAAAGGCTAGTGAGAAAATCACAAGACACAGAGGAATAGAACTTCATCATCAAAAGCATTAAAGATTGAAGAGATCAAGAACTATGACACCAGTGAATCTGAACAAGATTCAAGTGAAGACGATGATCAATTATCTTTTATCTCAAGGAAGATCAAAAGAATGTGAAAGAAGAAAGCAAAAGGAAACAAAGATTTTTCTTGTAAGAAGAATAGAAAAGATGAAGTCAAGAATGAGAAGGCCTCTATCATTTGCTACAAGTGCAACAAACCAGGACACCACAAGTCGAAATGTCTGTTGTTGAAAAGAAAGTCAAAGAAGAATAAAGAAAATAAAAAGAGTATGATGGCTACTTGGGAAGATTTGGATTCGTCCGAATCTGATTCTGATTCTGAAGCTTCCGTACAAACAAACATATGCTTGGTGGCTGAAAACAAAGGTGACGAGGAGGTAATTTCTAACTTTAATGAACTCCAAGATGCATATTTAGAATTGTTAGAATATTCTCATGCTATACTAAAGCAGTATAGATCTTTAAAAAGAAAGTTTGTAAACTTGAAGAACACGGAAGCATTAGAGAAAGAAAACATTTGCCTTAAGAAACAAATAGACGTTATGAAGAAAAAAGCTTATGTCGATAGATTTAAGGAGATTAGTCAGTTGAAACAAAGAATTAATTCTCTCTCAGCAGACTTATCATCCTTTACTAAAAGTACGAAGAAAATGAATGATATGATTGTGAGATATAAACACCCTAATGATAAGAGTGGTCTAGGGTTTACTAAAACCAATATTCATCATAAAAAAGAACTTTGTTCCTTATAGAAAGAAATATCACCAGTCTTCTTATTATTATTCTATGAATAAGACTAACCACAAAGGACTCAAGAAAATCTAGGTACCTAAAAGGAACATAATATCTCCTACAGATCTCCTTCCTTGGAAGAAGCAACCAGCACCAATGGTATTTAGACAGTGGATGCTCGCGACACATGACAAGAAGAAGATCTAGGTTCCTAGGTCTTCAAAATAAGAAGGGAAGATTAGTAACTTTTGCAGACACCTAGCAAGGCAAATTAGTTGGAATCGACAAAATTGGTAAAGATTCCTTTACATCTATTGATAATGTTCTGTTAAGTTGAAGGTTTAAAGCATAACTTGATTAGTGTAAGTCAATTATATGATTCCGGCTTTGAAGTGTCCTTTAATCAAAACTCTTGTGTAGTCAAAAACAAGGATGGTTCCATATTCTTTTCTGCCAAAAGATGAAACAATCTTTATAAGATTAACTTAGAAGATTTGCAAAGTCAAAATATGTTTTGTTTTATATCAAATGATGAAGAAAAAAATAATTTGACATAAAAAGCTAGGTCATGTTAGTTTTAAACATATTTCTAAGTTGATTAAACATGATTTGGTAAGAGGTTTACCAAAAATAAGTTTTAACAAGGATTTCTTTTGTGAAAGTTGTCATAAAGGAAAACAGGTTAAAACATCCTTGTCTTCTAAAAATATTGCAACTTCGTCTAGACCACTAGAGTTGTTACATATAGATTTATTTGGTCCAACTAGGACAATGAGTCTTAGTGGAAAGAAGTATGGTCTTGTAATTGTTGATGATTTTATTATATTTTGTTGGATTTTTTTTTCACATAAAGATGAATCTTTTAAATGTTTTAAAGCTCTTTCCAAAAAATTACAAAATAAAAAGGGAGTTTCTGTTGCTAGAATTAGAAGTGATCATGGTGGTGAATTTAAGAATTAAAAATTCAAAATATTTTATGAAGAGAATGGAATTTTCTATAATTTCTCTGCTCCTAGAACTCCACAACAGAATGGAGTTGTAAAAAGAAAGAACAAGACGATTCAGGAAATAGCAAGATCCATGTTATTTAAAATGAATCCTCCTAGGTATTTCTGGGCAGAAGCTGTAAATACAGCTTGTTATATTCAAAATAAAATACTTGTGCAACCATTGTTGAATAAAACTCCATATGAGTTATGGAAAGGAAGGAAGCCTAATATCTCTTACTTCCATCCATTTGGTTGCAAGTGTACTATATTGAATACAAAAGAAACTTTGGATAAATTTAATTATAAGGTCTATTCTGGAATTTTTCTAGGATATTCACTATCTTCTAAAGCCTATAAGGTTTATAATCTTGCTTCTAAATTGATTGAAGAATCTATTCATGTCAAATTTGATGATGGCTCTTAACCAGATAGAAGTAATGATACTGATAATGAAACCCTATCAGTACCCTTAGTTGATAGTGTAGATGAGTCACTATCAGATGCTCCTCTAGAAAAAGTAGAAGATGTTCCTGAAAATCTTAGTCTAAAAAAGGACTGAAAATATAAATCTTCTCACTCAAAAAATCTGATCATAGGAGAAACATCAGAAGGTGTGAGAACTAGGTCTAAATTCAGAAGAGAAGCAAATGTAGCTTTTATTTCTAAAATAGAGCCTAAGAAAATTGATGAAGCTCTTCAGGATGAAGCATGGATTTTAGCCATGCAAGAGGAGTTAAACCAATTTACTAGGAATAAGGTATGGTTCTTAGTTCCTAGACCCGCTAAAAAGTCTATTATAGGAACTAGATGGGTTTTTAAGAATAAATTAGATGAGTTAGGTAGAATAAGTCGAAACAAAGCTAGATTAGTAGCTCAAGGCTACAATCAACAAGAAGGAATAGACTAGAATGAAACTTATGCTCCTGTAACTAGATTAGAAGCTATTAGGATTTTGTTTGCATATATTGTATGTCATGATATAAAATTGTTTCAAATGGATGTGAAAAGTGCCTTTTTGAATGGTTTTATAGATGAAGAGATTTATGTAAAGCAACCTCCTAGTTTTGAAGATTCTAAGAAACCAGATTATATTTATAGACTTCATAAAACTTTGTATGGCTTGAAACAAGCTCCTCGAGCTTGGTATGATCTTCTAAGTTCCTTTTTGATTGAGAATGGTTTTAGTAGAGGACATGTAGATAAGACGTTATTTAGAAAATGCATTAAGAATGATTCCATCATAGTACAAATATATGTTAATGATATTATCTTTGGTGCAACGTCTAAAAATATATGTTCTAGTTTTGAGAATTTGATGAAAAGTGAATTTGAAATGAGCATGATGGGTGAATTAAAATTCTTTCTTAGGTTACAAATTAAGCAAACGATAGAAAAGATTTTTATTTATCAACAGAAATATATTAAAGAACTGTTGGTTAAATTTGGAATGGAGAAAGTGAAACCTATGTCTACTCCTATGCATCCTTCAAACCTTTTATCTAAGGATGAAACAGGTAAGAAGGTTGATCAAACCCTATTTAGAGGTATTATTGGTTCTTTGTTTTATCTTACAGTATGCAAACCTGATATTTTGTTTAGTGTTTGTTTGTGTGCTAGATTTCAAGCAGATCTTAGAAAATCTCACTATATTAATGTTAAATGAATTTTGAGATATCTTTCAAGTTTTACTGATCTTTGCTTACTGTATGAGAAAGGTAAAGATTTTAGGTTAATTGGCTATTGTGATGCTGACTACGCTGGAGACAAGATTGATAAGAAGAGTACAAGTGGAGACTGTCACTTTCTTGGCCATAATTTAGTTTCCTGATCAAGTTAGAGGCAAAGTTCAATTGCTTTATCTACTGCAAAAGCTGAATATATATCAACTGCAAAAGCTGAATATATATCAACTGCAAGTTGTTGCTCACAGACGTTGTGGATCAAGTTTAAGTTAAAAGATTATTCAATACAAGAAGAACACAAGTGCTATCAACCTATAGAAGAACCCAATACAACACTCAAGGGTAAAGCATATCGAAGTTAGACATCATTTCCTTCGAGACGATGTACAGAAGGGAATCCTGAGTCTACAATTTGTTGAGATGAATCATCAGTAGGCAGATATCTTCACTAAGCCTTTGAATGAAGAAAGATTCAGAGAAAACAGATGAAACTTGAATATGGTTGTGTTAAGTGATCAATCATCTGACACGTCATAACCCAGATGATTTTCTTAGTAAAGAAGATAAAAGTCAAAAGGTTTCAAGGAAACGGTAACGGTAGGTCACAGGTGATAACTTTTTAGAAAAAGGAGGGAAATCCTCTGAAAGGTTTTATAATATCACCTACTTTAGAATATTCTTGAAATACTCTGAAATCAACTTTTTGCAGAACTCTCAACAAAACGTCTCAATACTCTATTATTGATATCAAGTTCTTTCTGTTTACATTCTCATCTTCTCATACTAACCTCATTTCCTTGAGGAAAATATATTTGTGTGTTTACTTTCTATTGTCTACAGATTACTAATGGAGCAATCGTTGATTTATGGAAGGCATGTTGATTTCAACTCCTTGAAGAAGAACCAGATGGATATTGAACTAGAAATTGAAGCAATAGGTTGGAAAAACTTCATTCAAGTTCATGAAACAATATACTTGAATGAAGTATATGATTTCTAGAAGAATGTGAAAATAGTAAACGAAACCTTAGTTTCAATGGTGGATAGACTGTCGGTTATTGTGACATTGGAACTAATCGAGAAGGTTAGTGAATGTCCATAAGTTGGAGCAGAAGTGGGTCATACCACTGGATGGATGACTAAGAGCAGTATAGAGAAAGCACAAATCAATCGACAAATCTATGGGAGTAGTGACCCTAAGGACAAGAAGGCGTCAACTCTTGTTCCAAAGGCTAGGGTTCTACATGCACTACTCTTTCATTGTGTTCTACCAAGAATAGGTTCAAAGAACGTGGTGATGACTATAGATGAACAATGCTTGTTTCATCTACTCAATCATCAGCCTATAAACCTTCCACACTTGATTTTAAAGTTTATGATGAAGATGAAGAGAGACTCAAATGCATTACCCTATGGTATGCTGCTGACAAGAATCTTTAAAGACTTTGAAATCCTTCTTGATAGAGGAAACAGAATGAAGATGAATATAAAAAACATCATCAATGCTTCAACTATCACTAGAATGGGTTTGAAGTCTCAAGAAAATAAGGATACAGATTTTATGGGAAAAGCAAGGACTGAGGGGGAGCATATTGTAAAACGCAGCTTGATTAAAAAGGCTACTCCTGTAAGGAAGACAAAACCTCAATCCTTAAAAAGAGTACTTGTAGAAGAAAAGAAGAGTAAATCGACAGAGGTGTCAATGAAAATCAAGACGATTTCTCATAGAGAAGAAAGCCAATAGAAGCAGTCTGTCAAACAAGTGTCATTGAAAAGAAAAAGGCAAGACACTTTATTCTGAGAAATCCAAAAAATCCAGAAGGTCACCAAGACTATTGACCTTGCGTCAAAAAGTGCAGAAGAGAGGAAAAGGTTTAACTCAAGCTGATGACTCTGAAAATTCTGAGAAAGCTCCACAAGCAACTAGATCTTTGGTCTCAATTTTGCAAGAACAACTAGCAAAATTGACTAAAGAAACCAAAATTAAGAGGAAGTTGGTGTTTGAAAAGAAGAAACCTCAACAACAACCCTCTTCTAGATTGGTAGAAGAAAGTAAGAAGCTGAAGACTAGTCACAAAAAGATTCCTTCACCTGATGTTCAACAGAAGAAAAAGCCAGTTGAACACAGATCAGCATAGTATAATCCTTCTTAACCTATCCGAAAAGAGGATTTGAAAATGAAGGTGATTGATGAAATGATGCCTATGAGAAGCAGAAGCTCGATTATTATAAAAGAGCCTGTGAAAAGGTTGGACAAGGTATAAGTTGAACCAATTCTAATCAATAATCGATCAATGCATCTTCTTAATCATGAAAAAAGAAGATTGTATGGGATTCTGAGAGATGAAAAGACAAAACCATATTCGTTGAAGATGTCCAAGGATCGATATACTATTTATCCAGTGACAAATAGAACATTGATCAAGATAGTACCAGACATCCAACCAAGAGCTTCAAACATTGTATGCAATGTAGATAAAGGGAAACAAAAGATGTACCCTGAAGCCAATGCAGGTGATCTTACAGAGGATCAAATTGAAGTGGCAGTAAGAAACATAGATGAGGCATGTAATGCAGTTCAATCAAGAGGAATCTATGTTTCTCATCATATTTCAAAAGCATCAAGATGTCATTGTGGACGCTTCTCCACAGATGAAACCTTTCAGGTAGTTGGAAGAATGACAAAGGGACAATATAGAACAATCAGAGTTAAAGGTATTAGTTTCAACTTAGAGACTTTTGTGCATCTAATCATGCACTTTAGGCCTTTGAGTTTTATATCTTTAATAAAAGATGTCCTACACCTTCTTAAAAAATCAATCCTAAAACTACCTAAACCTGATGACCTGGATCTCCCTGAAGGAAAACTATCTTTCAAACCTCCTGTTATTAGAATCATTGAGTTAGATGTTTTACCATTAGAAACACCAGTTGCTACAAACTTCTCTCCAGCAAGAACATCTCATCAAGTTTCTACTATTGTTCTGGATGAAGTTAGTCACACACAGCAATGGAGTCAAGAAGCCTTAGTTAAGGAAGTTGAAAAAATTCATACTAAGGTGGATGATTTGAGTGACTCAGTTGGTGATCTACATAAGGAGGTGGCGTATCTAAGAATTTCTATAGATGAAGACCTCAAGTTGATCCGAATTGACATGCAATGAATATTTTCTAAAATCATGAAGCATCTACGGTAAAGCTTTTTGATTAATAACAAATAGGGTGATAAGTAGAGAAGAGCAGAAGCAGAAGAAAGATAGAAAATGGGGGAGATCAGTAAGACAAAAAGAAGATAGCTTGCATTACAAGTTTGTTTTGTTTTCGTATGTGTATTTTGTATATGAATGTGTATATCTTTTGTTGTCTTCTTATTCGCTATATGAATAATATTCGTTTATTCACTTTTATCTTTCAAAAATTAATGATTATTTGGTATCATCAAAAAGGGGGAGATTGTTAAGTCAAAATGACTTCATGTTTAATAATTTTGTTGATAATCAAATAATAATAATGTTTGAAATAAATGAACTGTTTTGATGAGTGTGTTAAGTGTGCAGTGTCAAATCATAGAAGAAGTAGACAAAACATAGAAGAAGTTTCAAAACACAGAAGAAGTTGCGAAACACAGAAGAAGTTGCGAAATACAAAAGAAGTTTCAAAACACAGAAGAAGTTTCAAAACACAGAAGAAGTTTCAAAACACAAAAAAAGTTGCGAAACAAAGAAGAAGTTTCAAAACACAAAAGAAGTTTCAAAACACAGAAGAAGTTGCGAAACACAAAAGAAGTTTCAAAACACAGAAGAAGTTTCAAAACACAGAAGAAGTTGTAAAACATAGAAGAAGTTGCGAAACACAGAAGCAACAGTTTGAGTTAGTTACAAAACTCAACTGAATAACGATTTCAGCAAGAAGCAAGAAGCAGTTATCAAGATTCAAGAAGCAGTTGTAGACTTAGGCTATAAATAGTAGTCATAGTCGAAAAATGAATAACTTTTAATCTTTTAGCTCACAAAAATTCTGTATTCAAAGTGCGATATATGAGAGTAAACACTACTGTAACAAAAGCTCACAATATCTTTCTAATGAGAGAAAGAAAAGGCTGAGAGCCTGGAGAGGCTAAGATAGCTTAAAGAATACTTAGTGTAAGAGATCTGAAGAGGCTCTAGAAGGGAGGAAAGAATACTTGTAAATTCGTCGAAGTATAGTGAAAACTCAGAAGGATTCTGAAGACTGGACGTAACCCAAGGTTTGGGGTGAACCAATATAAAAATCGTCATGTCTACTTCTAACTCTTTGCTCTTAATTACTCTTATTCTTATACAAGTTTATAAAAGTTATTTGCGATTTAACTAAGTAACTATTTGGTATTCATTTAATACTTGAAAAAGTTTGTTTTACAAGAAATATAAAAGGTTTTGTGTATTCATAAAAAGATTACACAATTCAACCCCCCTTCTTGTGTACTTTGTATATTGTACGTGAGTTCTATATTAACGTGTGATTTATTTCATTACTAGCTAATGCAATTTGTTGATTGCCAAACAAAGCCTATAGAAAGGGATAGATAATAGATAGATTGCTCTGTACTCGTATTATTTTCTCTATTATCCACGTATACGTTGACAAGTCCTTTTTTAATTATCAATTAATCTTAAAACAATCAGAGTCTCATGGTTGTGTATATCTTTTGAAATAATTATGTTATTTTGAATATATTTTCCTATTTGTTTACCCAAATACTATTATGTTATAGCATGTTTTCATTCTATGTATCCTAGAGGACTTGATTAATAAAGTTCTCAAGAATTTATTTTTAAAGTCACTAAGTAAATTGAATGGTATGGGAACTAGTCTTTAATTATTTCTATCATTTAGTCAATACAACTGCAGGACTAATTACTAGAAAATAAAAAACATTACTATCTTAATTAAGCTAACACTATGGACATATATTTATATACATTTATTATATTTTTAGTTTTAGATAAATAATCAAAGACTATTTAACACATGTGTTACATAACTATAAAATATAAATTTAGATTTTATAATACTATTCATGTCTACCTTAATCACATTCTTTTGCATTCAAGTGATTTAGAATTTAATTAGATTAACATTTCAACTTTGAAAAAAGATATAACAACTACAACTTTTGTTTGTCCGTTCTCAAGGTTTGTCTACACAAGACCCATATGAAATTAGTGACAATTTACGACCTTCGTTTCTCTATTGTCTGTTTGTCTATTGTCATATCTACTTATGGTTAAAATGGATAATTAATCGTTTTAGACGTCACTCTCTAACAAGGTGGAGTTGCACTAGCTTCAATTGTCATGAGCCCCAATTATTCCATTTAATACATATAAAAAATATAATTAAATATACAGTACAAAATTAAGCTGACTTTATAAAATTGACATACACATTTTTCGCAAGTTAAATGGTATAATTATTTAACTAGTTATGGGCATCAAGGTGGAAAAAAAATTGTTCCGTTTATGGGCTTGTTTGGTAAAAAGCTGATCAACTCTTTTTTAGCTGATTGACTCATTTTAACTGATTGACTTTATAAAATAAGTTATTAAACTTGTTTGGTAAAGAGCTAGTTGGGTTGAATTTTTAGAAGCTCCTCTTGAGGAGCATTTAGGTAATCAACTAGTAGCTTTTTAATTTTATGCCAAATTTGCCCTCATTTGTTCTTTACTCTTGACGGCTCCTTTCTCGTTTTCTCTAAAATCGTCCTCTTCCTTTCTTGCTCTTTCGTTGCATCTTCGCACCTCTCAACTCTCACATGTCCACTAGATCACCATCCCCGGTTTACGGATGTGTTTACAGATTTGTGTAGCTTGCATGAGAATTAGAACAGTGCTCTCTCCTCTCGCTTTGATCCCTCGACAACAAGTAAGTTTTCTGTCCTCTCGCTTTGATCCCAGTGTAATGAAGAGAGAGTATATTGACAAGTTCCCATCTTTAGCTTCGTGTGAGTGAGACAAAAATAGAGTTTGAGTTCCCATCTTTAGCTTCATGTGAGTGAGAATAAAATGGAGTTTGGTTCCTTGTTATTGCTCGTAAAATCTTCATCTTGTTGTTTTTTCTCTCTTCATAATTATTTTTTATTTTTTTCAGTTTTATATGTGCAATTTAAGTATAATCTTGTCCATGATGTACTCCAGCAGAGGGTACCCAATCTTATAGGCGGGACATTCATTAATTCACAATCGTCTTCAACTATAGATGTCATCAATCCTGTGAGTATAAGGAGCATGAAATTTTTATTTTATACAACTTACTCTAGAAATTTTTACTTCTTTAGACTCTCTTCTCACTAGAGACCTTCTTGCCTACCTACCATTTTTTAAACCTCTCAGTCTACTTTGACAAGAACGGGTGTATGTATACAAGTGTTTTCTTACTCAAATCAATCATGTCAGTTGTTTTCAGGCTCAAATCAATTTTTTTAGTTATTTTCATACTGGTATTTTTTGTGTGGAGCCTCTCTTTAGTTGACAAATTATTTATTATCTATCTTAGTTTTATTTTATTTCTATTTTATTACTATTATATTATTTATTAATTTTATTTTATTATTATTATTATTATTATTATTATTATTATTATTACCACTACTACTACTACTATTATTATTTGTGATTATTATTATATATTATTCTCACTTTTTTGCGATGGGGTCTATTAATTTCAGCTTTTAAGAATTTCTTTGGATAGTATTATAATTCTATCTACTTAAATTTTTTGCGTGCCAGTTTTTACTTATTTATTTTGTAAACTTGTATCACTATTTTCCTATCACTTCTGTATGTGGGTCTACTAAAAATGCCCTCTTTATAATATAGGAGTAAGGTTGTATACTATAAGACATTCCCATATCCTGCTTCAATGCAGGACTTCGGACTAGGTGTGATGATAATGATAACGATGATAATGCTTTAGCTTATGAATTCATGTAATGTGGTTGATTATTCTTTTTTGAATATTTAGCTTATTTACATTTTGGCCATAGGCCACTCAAGAACTTGTGTCTCAAGTTCCTTTGACAACAAATAAAGAGTTTAAGGCAGCAGTGTCTGCGGCAAAGAACACTTACCCATCATGGCGTAGCATGCCAAGAGCTTATTCGCAAGAACACTGTATGCAAGTTTTTGTTCTATTTTTCCTACATTTTTAGTTTAAATCTTTGCATTCATGAACAGGATAAGGTTGCAATGGTATCACTACAGAACAAGGGAAGACGTTGAAGGATGCACAAGGAGATGTGATCCATGGACTAGGTTGGGTCACGTTACCTCCCCTTTTATTTTGATCTTTCCTTTTTTTTGGAATTCTCCTCTTTTAGATAACTTTAATCAGTTGATGTGCTTTCTCAATTTGCCTATTTTTGATATAGAGGTGGTGGAATATGCCTGTGGAATGGCAACTTTGCAAATGGGGGGGTAAGTCTCTAATGTATCAAATGGAATTGACATGTATAGCATAAGAGAACCACTAGGCGTGTGTGCTGGGATTTTTCCTTTTAACTTTCCTGCAATGATTCCTTTATGGGTAAGCCTTTTATACTCTTCTTGTTGGTTTATGCCCTACAACCAATCGCTTTGCTTGTAGCTTAGTGATAAATTATTTTAAAAATCATTCTTTATCTTGTACATGTTTAGATGTATATGATAAAGTCCATGGGATAATTATACATTGCAAGTGAAATTATAATGAGATTATAATTATGAGATTCATATTGCATTTATGTATTATTCCTAAAATGATCATAGTCATTATTTTATTAAGATTGGACATTAATAAAACGTAAAAAGACTAGCACACGTGTTATTTTTCCTTATGAAGGAAGTAGTCGATCTCATAGGCTAAAGTATAGAGATACTTAAATAAACGTGTGGGTGCTTGCTAGAGAACAAGTTCACTGAACAGACCCGATATGAGAAATCCATTTGGAACATTACTTGTATGTCTATGAAATTCTCATTGTGATGATTGTATAAGTGATCCTTTGACTTGAGATCATCAAAGTTATCTTGTATAGGGATTGTTATGTTTTGATATTACTCGTGATCTATTTTATCAAAGGTCGTTAAATGATAGTCATTGAATATAGCATGAACTATATGGAGATAGTTGAATGATCAAGATAGGATTCATCAACCTAAAGTAATTAGGGAGAATTTTCTATTGTTCTCGATTAATATTGATTCGGGAAATCCTTGGCCAAGATGGAATGATATTTTGTAAACAGTTTACAAATATCATTAATTGAATCAATAGTTAATGGCGGAGAACTAATATAATTGGACTCAAAATAGAGTAGACATTAATTCCATGCTCTATGTATAATTAGAACATTGGTTGATGAAAGGATTGAATTATATGGAAAAATCATGCACGGAAAGGTTAATCAAAACCATTTTGACATTCCTAAATATTTGGGTAGTTATGATGCGTTGTTAGACACCAATCTTGATCTATGATTATTAAAGATAAATTAAAAGAATTTTTAATTTATCTAATTCTTATTATGAATTAGAATTATAATTTATAATCATTATCAACATATTTGGAAACCTAATGAGTCACACATATAGAATGGGTTGAAGAGAGCAAAGTTAATTTAATCAAGTTGGACTTGATTATAAAGTTTGAGAAACTTTAAGATTAAATATGAGATATTTAATAAATAAGGATCAATATGAGATATTGATTCTTATATGGGCATAATTTGTATTTAATTAGAGTTATTTATAATTCTAATTAAAGTTTAATTGAAATTAGTATTAATTTCAATTAAATTACTAAAAAGTCCAAAGCTTATTATAAATAGGCTGAACATGGAAGCTAAGACTTCATGCTTAATACTCTATGTAAAAGTTATAGAGTTCTCTCAACCTATTCTGTGGATACCGTTAAAGGCCTGACACTTGTGCGGCTACGGTGGTTGAGACGGATCGGTTTCGAAAACGGTTCGAGGGATGCATCAAGATAAAGACCAAGTTTCAGAATAAGGTACGAATTAAATTTCTGCTTTATTTTATTCGTGTTGATCATTTTATAGAATTAAATAGATCTTGGTTTTCGAGAAATCAAAAGTCACGAAAAAGTTTCGTGATTATTTCGATGCGGTCGAATCGGATCCTGACTCGATTTTCTAGCAGTGGTATTAGAAGCAGTGGTATTAGAGCAAAAATTTATTTCTATAATTTGATTAAATTGTGTGATTATTTTTTATGAGAAACTTTGAAAATGAAAAATTAGATATGATTTGATTCTTGAACAAACCCTAAATGAAATCAGTTTATGCGATCCAGAAATTTGTTCTGGAAATCCCTAAAGAAAAATCGAATTAGATTCGATTGAGTATTAAGAAAGGTTTAGGATTAATCCTTCGTGAAAAACCCAGAATTGTTTGCGTTGCTGAAGAAGCTGTCTTATTCTCGAAAGGATTGTAAAGGAGCATGTGGATGGAGAATGGTGGAATGTTTTTGGTTTGGGCCAAGGAGGCGAGCCAGAGGAATCCATCGTCTGGGCGTCGTGATTGGCAGTATGGTGGTTTGACAATGAAAGCAGGAGGAGGCGTGAAGAAGCTGCGTCTATTGACGCAGTTGCAAAGCAATTTGGAAAATGTTGAAAGCCTTGGCAGAGATGTGAATAAGATGACCACCATCTTATTTGTCCCATCAATGAACAGTATAGAGGAACAAGTTTTCCGGTTGCTGCTTTCATTCTTCAAAATGGATTTAAGGCTACTAAGTGACTTGCAAGCAACATGCGGATGTTGTCGCATCAAGCGGTGCCCCATGAAAATGTACTAAAGTAGAAAATCAGCATAGTATAATCCTTTTTAAGTATGACTTAAACTTAAAAAGGAATAATTAAATTAGGAATACTATATTCTTAATTTAATTAAATTCTAAATATAATTGGTCAAAAAATTCTAAATATAATTTTAAAATTGTCTTAAAATTAAAAAATCAATTCTAAAATTAATATAATTATTTTTATTTGATTAAGATTAATAATTATATTGATTCCTAATTAATTTTAAAAAATAGTTTCTAAAATTAGAATTAATTAGTTTCAATTAGGTTGAAATTAATTAATTAGAAAATTGTTTCTAAAATTAGAATTAATTAATTTCAATTAGATTGAAGATAATTAATTAGAAAATTAGTTTCTAAAATAAGGATTAATTAGTTTCAATTAGATTGAAATTAATTAATTAGACTCTTTCAAATTGAGAAAATTGTTTTCTTAAATAATTAAGAAAGATGTTTCTTAATTAAATATATTTATTTCAATTTGATTGAGTAAATTTTAAATTTTATTTGTTTAGAAAATTATTATTATATTTAATTAGAAATTGTTTCTTTATTTATGAATAACAGGTTTCTTGACTTTTAGATAAAGTATTTTCTTGATTAAATTTTGAAAAGTGTTTTCATTTATTAATTAAGAAAATGTGTTTTCTTTAATATTTTGAAAATAGTTTTTAACTTATTAAAGAAAGGTTTTCTAATTAGTCAAAAAATCTCTAAATAAATAATATATAAGAACTTTCTTAATTAAATTTAAAAGTGTTTTATTTAATTTTGAAAGTAGTTTCCTTTTAATTTTAGAAAATAGTTTTCTAATTAAGGAAAATAATTTCTAATTAGATTAGAAATTGTTTTCTAATTAGATTAGAATGTGTTACTTATATAATTTTGAAAAGGAAGTTTTCTAAATTATAATAAGTAAGAAGTACAATTTATTAAAAATTGTTTTCAATTAAATTTTATCCAATGGGTCAAGAAAATTGGAAATAGTTTTCAATTGGATTTGAAAATTTGTTTTCAAATCAAATTAAATTTCTACTTAGAATAGGAATTTAATTTATTTAGGAATCAATGGTTTTAATCTAATTTAAGTTTTTTAAAGAGTTGGAAATGTTATTTTAGATTATGAAGATCAATAACTAGAATCACACAAAGCTTGATATTTTATTCATATAATGTGATTATGAGTGCATATGTTGCATACTTTATTTATATGGTTGATATATATATTGGATGCATGATAAATTGTATGTTTTATATGGGTGATGTTTTACATGCAGTTTGTGTTTGATGAGACGTATGAAAATTAAAATCCCTCGTTAAAATATTAAGTACACATTAACAACGTGATTGTTGCCTTCCATTGTTATAAGAATAAACCAGAGTTCTGTTTATTGTAAGGCTTGTTGAGTAAACTCAAGGCCCCTTTAACTCGAATATGTTTAATCTTATAATAGTGGGTTCTACTTAACTAAATTTATGTGATTTGGATGAGCAAACTCATGATCACATGAATTTAGAAGCAAGGTTAGGAATGACATATAAGATATGTTTTGGCAAGAGTTGTCACCTAACGGATCTAGGAGTCATATGAGATGTGATTGATAAAGTTGTTATCTACCTAATTTAAGTCTAGTTGGTTTGTTGAGCAAACTCAAGATCAACTATATTTAAATAGGATCCTAGCCTACTAGAGAAATTAGAGTAATCTTTCTGAATAGTAGTGAGGGCTATTATTTCGAATAAAATAGTGGGAGTAACCAAATACATGATTAAAAGTCCTAATCTTTTTTGGTAATCATGGCATATAATTGATTACTTGTTTTCTTACATTTATTTTGTTCTTAATGGAATTTACCTTATTTAGTATAGTTGATACTAAGTTAGTGAACCCAACTTCTTGTACATAGGATATATTTGAGAAAAGTTCTCAAAAGTTAGATAGAAATTGTAATAGAAAATTGTATGTTCATTATGCAATTTTTCCTATAATCCCATTGTGAATATGGCGACAAAGTTGTAGAGATATGTCAAAACCATATAGATGACAAAATGTATTGACATTTTGAGTTGAGTAATGTCTCGTAAACTTTGACGACAACATGTAAGATGTATGTCAACACCATGATAGCAAAATGCAAGTGGTTGCGTGGAGTAGGGCTAAAAGGTATAGTATCTTGATGAAATTGTTCCACTTAATTTAGCCAACTAAAAGCATAATTGTGGACTACAATTAAAGGCTTAGCAACAGTATGATAATAGTTTTCATAAAAGAAAATGATTGTTTCTTGCCTACATGAGTGATATGATAGAGATCATATGATTTTCTAGTTCATGCTTATGAGTATTTGATACTGAATTTTGATTTAACATTATTGTAATGTTCAAAGCATGATAAGAAATAGATTGTTAAGTAAAGGTAGTTGATCCAAGTTTATGCAAATAGTTTGTATATGTATTGGATCAAAGGAGACTTGTGCTAAACATAAAAGGAAAGAATAAAAGTTGGATAACCGAGATTATCCTTTTATGCCATATTGGTTAAATCAACATAACGAGAATCATAAAGTTACATACTTGGATATATGTATCCTTTTGATTATGAATCATATAGAACTTGTAAAACTTGAAAAGTTGAAGAATAACCAAATCAACCTTTGGTGAAAGGATGATAATATTGAATTGTTAAATTTTATACATGTGATGTATTGAATAGAATAACAATTCATAAAGGATAATAATATATTTCATTATATTACTAATGACTTTATATGATATAGTCAGATGTATTAAATGAAATAATGATTTAAATTTTGAAAAGTTCAAATTGTTTAAATCTAAGTAAAAATAAAGCATTGAGAATGTTAAAGCACTTCAATGAGATCGTTGTGGTAATTCTGAAATTATCAATTATCTATAAGGAATGAGACTCTCTGGTGAGTACCTTCACAACAAAATTCCATAAGGGTATGGATTTATGTAAGGAGTTACATACAATATGAGATATTGTAGAATGCAACATTATTTGTTCTATAGCGATGCCTAGTACAATAATTTACTTTCTATAGTTCCAGTTGAATCAATTAGCTAGATTTCATATTAGATATGAAATGCTAGGTCTTTGAAAGAGTTAAAGTTAATGATTCAATGATGTGATGGTTAGTTGAAGCACACATATTATCTATTTAGTTTATAACTAAAATGGGTAATAAAGGGATATCCAAAAGGTTTGATATAATATTACAAACCTATTGACCAAATTGTTTGTTTCAATGTATGCTTATAGGAGAATGGTTCTCAAGATAAGTAGTGGGAGTAAGAAGGAATTTGAAAGGTTCAAATCTTATGACTATACATCTAATTGGAACTAATACTTTTAATGATACATTTGATGTATAGTTGAAAGGTTACGAGACAGTGAAAGATTCACTTTCATGATGAATTCAAAGAGTTTGTTTTGGAAATGATTGTGAATTTATCACTTCTATAAGAAGTTTAGTGGAAGTATAGTTGTCCTCTTTAGTGGGGGTATGTGGAGACATATTGCTCACAAAGAACAACAGTTCTAACTTTCAATTGTTGAAAATATAATTGTTTAAGAATAAATCTTGTTGGATATGAAAAGATAACAACTTAATTCTGGGAATCAAATCTATAAAGATAGATTGGACGTTGTTAGCTTATTCTAAGTCCAAGTGCATAGATAATGTACTAAAGATGTTTAGTATTTAAGATATCAAATACTTGTGAAGTATTAAAGATATCCATTACTCTGCGTATGAGCTGATATTTGAGTTCAAAATGATAAGGATATAACTTTAGAAAGTAAATCCTAATCAAGGTTTATTTACTTAGAACATTATCATTTAGGATTGGAAAAGTTCCAATGTAGCAATTGGTTGCTAATTAAGTCATAATACATTTTTCGTTTAGTGGAAATGATTAATTGAATCAACAAGTTCTTTAATGAACTTGATATAGTTTCTTTGCATTGTTTAAGACAGTAATGTACTGTAGAACATTAGAGTCAATGGACTTGCATAAAGAGCTAATGTCTCATCAAAGTGCTCACTATAGAGAATCTTGTAGAATTCTCTCATTAAACCACTACTCTAGTAGTAGAATAATCGTCATATGGTGATATGGTATAAGATACTTAAACGATTGGCTTAGTGCAAGTGGGAGATTGTTGGTTTATGCCCTACAGCCAATCGCTTTGGTTGTAGTTTAGTGACAAATTATTTTAAAAGGCATTCTTTGTCTTGTACATGTTTAGAAGTATATGATAAAGTCCATGGGATGATTATACATTGCAAATGAAATTATAATGAGATTATAATTATGATATTCATTTTGCATTTATGTATTATTCCTAAAATGTTCCTAGTCATTATTCTATTAAGATTGGACATTAATAAAACATAAAAAGATTAGCACACGTTTTATTTTCCCTTATGAAGGAAGTAGTAGATCTCATAGGCTAAAGTATAGAGATACTTAAATAAACGTGTGGGTGCTTGCTAGAGAACAAGTTCACTGAACAGACCCAATATGAGAAATCCATTTGGAACATTACTTATATGTCTATGAAATTCTCATTGTGATACAAAGTTATCTTGTATAGGGATTGTTATGTTTTGATACTACTCGTTATCTATTTTATCAAAGGTCGTTAAATGGTAGTCATTGGATATAACATGAACTATATGGAGATAGTTGAATGATCAAGATAGGATTCATCACCCTAAAGTAATTAGGGAGAATGTTCCGTTGTTCTCGATTAATATTGATTCGGAAAATCCTTGGCCAAAGTGGAATGATATTTTATAGACAGTTTACAAATATCATTAATTAAATCAATAGCTAATGGCGGAGAACTAATATAATTGGATTCAAAATAGAGTAGACATTAATTACATGCTCCATGTCTAATTGGAACATTGGTTGATGAAATGATTGAATTATATGAAAAATCATGGACGGAAAGATTAGTCAAAACTACTTTGACATTCCTAAATATTTAGGTGATCATGATGTGTTGGGCCCGGGCCTCGTAATCATGGACGGGCGCCCAAATACCGTCGAACTCGATCCCAACATTTATACATATACATAGACATATACATAAGTCGATCATAATTCACATATAATCATTCTCATACAATCCAGTACTTACACATGCATCTAAATATGACTTAAACTCATGCCATTAGTATTCAAAATCGTACGAAATACATGACAAAGTTCCAATCCAAAATACATGAAATATGCTCCATGAGAGTATGCTCGGAGGGCCAACCAAAATATGAACTTATAACAAAGCTCCTAATTAACTTGAAGTTTTCGATGCCTTGCAAGTTCAAAGATCGTCCTGCTCTGCACCTGAGGAAGGAAAAATAATGGGTTGAGCTACACAGCTCAGTGGCTAATATAATTATAGCCATCGGAAACTAGCACAAATCTCAGCATATGAATGTATATATATATACCTATATAAACATCAATTCAAGCACTCATAGGTTAATCAAGCAATGTTCGCATCCAATATAATTAATTCAATTCATAATTATGTCACAGAATATGCTTCACACAATGAACAATTCACATATGCAATGCACATCACAATGGCTCGAGGGTTCCATGGAAACAAAAGGGAGAAACCAAAGTTTACACCCTGAACAAAATGAGTCCATTCGGATCTCATAGGCCACAAGCGGGCAGCCGAAAGAAGGCTCTTGTCTACGTGCACGTGACGAACGAAATGGTTCCACTCTCGCCCAAGCAAAAGCATATAATCATGCTCATAATCATTTTGTCATATGATATTCTTTCCTTTAGTCAAAATGCCGTGACCGAAGTCGAGGCATAACATGCTCAAAATCAAAATGTCATGCTACCCATTTCCATGATTCTTTCAAAATATATGAAATCAAATCATTCAATTCATCACATTTAACATGCATCATCTACAATATATATTCATACATAGGCAAGAATTTGCCTAATCACACAATAACTATAAGTATATTACCCACCTAAGATCGCTCGAGTAGTCGACTCACTGGTGTCCTTCCTCTTGCGATGAAATCGGGTCAGCTTGGTTTCCTAAAACAACCAAGTTTCCATCCAATCAATATCCACATAAAATAATCAAAGCTTGGAAAGCCAAAATAAAGCATTAAAAGTCTACATCCGACTTCCTCATAAAATTCCGAACCCTTACAGACTAATTCCGAACTTCCCTTCTTCATAAAACTTGTAGCCCTTGATCTCTAGTTCACAATGAATCTAAAATCACCTCAATCGGGCATCTACACCAAAAGATATGCCCAAAATACCAAAAATCTCATTTTCGGATAAAAAGGGGGCTCGCCGCGACGTCTGAGCGCTCGCCGCAGCAAACGAATCATGCTCGCCGCGGTGTGCACACGCCGCGACGTCTGCTTGCGACGAACCAAATGTCGCATGTCGCGACGTCTCCCTTCGCACGTCGCGACGTCCACGACAATTTCACAAGTCACGGCGAATAAATATTTACACGTCGCGACGTCTGGGTCGAGAAACCGACCCCGAACTCCAGTTTTCCAGTTTTTCTCACTTCAGTCCTTTCCCAAACACAAATGCAACACAACCAAACTATAGATCAAGACTTATACTACATTTCTAACCCATTCTAACCTTCAAATCTATCACAAACACATCAACCCAAAGAAATCTCTACATTTATGCCCTAAAACCCTAAAACCTTCGATTCTCACGGATTCAGCATTCTCTAGGTTTAAATCCAACCAAAACAAGGTTAAACAAAGCATAACGTACCCGGAAATACTTCAAATCTGTCAGAAATCACTGAAATCGTAAGACTCTCTTTTCTCTTCTCTTCCTCCCTCACGGCGGCAACTTCTCTTTTCCTCTTCTCCTTTCTTTCTTTCCTTTTCTTTTCCTTCTTTTATTTCCTTCTAATGACCTACTTAAGTCAAAGGAAACACATAGACCATTATACCCCTTCTTGCAAAGCTTAAATCTGTCTAACTCAAGCAGTATTCCCAAAATGCCCTCAAACATTTCATTTCCTTTAATTCCCATTTAAACCACATCATAACAAATTAAGCTCAATTAAACCAATTTTATTCACTAATACTCCCAAGTTAATCAAACTAGGGCATAATCACTCAATTATCACAATTCATACCGAATAATATCATTAAAAAAATTCGGGGTCTAACATTTCTCCCCCTCTTAAAAGAAATTTCGTCCTCGAAATTTACCTGAATCATCGAAGAGATGCGGATACTTCTCCCGTATGGCTTCCAAGGGCTCCCATGTAGCCTCCTCTACCGAATGGTTTCTCCACAGGACTTTGACTAACTGAATCGTCTTGTTCCTGAGGACCTTTTCCTTGGTATCCAAAATTTCCACTGGAAGCTCTTCATAACTCAGTTCATCTCACAACTGAACCTCACTAGTCTGAATGATGTGAGAAGGATCCGATCTATACCTTCTCAACATGGACACATGGAACACATCGTGAATCTGCGATAACTCCGGAGGTAACGTCAATCTGTAGGCGAGTGGTCTAATCCTCTCAAGGATCTCATAAGGACCCACATACCTCGGACTCATCTTACCTTTCTTGCCGAATCTCAATACTCCTCTCCAAGGAGATGTCTTAAGGAACACTTTCTTACCGACATCATACTCCATCTCCTTTCGGTGAGCATCAACATAACTCTTCATCCTATCATGTGCTGCCTTAAGTCGCTATTTAACCAGATTGACTTTCTCAACTGTTGTCTGAATCAATTCTGGTCCTTCCAATTACCTCTCTCCTTCTTCGTCCCAACAGATCGAAGTCCTACATCTCCGCCTATACAAAGCCTCAAATGGAGCCATCTGAATGCTCGAATGGTACGAATTGTTATAAGCAAATTTTACCAACGGCAAATGCTCATCCCATGCTCCTCGAAAATCCATCACACATGCCCGAAGCATCCCTTCAAGAGTCCGAATGGTCCTCTCAGATTGACCATTCGTCTGAGGGTGAAACGCCGTACTAAAATTCAGCTTCGTCCTCAAAGCTTCCTGCAAACTACCCCAAAACCTTGAAGTAAACCGAGGGTCCCTATCAGACACGATCGAATCTGAAATCTCATGCAGTCTCACTATCTCATCAATGTACTTCTTTGCTAACACGTGCAAAGAATCAGTCTTTCTAATCGCCAAAAAGTGGGCTGACTTGGTCAACCTATCCACAATCACCCGATGGCATCATGCCTCCTACTAGTCCTGGGCAATCCCATCAAAAAGTCCATAGTCACCCCTTGTCATTTCCACTCCGGAATAGGCAACGGCCTCAACTTGCCCGAAGGTGCCTGATGTTCAGCCTTGACTTGCTGACACACTAGACACTTACTGACAAACTCTGCTATATCCCTCTTCATGCCTTTCCACCAAAAATGCTCTCGCAGATCTCTATACATCCTGGTACTACCTGGATGCATGGCATAAGGCGCATTGTGTGCCTCATCCATAATCTCAGTCTTAACCTCCTGCACATCAGGAATACATAATCGGTTTCCCACTGTCATAAGCCCATCATCCTGCACATTTATCTCAGAAACCTTACCCTTCTGAATTTCATCCCTGAGTCTGCTCAAATCCGCATCCTGAGCCTGCAATTCCCTAACCTTTTCCCTGAGAATCGGCCTCACTCGAAAATTAGCTAGAAGGCACTCCGACTCCTCCTGCTTCAAACTTATTTTAAGCTTGGCCATCTCTTCCAATAAAGGAAGATACACCGCCCGAACATGAGCAATCGAAGACTTTCTGCTCAAAGCATCTGCCACTACGTTGGCCTTGCCCGGATGATACTCAATCAACAGATCATAGTCCTTGAGTAACTCCAACCACCTCCGCTGCCTCAGATTCAATTCCTTCTAACTCAGCAAATACTTCAGACTCTTATGATTAGTGAAGATCCGAGTCTGAACTCCATACAAATAATGCCTCCAAATTTTCAAAGAAAAGATTACTGCTGCTAACTCCAAATCATGCGTCGGATAGTTCAGCTCATAAGGCTTCACCTGCCTCGAAGCATATGCAATCACTCTATCTCCCTGCATCAATACACACCCAAGACCCTTCCTCGAAGCATCACTATACACAAAATAACCTTCATCTCCCGAAGGCAAAATCAAAATCAGAGCACTCGTCAATCTGAGCTTGAGCTCCTCGAAGCTCCTCTGACACTCCTCACTCTAAACAAACTTCTGATTTTTTCTTAACAACTTAGTCATCGGAGCGGCTATCATGGAGAATCCCTCCACGAATCTCCTGTAATAGCCTGCTAAATCCAAAAAACTCCTCACTTCTGCTACATTCTTCGGCACTTCCCAACTCACCACAGCTTCTATCTTCTTTGGATCCACATGAACTCCTTGCTCTGAGATCCCGTGTCTAAGAAACGACACTTCTCTCAGCCAAAATTCGCATTTCTCGAATTTGGCATACAACTCATTGCTCCTCAAAGTCTCCAAGGAAATCCTCAAATGTTCCTCATGCTCCCGATCACTCTTGGAATACACCAATATATCATCAATGAAGACAATGATAAATTGGTCCAAGAATGGCTTAAATACCCGATTCATCAAATCCATAAACGTTGCAGGAGCATTCGTGTAACATCCCAACCTCGACAGGAAGGGTAAAATAGTAAATTGGCATATGATGAGATTGATAGGGATTTATTAGTATTGTTCATGCATATTGGTACTAGTGAACAGTGAAATCTGTGCACGTGAAATTATTGTACATGCATACATGACATTCCCGGTTTTTGTGCCTAATGTAGTTTTACTGTGATTAATATGGTTCTTGTATTTGAAAAATTATTCGGATTACGCCATTAAGTGTTTTACATTTTTAGGAATTTGTGGGAATTTTTCTGAAATTTTTCGGGTTATTTGCCCGGACCGGAAAATTTCTAACTGACAGACTGAGTGGATTTTCGGTACTGGAAATGACTGTCCAATGACACTGGACTTTTAGACATATGATTTTAGGAGTTATGAACTTTGAGCCATGGGAATTTGGAGACAAATTGGACTAGAATTGAATTGTAATTGGAAGAAACCTTATGAGTGTTTAGAAATAAGACAAGTGGCAAGTGACACTTGTCACTTGCCCACTTATGTCTTAAGTTTAATCTTTATTTAATTAACCTACTTTTGGAGAGCTTTCACGCCACTTCTCTTTAGAAGAGTGAAAATCCCTTTTTAATGCAAGTTTCCTCCTTCATCCGTAGCTCCTCTCCCCCTCTCTTTTTCGTTGGTTTTTCCATCCACCTAAACAAAAGCTTTCATTTGTTACTTACTTGCTCTCCTTTATACACACATAAATGCAAACCTAAGCCTTTCCCTTGTGATAGTGATCATCGATGGTGTGAGGCGTGAGGGAAGTTGGTGAATTAGTGAAGAATCAAGATTTAAAGCTTGGTTAGGTGAGAATTTATGTTTGTATTTATTCTTATGGTAGTTAAAATCATTCATGGAGATCATTTATACATTTAATTGATCATGAAAGTGGTAGTTTTGTTTGGGTTTATAAGTATGTTTGTGTGAGGGAATTGGATATGGTAGTTAAAGAATGTAAATGTAATGTTGTTAATGATGTTTATGATGTTTAATGAATGAAATTAAAGTATGGAAGTTGTGTATGTGGTTACTGCCAATTATGCTCAATTATACAAGAAATTGTTCTGATGATTTTGGTGGCTGAATTAGAGGTGTAAATGGATGTTTAGTGATGTGTTATTGGTAGTAGAAGTGATAGGAGTTAAGTTGAAGATGAAAGCTGGAAAATGGATATTGAATCTATTGTAATGTTTTGATCATAACTCATTGTGTAGGTAAGCAAATGAGTTGCGGTTTGTGCCCAATTAAACGTGAGCTTGTTGGCTACAATTTTGTGTCAAATAGGTGTTGTTAAATTGTAACTCTAAAAGGTCGAATTTTAGCATGAAAAATTACTGCTGATGGCTGGAATGCACAGTAACCGAACCACATAACCTAGAGTTTTGCTGATTTGTCTAAATTAATTTAGAAGGAATTAGGAAAAATGGTCTTCATGAAAGTTGAAGCATGTTAAGTTAGCTTTCCATTCCCACTTATTTTTCTATTTTTAGATCTGTATATTGGGAGATATGACCTGTTTACTATTGACTGGTTTTGAGCATTTTGATGAAACCTAGCCTAAGTGTAGATTTTGTGAGCATTCGGATTGGAAGCAATTTTAGCAATTTATGTGACTTGAATTTGTGTGAGTGATCTTAAAAGTTGTAGAGGAAGAAATGATCTTGAAAATGAATTATGGCATGTAATTTTTAGAGGTCAGATTTGAGAGTAATGAATTTGCAAAAACAGAACCTAAGCTAGGTCATGGATTTCTGATCATGGCAGAAACTTGCATAACAGTTTTGAAATTGTTAGAGGTTGAATTGGAATTTAGGTTCTTCATGAAAATTGAATTTTGAGATCTTATCTTTTGAGGGATATAAAGTAGTGAATTGTTTGACATTTGTGCTAGGAGATATACTGGTTGGGAATTTCTCGCTCAGATTGAGAAATTTCAGAGGCGATGCTTTAGTGAATTGTTTGACCTAGTTACGAGTGAATTTGATTTTAGGTTGTTCATGAAAGTTGTAGATAACATTGTGATCTTGATGAGCATATTTATTGTGTAATTTTGACTGAAGAGAATGAAAATTACTGAATTTACAAAATCTTGTCTCGTATTGAGTGACTTTGAGTGAGCAAGAGCTTTCATGGGGTTTTTGACACCCTTAGGGGTGGAATTACTTTGAATGGTCTAAATGAAACTTGTAGAGCTTTTCATGATCTTTCCAATGAGATGTGGTTTATAATTTCCTGAATTGAGTGCAAAGAGTTATGGGTGTTGGAAGTTTGGTTGGAAATCAGAAAAAAAAAAAAAAAGGAAATAAGGGTTATATATATATATATATATTAATTGTTTAATGTGAATTTTGTTTTCTTTCGTGAATAACTTTTCCGTCCGACTTCTGATTGACCTGATTCTTGAGGCATCGGATTCATAGAATATTTAATTTCATTTTCTGAGAGATTGGGAATTTTTGGACGTAAAATTAACGTGGTCCTAGTAAAGGTCTGTTTAGTCACTGTTTTAATTAATTGGGGACTTATAGAGGTCCGATTTGCGTACAGTCAGCGTCATTAGGTTTCTAATTTTTAGACGGATTTTATGATGGAAAAAAATGGGATTAGGGCCGGGAATATCATGAACATGCATTTTACACCTACATGTGCATCATTACTAGTTCGGATTGAACAATTAGTGATCGTTTTATTCTCTGATTCTTATAGAGGCCCAACTGAAACGTCGATCGACCGACATAACAGAGACTTTTCGGCATTAACTCGGAAGTAATAGGTGAGTAACCTAGTTGGTTTCTCAATCTATGTGTGTGTTTAATATTACGCATTGATGCCATGTGGAGTTAAGGAAGGATCTGTGTGTTTGATTTTGATTGATTTCAGACCAGGGGTGTCCGAAATGTTGAAAATGTGATATTGAAGTGCTAATGTGTGTAAATGACTGTGAATGCATCAATGCAATAAATTGAAAATATATATGATTGAAATACCGGACCGAAAGTCCGAAGAAATGGCAAATAGCATTGACATGTAAATGGGAATTGGAACATGTACATTGCATGCATAAAAGTATGATCAGATAAAGGCAGTTATGACCAGAGCAGCCACCGTATCAAGGCATATCACGCCCAACGTATATGAGAGCTTTCAGCTCAACGCACAGGACCGCAGGTCTAACGTATTCAGAGCCTCAGGCTCAATGAACCAGGGCTTCAAGCCCAATGTTTTCAGAGCCACTAGCTCAACGCAATGTGCCCGTCACTGGGACAATTCCAGGCGCACAGTCACAACAACAAAATGAAAATGAAAAGTGTCACATGTGCATTACATCTATAAATGATTGAATATGAATTGTGTTAAAGGCGAAATGCCTTACATTTGAGAAATGTGATTGTATGTATTATTTAGTAAATTGATTGAATATGCATGAATTGAGTGAACCATCGATGATGGTTTCTCATTGAGTTCGCAAACTCACCCAACATTGCAACTATTTTTCAAGAATTGAAGAGTATGATTACTGCAAGAAAGGCAGAGTTTGGCGTCGGGATCAGTCTCATGTCTGCATTTGAGTCATTCTGGTTATATGTGAAAATTTATATTTTTTTTGCAGATGAATATTGTTATTGTATTGAGCCCAAATTGGCTGTCAATCTATGTGTGTATGAATGGTTTTATGACTGAAATTGAAATTTGATTGAAAATGTTTTCGTATCGTGGCCCAAATTGTTTACCGATATCTGCGCACTCTATTGTTTTAAAAAATTTTCCAAGTTTTAAATTGATTTGACCGTTCTAGCATACTACCCTCGTGGGGCACGGGCTCGGATATCACCATCGATATCGGGTTCAGGTCTTGCGGGAGTGGGATGCTACATTTGTGGTATCAGAGCCCAACAATACGAATGTATTTGGGCACAGTCTGAAACATAGGTCAAGTTGCATGCATTCGGGTCGTGTCATTGCAGACCGTAGTAACTGATCCCCAGTTTGAGTCGCACTAGTAGAAATCCTACATGTGAACATGTGTTACGTGATTAAGTGTGAGAAAAGTGAGAAGGTATCAGAATGTGAACCCATGAAAGGGTATGAGCAATTGGGAAGGGAAAAAAGGAAACATCGATAATGAGAATTATAATGTACGGTGGTTAGAATGACTATGTTGGCCTAGACTGATTAAGGAAAGAATTGATATCAAACTGAGCCCCCTGATTATTGTGGCAATATTACGGCGATAGAAAAACAAACATGTCTAGAACTTGGAGAGGTCTTATTGTAGGTCTATGTGAAAGTAAATGATAAAGTAATTAGAGCTCTGACTGTATATGCGATGAAATGGGAAACATTACAACTGAGTAAAACGTAGATGGTCCGATCAGGTAGATATTGATTCACTATATTGCTGTTAGACATCAGTAGATATCATAGAGAGATGATGATAGTGAGATTGTAATAAGAGCAATATTGTACTGTAACGGTCTACCTAAAACTGAAAGAGTGCCTAGTAGGGTAAAAAAAAGTAGACATGGTGTGATAAAAGTGTACAGATAAATTGAAATGAACTCGTGAAACGGGTATGATTGTGAGCGCATAAGCTTGAGATTGAAATGGTTATGCGAATAATGTGCTAAGAGTTTGGAAACTAGTATCAGAAGATAGTAAGGAAAAAAGACAGACTGACAATTTCTCCTGATAGTGTATTGAAAAAAAATTCTGGATTGGTTGAATGTCTGAATATGGACATAGAAATGGGAAATGGATGGGTAAAGAGAGAGAGAGACAGTGTATGAGTATCTATATTTTTGTCGTGTTTGGGGCACATCCCCGAATGTACTAGTAATGTGAATACCCTATCGTGGATTGTTTCAGAAAATACAAAGATACGTAGCAATAACGCGATGACAGTATATAAGCCAAGTGGATGTGACCTTAAAAGGTCAAGCTGACACATTTATGATATAAGAAGAAAACGATGTGAAAAGAAGTACAATGACGAAAAGTAAAGAAAACAAGGATAAAGATAGTGAAACAATGAAAATGCTAATGAAACAAGGATAGTGATATATAAAGAGAGTTGTCGATTTACGTTGATTTACCGTTGGGAGTATATATCGATAGTGAGGTATTCATGATGCATGAAACCGATGTGACATATACATGGAAAGAATAGAGGAAATGGTCGATGACTTAGTTTCTATAAGTGTAAAGTTCATAATGGGTTAAAGCCGACATAAGAGGACTGGCATGCCCATGCCCGTATGGGAGAAAATGAAAATGATTATGGCATAAGTCCTCTATTCGAGGATTGGCATAAACGGAAATGAGTTTGTGGAATTCAATCGATAGATAATAATTGGCTTCCTGATAAGATGAAATGATTTACGTAATGTGTATAGGAAAGTATAAGGGTTAAAAAAAGTGTATCGCATCTCACCGAACCTAAGTGCAAGGAATGATTTAATCTTTCCAATTATGGCATAAAATTGTTCGATCAAATCGTGTATAGTTGAAATTGAGCTGAGATACTACGGATGCTTGAAAAGTAATTAAGGAAACGAGTTGGCTGATGAGAATTTGGTGAACAGGATAATGTCGATAGCAAGACTAATGGTCATGACAGGAACAAATCGAAAATATGTATGGACGAAATTAAAAGTGAAATTGAGTCATATCTCAAGAGGAGATTTAGGCATAACAAGTGAAAAATATACTACGAGGTTATCTCGCATTGTGTAACGGAATGTAACGATCCACCTACGTGAGTGGAATTTTAATTTGAGATGATTCTATTGCAATGTGAAGTGAATAGATCTCTATATGTGATGCAAAACCGTTGGAAATCTAGATTTGAAACGAAGAATAAAATAGTCTCGAATCAAGTGAAATACTCAAATGAAGTGGAATTTATGGAGGTCCAAGTACGAATGACTAGGTATTGGCATATGTCGATGTTAATGACAGGAAATCAATTGAAAAGAGAAAATTCGTAGAGACAAGAAGTCCTAAAGGAAAGTTGACAATGACGTGATGTAGTGTAATCTTCATAAAGGAATTGCAAATACACTAAATGTGGACTCAATGAAAAAGTTAAATGATGTATGGAAAAGTCAACAAGACTCTAATAGGGAATTATGCGAGGTAAGCAAATGGTAGTGACTATGATTATTGACGAAATGTGCTTGAAAGTGTTAAACAGTGAAAAGTTAAAAGAACTATGTGAATAATTGAGAAAGTTTATACTGATGATAAGCATACCCTTGGAGAGTGGGCAGTGTGTGATGAAATGAGACAATATGTTAAAATGGTATTAGATAAACTGACTCGACTTTAATAAATGGTATTGGTGTTATGATCGCAATTGTTTAAAGCCTTGGAGACTTTAGATTCCTATAAGAATACATAGTGTTAATTCGAGAAAAAAGGCGGGCATAAATGACTACTATACTGCTAATTCGAAATGAATGCATAATTACGCCTACTAAATTCAAATAGTGAATGATAATGTTGCAAGGAATGCACCAATTACAGATATAGGGATTTCCAAAGAAAGTCAAGTAGATTATGGGTAATTATGAAGTGTTTTTGGAAAATTGAGATACTAGATAAAGGTAAGAAAGGTTAAGAATGCAGGAGTTAAAGTGGTGAGTCCTATGATGAGTCTGAAAATGCGAGTGAAATCGGAAAAACAATATTGAATGATTCAAAGAAAAAGTATGCGTACCCGATAGAAAGTGATAGAACAAGAAAGTGAACAGTCGAAGCTAGACATTCTAGTAAGTATATGCGAAAAGTGAAATTGAATCACTAGGGGTATAGAATGACATGATTATAGATTCAAGTGATTATAGGTTGAATGTTCCACAGAAAAAGTGCTTAAGTGTTTTGGACTTCATAGGATTATGACCTTGTTATATAGTTTTGACTGAATGACTTTAGGGCTATTGGTGATCATAGAAAGGAATTGTACACGCTTATATTACACAGAAAAGTGCCTAACAAGAGTCAAAGACCAAAATTGAGTCGAGATACTTGTGATGAGTGAAACAAAGGAAAGTGACTTAGGAAACCGCATGGGTTAGTCAAGTGGATCAGATCGACAAATGAAATAGAATGAAATGCATATAGAACAATGAAGTGTCAAAAGAACACTGAATCTGGACTAGGAGTCAATGGAATATGAAGGATAAATGCGTTAGGTGGATTATCACCGATTATAGTGAAAAATAGAGATAAGTGCCACTGTGTCGGTACCAAAGGAAAGGAATGTGTCGCAGACGAGAGAAACTATGTTATTGTAAGTATCATAGTGACAAAGTGTACGCAGAATTGGCAAAAAGAGTATCAATGAAGTTATTGGAATAAGTTTATATATTGAGAAAAAGGTATTGGATAGATAAATCGTGATAAGTGAACAGGTTCGGAAATAATAAGTTGAATACAAGAAACGAACGCTTTATCGCGATCTTTTGGTAAAGGAATGATTGAGTGACTTAGTGTATAAGAATTGTAGGAACATATGATCACTGTCATCTAGAACCGTTGACTGAGAATTTCGAGGACGAAATTTTTATAAGGAGGGGGGAGTTGTACCATCCCACCCCCGACAGGAAGGGTAAAATAGTAAATTGACATAGGATGAGATTGATAGGGATTTATTAGTATCGTTCATGCATACTGGTACTAGTGAACAGTGAAATCTGTGCACATGAAATTATTGTACATGCATACATGACATTCCCGGTTTTTATGCCTAATGTAGTTTTACTGTGATTAATATGGTTCTTGTATTTGAAAAATTATTCGGATTGCGCCATTGAGTGTTTTACATTTTTAGGGATTTGTGAGAATTTTTGTGGAATTTTTCAGGTTATTTGCTCGGATCGGAAAATTTTTAACTGGCAAATTGAGTGAATTTTCGGTACTAAAAATGACTGTCCAATGACACTGGACCTTTAGACATATGATTTTAGGAGTTATGAACTTGGAGCCATGAGAATTTGGAGACAAATTGGACTAGAATTGAATTGTAATTGGAAGAAACCTTATAAGTGTTTAGAAATAAGACAAGTGGCAAGTGACAAGTAAATAAGACAAGTGGCAAGTGACACTTGTCACTTGCCCACTTTTGTCTTAAGTTTAATCTTTATTTAATTAACCTACTTTTGGAGAGCTTTCACGCCACTTCTCTTTAGAAGAGTGAAAATCCCTTTTTAATGCAAGTTTCCTCCTTCATCCGTAGCTCCTCTCCCCCTCTCTTTTTCGTTGGTTTTTCCATCCACCTAAACAAAAGCTTTCATTTGTTACTTACTTGCTCTCCTTTATACACACATAAATGCAAACCTAAGCCTTTCCTTGTGATAGTGATCATCGATGGTGGTGAGGGGCGTGAGGAAGTTGGTGAATTATCAAGAATCAAGATTTAAAGCTTGGTTAGGTGAGAATTTATGTTTGTATTTATTCTTATGGTAGTTAAAATCATTCATGGAGATCATTTATGCATTTAATTGATCATGAAAGTGGTAGTTTTGTTTGGGTTTACAAGTATGTTTGTGTGAGGGAATTGGATATGGTAGTTAAAGAATGTAAATGTAATGTTGTTAATGATGTTTATGATGTTTAATGAATGGAAATAAAGTATGGAAGTTGTGTACGTGGTTGCTGCCAATTATGCTCAATTATACAAGAAATTGTTGTGATGATTTTGGTGGCTGAATTAGAGGTGTAAATGGACGTTTAGTGATGTGTTATTGGTAGTAGAAGTGATAGGAGTTAAGTTGAAGATGAAAGCTGGAAAATGGATATTGAATCTATTGTAATGTTTTGATCATAACTCATTGTGTAGGTAAGCAAATGAGTTGCGGTTTGTGCCCAATTAAACGTGAGCTTGTTGGCTACAATTTTGTGTCAAATAGGTGTTGTTAAATTGTAACTCTAAAAGGTCGAATTTTAGCATGGAAAGTTACTGCTGATGGCTGGAATGCACAGTAACCGAACCACATAACCTAGAGTTTTGCTGATTTGTCTAAATTAATTTAGAAGGAATTAGGGAAAATGGTCTTCATGAAAGTTGAAGCATGTTAAGTTTGCTTTCCATTCCCACTTATTTTTCTATTTTTAGATATGTATATTGGGAGATATGACCTGTTTACTATTGACTGGTTTTGAGCATTTTGATGAAACCTAGCCTAAGTGTAGATTTTGTGAGCATTCGGATTGGAAGCAATTTTAGCAATTTATGTGACTTGAATTGGTGTGAGTGATCTTCTGAAAAGTTGTAGAGGAAGAAATGATCTTGAAAATTAATTATGGCATGTAATTTTTAGAGGTCAGATTTGAGAGTAATGAATTTGCAAAAACAGAACCTAAGCTAGGTCATGGATTGCTGATCATGGCAGAAACTTGCATAACAGTTTTGAAATTGTTAGAGGTTGAATTGGAATTTAGGTTCTTCATGAAAATTGAAGTCAGTTTGAGATCTTATCTTTTGAGGGATATAAAGTAGTGAATTGTTTGACATTTGTGCTAGGAGATATACTGGTTGGGAATTTACTGCTCAGATTGAGAAATTTCAGAGGGCAGATGCTTTAGTGAATTGTTTGACCTAGTTAGCAAGTGAATTTGATTTTAGGTTGTTCATGAAATTTGTAGATAACATTGTGATCTTGATGAGCATATTTATTATGTAATTTTTGACTGAAGAGAATGAAAATTACTGAATTTACAAAATACTGTACTGTATTGAGTGACTTTGAGTGAGCAGTAGCTTTCATGGGGTTTTTGACACCCTTAGGGGTGGAATTACTTTGAATGGTCTAAATGAAACTTGTAGAGCTTTTCATGATCTTTCCAATGAGATGTGGTTTATAATTTCCTGAATTGAGTGCAAAGAGAATGTAGTACTTGGTTTTGCTTAAGTATGAATTTCGAGGACGAAATTCTTTTAAGAGGGGGAGAAATGTTGGACCCCGAACCTTGAAGCGAAAATTAGAAATATGAAAATGAAAGTATATGAGTGTTGTGTATATAATTTGTGTTATAGATGAGGAAATGTGAATTATGTAAAGATATGAGTTGGGAAATCTTAAGTATGAATTATGGTTATATATGTGAGATCTTATGCAAAAGTAAGAGATTTTAGAATGACAAGATGCTATGGAAAGTAAGAAAACATATGCATTGAGGTTGAGATTGGGGTAAATTCCAAATCATGGTGAATTGTGATAAATGATATGTATTTAAGAAAGTGAAGTTAGGATGATTGTTAAATGTATATGTTGATTCAAGGGAAAATTAAGGAATGATTGAAATAGAATTGGCCAAAGTTTCCTTCTATGAAGTTGTAGCTTACCCTTTTATCTTTCCAACGAGACTAAGTATGCGAGATTTCGAGATCGGAGTTAAGAGTTATAGTTGATCCAAGTTATGATGTTATTTGAGTTAGATGTTAGTGACAGCTATGATGAATGTTTGAAAGTTGAGGTTTTGATGAACCAATTTAGTTGAGATTTGAAAAGTTCATGAATTTAAATTGTTGCTTGAAGTGTTATGAAGTGTTTAAGTATTTGAATAAGTGAATATGTGAAGATTATAAGAGTATGTGATGGTAGTTTGAATGGGAGAAGCATAGGAAAAAGATTGAAGAAGTTGTGAAAATTAGCATGTTCGTTAAACGGACATGGGAGTCCGTTTAACGGACAGCTACGGGTCAAAAGGACCCCTTGTTATGTATATGTCCGTTAGGCAGACACGGGTGTCCGTTTAACGGACTTTCTCGGAAGGTTTGGTACTGTTTTGGCCGTGCGTGTCCGTTAAACGGACATGCCTGTCCGTTTAACGGACAGCTACGGGTCACCTTAGGAAATTCGTATTTTTCACCTATTTTGAGGCCCAATCTTGCTTCAAGGCCTCTAATACGAGTTGTAGATATTGACCTTATCTTTCAAATGGCACTAGAAAGATGTCATTTGGATATTTTTAGAGAAAGTTATGGCATTTTCTCCAAAAGAGTTTCAAATGGATTTAGAGTTTGAGCATGGGTTAATGTTTTGATCATAACTCACTCATCCGACCTCAGATTGAGGCGATTCTTGAAGCATTGAATTCATAACACATGTGTCCTTCTCTCAATGAAAAATTTGCATCAATTGGAGTCAAATTGAAAATTTTTGATTGAATCTCATGAAAATCGGAATGATTTGTTCTCTTCCGATCTTGCAATCCTTCTTTCATTATCCGACCTTGTCAAGTCATTTGCTTATATCTTTTCCGTCCGACATCTGAATGACTCGGTTGTTGAAGCGTTGGATTCCTAAGACAATGAAGTTCATGATTATGTGAAAATTATAAATTTAAGAGATTTAATTGAGCAAGATTAATTGAATCAAAGTGAAACAGGAAAGTTTATGAACATAGTTCAGTATTTTACGATTTTGGGATCTGTAGAGATCCGATTGAAGCGATGTTTGAGGCATAATAAAGTTAATACATGGGGCTACAATTTTTATGAAGAAATGAAAATTCATTTTAGCCCTTAAGAATGTTTATTTGTGGAAGGAAGTGAATTCTAGAAGCTGTGTTAGTAAAATGATATGTCCGACATGTTTGGACTATAACTTTTGATATAGTGCTCCTAATTGGACGATTCTTGAGGCATTATGAAGCTAAGACATAGAGACACAATTCTCTAGAAGGAATTTTTTGCAAATTCCTTCATTTAGATGTGAGAATAATTGTCCAAAAGTAAGCATGACTCAAGGCAACATTCAGGGGCAAATTGGGAAGTTGACTTAAGGAGTAAAGTTTAAAGGCATACGAGGAAGGGCATTTGGGTCTTTAACACCCATTTTAATGACATGGCAAGTATTAAAGGAGTAGGGGGTCGTGGGTTTTAGAAGCAATATACGAAAATTCTAGAAAAAGAAGAAGAAAGAAGAAGAAGGTAGAGAGAAGGGGAAATATCGTAGAGAAGAAGGAGAAGGAGGAAGATGAAGCTAGGGCTTTTGTTTTGGGAGGATCCAAGCTTAGTTTTTCATTGATTCATGAAGGAGAAACATGGAAGGAAGTAAGAGCTTCAGCTTAAGTCAAGAAATTTCGAAATTCAAGAAGAGAAAGGTAAGAGTAAAGTTTTGATTTTTGAGTTTTTCTTGAGTTTATGGATGATTTGACTTAAGATTGAGGTGGGCTTGTGAATTATTAAGTTATGTTGGTGTTTTTCATCTTAAATTATGTTTCATTTTGAATTAAAAGTTCTAAGGGTTATACAAGTGGATAAGAGTTGGAGATTTTAGAAGTTCTTGGTTTAGTTATCATGGATTTAGCATGGGTTTGTTGATTATGGAAACAATTTTGAGATTTATGATGGTTATGATAATGGATTTGGGTTGACTATGGCTTAGGTGATTTTAAGTTGGAAGAGAGAGTGAAGTAAAGAGCAAGTTGAAGCTTTGGACAAGAGAAGGCATGGAATTAAAGGTGGGTGATATGTTTATTTCTCAAATTATGAACAATTCTAATTGTTGGTTTTATAAGATATGGTTTTACCAATGATTGAACCAATTGCATTTAAAAAGGTTTATAAAATTTGAACATCATTGTTTTGAAATGATTTATGAAAATTTCCGCAATGGTTCGGACGATTTCTCTATAAATGACTTGAACTGTCTATTAAATGGATTTTGAAGTTAAATTGTTAAAGATGACATATACATTGAGTTTCATGTGTTTTATTGATTAGTAAGTTGAGTATGTGAATTAGTGTGATATGTGAATGATTGTGTGATATTATGAATGGTTGACATCATGTTGATTTTGACATTACATGAAAAATGGAATTTCTGAAAATGTGCCTTCGGGCAATATAAGTTTTCAAGCATGAATACGTGTTACATGGGTTTGGTTAGGTCCTTCATGTGGAGTCAGTGCACTGGTCTCATTTTTTAAAGCCTTCTCCCGGCTGCCCGCTAGTAGCATAGGAGCTCCGTTTTTAAACTCCCCATGTGTTTCACAGCTGCTCATGACCGCTTACGGGAATGTGCAGTACGTCCTATTTTACGGACCGATCCAAACCGATTGATGTGTTGTAGTAAATGATATTATTTGAAATGTGGTGCATTTATATGTGATGTGATCCATGTGTTGCATTTATACTCATAAATTTGTAAAAAGGTTTGGGATTTTCCAATGATGATGGTTTGAAAGCAGTTTATAAATGTTTATGAAAGATTTTGGAAAGTAAAGAGTTTTTGGAAAGTAAACCCTTCACTGTTTTCAATCAACGAAAAGTAAGGTTTGAAAATACTGTTGCTTATCATTTGTTTAATAAACATGTTATCCACGAGCTTTCGAGCTCACCCCCTTTCATCCCCATCTCTAGGTATTCGAGCAGGAGATTGGATGAAAGACGTCAAGACATCAGTATTTGTGCATGTGTTTGTAAATTGTGTAGTTTTGGTATATGAGTATTGGGATTGAGGTATGGCTTGAAATGCCATTAGAATATTGTAAGCAGTTAGTTCATAATGTATTTTGGGTTTATGCAATTGTATAAGAACGTGAATCATGGAATTGAAAATGTATTGGTTTTGGATTGTGTTGCTTTGTTTTGTACATTAAGGAAATTGAATTATAAATGTATTTTAAGATATATTTATATGGATATGGATGAGTGTACTGAATGATGGATATGAGTCTGAATGTGATGATTTTGAATTGTTATGAAAATGACTCGAAGAGTTTTAGAATTTAGGTTTGCGTTTCTGCCGAAATCCCAGACAGAGGGTCCGGTGGATATGATGTATGTGAATTTGTCTGGAATCTATAGAAGTGAATTTTACACCGTGCAGGTTTGGGTTATGTCTAAGTGCAGCTGTTATGCTGCCGGATTTTATATGGCAATATAGGGATAAGTGAAATTATGTATGGATTTATGAACTTATTGATATGAGTATGAGATTATTATGGTAAAGAGTAAGACTATGATGAATAAGAAGAATAAAACAACTGGCGATTAATATAAGTTTAAGGCTTAGTCCAAGTATGATAGATGTAAAGCATGCTTAAGAAAGCAAAAAAGAAAAAAAAAAGTACATCGACTTTCGGATAGGTCAAGTCATAAGGGTTTCCAACGCAACAAGTTTTCTATTTTTCACGCTACGGATGTCGGGATTTGCAATTTCAGTTTCCATCGATTTATTTGCTTCGCACTTGTATTCGATTTGTATTCGATCCTATTTGCTTCGCATTTGTTTCATTTCATTTGATTTGAATTCCGATTTCATTGATTAGACTCTTTTGTTTCGTTTCGTTTCGGATTCATTTTAAGAGCGATCATATGCAGTAAAGCAGTGGGATTCAAGTATGAGGTTTTAAGCAGTTAGGGTCTGGTCTCCGGGTCGGGTTCCAACAACTGTCTTCTGCTTACAATCCAGTCGGGCATTGTATTTCTCCAACTTATCCATACCCAGTATCACATCTAATCCTCGCATCTTCAGTGGCATCAGATCTACCACTAGAAGTCCTCCACCAATACTAAGCTCACATCCTCTAAACACCTGACTAATCATAATGTGTTGACTAATCGAAGTACTCACCATCAGCGGAGTATCCAACGGACTCGCAACCCCATCACACACAGGTCTACTCAACGACACAAACGAGTGAGTAGAACATGGATCAATCAACACAAGCACATCATCAGCAAATAAGTGAGCCATACCAGTGACAACATCTGGAGCGGCCTTTGCATCCTCCCGCGTCATAGCAAACACTGGTGGCACTGCGCCTCTCGGTCTCCGGGAAGACTCGCCTCTTGGCAAAGATCGAACCGCCACCTCTGTCAAGTCCTCGACCCACGCCTCTGTCCTCCTCGGAGTTTGCATCTGGCCTCTCTCTTGTCGTAGAGGCTGAGGACACTCTCTGGCCCTGTGTCCCTTCTGTCCACAGTTGAAACATGCTCCCGTCAATCTATAACACTCCCCACCCTGAAAATTACCACAGTGCTCACACTTAGGGACGGATGACCTATCCCCATCTCCCCTCCTACTGCCACCCACCGTTAAGGCTTGGTGAGAAACAATAGAAGTCCGCATCGGCCTAGGTCGGCTCGCACCATTGCTCCTCTCCTCTGACTGGACTGGGAAGCTCCTAGCACTCCTGTCTGGCATAGGAGTACTAGTGCTACCTCCTCTCCTTGACTGCTCTCTGCCCTTTCTCTTCTTGTTCACAGCACTCTTGATATTTTCTATGTTCTCTACCCTCAAAGCTGCTTCAACTAGCTGCTAGAAGTCGCCAAAATTCTGTACAATTACCTTCTCCCGGATAGCCAAATGTAGTCCCGACTCAAATCGACGACATCTGGCAGCCTCACTCAGCATCAAGTCTGAAGCATACCAGGATAACTATATGAACCGGCGCTCATACTCGCTCACCATCATCTCCCTCTGAGTGAGACTAAGGAACTCCCTCTGCTTCTGCTGAATATAAACTTCTGATAGATATTTCTTCTTGAAAGCAGCCACAAAATCCTGCCATGCCAACCCTATCGGCCTCACGTGGATCGCCTCAAGACAGCCTCCCACCAATGCAGAGCATCACCACAAGCAAGCTCATGGCATACACCACTCGCCATCCTCCTCGCAATCCATCCGATCCAAAGACCGCTCGTCCTCCGCAACCATGTCTCAGCTTCCTCAGGATCCGCTGTCCCAAAGAAGTCAACTACTCCATACTTCCTCAGCTTGTCGAACTGTTTTTCCCTCTTAACTGGGGCCGGAGCAGAAGGCTGTGACATCTGACCCATAGCCTGAACAAATGTCTGGGTGAAGGCCTGAAACATCCTCGGATCCAAAGGAGGCACTTGCTCCTGCATAGCTGGTGACTCCTGAGTCGGCGACGGAATGGGCTCACTACCTAGCCCTACTGAAGCCTTAGCATTCCCTGGGGCTACGGACTCGTCAATCCTCTCCTCTCTAGTCGGAGAGTCAGGTGCAGCAGATCCTTGCATAACTCCTCGTGTCCTTCTACGAGGCGGCATCGTACTCCTTCAAATGGAAACACTAAGGATTAGCTATGTGGTAATCTACATGTATGCATTATATGCATGCCACTTAAGACAATCAAGTAATGCAACAAATAATCATAGATCACACAATCCTATTATGCATTCTATGCCGAGGACACCTAAACCTAGGCGCTCTGATACCAAACATGTTGGGCTCGGGCCCCGTAAGTCCATATCCCGAGGCGGCCCTTCGGGCTGCGCCGGCGACGGGCGCCCAAATACCGTCGGACCCGATCCCAACATTTATACATATACATAGACATATACATAAGTCGATCATAATTCACATATAATCATTCTCATACAATCCAGTACTTACACATGCATCTAAATATGACTTAAACTCATGCCATTAGTATTCAAAATCGTACGAAATACATGACAAAGTTTCAATCCAAAATACATGAAATATGCTTCATGAGAGTATGCTCAGAGGGCCAACCAAAATACGAACTTATAAAAAAGCTCCTAATTAACTCGAAGTTTCCGATGCCTTGCAAGTTCAAAGATCGTCCTGCTCTACACCTGAGGAGGGAAAAATAATGGGTTGAGCTACACAACTCAGTGGCTAATATAATTATAGCCATCGGCAACTAGCACAAATCCCAGCATATGAATGTATATATATATACCTATATAAACATCAATTCAAGCACTCATAGGTTAATCAAGCAATGTTCGCATCCAATATAATTAATTCAATTCATAATTATGTCACAGAATATGCTTCACACAATGAACAATTCACATATGCAATGCACATCACAATGGCTCGAGGGTTCCATGGAAACAAAAGGGAGAAACCGAAGTTTACATCCTGAGCGAAATGAGTCCATTCGGATCTCATAGGCCACAAGCGGGCAGCCGGGAGAAGGCTCTTGTCTACATGCACGTGACGAACGAAATGGTTCCACTCTCGCCCAAACAAAAGCATATAATCATGCTCATAATCATTTTGTCATATGATATTCTTTCCTTTAGTCAAAATGTCGTGACCGAAGTCGAGGCATAACATGCTCAAAATCAAAATGTCATGCTACCCATTTCCATGATTCTTTCAAAATATATGAAATCAAATCATTCAATTCATCACATTTAACATGCATCATCTACAATATATATTCATACATATGCAAGAATTTGCCTAATCACACAATAACTATAAGTATATTACCCACCTAAGATCGCTCAAGTAGTCGACTCACTGGTGTCCTTCCTCTTGCGATGAAATCGGGTCAGCTTGGTTTCCTAAAACAACCAAGTTTCCATCCAATCAATATCCACATAAAATAATCAAAGCTTGGAAAGCCAAAATAAAGCATTAAAAGTCTACATCCGACTTCCTCATAAAATTCTGAACCCTTACAGACTAATTCCGAACTTCCCTTCTTCACAAAACTTGTAGCCCTTGATCTCTAGTTCACAATGAATCCAAAATCACCTCAATCGGGCATCTACACTAAAAGATATGCCCAAAATACCAAAAATCTCATTTTCGGATAAAAAGGGGGCTCGCCGCGACGTCTGAGCGCTCACCGCGGCGAACGAATCATGCTCGCCGCGGCGTGCACACGTCGCGACGTCCACGACAATTTCACAAGTCGCGGCGAATAAATATTTACACGTCGCGACGTGTCTCTCCTTCCTCGCACGCCGCGGCGTGTTCATACACACGTCGCGACGTCTGGGTCGAGAAACCGACCCTGAACTCTAGTTTTCCAGTTTTTCTCACTTCAGTCCTTTCCCAAGCACAAATGCAACACAACCAAACTATAGATCAAGACTTATACTACATTTCTAACCCATTCTAACCTTCAAATCCATCACAAACACATCAACCCAAAGAAATCTCTACATTTATGCCCTAAAACCCTAAAACCTTCGATTCTCACGGATTCAGCATTCTCTAGGTTTAAATCCAACCAAAACAAGGTTAAACAAAGCATAACGCATCTTAAACACTTGAATCATCGAAATCGCTGAAATCGTAAGACTCTCTTTTCTCTTCTCTCCTCCCTCACTAAACAACTTCTCTTTCCTCTTCTCCTTTCTTTCTTTCCTTTCTTTTCCTTCTTTATTTCCTTCTAATGACCTATTTAAGTCAAAGGAAACACATAGACCATTATACCCCTTCTTGCAAAGCTTAAATCTGTATAACTCAAGCAATATTCCCAAACCCTCAAACATTTCATTTCCTTTAATTCCCATTTAAACCACATCATAACAAATTAAGCTCAATTAAACCGATTTTATTCACTAATACTCCCAAGTTAATCAAATTAGGGCATAATCACTCAATTATCACAATTCATACTGAATAATATCATATATAAAAATTCGGGGTCTAACATGATGCGTTACTAGACGCCAATCTTGATCTATGATTATAAATTGTTTAATTAGAGAATTAAAGATAAATTAAAAGGAGTTTTAATTTATCTAATTTTATTATGAATTAGAATTATAATTTATAATCATTGTCAACATATTTGGGAACCTAATGGGTCACACATATAATGGGTTGAAGAGAGTAAAGTTAATTTAATCAAGTTGGACTTGATTATGAAGTTTGAGAAACTTTAAGATTAAATATGAGATATTTAATAAATAAGGATCAATATGAGATATTGATTCTTATATAGGCATAATTGGTATTTAATTAGAGTTATTTGTAATTCTAATTAAAGTTTAATTGAAATTAGTATTAATTTCAATTAAATTACTAAAACGTCTAAAGCTTATTATAAATAGGCTTGAGCTCTATGGAGCTAGCACTTCATGCTTAACTCTCCTTGTAAAAGTTATAGAGTTCTCTCAACCTGTTCTGTGGATACCATTAAAGGCCGAACACTTGTGCGGCTACAGTGGTTAAGATGGATCGGTTTCAGAAACGATTTGAGGGATGCATCAAAATAAAGACCAAGCTTCGGAATAAGGTACGAATTAAATTTCCGCTTTATTTTAATTCGTGTTAATCATTTTATAGAATTAAATAGATCTTGGTTTTCGATAAATCAAAAGTCACAAAAAAATTTTGTGATTATTTCGCTACGATCGGATCAGATCCCGACCTGATTTCTCAACACTTCTCAAAAAATTAAATTTTCACTTAGAGCAGAGTTCACATCTGCATCTGTGTCAGTATACGTGGAAAGCTTGTTATTGCTGGGATTGAGTTTTTGTGTTTTATGTTTGATATGTGGAAAGAGTTATCTCGGCTTACTTCTAACTATATCCCTAAATTGAAGCTGATTATTTGTTGAGACCCAATCCGGTGACCGGATCCCAACCGAAAAACGGTAACGAAGAACGCAATGGCGGAACGAATCAAACAGATAATCGAATAACAAAAATGCAAAAGCAAAAGGGAAAGTTGAAACGAATCAAAGTAGACAAACGAATGGACGGAAATCATACATCGAAAGTATCGAACAGTCAAAACGAGAAAGAATCGAATAATCAAATCGGACAACAAAATGCGGAACCAAATCACAAAGGCAGATCGAATTCAAAACATACAAACAGAGTAATTGAACTGAACAATTATCCGACATCTGGTAACAAATAACAGAGAAATACGATCGCGTTGGAAACCCTAAGACTAACCAATCCGAAATCGGTATAAATTTTTTTTTCCATTTTTTTCAATCTCATACAAAGCCATACTCCTTTCCAATTTGGAATTCATCAATTCCATAATCTCAATCAAAAATTCAAATCATAATATTTCTCTTATACAATTATACAAATCCCATATATTCATATTACTTCTACCAAAATTTCGGCAACATAACGGCTGCCTTATATTAAACCCAAAACCTGCAAAGGTTTAAAAACACTTCTATAATCCCAATCAAAATTCAGAATCATCGGACTCTCCCATCCGGAATCCAAAACATCAGTAAACGCAAATATATACCTAACACTTCCATAATCCTCAATTCAATATACCAATCTCATAATGCAATCGAATTCCCAAATCAATTATAAATATATATTCCAGAATCACACACAATTTCATATACAAATTCCAAAATCATTTACAATTATAGATCTCAAATCCGTATATAATTTCCTCATTCATATACCTCAACTCAATTATACACAATGTCATACTCTCATACATTCTGAAATGACTGCTTGTCATACATTAATGGACAATTACAGACTTATACACAAAGATGCAAAAGCGAAACTACACATCTTGACATCCTTTCACCCGATCTCCTGCTCGAATACCTGGAGATGGGGATGAAAGGGGAGATGAGCACAAAGCTCGTGGATAATATGTTTATAAATTGAAAAATAAGCGAAAACATATTTGCAAAAACCTTTGTCATTTATTTCAGAAGTTTCACGTTAGAAAGATTTGGCAAATCCGTTATTTCTCAAACTTTTCAAAGCATTGCCAAATAATTACGATAAATTTTCGGCTGAAAATCCACAATAGTTTATTTCTCAAAAATTTCCACATTTCTTTCACATGTCATGAACAAAGTCGATATTTCTTAAACATTTTCAAAATATGCAATGCATTACACTTAGAAACAAAAACAAAACACATAATGTATCAAATGGTCTGGTTCGGTCCAAAACAGAATGTACTGCACATTCCTGCATAGAGGTCCTATGCAGCCGTGAACGGAACATACTATACTTTCCCGCATAGTTGTCCAGTGTAGCCGTGACTTATGGGAGTCCAAAATCGGAGCTTCATGCCATTAACTGGCAGCCGGGGGAAAGCTTTAAAAATAGACAAGTGTGCACTTGTCCCACTTATGGGACCTGACCAAACCCACATAACATATAATCGAAAAAGAAATTTCAGATTGCACGAAGGCACTTTTCGAAAATCTTGATTTTCAACTTTTTCAAATCACATATTCATATCGTGTCAATACTTGACACATTCACATATCACATCAATTCATATAGCAATCACATTCAATCTCAATTTATCAATTTAATCACATATAAATCAAAATCATAACAATGAATGCAATAATTTTCTTTAAAACATATATCAAACATATATGAACTCATAAAGCATATTGCTCAAATTTTTCAAATAATTCGAAAACATGATTTTTATAAATCTTGTATTTTCTAAAAAATCATTTCTAAATTATCTTTCGAAATCATAATTTTCAAACGTTTACATAAACAATAATTTCTTAAAATTAAACACATGCTTAACTTAAAATTCAATAAATAAACATGCTACCCACCTCGAATCGATGCTAGAAGCTCGTCCTTAGCTTCAATTTGATCATTGCTTCTTTCTTTCTTCCAATTTAACATTACCTAAGCCATAGTCATCCAAATTCAACATCATAAATAACATAATCCTTAAAATTGATATCATAATTCATAAACTCATACTAATTTCAAGATATCTAAATCACGATTTTCTAAAATCCCCAAATCCCAAAATTGGGCATAACCCTAATTCTCAAAAATCCGAAATCAAACAATTTCAACCATACTATCTCCAAAATTGACCTTAGGGAACATAATCCCATGACAATTCCAAGCTATCTAAATCAAAAACTCATCAATATCCACAAATTACAATTTCCAAATTCTTACCTCATTCTTCACCAATTTTCGGATTTCTTGGCTCATATTGGGGCTCTCGTCATCCTCCACGTTTTTACTTCATGAAGAACCATCAAAATCACACTTAAAACCCAACAAAAATTGTGACCTAGCTTCTTCTTCTTCTCTCATCCGAAACACTCTTCTTCTCTCTTCTCTCTCTTTCTCTTCTTTCTTTTCTTCTCTTGTTGTTTTTCTGTCTAAGTGTCGTGCATTCTCTCCTTATATATACTAAAGTCCATTCTTCTTATTTACCAAAATGCCATTAATGAGTGCATAATGTCCAATTTACCCTTACATGTAAGCCTTATAACATAACAGTTTAAGTGATCTTCCAACAATGTCCTTCCTAAAAACTGACACATTCACTCCTTACTTCGATCAGGTAAATGAAACCATTTGACAAAACTTTCTTTTAGAGAAATGTACCTCTATTTCTTATGAATCTATCGCTTCAATAATAAGATCGATCGGAGCTCTATAGCTCAAGATATCTCCAAAATACTGAAGTCTATTCAGACCCTTACAAAACCGAGACTAAATACTACACCTAACTTTAATCCCGAAATTAAAAGTCTTAGAGGCTAAATTGTCGATGGCTCCTTCAGATAAATTGTAGATCCATGTCTCTAGTTCAATTTTCAAGAAGAATCAGATCGATCGGAGCTCTATAGCTCAAAATATCTCCAAAATACTGAAGTCTGTTCAGACCATTACAAAACCAAGACTGAACACTACACCTAACTTCAATCTAGAAATTGAAAGTCTTAGAGGCTAAATTGTCGATCAGCTCCTTCAGATAAATTGTAGATCCATTTCTCTAGTTTAATTTTCAAGAAGAATCAGATCAATCAGAGCTCTATATCTCAAGATATCTCTAAAATACCGAACAATGTTTAGACTTTTTCCACTGGTCAGCTCACTTTAATCTGGTCGATCTTTCTCCATTTAATGTCAAAACCAATCAATTAGGTATGGAAAGATAGAAAAATGTCATAGAAATCTAACGCTTCAAAAATCGGGTCGATAGGAGGTCGGACGAAGAAGTTATGACCAAAAGAGCGGGGCGAGGTCGGGTCGACCGATCGCTCAGCCAGGCGATCGATCGTCCAGCCAAGGGACCGACCGCCTAGCACTAGTGAGCGCTGGGCGCGCGATCGGTCGCCCGCATGGGCGATCGCCCAGGTGCCCACGCATGGGCTCTCGGGGATCGCCCAGCCTGGCGCGCGACTGACGTGCCCAAGCTGACCGAGCAGAAATTCAAACAAACACCTTATCTTAAAACCTTCATAACTTTTGACCCCGAATTCCAAATTTGACAAACTTGGTGTCTATGGAAAAATAAAAGACCGATCTACGATTTTCATGAAGGACTTAATAATAAGTTCGGTCTCTAAAGAGGTCAAAAAGTCCCTCAAAGGTGACTGGTCGATCAGCTTCACACTAAACAACATCAGAACTTCCAAAAATCATAACTTTCTACTCCCTTGTCCAAAATTTTCGTGCTTTATATCAATAGAAAGATAAAAACAAGCTCTACAATATTTATGAAGAACTCACAAACAAATTCAGCCTCTAGCTAAGTCAATTTTTTCAATCAAAGTTTCTGTCCTGCTAGAACTCACCCAAACACTAGCCCCGATATCAAAAAATTGCATATTTTATGGTGTTAGAAATCTGAAAACATAAGATATAACTTTCATTAAGATCACTTTCTCCAATTCAAACCACATCAATACGGCGCTTGGCCTCAAAACACGATATACACAATCCTACACTTAGAGCATTTTCAAAACCAAAACAAAATACACTTAACTTCGAAAAATCATAACTTTCACTCCCGACATCGAAAAATATCAAACTTTATGGCGACAGAAAGCTCTCAACATAAGCTACAAGTTTTAAGAAGACCACTTTCTTAAATTAAGCCTAAATCAAAAAGTCAACTATCTATCTCCAAAAAGTCAATTTTCTTAATTCTTCAAATTCTCATACTTTCACTATTTATTTCATGCTTTTCAACTCCATTTCAATCAACCCATTCACTTTAACTTTCATAACTCATACAACTCTACTCAAATCTTAAAGTCATCAAAACCAATCACTTCATTTCTCATCAATTTCCTTTAAGCACAATAACATTTATAACACAATATTTATACAAACACACTCATTTAATTTCATTTAATATTTCTAAATTCTACTCAAATACCGGGGTCCAACATTATTTATGTTGATACTATATTTTTAGTTTACAAAGAAATCACAAAAATGAATTAAATTCTGAACATTTTTTTTGTTTCTACGGTTAAGGCATTTTATTGTTGCTTGTGATCTTGTGTTGTCTACTGTGTTGTGTTCTCAAGAATTTATTATGTTTGTGGTTTCTCACCAGGGGCTTCTATCATACTTACTAAGTTAGCGATGGAAGCTGGATTGCCTAATGGTGTCTTAAATATTGTCCATAGGACCAATGTATGCACTTACTTTCCAATCTGCTTATGCTTATTCATGTTCTCTCTCTTTTTTGGCTTTGTTGGCATTTTTTAGGTCATGTCAAGAAAGAAGAAGTTGAATCTACAATTGATTTAGCTTTGACCTTTGATTTGAACCACGTTTATGAATCAAAATACTTATGATTGAGGTTTACCTCCACTAGAATGACAAGATTGTCATTCTATTTAATGTTGGATCGAAAAAAGAAAGCATGTCATATTTAGAGAACTGGTAGATTTCAAAACTTTTAGAAATCTTATTTACAGTGGAAGCAATATATCCAAATCATCATGTCAATCTATACATGATACGGTATAAGGATAATAATAAACATAAACAAGATAGTGATATTACCGACTCCTTCGCTACAACTTCAATTTCTCGTTGTGTTATCCTCTGCTTCTTCTTGTATCCAAAGCCTTTACTTTTGAATCCTTTTCTTTGTCAATCTATCCTCTCCTTGTTGTTGTATCCTCAACCAATTTGATTTACCTCTTGTTCTTCTAGGACAACTTGGTTAACAAAATCCATTGGTGGGAAAGGAGAAGAAATGTTTGGAGGAGATTTTCTTAGAAGAAATGAACCAAAAATGAGACTCTTCTCTTGCAAATTTCGACTCACTCATGCATGAAAGGAGAGAGAGAGTCAAACCATTCAAGAACACTTTCTTACACACTCAATTTCGGTTATGCATGGAATGGAAGAAGAGAATAGCATCCAATGCATCATTTCTTACTTTAATCAATCATCAAGTAGCCCAGAAATGAGTTCTTTAATACAATGAATGCTAATAGGTTATATGCTAACATTAAAAGATAACCATTAAACCATTTAATAGTAAGTTCATAACTCCATTAATGATGATAAACCATAATAAAGACCATCTTTATTTAGCAATTTAATGTCAAATGTGTAGCTACACAATCAATCTATTAAAACCAAAATTGTTACTCCTTTCTTTAAAAAATTTGTTTTAATATAATTAATCTAATCAATTACATTAAACCAAAGTCTAGCACATTTCTATATGAACATTTAGACTTCTAATTAACCATTAATTAGTGCAAGCCCAACATTCAATGGGTTTCTAAAACCTCCATTTATATTTCTTACTTAGCTTGATAACCTTTCTTGAAGCCAAGTGGGGAATCTTATTGGACTTTGATAATTCAAGCTCCAATAAGCCTATAATTAATTTAATCTCATTAGAATTAATTCTAGCTTATTAACTAAATGTCATTCCGCTAAAGACAATTAGTTGAACTCTTGAATTATTAAATATTATGAAAATACATATTTTATATACCACCCCACTCCAGCAAGACATGTACCCGACATCCTAAGGGATATTCGAGTTCGTGCCCCATGAGGGTAGTATGCTAGAGCACTTAATCATTCAAAACTCAGTACAAATTTTTTTGAATACAATCAAAATATGCAAAAATCGATAATCAATTCGGGCCCACTTTATTCGTAAACTTTTTTAGTCATAACAATACAATCAACAAAATTTTGATAGTCATTTGGGGCCCATTACAAATAGAAAATATTTTTAGTCATAATGACATTATATTACAACATAAATCCATTTGTATACACATGGTAGAAAAATTTCAAAACCCATTATTTATACAAAAATCACGGAATACAAATTTGTACAAAAATAAGAAAATACAAAATGTAGACGCGAACTGATCCTGACCCCTATCTTTCACTTGCATGCAGTAGGTATACTCTCATTGCCTAACGGGGTATTCTTTTGAGTCCTAAAAAATATTTGCAAATTTTGGATGAATTTTGCGAACTCAATGAGTAACCATCATCGATAACTCACCCAATCACGTAACATATAATTTACATCATTTTACATTTCACACTTCATATTCAATACAATTTAATCACTCATATTATGCATATGCAGTACACATGAGACCCACTTTCCATTTGTTACTTTGTTGTGACCGAGTGCCTAAATTGTCTTTTATCTATTAGATATCGGGCTCATTACTAATTGTCCCTTATTCGATGGGGATAGAGCTCATATTACATAGTGAGCCTTAGGCTCGTAATCACTTTTTGAGCTCGAGGCTCATTGTACACTTTGAGCTTTAAGCTCTGATCGGTGACTACTCAGGTTACAACTGCCATTATATTTCATGTATTGATGAAATGGAATGCATCAATCACATTTGCACATTCCCATTTAATCACATTCCCATATCATCGAACCTTAATCCGGCACTTAACATTAAAATTGATAATCACATTTTTTCTTACATGCAAATGCACATTCAGAACACATTTAACAATCAAATTATGTACACATACTTCATCTCATTCATATACAAGCAGCACTTCAATATCCCAATCAAACATCACAATCATTGGACCTTCATTGTCTAGAATCAACAATCAAGACACATTCATTTGATCATTCAACAATTAATTAATTCAAAATTTCAAACAAAAACAAACAATAAAATGAGACCATCTAGGCCTACTCACAATACGCTCCAGTTTTGCATTTACTTCCAATTCTGAAAACGTTTGAATGTGAACGTTTATCCTGCACATCATAATTATGCAATATACACGTTGCACACACATTAATAACTTTACACAATTATAAGCATTTATTCATGCACAACTGTGTATATGGACTATGTACAATGCATGTTCAATGACAATACTGGGTAATTTATCCATTAGTGTTATCACAAAATTAGTCTCATATCAAGACTCCTATAAATATAATTTATACTTAGGTTTATACCTCACTTGAACCATTAAAAACATAATTTATGTTCTTCCATCCGATACCCTTAATTTGATTCAATCAATATTTTTTCAATTCAGTATATAAGGCTATAAACTTTTATGGTGAGGCAGAAAATTTGTTAAGAATCTATTGATCCAAGAATCACTCCAATTGAAGGTCGGATGACAAAGTGATGGCTAAAAGAATCAAACAAGGTTCTGTCCTCAATCATATTGAACTTTTTTCTTTTGGGGCAATTAGCATAACTTTCACTATAGGTATTAGATCAAGGTCATTCTTAGATGGTTTGAAATAGGACTTATAGTTCTATAACTTTCATGAAGACCTTGAAGATAGATTCTATCATCTACTAGGTGAAAATTGGACCAGACGATACGAAATGAACAGCACACAGAAGCTGTTTTATAATTAGCATAACTTTCTCTATAGATATCAGATTGAGGTGTTCTTTAGATGATTTTGAATAATACTTCAATATATACAACTTTTATGAAGACTTTAAAGGATCGTCTATAGGGTCAAAAATGGGACCAGACAATACAAAATGAACAGTACATAGAAGTAGTTTTACAATTAGCATAACTTTCTCTAGAGATATTGGATTGAGATGTTCTTTGAATGATTTTGAAGAAGACTTCAAGATCTACAACTTTCATGAAGACCTTGAAGACAAATTCAATCATCTACAAGGTCAAAAATGGGACCAGACAATAGGATTAGATGAACAGTGCACCAGACGATATGACGTCATCAAACAATATGTCCTCACCAGACGATACGTCCTCACCAGAAGAAACCTCCTCACCAAATGATACGTCCTCACCAGACGAAGCATCCTCACTAGATGGTACGTCCTCACCAGACAACATGTCATCAGTAGACGATACGTTTACCAGACAATATGTCCTACACTCCTGAGTATCTCCACTTATAAGGACTATAACTTTTGACTCCAATATCTAAAAATTTCATACTATATACCGTTGGAAAGCTAGAAAGATAAGCTAAAATTTTCTAGAAGACAACTTTGTCTAATTAACCAAAATCAATACAATTTAGTCAAGGAAGTTCGGATCAAACTTTTGCCTCTCTTTATCTTTTCTTTATTGCATTCACAGCCAACTTCTCTACGTGTCTTTCTTCACTAAATTCAACACTTCAATTTTTATTTCTAGTTTTTCCACTCCATTTTCGTTCAAATAATTCACTACAAATTCACGATACCCATAGATATGAAATTTTACTCAAATTTCTCAAAATCATCCAAATCCAAATATCAGTTATTCATCTTCCTCACATTCTGCATTTCACTATTCTCTGCATTTCAACCTATTTGTACATTCTCTATTTTTCTTCTCAACTTTCATTTTAGACAATTTTTTTCTGATCTCCAAACATCATCATACAACTATTCTCCACTCTAATCTTATTCTTGTTCATCTTTAATAACTCTCAAAATATTGGTGTATATACGTATACAGATATGCACAGTGAAAACAGAGTCCTTATTTCTGTTTTCTTCAAAAAGTTTCTACACCTAGTTATACATGTTTTCTAAGATCTTTCAACTTCAAAAATTATTTTAGCACCATCTCACAACATTTTTATCATCAAGTCTGAAAAATCAACACTTGTTGTATACTCTGGTTTTTCACTCACGTTTTTAGCATATATACATTTTCATTTTATAACTTCAACATATAACTAACATGATGCATGTTTCATCTTATGTAATAATGAAAAATCATTAAAAAAACTTACTTGTATAAAGCTCCAAAACCTTCGAGATCACATAAACCATAGCCTTCCCATAATACCCGATCATCAATAATCAAGAGTTGTAGGATTAGGTATTTCAGTTATAGTGAAGAAGATAACAAAAAAAAGATGGTGAGTGAAAAGTGAGAGAAAACTTTCTTTGTGAGGGTGAGAGATCTTTCTGAAAGAATGAAGCTTCCAGAGGATGAAGGAAAATCCCGAAGAAGATATTTTTAAGACAGGAACAAACAATAGATGGATCTTTTATGTTTAAGAGAATAAGTGTTTAAGAATTGGACACTTGTCCATTTCTTTAAGACCTTGGTTAGTTCCTAACTAACTAGTTCTTATTGAACTAGTTCCCAAACTTTCATCCTTTCATTACAATTATCTCCAATTTGTCTCTAATTTTCACAACCATTATCTCAAAATTCTAAAGTTGACTCCCAAATTTTTCTTCAATATCATTACACTCATCTCTATTTTCCATACATCAATTTACTTGCCAAGTGGCACTTTTTCTAGTCCAATAATAATTAAAATTTTCTAGAATTATTCCTATTACAATAATATCCCACAATTTTTGGACATTATTCCAATAATTTACCAAAATTCAAAAAATAACTATTACACTTACCAATTAAATTTCCAATACAATAGATTCACAATTCTCAACAATATCACATTACAATTCAACTATACCCAGAATGTCAATGACTGCATGTACAGTCATTTTCATATACAATGATTCAATATTCATGTGCATGAGCATATCACATAATGTATAAGCATGAAACACATTTATAATCTCTCAATGAATCTCTCACATTTACAATTTTAACCTTAACATGGGTAACGGGATGTTATATTTTATATCTAATTGTAAACCCTATTTAGAACCTTATTATAGCTATCTGCATAATAAAGGATAAAATTACCGTTTTGCCCTTATGTTGATTTTTCCTTCTAGATCTCTCGTTTTACTTTATCTAGTGATTAACACATAATATCTCATCTTGGTGTTAAGACTTGATGGGTAGCTAGTCCATCAAACTACCGGCATCAGTTTAATCACCAAATCTCCTTAAAATATCTAGAAATGATGATATTACTATAAACCCTTTATTTGAGTGAATGTTCTCTGATACATGTTTCAATTAATAATTCCAACATGTAAACACTAGATTAATACTCTGTAAAAATCCATTCCGATCATATCAAGAATTATAATGAAACATATAAGAGTTCACCACTCATCAAGATTGTGGTTCATAATAAGCGAATGCTTAAGTTGTATGTTTTAAGATTAAAGTAACGGCCCACTTTATTCTTAAAAACATACTTGATTCCAGATTCATTTAATAGTGTCATTATCGATAGTCAACTACTATCGTGATATGAAACCTATCATTCCCTTGAAATAAACTCATTTACTTACACGGAGATAAATCATAACACTACAGTCTAAACCATAATCAAGCAACCAACTTGATTATTCAACTGTGAATCCATTAATTTAGATTCTAATAATATACATGTTTACCATATATCTCTATGTATATGTATATTACTTACAAAAGAATCTTGATACCTTATGACTAAATATATAATGCTCATTAAAACCAAACTCTTTTATTTTATTAATAATAAATATTTTCATTACAAAACTGTAACTGAAGAAGATTAAGGTACATGTAAATACACTTGCTTTCTAGGGTACTATATTTATATAACTCCAACATTTAAGAGACAAGTTTGCCATTCTATTTAAGGCTGGAGTCAATTTTTTCACACAGCTCAAAACGATAACTCAACAATGGAAGATTTGCCAGGGGTAGTGGAGTATCTCTGGTAATGCCAACTTCACATAAGTTATAGTGATCATAGCCTACTTATAGTAAACTATCATCTTCAACTGGCTTCAAATAAAATCCAAGTTTCATGTCCCACCTTTCTTTTCATCAAACATTGCTCAGTGCTTTGATAAATATTTCAGTATTTTGATTTTCAATTTCGAAATAAATTAGAAGTACATAGTTCTGCATTCTGTGTTGCTTAGCAAGATGGACACTCTGATATTGTTTATTGTTTATTGTTTATTCCTATTGAGTGTTATCTATCTATTCGGTCTTTTCTTCAAAATTTTGACTTTTCAATTTTTAAGATTTTCCTCTTCTTCTTCTACGTGCTTACAAATACCTCACAAGTAATTATCTTTTTTGTAGTATATTGCTCACAGTTCATTCATAACAATTTGTTGTTTCACCAAAGCATTTATTGATGGTTAGTTTTGCTTTCTTAGGAATGAATAGAGTAGTTATGTTCCAATTCTTGGTTGTGTAATAAATATTCTTTTCATGAGGTTTACTAATTTCTCATGATTTGTGTGCATCTATATCTTTTGTGTTGAAGTTGCTTTAGGTTTGACATATTTATGATTCTTTCATAGGAATACGTGGAATTGAGTTCATTTGGAATTTTAAGCAGGTAATTTGAACTTTGAAGGCATATATTCACCAAAAGTTTAGGTGAATTCATTATGTTTCGGTTATCTCCCCGAAGAAACCATAGATCAAATGGATTCAAGGTAAAACATGCTTTGAAGATTTGTCTTCTCATTGGTGTTTGCATCTGACTGCTTTACCCAGTCAAGCATTCCCGCATAAGAAAGCAGCATATGAGGATAATGTAAAGAATGAGAATGAAGATAACATAGGAATTGCAGGTGTGGATGATGAGATTCATGATCATTTCCATGATACAATAGAACAAGGTGCAGAGCACAATGGAGATAAGATGGGAGAGAGCAAAGAGAATGTCAATGAAGAGACAGAGAGGGATGAGAGCAAAGAGAATGTTCACGAAGATAGTAATTCTGAAAGGGGTACAGGGGATGACAACAATAAAGGTGATCGTATAGAGAGTAAAGAGACCTACAATGAAGAAATTACGGGAAGCAATAATCAAGAGATGAACAAGAACACAAGTGAACAAAAGAAGATTGTGGGAGAGAATCAGGAGACAAAAATGTTAAACATAGCATGTGAAGTTTTCTTCTATGTTTGCCTGTCTATATATTGTTTAACAGTCCCCGATTCTTCCATTTTTTTGTATGTTAAGTGACAAATTGAAGAACGTTAATTGTTATGAGATGTTATCTACTGTAATCAGTCAAGCAATGCTATTAGCTGAAAAGAGTGTAATCTTAACACCAGCTAATTTGCATTATGGTCTTTACTTTTAACATTTTCTTTCCCTTCTCAAGCCCAATAGGATTAGGATGACTCAAGATGAACACTTTCTCCACCTGTAAAATGTCCAATATAAAAGGTGAATTAGGTGAGTTGTTGTAATAGAGCACATTAACATACCCAAATTGTTAGATGTACCTCCTTAACTAGTGTATTTGTGTTAAGCAATTCAATATCATTAACTGTTTGTTTGGTTAGCGTCTTCAACATGCAGAGACGAGACAAGACGGAACAGAACAAGACTGAACAGAACAAGAATTGAAGATAGTGAGATGTTTGATTACGGTGGACAGAACAGAGAAAATTGTCTTCGTCTTGAAGACATAAATGTGTTTGATTGCAGGGGACATAATAAAAAACAGTGTTAATAATAGAAATGCTCCTGTAGTATAATAAAAAGAGTTGATGTAATTCATTGATTATTTTATAATTATATCAATATTTATTTTACAATATTTAATTATGTTATTATTAACTTGTAACTCTAATAAAATTTCAGTTATTGTGACTATTGTTATTAATAATAATAATAATAATAATATTATTATTATTATTATTATTATTATTATTATTATTATTATTATTATTATTATTATTATTATTATTATTATAATAAATTTTGTACCTATTATGACTAGTATTTGTTATTGTTATTAATTTTAGTATCATATTTGTTATACAAAATTAATTATATTATTATAATGAATATTATTATTATTATTATTATTATTGTTATTATTAGTAAGATTTATTATAAATTTTGTAATAACAATAGCATTAATAATTATTAGTATTATTAATTATTGTAATTGTTTATTATTATTAATTATTATATATAATTTTGTACTTACTATAATTATTGGAATTATTATTATTATAAATATTATACATAATTAATTATCTTCTTCTTCTTCTCCTTCTTATGATTATTACATAATTAATTATCTTCTTCTCCTTCTTCCGATTATTATTATTATTATCATCATCATCATCATCATCATCATCATAATAATAATAATAAATATTAATATTATTAGTTTATAATTATACAAAATTAATTATCTTCTTCTTATTATGATTATTATTATAAACATCAGTTAGGACAAAATAATTTCATAACACATCTAAACATTAATAAAATTAATTACATAATAGATTCAAATAACTTCGACAACCAAGAAGTTTTAATACATAATAATTTAAATAAACATCTAAGCATTCATGATTTTAATTAATAATAACAGCAACGGGTGTATCCGCTGGGCTTGGCTCAGACAATGGCTCAGCATGAGGTGGTGAAGCTGCCGGTGCATCTCCTTCATTTTCAGCAGACCACAAATCGAAAGCAAAGAAGATCCCCAAATCTCTGGCGAAGTTGGGTCAGATTTCTCAATTTTGGAGCATGCACATTCTGCACTGTTACCAAAAAAAAATGTACATTAGAACAGAACATAAGCTCTACCTAACCAATTGTTGAGTAGTCTACATCCAAATCAAACTCAACATATGATTACTAAATTTTCCAGATATCATGGTCCTCTTTAACACGAAGGTATTTTCAAGTAGTTAACAAGTTTGAAGATGTGGTATGACACTGTCATTACACAACTTCTAACGTGTAAAGATGATCATACAATGTTCTAGTGTAAAAGGTTGGAAGGCCAAATTAGTTATTATCATCTCTACATTAATCTCAGTTTGTAATTTATAGGATCTGAAAAGGCGACTCAATACTTAATTCAATTCTCAACCTAACCTTTAACGCCCAAATTAGTCTCTGCTCCAAATTAATAGGATCATATTATGTTTCTAATATAACAAGACAAGGCAGTGATTTTTATCAAATTAAGTTGCAAATGTCTTAAAATAGAAAATTGGTACAATACATAATCATGAAGTGGTGAATACTATGTACAATTAACCACTTTGACCCATTACTGATATAAAATCGTGGTCGGGTCGGCTATATTTGGGCCCGAGCTCAATCACGAAGGCCAATCGGTCAGTCCTATACTCATCGTTTAACCCGGGCTTGATTCACACATTCATGGCCCATTAGCAGAAGGAAACTCCCACGCAAACACGTATTTGCCTAAACCTACCGCAAAATCGTATATAAGGTATAATTCTCCCATAATTCGTATGCGATCATAACCTAATTCGCTTTCTCCGAATTTATCAATCCTTCCTACACCAAAAGCTTACTTGAGCGTCGGAGAGGCTAATCGGGTTGTCACCCCAACGAGCCTTCCTTGTTTTGCGTGTATATTCACGGCGCGTTCATCATGTAAGGTGAAGACGATGGATTTCAATGGAACGCACCGCTCAGCCGAAATCCGCAGAACTAATTGGCGCCCACCGTGGGGCCCAACTTCCGCACCACGCCTGAACCACGCAGATAAGCGGTAGCGGCGATGAATCCGACATAATCGCTGCTATTGCGGCTCGGCGATGTAACGTATCGGTTTGCGATTACTGCATTCGCCGCCGCACCACACATCTCCCGCACGAGTCTTCCAACTTAACGATCGATCGCGGCCTCGAAGCCTTGAGCAAGAAGAACAGAGCGTGGCCGTGGAGGATAACGTTATGCACTATGCAACCTCAATCTCCAAAGACCGATTAGGTGCAGATCCTCCTCCGTCCACACACGCCTGGCCCGAAGCAGATGAAAGAGGTAATGAGTTGGTGATTCGCCAGATATTGCGATCAGAACCAAAGACAAGAATGCCATCCGTGCGACCGGCCGCCGACAATTCAGCCTAACAACCGATCACGCCAGATGAAACCCTAGAAAAAATCGGGGATGATCGGACTCACGTAACTACGAAGCTCATTCAGACGCCTGACGGCGCAATACAACTCTCCTTCATTCCGGACATTTTGGATAGCCTCCGAGCACCGGCGCAAAGATACCGACCCCTGAGAAATACACCGGGAAGACCGACCCTTTGGACTACATGCAGCACTTCCAGTCCATGATGAGCCTACACTGTGTCCCGGATGCTATTCAGTGTAAGGCCTTCTGCACGGCTTTCCAAGAAGGAGCTCGGCGATGGTTCAACAACCTACCCCCGGGCTGTATCACATGTTTCGAGGACTTCAGGTCGCTCTTCCTGAATCAGTTCGCCACTAGTAAGCGACCGCAGAAGACGGCTTTGGAGGTGATGCAACTCACCCAAGGAAGGAATGAGAGTTTACGGGAGTTCATCACTCGGTTCAACAACGAGGCGATCGGTACCCGATCTCACCGCCTTCGCCTATGCTAGCCTCACTTATGAGCAATACGAGGGACGAGAAGTTCAAGAAGTCGTTAGCCCTCGATCAACCTCGCTCGGTTCAGGAAATAAGAAGCCGGACGGATAGGTATATTCAAACGAAGAAGTGCTGAAAACACGAGACGTCGGACGGAAGATCGCTTCACCAATGATAGGGCGGCAACCCGCATGCAAAAAAGCCACCGAATCGAAAAGGCCGACCGATCGACAAGGATATCGCCAAGAGTTCACCCCGCTAAACAGGTCGTATGCTGAAGTACTGGCGGCCGTTAGAGCAGACGGGGAAACTATCAAAGAGCCCGAAAGAATGAAGACCCCGTACAAGGACAGGAACCCCAATTTATACTGTCGTTTTCACAGAGAGGTCGGTCATGATACGGAAAACTGCTGGCGGTTGAAAAAAGAGATTGAGCTCCTCATTCAAAAGGGGAGGTTAGGTCGATTCGTGAAACACGAACGAAACGCCGATCGCAGGACCGGGCGGTCGGACTACAGGCGCTCACCCCCGAGACAGAACGATAGGAATGATGGGGGTAGGCAGAGCACGAATACAGATAACCGCCGAGAAAACAGAGGGCGGTCAAGGGAAAGAAACGATGGAAATGCCGAACAGCAAAATGACCGACCGACCGGAGTTATTAACACGATATTTGGTGGAAATGCAGCAGGGGGATCCACCGTTAAAGGCAGAAAACGATACGCCAAACAGGTCGGCGACGACACTCCCATCAAAAAACCGAAGGAGAACGACGGAATGATCTCTTTCAATGAGTCGGACCTAAATGGAGTACATTGCCCTCACGATGACGCCCTCGTCGTAAATCTCAACATGGACGGTTACGAGGTGAAGCGGGTGATGATTGACACGGGCAGTTCGGTCGACTTGCTATACTATGAAGCCTTCAAGCAAATGGGGGTACCCGAAGAGCGGCTATTACCTACGGACGGCCCCATCAAAGGAATAACAAGCCAAGATACCCGTCGCCGGGTCTATCTGAAAGTGAAGTTTGGTAGTAAACCATGCCGATAGAAAGGGACGGAGTTCCTAATCGTAAAGTTCGAGGGGCATACAATGCAATAATTAGAGAGCTACTCAAAACGCCTCGGATCGGTCGTCTCCATATACTACTAAAGTTATGAAGTTCCGACGCCCATGGAACTCGAGTCGTCAGGTCGCAGAAATCGCCGGAATGTTACTTGTAAACCAAGACCCTAGAAGGGCGGTAGTCTTGTGAGCTCTCTTGGACGTGAGAGCCGACGAAGAGACGGACAGGATGAATCCAGTGGAAGAGACGCAACGGGTCATACTGGATGAAGCCGACCCCTCCAATTTCACAAATCTAGGTTCCAAGCTACAGAAGAACCTAGCTAGAGAAATCACCGATTGTTTAGTGGAAAACAGATCGGTTTTAAGTACCGAGCGACATGCCCGACATTTCTGACAACAGCATGTCACTCCCTCGGATTCGGCATGATCGCAAGCCGATCGATGAAGAAGCGATGGCATAGTAAGGAGCGCCAGGGGGTGATCGGGAAGGAAGTACAGAAGTTGCTTGAAGCGGGGTTCATAAGAGAAGTCAAATACCCCGAATGGCTCGCTAACGTGGTCTTAGTAAAAAGAAGAACGGAAATGGAGGATGTGTATAGACTTCATCGATCTCAACAAAGCATGTCCAAAAGATGTTCCTATTGTCAAGATCGACCGGTTAGTAGATTCTACCTCGTAGGCACGAATCGCCGGCTTCCGGGCGCTTTCTCGCTATCATCGATCCGATGAGTCTAGAAGACGAAGAAAAGACCGCTTCATAACCGACCAAGGCACATATCGCTACTGTAATGCCCTTCGCTTGAAGAACGCGGGCGACGTATCAACGGCTCATCATGGAGGTCTTTAAAAATAGATCGATTCGATTCGATTGAAGCATACGTAGATGATATGGTGGTCAAAAGTACGACGCCGAGGAGCATGTGGAAGATCTCAAGAAGTCTTCCGGACCACGAATAAATTTCAGATGAAGCTAAACCCGAAAAATGTGTGTTCGGGTGGCATCCGAAAATTCACAGGGTTTATGATCACTTTCGGGGAATCGAGGCTAATCCAGAAAAGATCGAGGCCATCATACAGATGCCTTCGCCACAATGTTTGAAGGATGTTCAGATATTGACCGGTCGGATAGTCTCACGAAAGGTGTTCATTTCAGTTAGGGGATAAGTGCCTCCCATTTTCAAAGTCTTGAGGAAAGCGAATGTGACTCAATTCGATGGCCGACGAGTGTAACAAGCTTTCCAACACTTGAAGCGTAGATTGTCTAGCCCGCCTATCCCGCAAAGCCGGTGAGACGGAGAGAACTCAGTGTTATACTTAGCGTTACCGAGGGTCGATCAACACAGTACTAATTGGTCGGAGGAATGAACAACACCCTATCTACTACGTTAGCAAAGTGTTAACCGGACCGGAAACACGATACACGCCTATAGAGAAGCTGGCCCTCTCCTTGATAACAGCAGCTCGGAAGCTGAGGCCTTATTTCCAAAGTCACACCATCGAGGTATGGACCGACCAGCCCCTCAGGCAGTGCCTTCAAAAGTCCAAACCTCGTGTCTACCGATTAAGTGGGCGAGAACGGGTGAATTTGACATACAATACAAGCCCCGCACAACTATTAAGGCACAAATACTAGCAGACTTCATCGCGGAGATGAGCCACCCAAGCTCGGAGGACGAGCAGTTCCCCGCCTGGAGCCTATTTGTCGATGGCTCGTCCAATGCCGAGGGATGCGGAGCAGGAGTTGTACTGATCAGCCCGAACATGGAAGAAAAAGTATAATCGCCCGACTAGAATTCAAAGCCTCCAATAACGAGGCGGAATATGAGGCCTTGATAATGCCGCTCCAACTCGCCAAGGAGATGGAAGTGAAGCACCTAAAGATATACAAAGATGATAGCTGTGGTAGTCGGTCAAGTTACGGGCATTACGAGGCCAAAGGAACCACATGATCAAATACCGAGTTAGTCAAGCGAATCGAGCAATTTGGACGAAGACTCGATCAATGTAATAGAACGAGCTCGTAATGCCAAGGCGATCGCTCTCCAAAATGGCTTCCACCGTGATGCCAAAAACAATATTCAGTCGAACGATCGGATCGGCTAGCATTCGTAAGACCGAGGAAGTTCTCAAAGTAAATTCGATCAACCGGCCGATGTAACCGATCATGCGGTACCTTTTGGAAGGAAGACAACCGGAAGACGAATTAGCGACCAAGAAATTAAGGATAAAGGCAATTAAATACACGGTTGTCAATGACTCTCTATATAGCGGTCTTACGACCGGCGCTCCTTCGATGTCTGAATGAAGAAGAAGCCGAGCAGGCAATGGCCGAAGTCCACGAAGGGATGTGCAGAAATCACGTAGGAGGCGTAATGTCGCTCACGGCTGATCGAACAAGGCTACTACCGCCGACGATGAGAAGAGATCACAAGAGAGGGTCGACCGATCTGAAGCTCGCCGGAAAAATAACAATCTGTCTCACCACCAACCGAGAGGATGAAAATTGTAAGTCACCCTATCCCTTTCGCCCAATGGGGAATGGATATCTCGAGGCCTTTCCTCTCGGTCCCGACAAAAGAAATTTTGATAGTAGCGATAGAATATTTTACTAAGTGGGTGGAAGCGTAATCTGTTGCTACAATCACCGAGGGAAGGTTGAAAACTTTGTGAAGAAAAATATACTTTGTCGCTCGGATGCCCATGGTATTGGTTACAGATAATGGTGGCGGTTTGACAACGCCAAGTTCGAGACTTCATGACCGATCAAGATCAAGCTACAATCGACCTCGATAGCCCATCCAAAGCAACGGTCTCATGGAGAACACCAATAAAAGATAATGAACATACGAAGAAGCGCTGGATGGCCGAAAGACACAGGTGGAAGAAGTAGATGAAGTTTTGTGGGCATATAGAACCACACCGAACGGAGCCACGGGAAACTCCATTCGAATGACCTTGGGCGGAAGCCACGGTTCCATAAGCGGCATTGCACAATCGAGGTGTCGGCCTCTGAAGAAGAGCGGAATGATGAAGCCCGCAGAGCGAGCTCATTCTCCTTAGCGAGGATAGAAAAGGGCAGCCACTGCTCAGAGGCCATCGCAAAAGGCGACTGTGTTCTATAATGTAAGGTCAAACCGAGCAATGTAAAGGTAGGTGGATACGTCCCACGAAAAGCCGAGGCGGCCGGAAAACATCCCGAAAAACTTCAGGCGGATGTGGGAAGGACCCTATCGAGTGGTTAAACAAGTCGGCACGGTTCCTACATCCTAAGCGATGAGAAAGGGAAGATTCTACCGAGGCCTTGGAACTCCCAGAATTTGAAGGCTTTCTACCAATAGATAAGTTATATTTTTGTCAATTCTTCCTTATTATTCTCTTTTGTATACATGTGGGTACCTTTTTTCTGTCCCTGCCAGACAGATTTTTTAATGGCCCACGCCCTCGTTATCATTAATAAAGGGGTTACAAATTTCTTGGCAATTAAGAGTTAGATTATACGAGGCCAAAAGTAGAAAGTCCAATCAATCATCGCTCGGCATTCTCCATTGACCGACTACGGTCGGTCGGGTCGCCAGGACGAGATCCCTGGGTCCCTCGCCATCGCCATTGCTCGGTATGCCATCGCTCGGCATTCTCCATTGACCGACTACGGTCGATCGGGTCGCCAGGACGAGATCCCTGGGTCCCTTGCCATCGTCATTGCTCGGTATGCCATCGCTCGGCATTCTCCATTGACCGACTACGGTCGGTCGGGTCGCCAGGACGAGATCCCTGGGTCCCTCGCCATCGCCATTACTCGGTATGCCATCGCTCGGCATTCTCCATTGATCGACTACGGTCGGTCGGGTCGCCAGGACGAGATCCCTGGTTCCCTCGCCATCGCCATTGCTCGGTATGCCATCGCTCGGCATTCTCCATATACCGACTACGGTCGATCAGGTCACCGAGACGAGATCCTCGGGACCCTCGCCATTACTCGGTACGCCATCATGCGACATCTCCATAGATCGATCATGGTCGACCCGATTGGCCGGTTAAACTACGAGCAACTTTAAAACTCAACATATATCTAAGGTAAAGAGCATAAATACGGAAAAATAACAAATGAAGCAAACGTAAAGTCCATTGATTTTAATTAGCCACGTCACAAGCCCACCAGTGAGCACTACAATCGGGAGAAGGGGGCTATGAACAGCCGAAGGAGAAGGAGAAGGAGAATTCTCGGGGGAAACCTCGGGAGCCGGCAGAAAAGACGAGGTAGAAGCGGGAACCAAGGGAGCAGCAGGAGAAACATCTTCATAAAGCCCTTCCTCCCCTGAGATCGTCACAATGGGGGTAGCAGGACCCGGGGAAACGACCGAAGGAACATCATGAGGGAGCTCTTCCTCTTCGGAGCTGAGATCTAGCCTCCCATCTGGAACATCGACCGGTTCCCCCTCGACTTTCTTTATGATCCCCTCCAAAGAAAGCCCGAAAGCTTGAGGAATAAGCGGTTCGGCATAGTCTTCAAAAGAAGGGCATGCCACCCCCTCAGGAGTATAGAGCTCGTGGCCCCTCTTCAAAATCGAAAGGGCCACCTCGCAGGCGAGCTCTAAACTCTCTTCGTACAAGAACCGCCTCTTCCATCTCTTAATGGCCTCGATCCGCGCTCCCGCACGAGCACCGCACCTCCATGAAGGTTCTCTCCGCCTGTCTCTCTCGTCACAAATAAATGGCGATCTGGCGACACTTTCTTGATCTCCTCTCGCCCTCACCGTTTTCCTCCACTCCTCGTTCTCTTTCTCCCTCTTCCCCTCTACCTCGGCCAGTCGAGCCGTCAAAGCTCCCACCTCCCTCTCCTGGGCCGACTTCTCCTCCTCAAGAGATGCGTTTTTAGCCTGAAGGAGGTCCCTCCCCTCCTTCACCTCTGCCAGCTCACCCTTCAAGCCCTTCATCTGATCATGGAGATCCTGAACCTCCTGGTCCAGAGTCTCCAAACGCAAAGACCGGCAAAAGACATTGTCGCAGCCCAGCGTACCAAGACTGCATTTAGCCGGGAACCCAACTCTGTTTCCCTTCTTCTCCATAAACCCCTCGTCCGTGGGGAGTAACCTCTCAGAAGGTGGCGGGACACCTCGAGGTCGCCGAGTTCGCCCTGCCCAATTTAATGGCAGGCTCCCACTGCCCAAGGCTCACGGCCTGTGCCTTCTCTTTCCCCTTTTTCTGTTTACTCACCCCGGCTTCACCGGCCTGGCGGGGTGGACGGTCACCCAATCGAACCAACCTCTTCCTTTTAAGAGGAGGGCCCGCGTCCTCCTCCTCCTCTACCACTGGAACAATATTTAGTGGCTCCGACGCCACAGGAAGATCCCCGGCAGGAGGAGCACCCACTGGCGCAGACAAGGAGACCAACCCCATAGACAAAGCGAGGCCCTCACCGGTCTCCGCCTCACTCCCCTTCTTCCCAGAGGCCTGCTTCCTTGACGTGGAAGTTTGGGTGGGCATCCTCACCATGGCTGCACAATAATTAAATTGAGTTAGAAAACAAAATTGATATAAGTTCAAAATTAATACAATCACGAGGAGTCAAACGGACGAGGCGGTTTCCTCCCTCAGCCCGCTAATCCGTGGAGGGGGATCGACGAGGAACGAAGCGGCCGAGGCCCCCCTGGGATACCCCTGAATGAGCCTGGCAAAATCGTATCTGCCGAGCTCCTTGATACGACGAACCACCTCCCACTCCTCCTTGCTGAGGGACAAGGTCGACGAATCATTCCACTGCTCGGCCAAAGGATACCTCCACGGTCGGCACTCGGAGGAAGATCCGGGGGACTTCACGAAGAAATACTTCGTCCGCCAGGAAGAAATTTTTGAGGGTGTCCTGGCCGGGCGATACCGAGCATCTCGATATTGAAGAAAGGGGATTCCAGCCCCTGAGCTCGGATTGTGGCTCATCCTTAGGAAATGGCGTAGAATGCCGACGGTAGGCAGATGGCCGAACTGGTGGCATAGCAGCGCCAACCCATTTATGAACCTCCAACTGTTCGGAGGAATCTGACTCGGCAATAACCCGAACAGGGCGCACACCTCGTCCACAATCGGGGCGTACGGGAGCCTCAGGCCGCCCACTGAGAAAAAGCTCCCGGAGACGGCGAAGTATCCACTAAAGTTGCTGTGGATCCGCTCATGCTTCAAGGCCAATCGGGGCCCCCAAGCCGTTGGGATATTATACTTGATGCACAACTGCTCAACTCCCCAACAATCATCGACGATGCGCCTTAAGCGGCAACTCCACAACTAAACCGTCCTTCCTCTCTCTCATCGACACTTCCTCCATACCTCCGACCATGCTCCCGTAACTACCCGTGGACATGATTATCAAGAAAAGCATTAAAAGAATGGAGAGGAATGAAGAACAAAAGAACGTACCTATTTAGAAAGAAGTAGGTAAATCGGACGGCGAAATAAAAGAAGTTTCGGAGAACCGCGAATGATTTGAGAGCAAGTGAAAGCAAAATACGAATTACAGCACGAGAGCAAAAGGTAAAAACTGTCACGGCTCGTCATCTATGCGTATTTATAGGGGAAGGCGGTAGGAACCTAGAAAGTGACCAAATCGATCTACGACGCTGGCGGCGAAAATCCGGCGATCTCGGACACGCGCGAGATCTCGAGGAGAATCAGGGATATTCAAGATCGAAACGACACGACCAGTCGGAAGGACGTACGAGACAGCTGGGTAACGGTTACAAAGACGATACACTTCAGATTCTGAAAGCTGTCAAACAGCACGCGCCGTCTACATCAAATGCCTCACACGCTCACCAATGATAACCAACTGATCCGTCTCCGCACAAGCTGTCACGCAATAAGTGCCAAAGACCGATCAGTTGGGGCCATCAGCCGACCTATTCTCGAACGAACAGTTATACCCGACAGGTCGGTATCCGAGCAATTACACCAACCGGTCAAGATCCGAAAGCGATCATGCGCAATGCAATCGACATCCGTCGGTTGAATCATTCGACCAGTTGAAACTGCCGAGCTGTCCCATGAACGAGCTACAAGGCCAATGACCGACCGATTAACCACATGACGAGCTATCCTGCTTACGAGCTATGAAGCCACAGGTGAGCAACGTCCCAACATACTCCCTCGACCCTTCTCTTCGCTCAGACTCGAGGAGTAGGGGGGCTTATGGTCGGGTCGGCTATATTTGGGCCCGAGCTCAACCACGAAGGCCAATCGGTCAGTCCTATACTCATCGCTTAACCCGGCTTGATTCACATTCATGGCCCATTAGCGTATGAAACTCCCATGCAAACACGTATTTGCCTAAACCTAGCTGCAAAATCGTATATAAGGTATAATTCTCCCATAATTCAGGTATGTGATCATAACCTAATTCGTTTTCTCTGAATTTATCAATCCTTCCTACACCAAAAGCTTACTTGAGCGTCGGAGAGGCTAATCGGGTTGTCACCCCCGACGAGCCTTCCTTGTTTTGCAGGTATATTCACGACGCGTTCATCACAGAAGGTACTACACCAAAAGCTTACTTGAGCGTCGGAGAGGCTAATCGGGTTGTCACCCCCGACGAGCCTTCCTTGTTTTACAGGTATATTCACGGCGCGTTCATCACAGAAGGTAAAAGACGATGGATTTCAATAAAAACGCACCGTTCAGCCAGAATCCGGCAGAACCAAATCGGACACAATCAAAACCAGTATTGTATAATTAAGTGTCAAAAACTAAAGACTTTTGTAATCACTTTAATACTACAAGTTGGTAAAAATAAGAACGTGTTCATCTTATACCCAGGAAGAGCTACGGCAATTATGTTTCTCCTATCCTATACATCAGTAATTAACTCAAGTGCCAACATATAGTCCACGACTATTTGCAGTTGGCCCGTACGAGTATCTCCTTTCTCCGCAAGCTAACCACTTTTCCAACTCTAAACTGTTATCTACATATGAGCAAAAAAACGTGGCACTTGAACTAGAATCTCAACTGTTGAATTTACTTTTTTAGGATATATCATATATACACTAGAAGATACTGCAAACACATTTGATCACCAACAAAAGAACATGATATGAAAATCTACAATGAGCGGGCTTTTCGAATAATAAAAACCAACTTTACATTAAACCTCGGAATTGTAAAGATGATCATACAATGTTCATACCAGACAAATACATCAAGATTGGATAGTCCTGATGAACTATGAACCCAAATTGAAGGATTGATAAAACCAGCTTGGTTGTGGAGACCATCAAATGAAAGGGAATCAACAAGGACAAGTACACAGCAAACCCCATGTAACTTCCAATTCAAATATTGAAAAAAGCAATCATTGTTCAGGATAAAATTATTGCTCTTGACCCCTTGTACATGAATCAAGTGGGCCAATGTCTATGGACATCAAGAATTTAAACCAATGATAGGCATTGCTTTCTGGAACAACTTGAACGTTGGGGTGAGGGACACTGGTGAACAAGTCAAGAAGTTTGGCATGCAACAAATAAGAGCTTTGGTGAGACTTTATTGGCATATTGTATATTTTTTAAATTTTCACCATTAGCCAATTTGGTCTTAAGTTTTCTTATAATTTTTTGATCCACACCCACAATAAATCTTACATCGTAAGAAGCTTAGATCGAGAAACTCATCGAATTCTATGTAAAATAAAGCATAAGGTAAGATGATAATAGATTAAAACTTTTTCCAAATGAAATCACCCCAGGCAAAAACATGAACCAAAAAGAAAAAAGAAAAGAAGTACAGTTCAAAAAGGCCAACAAATGAGCAATGGGGAGCTAATTACAAAGCAAGATAGACCAAGAATCAAAGTGCAAAGATAAAGAAACAAATAAAAACGGAACGCTCAGATATTTAGCTACAGTGATTTATTCAAGGCAAAACCAGGAGTCTACAAAACACAACAGAAAAACCTCATAAAAACCCTGGCCTGAAATGGACCCAAGGTGCAAAATCAAGGAAGGAATTGATCTCAACCATGGTATAGCTGGACGGATCAGTCAGACAGCAGAGTACCAACAGAATAAAACAGATCAAAAGAAACGAACAAAAAACAAAAGCAAATAAATAAAGTAGGAACGAATGGTGAAAGTCTTATGAATAATTGGGAAAAATACCTGCTTGGTGTGTGATTTAGGCTTAGAGGTAGAGATGAACGGAGAGATCTGCAAGAGAAGGGAGCGTAAGCACGCCAGAATTGAAGAGAACACAAGGACAGATTTTAACTCATCCCTTCGAAAAATCCATTAAATATTACCTAATCCCAATTGATACTGTTGAAATGGAAAGAGTTGACTTACCGAATTTAGTTCCGAAATCTTTGTAATTTTGTCTGATTCTCTAAGATTGTATTTGGCCTATATATTCTAGTCTAGAGGGATTAATGCTGGAATATATAGAAAATAATCTTACGATAAATACAATTCAATATGTTCTTCCTAAAACCCATACTCTAATATGATATCAGAGCAGTGTTGAGATCTTAGGGACTCAGCTGTAACATCATCATCCCATACCAATGCCGACCCCCAAACCTTTGGATCTGGAATGATAACAGAAGAGGAGAAAGGGGGGCAAAAGAGAGCACGCTCAGATCGCTCCATACGCCTTGACGGCGTCAGCGGCAGGTCATCACTGCGTGAAAACAGGTGGAGAGACCACCGGAAAACCAGCACCGACGAAGCGGCGAAAGGGGAAAACCATCACGCGAACGCCGAAAAAACAAAGAACGGGCTGCGATGGGAGTCCGCCGAAGGTTGTGTCCTTTTCACCCAAATCAAATCAGAAAGGTCGTATCAGTGAATTTTGGATTACGGGCTCTCGATACAATGACCTTTGACCCACCGATATACTCTGACCTACCACACCAAAACAATCTCATATCTACACTGCAAACGGGGACTTGGCGGTAGTTGAAAAAGAAGGGTCGATATCAATATCACCAAAACTAAAATTGAGAAATTGCCTTTATGTTCCGTCTTTATCGTGTAAATTATTGTCTTTGAGCCATATCACGAAAGAACTGAACTGTACAGTACTGATATACCCTCGTTTTTGCTTGATACGGGACATTCATACGAAGGAGATCATCGGGCGTGGTACTGAGCGTGACGGATTATATTATGTTGATGAAGTGGAAAACCCCTCCAAAGCTCTTCTTTCAGCAGGGACAGAAAATACCCAACTCTGGCTCTGGCACAGGCGTCTTGGTCATCCCTCACTCGGGTATCTAAGAATGCTATTTCCTACACTCTTCTCGCATAATCAGTCTTTGAATTGGTCATGTCAGACTTGCCTTACGGCCAAGAGTCATAGGCCTCTTTAAACCTAATAATACTCGGGTTGAGTCTGTTTTCTCCCTGGTACATTCAGATGTTTGGGGACCAGCCCCTGTGGCAAATCAAAACAGTTTCGGTATTTCGTATCGTTTATTGATGACTATTCTCACGTGACATGGGTATATTTCCTGCGTCATAAATCTGAAGTTTATGGTACTTTTGTGGCTTTCTTTAATATGGTGCAAACACAGCTTGGTCACAAAATCAGGGTACTCCGGTTAGATAACGGACGAGAATATGTTAACCAGGAAATGCACAGCTTCCTTCAGAAACACGGAATGCTCCACCAAACTTCCTATCCTAATACCCCTCAACAAAATAGGGTGGCTGAACGAAAAAACAGAACTATTCTCGAAATAACTCGGGCTTTACTCACTGAAGCCAGTGTCCCAAAACATTTTTGGCTCGAGGCCGTTACACTTTGAACTTACTTGACCAACAGACTGCCCACAAAAATCTTGGCCCATCAGACACCACTTTCAGTCCTCCAAACTCAAACTGAAGTACCACCTCATCTCACTTTACCACCTCGCATCTTTGGGTGTACTGTCTTCATTCATGTACCGAAATCTGATCGGACCAAGTTGGATGCATGTACAGAGAAGTGTGTCTTTATGGGATACGCCCCTAACCAGAAGGGATACCGCTGCTATAATCCCAACACCAAACGTTTTCTTGTCACTATGGATTGCAATTTTGTCGAGACCGAATATTACTATCCCAACCAACTCAGTGATCAGGGGGAGATTCAGAACAGTGATTCTCTGAGCTAGTTGAGCTATATGGATCCGGTTGAGCAAGATTCTCAAGAACTCAGTACCACACTTACCACACTCATGCCCAGTGATTCTCCTCCGAATGATGTCCAAAATGAGGTAACTACTTCTTCTGATCTCCCTATTATCGTTTATGATATCGTTGATATGTCAATGCTCCCGACATCATGCACTCGAGAACGCAGCGAACTCTAGGTACAATCTGCCACCGAGGAGTACTAGAGGGGTTCCTCCACACAGATACTCACCTGACTGTACATCCCAGACCTCCAAGTACCTTGTGGCAAATATGGTCAGGGGGAGTCTATCTCATACAGCACAGGCCTTCTTGAGTAATCTATACAAAGAAGAGGTTCCCAGAACTGTGCAGGAAGCCAAACAGAGTGAGGAATGGCAGAAAGCTATGGAAGTTGAAATGGAAGCTTTGGCCCAAAATGATACATGGGAGAAGTGCAAGTTACCTGAGGGAAAAAGACCAGTTGGCTGCAGATGGGTCTTCACAATCAAACACAAATCTGATGGCTCAGTAGAAAGATATAAGGCCCGACTGGTCGCGAAGGGGTACACACAGACACTTGGGATTGACTACTCTGAGACTTTCTCACCCGTAGCGAAGCTTGATACGGTTCGGGTTCTGTTATCAGTAGCAGCAAACAAAGATTGGCCACTCCACCAATTTGATGTGAAAAATGCCTTCTTGCATGGGGACTTGAACGAAGAGGTCTATATGGAACCCCCACTAGGGTTCACAGAAGGTTTTGGGCAGAATGAGGTGTGCAAACTTCGAAAGACACTGTATGGGCTCAAACAATCACCAAGGGCATGGTTTGGTAGGTTTACAGTGGCCATGCGACGTCATGGATATGTGCAGAGTAACTCTAATCACACATTTTTCCTAAAAAAAAGGGGGGATTTGATCACATGCTTGATAATCTATGTTGATGATATGATTATAACAGGCAGTGATAAAGAGGAGATGGAAAGTCTCAGAGAGAACTTGTTCAAAGAGTTCGAAATGAAAGACCTTGGAGGATTGAAATATTTCTTGGGCATTGAAGTCCTTCGGTCAAAGAAAAGGATTTTCATATCACAGAAGAAATACATTCTGGATCTCTTGGCAGAAACTGGGCTAGTTGATTGCAAACCCGTGGACACTCCGATGCAGGTGAACCATAAACTCAGGATAGAAGAGAATGGGGAACGAACTGATAAGGAACGATATCAACGCTTGGTCGGGAAACTCATCTATTTGGCTCACACACGACCTGACATCGCCTACTCGAGAGGTATTGTAAGTCAATTCATGCACCACCACGAAAAAACACATGAAAGCGCCATTCGATTATTCGGTATCTCAAAGGTCTCAGAGAAGCAGAATCATGTTTCGGAGACACGGTCATCTCAGTGTTGAGGCATATACAGACGCCGACTGGGCAGGGAATCCAAATGATCGAAGGTCCACATCTGGGTTCATTACACTTGTTGGAGGAAATGTTGTAACTTGGAGGAGCAAGAAGCAAAAGGTTGTGGCACTGTCCAGTGCTGAAGCTGAATTCAGAGGAATAGTAAAAGGGGTCATTGAGCTTATTTGGCTTAGGAAATTGATGACAGAAATTGGCATAGAATAGAAGGGACCAAGTCTGTTAAGATGTGACAACAAAGTCGATCAAGATCTCGGAGAATCCAAAGACTGACATGTAAGCGCAAGCACATAGAGGTTGATCGGCATTTCATTAAAGAAAAGCTGGAGGATGGCACGATTTCCATTCCCTTTGTCAAGTCTGGAGATCAGCTAGCAGATATACTCACAAAAGTCGTTACAAGTCAGATCTTCCAGACCGTGCTGAGCAAGCTAAGCATTGGGAACTCCATCACTTACCTTGAGGGTGAGTGTTGGAATGGAAAGAGTTGACTTACCGGATTTAGTTCCGAAATCCTTGTAATTTTGTCTGATTCTCTAATATTGTGTTTGGCCTATATATTCTAGTCTAGAGGGATTAACGCTGGAATATATAGAAAATACTCTTACGATGAATACAATTCAATATGTTCTTCCTAAAACCCATACTCTAATAGATACCCATCCCTCCCTTACCTAATCGACATCCATCAACAAAGCAGCCTCAAACTCCATCAACCATTTCCCACACCCAATCGAATCCCATCACCCATATCAATCTTAGGAAAACAACAACGGTGGGATGAATGTCTTACCTAGAAGAGAGGAAAGATGGTAGCAGGCTGGGTTGGCGAAGATCGAGGTTCCTCAGAGATGGAACAAAAACAAATCTGGCAGTAGAGACGCAAACAATGAGCAACTTATGGAGAATAGAGAGAGAAGGAGAAAATGTACACCCATATGCGTACATTGAAGGGGCAACCGAAGAGAAGATTCTGCAAGAAAAGATTACTTACCGCACCTATCAGTGGAGACGAAGCCGAACGAAGGAGGACACCTGCGGTTGTTCAGTGGAGTTTTGTTTTTGTTTTAGGTTTAAAACGTTAGAGAAGAGGCTATTTTCGATTTTTCTTACTCTTGTTCGTCGGACAAGAATTTATGTATCTCAGTTTTGAAAGGAACAAAAATTTCTATCCTTATTCTCTGATGAAGACGGAACAAAAATGAATGAAGACAGCATGCAAATAGGATGAAAGACAGAACTTTTGCGTCCTTGTCTACTGACCTCACCCTTGAAGACACTAACCAAACGTAGGGTAACAAACATTTTTGCAAAACCATTCTGCATTGAAGTAATTTCTCTTCTAGATTGACCTTTGGTTGGTCCCTTACCTCTCCCGACGCCCTGTATGAAAGCACCGCAGTTCATGGGTATCCTAATACCATGGCTTGGTCCTCCAAGACGACCACGATGATAAGTTCCAAGATCCTCACTTTCCCATCGAATATCCTTTGGGTTCCGTTTGGTTGACACGGATTGCTGCCTGGGAAAGTAATATTTTTTCTAAAATTTAAATTATTATGTTTAGTTCGTTTTTTTGAGTAGTTAGGAAAGTAAAAACTTTCATAATTTAGGAAAAATAGTGACACTTTCCTTGGATTCTAAAACCCAACATCCCATTGGTATTTAGATTACTTTCTCCAGGAATTTAATCTAAAAATACATTGACAATTTAACCTTCCTTCTCTCTCAACTCAGAACTTTAAAATATATAAATTTCAAATAAATTTTGATTTAATGATTAAAATATATAAAATAAATATTAGTTTATAAATAATAATTTTAAATTATTTATTTTCAAAATAAATATTTTATTAATACTTTATTAATAAATATTATATAAAATATTAAAATAAATTTAAATAAAAATATTTTTGTAAGTTTTATTTAATTTATAATTATTATTAGTAATAAAAATATTTATTATTATTTTAAAACAAAATTAAAATTTACAATAATTATAAAAGATGAAATAAATAAAATAACTAATTAAAAACTTTGAAAAAGGGGAAAGAAGAGATAAGAGGAGGGAGGAAAATTTTAAAATTTTATAGAAATTTTAAAATTTTTGGAAATTTTGCAAAAATCTCCCTTATTTTAAAATTTTTCTGATATCTACTTGGTATTTAGATTTTGAATATTTATGTTTAAAATTTCAATCGACAATCTTCGTGTTCATATTTTTCTTATCTAATGATTTAAATTTTATTTTGTTTGTAGGGATATAATTGGAAACATAAGTTAAAATTAAATTACATTGTATAAAACATTCTTACATACCAAACACTATAATAAGAATCCACCCAACTTTTCTATTAGAATTTTTATAAGTATCCAAACATGTGAATATCTTTACTTTCTATAGATTTATTTTCCAAGGAATCATATTCCAAATTTACTTTACTTTCCCGCCAACCAAACAAACAGAGCCTTGGAGATATCTAAGTGGATGTCAAAATTTTCCGTCAATTTTTTTCATTTGAGAAACCATAAGTAATCACCATAATAGACAAATGAAGCCAGCCATAGTTGCATTATCATAAAATGATATTCTCCAAGTAGACACATGTTCATTAAATAGAGTAAATATATAAAAAAAAAAGTTACTTCTGCTAGAACAATTCCCCTCTCTCCTCACATTTTTACCATTCCGTTTTACAATCTAAGCCTTATAATCACATTGCACACCATCTGCTTGTAGTATTCTCTAACTGTGGATAAGAAATTTGAAGCACAAACACAAGACAGTTTGTTTCCCAAAACAGATTATAAATGAGAATTTCAAGGATATTGCTTCTTTAATCGAATGAATTAATCTAAGTAAGGATACATCCCTCGCCTCTTCTCTCATTGTAAATAAACATAAGCTACAAAGCCAATATTTTCTTTCAGAAAATGGCCAAAATACTCAACACATTTTTAAACGGTTTCTACCAATCAGTTCTAAGAACAAAATAAAGTTATTGCATTAAAAAAACTAAAAGTCAAACTTGCTAAAACAACTATAAATGTAAAATAGTAATGACTTAAATGATAATTCACTCAATACTATATGAAAACATAGATTTCTAACTATGCAGTAATGATTAATGATGTCAATTAAAGACATCATGATTTTTCAATTGAATTTTTAAATTAATTGTAGAACAAATTCATCAAGATTTATTATAATTTTGTTATTTAAAATTGTTAAAATTTAGACATATATGTGAATTAATAAAGTATTAAAGCATAACTTCTTAATCATGTATTAATGAATAAATTTAAATTTAAATTATAAGATATCACAGTCTAACTTGTAACTATTTTGTTTTATCTCTAACTCTCTCTTTTCCCTCTTTTTATTTTTACTCTAATTTGCAATCATTTTGTTTTATTCCTATGTTTATTTCTTTTGCTCTATTTGAATTGTATTGTTAAACTTTATTTATATTGTTATATTTTATATGTTTAGATGTATCATTATAATTATTATGATTATTATTATTGTTGTTGTTATTGTTGTTATTATTATTATTATTATTATTATTATTATTATTATTATTATTATATGTTCTATGTTTTGTATTAGAGTTATAAATTTAATCTTTGTAACATATTTATATAAAAATATTGAACGAAATAATAAGATATATAATATTTATATCTTTATTTTTTAAGTCATATCTTTATAAGATTTTATAAATAAATAGTTAATATTGTACAATTAATTTTATAAAATTAAATAATAAATAATTAGTACTTGATCAAATTAAATAATATAATCAATTATCAATTAATAATTAATGAACCAATCAACTTATAAAGTAACCTATATTATCTTATTTGGGTTTTTATATCTCAGCCTTTCCATAAATAAGAAAGAGAAAAACAATGAGCGGGTGAAAGTGAAAACTATCTGTCAAGATCATTTAAATTTTCTATTTGCAGATCTCGAGGACAACTCTTCACAAATCACGTGCCGTCCGGTGCTCTTTGTCCAACATAATAATTACTTGTATAGATAACGTCGCCAAAATGAATCCAATCCCAGGCCACAAAAAATTCGACAAGACTAATTAAAGATTATGATAATCGTACAGTATAAGATTTTCCTATAGATCTTGAGGCCCCGCTCTTCTATTTTGTTCCTAGATAAACCCAGCTCTTAAAATAAAATAAAGATTTTAAAAATAAGTTAGTGCAACCTAATTAAGTTCCTTGTGAACCTTAAGCAGTTCAATACAAATTCAATAGTAGAGCATATATGTTTGTCGAGCAACCATTTGAAATTGAAATTTCATTTGAGAGAGTTTAATTTAGTTGAAATATTTAAAAAATAATTGGTTGAATGTATAAATAAAATAGAATTTTTAAATGGGAATTAAATTGAATTTTGTTATTATAAATTATTTAATAACCAATTTAAATAAATTAATGTATATTTATAATTTTATTTATAACTACACATAAGTATAAGTCAACCTAAAGAGTTTTCCAATAATTATTTTGAAAATCGATAATATATACCAATATAAAATGTAAAAAAGTATACAATATATATACATATACATATCATTACGTCATCATTCAATACACGTATTTATACATATCCACGTGGCATATATCCATTAATTTAGTTGAAGGGCTCTGCGGGAACTTAAGCCAAGTTTAGATTATGTCGTGTCGTAATCTTAAACACAGGAGAGTTCATAACAAAACTTTTTTATTTAAATGAGGTCGTAGATTCAAATTATTGTTATGTATATAATTATTTAAATTTTGAAATTAAAATTTTACTTTTATAACAGACTATCCAATTTTAACAAAAAGTTAATTTAAAAATAAATAATTTAAAAATATCTTTTATTTTTTAAAAATATCCAGTAAGTAAAAAAAAAATGTCGTGTCTTGTCCGTAGAACAGTAACAGAGTCGAAAAACGAAAGATTATTAGAACTTGGATCAGATCTCGATGTTTTTATTATATTTTATTAAATAAATTTTAATAAAATAAAGTTATTAAAAAAAATTGATGTGACGGTGAGAACCCTTACCGTATGCAGAAGGGTGTAGTGGGGCCAAGGAAGGACTGGTCACATCAACGTCGCTTTTGTCTAATCAAAATTTTGTTTCATTTCATTATTGTTTTTAAAAAATCTTCTTCTTTGACACCCACCGTTCCCTCCACGCCCTTGACTTTTGCTTTATTTAACCGACACGTGTCAAAAACTAACTCATTATCCTGGCGATTTTTCTCGTGCATGCAGTAGATAAGACTTATAAGTCTGAGATTTTAGTGTATGAATAAATAAGAGATTCTTTATATTAGCTTTTGTAATTAGCTGTTTGGCTAATCACATTATTTTCATTCATTTTATTCTCTTCTTTTATTCTATATTTTTAAAATTGACTTTTTATTATATAATTATATTGTGATATTTAAAAGAATATAATAAAATGTTAATTTAATTTTTAATCTTTATTTAATTTTATTATATTAATTTATATTTAAAATAATATACTATTAAATTTTTAACATAAAAATCACATCAAATTAATATTTCTAGTATATAACTACTATATATTATATCTGTGTTATATTATAACAAATAGTCTATCAGCGGTTAAAAGTTAACTTTTAATTATTTTAAAAATTATTGATATATTTAGTGAATAACTTATTGATTAACTTATTTAACATCAATAAATTGATTTTTAAAAGTTCCATAAGATGAAATTTTAGAGTTAGTTGTTTGTCTAATAATAATATTATCCTTCACTTTATTCTCTATTTTTATTTTATGTTTTCAAAGTTGGCTTTGTTTGATCGTATAATTATATTGTGAAGTTTGGAAGAATATAATAAAATAGTTAATTAAATTTTTAATCTTTATTTAATTTTATAATATTAGTTTATATTTAAAATATCATAATATTAAGTTTTTAACATAAAAATCACATCAAATTAATATTTTTAGCATATAACAACTATATATCGTATCTCGTGTCATACTATAATTATAGATATTTTAATTTATTAAATAATAAAATTTATATATATTATATAAAAATACTAATATAATGTATCTTACTTTGTCATTCATATTAATAAAGAATGTAACGTTGGATGATTATTATTATTATTATTGTTGTTGTTGTTATTATTATTATTATTATTATTATTATTATTATTATTATTATTATTATTATTATTATTATTATTATTATATTTTTTATTATATTTTTTATTAAGGTTATAAACTTAATTCTGTAAAATTAAATTTCTAAATTTAAATTTTATAAGATTATTCAATGAAATACTAAAAATATAATATTCATGCTCTTATTATTATTTTTTAAATCATGTCTTCATAATTTATTTACACATCAACAATTAATACTTAATAGTTAATTTAATCAAACATTTTAATAAATAACTGGTATTATCTATTGATCAAATCAGCTACTATAATTAACTATCAACTAATCGTTGATAAAATTTAATTAACTATCAACTAATTGTTGATAAAATTAACTAATGACTAATGCAATCCACTATTTTACCAAATATTCCTGCGTATGCTTTTGAAATGTTATTTTCTATTTTCTTGAAACGATAACATTCGAAAATAAAGAAATATAATAAAATATATAACCCTACTTTTAAAATATAAAGATACTTGTTCATTTCCCTATCATCCACCGTCCAGGAGAGTACATGAACAAAATTTTCTTTTAACAAACTCAAATCTGTGTTAGATTATTAATGTTATATTATTAAATATTAAATACAATTTATATTTAAATTGAGTTTATAAAATATAATACACCATCCAGGAGAGAAAATTGACAAAGTTTTCATTTAACAAACACAAAGGGATAATTTAATATATATATACCCAGAATATGTATACTTTTCATATCTCGATAATACGTCGTCCAGGAGAAAAGATGGACGAAATTTTCATTTAACAAACACTAAGGGTAATTTAATTTATTATTAATAATAATTAAATATTATTAGATAAAACTTAAAAAATTAAATTAATAATTTTGTTCTAATATCTTATATAAATTTATTAATATTACTAAATATATTTTATTAAACAAATATTTAAAATTAATATTTAATAATTAATATATTTTATTAAAATAATTTTATTTTAAATTATGAGTTGGGACTATGACGTTAAACCTTAATTGAATGAATAAACCACAAAAATAATAAAATACAAGAAAAATAAAATAAATACAAAAGCCTAATTAAAATAAAATAAAATAGCTAGAGTAATAAAATTGAGATTTTCCTAATATTACACAATAGTGTCAAAATTTTATTACTATTTTTCTTTATATCAATATTAAATTATTCACAAGTGCACGACGTAATCAGTAGCTAGCAAAGGCAAGTACGGGTCAATTCCATGAAGACTATAAATACTAATAATTACCTTTTCTATTATAAAGCCTAAGAATTAGATTTTGTATTTTAATTAAAATAAAGACAAACAAAATAATCTAATTTAAGATTAGCCACCTATGATTTCAAGACGAGTAAAACATGAAGAAAATCTATATCAAAGAGCAGTGTATAGATGATGAATCCTCTTCAAAATCTTTAGATATTTTTAACCTTTTATTATGTAATAATATTATTGATTATTGCTTGATCTATTTATAAAAAGAATTTATCATTCTCAGTCACATGAAATTAATTCATGCACTAATATTCCGTATATATTAGAATAAGCATAAAATACATAATTGAATCGCAATAATCAATCAATATGATTGCATTAAATAAAAGATTAAAACATGTTGTTATCCCAAACTAGGTTCATCACACATAGATACTAAATACGTTTATTTACTTATAATATAAAAGAAATCAAAGATAAACATAATGAAAACGAAATCAAAGATAAAAATGAATAGAAAACAAATGAATCATAATTCTATCTCTTTTATTTTCTTTTATTGAATCTTCTTACAAGTTTCATGTTTGATGTTAATATCTACCGAATATTTTGATTTATTCTTCATATTTTCCTTGTCCCTTAACAAATTTGTTGTTTCTTTATGTGTTTCACATCTTAATGTTGCTGCAAAAGTCGACTCCCTTCATTTTGCCTCTGTTCACATCCTTTGATCGTGAAAAATAGGATTACTAGGACATACACAGTTATGTAAGTGACTGTGTAGCTCCAAAAACTCCTAAAATTGAGACTTTACATGTTCACAAAAACTTACACGACCATGTATCTCTAATTTGCTTCAAATCTTTGTTTTATGTCACAATTTTATTCGAATTTGTCTCCTTTTGATCTATAAAGACAATTATGACCTATAAATGTATTTAGAGAGAATTAAGTACCAAATATACACCAAAACTATAAAATATCAAGTAAAATATATCAAATATGGATGTATAATTATAGTCAAATATGCATCTGTCACACATCCTCACATTTAAACTTTTGCTTGTCCTCAAGAAAATTATAATCTAAATTATCAAGTCTACAGACATCCATCCTTCCTTAACTTCAACTTGTCCGTCCATACTTTAAATCATCAATTCATATTGATCCAATTAACATGCAATTAGAATTAAGTTATCCTAAAATTAACTTCATATGTCAATATTAATAATAGTCACACCAAAAATTTCATTGAAATCAAAAGCATGAATCTTTACACCCTCACAAGATTTCATTCAATGCACTCAAGTGTTTACGGTTAAATGTTTCAAACTCTTGAATCAATACATAGTAGAATTCTTACTATAGGTTTGCAATATTATCACTTCTCCATCACTTGTATGTAAACTAAAAAAAAATCAAAAGTTCTTTATAAGATTGTAACGGGACTTAGGTAAGGTCTGACTGAGATAATTAAAAAAGTGATGAATTTGAAGGAAATTTAAAAAGAAAACATCTCAAGAAACTTGTTAATAATATCTGATCCTTTCATTATAAATATGTTGGTACTATACACACACACACACACACACGAGCATAAAATGAAGGAAAAAAGTATAGTACCAACATATTTATAATGAAAGGATCTCAGATATTATTAACAAGTTTCTAAATTATTTCTTTAAATTATATATATATATATATATGTATATATATATATATATAGCATTCAATCATGTACGATAACTAAAAAATATTGTACCTTTCAAAATTTTAAGGATAAAACATTCAAGTAATGTGAATAACCTTCGTGGTTTAAAACAATAAAACGACTTTAAAGAAAATAGGCTAAAGGTTAATAATTAGGTTATGATCAATGAAAAAAGCTAAGGCTCAAACTTAGTTATTCCTAAAGGATAAAATAGGTAAGGTAATTATTAAAAAAGGCTTAAACAAGTGTAAAATTTTAGTGCCTTTATCACTTCAATGTTTTAATTTTAAAAATATGATCTTAATATATATAATAAAATCAAGTTCTAGAATTGTTTCACTATGCATAATAAGACATATGAAAAGAAATAAAGAACTGAAAATTTATGATCTTATGTATGTAAATAATATGCAATTTTCATTCAACTTGACTATTTCAATGATTCTTAACAAGATGACTTATAAAAGCAAATTTATTCTAACTATCATCCTTTTGCTTACTAATTCAAATCAATATTCCATAATGAAATATAGTTTTTATGAACAGAATTTAACTAATTCAAAATATTAGTTAACAAAGATTATAATGAGTTTAAGAAAATTATTAATGTTAGGCACTGTTTTCGAAATCCAACCTTAGATCATTAACGTGAACTTAAACCTATGGAAATTCCTTAAACGACACCGATTCATCTTCTTGCTTTGATACCATGAAATGTTGGATCCCGCTTTTTGAACATGCTTTAGTATTTTGGCGATATCTTGATCTGTAGAGCTTCAATTGGGTTGATTTTTGTTTTAAATTAAACTAGAGACATGGAGCTACAATCTATCTGAAGGAATTAAATTTCAATTTGGGCCATAAGACTTCCAAATTTCTGGAGTAAATTCGGGTGTAGTATTCAGTCTTGGTTTAATGTTAACCCAATAGTGTTTTGGCTATAACTTCTTCATTTCTGAACCAAATTGAGTACTTTTGGTGTCGCTAGAAACATAATTCAATGGGGAACAACTATTCTAAAGAAACTGGACTAAAATTTCAATTGGAAGTTCCCCAAATATGTTTGGCAATTTATGAGAAGTAAGCCCTCCATGCGTTTATGATTTCGAATGTTGGACTTCAGAAACGGGGTCCAATAATTAAACCCTTCTCCACATTTAAAATAGTACATTATCCTTAATGTATACAATATAAGCACATATAATATGTGAGAAAGTTAAGTTGGTACTTCACATAGTAATACAACTTTCTAATTTTGATTTTGGGACTATCCAACCAATGTTAAACTAATATCCTTGCAAAATATAAAGAAAAGGGATAAAATAATAAAATAAATACACAATATGAAAATAGAAATAACATAAAATTTAAAATAAAACCTATCCTAATATGAAGTTGCCTCTAGTACAATGATTGTTTAATGTCGTTAGCTTGACGTACCCTACACGTTTATCATCATCCTGGGTCTATAATGCGTGACTTGCTTCCACTCTTTTCTTCACATAACAGTTTCATAACCTGTAAGTAAGTCACATGTTGCAAGATAATAATAAGAACATAATGCCTAGAATTAATAAATCTAACTAACTATATTAATATCCCTTTTAATGACAAACTGTTAATAAAATAAGGGATAACAAAACTTTCTAAATCTTCGGTTGACATAAATGGATTGTTTTTTAGGAAGTGAGAACCTGTCGTACTTAAGGTGGCTACCAATGACTCATCGGTGGTTTCCTTATTTAGGTCTTCCACTCGTTCTTCCTCAACCACTTTGTCCACTCTTCTTCTTCTTCTTGGACAAAGGTTTATGGCTCTTGTTTTCCTTCAATTATCTCTTTCCACTCCTCTACTTCTTCTTATCGAATAAAGTCTTCCTTTTCTTCTTCTTCTTCTACTACCTTCGTCATCCTTTTTTGGAATACCACTTTATTCATGAAGCTAACCTTTTCCTCTTCTTCACTTTACTATGTTAATAGCCCAAATAATATTTTGTGTTATTTTCAAGATATTTAGGTAAAAAAAATATTTCTTTAAATTCATGTTGGCTAACTTTACTCTTGGCAAAGAGTTCCATTATTTTAGTTGTAATACTTTTTCCTTCTTCTTCTTCTTCTTCTAGAAGTTCTTTTCCACTCTTAAGGATGATTGTCATTCCAAGATCTTTAGAATATGCTTCAGTGGTACTAAGCAAACTCCCCTGTAATTCACCAGTTAATATCTTTGCAAGCTGATTAATCCAATTCACTATATTATATATACGAGCCTCTGTTCTTTGATGCCTCGTGTTTGATTCTTAGACAAATTTGGTCATCTTATCTTTCAGAGCAATAGTTACCTGCCGCCTTCTTGAAATGTATCATAATCAAGCGAAGAAAATCTCTCCCCAAATACACACGGGCTAGCTACACACTTGGTAAGGTATCCTATTAGTTTATTTGTAATACTTTCATATTGTTGCTCTTGTTGTACATATTTAGTTAGAGCATAATCATTCCATCCATATGCGTAAAGTTTGCTCCACTATAAATTATATGTATTCTAATATAGTGCACTTAAAGGATAGTTATACATGCTTGTTTACTCCCAAATGTAGTTTAGTACCTGACATTTATGATTGTAATAATTACTTCCACAAATGTTGCAATATGGCCTGGAAATCGATTGAGCTTCTCAAAACATGTAAGGAAACAACTCTTTCCAATATAGTGACGTTACATATTGTGAAGACATATCATAACTCTCGTGATAATACTGATTGCGCCATTATTCCATTATGAGTTGTGACTATGCCATTAAACCTTAATTCCTAAAACTAATCCATAAGCACATCGTCAATTTAGAAGTTTAAAAGATAAATAAATAAATAAGTCACAAATACAATAAAAATAAAATAAAGTAAAATAAAAATAATACAAAATTAATTAAAATAAAATGAATAAAATACAAATGCTAAAGTAATAAAATTGAGGTTTTCCTAATATTATAGTCCCTAGTGATTTACTTAAAAAACTTGATTGGTATTTTTATATCAATATTAAATTATTTGTAAGTGTACGATGTAGTTGTAACTAATATAAACAAGTATAAGTTGATTTCACGAAGACTACGAGATATTAATAATTACTTTTTTCTATTATCTAGCCTAAGAATTATATTTTGGATTTTAATTAAAATAAAGATAAACAAAATAAACTAATTTAAGATTATCCAACTATGATTTCAGGATGAGTAAAATATGAAAAAATATATATATCAAAGGGTAGTGTTTAGGTGATGAATCCCTCTAAGAATCTTTAAGTATTAGTAACCTTTTATCGTACAATCATATTATTGATTATTGGACTGGGAAAGTTTTCATCTTATGTTAATAACTCCTTCAAGATTACTAACAACTAATCTATCAGTGTCGGGCCCCGACCCGGAGACCGGACCCCAACTGTTGGATCTCGTTACCCAACCTGCATATAACTTACTATAGATGTTGGATTCGAGACCCAACTGTCCCGGGAGGTGGTCCCTGGTGGAGCTCATTCCCGAGACACTTGCCTTGCTAAGACCCTAACTTGACACACTCTATTTGACTCACACTTTGGTGGTGAGCATACACTAACTGAGGCCTGGACCCTGACTGCTCTCGACAATCCCCAAAATAACACTCTTATCTATGGATCTGCAGAACAAGTCGACTTGTCTGATAAACAAGTCGACTTATCGAGACAAACAACTCGACTTATAACCAACAAGTCGACTTATCGAGACAAACAAGTCGACTTATAACCAACAAGTCGATTTATCGAGACAAACAAGTCGACTTATTATTCAAAAGCTTCACAAGTCGACTTATGGGTCTAGTAACTCGACTTATATCTATTCTGAATTCAAAACCTAACCCTCTACACTCTCTCTTGACTTATTCCAAACACCATAAACACTTCTAAATCTCTCAACTCATCCACTCCACTCTCAACATGCTATAATCTCACTTAAACTTACATCATTCATCTACTCATATGAATTCCAAAGCAATTTCATACAACTTTGGAAACTATGCTTAAACATGATAGTAAATGGCTTTGAGAGATCATGATAAATCATAATTCATGCATTTCATTTATATCAAAACAATGTTTTTACAATGCTTTAGTAGGCATTTCAAGCCTATTACAATTCAAATCAAAATACATCTGTTTTCTCAAAATGCAACCTAAAGCATTGATTACAAAAACATGAAATACATGGGCAAAACACTAAGATCTTGAAGTATGTCTTGAGCTCATTCTTCGAGATCTAGATCTTCACCTGGAGATGGGACGGGAAGTGGGGGGTGAGCTTTCGCTCCGTGGGTAACACGTTTATATTTATACTACTAAGCTGAATCTATTCATTACTCATACTGTTTGCAATATTCTCATTAACAAATCTTACAACTTGCATTTCACAAATTCATCAAGCTAACAACAAAATTTCATGATTCATGCATTCATCATTCTTGCTAACATATGCTAACACATAATCACATAGTGATGGTTTGAAAAGTCCACGGGTTCTTGATGAGCTACACAAGTGTAGTCATATCTTTGAGAGTCCAAAAGGAACATCCTATGTCACGATCAGGCACCGGCGAAGGCTTTCTTTACTACGTGCACGTGACTCTGCTGGTGGACTTAACTAACCCACATAACACCAATTTCATGCATAAAATCGGACTTTTCTTGTCCACTAGTTGAATTTCGAAATGGATTTTCATGCAATCCAAATAGTGATTTTCGGAAAATGCTTTTCATGCTTAGCTCAAATGTCAAATCTCACTAATATTCATGCTCATTCAATTTATGAATTTATCAAGCAATGTCAAGCAACGTCATATATTATCAAGTTCTCATATAATGGCATTCATACATCTATTATACTCAATCAAATCATCACAAAGTAATTTGAAAGAACATAATTTCTTTAATTAAGATAGTATTTATCACTTACTAGCATAAAGATAAAAGTGAAACCCACCTTATATCCTTGCTTAAGCTTGCCTAAGGAAGCTCCTCTTCTTGTTCTCCTCTTCTTTCTTGTCCTCCTTCATTCATGGCAAGAAAAGAACCTCACATCATTTAGGGTTTCTAAAATTGAAAACCTAATGAACCTTAATCATGAAATCAACCCTAGAATCACTAAACTCACTTCATTTCTAAGCTATCTAAACCATAAAACCAACAAAAGCTTAACCTTGAAAACATAACTTACCTTGAATCTTTAGCTAACCAAGTGATTTCTTGGTTCAAAAAGAAGCTCTAGCCTTCCTCTCCACTTTTAATTCTTGCACTTTCTTCAAAACCCCACTTGAATCTCTTGGAAAATCAAAACCTTTCTTCTTTCTTCTTCTCCTTTCTCCACCACCGAAACTCTCCTCTCTCCCTCTCTAATTTTCGTTTCTTTCCTCTTCTCTTCTACTAACCTACTTCTTTTCTTCTTCTTTTAAACTCCTTACTTACTTAAGCCCATAAGGCCTAAGCCCACTCCTTTCCCTTCCTTCCTCCTTCCTTCCTTATACTACTTTCATTTAACTTAAGCCCAAGCCCAAGTTCACTTCATCCAAATCTCTTTCTTCCTACATCATTTTCTCTTTAACTTACTCAAGCCCATTTGTTCTTTTAAGCCCAACTCATTCCTCTTTTCTTTTCCTACTTCATTCAAGCCCAACTAACACATTTAATTCCATTAATTCTTAACCTAACTACCAACCAACATATTAAATTTCATTTATTACCACCTATCTCATTTATGTTACTACATGCTAATTAATGCCATATGCTATTTAATACTATCATATTTAATTCATGCTAACTCAATTTCTTAATTAGTGCTAACTATGCTTAAATAAATAAATAAATAAATAAATAAATAATTTTGGGGCTAATAATCAGCTAATTAACAAAATCTTTCCAGTAAAAATCTTTAGGATTGCTTTATCGATTTGTGAATTTTGCTATTAGATTTGACCATAATCCATATGATTTATGTTAACCTATCTCTAGGTTTGCAATCAACTCATTTTAATTATGATAGGTATATTCATACAAAAGAATTTCTCAATTTCAATTATACAAAATCAATTCATATAATAATATTCCAGATATAATAAAGCAACCATAAAACACATAATTGAATCGTAGTAATAAATCAATATAATTGCATTAAATAAAAGATTAAAATAATGTTATCTCAAATTAGGATTCATCACACCTAGAAATTAAACACTTTTCGTTACTCATAATAGCAAATAAAATTAAAGATAACCATGAAGAAAAATGAATAGAAAACAAATGAATTATAATTCTAAATATCTCTTTTTCTTTTATTGAATCTTCTTGTAAATTGATATTTGATGTTATTATCTACTAGATATCTCAATGTATTCTTCGTATTTTTCTTGTCCCTTAATCAAAATCGTTGCCTCTCTAGATGTTTCACATTTAATGCTGCTGCGAAAGTCAACTCCCTTCATTTTATCTTCGTTCACATCCATTTATAATGAAAACTAGGGTAATTGAGACATACACGTCCGTGTAGATGATCATGTAGCTCCAAAAACCCCTAGTTGTGATTTTACACATTGACATAGACTTATACAACCATATATGGCCATATAAATGGCCACATACACTGTTGTGTATCTCCAATTTGCTTCAAATCTTTGTTTTATATCACAATTTTATTCGAATTTATCTTATTTTGGTCTATAAAGACAATTATGACCTATAAATGTACTTGGGGAGAATTAAGTACTAAATATATAAGAAAATTATAAAATAACAAGTAAATTACATCAAATATGGGTGTATAATTATATTAAATATGCATCTATCAACTTACTCTTATTTTCAGTATTCTTTCCTTGTTCTTTCCGTTGCTAACAATGAAATCGACATTTGATTCACCTTTATATGTATCATAGACCTTTTCTTTAATTCTTTGGATAGCAAAGCAACTTTTATGTTACTCATAAAATAGTCCATCTATCATATAACACGACATAAAAAATTTCTTATATAAATTTACACAAAAGGATTATGACTTAATAATCATCATCCTCAATTTAAACCTCTATACCTTATAAATTTAAGATGATTCGATTTAAATTATTAATGTAATATTTTACATGTGTAGTTTTGTCATCTTTAAAGTATACAAACATTGTTTTTGATATAAACATTTCATACATGATTCTTCTTGTACTTACATTCTAGTCATTTCCATAACAAAGTAGTTCTTATTTCATTAATCACATCTCTCTAAACTTTGTCACCCAAACTCAGCAGTATTGCATTAAACGCCTTTGACATAATCTCTTTCTTCTTTGACACCCTTAAATTCTCCTACAAATTTTCGTCTCTTTTCAATGCTATTTCACATCTCTACTATACAAGAGCCAACCTCATCTTCACCTTTTATAGATTGAAACCATTGGATCCTTTAAATTTCTTAGTAGTGAACTTGTAAAGAGATTTCTTAATAGCAAAAACCTAAGCCTCTGATACTAATTTTGAGATACTAATTACTTTTATATCAATTATTGTATAAGCAAAAGCAATATAAGAAAAAAAAGTGAAACAAAAATATAAAGATTTACATGGTTCAACTAATTATATGACTTGTATATACAAGCAAGGGATATTATTTTTATTACGATGAGAAAGATGATACAAGAAGAAGTAAACTACTTATATAACCTTTTCTTACTTAATATCTTCAATTCTTGGTCACTTATGTAAGCCAATCTGTAATATTGTCATTCTATACTATGGCTATTTATGTTGTCCAATGCCGATTAGCTTATGAAATTTCATTATTTACAAGGCATATCTCATAACTAAAAATATAAACTAAAAATAAAAACAAATAAATTTTATAGTAAATATAAAAATCAAAATCAAAGTGAAAAATGAAAATAAAATCATACAAGTCTTAAAATTTTCATTGTCTTAAAATTACTAGTAATGTCACCTTTGAGCCTATATGTATAAACAATAAAGTAGTAAAAAATTAACTTGCATGCTTCTTCTTCTTCCTTTTCCGGTCCTTTTAAATTTGAGTGTATATCTGTCATCTAAGTACATCAAACAAATTAACGTTCTTGAGTGTTGCATGGATGATTATCTTTAAGTATTCTACAATATTATAAGTTGGCTTTGAAATTTGAATACAAGTGTTTTATTTCCATTGCTTAGTTGCATATTTAAATTTAAATTTTATTTCATTTTATGAATTGTTAAGAAGCTTTTCTTACATGAAAAATACATATAAATGCCAATATTTTAAAACTAAAATTGAGTTAAAACTAGCAACACTCAAATTGAAGTCTTATCAAAATTTGTTAAATTGGTAACAAATAATATTCAAAGAGAAACTCTATCACAAAATATATTAATACTGTTAGATGATCAAAAGTTGAATATTATTACGTAAAATTAAGTAGCCAGAAACTAGAATAAATTTATAAAATATAAAATAGAGACAGTTAAGACTTACGTTATGTATAAAGAAAAATTTATTAAGTCTTGATGAATAAACATCATAAGTATATATTAAGTTACTATCTCTGGTTAGTTAATGTTTAGAAAAAATCAAAACACACAAAAGTATGAGAGCAAACTCTATTGATCAAAATAATAGAAATGGTAGTTGCAAAAGATAAATAGTAAAATTTGACAATATTTTGTTTACGGAATAGAAAATTTTGACAGAATTGTATGCTTTAAAAATTATCAAAGTATAAGACTTCTAAAAATTTAATTCAAGTTATTTTAAAAATTTTGTAAAGGATCTTTAAAATTTATGTTTAGGAGTTGTAGTATTAAATTTGAGCATCATTTACTGCAATATTTAAGTGAACTGATGCATAAAATAAGTTTAAAAGGGCACAATAGAATACGGATCTTTCATTATCCCATAAATATAATGGGTTGTGCAATTTATTTTACAACCATGGAAAACCATCGACTGATATAGCAATAGAGTTCAACCAATGTCGTTTGCTTGTAGACGAATATAAATAATAAACAGATGCAAATCATACATAAAGTAGCACCACAACAGTACTTATCTCGCTTGACAGGGAAATACACCAGAATTGGGCTTGCCACCGATTTCTTTCCTCATTCTACAGCGAAGAACCGAGTTTTAATGGCATATTTTAATGCTTGTGTAATTGTATGTTTCGCCAGCACAATATGTGGATGTGAAAGTACTGTTTCCAAGTGAAAACAACGACAGGCTGAGGACTTTTAATATATAGTGGAGAGGAAAAGCAAAAACAAAGTCATGTCATGTGATCATAGCAGCGTCAGGGAATCCAACCAACGAGCCGCTTCCCGAGAGACTTTTCAACTCTCTGCCGACCCACCATTATTTATCCAAACCCTACGCCACCTTAAAAATAATTTCCACTTTTTACGAAAGTTCACTAGTGGGTTACCGAGCTTTAATAAGGGTTAGGGTAGATGGGTTGATTACAACTAGGGTTTCTAAGTGGGTTTGGAACTATATATATGGGGTAGCTGGTGGCTATGAAAGGTGTAACAAGAGCTATCTACAGATAGACTTTCAGTGGCCTGAGTTTTTTTTTCATAATAGGTCAAGCCCTTTGGATCTGGGTTATGTGACTTCTTTCGGTGATGGGAGACTTGGTATTTTGCGCTTATTTGGGTTGATAGTATTAATCTTGTCATATAAGTTGAGTATCGGTCGTTGGGTCTTTTGAACACGTTTTGTCTTCATATTTTCCTCTTTTGCTAGGTATTAGAAGATTGGTTGTTCTTGTGATGATGTGTTATATCTAAAGTATAGATGCTCTCCTTCTTCCTTATCTCTGTCAGTGAGTATAATATGTTGTTGGTTGTGTGGATTACAACTGAAGTTAGGTGGTTTGAAATTGGATCTGCCTCAGTGTTGACGAGTAAATTTCAGTCAGATAAGGAAGCCAAGCCCTTTTCACTGCGTCTTCTTTTATCTTTTCATTTCAAACACTGTTTTGGGGGTTCTTAGAGGGGCTAGAAGATGAGGTGCATGATTGGTGCTTTGATAGGGTTAAGGAGTGGAGCTCCTTGAAGTCCAATAGAGGTTCTTGGTGGGTGGATTTAGCTGCTGGGTTATGGATCCCAAAACCCTATCCTTAAGGGGTGCTAACAGGATAGGTTTGTGGCTTGCATATCTCAGGAGCTGCATTACCTAACGTTAGATCCTTGTTTGGATTGAAGGGAGCTCTACATCTCTTCCTTTTAATAAAGTGATTACATTGTTTTTGTTCTTTTCGATTGCTTTCTCTTCTTTTCTATGGATATTTGATCTCTTTTAATGTGTGAAATAGGATAATAAAGATGGTAACTGCAGCCTGGTAAGTTCTGTTTCTCACACCCTCTAGGCCTCTATTTCCATTTTTAATTGCATTACTTGTGGTTCAAATTCTGAACTTTACTATTTTTGTGCTGGTTGCATAGGTCTTCGGGATCCAACCGAACTCCACTGCTGCCGGTGAAGAAGAATCAGAAACTAAAGTTAGATCACGTGCCGCACAGTAGATTGACTGAACCATTACATAGTGTTGATTAACTCGTGTATAATATTGTTCGCAAGTAATAAATTAGAAAGAGCATATCGAGTGTTCCATTTAAAATGAACTATACGTAATTGTGATAGGCTTCTCATATTAATTCGAGTTTGGTTTGCATAAATCATTCCTTGTTTCTTTGTTGTTCAGCCTACATTAGTATTACAAAAATTGTTACTGCTTGACAAGGCTGTTATTTACTGAATCCAAGGTTTAAATTTATTGTCATAATTAAACATGTTACTATGATTCGAACATGTAAGCTTAGAATGTCCACTCTTGGTACCGATTATTTGTTCACAAAAAAAAAAAAACAGATCAAAAGGAGAAGAATTAGATATTAAGAAACCCTTGATATAAGTAATTTAGTTTGTAAAGGTCCCAACTACTAATGGAATAAAGACAGCCAATCTTCATAATGTTTTATATAATTGGACTGAAAAAAAGTCCTAATATTAGCGACAGCTCGGACACTGCCTGTAGTAGGTGTAGGTGAAAACTTTCGTGTGTTATATAAGGTCTCCTGAAAAATGCTAAAGGTCATCTACCAAAACCTGATAAACAATTACTTAGGATCATGGCCATCGTTAGGTTATTGTAAAATCTGATTCCAGTATATAATAACTCAAAACACCATCCATTTGGTTCAGTGATTCATGATGGTATCAAATGCTTATTGCAGTGCAACTGGCATTGTGCGATTACCCATATCTTACCCGAATCAAACACTTATACGAATCATTTGGCATCTTTAGGTCAAGAATGTATACAAGGGCGTGTGATAGGAAACAATTACCAATGCCTTTAAGCTCGCTTCTTAATGCTGATGGGAGTCGTGTAATTAGGGTTGCCAACGAGTAGAGAATATGAAAAATTATCAACTACCAATTCGAAAATTTTCAAAGTTTATAAATTTGAATAAATTAAATTTATTTTATTATTTTTAAACCTAAACTAATATATTATAATTAATTAAATTGGAAAATAATAAATTCAATTATCAATTTAAGTATCATTAAATCAAATTGGGTTTTTAATTTTTTTAGTGAGCGTAAATTATTTGTTGAATTTGAAAAACATAAGAAGCCCACTTAAACTTTCAAAATATTAGGAACAAATTGAAGCCTTAAATATTGCAAAAGAGACGTACCTGCAAAATAGCTATTTATAAAAAGTTCTAAACGTCAACTTACTTGGTAGATGGTGCGGTGCTACAGGAGCCCTAACTCCCAATTTTTTTATTAATTTCAAAGAAACCTTTTTGGCCGTCATCTCACAAGAGTGGTGCGCCCATATCAGACAACCACCAAAATCACAAATTGATTTCAACATAACAATTGTAGATCTAAGTCTCTAGTTTAAATTGAAGCAAGAACTATCTTAATTGGAACTCTATAGAAGAAGTTATGCTTGAAAAGTCAAAGTATGTTCATATCTCAATCATGGTCTCCCAATTGCCCTCACTTTCTCTCCATAAAACTTTCTCAAATCAACTAAAAAAGATACCAATTTTTATGGTGACATAGATACATGTGTTAGGAAGCTATTGTTTCAAAAATCACTACATTCGGAGGTCGGATGAGGAAGTTACGACCAAAAGAATCCAACATGTATATGTTCTTAATCATTTTGTACCTGTCTTGGCACAATTGTCATAACTTTTGCTACAAATGTCGGATTGAGTTCATTCTTGGACTATTTGAAATTAGACTTCTAGATATACAATTTTATGAAGATCACAAAGTGAGATTTTGCCATTTAAGAGGTCAAAAATTGCAATTCACTGAAGCTGTCCCTTGAATGTCCGTTTAACAGGCATTGTCGGGGTTGGGAGCCAAAATTGTCCCAAGAAGGTCCGTTTAACAGAGACGGACATGGGCGATGCTGGGGGTCATTTTTTGACCCAAGAAGGTAAAGTTTGTTAAATGGACATGGGGGTTTTCCAAACCCCTCCAATGCTTCCTACATCCATTCTAACATCATATTCACTCATAAACTTCCCAAATCCAACCCTTCTAATGCAAACTCACTTCATATCAATTCAAACACCAAGTTTATCTCATAAAACTCTCAATTCTCAACCCATTTGATTCTTCAAAATCATGATTAAACATCATTCTCCATAGCTGTCCCATACACACATCCTATGTGGCATCTCAACTTGTAATGATCATAACTTTCCACTCCAATACCAAAAATTACAAACTTTACATCATTGGAAAGCTAGAAAAATCATCTTCAACTTCCATGAAGATAACTTGGTCAAATTCATCCTAAATTATTCCAAAATTTTTCCTGAAATCAGAACACAAATCTCACCCCCCTATGAACAACTTAAAAATGCAATATAAAGACTTTGGAAAGCTGTAAACAACATAATGCATATGTATTTCATTCGCATCAAAATAAGAGTTTTACAATGCTTTAGTAGGCATTTCAAGCCACTTACATTATAATCCAAAATAAAAACTTTACAAAAACTAGAATCGCTCAAAATGCGACTAAAGCATTGTTTTGCAAAAACTAACTTAAAATGTAAAATAAGTCAATTCCGGAGTAATACCTTTATGCTCAATCACTCGATCTCGTGCTCCTCACCTGAAGATAGGACGGAATGGGAGGAGGTGAGTTTAAAGCTTGTGGGTAACAGTTTTATAAACGGTAATAAGCAAAAACCATTTGAAACTTTCATGATCAAAGCAAAACCTCATTGAAATCCATAAAACATACATTTCTCAAAATTGTCAACTTGTCAAGCAAATTCACAACTCACACAAATCAAACAATCATCAAACTTGTCAACATATGTACACATAAACAATTCATAATGGTTTGGGTAAATCCATAAACATGACAAACTACACAATTCCATATAATGGTCTTGTGTAGTCGTAAACTTGAGGCACTATCGCAATCCGACATATTAGTTTTACGTAGGCGTAAACTTGAGGGAGTCCATAAAGGAGCTTCATGCCACTAACGGACAGGCGGGAGAAGCCTTAACTTGGTCAACTTGCACGTGACAATTCTTGGATGAACTACACCAAATCCACATAACATGTAATTCATGAACTAAAAACAATTTGTCCAATAGGCACATTTTTAAAAACTTGTCTTTCATGAGCATGAACTATTCATATGCAATTCTATCATCGTTTCACAATTCCACAACCAAAATTATATGCCAATCACAATAATCCTTTTTTAAATCATGTGAAGGCAATATATACCATAATTATGAAGCATTTAGCAATCATTCTCATATCAACTCAAATTTTTTTCACAAAATTTTCATACAAAAAACATGTGGCACATCCTCAAGCATTTAAAGAACAATAAATGCACTTTTATAAGGTAGTTGAAAAATCAATTAATTCCATTTATTTGAAGAACATTTAATAACTTATTGACTTAATTATAAAAATATCACCCACCTTAATTTCTTTGCTTGAAAAACCTTGCTCAAAGATGTGCCTACTCTTGCTCCTCTTGCCTCTCTTGATTTTCTTCAATATTGACAAAATCCCCAAATCAAAAGAAATTCAAATTGGACAACCCAAAGAATCAGATTCATAAAATTGACCCTAGAATACTTAAAACCATACATTTCCTAAATTCTTTGAGCCAAAATCCCTTTTAAAATTCAAATATTAAGACACAAACTTACCTTGAATCTTCACCAAACAATGGGTTTCTTGGCTCTAATGGAAGCTTTAACCTTCCTTTTCCTTTTTCCCTTCTTAATCACTCTCAAAATCTCTCTTGAAGATTAAGAAAAATTAAAACCTAACTTAGCTTCTTTCTCTCCTTTCTTTTCTCCTTACACAACACTCTTTCTCTTCTCTTTCTTCAATTTTCTTTTCTTCTTCTTCTAACACAAGCCAACTAGTTTTCCTCTTACTCTTAGGCCCTTAATGAGCATTAATTGTCCATTTTCCCCCTTCCCTCATGCCTTAAGACTTTAATGCTTAAGTGATCTTCCTAAACTACCCCTCATGTAACTTACCACCTTAACACTTTAATTCCCTTAACTTATATCATATTATCTTACTCGCATTAACATGCTAATTAATTTCAACATAAATTAATCTAGTAAGACCCCAAAATAATCTAATCATGCTTATTTATCAAGAAAAAAATTTAGGGGCCAACAATTCTCCTCCTCTTAAAAAAATTTCGTCCTCGAAATTCTTACCTAAATTGTTGAAGAGTTATGGATACTTTTCCCTCATGGCTTCCAAGGGCTCCCACGTGACCTCTTCCACATAATGGTTTCTCCACAGAACTTTGACCAGTTGAACTGTTTTATTCCCGAGGACCTTTTCCTTGATGTCCAAGATCTCCGCGGAAATCTCCTCATAACTCAGATCATCTCTCAACTAGACCTAAGTGGTCTGAATGATATGGGATGGATCCGATCTATACATCCTCAGCATGGACATATGAAAAACGTCATGTATCTGTGATAATTCTGGTGGTAGTGCCAACCTATAGGCTAGTGATGCAATTCTCTCGACAATTTCATAGGGACCTACATATCTCGAACTCAACTTGCCTCTCTTTCCAAATCTCATGACTCCTTTCCAAAGAGATGTCTTAAGGAGGACTTTCTCACTAACTTCATACTCCATTTCCTTTCGATGTGAATCAGTATAGCTCTTCATTCTATCATGTGCTGTCTTAAGTCGTTGCTTAACCAAATTGACCTTGTTGACTGTCATCTGAAGTAACTCTAGTCCTATCAATTTCCTCTCTCTTTCTTCATCCCAAAATATCGGAGTTCTACATCTCCTCCCATATATGCTTCATAAGGAGCCATCTGAATGCTCGAATGGTACGAATTATTATAAGCAAATTGAACAACTGACAAATGTTCGTCCTAAGCTCCTTTGAAGTCCATCACATATGCCCTGAGCATTCTCTCAAAGGTCCGAATGGTCCTCTCAGATTGACCATCTGTCTGGGGATGAAAAACTGTGCTAAAATTCAACTTAGTTCCTAAAGCCTCTTGTAAGCTTTCCCAAAATCTCGAAGTAAATCGATGATCCCTGTCAGAAACTATAGAATCTGGAACCCCATGCAATTTCACTATCTCATCAAAGTACTTCTTCGCTAGCGCATGCAAAGAATCAGTCTGTTTAATTGTCAGAAAATGGTCTGACTTTGTCAAACGATCCACGATAACCCATATGGCATCATGCCTCCTACTAATCTTGGGCAAACCCATCAAAAAATCCATAGTTACTCTTTGCCACTTTCACTCAGGAATGGACAATGGCCTTAACATGCCAGAAGGTGCCTGGTGTTCAACCTTGACTTACTGACACACGAGACACTTGTTCACATATTCTGCTACATCTCTTTTTATGCCTTTCTACTAAAAATGTTCTTTCAAATCTCTGTACATCTTGCTGCTACTTGGGTGCATGGCATAAGGCACATTGTGTGCCTCATCCAGTATCTCATTCTTTACTTCCTTGACATTTGGGATACAAAGTCTATTTCCTACAACCATGAGTCCATCATCCCTCACTACCACTTCAGATTTCTTTCCATGCTTAATTTCTTCTCGGAGCTTATTCAATTATGTATCTTGGGCCTGTAACTCCTTAACCTTGTTCCTGAGTATCGGTCTCACTCTTAAAGTAGCAATAATAAAATCTGGTTCCTCCTGTTTCAAGCTTATCCTAAGCATAGCCATCTCTTCCTATAATGACAGATAAATTGTTCGAACATGAGCTATAGAAGATTTTCTACTCAAGGCATCTTCTACTACATTCGCCTTTTCTGGATGGTATTTAATTAACAAGTTATAATCCTTGAGCAACTCTAACCATCTTCTCTGTCTCAAATTCATCTCTTTTTGACTTAACAAATACTTGAGACTGTTGTGATCCGTAAAAATCTTCGTCTGCACCCCATACAAATAATGTCTCCAAATCTTTAAAACAAAAATTACTGCTGCCAATTCTAGATCATTGGTCGGGTAATTCAGTTCATAAGGCTTTAGCTGTCGTGAGGCATAAGCTATTATCTTGTCTCCTTGAATCAATACACAACACAAAATCTTCCTTGAAGCATCATTATAAACTATATAACCCTCCTCTCCTGTGGGCAAAGTTAGAATTGGAGCACTTGCCAATTTGTGTTTAAGCTCCACAAAGCTCTTTTGACATTCATCACTCTAGATAAACTTTTGATTCTTCTTCAATAACTTGGTCATTGGAGCCGTTATCATAGAAAATCCTTCCATAAACCTCCTATAATAGCTTCCCAATCCCAGAAAACTCCTTACTTCGACCACTGTCGTCGGTGCCTGCCAATTCACCACTACTTCAGTTTTTCTTGGATCAACATGTGCCCCATCTTTAGAAATCACATGTTCAAAAAAATTATTTCGTGAAGCCAGAATTCACATTTGTTGAATTTGGCATAAAGCTCCTTCTGTCTCAATATCTGCAACACTTTCTTGAGGTGTTCCTCATGTTCCCCTTCACTCTTGGAATAAACCAGAATGTCATCGATAAACACTATGACAAACTAATCTAGATTCTCCTTAAAGACTCTATTCATAAGATTCATGAATGCAGTCGGAGCATTGGTCAATCCGAAGGGCATGAACAGAAACTCATAATGCCTATAACATGTTCTGAAGGCTGTCTTGTTCACATCAGAATCATTGATTATGAGCTGATGGTAGGCCGACCTGAGATCAATCTTAGAAAAGATCTTTGCTCCCTACAACTGGTCAAACAGATCATCAATTCGAGGCGGAGGATAATTATTCTTAATAGTCACCTTGTTTAGTCTCAGGTAATCGATACACATGTGCCATGTCCCATCCTTCTTTTTAACAAACAGAATCGGTGCTTCGCATGGTGACGAACTTGATCGTATATACCCCTTCTCTAATAGTTCCTTAAGCTCCTTCAATTCTCCTGGAGTTATTCTATACGGTGGTATAGAGATGGGTCCAGTTTTGGGAATCAAGTCAATAATAAACTCAATTTCTCTCACCCGTGGCAAAACAGGTAAATCCTCTGGAAACACATTTGAAAACTCCCTCACTATTGGAAAATCCTCTAACTTCCCTTCATTCCTCTCAATGTCCACGATTTGTGCCAAGAAGGCTTCACACGCCTTTCTCATCATCTGTTCGACGAGCAAAGACGAAACAATTCTGGGTGATGGCATTCTCCTATCTTCTCTGAAAATCACCTTCTTACCATTTCCCAGATCAAATTCTACCATCTTGAGGCTACAATCCAACTTCGCATGATACTTCTCCATGGCATCCATACCCAGTATTACATCTAAACCCTTCAACTCAAGAGGGAATAAGTCTACTACAAATCTAGCACCCTCAATAATCAGTTCACAATCTCTATATACTTGACTTATTATCACCTTCCTCCCTAAAGGAGTACTAACAATCAACGGACTATCCATTGGCACCAATTTAACATCATGCAAAATCATGCTTGTAGAAACATATGAATGCATGGAGCCAAAATCAATTAACACATATACTAAATAATTGAATAAGTGAGCCATACCCGTGACAACTTCCGGTGCGGCTGTAGCTTCTTCCCTAGTCATAGCAAATACCCTGGCTTGTGCCTGACCCCTTGGCCTTCCTGAGGGAATAGCCTTCCTTGCAACTCCAGAATTGCCCACTCCTATCGCTGGCTGGGTTCCCACTGTTTCAGCTCTCCTTGGGGCCTGTTGTAACATCCCGACCCTGATGGGAAGGGTATATGGGTCATTTGGGACAGGCTAGTTCGTTGCATTGCATAGTCCGATATGAACCTGCATTTGGCCTCTAATTGGAGAGGACTGAGTCATTTGGCACATGCATATATAGGTACATGCATTCATGACATTTTCCCGGCATTTGATTTTGTAAATGATTTGAATTGTGAATTTGTGAGATAATTAGATTGGATTATGATATATTGGGAATTAGGGAATAATTGGGTGTGAATAGTAGAATTGGAACTGTACTAGAGTGATCGCAAAGTGACAGTGAACTTTAGGAAAAGTCTCTGGAATAATTAGGAAAAAAATGTTCGGACCGGAAATTCTCCGAGTGGCGGACCGATTGACTGAATAGGATCGAAATAATTGTCTTATGGCAATGGAAAAGTCTGATTTATGATTTTAGAAATTAATATGTGGAGCCATTGAAATTTGGAGACAGATTGGACTGGAAATAAATTGAAAAGAGAAATACATTTAGAGGAAAGAGACCGGAGGCTGATTGTTTAACCTTTAAAAGGCTTAGGGTTTGAATTTGGCAGAAAAGGAAATCCTCCTCTCCCTAGGGCACGATTCTCCTCCATCGATCGATCCCCCGTTCTTCCTCTTTGCGCGATTGATCATTGGCTTGTTGTTTGCTTCTTCTTCCTTGTGCAAATCCCAGCCTAAACCCTAATGAAGATGGTGTTTGGTATGGCTTTGGGAGCTAAACCGTTGGTGTTAAAGGTTTAGGGATTTTCTGAGATTCGAAGGTTTTGAGTTTGATTTGGTAAGTATATGATTTAATGTTGTTATTTATGGTGTTAAATGCATTCATGGGGTTAAATATGAAAGATTGTGTAGTTTAGAGTTATTAATACTGGTTTTTAGAGAGAGAAAGCTCGAAAAATCGATCGGAGAAGAAAACCCTGCATGAGCACGTCGCGACGAGCATACGCCGCGGCGAGCTTAGGCGTCGCGACGAGCGATAGTTTGGACGTCGCAACGAGGGAAGTTATGCGTCGCAGCGAGCGACCTTCTTGACGTCGCGACGAAGGCTTGAAGTCGCGACGAGGGAGACATTTCTGAATTGATTCAAATTGGTTTTTGGGGCATAACTTATGATGTAGACCTCCAATTGAGGTGATATTTGATTGGTTACGAACTAGAAAACGAGGTCTACAATTGGGGAAAAGAATGAGAGTTTGAATTTGGATTTTTGAGATCTCAATTAGTGAAAAAAAGTTAAGAAATATGATTGTATTGCATCCTAAGGATTGTTTTAATTAATTGAGGTATAGTGGTGAGATTTCAAAATGTAAAGAAAGGCTATTAGGGTTAGAACTGAGCATAAAGAATGAATTTGACCTAGAGAATAGTGCTATTAACTGTGAGATAACACCCCAGCGAGTATGACTTGATAAATTGACTGGAAATTAGAATTGAAATTGGAAGTTCTGTAATATGTTATTAAATCGAAATGAGCCGATATTGATCAAGTGAGTGAAAGTTAGATACTGAGTAAAAGAAAATGGAAAGTGGGAAATGGTACCGGGAAAATCATGAATAGGCATAGTACATCTTTTATTCAAGGCACGTGCATCATTAATTATTTCGACTGTGCATTTTGTAATGAATGGAATTATTTGATTATTATAGAGCCGATGAATCGATAATCCACGGACAGTGTTGGAGCTTCCAGGCAACAGCTCGGAAGTTCAGGTGAGTAACCTAGTTGGTTCCTCAGCCTTTATGTGTTTAATATTTTGCAATGACACCATGTGGAGATAATGGAGGGATATATGTGTTTGTTTTGATTGATTTTGGACCACGGGTGTCCGAAGTATTTGAATGTGTTATTGAAGTACAAACTGTGTATACTGTGTGTGAATGCTGCTATGAAATGAATTATGAAAGCTGTTAATGACTGAATTACTGGACCGAGGGTCCGAAGGAATGGAGGTTGGTCTTTGTGAAATGATTGTGAATGTGATTTGATACATGTGCATTGTATATATATGTATATGACTGAATATGGGCCGAGAAAAAGGTGAAACGCCTTATAATTGTGATAAACGAATTCCATAATTGGTTAATAAATAATGGTTATGACTGGAGCTGCCACTGAGAGGGATTAGTGCATACCCAGAGGGCTCTCCTATCCCTAATGTGAGCGGGCAGTAGTGCATATCCTGAGGGCTCTCCTACTTGCCTAAAATGCGATTACTGTTATTGAACCGAGCCTTGAGCTCGAGGGGAGTCAGTGCATACCCAGAGGGCTCTCCTACTCCCTAAGTGTATCTGAATTCTGTTACTGTTAAGCGCTTAGTCACAACTCAGAAAAGAATGGATAATAATGAGAAAAGTTCATGAGTGTAACTTTTATGTGTGAATGGAGAAAAAGGTGTTAATGCTGTGTATTCGTCTGATAAGTGTTATATGGTGATATTGAATGTGTAAAATTGACAATGCATGAGATAATTTGGATTGTGATAATATGGGATATTGTATGAATTATGAATGCATGAGTTGAGTGAACCATCGATGATGGTTTCTCACTGAGTTTGCAAACTCACCCAAAATTGCAATTATTTTTTCAGGGATTGAAGAGTACCCTGTCAGACAAACGGGAGTACGATTGCTTCAAGCAGGGCAGAGTTGGGCGTCGGGATCAGTCTCATGTCTGCATTTGAGTCATTCCGATTTTTATGTAAATTTGTAATTCCACATGATTTGCACTGCCAATTGATTAATGTTGTATGGTAAATTGATTATTGAAATAATGTTTTGACTGAAAATGTTTTCATATCGCGGGCCTAAATGGTTTGCTGATTTACGCGCACTCGATTGTTTTAAAAAAAGAAATTTAAACTGAATTGACTGCTCTAGCATACCACCCTCGTGGGTCACGGGCATCGGATATCACCATCGATATCAGGTTCGGGTTTTGTAGGAGTGGGATGCTACATTTGTGGTATCAGAGCCCAGAAGTACAATCTTACATGGGCATTCTGAGAAAAATGTGTCAAGTGCATGCATTTAAGTCATGTCACGACAGACAGTGACAACTGATCCCCAGTCTAGCATACGAGTCACATACATGGGCATGTATCAGTCGTTTAAGCGGTTAGAAATAGTGAGGAAATGAGAATAAGTTAGAATGTGATCAGAGGAAGTTGCGAATATTGTGAACTAAGGAAAAGTGTATGATTCAATTAGACAAATGAAAATTTAGTGTATTGGTATTGGTGGATATATTGTGAAACGCAATATCGGAGTTATAATGTGGTATATCCTTAAATGTGGAACAGATATAAATATAGAATTGTGGATTGATAGAGGAAAATAGAGATATGTTAGAAAAGATAGGATTGAAAGTGTATAAACATAGTGGATGAAAATAAAATGTTATAATTGGGATTGATTACTATAATGAGTGCTATGAATAATGATTTATGACGGTGAATCGATTAGGTTAGAGGGAAACCAAGAATGCTTGTATATCTATGATATTGATTTGAGTGTGAGAATACGTGGGTATGAGGCAATTATGAGAAGATTGAAATGTAAGATACTGATAATGACAGATGAAAAAGTGGTTAAGGTTCAGTTGATTTGCCTAAGTGAACGCACATCTGATAATGGGGCCACCATGGCTAGCGAGGTAGTGGATAACCGCCAGTCATAGTTCTTATAGTGTAAAGTTCGATATAAGTTAGAATAAGAAATAAAAGTGCTTATAGTGATCTATTGGAATGAATTGAGATTGTAAACAGGATATGAATGGAGGCATAGATTGGACAGTGTAAGTGATTAATTGGTGAATTATTTTACATCTGTCTCTCGATGTCGATGAAATGATTTCGATGGTATGTGCCTTAATGAACAGTATTTAAAAGGATGTTCTGATTTATATGAATTGAGGCATAATTGATCTTTATGAGATATTATGAGTATATTTAAAATTGATTTCTTAAGACATTGTGAATGTCTGGCAAGAAATGTGACAACTGTTGATGATTAGGAATTTCGTGAGCGGTATTGATGAAAGTAGTAAGAATTCCTCTTTCCAAGAAGAGTTCCCCTGAATTGGGTGAGTTGATTAAACAATTCAATTGAAAAAAAAAATTATCAAAGAAAGAACAAATTGGAGATAAATTTGAAATGAATGAAAAGTCATTACTGGGAGTCCTAATCCTAGCGGAGACTCAAGAGTAAGAGATAGAATATGTTACTGAAAGAATATGTATTATGCTAAGGTAAAGAATCTGACTGTGTAATAGGATTATTGAACAGTGAGGAGACATTAGTTGTGCAATTGAGGAGGATATCGGTTCATGAATATTTTTGGTGTAAAAATGTTTTGAAAGTACAAAATTGATATGATGAATGTGTTATCAACTCAGTTTGTAATGATGGAAATAAATTGGATTATGTGGAGAAAGTGGAGTAAAGGAACATGTGTTAGAATATATTATGATGAAATTGTAAGAAAAAAAATGGTTCCTCATTGGAGACAATCGATATTTAGAGAATTATACCAATCAATTATGGGTATAAGGAGTTTATTGTATTACTGAAGAGTAAAGTGTCTTAATTGTATTTAGAATGGATAGTGACTATGATCATCGATGATCAATTGAATGCATTTGAAAAATGAAGTATATAAATTGGCACAGTTGAGGAAATTTTTTATCATGGAAATTTCATAAGAATGAATCTTAGTTGACCAAATAAATAGTGGATGAATTAGTATTCGAACATGGCACATTGGGAGACTTAATGTCGATAGAGGTGATGATAAAATACGAAATTTGCAAGGGACATTTGTATATGGGATTTGGAGATTTTGCGATAATTACCGAAGTGTCCCAGTAAAGGTTATGTACCTAGAGGTAAGTATAGTCTCTTGGGCTGCATTTTGAGTGATGACTGATATATATTGTACTGGATATTGTTTGGAAAATTTGGAGACTCTATTCGTACAGAAATGTGTTTAGATGTATCTATGAATACGCAAAGCGATAATGAGTAAGATATTAGTGAATTTAAAAGTATTGAAAAGGATTATGCGATTGAGGTATTTTAGGAATTTGAAAAGAATTATGTGTTTGAGTATTTCAGAATCTAACTAGTGATACAATGTAATATATTGATTTAAAAAAAAATGCGATGGCAGAAAATCACAAATTGGGCGATGAGGTTTTTAAACCTAGTGTAATACTGAGAGCAAACTGTTGAGCTATTATTGGCAATTGGAATTCCAAATCAGATGTATGTGCGTGTAAAAAGGATTGGCAAAACAGGATTGAGGATTTAGAAAATGCGGACCGTATTGAGGGATTGTAAGTGAATTCGACTTTTGAGAAAATGATAGTTAGGACTGAATTAAGAAATATGGGTAATACCCACTAAAGGAACTGTTAGAGAAATCGTAAGGAACGATTAAAGTTTTATGTTCGAGTAAGAGTTCATGGAAAAAGTAATTGATGGGTTAGAATGTAAAATCGAATGATAAGTAACCAACAGGCTAGACTGTTGGAGATAAATGTGAAATTGATATTTTGGAGTTCATAGGGACATGAGATTGACGTACAGTTCAAATTGATTGAGTGCATATCAATTGTATAATGGTGACACCATTTGAATTGTGTATAAGGGGTTTTACAGTGAAAAGAGTCGTTCACCCCTATAGTAAAGTGAACAGGGCCTAAAAATAATCGAAGGCCATGATTAATGTGAGATAATGTTGATAAGTGAAATGAATCTGAAATAAGGATTGGAAATTCAGTTTCAAAGTATAAAAGATGATTCGGATTCGTAAAGAGTTTCATGGACAGAATTAGGAAATATGGCTATGATTTGATATATATGTTATTGATGCCGAAAGTGAAAATTTCGAGAAAGCCTGAGAATGTCAATGAGAGATCAATTGTATTGATTCAGTATACTGATACAAATTGGTTATATAGTGAAATAAGTGGGAGATAGTATATCGAGATCGAACAATTCCCCTGCCTTCCTGATCAATCGTATATGAAATTTCGAGGACGAAATTTTTGTAAGGAGGGGAGAATTGTGACATCCCGACCCTAATGGGAAGGGTATATGGGTCATTTGGGATAGGCTAGTTCGTTGCATTGCATAGTCTGATATGAACCTACATTTGGCCTCTAATTGGAGAGGACTGAGTCATTTGGCACATCCACATGTAGGTACATGCATTCATGGCATTTTCCCGGCATTTGATTTTGTAAATGATTTGAATTGTGAATTTCTAAGATAATTAGATTGGATTATGATATATTGGGAATTATGGGATAATTGGGTATGAATAGTAGAATTGGAATTGTACTAGAGTGATCGCAAAGTGACAGTGAACTTTAGGAAAAGTCTCTGGAATAATTAGGAAAAAAATATCTGGACCGGAAATTCTCCGAGTGACGGACCGATTGACTGAATAGGATCGAAATAATTGTCTTATGGCAATGGGAAAGTCTGATTTATGATTTTAGAAATTAATATGTGGAGCCATTAAAATTTGGAGACAGATTGGATTGGAAATAAATTGAAAAGAGAAATACATTTAGAGGAAAGAGACCGGAGGCTGATTGTTTAACCTTTAAAAGGCTTAGGGTTTGAATTTGGCAAAAAAGGAAATCCTCCTCTCCCTAGGGCACGATTCTCCTCCATCGATCGATCCCCCGTTCTTCCTCTTTGCGCGATTAATCGTTGGCTTGTTGTTTGCTTCTTCTTCCTTGTGCAAATCCTAGCCTAAACCCTAAGGAAGATGGTGTTTGGTATGGCTTTAGGAGCTAAACCGTTGGTGTTAAAGGTTTAGGGATTTTCTGAGATTCGAAGGTTTTGAGTTTGATTTGGTAAGTATATGATTTAATGTTGTTATTTATGGTGTTAAATGCATTCATGGGGTTAAATATGAAAGATTGTGTAGTTTAGAGTTATTAATACTGGTTTTCAGAGAGAGAAAGCTCGAAAAATCGATCGGAGAAGACGACCCTGCGTGAGCACGTCACAACGAAGGAATTATTGGTGCGTCGCGACGAGCATATGCCGCGGCGAGCTTAGGCGTCGTGACGAGCGCACGTCGCGACGAGAGAAGTTATGCGTCGCGACGAGCGACCTTCTTGACGTCGCGACGAAGGCTTGAAGTCGCGATGAGGGAGACATTTCTGAATTGATTCAAATTGGTTTTTGGGGCATAACTTATGGTGTAGACCTCCAATTGAGGTGATATTTAATTCGTTACGAGCTAGAGAACGAGGTCTACAATTGGGGAAAAGAATGAGAGTTTGAATTTGGATTTTTGAGATCTCAATTAGTGAAAGAAAGTTAAGAAATATGATTGTATTGCATCCTAAGGATTGTTTTGAGTAATTGAGGTATAGTGGTGAGGTTTCAAAATTTAAAGAAAGGCTATTGGGGTTAGAACTGAGCATAAAGAATGAATTTGACCTAGAGAATAGTGCTATTAACTGTGAGATAATGCCCCAGCGAGTATGACTTGATAAATTGACTGGAAATTAGAATTGAAATTGGAAGTTCTGTAATATGTTATTGAATCGAAATGAGCCGATATTGATCAAGTGAGTGAAAGTTAGATACTGAGTAAAAGAAAATGGAAAGTGGGAAATGGTACCGGGAAAATCATGAATAGACATAGTACATCTTTTATTCAAGGCATGTGCATCATTAATTATTTCGACTGTGCATTTTGTAATGAATGGAATTATTTGATTGTTATAGAGCCGATGGATCGATAATCCACGGACAGTGTTGGAGCTTCCAGGCAACAGCTCGGAAGTTCAGGTGAGTAACCTAGTTGGTTCCTCAGCCTTTATGTGTTTAATATTTTGCAATGACACCATGTGGAGATAATGGAGGGATATATGTGTTTGTTTTGATTGATTTCGGACCACGAGTGTCCGAAGTATTTGAATGTGTTATTGAAGTGCAAACTGTGTATACTGTGTGTGAATGCTACTATGAAATGAATTATGAAAGCTGTTAATGACTGAATTACCGGACCGAGGGTCCGAAGGAATGGAGGTTGGTCTTTATGAAATGATTGTGAATGTGATTTGATACATGTGCATTGTATATATATGTATATGACTGAATGTGGGCCGAGAAAAAGGTGAAACGCCTTATAATTGTGATAAATGAATTCCATAATTGGTTAATAAATAATGGTTGTGACTGGAGCTGCCGCTGAGAGGGATTTGTGCATACCCAGAGGACTCTCCTATCCCTAATGTGAGCGGGCAGTAGTGTATACCCTGAGGGTTCTCCTACTTGCCTAAAATGCGATTACTGTTACTGAACCGAGCCTTGAGCTCGAGGGGAGTCAGTGCATACCCAGAGGGCTCTCCTACTCCCTACGTATCTCAATTACATATCATTAGCGCTCGATCACAACTCAGAAAAAAATGGATAATAATGGGAAAAGTTCATGAGTGTAACTTTTATGTGTGAATGGAGAAAAAGGTGTTAATGCTGTGTATTCGTCTGATAAGTGTTATATGGTGATATTGAATGTGTAAAATTGACAATGCATGAGATAATTTGGATTGTGATAATATGGGATATTGTATGAATTATGAATGCATGAGTTGAGTGAACCATCGATGATGGTTTCTTACTGAGTTCGCAAATTCACCCAACATTGCAATTATTTTTCAGGGATTGAAGAGTACCCCGTTAGACAAACGGGAGTACGATTGCTTCAAGCAAGGCAGAGTTGGGCGTCGGGATCAGTCTTATGTCTGCATTTGAGTTATTCTGATTTTTATGTAAATTTGTAATTCCGCATGATTTGCACTGCCAATTGATTAATGTTGTATGGTAAATTGATTATTGAAATAGTGTTTTGACTGAAAATGTTTTCGTATCGCGGGCCTGAATGGTTTACTGATTTACGCGCACTCGATTGTTTTCAAAAAAGAAATTTAAACTGAATTGACTGCTCTAGCATACCACCCTCGGGGGTCACGGGCATCGGATATCACCATCGATATCGGGTTCGGGTCTTACGGGAGTGGGATGCTACACCTATAATAGCGATCCCTCTTGTCTCGATACTTGAGGACAGTTCTTGATCAAATGTCCCTTCTCCCCTCATCGAAAACATTCTCCAAGTAACTTGAGACACTCTCCTTTGTGAAGTTTCCCACAATGCTCGCATTGGGGGTTTGTGTATCTGCTCCTCCCCGTCCTTCTAGTGCCTCCTACATTTGAGGCTTGCCCTGAAACTCCCCACTTCCCTCTGAGTGTGGTAGCTCCTTGTACTCATCTCAGGCATTGAAGCACTCATTCCCTTCTTAAAAGTTTGCTCCCGGTTCTTCCACTTCTTGCTCACTTCATTCTTTATATTCTTCAAATTTTTCGCCTGGAGGGCCGCATCTACCAATAGCTGGTAGTTACAAAAATTATGGATTAGCACCTTCTCCTTGATCCCCAGATGAAGTCTTCCCTCAAATTTGTGGCACTTATCTTCCTTATTGGCAATAATGTTGGCCGTATATCGTGATAGCTGGGTGAACTTCAGTTTATATTCACTCACACTCATGTCCTTCTGTGTGAGATTTAGAAATTCTCTAGCCTTCTCTTGGATATAGATTCTCGAGAAGTATTTCCTCCTGAAAGCTTCCAAAAATTCCCTCCATGTCAATACCGGCGGTATATCCTGATTGTGGGGCATTGACTCCTAACAATGGAGTGCATCCCCTATAGCAAATTGACTGTGTAGTCTAACTTCTCTTTGTCAGAGCACTTCATCTGTTTTAGGACTCTCTCAGCCCTCTTCAGCTATGTTTTTGCCTCTTTAGGGTTGGTAGTCTCATTAAAGTCTACAGCTCCATACTTGTGGTACTACCCAATCCTCTCCACTAGAGCTTGCATTGGAACTTGAGAACCTTGACCCATGGCGTAAGTGAAAGCCTGAGCGAAGGCTTAAAAGAATCTAGGATCTATTTGAAGCATCGGAGGAGGCGGTGGAGGCACGTCATGCTACATACTAAGTGCCTCAAAATCTGGAACAGAATGCGTCCCCGCATCTTGTGGGACATACGATTCATCCGTACTCCCTTGATGAGAGTCAGATTGAGTCAAAGCTCCTCGAGTTCTTTTTCGAGACGACATTTCACTCCTTCAATTTAAAATCATTGAAAATCTTTAGTTCATGTAAAACAATTTCAAATCATGTAAAACAATTGAAAACAGTGCAAGTTGTTCATTTAGAAATAATGCATATTCATTTCATGATTGAAAACTACCCACCTCAAAGCCAAGGATATCCCTAAACCTAATTGCTCACCTGGAACTAAACCTAGTCGCTCTGATACCATAATATGTTAGACCTCGTTTTCAGAACCCAACATTCGAAGTCATAAACCTTGAGCTTATAAACCTGTAGTCATCTCACAAGAATGGTGTGCCCACACTAGACAATGACAAAAATCACAAATTGACTTCTTCACAAAAATTGTAGCTCTAAGTCTCTAGTGTAATTTGAAGCAAGAACTATCTCAATTGGAATTCTATAGAAGAAGTTATGCTTGAAAATCCAAAGTATGTTCATACCTCAATCATGGTCTCCCAACTGACCACTCAATTTCTCTCCATAAAACTTTCTCAAATCAACTAAAAAAGATACCAATTTTTATGAAGAGATAGATACATGTGTTAGGAAGCTATTTCTTCAAGAATCACTACATTATGAGGTCAGATGAGGAAGTTATGGCCAAAAGAATCCAACATGTGTATGTCCTTAATCATTTTGTACCTGTCTTGACGCAATTGCCATAACTTTTGCTACAAATGTTGGAATGAGTTCATTCTTGGATTATTTGAAATTAGACTTCTTAGATCTACAATTTTATGAAGAACACAAAGTGATATTTTTCCATTTAAGAGGTCAAAAAATGCAATTCACTGAAGTTGTCTTATGAATATCCGTTTAACTGACATTGTCGGGGTTGGGAGCCGAAATTGGCCTGAGAAGGTCCGTTTAATAGACAATGATGTCCGTTAAACGGACATGGGCGATGCTGGGGGTCATTTTTGACCCAAGAAGGTAAAGTCCGTTAAACGGACATGGGGGTTTCCCAAACCCCTCAAATGCTTCCTACATCCATTTTAACATCATATTCACTCATAAACTTCCCAAATCCAACTCTTCTAGTGCAAACTCACTTCATATCAATTCAAACACCAATTTTATCTCATAAAACTCTCAATTCTTAACCCATTTGATTCATCAAAATCATGATCAAAGATCATTCTCCATAGCTATCCTACACACACATCCTATGCGGCATCACAACTTGTAATGATCATAACTTTCCACTCCGATATCCAAAAATTACAAACTTTATATTGTTGGAAAGCTAGAAAAATCATCTTCAACTTCCATGAAGACAACTTGGTCAAATTCATCCTAAATTATTCTAGAATTTTCCTTGAATTCAGAACACAAATCCTACCCCCCATGAAAAGCTTAAAAATGCAATATAAAGACTTTGGAAAGCCATAAACAACATAATGCATATGTATTTCATTCGCATCAAAATAAGAGTTTTACAACAGTTGAGTGGGAATTTCAAGCCACTTACATCATAACCCAAAATTAAAACTTTGCAAAAACTAGAATCGATCAAAATGCGACTAAAGCATTATTTTGCAAAAACTAACTTAAAATGCAAAATAGGCCAATTATGAAGTAATGCCTTTATGCTCAATCACTCGATCTCGTGCTTCTCACCTGAAGATGGAACGGAATGGGAGGGGGTGAGCTTAAAGCTCGTGGGTAACAGTTTTATAAACGGTAATAAGCAAAAACTATTTGAAACTTTCATGATCAAAGCAAAACCTCATTGAAATCCATAAAACATACATTTCTCAAAATTATCAACTTGTCAAGCAAATTCACAACTCACACAAGTCAAACAATCATCAAACTTGTCAACACATGTACACATAAACACATCATAATGGTTTGGGTAAATCTATAAACATGACAAACTACACAATTCCATATAATGGTCCTGTGTAGTCGTAAACTTGAGGCACTATCACAATCCGACATAGTAGTTTTGTGTAGGCGTAAACTTGAGGGAGTCTATAAAGGAGCTTCGTGCCACTAGCAGGCAGGCAGGAGAAGCTTTAACTTGGTTAACGTGCACGTGACAATTTTTGGATGGACTACCCCAAACCCACATGACATGTAATTCATGAACTAAAAATAGTTTGCCCAATAGGTACATTTTTGAAAACTTATCTTTCATGAGTATGAACTATTCATATGCAATTCTATCATCATTTCACAATTCCACAACCAAAATTATATGCCAATCACAATAATCCTTTCTCAAATCATGTGAAGGCAACATACACCACAATTATGAAGCATTTAGTAATCATTTTCATATCAACTCAAAAATTCTTTCACAAAATTTTTATACAAAAAAAGTGTGGCACATCCTCAAGTATTTAAAGAACAATAAATGCACTTTTATAAGGTAGTTGGAAAATCAATTAATTCCATTTATTTGAAGAACATTTAATAGCTTATTGACTCAATTATAAAAATGTCACTCACCTTAATTTCCTTGCTTGAAAAGCCTTGCTCAAAGATGTGCCTACTCTTGCTCCTCATGCCTCTCTTGATTTTCTTCAATATTGACAACAACTCCAAATCAAAAGGAATTAAAATTGGATAACCCAAAGAAACATATTCATAAAATTAACCCTAGAATACTTAAACCCATGCATTTACTAAGCTCTTTGAATCAAAACCCCTTCCAAAATCCAAATATTAAGACACAAGCTTACCTTGAATATTCACCAAACAATGGGTTTCTTGGCTCCAATGGAAGCTTTAACCTTCCTTTTCCTTTTTGCCTTCTTGATCACTCTCAAAATCCCTCTTAAAGGTTAAAAAAAATCAGAACCTAACTTAGCTTCTTTCTCTCCTTTCTTTTCTCCTTACACGACACTCTCTCTCTTCTCTTTCTTCAATTTTCTTTTCTTCTTCTTCTAACACAAGCCAACTAGTTTTCCTCTTACTCTTATACCCTTAATGAGCACCAATTGTCCATTTTGTCCCTTCCCTCATGCCTTAAGACTTTAATGCTTAAGTCATCTTCCTAAACTACCCCTCATGTAACTTACCACCTTAACACTTTAATTCCCTTAAATTATATCATATTATCTTACTCGCATTAACATGCTAATTAATTCCAACATAAGTTAATCTAGCAAGACTCTAAAATAATCTAATCATGTTTATTTATCAAGAAAAAAATTTAGGGGCCAACAAGTACTGTAACATCTCGTTAGTTGCGGCGAGATTAGAATACTAAGTAAGAGTGTTCAATGAGAACTTAGAATTTGCATTTTCATGGTCATATATAATATGGCATACGCATACAAATTGTTGGGCCCCGAATTTTTTTTTCTTTAATTGTTTTATTATTATTTTTAGTTGAGTCTTTAAATTTAGCAAGGATGAATGGGGTATTGAATGGAAATGAGAATTTAGAATGAAGTGTTAGAATTATATTAGGTGGTGTTAGGTGGGTTGAAAGAGTAGAGATATATAAGACAAATAAGGGCATATTGGGAAAGTCCTTGTAAGTGAAGGACATAATTGGAAGAAAAGGGGTTAAATGTTTCTAAATTAGAAGAAGAGGAGAAGTGTCGTAGGAACAAGGAAAGGAGGAAGAAAACGTGAAAATAGAAGAAAAGAAGAAGAGGAATCGTAGGAAATTTGAAAGGAAGAAGAAAGAAGAAGAAAAAGAAGAGAAATCCACTTATTGGAGGTAAGTTTTCATCTTTCTTATGTTAGATTCAAAAGGGGGATTAAATAGAGGTTAGGGTTTGTGTTGAAAATGAAGGAAGAAAGAAGAGAAAGATGAAAACCAATTGATTTTGGAATTTCTAAGTTAGGGTTTTGGTTTTCTGGCTTAGATGGGCTATGGGTAGGTTAGGTTTAAATTCAATTTTAGCATTTTTTTGATTCTTGAATTTTATGAACTTTCTTTTGAATGTATGGATTGAATGGAAATTAGTTTAATTGAAGGGAATCATGGAAACCATACTCAAGAGAGAGAGGATGTTGGACCCCGATCTTTGAGTGAAAATTTGGCAATAATAAATGAAATTAAATGAGTGTTTTTGTATGTGAATTATGTTATAGATGATTATGAAATTGGAATGTAGAGTATTTATGGATGATGAGTTGAGAAACCTTAAGCATGAACAATGGTTTTATATGTAAGATATTACTTGGTGAATGACATGATGCTATTGAATGTAAGAAATCATATGCATTGAGGTTGAGTGTGGGATAAATTTTAATGGAAAATTGAATTGTTTGAATGAGATTGAAATAGAATTGGCCAAAGTTGCCTTCTTCGAAGTTGTAGCTTGTTCTTTTACCTTTTCGACGATAGCACATTTGCAAGTTTTCGAGATTGGAGTTAGGAGTTATGATTGATGCAAGTTATGATGTTGCATAAGATTTGTGTTTGTGATAGCTTTGATAAATGTTTGAAATTTGAGATTTTGATGAACCAATTAAGTTGAGATTTGAGAAGTTTGTGAATTGAATTTGTTGTTTGAATTTTTATGAAGTGTTTAGGCCTTTGAATAAGTATATTTGTGAAGATTATAAGTGTATATGGTGTTTGGAATTAGAGAAAGAAGATGAACCATTAATAGCTAAGGTGATTTTCTTAGAATATGCTCACATCTTATGATAATCGGGACGATTTGTTTCCTTATGATTTTGCTATTTTCCTTCTTCATCCGACCTTGTCAAATCTTTTGCTTATATCTTTTCCATCCGACATTCGATTGATTTGGTTTTCAAAGCATTGGATTCCTAAGACATCCCTCTATCTTTTCATGGATAATTATAAATTTATGAGATTAAATTAAGGATGATTAATTTAATCAAAGTGAGTTAGATAATTTTCTGAAAATGGTTCAGTCTTTTGAGAAATTCAGGATCTGTGGAGATCCGATTTAAATGATTATTAAGGCAAAATAAAATTGAGACATGGGGCTACAAATCATATGAAAAAATGGAATTTCAATTTAGCCCCTAAGATTGTCAATTTCTGACTTGAAGTTCGGATTAGTGTTCAGTCTGGGATTAGGAACACCCGAACGTATTTTTGGTCATAACTTTTTTCTAGTAATCCAAATGAGGTGATTCTTGATTTGGATTAAACTAGAGAAATCTAGCTTTAAATGTTCAGAAGGGCTTAAGTTTCAATTTTGTCCTTAAGAATGTCAATTTTAGGATGGAAATAAAGTGTTGGAAAATGTTTTAGCAAAATGACAGTCCGAAATGTTTAGACTATAACTTTTGATGTAGAGCACCAAATTAAATAATTTTGGTGGCATTATGAAATTAAGATAATGATGAACATTTCTATAGAAGGAAGTTTTAGCAAATTCCTTCATTTTGATGTGAGAATAATGTCCTAAATTAAGCATAAATTGAAATAAAGTTTAGGGGCAGTTTTGGAAGTTTATTTAAAGAGTTAAGTTTATAGCCTTATGAGGAGGGAAAAAAAGGTCATTAGCCATTCATTAATGACATGGCATGAGGGCTGCTATTTAAGAGGATGAAACCCACGAAATTAGAGGGAAAAGAACAAAAAGAGAAGAGAGAAATGAGAGATGTCGTGGAGATGAAGGAGAAAGGTAAGAGAGAGAGAGCTAGGGTTTGTTTTTTCTTGGGTTTCCAAGCAAGCTTTCTAAGTTGATTCAAGAGAGAAAAGGGTGGAGAATGAAGAGAGCTCCACCATGAACTAAGAAAATTCGAAATTGGAGAAGATGAAGGTAAGAGTCGATTTTTAATCTTTGATCTTTTAGAGAGTTTTTGGTTTATTTGGCTTAAGATTGATATGGGTTTGTGAATTATGAAGTTAATTTTGTTGATTATGCCTTAGGTTATGTTTAATTTTGGATGTTTTATTAATTAGGATTTATGTGATGAATTAGGGGAAAATTAAGGAAAGGATTGGAGAAATTGAAACTTGATTCTAATCAAGCTCCAAGCATGGATATGAGGTGGATAATTTGTTTATATTGTGAATTATAGGCTAACTTTGTGATTTTGAAAAATTAAAGAGCAAAATTTTATAAATTATTGATTATGTTGATGTTTGAAAATTCTGGATTTTCAAATGATCGAATTCATTGATTTTGGAAGGATTGGAAAATTTCTAAAATTGTTTCGGACCGTTTTAATGAAGTGATTCTTTTTTTTGGTCATAATTAATGAAATGATTCAACTGACTACTTACAAGGGTTTTGAAGGATTTGATGAAATGGGTATAATTGTTTGAATTCCTTATGTTTGATTGATTGAGATTTCAATGTATGAATTTAATTGATGGATTGAGAATGCATTTGAATTGTTATATGAATGTATGCAAATTTGTGAATGTGAATGTGTCTAGTATGACACAATATGAAAATGTGAAAAAAATATGAATTTCTGAAATGTGTCTTCGGGCAAATCTGATTTTTCAAGGATGAATATGTGTTATATGGGTTTGGTTAGGTCCCCTAAGTAGAGTTAGTGCACTGGTCTCATTTTTAAAGCCTTCTCCTGGCTGCCCGCAAGTGGCATTGAGTTCGGATTTCGGACTCCCATAAGTCACGGCTACACCAGACCGCTAAGCAGTACGGTGTAGTACGTTTCGTTCATGGCTGCAAAGGACCGCTATGCGGGAATGTGCAGTACGTTTCGTTTTGGACCAACCCAAACCATTTTGTTGTGTTATGTGTTTTTGTTTTTGTTTATGTCGTGATGCATTCATGTTTTTAAGTTGACCATGAAATGTGAAAGATTTGAGAATTTTGAGAAGTGAGAAATTGAGAATTTCACACGTGAGATTTTGAAATGTTTTATGAATATTTTGAAAAGTTGGAAATATCGAGAAATAAGCTTTTGAAGAGTTTCTACTATAAAATGTTTATAAATGTGTATGAATGATAATTGAATTAGAATGTGTTTGGGATTCCGGACGGGAGGTCCGTGGAAGTTGATGATTGTGTGATTGGGTTGAGATATAGAAGTGTATTATCATTTGCAAGTTTTGGGTTAGTTAAAAAGCAGCCGTTATGCTGCCCAATTTTTGATAGAATGGGTTGTATGGTTTTTGTTAAAGATGATTTTGTGTTATGATATGAACAAGAAGATGATTAAGGATTGAGACTTTGCATGTATAAGAAGTTTGTTACGCTTTGAGAATTTGATTGAAGATAATTTCCAAGAAAAGGAAAATTATATGGATTTGCATGAATTTGAATAAAGGTGGTTATAAGAAAAAGAAAAAAATTTACACCGTTTCGGATAAGTTAAATGTCCAAGGTTTCCAACTCGACAAGTTTTCTAAAGTACACGCTTCGGATGTCGGAATTTGTTTCAGTTCGTTTAAGCGTTTGTTTGCTTCGATCCGTTTTTGATCCATTTTCTGATTTGATAATTCGATTTGTATTTCGCCTTTGATTTCAATTGTCCCTTTGATTCCGCTTTCGTATTCGATTTGTTTTAGATTACTTTCGATTTATGATCCACTTTTCGTTTCGCTTTGTTATTCGATTTTCTTTGGCTTTCGTTTTGATATCCGTTTGCTCCACTTTGTGATTTGTTCAGTCGCTTCATTTTTCGTTTAGTTTCTCCGTTTCTTCCGGTTGGGATCCGGTCTCCGGATCGGGTCCTAACAGAGGAAGGGCAATCTTGAGCTTGGATTTTCAACAATTTAAGTGGGTAATATATTTATGGTTATTATGTGATGGGCAATGCCCTATTTGTGTGTGTGATTGCTTTAAATGGCGTAAATGTTGAATTGTGGTGAATATTTGAAAATGTATGATGAAATAGGATATGTCTTCTTTGAAATAAATGAAAAGTATGAAGATATGAGAATTTGATAAACTGAAAGAAGAATAAGAATGCAATTTTGCGATTGACTAATTTGAGCATAGATTTGTTGTGATTGGGCAAGAGAGAAAACCCTTTCGTAGTCACGTGCACGTTGACTTATAGCCTTTTTTCTGGCTGCCCGCTTGAGGCTACGAGATCCTGAAAAATTGGACTCGTTTTGTTCACGGTGTAAACCGTTTTGTTCTGCGGAAACTCTCTAGCCATTTGTTGTGCATTTCATTATGACTTTGTTGAGTATGATGCATAATAAAGTGCTATGATTGATAGAAGATTTCATGATATGCTTGATGTGATAAATTTCGGTTGATTATGAATTATGTGATGCATTTGCGAATGAATTGGATTGCTTGATATATGTGTATTTGTGCTTGTTGTGTGGCTCATTACCAATTGCTATAAACGTATTAGCCACTGAGCCGAGTTGCTCACCCCACTTTCCCTCCCCAAGTGCAAAACAAGAAGAACGTGAACCTTGCAAGGCATCGGAAAACTCCAAGGCTTTAGATAGTTTTGTACAAAGTTAGTAACTAGCCTTTTGGATAGCTTTTCAAGCATATCAAACATTGAGCATCTCATGTATTATGTATCTTGTGTTTAGTTCATGATGAACATGTTGATATGTATTTAAAGCTATGCATGAACATTTATTTTGGATGGAAATGAGAATGAGAATTCAAGTATTCTCCTTTTGAGTATGATTGTATTGCTTTATAGATAGTGTATGAGATTGTGTATGATTTTTGTGAAAGAGGAATGTGCATGCGCATGTTCTTCATTGCTGAGTTTGAAATTGGTTATTTGTTGTGGAATAACATGTTGGAGATTTGAAGGGTGTATGAGATGAATTGGTTGAGTTGGAGCTTAAAAGTGCCGAAAGGTACTTGATAGTGGGTGAATATGAAGGGAATTGTGTTTTGGCAAGCCTTCCTAGGTGTAGGAATGATGTGCAGAGATTCAGTGAAAAAAATGTATTGATCTAGATAGAATCAACCAAAGTGGTCTTAATAAAAGTTGTATCTTATATTTCCAGCTTTCTAACGCTATAAAGTATGACATTTTTTGATATCGGGGCTGGAAGTTATGATCGATTGAAGTCTTGATGTTGTTTAGGATGAATTTTTAGAAGTATCCACTTTGATTGAAATTTTGACCTTTATAGAGACAGAAATTGCTCTTAAGATCTTCATGAAAGTTGTAGGTTGTCTTTTTATCTTTCCATTGATATAAAGTATGAAATTTTTAGGCAATGGAGAAGGAAGATATGATTTTTAGAAGTTATAATGATGTTCAGGATGAGCTTGTCGACCAGTCACTTTTGCGTGAACTTTTGACCCCTTCAGAGATCGAAATTGTTTGAAGTTGTAGATCTTTCTTTAAACTTTCCATTGATACCAAATTTGCAAATTTTGGAATTCTAGGTCACAAGTTATAAATTTTAGAAGTTGGAAAATCGAAAGAGGAGAAGGCAACATTCGCATACGCCCTCGCGAGGGCGAGCGCCTCGCAAGGGCAAGAGCTCGCGTGCACTCGCGAGGCGAGCACCTCACGAGGGCAAGCGCGCTCGCAAGGCGAGCGCAGATTTGTGATTTTTCCTCCCCAATCCGACTTCTCTCCATTCTTTTGGCCCTAATGTTTTCGTCCGACCTCTGATTGATCTGATTTTTCAAGCGTTGGATTTTTAAAACATTCCTTTACCTCTCCAAAAAAATTTGTAGGTTTTTATATAAATTTGGAAAAGATGTATTGAATCAAAGTGAGAGGATCAGTTTAAAGTATGAGTTGGATATATTTCTGAATATGCTTCAATATTTTGGCGATATCTTGAGCTATAGAGCTCCGAATGAGGTGGTTCTTGTTTCTAAATAAACTAAAGACATGAAGCTACAATTCATCTAAAGGAATTGAATTTTAATTCTGTCCTTAAGACTTTCAATTTCTGGAGTCAATTCGGGTGTAGTATTCAGTCTTGGTTTAATGTTAGCCCAATAGTGTTTTGGCCATAACTTCTTCATTTCTGAACCAAATTGAGTGTCTTTGGTGTCATTAGAAACGTAATTCAATGGGAAAAAAATGTTTTAAAGAAGCCGGTCTGAGACTCCAAATGGAAGTTCCCCAATTATGCTCAATAAGTTATAAGAAGTGAGCCCTCCATGCGTTTATGATTCCGAATGTTGGACTTTGAAAACGGGGTCCAACAAGAGCTATTTAAATTTCATGGTATATTTTATCTACTAGTAAAGCCTATCACCTACAATCTGATCGATAAGAAGAAGTTGTTAACCATTGTTTGGAAGATTATTTACATTGCTTTGCTACTGATAACCATAGTCTTGGTTTAAGTTTCCCTTCTGGGTGGAATTCACAATACTTCTTTACATTCAATAGTTAACATGAGTCATCTTGAGGCAAGTTATGACATTTCTCTTTTATCATTATTTGATAATGTTTAGGGGACTTCAAAATTTGCCTCAATATATGAGTTATTATTTATATGATCTCAATTACTCTTTTAGTAGCAAGCTAATCTACAACAAGCCCAACTGTATATATGACAACAAGCTAATGTACACTTAGCTGATCACAAATTTTAGGTGGGAGATTGAGTTTTTATTGAACTCTAACCCTATGGACAAACCAATATTGCTCATCATCAATCCAGTAAATTGAACAATGTTATTATGGTCCCTTTTGCATCCCATAACACATTGACATTGTTGCTTAACGCTTAGATTTACCTATCACCTCTTAAATCCATAATATGTCTATGTATCCCTCTTAAAATAATGTCAAGGTGATCCTACTTCTGGAAAGTTTTTCCTTACTACTGAATTTGTCGAGTTGAATCCTCTCTTAATTCCTGAAACCATTATGGATAAATTACTTTATTGTGGCAAATTTATTCCTTACCTTTTAGTATAATGGCAATCTCAATCTCCAACTAAAGTTACCTAAAAGCCACATGCTAAATTTGAACAAAATTTTCTAGGTTTCAATCTTGAGAAGAAGGTTAATTTGGAAGAGAAGGCAATGTTGTAGGCTTGATTAGTGATAATAGCCTATAAAATACCTTAGTTAATGAATTAAGTATATCAGTAGCCCATATAGTTAAAAGAAGTAGCATGAATGTTGGACCCCGAACTTTTGATGAAAATTAGAAATATTAAAATGAATTTAAAATGAGAAAGAATTGGTGAGAATGAGAATGAATTTAAGGAAATTTGATGAAGTTAAGAAAAAATTTATGAGAAATGAATTGTTTAATTTTGAGGACTTTGATATTTGAGTGAACTTATATGGATTATAAGAGGAAAGTGGATGAGTTGATTGAAATGAAGTTAAATAGCAAGAATTAAAAAGAAAAAGTGTGAAAATTTGAAGAATTTAGAAAGTTTGACTTTTTGGAGAAAAGAATGTTTGACTTTGAGAGTTGACTTTTAATTTAGGTAAAATTTGATAAAATGATCTACATGAAACTTGTAGATTATGTTAAGAGCTTTCTGTAGCCATAAAGTTTGCAATTTTTCGATATCGGGAGTGAAAGTTATGATCAGTCAAAGTTTATGTTTGATAGGGTTTGACTTTTATTATGGTTGAAACTTTGACTGAGAAATTAACCTAGTTAGAGGTTAATTGAGCTTTGATGTTCTTCAATAAAATTGAAGGGTTTGTTTTGATCTTTATTTCGATATAAAGTATGCAAATTTTCGATCTCGGAATAATAAGTTATGATTTTTACAAGTTTATATTATGGTTTTAGCATGAATATTAGAGGATAGTATCTTTGACCGGAAAATGGACTTCCGTAGGAGTTGAATTGAGTTTTATGTCCTTCGTGAAAGATTTAGATTTTCCCTCAAGCTTTCTATAGAGACTAAGTTTGTCAAAATTAGAGTTCGGGATTAAGAGTTATGAATTTCGGAAGTTTTGGATTTTGTGTGAAAAAAAAAGAGGAAAATGAAGTACCCCCCGTCGCTAGGGCGACGCATCGCCGTAGCGATGGCTCGCGTCGCCGGGGCGACCTCGCCCTCGCCACGCGCAGCACGCGGGCGTTTTCGCTTGGTGCGACGCCGTTTTTGTTTCTCCAAAACGGCGCCGTTTTGATTCCTTTGTTAGCCTCCTTTCACAAATTCGACCTTTGTTCACTATTTTGCTTATATCTTTTCCGTCCAACATCCGATTGAGTCGATTCTTACGGAGTTGGATTCCTAAGACAATTATCTACATCTTCATAGAAATTTGTGAATTTTTGAGATTAAATTAATGGTGATTAATTTAATCAAAGTGAGTTGGGAAATTTTCTGAGCATAGTTCAGTATTTTGTGAAATTCGGGATCTGTAGAGATCCGATTGAAGTGATTCTTGAGGCGAAATAAAGATAAGACAAAGGGCTATAAATCATATGAAGACATGAAATGTCAATTTTGCCCCTAAGACTTTTAATTTCTGAATTTAAGTTCGGATTAGGGTGAAAATTTTGGATTAGGAACACCTAAGAGTATTTTGAGCATAACTTTTGATCTGGGAATTGAAATGAGACGATTCTTGTTTTGAATTAAACTAGAGACATAAGTCTACAATTGTTATGAAGATATCGAGTTTCAATTCTGGGATTAAGAATGTGAACTTTTGGACGGAAATAATCGTACATGGAAAATGTGTTAGAATATGGATATACTCGAACTGTTTTACACATAACTTTTGATGTAGTAATCCGAAATGAGCGCGGTTGGTGGTGTTGGATTCGTATGATTGAGAGGAACATTTCTCTAGAAGGAAGTTTGGACAAATTCCTTCATCTTGATAGTATGAATCAACCCGCAAGTAAGCATGACTTTAAGCTTTGAATGGAGGGTAAAATGGTCAATTAACCATCATTTAATGAAACACAAGAATGAGTTGTCGTTTTGAGCTATTAAAATCCACGAAAGTGGCTGGAAATTTCATAAGAAAAGGAAGAAGAAAATAAGAAGAAGAATGGAGAAGAGTTTCGGTGTTGGAGAAAAAAAGAGGGAGAAAGGTAAGCTTTAATTTTTCTACTCAATTCTTAAGGCTTTTGGGATCTTTCCAAGAAGGAAAAGAGTGAAGAATGATGAGAGCTTCGTAAGGAACCAAGAAAATTCGAATTTGGTGGAGAAATGAGGTAAGAGAAAATTTTCAACTATGAGTTTTTGTTGAGTTTTTGATTGAGAAATATAGATAATGATATGGGTTTGTGATTTATGAAGTTGATTTTGATATATATGTTTTAGGTTAGGTTTAATTTTGGATGAAAATTTGATTAAGGTTTAGGCTTAATTTTATAATTAAGAATTTTGTGAAATTTTGGTGTAGAATTATAGATAATGATATGGGTTTGTAGAATATGAGGTTAATTTTGAAGAAATTGTATTTTATGGTATTGAATTTGGATAAATTGGTTTAGGCCAATTTTAAGATTTGAGGAATTTTGAAATTGAGAATCTAGATATTTTGGAATGAGTGTGAATTGATGAATTGTGAAGTTAGTTTTGAAAATTAAGTTATTTATGATATTGAATTTGAGTGTATTGGTTTAGGTCTAATTTTGAAATCGGGATTTTAGAAATTCGGTTTTAAAAGCTTGGAAATATGATGATTATGAATTTCCGATAGTTAATTTTGAGAATTATGCAAATTATAATGTGGAATTTGAATGATTGTGGCTTAGGTTGATTTTAATTGAAAGAAGGAAAGAAGCAAGGATCAATTGGAGCTAGGATCAAGTTTCTGGCAATAATTCGAGGTGGGTAGTATATTTATTTGTTGAATTTTAAGCTAAGCATGTGAAATTGAAAGTTTAAGAAGTATGTTTGAAAAATTATGATTTCGAAGGATTAAATTCCTTGTTTTGAAATGAATTTACGAAAAATAAAGCGAGGATTTTGAATTTCGCTAGTTCCGAATTATTTGGACAATTGAAAAAAAAAAGTGCTTTGTGAATTTGAAAAAAAAAATTCTGATTATGATTTGAAGAAATTACTGCATTCATTGTTATGGATTTAATTAATATGTGATATAAATTCATGATTTGAGATTGAACGTGTTTTGCTATATGAATTGGTATGATATGTGATTATGTGAAAGTATCAAGTAATGACGCTATGTGACCTTTTGATATGAAAATTTTGAAAGGTAAGATTTTCGAAAAGTGCCTTCGGGCAATCCGAATTATGTGTTATGTGGGTTTGGTCAGGTCCCATATGTGGGACGAGTGCGCACTTGTCTGTTTTATAGCCTTCTCCGGGTTGCCCGCTAGTGGCATGGAGCTTCGATTTCGGACTCCCTTCACGATTGCACTGTACCGCTATGCGGGAAAGTGTAGTACGTTCTGTTAGGACCGACCCAAACCATTAAATGTGATTTGGAATTTGTGTTGGATGCCGCGGTATAACCCGCAAACACACGCCGGGGTATAACCCCCAAACACCTACGGGTGGGGTGTGGGGTCCAACATCAATTCACTTGGATATGTTGTGTATTTTTTTATTTATTACTTTGGAAAGCATTGTTATGTGCGTTTATTCGTTTCTAAGTGAGATGCATTCATGCTTTTAAATTTGATTATGAAATAAAAAGGAATTGAGAATTTTGAGAAATGAGAAGACAAATTTTGCAAATGTGAGATTTTGGAAATGTTTTATGAACGGTTTGAAAAGTGAAATGTTTAAAAATATCAAACTTCTTGAAAATGAGTTTTTCGCTTATTGTTCAATTTATAAATATATTATCTACGAGCTTCCGAGCTCACCTCCCCTTTCATCCCCATCTCCAAGTTTCGAGCAGGAGATCGGATGAAAGAATGTGAAGACTTTTGGTCCGTTTTTGCATCGTTTATATTGTTATGTAAATATTGAATTGCAGCTATGAGAATGTTTTAGAATTAGGTTTGCGTTTGTGTGTACTGAGATCCCGGGTCCGGTGGATTTGATGTTTGTATGTGTGATCTGAAAATTTAGAAGTGTATTTTGAACTCTTGCAGGTTTTGGGTTAGGATAAATGCAGTCGTTATGCTGCCGAAATTTCGATAAAATGAGAATAAAGTGTAATTTGAGATTTGTATGGATTTGTATAAGATTTTGTATGATTGCTGAGTTTTGGGTTTAAGAATGAATTTCCTATGGGAAATTATATGGATGTGATTGATGTAAGAAATGAGAATAAGAAAGAAAGAAATTGAGTAAAAATGGTTATAAGGAAAAAGAAAAAAAAAATTATACCGGATTTTGGAACGTCTTAGGGTTTCCAACGCGATTATGTTCATTCGATAAGTTTTCTTTGATTATTGTGTTCCTTATTGATCTCGGATGTCGGACATTTGTTAAGTATCGATTTCGCTTCGTTTCGTTTTGCTTTGGTATTCTGTATATCTTTTCGTTTCGAAATCTGTTCGTTTGGTTCGATTGATGATTCGATTTGCTTTCAGTTCACCTTTGTTCTTTGATTTGATTCGCATTCTGTTATTTGTATCGAATTATAATTCGCCATATTGTTTCCGATTCGAATTTTCGATGCGAAATTTCCGTTTATGCGCTTCACTTTCGATTATTATGCTTTGTATTCTGATTCATACGAAATTTCCGTTTCCATTCGCCTCATTTCCTTCGTTCTTCGTTTTCTGGTTGGGATCCGGTTCCCAGATCGGGTCCCAACATTTATGGTATCAGAGCAAGAAGAGTTTATAAGGAATCATGCGTACGTATGAGGGAATCTGTATGAGTAGTTGGATTTCGGAAACGGGATCCAACATTTATGGTATCAGAGCAAGAAGAGTTTATAAGGAATCATGCGTACGTATGAGGGAATCTGTATGAGTAGTTGGATTTCGGAAACAGGATCCAACATTTATGGTATCAGAGCCCAGTATTAGGATCTTAACTGGGCATACAAGATTAAGAAGAGTGTGTAAGGAGAAATTGAATTTGTGAGAATGTGCTAAGTGATCGTTTGATTTCGATGACAATAAGTATGAATGACTTTAGGAATGTGAAATTGATATGAATGATTTGTCATGAATTATGTGATGAATAAAAGTGATTATTTGATGAAGATGATAAGAATTTTGAGCAATTTAAGGAAAGAGTTCATGAAATTGAGATTTGAAATGCATGAGGAATTAGGATGTTTTGATTTTGTATATCCATTTGTTAGTGAAAGATGAGCATGGAGATGGATTTTTATGAAGTATGTGAAGACCTCATTAAGTGATTGATGAGGGTTAAGAACTTTGATGAATTTTAGGTTTGTGATGATGAAGAATTAAGATTTGAATTGAATGATAGCATTTGGATGACATTAAATTGATTATACTTTTGTGAGATGAAAGAATGACTGTTTGGAGATAAGATAAAATGAAATAGTGTTTTGCTATGCTATTGAATAAGTGAAAGATAAGTATGACGAAAATCAGTTAGAAAGTGTGTAACCAGTGTCAAAAAGTAAGAGAAAAAAATTACGTGGTGTCTAAGCAAGTATGAATTTCGAGGACGAAATTCTTTTAAGCGGGGGAGAAATGTTGGACCCCGAACTTTTGATGAAAATTAGAAATATTAAAATGAATTTAAAATGAGAAAGAATTGGTGAGAATGAGAATGAATTTAATGAAATTTGATGAAGTTAAGAAAAAATTTATGAGAAATGAATTGTTTAATTTTGAGGACTTTGATATTTGAGTGAACTTATATGGATTATAAGAGGAAAGTGGATGAGTTGATTGAAATGAAGTTAAATAGCAAGAATTAAAAAGAAAAAGTATGAAAATTTGAAGAATTTAGAAAGTTTGACTTTTTGGAGAGAGAATGTTTGACTTTAAGAGTTGACTTTTGATTTAGGTAAAATTTGATAAAATGATCTACATGAAACTTGTAGATTATGTTAAGAGATTTCTGTAGCCATAAAGTTTGCAATTTTTCGATATCGGGAGTGAAAGTTATGATCAGTCAAAGTTTATGTTTGATAGGGTTTGACTTTTATTATGGTTGAAACTTTGACTGAGAAATTAACCTAGTTAGAGGTTAATTGAGCTTTGATGTTCTTCATAAAAATTGAAGGATTTGTTTTGATCTTTATTTCGATATAAAGTATGCAAATTTTTGATCTTATTATAATAAGTTATGATTTTTACAAGTTTATATTATGGTTTTAGCATGAATATTAGAGGATAGTATCTTTGACCAGAAAATGGACTTCCGTAGGAGTCGAATTGAGTTTTATGTCCTTCGTGAAAGATTTAGAGCTTCCCTCAAGCTTTCTATAGAGACTAAGTTTGTCAAAATTGGAGTTCGAGATTAAGAGTTATAAATTTCGAAAGTTTTGGATTTTGTGTGGAAAAAAAAAAGGAAAATGAAGTACCCCCCGTCGCTAGGGCGACGCATCGCCCTGGTGACGGCGAGCGTTTAGCTCGCGTCACTAGGGAGACGCATCGCCGTAGCGATGGCGAGCGTCCGGCTCGCGCCGCTAGGGCGACGCGTCGTCGGGGCGACCTCGCCCTCGCCACGCCAAGCCTTGGCGTTTTAAACTTGTGCGACGCCGTTTTGTTTCTCCAAACGGCGCTGCTTTTGATTCCTTTGTTAGCCTCCTTTCACAAATTCGACTTTTGTTCACTATTTTGCTTATATCTTTTCCGTCTGACATCCGATTGAGTCGATTCTTGCGGCGTTGGATTCCTAAGACAATTATCTACATCCTCATAGAAATTTGTGAATTTTTGAGATTAAATTAATGGTGATTAATTTAATCAAAGTGAGTCGGGAAATTTTCCGAGCATAGTTCAGTATTGTGTGAAATTCAGGATCTGTAGAGATCCGATTGAAGTGATTCTTGAGGCGAAATAAAGATAAGACAAAGGGCTACAAATCATACGAAGACATGAAATGTCAATTTTGCCCCTAAGACTTTTAATTTCTGAATTTAAGTTCGGATTAGGGTGAAATTTTTGGATTAGGAACACCTAAGAGTATTTTGAGCATAACTTTTGATCTGGGAATCGAAATGAGACGATTCTTATTTTGAATTAAACTAGAGACATAAGGATACAATTGTTATGAAGACATCGAGTTTCAATTATAGGATTAAGAATGTGAACTTTTGGACGGAAATAATCGTACATAGAAAATGTGTTAGAATATGGATATACCCGAACTGTTTTACACATAACTTTTGATGTAGTGATCCGAATTGAGCGCGGTCAGTGGCGTTGGATTCGTATGATTGAGAGAAACATTTTTCTAGAAGGAAGTTTGGATAAATTCCTTCATCTTGATAGTGCGAATCAACCCGCAAGTAAGCATGACTTTAAGCTTTGAATGGAGGGTAAAATGGTCAATTAACCATCATTTAATGAAACACAAGAATGAGTTGTCGTTTTGAGCTATTAAAAGCCACGAAAGTGGCTGGAAATTTCATAAGAAAAGGAAGAAGAAAATAAGAAGAAGAATGGAGAAGAGTTTTGGTGTTGGAGAAAAGAAGAGGGAGAAAGGTAAGCTTTAATTTTTCTACTCAATTCTTAAGGCTTTTGGGATCTTTCCAAGAAGGAAAAGAGTGGAGAATGATGAGAGCTTCCTAAGGAACCAAGAAAATTCAAATTTGGTGGAGAAATGAGGTAAGAGAAAATTTTCAACTATGAGTTTTTGATTGAGAAATATAGATAATGATATGGGTTTGTGATTTATGAAGTTGATTTTGATATATATGTTTTAGGTTGGGTTTAATTTTGGAAGAAAATTTGATTAAGGTTTAGGTTTAATTTTATAATTAAGAATTTTGTGAAATTTTGGTGTAGAATTATAGATAATGATATGGGTTTGTAGAATATGAGGTTAATTTTGAAGAAATTGTATTTTATGGTATTGAATTTGGATAAATTGGTTTAGGCCAATTTTAAGATTTGGGAATTTTGAAATTGAGGATCTAGATATTTTGGAATGAGTGTGAATTGATGAATTGTGAAGTTAGTTTTGAAAATTAAGTTATTTATGATATTGAATTTGAGTGTATTGGTTTAGGTCGAATTTTTGAAATCGGGGATTTTAGAAATTTTGGTTTTAGAAAGCTTGGAAATATGATGATTATGAATTTCCGATAGTTAATTTTGAGAATTATGCAAATTATAATGTGGAATTTGAATGATTGTGGCTTAGGTTGATTTTAATTGAAAGAAGGAAAGAAGCAAGGATCAATTGGAGCTAGGATCAAGTTTCTGGCAATAATTCGAGGTGGGTAGTATATTTATTTGTTGAATTTTAAGCTAAGCATGTGAAATTGAAAGTTTAAGAAGTATGTTTGAAAAATTATGATTTCGAAGGATTAAATTCCTTGTTTTGAAATGAATTTACGAAAAATAAAGCGAGGATTTTGAATTTCGCTAGTTCCGAATTATTTGGACAATTGAAAAAAAATGTGCTTTGTGAATTTGAAAAAAAAAATCTGATTATGATTTGAAGAAATTACTGCATTCATTGTTATGGATTTAATTAATATGTGATATAAATTCATGATTTGAGATTGAACGTGTTTAGCTATATGAATTGGTATGATATGTGATTATGTGAAAGTATCAAGTAATGACGCTATGTGACCTTTTGATATGAAAATTTTGAAAGGTAAGATTTTCGAAAAGTGCCTTCGGGCAATCCGAATTATGTGTTATGTGGGTTTGGTCAGGTCCCATCTGTGGGACGAGTGCGTGATTATTCATTTTATAGCCTTCTCCGGCCGCTGCTAGTGGCATGGAGCTCGATTTCAGACTCCTTCACGATCTTTGGACCGCTATGCGGAAAGTGTAATACGCCTGTTAGACCGACCCAAACCATTAAATGTGATTTGAAATTTGTGTTGGATGCCGCGGTATAACCCGCAAATACACGCCGGGGTATAACCCCCAAACACCTACGGGTGGAGTGTGGGGTCCAACATCAATTCCCTTGGATATGTTGTGTATTTTTTTATTTGTTACTTTGGAAAGCATTGTTATGTGCGTTTATTCGTTTCTAAGTGAGATGCATTCATGCTTTTAAATTTGATTATGAAATAAAAAGGAATTGAGAATTTTGAGAAATGAGAAGACAAATTTTGCAAATGTGAGATTTTGGAAATGTTTTATGAACGGTTTGAAAAGTGAAATGTTTAAAAATATCAAATTTCTTGAAAATGAGTTTTTCGCTTATTGTTCAATTTATAAATATATTATCCACGAGCTTCCGAGCTCACGCCCCCTTTCATCCTCATCTCCAGGTTTCGAGCAGGAGATCGGATGAAAGAATGTGAAGACTTTTGGTCCGTTTTTGCATCGTTTATATTGTTATGTAAATATTGAATTGTAGCTATGAGAATGTTTTAGAATTAGGTTTGCGTTTGTGTGTACTGAGATCCCGGACGGAGGGTCCGGTGGATTTGATGTTTGTATGTGTGATCTGAAAATTTAGAAGTGTATTTTGAACTCTTGCAGGTTTTGGGTTAGGATAAATACAGCCGTTATGCTGCCGAAATTTCGATAAAATGAGAATAAAGTGTAATTTGAGATTTGTATGGATTTGTATAAGATTTTGTATGATTGCTGAGTTTTGGGTTTAAGAATGAATTTCCTATGGGAAATTATATGGATGTGATTGATGTAAGAAATGAGAATAAGAAAGAAAGAAATTGAGTAAAAATGGTTATAAGGAAAAAGAAAAAGAAAATTATACCGGATTTTGGAACGTCTTAGGGTTTCCAACGCGATTATATTCATTCGATAAGTTTTCTTTGATTATTGTGTTCCTTATTGATCTCGGATGTCAGACATTTGTTAAGTACCGATTCCGCTTCGTTTCGTTTTGCTTCGGTATTCTGTATATCTTTTCGTTTTGAAATCTGTTCGTTTGGTTCGATTGATGATTCGATTTGCTTTCAGTTCACCTTTGTTCTTTGATTCGATTTGCATTCTGTTATTTGTATCGAATTGTAATTCGCCATATTGTTTCCGATTCGAATTTTCGATGCGAAATTTCCGTTTATGTGCTTCGCTTTCAATTATTATGCTTTGTATTCTGATTCGAAATTTCGATACGAAATTTCCGTTTCCATTCGCCTCGTTTCCTTCGTTCTTCGTTTTTCGGTTGGGATCCGGTTCCCGGATCTGGTCTCAACATTTATGGTATCAGAGCAAGAAGAGTTTATAAGGAATCATGCGTACGTATGAGAGAATCTGTATGAGTAGTTGGATTTCGGAAACGGGATCCAACATTTATGGTATCAAAGCAATAAGAGTTTATGAGGAATCATGCGTACGTATGAGGGAATCTGTATGAATAGTTGGATTTCGGAAATGAGATCCAACAATGAAGATCCAGAAACCTTTAAAGCTCAAATACTATATTTGGAGTTACTTATTAAATAGGTAGTTATTTTGTAAATGAAAAATATAGATTGATGAGTTGTAATATCTTTAGAAAAATTTGGTAGAGAATGCCTTTATTTATGTAAGGAAAGCAATATAATAGGGAGGAATAACCCCTTATTTCATATCACTTTTCTCTTCTTTGTTGTTCCTCTCTTCTACTCCTCCTCCTTTTAAAATTTTTTAATTCCTCTCTTCCTCTTAATTATGTAATATCTCTTAGTTAGCTACAACCTATAACTTAACATTCATTAAGCTCGAATCAAGTTATATCACGTTAGACTAAGTTAACCCAATTTAACAACCCTAATCGTTCCTTATATTTTGTTTCTTTTTTCAGTAGTCATTCTTGTTCAAACTCTACTTTTCTTGCAACATTAATAAATGTTATACAATTGATGATTGAACATTTTCATTCATAGTATAACAACACCATGAAATAAACCGCCATTATAGTATAAAAACGCCATTAAACAATAAACTATCTAAGGTCAAAATAAAACTAGAAAAACTTATAACTTAAGAGATTACTGGTGGATCTACAATAGTTATTGAGAATAATTGATAACATGAATGGAGCAACTGGACCGACTTAAGTATTATGGTGTGAATAATGCCAAGGAGAATATAAAATCAATGACTGTCAAGTTGACAATCCCTTTGTCAAGCCAATAAAATAGATTGATTATAGACAGAATTTTTAACAACTTTAAAATAACTCTTTAAAATTTTTTCAAATATCTCTTACAGTAACATGTACAATTTAAATTGGGGATATTATCCAATTATTGAAAGAGGAAATTAAGGCAATTAAGCAAAATTTTCAAATAGTAGACCTAATAAGTAACACCGTGAATTTCAATCAGGTTCCTTATCGTAACAAGAAAACAACTAATTTGGGAATGAGCTATTGAGAGATTAGTTATTTTGACTTCTAAAAGATTTGAAAGAATGGAATCCAAAATTGATCATTTAGCAAAGTCAAATAATAATTTAGAGTTTTAGAATGGACAATTAGCCAATACTTGTTAAGGGAGACGAGAGTGAATCTTGAGGTTTGTGTGATAAAAATTGTTATTAAAGAGTGGCAAGGAACTGATAGAGGACAAGGAGATGAAGCATACTTAAAGAGAAGAGGGCATTTAGTACTTTGAATGATAAAAATAAATCTCTTTTTTTTTTTTTGGTAATCACTTCCATGGTATTAATGTAATATACACTTTTTTTTTTCAAGAATTCATCAAGTAAGATGCACTAGGTTATGACATCAAGCAAAGAAGGAACATAAAAAGTAAAGATGACTAGGTGCCATAGAAGGATGAGAAGGTATGGGCTTAGAACATCTCTAATATTAAAGATACAAGGCTTTCACATGACACCTACAAGATTTTGAAGGAACAGGGTTTCGAGTTTGTTGCCTAACCTCATAAAGCAAAATAAACTTATAGTCTAACTAAAATACTAAAAAATGTTTATTGAGAGATAATTCAATCATTTATTTTTATGTACAATAATAAATGATAACTTATTTGAATATTATCGAAATTTATTATGTACTCTTATACTGACTTTTCGTCAACTCCTTAAAATCGTCCATTGGATCTTTAAAATTTTTCTCATCAAAACCTTTGAGTCAATTCTTAAAGAAACTCCCTCCACCTCATTTAATATGCTTTTGAAGTAGTATTGATACCATTTTAAAGTCGTCCCAGTAAAAACTTGCTTCAATTATCTTCAACTCACTCCTCATTCATTCCTCTTCGTTTGATTTTAATGGTCCAATTTCTCATTACTTGCTTGCAACTTTCAACTCATGTCCACATATTCTTTCTATTGTTGCAATTTCACATGTGGAGAAACATTGCTTAGTATACTAACATTATTACGCTAAATATTTAAGAAATGATTCAAGTCAAATTCTTCAAAATTTGGGAAGAGGGAGAGATATCCAAAACAAAATTTTGATATTTCTTAACACCAAACCTTATATTAAACTTTTTCTACAATTCAAGTGTGATTCACTGACTTTAAATCAAGTTAGATCAAATCAAATGACCAGGTTAAATCCAATTTAACGTTAATCGTTCCTTTTATTTTGTTTTCTTTCAATAATTTGTTCTTATTCAAACATTGAGGATACAAAGGATTATATATACAGCTGATGATTGAACATCGCTACTCATAGCAAAACAACACCACCAATAAACCACCATTTTGGTAGAATAACATCGTCATCAAACAAGAAACCATCCAAGGCCAAAATAAAATTAGGAAAAAAGACCTGAGAGACTGCTTGTGGATCTATAATAGTTATTGATGTATCTGCAGACAGTTGCATGCTGAAGACCACAAAGTATGCTTTTTTTTCCCCCCTACTGTTTGTGATTGTTTATTGACAGTGTCCTACAATCTCTGACCAAAAAGAGTAAAAGAAACTATAGCTTCAAAAGAAAAAACAAAGTACACACCGACGGTTGTGGTTAATTTCGCTTTTGAACGTATATAAAAAGTAACTTTGAATATTTTCTATTTATCAGAAGCAAGCGCTTATTATCAAGGACAAGTAATCCGTAAGTCAGGTATCAGACTGAAGTCGAACCCAAATTCAAAAATCTAAGCCTGGTTTGAAAAACAAACATACCCTAGCATAAACAAACATCGAATTACCATCAGGATCGGAGATTGTATTCAGAAGAACTTAAACCCTCTTAACATGCATCATATGATACTTTCCAGTAATTTTTAAGTTTTAATTTTAAGGTCGTTAAACTGTCAACTCAAATTCCATCTAATGATAAAAGTATTAATCAGCATGTCGTTTCTTGTACATACGATACCGTTACAGCCTTAAAGAGATTTTAAAATTCATCTAATATGTGAATTCTCATTCCTAGTGATGCGGCAAGTTCACATCTAATTAAACGCTTCCCTCAAGAAGATTTTAAGTATGAAGTACTGGGTAATTCTTGGAGACCAAACTGATCTTGAAAATAAAGTTTGGAGGAAACCAGAAACATTATATCACTGTCCTGTGCACAATACAGTAGATCCTTTGATCTCTGCAGTTGTACACTTCCAATTGCCTGCAATACAACCAAACAATGTCTTAACTTTGGTGCAATAAGTTCCACTTCTTGATCTATGCGAATATGCATTAACGTCTAATCCAAGTCCAAAGATATACCAACATGCAATCAAATGACATTTGATCCTAACTGTACCTTAATCTTGTAAATGCACCAAAGAACCATTCTCTATATTGGCATCCAAGTTCCAGCCTCTAAATGGGAAAAGAATAGTTAGCTCTCGAAGTAGTGCAAAAGAATCGATAAAACAGTTAAGGAATAATACCTCTCTTCAGCTTCTCTCTTCATTTCTGATATTTGCATTTCCAACTGAGTACAAGAAGCATGAATGTCCATATTTTTGAGACAAAGCTCCTTCCATTGAGTGGATAAAGCATTCAGCTCATAGGCAGTATTTTGCTGATCATTCAAAGGATGAAATGTACTTATTGCATTGGAGCTCAAGATAGGGTTCAAGCAGAAAATAAGATGTTCCCATGGAACAAATTGATACAAAGCTTGCGAGCTAGGGAGTGAAGTACCTGATGAAATTTCCTTTCACGATTGACAGCTTCAATCTTTTCATTTTGTTCCTGAGCTAGTTTTTGTAATCTGAGAAAGGACAATTACATCGTAAAATCAAGAGATGTACATGTAAATAAACATGGAAATGCAAACTATTTAGCTGATAAATTGAAAACGAACCCTCTTATGATATCTACCCAAATGAAGAAATAAAAGCATCAAATTTGAAAGTTTTATCTAAATTTTTGAATAAATTAACATTCTGGACCACGTAATCTTGTAAATTAATACAGTTTATCAGCCTGCAATCAACTCAACTGTTAGAACAAGGATGGAAAAGAATAACCAAAAAACCAAAAGACCCACCACAGAACTGGATAATTTCATCCTACAACATTATGCATAGATGATCAACTTAACACTTAGTTCAGCTTCAAAGGACCTTTGCTAGCATGCCACTCAAGTCCCTCTTAGAACTCATCCCACCCAGTAGAAAAGGAATAATATGAGATTATATGTTTATGGATTGTTGTTAGCATAAATACTATTGCAACAGGGACCTAAAAAATAATAATTCTTAATATGATCCAATTATCTTAGTCATTGCAATTGCGGACAGAAATATTTCACTTTGGTTAGTTGAAGCAAACAAGGGACGTGTATTTTAGCTTTTTTCCATTTTTCATCTTTGTTCAACATCAATTATTTGCAAAATTTGTGGAACGTCATTGCTGAATCTGGGTTGATGTTAGTAAACCAGGGGCAAATACACAAAATGGCCATAATGAGAAGGGCAATTTAGGCTTAATCTTAAGTAAAGAACTAATGAAAATATCCCAGTTTAATTTAATTGATTTTTCAACATAGTAACAATGCTTACAAGAAGTAACTTAAAGATGTTCATCCTGCGTGGTAAAAGAACATGACTACTTAAAAGGAGTTAGGGACCATTTTGACATTTCCATCTGATATAACTACTCAAATGCTATATAAAATTCATAACAAAATGAATATGTTGGAGGCTTGGAGTCCAGGGTTAGATAACAAGATTAAAAAGGAGAAATAAGCTTAGATTCATGCTGTTTTCTAGAAGAACAGGCACGCCTGAAGACTGAAATCTCAATTTACTGAGGTATACAGCGAAAGAAAAATTAAGTAACATGATATGTGAAAATTATATACATATGAGGCAGCAATATTCCCCTTTACCTAAATAGAACTAATGGCATACACCCAGATGATAATAGGAAGAAAGAATGAAGGTTTTCTCAGCAATCTTTTATATACACACAGAAAGAAGATATAAATAGAATATACCATGATTTTGGAATAAAAATAAATACCTGGACAACATTGATTCTGACTGTCGATTGTTTTGAATCCACACATCGGGACCGTATTTTGACATCAGATCTAAGTTTTCTAGCCTGCAAGCATCCACAACATTTATCATCAGTGCTACATAAAGTTATTCTACACTGTGCATAAGAGAAGTTCATAAGGAGGGAAATATATCTGCTCTCTGATAATCAAGACATAAATTTGCAATGCTCACAAGTAAGACGATTCATAAGGAACATTAAATATTAGAAAGGATAAAAAAGGCCCATTTAACAATTTCTCAACTCCCACAATCTTACTGTCTCACAAGAAAAGAACTCACCAACAAAAAATGGCTTGCTTCAACAGAATTCTTTGACTTCCAGCATTATTATCCCAATGGCAGAAGTTTCAAATTTTGCAAGAATTTAGTCAACGAATGAAAAAGCAATCACAGACCTGATTACTTGATGTTGTAACAAGCGTTGAGCTCTCTGAAGAGCTTGCTTCCAAGCAGTTTCGTCATTCATCTTATTTGCAGGTGGCAAATCTAGGTGAGAGTACCTAGAGAAATCAAGAGAGATTGGAGGTTTCCCACCACGCACTCGATCATACTCTTTAGCAAGCATTGGGTAATTCTGTAATTAAGGTTTCACATCAATGGTTCATTCTTCTACCAATAATGTTTTCGTTCACACATTTTGGACTACATATCCAAAGTAAAACTTGAAGTACTCTTGAATAACTAGTCATCACAAAAGCCTCAAATTGATATATGGCCCCTTTCAACAAAAGTTTCATACAATTATATGTCAAAATCAACCAAAGAATGCATGATAAATAACAAAAACAAAATTTGAATCTCAGCACTTGGTTTCTTGTTTTATTACTTGTCAACGAACAAAGAGAACACAAAACACACTCAAACAATCAGGAAAATCCTCCCAATTCAAGGAATTGAAACAAACTTAAGCCTTTTTCAAGTATTTCTCGAGCAGTAGAACCGCAATGAATAAAAAAAATGAAAAACAATGAAAACAAAAGAAAACCTAATTTCAAAAGGCAAACCTCAAAATTGAAATTGGAGAGAGGAGGCAGGTCCTTCAAGAAATCGGCGGGCTTCTTGTGACTTCTACGCATCTCCTCCTCCACGAGTCGGTCCACCTCCGCCTTCACGGAAGGATGGCCGTAATCGTCGTCGATGTAGGGCAAGGCGTCAATCACTTCGGCGTTGGAGGACAACGACCAGGGCCTGGAAGGCTCCGGCGCTGCCTCCAGCATTAGTACATGGCTGTTTCCTTTTCCTGCGGCCATCTCCGGCAAACACTGTATCTCTTCCGCTGAAGCTCAATCACCGTAAGATGACAAGCTCTGGGGTGAACGTAATTCCATTATAATCAGTATCTGAATATTTAATGTCAGACTGTTTGGTAACATGAGTCTAATAAATCTTTTTTTTAAATAATAATAATTATTGTTATTCAGAGTTACCGTTAAATTATTTTCTTTATAAAAAAAGAAGGAATACAATACAATACAAGTGTTAAATAATTTATCATTTATACATTTTAAAAATCAAATACATTTTAGGGACATTTTGATTCTACTTTTATTTTTCTGTTATAGTTTTCAATTTTCGTTTTCAATTTTTATATTTGTTTGTTTTAAATAAAACAAAAGTCTATTTGGTTATTAATGTTAATGTAGTTATATTTTTTCACTAATAATAATTACATTTTAAATAAAAGTTAAAGATAAATTATTTTAAATAAATAAATTTATTTAATCTCTTATATAATATTTATTAACAAATTATTACTAAAATTATGTTATTTTAATAAAAAATAATTTATAAATTAAAATTTTATTTATAAATTAATATTTATTTGAAATATATTTTAATTATTAAATCAAATTTATTTGAATATTTATATATTTTAAATTTAATTATATTCATGAATAATTATTAAAAATTAATTAGATATAATTTAATTATAAAACTTAAATAAAATAAAATTATTTATAATTTTATTGACAATTATTTCTAATTTATTAAATATATGATTTTGAATTAAATTATCCATAATTTTTATTAATAATTAAATAATCAAATAATCAAATAATATATATTTAAATGATAGTAAATCAGATTATTAAAAAACAGAAGTTGGAAACAAAATTACTTTTTATGATTTTCATAATTTTGAAAACTAGAAGAAACTAAAACCAAAAACAGAAACTAAAATGTCAAACAAACAGATTTTTTATTGAATTTGAAAATAAAACAAAAACCAAATCAAATGTCTAAATAATGCCCTTAAAACTTGGAATTAATGAATGGATTAATCGAAAAAAATATTAATTAAAAAGAATGAGAATTCATTCCACGGTATAAAAATTTTACAAAAGAACAAAACGCTCCTCGGCCAAACTATTGTTAACTCAATTCAGAAAAGATAAGATCTTTCATTCAAAATAAGCAGTTGGCTTATCTAAGCCTTACAAAGAGATAAATTGAAAAATAAACAACCCATGATTTACCGATCCTAATAACATGCTAAGTGACTAAAGAAATGGTCAGACTCTACCCACGTGTCCTAAATAATAGGATTTATGATCAGACTCTGCACACGTGTCCTAAATAATATGATTTATTAATTGAATGAAATTTTGACAACTTCAACTACAACCCCAACAATTCCTCCCCTAAACTGATGTGCAGTAATGCTTCCAGTTTAGTCGTGGTACCACACACACACCCATTGACTCATGCAGCTTCAAGAACACATACAGCTTCATTGGTTTTGTCATTGTAATACCCCACTCCTGCATGATCCGAACCCGACATTGATGGTGATATTCGAGTCCGTTTCCTGCGAGGGTGGCGTGCTAGATCACTAAGACGAAACTTAGTATATTTTTTTAAGACATTCATACGCGCGAAAAACAGTAGACAATTTGAGCCCACGTTAATTTGTAAACATTTTCAGTCTTTACAAACATTCAATAATAATTTAACGTAGCCATTTAATGTACACAAATCCACAACCAAATTGGGCCCACTATAAATACAAAGCATTATTTTACAGAGATTGCGGAATACAATTTTATGAGACACTAATGCAGACGCGAACTGATCCCGAACCTTATCTTTCCTTTGCATGTAGTAGGCCTACTCTCGTATCTAACAGAGTACTCTTCAAGGCTTGAAAAATAATTGCAAATTTTGGGTGAGTTTTGCGAACTCAGTGAGGGACCATCATCGATGGTTCACCCAATCCATGCAAGAATCACATATATTATAGATATTCCACAGTTTCATATTCATAAGTATTACATAATCGTACTCGAACAATTCACAGGTTATTTCACAACAGTACATCCGGAAATACCACATGGTTATCATATCATAAGTCACAATTCCATATTTAGTACACTGAATCATTCATAATATTTCACGTTCAACACGCTAAATTATTCATATTATGCATATGAGATGCTCATGAGACCCACTTTTTCAATTGTTACTTTGTTGTGACCGAGTGCCTGAACTGTCCCATATAGGGCTCATTAAGCGTTAAACGCATCTCAGGGGTAAGAGAGCCCTCTGGGTATGCACTACTTCCCTGTGAGCTTGAGGCTCTTTTTCACTCATTGAGCTTGTAGCTTTGATCGTCTCAGGGGTAGGAAAGCCCTCTGGATATGCACTACTTCTCTACGAGCTCGAGGTTCTTTTTCTCTGATCGGTGGCTCCTTTGGTCATAACTCCCATTATGTTCATGCATTCATGCAATGGAATGTGTCATTCATAATTATCTATCCCATTCAGTCACATTTTCATATTGTTGGACCTTAGTCCGGCCTTCCACATTAAAGCGGAGCTTTTCAAATTTCGTTCATATTCATGTACACAGTTGACCATCATATATATACACACATGGTTCATCCAGTTTATACTAAATGATATCACAATCAGTAATCGTATCATAATCAGTAAACATGTCCCAAGCTGTCACATCAGAAACAAGTAATGTCATAGAGTGCACAGATTCACACCCAGATAACACTTCTATATCATATCTCCCATTACATCGGACCTTCTGTCCGGAATACACAGTCAGAAACAATCGCAAAATCCACCATTATTTGCCACATTAAACATATCGTAATTGAAAGAACCATCTAGGTCACTCACTGCATTCGAGTTAATACCGAAGTCTCAATGCGTTAGTGGATCGACGCTTCAAATGTGCCTCTATAACGATTATAGTATGTAAACATTACCAATTGTCCAAATCGAAATATTTACTGAATGCACATGTAGCGATTTAAAATGTGTACAATGCATGTTCGTGACATTTCCGGCATTAATCTAAAATTTTTCATCACAAAATTCCGTTTAAAAATTAGAAATCTAATGGCACCGAAATTACTCAATTCGGACCTCTATAGGGTCAAAAATTAATAAAACAAGGACCAGAAAACAATTTCTCGACTCCCGTACTTTGACTTCATGAATAACATGAGACCAAATTCAATTGCAAAATAGGTCAAAAATTTCAGCAAAGATTACGCTTACTGAAACTACAGGCGAACAACAATTTTCTAAAAGCATAACTCCTTGTAGAAATGTCAAAAAATCTCTACCGATATCCTTTGGAAAGATCGGACAACATACTTCACTTTTCCTGAAGGGCTTAGAAGCCAATTCCATCACTAACAAGCTTAAAGCATCACGCAAATGGTCATACGATCACTAGTCAATGACCTAACTTAGGTTCAGATTTTGAAAATTCATAACTCCCAATTCTTGTATCCAAAAATAGCATATTATAACTCATTTTAAAGCTAATTGCTTCCTCTACAAATTTTCAGAAGATCACTTGAGCCAATTTGAGTCACAAAAATCTCTAATTTAGCTTCCAAGCACAATACTCACAAAACCTACATTTTGGGCTAGGCTCCATAATAATGCACATAAATAGCCAACATTCAAACAGGTCATAACTCACAATATACATATCGAAAAATTGCAAAATCAGTAGCAATGGAAAGATAACATGATAGGTTTCAACTTTCATTTAGACCAATTTCACCAATTCCTCCTAAATCAATCAAAACAAAATGCACCAAAGTTTCAGGTCATCTAACTCGGGTACTGTTCACACAGCCCATATCTTTCACTTTCAAAGCAAGATTCAACACCCTTCTAAGCAAAATTGGGCAGAACTTCCTTCACATAAAATGTAGCCAAATGACTCAATTTTAATCTAGGACAAACCTCACCTCATTTGCTTAACTACACAAGTAGTTATGGCAAAAACATTAGAACATATTCAAGGTACATTTTTCAACTTTACTACTCACTCCAATTCCTATCATTCAAATTCCAATTCCACTTCAATAAGCACTGAACTTACATCAAGAACTTCACTTCAACATAAATCCACAAAATTTCAGCATCTATAACTAATCATTTTCTTTTAAGTATTAACCATCTAACATTACTAACATCACTTCAACACCACAATTCACACACTAATCTTAGTAACCTCATTAATTCTTACACAAACATACCCAACAAATCAAACCATAGGTTTCATGACATTAATGCATCATAAATCATATTTAATGAACAATAACTTCCAATCAATGCATCTAATTACCAAGTCATGCATTAAATTCATAATCAAAGCTTAAAACATACACTTACCTAATCAAGCTTTTCCCTCTTCAATACTCCAACTACTTTACTTTCTCTACTTTCAAATCCTCATGCACGGTTATCATCAAAGAAAGAAGGTAGGGAGCTTAAGTTTGCAAGTATGAGGGAAGTACTTAAGGTAGGAGAAAAGAATAACATGTAAGCTAGAATAAGTGAAGAAAAAAATAACAAAGAAGAAGGTAAGATGATGTTTCGGATGAGAAGGAAAAGAGATCTCTCTAGAAGCACTTTCACTCTTTTAAATGTTTAGAAGAGTCGTGAATGGAGCAAAGCATTAAAGGATTTAAGAGTGTCATGACACATGTCATGACACTTGTCAATTAATGAAAGGAAAGAATCAATTTAATTAATTGTAATAAAAGAACCCTAATAGCATTAAATTTTTAATCCACCTAATTCCAATGGCTCTAATTACAATCCCAAAATCATGTACCCAATATTCCAGTGCCATTAGACAGAAATTTTCAGTACCGGAAACCGATTCAGTCTGCTACTTGGCGATTATTCTGGTTTGAAAATTTTTCCTAAAAATTGCCAAAAAAATCCCAAAATTGCCCAAAAATGCAAAACACATAACAGTCCACTCCAAATAATTTTTCAAGCATGAAATCATATTTTTTCATAATAAAATCACATTTAGACACATACACCGGAAAATGTCATGAATGCATGTACAATCATTTTCATATGCAAATTTCACTATTCACATGTACGACTATGCATGAACATTTCAAAACAATCCTAAACACTCTTAGCCCTTGCCAAATAACTCTTGCCAAATTACTATTCTACCCTTTCCATCGGGAGTGGGATGTTACAGTCATAATGTCTGCAACTTGTTCTTGTGTGACACAATGCTTTAGCTCAACAACTCCATCTTTGGTTAAATCATGCAAGAAATGAAACCTTACATCAATGTGTTTGCTACGTCCATGCATGATTGGATTCTTGGATAGTTTAATGGTAGAGTTGTTGTCACATAGCATAGTGGTACACTTGCCATAAGGATGATCAAGCTTCTCCAATACTCTCCTCATGCACACCACTTGACAAGCACAAGAGGCAGCTGCCACAAACTCTGCTTCAGTTGTAGACAAAGCAACTACAAGCTGTTTTTATGAGGACCAGGACACCGCTCCTTCACTAAGTAGAAATACATAACTAGAAGTGCTTTTCTTTTCATCTACATCTCTTGCATAATCACTGTTTATATATGCCATCAACTCTCCATTACTGTAACATCCCATCACCGAAGGGAATGGTAGAATAGTAATTTGGAATAGTTTATGAGTGTTTAGAATTTTCTTAATATGTTCATGCATACACATACAAGTGACTAGTGAATTTTGCACATGTAAATGACTATACATGTATTCATGACATTTTCTGGTATATTTGGTCATAAATGTGATTGTTATGAAAAATGTGATTTTTGTGTTTGGAAAATTGATTGGAGAGGGTCATTGAGGTTTTAAAATTGTTAGAGAATTTTAGTGAATTTTAGCAATTTTCTGAAAATTTTCAGTGTAATTTTTGGACTAGGAAAAATGCCAAGAGGCAGATTGATGGTTTACCAGTAGTGGAAATGATTGTCCAATGGCACTAAAAATTTAGATACATGTTTTTAGGATTTATTAATGTGAGCCATTGGAATTTTGAGAGAAATTGGAGTAGAAATTGAGTTTTTATTGGAAAGGAAATAAGTGAGGGTTTAAAAGTGTGACATGTGGCAAGTGACACTTGTCACTTGCCTAACATGCCACCATGTCATAGGTTTAAATAGATATCACCCTTTCTTAGTCATTCACGATGCCTTCATAAGACCAAACTTCTTTGTTTTTCTTCTCATCCGAAGCCTCCCTTTTTCCTTCTTCTTCTTACAAAAAACACAAACCTAAGCTTTTCCCCTTAAAATGATGATGATCGTGTGTGGAGAAGGGAAGTAGAGAGTTTGTGGTTTTGGAAGCTTAATAGGTAAGAAACATGTTTTATATTACGGTTTTGGAGTTAATTCAATTATTTGGGATGTTTGTAGACTTAATTGCATGAGACTTGTGTGTGTAGAATATAGGTATGTAATTTGCTTGTTTGTTTGATGTTTGATTGAGGATTGATGAGGTAGGATTGGATGAATATAAGTCGAAATGTTTTAGATGTTTTGGAAGTGAAATTATGTTTAGAATAGTGTAGAAAAGGATGAATGAGTGAATATAGGTTGCTGCCATTTTGTGGGAATTGTTCAAGTGGATGTCTTGATTAAATTGTGGGTAGGGATGACAATGGGTAGGGTTCGGTTCGGGTTTTACTCTACCCATATCCATATCCATTTTTATGACTCAACCTATATCCATATCCATATCCATCGATTTTTACGATTTACTACCCATATCCAAATCTATTGGGTTGTTCGAGTTTTTGGATATCTATCGGGTTGTATAACACATAAAAATATAACTTCTAAATAAAAAATATAAAGAGTAGATTTTTGAGAACGCTCCAAATCAAAATAACTTTAATAATAATAAATGAAGATTTTGATTTGTATGTATTAAAAAATCATAAAATTGGAATAATAAAATCATAATATTTAGTACAAAGACAACATACATTTTCACAATTTAGAATGGAACAAAGATTGAAATAACTAAAGCTTCAAATTGTCTTTGCGTGAACTCTACAATATTTAAAACTCCATCTCCATATCATTTGCATTATTATCATCCTATAAGAAAAATAAAATATGATGAAAAATGTGAGTATTGAGGGGTAAAGTGGAGATTTTAAAGTTGTTTCTTCGTATAAAATTTTAATATTTTATTATATTTAACCATAATATTCAAGAAAAATAGAAAAAATAGATTTAATAAAAAACGAGTAGGATATGGGTATCCATGGTTCGGGTTACCATATCCATATCCATTTTTTATGACTCAACCCATATCCATATCCATATTCATCGGTTTTTACGATTTACTTTCTATATCCAAATCCATTGGGTCGGGTAGTGCAGATATTAATCGGGTTGAAAACCCACTGTCATCCCTAATTGTGGGTGATTTATTGACTAAATTGGATGCTTATTGGTGTAGAATTGATATGGAAGTGATAGGATTTGAGTTAGGTTGAAAAGCTGGAAATTTGGATTAGTATATGTTTCATTATTTTTGCCATAACTTTTTATATGGTGGAGCAATTGAGATGATTTTTAGCTTGAATTAAACTTGAGGTGTTTGGATACATTTCTTGTGAAGGAAGTGATGCTTAATTGTGGCTTAAAGAGTTCTAAATTTTAACTTGAAAGTGACAAAGTGTGTAGGGATGAATAGTGCCATTGTAGTGACACTAAAGTGGAAATTGTGATATGAAATTTTAGGAATTTTTCTAGGTTGATTGAGGCTGATTTTGCCAAGTTGGTCTTCATGAAAGTTGTATCTCTTCTTGATAGCTTTCTATCGCCATAAAATGTGTTATTTTTCGATATTGAAATTGATAGTTATGAGTGATTGAAATGTGGATATGGTTTAGGTAATTTTTAACAATATGAAACAGGGCAGCAACAATTATGTGGGAATTTGACCTAGTTAGAGGTAGTATTTGCTTTTAAATATTTCATGAGAATTGTAGAATGTGTTCTGATCTTTACATTGATATAAAGCATGGAATTTTTGGACAATGGGATAAGAAGTTATAATTTTTAGAAGATTGTGTTACTGTTGAGAATGACACTTATATGGGTAGAAACTTTGATTGAGCATTTGATCCTTTTAGAGGTTGATTTTGCTTTCAAGTTTTTCATGAAAGTTGTAGATTGTGTTATGATCTTTCCATTGATATCAAGCATGGAATTTTTCGCTAATGAAATAGGAAGTTATGATTTTTGTAAAGATGTGTTATGGTTTAGGATGACATTTATTGAACAGTAACTTTGATTGGGTTTTTGACCCCTTTCGGGGTGGAATTGGTTTTTGAGCCCTTCATGAAAAGTGTAGATCTTTCTTTTCTTTTTCCATTGATACCAAGTTTGGAAAAATTGGACTTCTCGATCACAAGTTATGCATGTTGGAAGAAGAGGGGAATTAAGTGGATTTAAAAGAAATGGGTAAAATTGGAAACTCGCCGGTCGCGAGGGTGACGCCACACCCTTCAAGGGCGCCCTCGCCCTCGCGAGGTCACGAGGGTGAGAGGAGCTGAGTGCGACTCAGCTCCTAATTTTTTTTAATTTTTTAATTATTTATTTATTCCAATGTGACCCTTTTCCATTCTTTTGTGAATAACTTTTTCATCTGACTTCCGATTGATCTGATTTTTGAGGCGTCGGATTCGTAAAATATTTATTTACCTATCTATGAAAATTTGTGATTTTTGAGAGAAAAATTGAGATTGATTGATCGAATCAAAGGGAGAGGTCCGAGTGATTTTTTGTTTCTGGACAATGTTTTGGCAATATCCGGACCTATAGAGATCCGAATTGAGTAATTTTGGTGTCTATAGATTTCTAAATTTTAGGGGAACATATTTGATGAAAATTTATGGATTGATACCGAGAATGTCACGAAAATGCATTGTACCCATTTCAATTCCTGCATGTGCATTATTATACATTTCTGATTGTACAATTTGTAATATATATGTATTTGAATTGTTATAGAGGCGCATTTGGAACGTCAACCCATCAACGTTGCCGAGATTTCTAGGCATTAGCTTCGGAAGCTGTTGGTGAGTAACCTAGACGGTTTCTCTCAATTATTGCTTGCTTATAAATTTGTGGTGAATAATGGTGGAATTGTGATTGTGATTTGATTGTGTATTCCAGACAGAAGGTCCGATGATTGTGTACTGGAGAGTTGTGTTATTGAAATGCTACTTGTATATGAATTTGAGACCTACGTGATTATAATGTGATTATTTATGACATATGCATACGTGCAGAATAATGTGATTGATTGTGACATATGCATTTCATTCCTGAATGCATATTTAGATAAATGACAGTTGTGATCGGACCAGCCACCGATTAGAGTTTAAAGCTCAACGATTAAATTTGAGCCTCGAACTCAACAGTGATTTAGAGCCTTAGGCTCAACGTTTAATATGCCCTATATGTGACAGTTTAGGCGCTCGGTCACAACACCGTAATAATTGGAAAAGTTTCACATGATCATTTCTTATGCATTTGATTAAATATGCTTGATTGAGTGAAAGGCATAATGCCTTATACTTAAGTGAAAACAAAAGTGTTGCTTATGTGAAAAATGTGTTAATTCTGATCGATGTGAAGTTATGAAATAATTGTGATATGTTTGATTGTTGCATGAATTGAGTGAACCATCGATGATGGTTGCCTCACTGAGTTCGCAAAACTCACCAAAATTGCAACATTATTTTTCAGGACTGAGAGTAGACTCTTAGTTCCAGAGGGACTTTTCCAGCCGTGTAGCTTGTTTTGGCGAGAGAAGTCATGGCTCACAGGTCGGTCAGCTGGGACTTTTGGATGACCTAGATCATTTTAATCCCTTTTTCCTCTTTCATGTAGTATTTTTGTACTAGGTTTTTGAACTGATGTATAAACAGTAAAGAATGAATGAGGTGTAAACTTTCGATTTTGATGAAATGAAATGAGGAAATTTTTGTTTCAAAAAGATTGTGATTTTTACATTGATGTTTTATTATGATACCATGTGAAGTGATTGTAGTGATCGAACGTAGCTCACCCTTATCGTAGGATATGTATAGGAATGACCTGCGGGCGTCCCGGTGTGTACTTTGCGGTAAGGGAGCGCTACATTTAGGTGGTATCAAAGCATAGTTTGGCATCTGTTGGGACTAGTAGACTGTTTAGGCATGAATTATTTTGAGAAATGAGGAAATTGATTGAAATTCTTGTTTGTTATAGGTCATCCGTCTTAAGTGATCAAGTTGATCAACCAGCTGACCAAGGATCAGTCGGAGCCAGTAGGGAGTACTTGGTGCCTCGATTTAAGGAGTTGCCTCCTAGAGTTCCCGAGAGATGGGAGAGGAGGTATGATAGGCTGCGCAAGCAGGAAGCTGTGGATTTCTATGGCAGCAGAGACCCTACTGAGGCTGAGGGATGGCTTGAGAGGATTGAGAGAGTCTTCGATCAGATGGATTGCGAGCCTGATGAAAGGTTTGATTATGCTGTGTCTGTCCTGCAGGGCTCAGTTTATCAGTGGTGGAAGACTGTCCCGAGCAGTACCACCTAAAGACATGAGTTTTGTTCTGTTCCGGTCGGAATCCAAAACGGAACGAGCCACATCGGTACCGGCCAAAAATACCCGTCGGTACCGGTGGTTTTCGGTCGGTACCGGCCGGTACCTACGGTTCCGAAAAATATTGTTAAGTCAAACCAGACTTTACGTATTAAATAATTTTGATGACAAACAAAGAGAAATATACAAATGAAAAGTAGATGGACGAATGCGAAGTAAAAAACAGCTGAAGGAGAAAAATCAGCCGAAGTAAAAATCACCGATACTGAAAAGCGAGCCAGCGTTATAAGAAAAATCACCGATATCTGAAAAGCGATTTAAGCCTTACAAGAAAAGGACGGAAGCTTTACAAGAGAAAAGCGACTAAAGCTTTACAAACGAAGCGACGGAAGCTTTACAAATGCAAGCGACGGAAGCCTTACAAGAAAAGGCAGCTTTACAAGAGAAAAGCGACGGAAGCTTTACAAGCGTAAAGCGAGCGGAAGGTTTACAAACGCGAAGCGACGGAAGGTTTACAAGAAAGCGAGCCAGGCGTTACAAGAAAAATCAGCTGATACAAGAAAAGCAGACGGAAGCGCTACAAGAAAAATCAGCTGATACAAGAAAAACAGACGGAAGCTTTACAAGAAAAGCAGACGGAAGCTTTACAAGAGAAAAGCAGCCGATACAAAAAATCAGACGGAAGAAAGAAATATCAGTTTGAGTTAGTTACGGAGTCAAACTGAATAACCGTTTCTTTCAAGAATCAAGAAGCAGATAATCAAGAAACAGTTGAAGACCCGACTATAAATAAGAGTCGAGATTGAAGAAGAAACAACTTTATGCAACTTTGAAAAACTTCATGAAATTCTGAGTATTCAACTTTTGATTTTCAGATTATCTGAGAGAAAAATTGTGAACGATATTTCGAGTGAACAGTGTTAAGAGCATTTCTATTGTAACAAGCTCTTTACTATTCTTTCAATTAGAAAGTGTTACAGATAGCCTGAAGAGGCTAAGAGTAAAAGAATACTTGTTGTAAAGAGACCTGGAGAGGCTCAGTCAAAAGAATACTTGTAAACAATTCAGAGATAGTGAAATCTCAGAAGGATATCTGAGGACTGGACATAGCCCACGGTTTGGGGTGAACTAGGATAAACTACTGTGTTTCTCTCTACTCTCATATTACTTATATCGTATTCTTCAAAGTTAACAAAGTTTTTCAAACTAGTTACGAATTGATTTACGATAAGTTTTCGAAAGAACAAGTAATTTGTTTTTAAGGGGATTAAGAAAAAGTTTATCACAATTCAACCCCCCCTTCTTGTGTATCTTGATCATATTATTGTTCAATATATTAACGTGTGATTCACTTCAATTGGTATCAGAGCCTGGTGTTCAAGAATCACTCTAAAAAAGTGTGAATTAAAGAAAATGGTGGAATCACACACGTATATTGCCGAAGGAGCTTCAGTCACAAGACCTCCAGCATTCAATGGTGAAGACTACCACTATTGGAAGGACCGGATGAGATTGTTTATCGAATCTACTCACATTGACCTTTGGGACATCATCGAGAACGGACCATACACACCTGAAGATGATGATAAAAATCCAATTCCACAAGAAAGATGGACAACCGAGCAGAAAGCAAGATTTCAACTAAACTCCAAGGCGAAATTTTTCTTGAGTTGTGCATTGAGAAGAAGCGAGTATGACAAAGTTCATGGATGCGACACTGCCAAAAAAATGTGGGATACATTATCAATTGCACATGAAGGAACAAATCAAGTCAAGGAGTCCAAGATAAACATTACGGTGCATCGATGAGTTGTTCAAAATGAAAGAAGAAGAGACCATTGATCAAATGTTTGGAAGATTTCAAACAATTGTTAATGGGCTAAAAGCTCTTGGAAGAACGTTAACAGCGATCAAGACTATGTTCGAAAGATTTTGAGGAGTCTCGCCAAAAGATGGAGACCCAAAGTAACTGCTGCATAAGAAGCCAAAGACTTAAGCGTCTTGAAGCTTGATGAATTGCTTGGATCGTTGAAGATACAAGTAGAGCTTGATCACGAAGATAAGCCCAAGAAAGAGAAGTCCATAAGCGCTCAAAGCGGTCAAATGAATCACAAGATCCAGAAGAAGAAGACAAAGAGGAAACATCAAAGGCATTAAATATTGAAGAATCAAAGGATGATGATTCCAGCAAGTCAGAATCTGAATCAAGTGATGAAGACGATGAGCTATCTTTCATTTCAAGAAAGATAAGAAGAATGTGGAAAAAGAAGTCCAAAGGAAATTCAACATTCAGAAGGAACAGTGGCAAAGACGATGGAAAAATCGAAAAAGCATCTATTACATGTTATGAATGCAATAAGCCGGGACATTACAAGTCCGAGTGTCCAATGTTGAAAAGACAACCCAAAAGAGTAGGGATAACAAGAAAAGCATGATGGCAGCGTGGGAGGATCTGGATTCATCGTAATCGATACAAGCTCGAAGCGTCGTAACATGCTAACATATGTCCGGTAGTGAAGAAGAAAGTGATGAAGAGGTAACTTCTAGCCATGATAATATACAAGATGCATACTCGAAATTGTTAGAGGATTCTCATGCTATTCGAAACAAGTACAAGCCGTTGAAGAAGAAATATGTAGAAAACCTCAAACATACTCGGGAGATAGAGAGTGAGAATATAAATCGAGAAAGCAAGTTGAGGAACTGAATAACAACAAAGTTATAGATAGATCCAAGAGATTAAGCAGTTGAAATCGAGAATCAATAATCTCGATTGATCTAGCTAAATTCTACGATAGTACAAAAAGATGAATGAAATGCTAGGAAAATCTGTACATCAGAGTGATAAAAGCTGGATTAGGGTTTGCTAAAATAAGTCTCAAAGATTACGTGAAATCAATTGTTCAAAAGATAAGAAAAGATATCAATCGGGTTTTCAAAAAGGTCATCAACGTTTTCATTCTACGTCTTATTATCATTCATTACACCATACTAACCCTAAAGGACCCAAGAGAATCTGGTACCTAAAATAAGATAATATCTCCTACGAAATCCTTCTTTGGAAGAACCAAGCAAGCACCATTGGTATTTGGACGAAGGATGCTCGCGTCACATAACGGGAAAAAGGTCTATGTTCCTAGATCTTCAGTACAAGAAAGGAGGTTCGGTAACTTTTGGAGACAACAAGCAGGGTAAAATAATCGGGATTGGTAAGATTGATAAGAATTCCCACGCATGCATTAACAACGTACTGCTAGTTGATGGTCTAAAGCATAACTTGATAAGTATTAGTCAATTATGTGATTCTGGTTTTGAAGTTACATTCAACCAAAACTTTTGTGAAGTCAGAAACAAAGATGGCTCTATTTTCTTTTCGGCTAAAAGACGAAACAATCTTTACAAAATTGATTTAGACGATTTTCAGTCTCAAAATATTTCATGTTTTTTATCTACTGAAGAAGAAAGACTGGTTTGGCATAAAAAACTAGGTCATGTTAGTATTAAAAATATTTCAAAACTTTTGAAACATGATTTGGTAAAAGGTTTGCCACAAATTTGTTTTAACAAAGATTTCTTTTGTGAAAGTTGTCAGAAAGGGAAACAAGTTAAAACCTCTTTCTCTTCAAAACATTTCGTAACTTCATCTAGACCACTAGAGTTGTTACACATGGATTTATTTGGTCCAACAAGGACAATAAGTCTTGGTGGAAAGAAGTATGGACTTGTCATTATTGATGATTTTACAAGGTTTTGTTGGATACTTTTTCTGGCACATAAAGATGAGTCTTTCAAATGCTTTAGAAACCTTTCCATGAGGTTACAGAATGAAAAAGGAGTGTCTATAGCTAGCATAAGGAGTGATCATGGTGGAGAATTCGAAAATGAGAAGTTTAGAGTATTCTGCGAAGAAAATGGAATTTTCCATAACTTCTCTGCCCCAAGGACCCCGCAGCAGAATGGAGTTGTTGAAAGAAAGAATAGGACGATTCAAGAGATGGCAAGAACAATGCTGTGCGAGATGAATCTTCCTAAATATTTCTGGCGAAAGGCATCAATCTGACATGCTATATTCAGAATAGAGTGTTCTTGCGACTAATATTGAAGAAAACTCCCTATGAGTTGTGGAATGGAAGGAGACCAAACATTTCTTATTTCCATCCTTTCGGTTGCAAGTGCACTATTCTGAACACAAAGGAAGTTCTGGACAAGTTTGATGCAAAGACTCTTGCAGGAATATTTCTAGGTTATTCTCTCACCTCAAAGGCATTTAGAGTCTACAACCTCACCTCAAAAACTGTTGAAGAAACTATTCATGTCAAGTTCGATGATAGTTCTCAACCCAATAAGGAAGAGGAATCAGATAATGATGCTGTTACAGTGCCTTTGATGGAGTACAAAGAAGTATCTTCATCAGAAACACTATATGACGAAAAGAAAGACATTTCGAAGAATTTGGAGTTAAAGAAAGATTGGAGATACAAAAGTTCTCATCCTAAAGAGTCAATCATTGGAGAAACCTCAGAAGGTGTACGAACAAGGTCCAAGTTCAGAAGAGAAGCTAACGTAGCATTTATATCTGAAGTAGAACCTAAGAAGATTGATGAAGCTCTAAAAGATGAAGCATGGATACTAGCTATGCAAGAGGAGTTGAATCAATTCTATAGGAATAAAGTCTGGACTTTAGTTCCTAAACCTGAAAAGAAATCCATTATTGGTACTAGATGGGTATTCAAGAATAAACTAGGCGAATCGGGAAAAGTAAGTCATGAATAAGGCAAGATTAGTAGCACAAGGCTATAATCGCAAGAAGGAATAGACTATAATGAGATATATGCTCCAAGATAGCAAGACTTGAAGCAATAAGGATACTGCTTGCATATGCGGTTTGCCATGATATAAAGCTTTTTCAGATGGATGTAAAAAGTGCATTTCTGAATGGTTTTATAGATGAAGAAGTCTATGTTAAGCAACCTCCTGGATTTGAGGACATAAAGTATCCAGATCATGTCTCTGAGACTTCATAAAGCCTTATATGGATTTGAAACAGGCCCTAGAGCATGGTATGATCGTGCGAGTTCATTTCTTATAGAAAATGGATTTACGGAGGTAAAGTAGACAAAACTCTTTTAGAAAGAACTTGAGTAATGATTTCATTATTGTGCAAATTTATGTTGATGATATTATTTTGGTGCAACTTCAAAAAGTTATGCATGAGTTTTGAAAATCGATGAAAATGAATTTGAGATGAGCATGATGGGTGAGTTAAAATTCTTTCTTGGATTGCAAGTAAAGCAAACTAAGGATAAGATTTTATCCATCAACAAAAATATCTTAAAGAATTGTTGTCTAAGTTTGATATGTGCGATGTTAAACATATGTCTACCCGATGCATCCTTCAAACTTGTTGTCAAAAGACGAAAGTGGTAAGAAGGTGGATCAAACCCTATTTAGAGGATGATTGGTTTTTGCTTTATCTTACAACAAGTAGACCTGACATTATATTCAGGTGTATGCTTGTGTGCAAGGTTTCAGCCGATCCTAGAGAATCTCATTATATTCTTTGTAAAACAAATTTTGAGATATCTCGCAGTACTACTTGATCTTTAGCTTAATGTATGAGAAAGGTAAAATTTCAGGTTGAATGGATATTACGATGCGGACTATGCGGTGATAGGATTGAAAGGAAGAGCACAGTGGTGGCTGTCACTTTCTTGGACCAAACACAGTGTCATGGTCAAGCAAGAGACAAAGCTCGATTGCATTATCAAGCTCGCGAAGATGAATATATATCCGCCAAAGTTGTTGTTCACAAGTATTGTGGATCAAGTATCAATTGGAGGACTACTCAATACAAGAAGAAGAAATTCCAATATACTGCGACAACACCAGCCCCATCAGCTTGTCAAAGAATCCAATTCAACATTCAAGGGTGAAGCACATAGAAGTCAGACATCATTTCTTGAGAAATTACGTTCAGAAGAAAGTCGTCAGTCTACAATTCGTAGAAACAAAATATCAGTGGGCGGATATCTTCACAAAACCACTAAGTGAAGATCGCTTTAAAGAAATCAGACGCAACCTCAATATGGTGATGTTAACGGACCATTCATCTGGTTTTTCAAAAAGAAAAGACAGTGGAACGGTGGAATTAACGGCGTTAGACGGTTTTAGATATAAAACTTCCTTCACAAGAAAAAGTTTTAGAGGGAAAAAGCTGTCAGATCATCGAGAAGTACAATCGTTCTAGAATTCGCTATAATATCCCTAAAAACTAACTTTTGGGATTTCTACCGAATTCAGAAATTGCTAGTTCTCTTAAAATCTCTCTGAAATTTCTTCAAGCAAGTTCCTACTCAATCAGAATCAGCAAGATGAATGTCAAACCTATTTTGCGAGTTGATCCAGGATCGGGCTGGGGAAGATTGGTAAACTTCGAAGAACTAAGAAAAGAACAGATGGATATAGAGCCGGAGATAATGGCGGCAGGATGGAGAAACTTCTTTCAAATACGAGATGAAGTCTATTTACAAGAATTTTATGAGTTATGGAAGAATACTAAGTCAGTAGACGATACAATCGTGTCGTATGTAGACACACACTCTGTTATAGTAACAAAGGAGTTACTGGAGAAAGTCACTGAATGTCCGATGGATGGAGTTCAACCCATTAATATGGTGAAATGGATGACTAAGCTTAAGATGAACGAAGATGAAGTTAGTCGTCAACTTTATGGACAAAATAACCCAACTGAAAGGAGAGCCTCTTGGCTGGTACCAAAGGCAAGGTATTGTTCAGCGGTTATGTATGTGGTGTTTTACCGAGAATAGGTTCACGACATCGTCACTACCTGGATGAACAATGTATTTTCATCTTCTCAATCATCACCCAATAGATTTATCATTTTGATTTATCGATTACATGGTAAAATCGATAAAGGATACAAACACTTGTCCTTATGGGATGTTGTTGACAAGAGTGTTCGAGAGAATCGGCATCAGTTGGAAGGGGAATCGAACGAAGATATCATTAAAAGCTATATAGATTCAACATCTATTGCTAAAATAGGTCTGAGATTTTCAGACGAAAAAGGAGCAGATTTGGCAAGAAAAGCAACAATTGAGGGGCGTTCTTCAAGAAATCGTCATGAAGGAAACAAGATCACATTCTCGGGAATCAAAGTCGAGAAGTGTTCGATTTTTGAATCGGTGACTTGAAGTGTAAAGGAACCACTGCCGAGTGACATTCCAAAGCAAGCAAGAACGTCACCCAGAGCGTACTGCAAATGAAAGAAGCCGATCAATCCAGAGAATCAAGCCAATCAAAGCATTACGAATGCAAGGATCAAGAGCTACAAAGTCGTTGACAAAGAATCCTTGAAAAGATTGAAACTCGGTCTCAAGGAAGTGGAAGAAAAGGAAAGAAGAACACGAAAAGCAAAAAACGCAACCTAAAAAGTCACCAAGGGGAAAGAAAATGAGTGCAACAAAAGAAAGAAGTCCAACAACAGAAACAAAGTCTAAGAAGGTACGACTAGAAAAGACTATTGTTGATATTACAGAAAAGTCTGTTGCTGATACGGTTGAAATTGCTGAAGTTAATGTGGAAGCTGTTACTGGTAATCTTAAGGATACTCACAATGTCCTTGATAATCTAATGTTTGAAGAAGTAGTTTCTACTACTTTTCAGTCTTCACTTGTTCGCAAACAGATTGCTACACATGTTATGGGACAAAAAGTTAGTCAAAAAGTCTTGAGTGTGATGACTAATGTTCCATCCCAATATTTAACTTTTCAAAGAGAAAGTTGGGGACACAAATTGGTTGTCACAGAGGAGAAGAAGACCAAATCTGTCATCATCCGAGACAAACCAAAGAGATTTGTGAAAGCCTTCTTCAAATCGGTGAAATTTGATATGACATTCTACATCATTGGATAGGGGTTATAAAATTTCTATGATCAAGCGAAGAGAGTTGGAAGAGAACCATATCCACGAGCCATTTGGAGAGCGTCTTACTTCTTATCCAATCTTTGGAAGATAAGATAATCAAGGTGGTACCGATTTACAACCACCAAATTTTGTTGAGCATAAGTGTGAAGAGAAACCGTCGAAAGTTCAACCGAACCGATTTGGATGACATGACTTTTGATCGATTGGAAGTAGTGCAATTGATTGATGAAGCATGTGAAGAGAAAAGAAGTGGAAGTTCTATCTGCATTTATCAAGATCCGAGAACAAGCCAAACTAAGGCTCGGAGAGATGATCCACAGGTGAGGCACTTATCGAGAAAGGGTCGATGTCGTTCTTTTCTGATTGGGAACTTAAAATGTTCTTATAGTATTTTACAGAACATTCTGCAAAATCGGCCTCTGTGGGAGATCAACTCAATTGCAGAAGCTATGCCTTGGCTTGGAAGCACATATCAACGTATACTTGATTCCTATGATCTTGATATTCCTGATCAAGCTGTATATGTCCCTCCGCCTCTCCTCCAAATTATTGAACCACACGTCTCAAACGTGGACGCTTATACAACAACAGTTGCTATTGTTGAAAAACAAGTTGTTGAGACATAATCTTCGACTGCTACTGAATCATTGACCTTAAAGAAACAAGTTCAGAAACTTGATAAGGAAATGAAGAAGATTAAGAAGATCTTGAAAAGTTAGTGAAGCGATCAGGGAAATAATTTGTTTTGATTAATAACAAATAGGGGAGAAGGAAGAATGAGAAGGGAGAAGGAAGAATGAGAAGGGAGAATCAGCTGAAAGGAAAAGATAGAAGAAATTTTGAAAGCGAAGGCGAAGTTATTTTGATCTATTAATACTTACGTATATGTGATACTTTTCATAATTTGATACCTTTCATATTTCTCTATTTCATAATATTTGTTATCATAAAAAGGGGAGAATGTTAAGTCAAACCGGACTTTACGTATTAAATAATTTTGATGACAAACAAAGAAATATACAAATGAAAAGTAGATGGACGAATGCGAAGTAAAAAACAAACAAGGAGAAAAATCAGCTGAAGTAAAAATCAGCTGATACAAGAAAAGCAGACGGAAGCGTTACAAGAAAAATCAGCTGATACAAGAAAAGCAGACGGAAGCCTTACAAGAAAAGCAGACGGAAGCTTTACAAGAGAAAAACAGACGGAAGCTTTACAAACAGAAAGCAGACGGAAGGTTTACAAATAGAAAGCAGACGGAAGCCTTACAAGAAAAGCAAACGGAAGCTTTATAAGAGAAAAGTAGACGGAAGCTTTACAAACAGAAAGCAGACGGAAGGTTTACAAACAGAAAGCAGACGGAAGGTTTACAAGAAAAGCAGACGGAAGCGTTACAAGAAAAATTAGTTGATACAAGAAAAGCAGACGGAAGCGCTACAAGAAAAATCAGCTGATAAAAGAAAAGCAGACGGAAGCTTTACAAGAGAAAAGCAGCCGATACAAAAAATCAGACGGAAGAAAGAAATATCAGTTTGAGTTAGTTACGGAGTCAAACTGAATAACCTTTTCTTTCAAGAATCAAGAAGCAGATAATCAATAAACAGTTGAAGACCCGACTATAAATAAGAGTCAAGATTGAAGAAGAAACAACTTTATGCAACTTTGAAAACTTCATGAAATTACGAGTATTCAACTTTTGATTTTCGATTATCGAGAGAAAATTGTGAACGATATTTGAGTGAGCAGTGTTAAGACATTTCTATTGTAACAAGCTCTTTACTATTCTTTCAATTAGAAAGTGTTACGAGATAGCTTTGAAGAGGCTAAGAGTAAAAGAATACTTCGTAAAGAGACACGAGAGGTTCGATCAAAGAATACTTGTAAACAATTGAGAGATAGTGAAATCTCGTAAGGATATTTGAGGATGGGCGTAGTCCACGGTTTAGGGTGAACCAGGATAAATCTAACAGTATTTCTCTCTCTCATATTACTTATATCGTATTCTTCAAAGTTAACAAAGTTTTTCAAACTAATTCTGAATTGATTTACGATAAGTTTTCGAACGAACAAGTAATTTGTTTTTAAGGGGATTAAGAAAAAGTTTATCACAATTCAACCCCCCCTTCTTGTGTATCTTGATCATATTATTGTTCAATATATTAACGTGTGATTCACTTCAAATATCGGCCGGTACCGTAAAAATAAAAAATTCTAGGGACCTAATTGCAAATTTAAAAAATTTTAAACCTAAAATTTTTACCTACCCGGCCTCCCCCCAACCCGAGTCCTGACTCTTTCATCTCTTTTCTCTTCTCACGCCGTCTTCACTCCTTCTTCTCTCATCTGTGCCGCGCCGCGCCACCTGCTCCTCAACGCCGAAGGTTGCCTCCTCCTCGACCCTCGCCTCCTCCTCGACCCTCGCCTCCTCCAGTCCTCCTCGACACTCGACTCACCTCCCTTGATCGTTCTCCCTTCGGATGGTCATTCCTCCACGCCGTCGCCGACGCCACCACCTTCTCTGCTCCTCGCCGTCGCACCATAGCACCACGACACCGTAGGGAAGCCACCGGAGACGGGTCGATGCTCTGACCCGTGATAAAACTCGAAGACCCGCCCAGACCGAAGTTGGTTTATGAATTTTGTTTCTGATTTTGAAAATTTCATGCTTAATTCAATTTATTGTTGTGTTTGGAATGGATGGTTGGATCTTGGATGGTTGGATTGTGAATTTCTGATGGGTTTTGGAATTTTGTTGGATCGGTGGAGACTTGGAATTTTGGTTGGATCATATGATGCACGGTGTTGTTGGATTGTGTATGAAATTATTTGGTTGGACTGTTGGAGACTTTGGAGTTGGAATTGGAAATGTGATCTGAAATTGCAAAATATGAAATAAATGCCATTTGTGTTGTTTGGTTCATAGATATTTAGTTTGCTATTTGGTTTGATTATATGAACTATGAACTTGCAAATTATAAATAAAGGGCATTAATTTATAACATAATGCAACATGCTTACCTTGACGGTTGACCAGAAAAAATTGTAATTTATGGCATAAAATTAGAGTATAATGAAAAATTCTTTTCAAATCAACAAATGTAGAAATTAAACTTGCATTGGTTCGGTACTTCGCTAGGAATATAAAAGGGTTATTGTTAGGAGTTAAGATCCTTAGAATTAAATTAAAATTTTGTAATTCTTAATTTGAAAATTAGGATATTATAAATAACATACATATAATTTTTGTAGTCTCATATGATTTTTATTAAATTAAATATTGGTTTTATAATAAAATGAAATTGTTGATGATGATTAAAATGGAAGTTGTGAATGTATGTTTTGTGATAATTGGAAATTGAAAATTGTTAGAAATTGATAAAAATTAGAAATTATAAATGCATGTCTTGTGATTGTGGGAAATTGGAACTTGTTGGAAATGTAATTTGTTGATGTATGTTTTGTGATTGTGAAAAATTGGAACTTGTTAGAAATTGATAAAATTGGAAATTGTAAATGGATGTCTTGTGATTGTGGGAAATTGAAACTTGTTGGAAATGAAACTTGTTGATGTATGTTTGTGATAGTTGGAAATTGGAACTTGTTAGAAATTGATAAAATTGGAAATTGTAAATGGATGTCTTGTGATTGTGGGAAATTAGAACTTGTTGGAAATTAAACTTGTTGATGTATGTTTGTGATAGTTGGAAATTGGAACTTGTTAGAAATTGATAAAATTGGAAATTGTAAATGGATGTCTTGTGATTGTGGGAAATTGGAACTTGTTGGAAATGAAACTTGTTGATGTATGTTTGTGATAGTTGGAAATTGGAACTTGTTAGAAATTGATAAAATTGGAAATTGTAAATGGATGTCTTGTGATTGTGGGAAATTAGAACTTGTTGGAAATGAAAGGAAGTGGAAATGATATTATGATTTTTTTGTAATTGTTGAAATTGCAAATTGTTGGAGTATGTTTTATGTTACTTAGTATATTTATTGACTGTTTGAATTGTTAGCTTTGTGATTATTACAGAATGAGTTATATTAGATACGATAGATATGCATATTGTCATTGTGTACTGAAATTGTGTGTTATTTATTTTTGTGTACAGATAAATGGAAGAAAATTCAAATACTCCCGATCAACCTAGTTCAGGAAGATACAGTGATCTAGCTTGGGCTTATGCTGGTGTGGTTCCTGGTCAAAAGAATCATACCATTTGCTTGTTTTGTAACAAGCATTTGAAAGGTGGAAGAATCACCCAATTGAAAAGGTATTTAGCTGGGGTTAAAGGAGATGTGGAAGCGTGTAAAAAAGTAAGTCATGATGTGAAGTGACATATGAAAACATTGCTTGATGAACATTAATTTGAGAAAGATAGAAGGGGAAGATTGAATCTTGAAATTGGTAGTGGAAGTTCATTTCTCAGTTTTCGTGGTGATTATGGAGATGTTGAAGGTGGAAGTGGTAGTGGTAGTGGTAGTGGTAGTGTTCCATCGCAGCCTCAGGATCCTGCAGAATTTGAAGTGAGGAAGAGAAGAAGGCAACTGTCTGGTTTCTTTGCACCACAAACAACTCCTGGAGCCCAACCTTCAATTCAGAAGCAATGCGCAGACAAGAGATCTGACTCCTGATGTGGATATGGAAGTAGCTAGAGGGTGGTATGATACAGGTTCGTCATTTAATGCTTCTCAATCATATTATTATCAACCTATGATAGATGCCATAGCCTCTTATGGTCCAGGATACAAAGGGCCATCGGTTGATGACTTAAGAGGTAAACTTTTAAGTTGTGTTGTGTCTGAAACGAGAACTTATTTGGCTGAAAGAAGAGTGAATTAGGGTATTAATGGATGCTCAATTATGTGTGATGGTTGGACAAATAGGAGACAAGAGCCAACTATAAATTTTTTGGTTTATTCTTGTAATGGCTCTATGTTTTTAAAATCGATTGATGCATCTGGCCTGATTAGAAATTCTGATACTTTGTTTGGGATATTTGATCAAGTTGTGAATGACGTAGGGGTGGAAAACATTGTTCAGTTTATTACTGATAATGATTCCGCTTATAAAGCAGCAGGGCAAAGGTTGCAGAGAACCTATAATTCTTTTTTTTGGACTCCTTGTGTTGCACATTATATTGACTTAATGCTGGAGGATATAAGAAATCCTAGGTATTTTTCCTATTTTTGATGAGACCATGCAGAAGGCAAAAAAGGTGACAAAATTTATTTATAATCGTGCATGGGTTTTAAATTTGATGAGAAGGGAATTTACCAATGATAGGAATTTGTGTCGCCCTGCTGTGACAAGATTTGCAACAAACTTCTTATCACTTCAGTCTTTTCTTTCGTTGAAGAAAGAGTTAAGGCAAATGTTTACAAGTGATAAGTGGGTTACATCTCAGAATGCTAGGTCTAATGCTAAAATGGAGGTTTGTAGTATCATACTAGAAGATAGGAAATTTTGGTCGCAATGTCAATTTGTTATCTGAGTTTGTGAGCCTTTGGTGAGGATACTTCGGTTGGATGATAGTGAAGAAAAGCCAACAATGAGTTATATTTTTGATCCTATGGAGAGAGCAACGGAAGCAATCAAGGCTAATATGAAAAATAGGCCTTCTTTATAACAACCATATATCTCAATCATTAATGAGAGAAGGAGAAAACAACTTTCTTCTCCATTATTTGTAGCTGGGGCATTTTTGAATCCTAGTGTGTATTTTAGATTGGATGTTGAAAAGCAAGCTGAAGTTAGTAGAGGAATGCTTTTCACAATTACAACAATTGTTCCTCATGACTCAATGCAAGTTGTTTTAACCACACAAATGGAGACTTATAAATTTTCTTATGGGGATTTTAGAATGTCGGTCGCTATTCAACAAAGAGGACTTCTTTCTCCAGGTATTACTTATTTCCTATTTCTTATTTGTTGAAAATAATTTATCACTTTATTTTGTTTATAACACTACTTTTGTTTTCTTATTACTTGCAACTGTTTGGTGGGATCTATTTGGATGTAGTGTTCCGGAATTGAGAAAGTTTGCGATTCAGATTTTAAGTCAATGTGTGAGTGCAACTGGGTGTAAACGAAACTGGAGCACATTTGAATTTATCCATTCCAAGAAAAGGAATAGATTGGAGCATAAGAGGTTGAATGACTTGGTTTATGTTCGTTACAATTTAAAGCTTCGGGAAAGGTATGCTATTTTCATTATTTTCATTATTAATTTTGGTATAACTTCTTATAATTTTCTAATAATTAAATGTAATTGTTTACTAGGACTCTTAGTAGCACAAGTTGTTCAAATGATCCAATTGCGATTGATAATATTGATATTTTGGCGGATTGGGTTTCTGAAGAACCCAATTTGGTTGATGTGAGTGATTTGAATTTGGAAGATAATCTTGGATAGGAAAGCATTGACATGTCATTTGGTGCATTAAATTTGAATGATGATGACGATGAAGCTCCTCTCAATGATGAGGATTTTGTACCAAATGATCAGTGAGGTCAGTGCAGTTCAAGCGGGTATCCGTGTTGGAGTTATGTAAATATAGTGCCCTGGAAAGCAAGTGTATTTACATGTAACTTTATTTTCTTCAGTTACAATTTTGTAATGAAAATATTTATTATTAATAAAACAAAAGAGTTTGGTTTTATTTATATGAGCATTATATATCTGGTCATAAGGTACCAAGATTCTTTTGTAAGTAATATACATATAGATAGAGATGTATGGAAAACATGTATATTATTAGAATCTGAATTAATTGATTCACAGTTGAATAATCAAGTTGGTCGCTTAATTATAGTTTAGACTGTAGTGTTGCGATTTATCTCCATATAAGTAAAGGAGTTTACTTCAAGGGAATGATGAGTTTCATATCATGATAGTAGTTGACTATCGATAATGGCATTATTAAATGAATCTGGAATCAAGTATGTTTTCAAGAATAAAGTGGGTCGTTACTTTAATATTAAAGCATACAACTTAAGCATTCGCTTATTATGAACCATAATCTTGATGAGTGGTGAACTCATATATGTTTCATTATAATTCTTGATATGATCGGAATGGATTTTTACAGAGTATTAATCCAATGTCTGCATGTTGGAACTATTAATTGAAACATGTATCAGGTAACATTCACTCAAATAAAGAGTTTATAGTGTTATCATCTCTTCTAGATGTTTTAAGGAGATTTGGTGATTAAACTGGCGCCAGTAGTTTGATGGACTAGCTACCCATCAAGTCTTAACACTGAGATGAGATCTTATGTGTTAATCACCATATAAAGTAAATTGAGAGATCTAGAAGGAAAAAACCAACATAAGGGCAAAACGGTAATTTTACCCTTTGTTGTGTGGATGGCTATAATAAGGTTCTAAATAGGGTTTGCAATTGGACATATTCTCATAATATTTAATAATTCAAGAGTTCAACTAATTGTCTTTAGTGGAATGACATTTAGTTAATAAGCTAGAATTAATTTCAATGAGATTGAATTAATTATGGGCTTATTGGAGCTTGAATTATCAAAATCCAATAAGATTCCCCACTTGGCTTTAAGGAAGGTTATCAAGCTAAGTAAGAAATATAAATAGAGGTTAATTAGAAGCCCATAATTGAATCTTGGGCTTGGTCTAATTAAAGAAGCCCAAATGTACATTTAGTAATGGGCTTGGTTTTTGGTTTAATGTAATTAATTAAATTAATTATATTAAAACAATTTTTTTAAGAAGAAGATAGCAATTTCGGTTATTCCTAGGTTAAATGTGTAACCACATTTGACATTAAAAATGCTAAATAAAGATGGTCTTTATTATGGTTAATCATCATTAAATGGAGTTATGAACTTACCATTAAATGGTTTAATGGTTGTCTTTTAATGTTGGCTTGTAACCTATTTGCATTCATTAGATTAAAGATGAAAGATGTACATTAGATGGACCATCTTCCTTCTTTCTTCTTGGCAAAACCGAAATTGCGTATTGCATTTTAGGTTATGGTCTTTTCAAATAGCCATCATAAAGATAAATGAAGATAATCTCATTTATTGGCTATTTTATGAGTGATTAATGAAAGAAGTGATGCATTTGATGCCTCTCTCTCCTTCCATCCATGGATATACGAAATTGGTAGGCAAGAAAGAGTTATTGCATGTTCTTTACACCTTCTCTCCTTTCATAAAACAGAGAATCGAAAAAACCAATTGAAAGAGTTTCAATTTTGCTTCTTCTTCTTCTAAGAAAATCTCCTCCAAACATTTCTTCTCCTTTCCCACCAAAGGATTTTGTTAACCTAATTATCCTTGAAGAACAGGTGGTAAATATAATTGGTTGAGGATACTACAACAAGGAGAAAGTAGATTGCTAAAGGAAAAAAGTCAAAGGCAAAGGATTTGGATACACGAAGAAGGAGAGGATAGCGCGATGAGGATTTAAAGTCAGTGGCGAAGAGTCGGTAATACTCTAATCTTGTTTATATTTTATTATCCTTATACCATATCATGTATGGATTGACATGTTGATTTGGATTTGTTGCTTCCGCTGAAAGTAATGATTTCTTAAAAGTTTTGAAATCTACTGTTTTTTCAAACAAAGCATGTTTTCTTTTTCCAATCCAACAATCCGCCCATTGACGATTGAATTTCAGGTTTTTTCCTCTTCTTTTAATTTTACTTGTATTTAATCATTGATGTTTATGTTAAATTATATATATGTAATATAACGTAATATTTTTGTTTGAGTTCAACTTCTACTGATTGCTTATTAGTCATCAACTCTTTTGTAATATTTATTATTCTTTTATCGGATGTTTTGAATCTTTTGATGTAAATATGTAATATTATTTATTATAATGATGAAATTGTATGATTTTAATATTTTAAATGCTTTGTATTATTCTTAGTTTTATAATTGTATGATGATGATTGTCTTTATTTATATTAATTGTGGTTATTATTTATATGTAAAATATTTAAAAATTATTGTTATTTCAAATTAGTTGTTATTATTATTTATTATTAATATTTTTTAAAGCATGGTTGATGTAAACAATAAACTAGTAAAGTATACAGTACAGTTGTATAATATATCAATATGGACTATTTTGCAATTTTTAAAAAATTTAGGGACTATTTTATAAATTTAAAAAATATCCCAAAACGATACTCGGTATCGACCGGTACCGGTACAGTTCCGTTCTATAGCCCAATCCGATACCGAGCTCGGTACGGTATTCATAACATTGGTACCACCAGGCCTTGCCTATTAAAGTGGGAGGATTTTCTGAGGGCTTTCAAGGACAACTATATGCCCAAGATTTATTTAGATATAAAGATGCAAGAGTTTATGGAATTAAAGCAGGGCAGGATGTCAGTGGCCGATTATGAGGTGAGATTTAATGAGCTAATGAGTTATGCTACTGCTTTGATTCCTACTGAAGCAAATAAGTGTCGGAGATTCGAGAATGGGCTGAATATGGAGATCCAAACCAGGTTGGCACGATCGAACATGGGTGCTTTTATTGAGTTGAGGGTTGCTGCAGTGAGAATTGAACAGCTGATGAGGGAGAGACAGGTTGAGACTAGGCAGGGATCCAGAGAGAAGAGACTTAGAGACAGTCAGGGCAGTTTTGGCAGGAGTTTCAGCAAGTGTCAGAGCAGAGCCTTCCGATCACCGAGTGGATCCAGGCAATCGGGATTTGGGCAGAGACGTGGGTATGCACAGACTGGCAGTGGCAGTGGCAGTGGAAGCAATACAGGACAGACTCAATTCCTAATTTGTGAGCACTATGAGAAGAGGCATAGTGGTGAGTGCTGGCGACTAACTGGAGCTTGCCTCAAATGCGGCTCCATGGACCACCAGATCAGAGATTACCCGGCTATTTTGGGAGCCCAGTTTGCTGTCAGTGGGCGATTTAGGAGTAACACCACAGTTCAACAGAGTCGAGGTGGTGGATCTGGACAGAGAGGCCGAGGTAGAGGTAGAGGAGAGCTGAGGGTTTCAGTTGTGAGGACTGAGGGGCAGGCAGCCGACCGCAGTCCCAAGTCAGGGTCTATGCCATAACTAGGCAGGAGGCCCAATATTCCCCAGATGTGGTAGCAGGTGCGCTTCCTATTTCTAATTTTGAAGCATATGCACTGCTAGATCCAAGATCCGCACATTCCTTTATCGCACCACATTTGGCATGTAGACTGCATTGTGATAGGGAGCTACTACAGTACGGGCTAGAGGTGAGTACATGTTGGACCCCGAACTTTTCTTAAAAAATTTTTAATTTTAAATTGACATTAAATGAGGAAATATAAAGAATGAAAGGTATAAATGAATATATGAGCATTTGATGAAATGAAAGAAAATTGGGTTTTCTTGTATTTTGCACATGTTTGATAAAAAGATGAGGTATTGTGTATTGTGTTTGGATGTGGGAATTTGAGATTGTCGATAAGTGAAGTGTTGTGCAGGTTGAAGAATTTGGCTAGTGAAAATCTAGGAGAAATGTTGTCAAAAATTTTACTTATGGGCAGAAACTTTGACTGAGTTTTTGACCTTTTAGAGTTAAAATTTGACTAAAAAGTCTTCTTGAAGATTGTAGCTTAGGTTTTGATCTTTTCATTGATGTATAATATGTTATTTTTGATTGAAAGAATTGGAAGATATGAAATTGTGAAGTTTGGATGTGGTATAGGATGACAAATTATCTGGCAAAAGTTTTGACTGAAAAATTGACTTAGTTAGAGGTTGCATTTGCCTTTAAATGCTTCATGAAAGTTTTAGCTTGTGTTTTGATCTTTACTTTGATATAAAGTATAGAATTTTTGAACAATGGGATGAGAAGTTATGAATTTTAGAAATGTGTGTTCCTGTTCAGGATGATAGTAATTGAATAGTAACTTTGATTGAATTTTTGATCTATATAGAGGATGAATATGCTCTTAAAGTCTTCATGAAAGTTTTAGATTATGTTTTGATCTTTCCATTGATGTAAAGTATGAAAATTTTGGGCTATGAAATAGGAAGTTATGAATTTTTACAAGTTATTGTTTGGGAAGAGCATTAGTGGATAGAAACTTTGATTGGAAATTTGACTCCCTTAGAGGTCAAATTGATTTTTTAGTCCTTCATGAAAGATGTAGGTTGCTTTCTGATCTTCACATTGATATAAAATATGACATTTTGGGACCTTGGAGTTGGAAGATAGAAATTTTCAAAATTGAGTTATTGTTTAGGGAGATATTATTTGGACAGTAACTTTGATTGGAAATTTGATACCTTTAGAGATAGATTTGGCTTTTGAATTCTTCATGGAAGTTGTAGAGCTTCCTTTCAGCTTTTTTTTTATACCAAGTTTGTAGATTTTGGACTCTTGAGTCAAAAGTTGTGATTTTTGAAAAATTCTGTTATATATATGTATTTTAGTGGAAAAAAAAGGAAAAATCAGACGGGCGAGCACTGTGCGCGCTCCTCGCTAGCGCTCACGCGCGTTCTGCTCGCATCTTGTGACCCCAAACGCTCACGAGGGCGAGCGTCCACGCGAATGATGCGACGCCATTTTGGATTTTCTTCTGATTTTGTGTTATTTCCTTCCCATCCGACCCCTCTTCATTTGTTTGCTTATATCTTTTCCATCTGACATCCGATTGACTTGATTTTTAAAGCATTGGATTCCTAAGACAATTATATACATTCTCATGGGAAATTGTGGATTTTTGAGATTAAATGGAGGATGATTGATTTAATCAAGATGAGTTAGATAATTTTTTGAACAGGGTTCAATCTTTTGAGAAAGTCTTGATCTGTGGCTGATTGATCTGATTCTTGTTGAAAAATAAAATAGAGTCATGGGGCTACAAGTCATATGAAGGAATTGAATTTCAATTTAGCCCCTAAGACTTTCAATTTCTGAATTGAAGTCGGGTTTAGTGTGCAGTCTTGGATTAGTAAGATTTGAAAGTATTTTGACCATAACTTTTGCTCTAGTCATCCAAATGAGGTGATTCTTGATTTGTATTAAACTAGATAAATAGGGATAAAAATGTTTTAGAGGCCTTGAGTTTCAATTTAGTCTTTAAGAATGTCAATTTTCTGATGGAAGTAAATCGTTGGAAAATGTATTCGCATAAGAATAGTCCGAAATGTTTGGAGTATAACTTTTGGAGTAGTGCACTAAATTAAATGATTTTGGTGGCGTTATGAAATTGAGACAATGAGGAACGTTTCTCTAGAAGGAAGTTTTAGCGAATTCTTTCAATTTGATGATTTGAAAAATGTCCTAAGCAGAACATGATTTAAGGTTATTTGAGACTTTGTTTTAATTTATGATTTTGAGGACTTAATTAGCATGTTAATGTGAATAATTAGCATGTTAAAATTGAGTAAGAGCATATGGGATAAGTTGATTGGATTGAATTAAATTTAAAGTGTTAGGAATGCATAAGTGCAAAATTGGAAGATTACTAAAGGTTTTAAGTTAGAAGGCTTATAAGGAAGGGCAAATGAGTCATTACTCATTCATTAAAAGAGGGCCTGTCGTTTATAATGAAGAGAAGCACGACTTTGAGGGAAAGAAAGGAATAAAAGAAGAAGAGAGAAAGAGTGAAGTTTCAGGTGGGAGAAAAAGAAAAGAAGAAGAGGGATTTTAGGGTTTCGATTTTTATGGGCTGGCAAGGAAGATTTTGATGTTGTTTCAAGAGAAAAAGGTGGAGGAGCACAAGTGCTTCCTTTCAAGCCAAGAATTTTTTTAATTTAGAGAAGTTTAAGGTAAGATAAATTTTTATTTTGTTAAATTGTGAAAGGATTTTGACTTAGATAGTTTAAGAATGGTATGAGTTTGTGATTTCTAAAGTCAATTTTGGAGTTTGCATGGTTTAGATTGCTCAATTTTGGATGGTTATAAATTAGGAATTTTTGTCTTGGATTAGGGTATTGAAGTGAGGCTTTGGAGAAATTGAAGCTATGAACAAGTTTTAAGCATAGAAATGAGGTGGGTACCATGTTTATATTTTGATTTATAAGCCAATTATGTGATTTCGAAAAATCAAGAAGAGAAATGTTTTGAAAATTATTATTTTCGAATGATTAAATTCGTTAATTTTGTAATGATTTAAGAAATTGATAATGGATTGTTTTTGAATGATTGGATAAATTGCTAAAATTGTTTTGAATGATTTTGATCGAAATTGATACGATTTTCGCATTCATTGTGTTTAAATGATTTGATAATTGCAATAAGTGATGCATTCTGTGTTGCGAATAATTGAGAATTGCTATATGAATTTATATGAAATTGTGAATGTCAATGTGTCTACTATGACACGATATGAAAAATTAAGTTTTCGAAATATGCCTTCGGGCAATCCAATTTTCAAGTATGTATTATGTGTTATGTGGGTTTAGTTAGGTCCCATAAGTTTGAGTCAAGTGCACTTGTCTTCTTTTATAGACTTCGCCCGCCTACCTGCTAGTGGCATTAGAGTTTCGATTTTAGACTCCCATAAGTTCACGACTATACTGGACCTCTATGCGGGAAGGTGTAGTACGTTTTGTTCACAGCTGCACAGGACCACTATGTAGAAATGTGCAGTATGTTCTGTTTTGGACCAACCCAAACCATTTCTGATGTGTTATGTTATGTGTTTATGTTGTGTTATAAGTGTGTTGCATCCATGTTTTAAAACCGATCATGAATGTTTGAAGAGTTGGAAAGTTGAGAAATAAGCATTGTTTTTGACAAATTTCTACCGTGAGATTTTATAAAATAGCAAAAATTTAAAAAGAAATGATTTTTGCTTATTTTTTGATTTATAAACATGTTATCCACGAGCTTTAAGCTCACTCCCTTTCATCCCCATCTCCAGATATTGAGCAGGAGATCGGATGAAAGAAAGTCAAGGCTTTTGTTCGATTTTGCTTATATTGTAGTTTGTGTAATTTTGATATCGGTATTTGTATATGACGCGGAATGCCATTAATATTTTTGTAAGCTTTCATGATGAAAGTGAATTATGTACTTGTGTATGGGAATGAGATATAAATTTGTGTATGGTTATGCTATATGAATGAGATTGATTGAATTATGGATTTGTATATGGAATAGAATAGTGAATTATGGTTTTATATATATATTGAATATTGATTGTGTTTGGATTCCAGACAGGAGGTCCGATGATTCTGGTTATTGATTGAGAATTATTGAAGTGTTACAGGTTTAGAAATGTGTTTGATTATGTTGGGATTCCGAACAGGAGGTCCGATGAATTGTGTTGTTTGAGCTGAAATATTGAAGTGCCTTTTTGTGTATGGATTGTGGATTTAGAGATATGTGTATTAAGTGTCTTTTGGCAAAGGAAAATAAGAATTGGTTAAAAAGAAGAATTATGAGATATGTATGTTTGTGATAGATAAAATATTTGAGGTTATGGGATTGATAAATTCCAAATGGGAAATTGGAACGATTTTGAATAAAGATAAACAAAATGAAAGGAAAAAAATTTTATACCGGTTTCGGATTGGTTTAGTCTAAGGTTTCTAACACGAGTTTTTCTAATCTATGAGTTCACGGATGTCGGAAATTTGATTGAGTTCGTTTTGAACTGTCTGTTTGCTTCGATTATGAGTTTTCGTTTCTTTCGCTTTCGTTTTCGTCCGTTCATTTGTTTCGCTTTGTTTTTCGATTCGTGTTTTCGTTCGCTCTTTGTTTTATTTTCTATTTTTTTTTGTTGGGGTTCGGTCCCGAAATCGGGTCCCAATAGTACACCTCTAGGTAGTACTACTGCCTTAGGAGAGGTCTGTACGGGGTGCTCAATTCAGATTGATCAAGATGAGTTGAAGGCAGACCTGATATTCTTGCAGTTGAGAGAGATTGATGTGATTCTAGGCATGGACTGGCTCACTACCTATAGGGCTGTTATGAACTACTACACCAAGGAGGTAGTATTAGAATCTCCTAGTCAGTCTAGAGCAGTGTTCAGAGGAGTTAGTCAGGCTGCTCCTATATCTATTCCTCTATATAGGTGGCACCTGTGGAACTGAAGGATTTGAAGACTCAGCTGTAGGAGTTACTGAAGAAGAGTTTTATTAGACCCAGTGTCTCATCGTGGGGAGCTCCAGTGTTGTTTGTGAAGAAGAAGGATGGGACTTTAAGGCTGTGCATTGATTACAGGCAGTTGAATTGGGTGACAGTGAAGAATAAGTATCCACTGCCTAGAATCGATGATTTATTTGATCAGTTGCAGGGAGCTCAGGTATTTACCAAATTGGATTTGAGGTCAGGGTATTATCAGTTGAAGATAGCTGAGGCTGATGTACCTAAGAGTGCATTCCGGAGCAGGTATGGGCACTTTGAGCTTTTAGTGATGTCGTTTGGGCTGACTAATGGCTCGGCAGCTTTTATGGCCTTGATGAATAAGGTGTTTCAGCCCTACCTTGATCAGTTTGTAATTGTATTTATTGATGACATTTTGGTGTATTCGAGGAGCAGACAAGAGCATGCTGAGCATCTGAGGATTATTTTGCAGATTATGAGGGAAAAGCAACTGTGTGCCAAATTTAGTAAATGTGAATTTTGGCTGGATGAGGTAGTGTTTCTGGGCCATTTAGTGACTGGAGATGGTATATAGGTGGATCTAAAGAAGATTGAGGCAGTGATGAAGTGGGAAGCTCCAAGAAATGTATCGGAGATTTGGAGCTTCCTAGGATTGGTCGGATATTACCGGAGGTTTGTCGAGGGATTTTCACTGATCTCAGCCCCTCTGACAAAACTTCTGAGGAAGAATGTAGTGTTCAGATAGACTGAGGAGTGTCAGAAGAGCTTTGAGGAGCTGAAACATCGGTTGACTACTACACCGGTGTTGGCTATTTCATCAGGGACTGGAGGTTATGTGGTGTATAGTGATGCATCGCATTAGGGATTGGGGAGTGTCCTGAGGCAGTATGGCAGGGTGATTGCTTATGCCTCGAGACAGTTAAGGTTTCATGAGGTAAATTATTCAGTACATGATTTAGAGCTAGCTGCAGTTGTCTTTGCTCTAAAAATTTGGAGACATTATTTGTATGGTGAGACCTTCCAGATCTTTACTAATCATAAGAGTTTAAGATACTTGCTGAGTCAGAGGGAGTTGAACTTGAGGTAGAGGAGATGGATTGAGTTGCTGAAGGATTATGATTGTACCATCGAGTACCACCCATGGAAGGCTAATGTGGTGGCAGATGCTTTGAGCAGGAAGTCTCATATCAGTGCAGCTCAGATTCAGGTATTGAGGTTACCAAATTTGATACATTTGTGAGCCTTAAATGTAGAGTTGAATCTGGAGTAGGATGGGGCTTTGATTGCTACACTGAAACTCAAACCGATGCTACATGACAGGATCAAGAGAGTCCAGGACAAGGATCCTGATATGGTGAAGCTTATGGAGAAAGTAAAGGCAAATCCGGATTCTGAGTTTGAATTGAGGGATGAGACTTTATGGTTGAGACAGAGGCTATGTGTGCCTGATGTGGATGATCTAAAGGGGGAGATTTTGGAGGAAGCTCATATGGCCGCCTATGCTATGCATCCTGGTACTACCAAGATGTATAACCCTCTAAAGCAGCATTTCTGTTAGCCTGGCATGAAGAAGCAGGTAGCAGAATATGTATCCAGGTGTATGACGTGCCAGCAAGTTAAAGTTGAGCACCAGGCTCTAGTAGGGAAGCTTCATTCGTTGCCTATTCCCGAGTGGAAATGGGAACGAATCACTATGGATTTCATCATGGGATTGCCCAAGACTTCGAGGCAACATGATACTATCTGGGTCATAGTGGACCAGTTAGCTAAATCGACCCATTTCTTGCCAGTGAGGGAGAATAATTCACTCAATCAGTTGGCCCAGAAGTATGTGAATGAGGTAGTGAGATTGCATGGGATTCCAGTGTCTATAGTGTCAGACAGGGATCCCAGATTTACTTCAAGATTTTGGAAGAGTTTGTAGTATGTTATGGGTACCAAGTTGAATTTCAGTATAGCATTTCATCCTTAGACAACTGGGTAGAGTGAGAGGACAATCAAGACTGTTGAGAATATGCTTCGAGCTTGTGTAATGGAGTTTAGAGGAGCATGGGACCAGTATCTAGCTTTGATTGAATTTGCTTATAACAATCATTACCACAGTAGCATCGGAATGGCCCTATATGAGGTATTGTATGGAAGACAGTGTCGATTGCCTTTGTATTGGGATGAAGAGGGTTTGAGAATGGTTGAAGGCCCAGAGTTGATTTAGGATATAGTGGATAAGGTGAAATTGATCCGGATCCGAATTAAAGCGGCTCAAGATAGACAAAAGAGTTATGTGGATCAGTATCGGAGGGATATGGAGTACATTGTAGGAGACAGAGTTTTTCTATGAGTGTCACCGTGGAGAGGAGTGTTGAGATTCAGTAAAAAGGGCAAGTTGAGCCCTAGGTACATTGGTCCTTATGAGATCTATTGAGAGGATAGGACCTTTGGCCTATAAGTTGGCTTTATTGAATGAGATGTCTCAGTTGCATAATGTCTTTCATGTGAGTATGCTCCGAAGATACCGATCGGATCTGATCCATGTGATATCGGCTCAAGAGATTGAGGTTGCTAGCAATTTGAGCTATGTTGAGGAGCCAATCAAGATTGTGGGATCACAGATTAAGCAGTTGAGGAACATAGTTATTCCATTGGTGAAAGTCCTATGGAGGAACCACTCAACTGAGGAAGCAACTTGGGAGACAGAGGAGCATATGAGAAGGCAGTATCCTCACCTGTTTTATCATACAGGTAATAATTTTGAGGAAGAAATTTTTTTGTTATGAGGGGAGAGTTGTAACATCCCATCACCGAAAGGAAGGGTAGGATAGTAATTTGGAATAGTTTATGAGTGTTTAGAATTGTCTTAATATGTTCATGCATACACATACAAGTGACTAGTGAATTTTGCACATGTAAATGACTGTACATGCATTCATGACATTTCCCGGTATATTTGGTCATAAATGTGATCGTTATGAAAAATGTGATTTTTGTGTTTGAAAAATTGATTGGAGAGGGTCATTGAGGTTTTAAAATTGTTAGAGAATTTTACTGAATTTTAGCAATTTTTCTGAAAATTTTCGATGTAATTTTTGGACTAAAAAAAATGCCAAGAGGCAGACTGACAGTTTACCAGTAGTGAAAATGACTGTCCAATGGCACTGAAAATTTAGATACATATTTTTAGGATTTATTAATGTGATCCATTAGAATTTGGAGAGAAATTGGAGTAGAAATTGAGTTTTTATTGAAAAGGAAATAAGTGAGGGTTTAAGAGTGTGACATGTGGCAAGTGACACTTGTCACTTGCCTAACATGCCACCATGTCATTAGGTTTAAATAAATATCACCCTTTCTTAGTCATTCACGATGCCTTCATAAGACCAAACTCCTTTGTTTTTCTTCTCATATGAAGCCTCCCTTTTTCCTTCTTCTTCGTTGGTTTTCTTCTTCCTGTTAATTGTTTCTCATCTCCACCTACACAAAAGCTCTCATATCCTACTTATTTTCTCTTCTTTTATTTACAAAAAACACAAACCTAAGCTTTTCCCTTTAACATGATGATGATCGTGTGTGAAGAAGGGAAGTAGAGGGTTTGTGATTTTGGAAGCTTAATAGGTAAGAAACATGTTTTATATTATGGTTTTGGAGTTAATTCAATTATTTGTGATGTTTGTACACTTAATTGCATGAGACTTGTGTGTGTAGAATATGGGTATGTAATTTTCTTGTTTGCTTGATGTTTGATTGAGGATTGATGAGATAGGATTGGATGAATGTAAGTAGAAATGTTTTAGATGTTTTGGAAGTGAAATTATGTTTAGAATAGTGTATAAAAGGATGAATAAGTGAATATAGGTTGCTGCCATTTTGTAGATAATTGTTCAAGTGGATGTCTTGATTAAATTGTGGGTGATTTATTGACTAAATTGGATGCTTATTGGTGTAGAATTGGTATGGAAGTGATAAGATTTGAGTTAGGTTGAAAAGTTGGAAATTTGGATTAGTATATGTTTCATTGTTTTCGCCATAACTTTTTATATAGTGGAGCAATTGAGATGATTTTTTCTTGAATTAAACTTGAGGTGTTTGGCTACATTTCTTATGAAAGAAGTGATGCTTAATTGTGGCTTAAAGAGTTTTAAATTTTAACTTGAAAGTGGCAAAGTGTGTAGGGATGAATAGTGTCATTGTAGTGACACTAAAGTGGAAATTGTGATATGAAACTTTAGGAATTTTTCTAGGTTGATTAAGGCTGATTTTGCTAAGTTAGTCTTCATGAAAGTTGTAGCTCTTCTTGATAGCTTTCTATCGCCATAAAATGTGTTATTTTTCGATATTGAAATTGATAGTTATGAGTGATTGAAATGTGGATATGGTTTAGGTGAGTTTTAACAATATGAAACAGGGCAGTAACAATCATATAGGAATTTGACCTAGTTAAAGGTAGTATTTGCTTCTAAGTGCTTCATGAGAATTGTAGAATGTGTTCTGATCTTTACATTGATATAAAGCATGGAATTTTTGGACAATGGGATAGGAAGTTATAATTTTTAGAAGATTGTGTTACTGTTGAGAATGACACTTATATGGGCAGAAACTTTGATTGAGCATTTGACCCTTTTAGAGGTTGATTTTGCTTTCAAGTTTTTCATGAAAATTGTAGATTGTGTTCTGATCTTTCCATTGATGTCAAGCATGGAATTTTTGACTAATGAAATAGGAAGTTATGATTTTTGTAAAGATGTGTTATGGTTTAGGATGACATTTATTGAACAGTAACTTTGATTGGGTTTTTGACCCCTTTAGGGGTGGAATTGGTTTTCGAGCCCTTCATGAAAAGTGTAGAGCTTTCTTTCCTCTTCCCATACATATCAAGTTTACAAAAATTGGACTTCTGGATCACAAGTTATGCATGTTTGAAGAAGAGGAGAATTAAGTGGATTTTTTTATAAAAAAGGGCGAAATTGGAAACTCGCCGCTAGCGAGGGCGACGCAAATGCGAGGACGTAAGGAGCTGAGTGCGACTCAGCTCCTAGTTTTTATTTTATTTTATTTTATAATTATTTATTTATTCCAATGTGACCTTTTCCTATTCTTTTGTGAATAACTTTTTTATCCGACCTCCGATTGACCTGATTTTCTAGGCGTCGGATTCGTAAAACATTTATTTACCTCTCCATGAAAATTTATGATTTTTGAGAGAAAAATTGAGATTGATTGATCGAATCAAAGGGAGAGGTCCGAGTGATTTTTTGGTTTCTGGACAATGTTTTGGCAATATCTGGACCTATAGAGATCCAAATTGAGTAATTTTGGTGTCTATAGATTTATAAATTTTAGGGGAACATATTTGATGAAAATTTATGGATTGATACCGGGAATGTCACGAACATGCATTGTGCCCATTTCAATTCCTGCATGTGCATTATTATACATTTCTGATTGTACAATTTGTAATATATATGTATTTGAATTGTTATAGAGGCACATTTGGAACGTTAACCCATCGACATTGCCGAGACTTCCAGGCATTAGCTTCGGAAGCTGTTGGTGAGTAACCTAGAAGGTTTCTCTCAATTATTGCTTGCTTATAAATTTGTGGTGAATAGTGGTGGGATTATGATTGTGATTTGATTGTGGATTCCTGACAGAAGGTCCGATGACTGTGTACTGGGGAGTTGTGTTATTGAAGTGCTACTTGTATGTGAATTTGAAACCTACGTGATTATAATGTGATTATTTGTGACATATGCATACGTGCATAATAATATAATTGATTGTGGCATATGCATTTGATTCCTGAATGCATATTTAGATAAATGACAGTTGTGATCGGAGCAGCTACCGATTAGAGCTTAAAGCTCAACGATTGAATTTGAGCCTCGAGCTCAACAATGATTTAGAGCCTCAGGCTTAACGTTTAATGTGCCCTATATGGGACAGTTCAGGCGCTCGGTCACAACACCGTAATAATTGAAAAAGTGTCACATGAGCATTTCTTATGCATTTGATTAAATATGCTTGATTGAGTGAAAGACATAATGCCTTATACTTATGTGAAAACAAAAGTGTTGCTTATGTGAAAAATGTGTTAATTCTGATCGATGTGAAGTTATGAAATAATTGTGATATGTTTGATTGTTGTATGAATTGAGTGAACCATTGATGATGGTTGCGTCACTGAGTTCACAAAACTCACTAAAATTGCAACATTATTTTTCAGGATCGAGAGTAGACTCCTAACTCTAGAGGGACTTTTCCAGCTGTGTAGTTTGTTTTGGCGAGAGAAGTCATGGCTCACAGGTCGGTCAGCTGGGACTTTTGGATGACCTAGATCGTTTTGATCCCTTTTTTCTCTTTCATATAGTATTTTTGTACTAAGTTTTTGAACTGATGTACAGACAGTAAAGAATGAATGAGGTGTAAACTTTCGATTTTGATGAACTGAAATGAGGAAAATTTGGTTTCAAAAAGATTGTGGTTTTTACATTGATGTTTTATTATGATGCCATGTGAAGTGATTATAGTGATCGAATGTAGCTCACCCTTATCATAGGATATATACCGGAATGACCTGCGGGCGTCCCAGTGTGTACCCTGCGGTAAGGGGGTGCTACAATTACCTTCTTTTCGATAAAAGACTCCTAAATCTACAGTACCTTTCAAGTATCTTAGCACCCTTTTTGCAGCTTGTAAATGTAACTCAATTGGACTTGTCATGAACCTGCTAATGAGAGACACCACATACATCAAATCTGGCCTTGTTACAGTTAGATACATAAGACTTCCAACCAATTATTTGTACATGGTAGCATTCACCTTCTATCCTTCTTCATTCTTCATTTGTCTAACACCAGGAACAATGGGATTCTTCACACTATTACTTTCCATCCCAAACCTTTCCAAAACATCTTTTGCATACTTTCTTTGACTAATATAAATGCCTTCAGGATTTTGTAAAACCTCCACACCAAGAAAACATTTCATCTTTCCCAAATTAGTTATATCAAATTCAAGTTTCATAGAATTTTTGAACTTAACAAACGTATTCTCATCATTACCAGTAAAAATTAGATCATCAACATATAAGCTAACAATCAAAATTTTACCTTTATCTCCCGTTTTTATGAATAAGGTGTGTTCACAGTTGCAAATCTCAAATCCTTCTTTGACAAAATATGCTTCAATCCGGCTATACCATGCACGAGGGGCTTGTTTAAGGCCATACAATGCCTTCTTCAATTTGTACACCTTATGCTCTTCACCTTTCTTCTCATAACCCTGTGGTTGCTCAACAAACTCTGCTTCATTTAGTTCTCCATGCAAGAAAGCACTTTTGACATCAAGTTGATACACACTCCAACTATTTCCAGCTGCCAAAGCAAGTACCATTCGAATCGTGTCCCACCTAGCCACAGGCGCAAACACCTCGGTATAATCTATGCTATGCTGCTGTGCATACCCTTTTGTCACCAACCTCGCCTTACACTTGTCAACCTCGCCATTTTTGTTGGGCCCGGACCCCGTTTGTCCAAATCCCCGAGGGCGGCCCCTCGAGTCGCGCCCGCGTCGAGCGCCCCAAACCGCGGACCCGATCCTAACATTTCAGCACAATCGATCAATTAATACATACATACATTGCCAGAACATACACAACCATACATTAAAGACCCTATAACCATAGGGATTTCATACTATTGCAAATTAAAAAAAGTCAACAAGTATCCTCAATTATAACAAAAATACAAAATGAAATCTAAATCCAAAAATACATGAGTATGCTCAATGTTAACATGCTCGGAGGGCCAACAAAATACTAACTTAATACAAAGCTCCTAATTTATGCGAAGTTTCGATGCATATGAAAGTCAACGATCGTCACGATCACTTTTGAGGAGGGAAAGTAATGGGTTGAGCTACACAACTCGGTGGCTAATATAATTATAGCCATTGGCAATTAGCACAAATCCTAGCATATGAATGTATATATATTATATCTATATACACATCGGTATCCACACGCCAATCACTAATATGCGCATTCATTAAAATTAATGCAAGTCATAAATATGTCACAAAGCCTCCTGATGAACAATTCATATATGCAATGCATCACAATGGCTCGAGGGTTTCATGGAAACAAAAGGGAGAAACCAAGTTTAACCACGAGCGAAATGAGTCCATTCGGACTCATATGCCACAAGAACAGCCGGGAGAAGGCTCTTGTCTCGTGCGCGTGATTTAACGAAATGGTTCCACTCTCGCCCAAACAAAAGCATAGATTCATGCTCAAAATCATTTTATCAATGACATGCTTTCATGTTTCTCATTTATTCAAAATGCCGTGACCGAAGTCGAGGCATGACATGTTCAAAAATCATGATCTCATGCTTCTCATATGAAATCAAAAGTCATTTATTTATCACAATTAAACATGCATAACATATAACATATATTCATACATAGGCAAGAAATTGCCTAATCACACAATAACTATAAATATATTACCCACCTAAGATCGCTCGAGAATTCGATTCACTGATGTCCTTCTTCTTGCGATGAAATCGGGTCACCTTGGTTTCCTAAAACAACCAAGTTCCATCCAATCAATATTCATAGCAAATATTCAAAGCTTAGAAAGCCAAAATAAAACATTAAAATCCATAATCGATCTTCTCCTAAAATTTCGATCCCTTCAAGGCTAATTTCGAACTTCCCTTGTCATACTTCTTATAGTCTTTATTCTCTAGATCACAACGACTCCAAAATCACCTCAATTGGACATCTATGCCAAAAGATATCCTAAAAAATGAACAATTCTCATTTTCGAAAAAAAAAAAGGGCTCGCCGCGACGAAGAGACGCTCGTCGCGACGAACGACCCTACTAGCGCCGCGGCGAAGTCTCACCGCGGCGAAGTCTCACCGCGGCGAACAATTATCACACGTCGCGACAACTCCTGCGATCCACGCGTCGCGACGAATAATCGTAAAATTATTTACACGTCGCGACGTGACTCCCTTCCTCACACGTCGCGGCGCTATTTATACGTACGTCGCGACGTCTGCGTCGAAGAACCGACCCCCGAACTCCAATTTTTGCATATCTCATCTTAAATCCTCTTCTAAACTCAAATGCAACACAACCAAACTATAGATCCAGTCCTCTACAACATTTCTAACCCATTCTAAGCTTCAAATCTAACACAAACACATCAACATAAGGAAATCTCTACATTTTCACCCAAAAACCCTAAAACCTTCGATTCTCACGGATTCAACATTCCTTAAGTTTAAATCTAATCAAACCAAGTTAGGAAGGCACTAAACTTACGGAAAATGCTTGAATCGTCGGAAAACCTCGAAATCAAAATCCTCTCTTCTTCCTCTCTTCCTCTCCCCACGGCGTGCTTCTCCTCTTCTTCTTCTATTTTCCTTTCTCTTTTCCTTTCTTCTCTTTTCTATTCTCATTCTCTTCTTTAAACCCTAAGGGAATGGACCCTCCCTAATAAGCCCAAGCCCAAAACAACTTAAGTTAACCTCTCAAAAAGCCTTTACACAATTTAAATCCTCAAATGCTCATTTAAACCATATTTAGACCTTAATTATCCATAATTCTCTCAATTTAATCAAACTAAGGCAAAAAACACAATTCATACTGAATAAGATCATATAAAAAATTCGGGGTCTAACAATTTTCGTTGAGCTTAGTTCTGAAAACCACTTAACTCCAATCTTCTTCATTCCTTTAGGCAAATATGTCAACTCCTAAGTCCCATTTTTTTCAATTGCTTTTATTTCTACATCAATTGCAACTCTCCACTTGGAACTCTGAATAGCTTCTTTAAAGGTAGTCGGATCTAAAGTTGAGATAAACAAAACCGAATTGTTGTACTCAACTTCTTCTTTTGAAAATTCTCCTCCACTCACATAATCTTCCATCCAGAACGGTACTCTCCTGTTCCTCCCTTCTAGTGAGCTTTCTTTAGATGTTGGAGAATTCTCTCCAAGTGACTCACTTGAAGATAAGCTAACATCTTCTCCTTCTTCTTCTGCTACCACATTCTCTTCAGATTCTTCTTCACCTTGATCATGTTTATTTTCATTTTCATTATTATCTCCCCACTCAAGAATTTCAACTCTTGCTTCTTCATTACTTCTTCCCCAATCCCAGCACTCATTTTCTTCACAAATTACATCTCTGCTTAGAACTATCTTCTTGGACGTTGGATCATAAAGTCTATATGCTTTGGACTCTTCACTCATCCTAGCAGCACACATTGAAAACCCTTATCATCCAGCTTCTTTCTCTTACCGTCTGACACATGAACATGACCAATGCATCCAAAAAATCGAAAATAATCAACATTGGGTTTGACACCACTCCAAGCCTCTTCAGGAGTCATATCTTTCACTACCAATGTAGGACTTCTATTGAGCACATGCGTTGTCCAATTTACCGCTTCTGGCTAAAAATTCTTTGGAACTTTCTTCTCTAATAACATACTTCTAACCATGTTCATGATTGTCTTGTTCTTGCGCTCAGCTACTCCATTTTTTTGGGGCAGTGAGTTGCTTGCTAATACCATTAGCTTTGCAAAAAATATTAAATTCATGAGATGAACTCTCTACCCCTATCTGTGCGCAGACAACAAATAAAACCTCCTGTCTCTTTCTCAACAAGGTTTTTATAGTTCTTGAATATAGAAAAAGCTTCAGATTTTTCAACAAAAAAATATATCCATATCTTATGACTGTAATCATTAATAAAGCTTATGAAATACCTCTTCTTACTATTTAAAATTGGCTTGATGGGTCCGCAAATATCAGCATGTACCAACTACAGTTTTTGTGATGCTCTCCATAAGCTCTTCTTTGGAATTTCATCCCTGTGTTGCTTTCCTGCCATGCAATCAGTGCATATTTTAGATGTTGCCTTCAACTGTGGTAACCCTCTCACCATTTGCTTATATTGCAATGTTCTTAAACCTATAAAACTTAGATGCCCATATTTGCAGTGCCAAAGGTGAGTATTGTCTTCGAGAACTGTTTGAAAACAAGTGAGAACTTTCGGCAGAATTCTTGCAAGCAATATGAACATCCTGTTTGTAGACATTGTTGTTTGCATAATAAGCCCTTTCTCAAGATGATAGACTTTACATACTCCATGTTGTATCAAAATAGCTACACCTCTCTTTTGCAATTGTCCAATACTTAATAAGTTATTTTTCAACTCAGGTATATAGAAAACATCAGTGATTACCTGAGTAACTCCAGCAATTTGCAACCTAATATTTCCTTTTTCCAATACAACCATCTTGGAATTATTCCCAAGCTTTACATATTGCTGGAATTCCTCATCAAGATCTGAGAACCAGTCCTTATTTGCACACATATGATTACTGCATCCCAAGTCAAGGAACCAGACATCTTCTCTCCTTGTTTGATTAAGCTCCACATATGACATCAGTAGCATTTCTTCTTTCTCCTCAAGCTCAACATAGTTTGCTTCCTTCTCTCATTTAGGACACTCGTATTGAAAGTGTCCAAATTGATGACAATTATAACACTCAATTATAGCTTTGTTGAATGCTTGTCTGCCTCTTCCTCTGCCTCCTCCTCGAAAAGCTCAACGACTTTGACCGCCTCCTCTTCCACTAATTCTATCTTTGTACGTCACTTTTAATGCTTGCTCATCTGCTCCATGCCCATTCATCCTACCACCTCCTCTTCCACCAATTCTATCATCGTAGGTCACTTTTAACGCTTGCTCATCTGCTCCATGCTCGTTCATCGTAGGCTACTCTGCAACTCATCAATGGTTAAAGTGTCTGTGTTATTAGACTCTTCAATTGAACACACAACATAGTCGAATCTTGAGCTCATTGATCTTAAGATATTTTCAATGATCACCACTTGCTGCATGTTTTCACCATGAATCTTCGTCTTGTTTGCTATGATGAGTGTTCGAGCGAAGTATGCATCAACACTCTCACCCTCTCTCATCTATAGAACCTCAAACTCCTTCCAAAGAGCTTGGAGCTGTGCTTTTTTACTCTTGTAGAACCCTGGTACTTCTGCTTCATAGAGTCCCAGATATGCTTGGCAGTGTGTTTGTTGAGGATCGTCTCCATAATGGTTCGATCAGTGGCTTGGAACAAATAATTCTTAACCTTCAAGTCTTTCAGCTTCTGATCTGCAATTGATTTTTGTTGTGTTTCAATGAGCTCCACTCCTTCTGCTGCAGCAGGGATTCCAGTCTCCACCAAACTCCAATACTCCTTTGAACGAAGAAAAATTTCCATAAGCATAGACCAATGATCATAGTGGCCATCAAACTTGGGAATTGCAAGTTGAACGACGTTATTTTTAGCTGCCATACTTTAATTCCTTTTCTTCTCATTCTTTCTCTTCTTAAGAAATTGCAGTTTCTTTGCTCCCACAATCAAGCCCCGTGACGGTGCTCTGATACCATTTGTTATAAACTCAATTAAGAAAAGATAAGATCCTTCATTTCTGAAAAGATAAGATCTTTCATTCAAAATAAGCAGTTGGCTTATATAAGCCTTACAATGAGATAAATTGAAAAACAAACAATCCATGATTTACTGATCGTACTAACATGCTAAGTGACTAAAGAAATGGTCAAACTCTACCCACGTGTCCTAAATAATAGGATTTATGGTCAGAAATAATAGGATTTATTAATTGAATGAACTTTTGATAACTTCAACTACAACCCCAACCCAGACACATGCAGGTTGGCTATGCATAAAGTGTAACGTTGACGTCACCATCTATGGTCCTAAGACTCAAAGAAGTGGTCTTACTTTAATATCATTTGTTACAAGTCTTATAAAAGAGCCCAATCCTAAAAGCTAACTTAAAGGATTGGAGAGCTTATAAGCCTATAAGCTCCACGTCAACCCCTTATTTGACTGACGTTAAACAATTAGATCATACAAGGCTTAGTAGAGTCGAGAACATCGAACACCAGGCAGACCCAGACCCAGATCCAGTCAAGCTGACTAGATACTAAGTGAAGCTCATCCTCCGAGGGAGCAAAGCAAATGGCAAATGCATAACAAGAATAATGAAGCTCCTTATTTCATCACCCCTATCATATATGGTTAATAAAGAATTACAACAAATTGGCATATTCTCCCCCAACCTAGAGCCTTACAAACCAAACCAAAATGTTAATGAAAATACATTCAATGTTCACTACTACTTGTCCATGAGGTTGGCATATTTGAATAAAGGAGAGTGAAGAACAGTTCTACTTCTGCTGCACTCTGGATCATTTTCATAAACCTGTTCTCACTTGGTTCTTCAAACAATGATGGACCCATCTGTGCAACTCTTGGCACCAGTCTCGCAAGCACAATGCCTCTTGTCAAACTGCCCCCAGTAACCTCAGCCCCTATTTCATCCACCACCAGTTGCAAACAAGTATCCATGATTCTACTGAACTCCCAGCTGCAGGTGAAGATGAAGATTTTTAACTTCGAACAAACAACATAATTTCTTTTGAATGATATATAGCTTTTAAAGTTGATGCTGAGACCAAGTGCCGTTAACATTTCATTTACAGGGATCCTAGCAAGGCTTTTCCCACTTTCTTATGCCTAGACCAGTAAGAATGAATCTTTTGTGCATCCAGTAGAAAAGAAGACTAATGCTTATTCCAGTTATGCATCTACCCTCCAATGATCACCATGCGTTTACCTAAAGAATACAGTGTTCTCAATTACAAGCAGTTCTATGCACAATCCAATGGAAGAAACAGCCGTGATGTATGAATAAACCTTGACATACAGTGATCATGCCTCTGGCAGCATACTACAGGCATTTTACCCTCTTGATTAAAGGCCAACTAGACAACTTATAAATTGTTGCAACTCAAACATAATAAGCACAGCTCTTTTTGCCAAAGCCAATAAGACAAGCATACCTCAACAATACAGACCGCACTTCAATCATAAGCTGATCAAACTTTGTAGTTCCCAAGAGAATAGCATCACTACCTGAGGCTGTAGCTTGTTTCTTGCCATCTTTAGGCATCACACAGTCCACCCACTGGTGGGGACTTCCTGTGCTCATAAACACATGCAGTATCTGCGTGACTGTTTCACAAAGCATTTTGGTATTGAAGAGATCTCCAAGCTGTTTCCTAAACAGATTAACCCAAAAAAAAAAAAAAACAGCAAGTAAAACTTTCAAGATTTACTCTCTAGTCTCAAACAATCAGCAAAAGGTGCTAGACAGATTAGTGTAAGCACAGTAAAGAAACCTTTCATGATTAGTCTTCTTAATCAGGAATTGCTAAGAGGCTATGGAGTTAACCTTAGTGACATAATCGATGAGTGTGAGGAGAATCCTGACAGACTATCTTATGTAAAATCACTATAAGTATATACATCTCATGAACCGAATCTCCATCTTGTATATAGTTATTGCTTGTGTAGTTATTTAAATTCCAGTAACTCGACTATTAAATAGAGTATGAGATGCTTATTATGAATGCCCGGATTTTTGTAACAGAAGAAAATTACCCCTTGAGGCATTCAGTTACTGCTGCCTGCATATTAGAAATTAAAATTGGCAAGCCATCACTGGCGAGAAAATCTGCACTGGTCAGAAATTTTTGTTCATCATTTCTGTCAATGAGGTCAAGATCTTCCTGTAATATAGAAGCATCTCTTGTAAAATAACAAGTAATTGGTTGCAGAACAATAACTGGTCAATCAGCAGAAGCAAGCAAAGAAACAAGAAGATTACAAACACATACTGACATCCATTTCTACACTTCATACAACTAACTGGTACCAAGAGTGAATTGCAAATGACAATATGCAATGAATGGGGTTTAGTTCATTAAGCCAATATAAAAAGTGGTTGTATTACAATATTCACAACTTATGTTCCATATCCAAGGTCCTGGGAGAAAAAGTAGTTCCTTGTGCTTGTTAGAGTCCATGCAAACAATGAAAATTTGTTCATGCTCATTTCATGTACTAGGGAACAACTTATTCTGTTTAGTACTGTATTAATTGATAGTAGACTACAAACGAATGACAACTTCTATGTCTACTGTTTTCCAATGTTGTGAAAAAAGATGCTGCAGATACATATGTTAAGAGCAATAATCTACAGACATGAATGCATGCTATAACCAACTTCAGTTTCGATAGAATGAAAACAATTGTAGCATGTGACGGAGTGGGAATGATGCGCATCCTAAAATAAAAAGTACTCTATAGTATACAAGTGAGAGTGATGCCAAATTTGGACATCAATTTCGGCAAATATTTTCCATACCAAACGACAAAATCATTTAGGCGTAATCTAAAAGTGAACAGGTAAGGTAAGGGAATAAGTGTAGCATGAGACTCTGGCGATTAGAATTCGTATGACAACAAAACCTAAGAAGTTCCAGGTTTAAAAGGAAAAAAAGGAATTATCATGGAATATTTAAGGGTCTAGAAACCGATGTCAATCGTTGATCAAAGGAGGCAAGCGAACTAGAATCTGCGATGCCAAATTAATTCATGATTTGCTTAAAGTATTAGCAAACCACAGGATATAAAATCATGAATACAATCTGAAAGGAAAAAGAAAGAGACACAAATCATATCGAAAACTGTGAGGTAAACCAGCATGATTATAGCTAGCAGATGCTACTCTTAATAGTCCATCATATATGAATTGTTGTTACCAGCTTGAACCACACCCCACCTTGATCCATTATGGAATTAAAGCACACTGTATGATAATAGTTTTCTAACTCTTCCAATCCTCCAATTCTTTTTTTCCCTTTTCGCAATTTTGCGAGAGTTCAGGTCTTCTAAAAATAAACTTCCATATAACTGTCCTCCAACGCATTTCACCCTAGCAGCCTTATAGCCTATGCAAGCTGTCCATGGAATTGATACTTAGCTTGTTTCTCCTCTAATTGTAACTAATGTAGATCACAGAATATGTCCACGATGTTCTTAAGAATGGGAAGTAATTAGCAGCAATTATTGACCTAGGCAAGCCATGACATGGTCATCCCAATTAATATTTCTAGAGGTCAGAAGAAGGCACAGATTGTAGTTAAAGGGGTTTGATTTGTTCACAACTAAACTCCTTCCATCAGTATCAGTAAATGCAATCATATGCCAAATCTTCACAATTTAAATACTAAAAAACCAAAAATGGCACATTGAATTTAACTTAAACAGTAAATTGTAGCACTGATTTGGATACACAATCATCCGGATAGCATAAGCAATCAGAGAACCCTGTATAACTACTGCCACCCAGCACACATATGACCATCACCAAAAACAGATGCATACCACATCCTTCTTAACTTTCAACTTGTGCCACACCTTAATCAAAATCCATATGCAGCCTCACCTCTTAAAGTACACATAAAATCTCTTCTCAATTCTCTCTCGACCATCATTCCAAATACTTAATAATAAAGTCAAGAACAACTTATATACTTCATTCATTTGGTAATTGACATATCACTCCACAAGTAATCAGAAGTAGGAATGGTTCTGATCATCGTCAAATTATTTCCAAGTGCTCCATCAAGTTCCAAGCATCCTTTTGGATCATCAATCCTCCAGCTTGAACTATTGTCAACTCTACATTAAGGCCACCATGTTTCGAAACATCTCATAATTACAACCATTTTAAACTAAAGAAAACTACTCCATGCAACCCGGACAGAACTGCATGCCTTCAGTTTCTAAGTTATTCTTTCGTACTAATATCAATATATTGGGTTAATCAGATAGAAATGTAGCCAATTTTAGTATAAATGGACGTGAAAACAAAATTTCAGACAATTTTCTGGGAAAACAATAAAAGATAATGGCACTTACAGTGACAGGAGATGTTTCAAGAGAACGTGCAGTGTCAACATACAAATGTCTACCCAGAACATTAACTTGAACTCTTATGTATAAGGTAAGAACTGTTGTTGCCCACAGCGACACCACCATTCTTGTGAAACCTGAAGAACACGATGGTATCCATAACATCCTACAACCTATAGAAATACAGTAAAATGATAGGAAAATAGCAACTTGCAGCGCTGCTTACTTAAGATTTTGAGTCTATCCCAAAGCTCAACTTTATGTAAAGGTGTCATAGTACTAGGCTGAAGCTTCCCTTTCCTTAGCTTCTCAGTGACGTCTGAAAGGTCCAAGTCTTCTGTTATCCGGTCACTCAAATATTGAATCACATGAGGCAAAGTTGTTGTATCTGCTATTCTTTGAATGTTCTCGAAATGCGTTTGCATTCTATCAAATTTCAAAATAAATAAAAAACATAAGAATAAGAAAACAAAGAAGCCCTTCACCCATAAAAGAAATGCAATAAGAAGTAACTCAACTGGGCCTTAATGAGGTCTTCATGTTCTCGTTGACGAGCAAGGTTTCTCTCCAGATCAGCGAGGCTTCTTTTGTGTGCATTGTACGTGTTGTACAGTAAATACCCACCTCCTAAAAAGCCTGCTGATAAAAGAATCTTCCTCCTATGTCTTCTCCAAAAATGGCTACCTAGGTCAAAAGTATACAAGTGAAAGAAAATTATATAATGTGCAAAATGCACAATGGGCAAACATTGTAACTAATAGCACAAATGCAAAGGAACTAGGAGTGAACAAGCAATAGGTAGCTATTTCCATTAACAATCAAGTATGCAGAAGGAAACGCAACAGACAAGAAAAAGGAAATCTTCCAGACAAGGGCATAACAACCATAACCCATGCGGAGAAACGACAGTGAAAGGCATAACAAAAACTGGGAAAATGGAAGACATGAAAAGAAGAATGAAAGAAGCTAAAGTTAACACAAACCTTAGATAAAGCATTTTCAATGTTGAGGGAACAACCTAAGCCCTGTAAAGAAAAGGGAAAGCATTGGGGTAGTAGTGGAGAACGTGGGTTGAAGTCTTGGATTTACAGAGAGAAATCACCAAGGGATGGGAAAATAGGGAACAAAGGGCAACCCAAAACAAGGAAAGCTGATTAAGCTCTTCTTTAACTAATCTAACGTTGATTGATATGCATATGCTGCATATATCTCTTGTAGTTGAAGTAGACGCGAGGCAGAGTTAAGGAGGAGGAGGAGGAGGAGGAGGAGATCTGGGACGAGGGTGACTAGGAAGGAGAAGTGAAAATCAACGACTATATAGATTGACTGGTAAATGATAATTACTATTACATGATATTAAGATTTTTATTATCATTTCATTTGGGCTAAGACTACAGTAAGACATCCACGATTCTCATTCTAGGTCTCCTCCTCTGTTTACAGTTTATAATAACTTAACATGGCCTTCTAATTTGATGTTATAGTTTGCGGTTTATAACCCAAAGCAAAGACAAAAACGCCAAGGAGCTGGAAATAGGGCTGTATAGTATAACACTCTACACGATTTCTATTTTCTTCAATAAAAGGCCCAACCTTCCAAAACCCTAGTTCAGGTCTTACCATATATAAACCAAAATTTTACGCATTACCTCCCCTCTCTCTCTCTCTCTCGTCCAAACAGAATCAAAACTGCTAGTCCTCCTCTTACAATGGCAGAGGGACTTGTACTCAGGGGCACCATGAGGGCCCACACCGATCAGGTCACAGCCATAGCCACCCCAATTGATAACTCCGACATGATCGTCAGCTCCTCCCGCGACAAATCCATCATCCTCTGGCAACTCACCAAGGAGGACAAGACCTTCGGTGTCCCCCGTCGCCGCCTCACCGGCCACTCCCACTTCGTCCAGGAGGTCGTCCTCTCCTCCGACGGCCAGTTCGCTCTCTCTGGCGCCTGGGACGGCGAGCTCCGCCTCTGGGACCTCGCCACCGGCGTGTCCGCTCGCCGCTTTGTCGGCCACTCCAAGGACGTCCTCTCCGTTGCGTTCTCCATCGACAATCGTCAAATCGTCTCCGCCTCCCGGGACCGCACCATCAAGCTCTGGAACACTCTAGGCGAGTGCAAGTACACCATCCAGGATGGCGACGCTCACTCCGACTGGGTCAGTTGTGTCCGTTTCAGCCCCAACACTCTTCAACCCACCATTGTCTCCGCATCATGGGATCGGACCGTCAAAGTTTGGAACTTGACCAATTGCAAGCTGCGGTTCACCTTGACGGGCCACGGTGGCTATGTGAACACGGTGGCCGTGTCGCCGGATGGTTCGCTTTGCGCCAGTGGAGGCAAAGACGGGGTGATTCTGCTCTGGGATTTGGCTGAAGGGAAGAAGCTCTATAGTTTGGATGCTGGAGCTGTGATTCACGCTCTTTGTTTTAGTCCCAATAGGTATTGGCTCTGTGCTGCTACAGAGCAAAGTATAAAGATATGGGATCTTGAGAGCAAGAGCATTGTGGAGGACTTGAAGGTTGATCTTAAGGCTGAGGCTGAGAAATCCGAGGGTACTGCTGCTACCACCGGTGCTAAGATGAAGGTATTGTTATTTGACTTTAAAAGTGTTGTATTTTCATAAATTTAACAGCTTTAGTATTTACCTTGTTACTTCTGATCATGTCCATTTGCGGATGTCCTATGCAGAATTCTTTTTAGGTTAACCTTATTTTGTTTGCGACCAAATGCTTGATTTGTTGTATATTGTTCTTTCTTTTCTTGTGTTGAATGGTTGCTGGGACTTAATTTGTTTTTAGCTTGCCATCGAATGGCCTTTTTGCCGTTAAATTGGAGAATACTGAGCTCTTCTGTTAGTAAAGTTGCTAGTTGGATTCAAATTATGCACGTTTTCTATCCCCTGTTTTAGGGTGCATCTCAAATTACAATTTATTTGTGATGGGGTTATATTGTTTTCTATTACTATCCTCATTGGTGTACTTCCAAGTTGGATTATGGATGACGATGGAAATCCTTGACTGTTGTTTAAGGTTTGTATTTTGCAAATCAGAAGATAGCGTCGGATGTTGTGTTGACTTGCTATTGTTTACAGAACATCTACTGCACGAGCTTGAGCTGGAGCGCGGACGGAAGCACCTTGTTTAGTGGTTATACAGATGGTGTAATTAGAGTCTGGGGTATTGGTCGCTACTAAGGATCCTTGAGCAGTTGGCAATTGCTTCTTTCTTTTCCCAATTAGCAAAACAGATGCTGTTCTTTATAGTATTGTGAGATGTAAAATCAAGACTTTCTGGAATTGTTGGGTCTTTTGATTTTGGATGTAAGATTTGGCTTTTGAGGCCTACTTTTTTTTCTTTGGACGGACATATTTAGATGCATTGGTTTTGGATATATTGATAAACATCCAAATTCGATTGTTATAATTAGCATTGCATTGTCTCCTTTGTTTTTTTGGTTTGTTTTAATGCATGTTGGCAACATACTGAAGGCCTATTATAGATTTATCAATCATGGTCGATATGAAAATTTTACTGGGAATCGATTTGATTCTTTTGAGTGATCAACATTGAGCTCGGCAGCTCGTGTTGCGGAATAAGAAGGTTTTTATGTGAAAATCCTTTTATCAAACGCTTTCTCCCATGTTTTTTGTTTACGCAGGTGGAAACTTTCCATCAAATTTTCGGTGCAAGTAGGCCGAACCAGTATATTTAATCTTTGGTGGTTCCCTCCATCTTTTATGCCTTAAAGCCACCTTTTGATTCATCAATTGGCTTCCCCTGGAATTATCATCAACAAAATTGCTGTAGATGAGGGATGACTATTGGGCCTATTTGATCGGATTTTAAACTGGCTTTATGATAAAAATTCAGAAAAATAATGGAGTCAGCTTGTGGTAGCAAATTAGGGCTTTCAGAACAGTAAGAAGCAATAGAGTGTGTAAAATGATAAAACGAACACATGTAAGAGGAGGTTTGAATTGTGAGACTTGAAAATTTTTACAAGTTACTTTTAATTCAGATAAATGACAAGCTTGCATTGTTTATTTAAGCTTTTAAGCTTGTTGCGTTGTAATTGAACCACTTGGCATGTGTAGCTTGTCAAGTTGATGTGTAAGACATAGAATTTTATTACGAAGGCTGGTTGTATCAATATAGTTGGTGAAGTATTTGACGAATTTGCTACAAAAAAAAACTTTAGATTTTACTTTTCCAAACAAAATATAAGAGCATTAATGAACCTAATTAATTAATAAGTTTGTGTTCTTATATGCTTCTCGAGGAACTATACCATCAAATATAGAATTATAAGGCTATGTTAGGTTAGACATAAGGTTTTTAGTGGAATATGATAATTTATAATAGAATAAAATATAAATAATGTTGTTTGGAATAAAAGGAAGAGTTCATAATATAATATCTTGAAATATTATTTAGAAGAAGAGTTTGTAATGTAATATAGTGAAAAGTTATTTATCATTTTACATTTCATCATAAACCACCAAATCAAAAGTTTACATTTTTACTATTTAAGAAAAATGTACATTCCATTCTATTATAAATCTTTCTCAATATTATATTCCATTACATTTCATTAATAAACTTTTAATCAAACATGGCCTAAATATTGTCAATTACTCCAACATTTATAAGAAGAGGGACAGTTATATGGAATTTACATATATGAGCAATTATTGAAATTTTTCTATGGAAAATATTTTATAGCGATGGAGCTTGGAGCTGGAGGCAACGAGGCTGGAGCTTAAGACGACCTGTCAGGAGCTAAAGACGACGACAGACTTGGAGGCTTGGAGCGTGAGCTGGCAATGGAGAACAAATCTTGACGAACTGGCAACAGTCGGAGCGGTGACTTGGCGTGGTAGACACCATAATGGCGATGGATTTATGCTGTAACCTGTGTTTGTGAGAGAGAACCGAGGTTGAGAGCTGGGAGAGAAAAAAAGAAGGGAAAGGAGGGGCATCTGCTGGTATTTTTTGTTCAACTTAGTCCTATAATTTTCAAATTTTATAATTCGGTCCAATACTAGACCGATATTTTAAATACTCTGATATGCTACTATAGATTATCCTACCATTTCCCACCATTCTGATACGATAATCTATACACTAGCTCCTACACCTATCATCAAATTTGAGTATTCATAACCCATCGGCATAAAACAAGAGTGAAATAATTAACTACTTGTTTCTTAATCCAGGAACAATACAAAACTCCTTCACAAAGAAACATTAAAGACAATTTTCACGTTTTTACCAAAACAAACAATGAACAACACATAAATAATTGAGTTTTATAATGAGAAATAGAGATCCTATTTAAAATTATCCCTTTTTTCAATAAAGGCGTACAAAGTTGTTTCTTTTTAGAGAGGATTTTACAGCGACTAACATATTACGCTTAAGCGTTGCGACTTTTCAAAACAAAAACAAAAAAATTGCTTAAGCAATAACTATGCCGACAATCTACTTGAGGTTACAAGTTCACATCTTGTAGCCAAGTTTTATATCCACTTCCTCTCGATTGTAACACTAATCACACACCCAGGTCTTAGCTTCCTCGTGCGATGGCCAAGTAATAGAATCATCCCCGAGTTCATCATCGCTTCATAAACACGTTCGAATCAATGTCATACATAGGTTTGTTTAATCATTGTTGGCAAAAGCGAGAATGTATGCCTTTTGTCAACTCATAGATACCTTCGATGTATGTGTCAATGAGTCAAATTACCAAATCCTTTTAAGAGATGTTAAATAGGCATATTTGCTTCATTCACCCGATCATGTCCCCCGGCTCAATTTGCCACCGATGATACTTTTACGAGCAATATGATTAACTTGACTCTGTCTTACAAAATCAAAATGTGTACTGTTAGTGTAAGAATCGAGTGTCATATACGGAGGAGTGATTCTAATATCGATAATATAACAAAATTTACTCATTCACCATTTAAGATCAACTTGCCCATCAACGCTAACTTCTAATCTTTGTTACTCGAGGCGTTGCCGTCCATACATTATTAGATCTCGGTGGTGAAACTGTCACTTCATTCCATCATTATAAGTATGCTTCAACATTAGACGCAAATCCCATTTAGATGCTATATGGAGAGCAAGTCTAATCAATATTTAATAACGTCATCACTTCTTTTCACTTTACATCGAAACCGAGGTGCAGAATCATCTTACTCTGTTTTCAACGAATTTTTGCTCTGGATTGCAAACCGGAACAAATGCAATAAATTAATCTGTCTTTCTTTGGAAGGTTCTAGATTCCCTTCGTCATAATTCTTGAGAAACTTGATTTGCTTACTTGATGCACTACCACGTGGAGTCGATTTCTATTCGATGGTATATGTCTTCTTTCCCCTCGGAATACTTCTTGTCCTCCTTGCTTTGCCTTTTCAAAGCAATTCCATAAGGAGAATTCTCGATCATTTCAGCATTTATCCTTTCCAAAACATCTCCTTTATTATCGCATCTTAGATGTCTTCTTTTCTTTGGACGCATTGGGATGACAAAGAATGTCTCTTGCATCACCACTTGTTATTGCTAATAAACTTGAATCAACATTATCATGAACAAGTTGAATTGTCACAAATAGTTCCGGATGGGTTGTTATGCTCTTCCCGACATGATTTATGCACTTCGACATGATTTATGCTTTCTACCAATACATTGATCGGAGATTCACTCACGATTTGAGGGTATCGTTCTGACTAAACTCGATGAACCATCATTATTTGTTACATCCAATTCCGGTCTTTCCGGGGTTGCAAAGAAGACTTTTACAGTTCCATTAGTTCTCATGCACTTATTTCTCTTCGATGACAAGATGGGAACCTTTTCCTCTTTTGTATTATCCTCTACACAATTTCTGTTGCCTTTGGCTCGTGAATATTACTCCATCTAATTTCTCAAACGCAGAACCATTGTTGATTCCTCTGACTTCTTGAGTGAACCAAATACCGTTTCCAAGTTCTTTTGGCGTACTCTTGTTTGGGGCTCGTGGAATTTGACAAAGCAAGTTCAAAAGTAAGAAGAATCATAAGGCACAAACCCTAAGAATGTTTATATTCCCGAACGACAATGTTATTGTTAAAAGGTTTAATTAATAAATAACAAATCAAAAAGGACAAAAGATAAAGAGTAAAAAATGATCCATAACCTAATGCTGTTTTGGGTTAAGCTATGGACCTCCATATACATAGACCACTCCTCTTTCCAAATAAGAAAAGTTACAAATTTTCACATGAAATTAGATTGTGTTGAAGAAGCTAATATCTCAAAAAGATACTTGTTGAAGAAGAAGCTTAACAATAATTTCGATTGTTGTCAAACAAAGAGTTCAATTAGAAATATACCACAAGAGAGAATGGATTGTTGAGTAAAGAAACTCAATTGTAAAATTTAATTAACGTGTTGAATGGCTTCAAAAGTGAGAGAGGAAAAGATTATCGGCCCGGAAGGAAGGGTAAAAATGTTTATTAATCCCACATTGGAAAGGGACAAAAGATAAAAGAGTGATTTATATACAAAATTATCCATAACCTATTGAAATAATGTTTTAAGATATGGACCTCCATACATAACAAGCACTCCTCTCCTAAATAAGAAAAGTTGCGAAGTTCACACTTATAAACGAAGATAGAATAAGCTTTGGAAACAACAAAGAAATGACCACAAAGTTTTGTTTCTTCTCCAGATTTTGAATCTCCTATGTACAAATGAATTGCTAGAAATCTATTATAGAATGCGATAAACAAGCGCAAAATTATAAGTCAATATACCTTGATTTACATTTATGCTTCCAGTTTGATTCTCGGGTTACGATCTTTGGTCCTATGGTAGTAATGGAAGAAAATCATCGAGACTGAGTGTTGGCGCTCGAACTCTCGATCTACAAAGTTGCCAATAAAAGCAGCCTTTTTGTTCTATAAGCTTCTTGCATTTTGGCACTTCATGTGGAGCTAACAAGCGCCATCTCTGGTGTATCTGATGCAACCGAACCTTGATCCATCAAAATTGTGATAAAAGACATATATACATCATGGAAGCATAGAAATCATAAAATTCCAAATTGTAATAACTACGACAACAAGCTGTCGGTTCGGCTGGGAAATGTTTAGCGATCTCATTGACCATATCCACATTCTTCAATTATTGCCTTCAATCTTAAATCCTCTTCTTGGACCATTCACCCGTATTCAAAGAAGGATCCAAAGCATTAAACCACTGTTGGCGTGAAGTCGATTACATAATCATCACATAAGAAAAGATGTATTGACAGTGTTATTGTTCTACACAATACCTCTCTACATTGTACTTGTGTTCGACTGGCACAAATTGAGCAATTTTATTCCAATTCTTTGGACCAAAAATTTCACACTACTTTCGGGCATTTGTCTTCATCTAAAGTCCACGTCCCTTTCCTTTGCCTATATGGGTTTAGAGATTTCCTCCACATGTATTTTGGAATATTGTGATATAACTAGTCTTTTGACCAAATATATTTGTCAATTTTGAAGGATCTCGAACAAAAATGGTCATGAGGAACACATCTTAATTCAAATTAGCATCGAATTTACTCCAAAGATATTTCGAAATTGCGAAGGAAGGAAGTGAATCATATTGCCTTTTATATACTTAAGAACAACTATAAAACACAACAGTCACCTGTTGCTCGAGAACTATCCTCTTTCAAATACAAAGCAGATGCTCAAAATGAGCAATAAGAGATTCAAAACTCATGGCATAAATAGCCAAAGTTACTTGAGTTGAGCAACCCTTCTTTCCTTTTGAAGGAAAAACATCTCACTAGTTATGACAAGAAAGACATATGACACAAAAACAATCAATGTCATCAAAATCAAGTACAAACTCTATACACAATAAGCCAAAAGCTTCACTAAACCTCCACATAAATTCACTTCGACCATAAAGACTGACCTATTAGAACATTGTGCACGGTTCTTCCTTCCAAGCAGAAGCTACATCCCGCCAATTATAGCCATAAACTTTTACGACAGCATTAAGTTGTGCATCCTCATCTTTGGTCCACTCCTTCTTTAGTATGCGAGCATTTAAACTCCGTTGGAAACGTAACAAGCATCCAAACGGCGTCCTCTTTTTCTCCAATGATGCTGCAATATCAAACCAATTCTCGATTCCTCTTTCTGGACAACTAACAAAAGATTTTTATCATCTCGAGCTTCCCATGGACTTGAATCAATTAATGGATCTTCAAAATTCAACCACTGCGGGATGAACATTACATCAATAAGAAGACAATAAGTGAGTAGTTAAAATATGGTAAATGTACTTGGTGGGAAATCAATAATGAAGACATCAACGAGAAAGAGCCTGCGGCAAATCAAACAAGAATTCAACTCTCGGGACTCCATTATATGAATATCGATTCCATTAATAAAGAAGGGAGCTTAATGAGCCCATATTACTAAACCGAGAAGGCAAATCAAACAAGAAAGAATTCAACTCTCGGGACTCCATTATATAAAATCAAATCCATTAATAAAAGAAAGGAGCTTAATGAACCATACTACTAAACTAAAAGGAAGGATCGTATCAACATCTAGGGATTGGCAACTTATAAATTCGGTGATTTGGATAATCTTTAGAATAATCTAAATATACTTAATAACTCATATATACTATTTATAGTGTTAAGTATGTCTAGATAGATTTAGTACAAAATATTTTGAGGTATTTGTGCTTCTCGAGATGTGACTTATATCAAGACTCTTTGGCGGGGATAGTAATAGGTAACTTCATTCACCAAAATGTTATATACAATTCTTTACACTATGTGATTGGATCCAACTTAAAAGATTGGATAAAGCAGGGGTATTTCTGGGTGGACTACGCTTCAAATAGCTAAACAAAACTTCATGAAATATTTTATTAAACTTGCAACAAAAGCAAAGATGATCAAGGCATTAAAAACAATTCAAAGCGGAAGCCATCTAAAACTCTTTTAAACCCTTGCAATGTATTTAATAACATGATAATGTCGTATTATCGCCAAAAAAGTCACAATGAAGCACGAGAAATAGAGCCTAACACCGATGAAAACTATGCAGGATTGGTTGCAATGCAATAATTCAAAATAAATAGAATCAATTATCACCGCTCTTGAGGCTTGTTGATATGCAAAGAAATGTCTTCAAAACAAATGAGGTGAATGAATCCTTACATGCCTAAGAATTTAACAACATAAAATTAATCAATTAATTCCATGGAGTAGAAGACATTTTCAAAGGGCTTACCAACCCAACCCACAAAGGAAATATGTGAGACGATTATGCGAAAATGTTATGATAAAATGGCATGGGGTTTTAAAAGAATTCCCGAATCTCCAAATCCTTTTTCTTGTTTTGGAATATGGTGAAAACATCAATTATCTGATTAAGGTCAAAACAACTTTTCATGTGTACAAGATTCTTGAGATATTTTGCTAGCATTTACAATATTTGTTATTATCGTGAAAGAAGATCGATCTCACACAAAATGCTAACCTTGCTGCACATTCTGCACTGTAAGCGACCGATTACATACAAGGAAGCCAATTGATCCCGTTAACCTTTGGAAGAAACTCTCTCATCAACTCGGGTGATTTCCGGATCTCGATTGAAGCAAGAAGGCTATCAAATTACTGTGATCTCCAAAATAACCTTGAACCACTTGAAGTTAAAATGTGTTAGAACAGAAATTTGAAAATTAAAATGGAACTTGCGTCTTGAAAATAAGAAATACAACAGCATAACTCCGGGAGCCTCAAAGGCTTAAAGAGAACAAACACAACAAATTAAAATTTGCAAACTGCATGTCAAAGGCATCAATTTCTATCGGTTTAAGCTTCTTAACATGTATGTGACATTTCATTTCATAGTATAAACACTTCAATCAATTTACATGTATTCTAGCGGTCTTAATGTCTAATCGGACCATTACTACAAGCTTTCTTAGAGGCACACATCTGCAATTGAGATTTGCGCTAGCCTATAATAAGTAATAACCCTCAATGCTAAGTACCACTGAATTCCAAAGAACAATATCACATCTTGATATCCATGAGTTAGATTTGACAAATGAAAGATTTTTGTTACGAATACTACGTTTATACATTCTCGTAGATCGGATATTGAGATCACAAATTGCGACAAAAATGTTCTCTAGTTTCTTGATTCATAGAAACTTCATCTTTTCTAGAGAAAAAAAGAAACAATAACTCTTCCAACCCATGACAAAATCTACATGCATGAATTCACAAAGTTGAACAAATTTTACACTCGTACTCACAAATGCATATGTAGACATAATGAAAATCCCAAGGTTTTTGCTTTCTGTCTTTGCCCATTTTTTTCGGTGCACTATAAGTGGAAAATTTTTCAATGCTTTTCTATAGTTAGCAGCATGAGAATTTTCTAGAAGCCCATTGCCCTAAACTTCTCTAATCAACATGTCTTTTAATGACCCCGACGATGGAGACTTCTCCTCCGAAGAGGATAACGACGATGTCCTCGACGAGGACATGGAGGCCCTGAGGCAGGCCTGCATGCTCACCGGCGCAAATCCCTACGATCTCAACAACTCCATTCAACGCCCGTCTCCCTCCTTGCCCGCCACAGGCGAAGCTTCCGGTGAGTTCGATAAAGAGGACAGTGAGGATGATCTTGAAGTGCTTCGGAGCATACAGAACCGCTTCTCGATATCGGCTGCTTTTTCTGAACCTCTCTCTCTGAAGCCTCTGATGACTCTACCACCAGATTCTGATAACGACGACGACGGTGATTTTGCAACTCTTGCCACAATTCGGCGCCGTTTTGCTGCTTATGATGACACTGGTAAACTCTTTTTTCCATGTTTATGGGAAATGCTTCAATTTGTATTTTATCAGATTGTAGGTCGCATGCCATTTGATATAAAACTAATAATGCATAACGAAATATTCGCGTTGGTTAGGAGGAGGCTTGTTACATGTACGGATTTTACGGCTAAGCTATAACTTAGTAACTTTTGAAACTTATGAGTCGCTTAACTTTTTGAGAGACAAATAAAATATTGTTCATTTATCAACGAAGCTATATATATATCTCAAACATGTCCAAAGATAGTGACACCGATTGTGAGTTTCAAATAGTGGAAGTTGTTAATATGTTCACTTTTGCTTTTGTTCCCCTAACAAGTATGCTCATGTTTATGTAATATGCTCGAGATAATGTCACGAGGATTCCAAGAGAAAAGTGGACCGTTTCATATATTGAAGTTGTCTCGAAATGAAAAATCAAACAACTTCACGGTGGATGGAATGACAGAGTATAATTTGCCACCTTCTGATGAAGCCGGTGACACCGCAAACGCATTGAATTGTAGCATGGAATTAGTTCCTTTCAGACGCTTGTCCCAGCTTCAATCAAATGGTTCTGAGCTGGTGTTATGCCATTCTAGCTTTCCAAAATCAGCTCAGTTGTTTGTTGCTACAATTAGGAAGAATAGATCCTGTCAGAAGTTGCTTCGAAGCAGATTGACTGAAATTGAAGCAAGAATGGAGGAGAATAAGAAACTGAGGGAGCGTGTTCAAATATTGAAAAATTTCATATTATTCTCTGCACACACCAAATTAACACGTTTTACATATAAAAGTTGAAATAGAAAAGGGAAAGATCCATGGCATTTTTGGATTGAAATAGAAAAGGGAACTGAGTTCCATGGCATTTTTTGGCAAGTCATACTGTTTTACTGACTGCTGCCTTTCCACAGGTAGAACACTACTTTGAGATTGACATATACATGCATAGATTTAGTTACATCTCAAGGAAAGGCTTTGAAGCATTCCTGGACAGACTTAAGATATGTGTATTGGATGTTTGCCTCACAATTCAGGTTAGTTAATCGCCTAGCTTGTTTTCTGCATTTTGTAAAAATATAATCCTGTCATGCATAAAATTTTTCGTCCAAATCTGAATTTCTTGTTTTATGGTAAGGCTTGAACTATTCGTAACTATGTCTTAAAACAGGGGAACAAAGCAGAAGAGTTACCGGAGCATCTCTTATGTTGCATAAGGTTAAATGGAATTGACCACTTGAATTACCATCTACTGGGGATGAACCAGGATTCTTGCGACTTCATTAGTGCTTGAAGATGTAAGGATTGTGATCAATAAAGGGTAATTATAGAAAAGAAAATAGTTGCTGTCCAGAAATGACAAAACATAAAATTCACGTAATACTTTGCTCATAAATACCAACAGGATGAAATTGACACGCCTCGTGTACCTTTCTAATCTCACCGCCATTTCGATCCTAAATCTTAACGATCATTTCCCATAAGGTAGTATGTAGGTGGTGTAGGTTTGTACAACACTTCACAGTTGGGCAAAACTCACTTTCTTGCGAGGATTAAGGGACTTTCCACATAAATAATAATCTCGGTTTGTCACTTACGGACCTCACTAAAATATTAAAAAAAAGATGAACCTTGAAGTGAACATATAATAGAACATATAAATTGAAATGAAGCATGAATGTTCAGCGTGAATGATGACCGTTCGGCATGAATCACTTGTTCATGCCGAATCGCTCATTCGGCGTTCCTTGTTCATGTGAGCGGTGACCACACTGAATCTTTCAGCGTTCTTATTCACGTGAAAATGATTAATTGTGAACATGGGCTCAGGTTTCTTACTGTTTATGCTGCGTTAATGAATGGTTCAAAAAAATAAATAAAGAGAGGAGAAAATGTTATACTGAGTTTTAATCGACTGAGGTAATACGCTACCCTCGCGGGGCACGAATTCGGATATCACCAACGATATCGGGTTCGGGTCACTCGGGAGTGGGGTGTTACATGCCCGCTTAAGGCCACGAGATCCTGAGAAATCGGACTCGTTTTGTTCACAGTGTAAACCATTTTGTTCCACGGAAACTCTCTAGCCATTTGTTGTGCATTTCATTATGACTTTGTTGAGTATGATGCATAATAAAGTGCTATGAATGATAGAAGATTTCATGATATGCTTGATGTGATAAATTTCGGTTGATTATGAATTATGTGATGAATTTGCGAATGAATTGGATTGCTTGATATATGTGTATTTGTGCTTGTTGTGTGGCTCATTACCGATGACTATAAACGTATTAGCCACTGAGTCGAGTTGCTCACCCCACTTTCCCTCCTCAAGTGCAAAACAAGACGAGCGTGAACCTTGCAAGGTATCGAAAAACTCCAAGGCTTTAGATAGTTTTGTACTAAGTTAGTAACTAGCCTTTTGGATAGCTTTTCAAGCATATCAAACATTGAGCATCTCATGTATTATGTATCTTGTGCTTAGTTCATGATGGACATGTTGATATGTATTTAAAGCTATGCATGAACATTTATTTTGGTTGGAAATGAGAATGAGAATTCAAGTATTCTCCTTTTGAGTATGATTGTGTTGCCTTATAAATAGTGTATGAGATTGTGTATGATTTTTGTGAAAGAAGAATGTGCATGCGCATGTTCTTCATTGTTGAGTTTGAAATTGGTTATTTGTTGTGGAATAGCATGTTGAAGATTTGAAGGGTGTATGAGATGAATTGGTTGAGTTGGAGCTCAAAAGTGCCGAAAGGTACTTGGTAGTGGGTGAATATGAAGGGAATTGTGTTTTGGCAAGCCTTCCTAGGTGTAGGAATGGTGTGCAAAGATTTAATGGAAAAACTGTATTGATCTAGATAGAATTAGCCAAAGTAGTCTTAATAAAAGTTGTATCTTATATTTCCAGATTTCTAATGCTATAAAGTATGACATTTTTTGATATCGGGGCTGGAAGTTATGATCGAATGAAGTCTTGATGTTGTTTAGGATGAATTTTTAGGAGCAGTCACTTTGATTGAAAATTTGACCTTTATAGAGGTAGAAATTGCTCTTAAGATCTTCATAAAAGTTGTAGTTTGTCTTTTTATCTTTCTGTTGATATAAAGTATGAAATTTTTGGGCAATGGAGAAGAAAGATTTGATTTTTAGAAGTTATAATGTTGTTCAGGATGAGCTTGTCGACCAGTCACTTTTGCGTGAACTTTTGACCCCTTCAGAGATGGAAATTGTTTTTAAGTCCTTCATGAAAGTTGTAAATCTTTCTTTAAACTTTCCATTGATACCAAATTTGCAAATTTTAGAGTTCTGGGTCACAAGTTATGAATTTTAGAAGTTAAAAAGTCGGAAGAGGAGAAGGCAACATTCGCATGCGCCCTCGAGGCGGCGGCTACTTGCACTAGCGAGGCGAGCACCTCATGAAGAAGAAGTTTCATGAAAGCAGCCAGATTTGTGATTTTTCCTCCCCAATCCGACCTCTCTCTATTCTTTTGGCCAGAACATTTTTGTCCGACCTCCGATTGACCTGATTTTTCATGCGTTGGATTTTTAAAACATTCCTTTATCTGTCCAATTTTTTTAAGGTTTTTATATAAATTTGGAAAAGATGTATTAAATCAAAGTGAGAGGATCGGTTTAAAGAATATGAGTTGGAAATGTTTCTAAATATTCTTCAGTATTTTGGCGATATCTTAAGCTATAGGGCTTAGAATGAGGTGGTTCTTGTTTCTAAATAAATTAGCGACATGAAGCTACAATTCATCTGAATGAATTGAATTTCAATTCGGTCCTTAAGACTTTCAATTTCTGGAGTGAATTCGGGTGTAGTATTCAGTCTTGGTTTAATGTTAGCCCAATAGTATTTTGGCCATAACTTCTTCATTTCTAAACCAAATTGAGTGTCTTTGGTGTCGTTAGAAACGTAATTCAATGGGAAACAAATGTTCTAAAGAAGCCAGTCTGAGACTCCAAATGGAAGTTCCCAAATTATGCTCAGTAAGTTATAAGAAGTGAGCCCTCCATGCGTTTATGATTCCGAATGTTGGACTTCAAAAACGGGGTCCAACAAGAGCTATTTAAATTTCATGGTATATTTTATCTACTAGTAGAGCCTATCACCTACAATATGATCGATAAGAAGAAGTTGTTAACCATTGTTTGGAAGATTATTTACATTGCTTTGCTACTGATAAAAATAGTCTTGGTTTAAGTTTCCCTTTTGGGTGGAATTCACAATGCTTCTTTACATTCAATAGTTAACATGAGTCATCTTGAGGCAAGTTATGACATTTATCTTTTATCATTATTTGATTATGTTTAGGGGACTTCAAAATTTGCCTCAATATATGAGTTATTATTTATATGATCTCAATTAATCTTTTAGTAGCAAGCTAATCTACAACAAGCCAAACTGTATATATGACAACAAGCTAATGTACACTTAGCTGATCACAAATTTTAGGTGGGAGATTGATTTTTTATTGAACTCTAACCCTATGGACAAACCAATATTGCTCATCATCAGTCCAGTAAATTGAACAATGTTATTATGGTCCCTTTTGCATCCCATAACACATTGACATTGTTGCTTACCGCTCAGATTTACCTATCACCTCTTAAATCCATAATATGTCTATGTATCCCTCTTAAAATAATGTCAAGGTGATCCTACTTTTGGAAAACTTTTCCTTACTACTGAATTTGTCGAGTTGAATCCTCTCTTAATTCCTGAAACCATTATGGATTTCGTAAAGTACTTTATTGTGGCAAATTTATTCCTTACCTTTTAGTCTAATGACAATCTCAATCTCCAACTAAAGTTACCTAAAAGCCACTTGCTAAATTTGAACAAAATTTTCTAGGTTTCAACCTTGAGAAGAAGGTTAATTTGGAAGGAGAAGGCAATGTTGTAGGCTTGATTAGTGATAATAGCCTACAAAATACCTTAGTTAATGAATTAAGTATATCAGTAGCCCATATAGTTAAAAGAAGTAGCATGAAGATCCAGAAACCTTTAAAGCTCAAAGACTATATTTGGAATTACTGATTAAATAGGTAGTTATTTTGTAAATGAAAAATATAGATTGATGAGTTGTAATATCTTTAGAAAAATTTGGTAGAGAATGCCTTTATTTATGTAAGGAAAGCAATATAATAGGGAGGAATAACCCCTTATTTCATATCACTTTTCTCTTCTTTGTTGTTCCTCTCTTTTACTCCTCCTCCTTTTAAATTTTTTTAATTCCTCTCTTCCTCTTAATTATGTAATATCTCTTAGTTAGCTATAGCCCATAACTTAACATTCATTAAGCTCTAATCAAGTTAGATCACGTTAGACTAAGTTAACCCAATTTAACAACCCTAATCGTTCCTTGTATTTTGTTTCTTTTTTCAGTAGTCATTCTTGTTCAAACTCTACTTTTCTTGCGACACTAATAAATGTTATACAATTGATGATTGAACATTGTCATTCATAGTAGAACAACAACACCATGAAATAAACCGCCATTATAGTATAAAAACGCCATTAAACAATAAACTATCTAAGGCCAAAATAAAACTAGAAAAACTTAGAACTTAAGAGATTATTGGTGGATCTACAACAATTATTGAGAATAATTGATAACATGAATGGAGCAACTGGACCGACTTAAGTATTATGGTGTGAATAATGCCAAGGAGAATATAACATCAATGACTGTCAAGTTGACAATCCCTTTGTCAAGCCAATAAAATAGATTGATTATAGACAGAATTTTCAACAACTTTAAAATAACTCTTTAAAATTTTTTCGAATATCTCTTACAGTAACATGTACAATTTAAAGTGGGGATATTATCCAATTATTGCGGGAGGAAATTAAGGCAATTAAGCAAAATTTTCAAATAGTAGACCTAATAAGTAACACCGTAAATTTCAATCAGGATCCTTACCGTAACAAAAAAACAACTAATTTGGGATTGAGCTATTGAGAGATTAGTTATTTTGACTTCTAAAAGATTTGAAAGAATGGAATCCAAAATTGATCATTTAGCAAAGTCAAATAATAATTTAGAGTTTTAGAATGGACAATTAGCCAATACTTGCTAAGGGAGACAAGAGTGTATCTTGAGGTTTGTGTGATAAAAATTGTTATTAAAGAGTGGCAAGGAACCGATAGAGGACAAGGAGATGAAGCATACTTAAAGAGAAGGGGGCATTTAGCACTTTGAATGATAAAAATAAATCTTTTTTTTTTGGTAATCACTTCCATGGTATTAATGTAATATACACTTTTTTTTTTCAAGAATTCATCAAGTTAGATGCACTAGGTTATGACATCAAGCAAAGAAGGAACATAAAAGGTAAAGATGACTAGGTGCCATAGAAGTATGAGAAGTGTGGGCTTAGAACATCTCTAATATTAAAGATATAAGGCTTTCACATGACACCTACAAGATTTTGAAGGAACAGGGTTTCGAGTTTGTTGCCTAACCTCATAAAGCAAAATAAACTTATAGTCTAACTAAAATACTAAAAAATGTTTATTGAGAGTTAATTCAATCATTTATTTTTATGTACAATAATAAATGATAACTTATTTGAATATTATCGAAATTTATTATGTACTCTTAAACTGACTTTTCGTCAACTCCTTAAAATCGCCCATTGGATCTTTAAAATTTTTCTCATCAAAACCTTTTGAGTCAATTCTTAAAGAAACTCCCTCCACCTCATTTAATATGCTTTTGAAGTAGTATTGATACCATTTTAAAGTCGTCCCAGTAAAAACTTGCTTCAATTATCTTCAACTCACTCCTCATTCATTCCTCTTCGTTTGATTTTAATTGTCCATCAATTTCTCATTACTTGCTTCCAACTTTCAACTCATGTCCACATATTCTTTCTATCGTTGCAATTTCACATGTGGAGAAACATTGCTTAGTATACTAACATTATTACGCTAAACATTTAAGAAATGATTCAAGTCAAATTCTTCAAAATTTGGGAAGAGGGAGAGATATCCACAACAAAATTTTGATATTTCTTAACACCAAACCTTATATTAAACTTTTTCTACAATTCAAGTGTGATTCACTGACTTTAAATCAAGTTAGATCAAATCAAACGACCAGGTTAAATCCAATTTAACGTTAATCTGTTCTTATTCAAACCCTACTTTTCCCGCAACATTGAGGATACAAAGGATTATACAGCTGATGATTGAACATCGCTACTCATAGCAAAACAGCACCACCAATAAACCACCATTATGGTAGAATAACATCGTCATCAAATAAGAAACCATCCAAGGCCAAAATAAAATTAGGAAAAAAGACCTGAGAGACTGCTTGTGGATCTATAATAGTTATTGATGTATCTGCAGACAGTTGCATGCCGAAGACCACAAAGTATGCTTTTTTTTTTCCCTACTGTTTGTGATTGTTTATTGACAGTGTCCTACAATCTCTGACCAAAAAGAGTAAAAGAAACTATAGCTTCAAAAGAAAAAACAAAGTACATACCAACGGTTGTGGTTAATTTCGCTTTTGAACGTATATAAAAAGTAACTTTGAATATTTTCTATTTATCAGAAGCGCTTATTATCAAGGACAAGTAATCCGTAAGTCAGGTATCAGACTGAAGTCGAACCCAAATTCAAAAATCTAAGCCTGGTTTGAAAAACAAACGTCGAATTACCATCAGGATCGGAGATTGTATTCAGAAGAACTTAAACCCTCTTAACATGCATCATTTTTCTGGTGCCTGTACAGTTCTTGATAGCTCAATATGATACTTTCCAGTAATTTTTAAGTTTTAATTTTAAGGTCGTTAAACTGTCAACTCAAATACCGTCTAATGATAAAAGTATTAATCAGCATGTCGTTTCTTGTACATACAATACCGTTACAGCCTTAAAGAGATTTTAAAATTCATCTAATATGTGAATTCTCATTCCTAGTGATGCGGCAAGTTCACATCTAATTAAACGCTTCCCTCAGAAGAATTTAAGTATGAAGTACTGGGTAATTCTTGGAGACCAAACTGATCTTGAAAATAAAGTTTGGAGGAAACCAGAAACATTATATCACCGTCCTGTGCACAATACAGTAGATCCTTTGATCTCTGCAGTTGTACACTTCCAATTGCCTGCAATACAACCAACAATGTCTTAACTTTGGTGCAATAAGTTCCACTTCTTGATCTATGAGAATATGCATTAACCTCTAATCCAAGTCCAAAGATATATCAACATGCAATCAAATGACATTTGATCCTAACTGTACCTTAATCTTGTAAATGCACCAAAGAACCATTCTCTATATTGGCATCCAAGTTCCAGCCTCTAAATGGGAAAAGAATAGTTAGCTGTCGAAGTAGTGCAAAAGAATCGATATAACAGTTAAGGAATAATACCTCTCTTCAGCTTCTCTCTTCATTTCTGATATTTGCATTTCCAACTTAGTACAAGACGCATGAATGTCCATATTTTTGAGACAAAGCTCCTTCCATTGAGTGGATAAAGCATTCAGCTCATAGGCAGTATTTTGCTGATCATTCAAAGGATGAAATGTACTTATTGCATTGGAGCCCAAGATAGGGTTCAAGCAGAAAATAAGATGTTCCCATGGAACAAATCGATACAAAGCTTGCGAGCTAGGGAGTGAAGTACCTGATGAAATTTCCTTTCACGATTGACAGCTTCAATCTTTTCATTTTGTTCCTGAGCTAGTTTTTGTAATCTGAGAAAGGACAATTACATCGTAAAATCAAGAGATGTACATGTAAATAAACATGGAAATGCAAACTATTTAGCTGATAAATTGAAAACGAACCCTCTTAAGATATCTACCCAAATGAAGAAATAAAAGCATCAAATTTGAAAGTTTTATCTAAATTTTTGAATAAATTAACATTCTGGACCACGTAATCTTGTAAATTAATACAGTTTATCAGCCTGCAATCAACTCAACTGTTAGAACAAGGATGAAAAAGAATAACCAAAAAACCAAAAGACCCACCACAGAACTGGATAATTTCATCCTATAACATCATGCATAGATGATCAACTTAACACTTAGTTCAGCTTCAAAGGACCATTGCTAGCGTGCCACTCAAGTCCCTCTTAGAACTCATCCCACCCAGTAGAAAAGGAATAATATGAGATTATATGTTTATTGATTGTTGATAGCAAATACTATTGCAACAGGGACCTAAACAATAATAATTCTTAATATGATCCAATTATCTTAGTCATTGCAATTGAGGACAGAAATATTTTACTTTGGTTAGTTGAAGTAAACAAGGGACGTGTATTTTAGCTTTTTTCCATTTTTCATCTTTGTTCAACATCAATTATTTGCAAAATATGTGGAACGTCATTGCTGAATCTGGGTTGATGTTAGTAAACAAGGGGCAAATACCCAAAATGGCCATAATGAGAAGGGCAATTTAGGCTTAATCTTAAGTAAAGAACTAATGAAAATATCCCAGTTTAATTTAATTGATTTTTCAACATAATAACAATGCTTACAAGAAGTAACTTAAAGATGTTCATCCTGCGTGATAAAACAACATGACTACTTAAAAAGAGTTAGGGACCATTTTGACATTTCCATCTGATATAACTACTCAAATGCTATATAAAATTCATAACAAAATGAATATGTTGGAGGCTTGGAGCCCAGGGTTAGATAACAAGATTCAAAAGGAGAAATAAGCTTAGATTCATGCTGTTTTCTAGAAGAACAGGCACGCCTGAAGACTGAAATCTCAATTTACTGAGGTATACAGCAAAAGAAAAATTATGTAACATGATATGTGAAAATTATATACATATGAGGCAGCAATATTCCCCTTTACCTAAATAGAACTAATGGCATACACCCAGATGATAATAGGAAGAAAGAATGAAGGTTTTTCTCAGCAATCTTTTATATACACACAGAAAGAAGATATAAATAGAATATACCATGATTTTGGAATAAAAATAAATACCTGGACAACATTGCTTCTGACTGTCGATTGTTTTGAATCCACACATCGGGACCATATTTTGACATCAGAACCGAGGTTGTGAGAGAGAACCGAGGTTGAGAGCTGGGAGAGAGACAAAGAAGGGAAAGGGGGGGACATCTGCTGGTATTTTTTGTTCAACTTAGTCCTATAATTTTCAAATTTTATAATTCGGTCCAATACTAGACCGATATTTTAAATACTCTGATATGCTACTATAGATTATCCTACCATTTCCCAGCCATTACAGTACAGTAATCTATACACTAGCTCCTACACCTATCATCAAATTTGAGTATTCATAACCCACTGGCATAAAACAAGAGTGAAATAATTAACTACTTGTTTCTTAATCCAGGGAACAATACAAAAACTCCTTCACAAAGAAACATTAAAGACAATTTTCACGTTTTTTACCAAAAACAAACAATGAACAACACATAAATAATTGAGTTTTTATAATGAGAAATAGAGATCCCTATTTAAAATTATCCCCTTTTTTCAGTAAAGGCGTACAAAGTTGTTTCTTTTTTAGAGAGGATTTTACAGCAGCTAACATATTCTGCTTAAGCGTTGCGACTTTTCAAAACAAAAAACAAAAAAAATTGCTTAAGCAATAACTATGCCAACAATCTACGCAAGGTTACAAGTTCACATCTTGCAGCCAAGTTTTATATCCACTTCCTCTCGATTGTAACACTAATCACACACCCAAGGTCTCAGCTTCCTCGTGCGGTGACGAAAGTAATAGAATCATCCCCCCGAGTTCATCATCTGCTTCATAAACACGTTCTGAATCAATGTCATACATAGGTTTGTTTAATACTGTTGGCAAAAACGAGAATGTATGCCTTTTGTCAACTCATAGATACCTTCTGCTGTATGTGTCAATGAGTCAAATTACCAAATCCCTTTAAGAGATGTTAAATAGGCATATTTGCTTCATTCACCCAGTCATGTCCCCCTGGCTCAATTTGCCACCGATGATACTTTTGCGAGCAATATGATTAACTTGACTCCTGTCTTACAAAATCAAAATGTGTACCTGTCAGTGTAAGAATCAGTGTCATATACGGAGGAGTGATTCTAATACTGATAATATAACAAAAATTTACTCATTCACCATTTAAGATCAACTTGCCCATCAACGCTAACTTCTAATCTTTGTTACTCAGAGGTAGCTGCCGTCCATACATTGTTAGATCTCAGTGGTGAAACCTGTCACTTCATTCCATCATTATAAGTATGCTTCAACATTAGACTGCAAATCCCATTTAGATGCTATATGGAGAGCAAGTCTAATCAATATTTGGCCAACGTCATCACTTCTTTTCACTTTACATCGAAACCAGGGGCTGCAGAATCATCTTACTCTGTTTTCAACAGAATTTTTTGCTCCTGGATTGCAAACTGGGAACAAATGCAATAAATTAATCTGTCTTTACCGGAAGGTTCTAGGTTCCCTTCTGTCATAATTCTTGAGAAACTTGATTTGCTTACTTGATGCACTACCACGTGGAGTCGATTTCTATTCTGATGGTATATGTCTTCTTTCCCCTCTGGAATACTTCTTGTCCTCCTTGCTTTGCCTTTTCAAAGCAATTCCATCAGGAGAATTCTCGATCATTTCAGCATTTATCCTTTCCAAAAACATCTCCTTTATTATGCGCATCTTAGATGTCTTCTTTTTGCTGGACGCATTGGGATGACAAAGAATGTCTCTTGCATCACCACTTGTTATTGCTAATAAACTTGAATCAACATTATCATGAACAAGTTCGGAATTGTCACAAATAGTTCCAGATGGGTTGTTATGCACTTCCTGACATGATTTATGCACTTCCTGACATGATTTATGCTTTCTACCAATACATTGATCGGGAGATTCACTCACAGTTTCAGGGGTATCGTTCCTGACTAAACTCAGTGAACCATCATTATTTGTTACATCCAATTCCAGTCTTTCCGGGGGTTGCAAAAGAAGACTCTTAAAGTTCCCATTAGTTCTCCTGCACTTATTTCTCTTCGATGACAAGATGGGAACCTTTTTCCTCTTTCTTGTATTATCCTCTACACAATTTCCTGTTGCCACTGGCTCAGGAATATTACTCCCATCTAATTTCTCAAACGCAGAACCATTGTTGATTCCTACAGCTTCTTCAAGTGAACCAAATACCCGTTTCTTAGTTCTTTTGGCCGTACTCTTGTTTGGGGCTCTGTGGAATTTGACAAAACAAGTTCAAAAGTAAGAAGAATCATAAGGCACAAACCCTAAGAATGTATATATTCCCAGAACGACAATGTTATTGTTAAAAAGGTTTAATTAATAAATAACAAATCAAAAAGGGACAAAAGATAAAGAGTAAAAAAAATGATCCATAACCTAATGCCTGTTTTGGGTTAAGCTATGGACCTCCATATACATAGACCACTCCTCTTTCCAAATAAGAAAAGTTACAAATTTCACATGAAATTAGATTGTGTTGAAGAAGCCTAATATCTCAAAAAAGATACTTGTTGAAGAAGAAGCTTAACAATAATTTCGATTGTTGTCAAACAAAGAGTTCAATAAGAAATATACCACAAGAGAGAATGAATTGTTGAGTAAAGAAACTCAATTGTAAAAATTTAATTAACGTGTTGAATGGCTTCAAAAAGTGAGAGAGGAAAAGATTATCTGGCCTGGAAGGGAAGGGTAAAAAATGTTTATTAATCCCACATTGGAAAGGGACAAAAGATAAAAGAGTGATTTATATACAAAAATTATCCATAAACTATTGAAATAATGTTTTAAGATATGGACCTCCATACATAACAAGCACTCCTCTCCCTAAATAAGAAAAGTTGCAGAAGTTCACACTTATAAACGAAGATAGAATAAGCTTTGGAAACAACAAAGAAATGACCACAAAGTTTTTGTTTCTTCTCCAGATTTTGAATCTCCTATGTACAAATGAATTGCTAGAAATCTATTATAGAGCGCTGATAAACAACTGCAAAAATTATAAGTCAATATACCTTGATTTCTGTTTATGCTTCCCAGGTTTCAGATTCTCAGGTTCTGATGCTGGTCCTATGGCTGGTAATGGAAGAAAATCATCAGCACTGAGTGCTGGCCGCTCCAACTCTCGATCTACAAAGTTGCCAATAAAAGCAGCCTTTTTTGTTCTATAAGCTTCTTGCATTTTTGGCACTTCATGTGGAGCTAACAAGCGCCATCTCCTGGTGTATACAGATGCAACCAAACCTTGATCCATCAAAAATTGCGATAAAAAGACATATATACATCATGGAAGCATAGAAATCATAAAATTCCAAATTGTAATACCTACGACAACAACTGTCGGTTCGGCCTGGGAAATGTTTAGCGATCTCAGCCCAGCCATATCCACATTCTTCAATTATTGCCTTCAATCTTAAATCCTCTTCTTCGGACCATTCACCCGTATTCAAAGAAGGATCCAAAGCATTAAACCACCTGTTGATGTGAAGTCAGTTACATAATCATCACATAAGAAAAGATGTATTGACAGTGTTATAGTTCTACACAAATACCTCTCTCTACATTGTACTTGTGTTCGGCCTGGCACAAATTGAGCAATTTTATTCCAATTCTTTGGACCAAAAAATTTCACAGCTACTTTCAGGCATTTGTCTTCATCTAAAGTCCACGTCCCTTTCCTTTGCCTATATGGGTTTAGAGATTTCCTCCACCTGTGTATTTTGGAATATTGTGATATAACTAGTCTTTTTGACCAAATATATTTGTCAATTTTGAAGGATCTCAGAACAAAAATGGTCATGAGGGAACACATCTTAATTCAAATTAGCATCAGAATTTACTCCAAAGATATTTCAGAAATTGCAGAAGGAAGGAAGTGAATCATATTGCCTTTTATATACTTAAAGAACAACTATAAAACACAACAGTCACCCTGTTGCTCTGAGAACTATCCTCTTTCAAATACAAAACAGATGCTCAAAATGAGCAATAAGAGATTCAGAAACTCATGGCATAAATAGCCAAAGTTACTTGAGTTGAGCAACCCTTCTTTCCTTTTGAAGGAAAAACATCTCACTAGTTATGACAAGAAAGACATATGACACAAAAAACAATCAATGTCATCAAAATCTGAAGTACAAACTCTATACACAATAAGCCAAAAAGCTTCACTAAACCTCCACATAAATTCACTTCTGACCATAAAGACTGACCTATTAGAACATTGAGCACCGGTTCTTCCTTCCAAACAGGAAGCTACATCCTGCCAATTATAGCCATAAACTTTTACGGCAGCATTAAGTTGTGCATCCTCATCCTTGGTCCACTCCTTCTTTAGTATGCGAGCATTTAAACTCCGTTGGAAACGTAACAAGCATCCAAACGGCGTCCTCTTTTTCTCCAATGATGCTGCAATATCAAACCAATTACTGATTCCTCTTTCCTGGACAACTAACAAAAGATTTTTATCATCTCGAGCTTCCCATGGACTTGAATCAATTAATGGATCTTCAAAATTCAACCACCTGCAGGATGAACATTACATCAATAAGAAGACAATAAGTGAGCAGTTAAAATATGGTAAATGTACTTGGTGGGAAATCAATAATGAAGACATCAACAGAAAGAGCCCTGCGGCAAATCAAACAAGAATTCAACTCTCAGGACTCCATTATATGAATATCGATTCCATTAATAAAAGAAGGGAGCTTAATGAGCCCATATTACTAAACTGAGAAGGCAAATCAAACAAGAAAGAATTCAACTCTCAGGACTCCATTATATAAAAATCAAATCCATTAATAAAAGAAAGGAGCTTAATGAACCATACTACTAAACTAAAAGGAAGGATCGTATCAACATCTAGGGATTGGCAACTTATAAATTCAGTGATTTGGATAATCTTTAGAATAATCTAAATATACTTAATAACTCATATATACTATTTATAGTGTTAAGTATGTCTAGATAGATTTAGTACAAAATATTTTGAGGTATTTGTGCTTCTCAGCATGTGACTTATATCAAGACTATTTGGCCAGGGATAGTAATAGGTAACTTCTGTTCACCAAAATGTTAGATACAATTCTTTACACTATGTGATTGGATCCAACTTAAAAGATTGGATAAAACAGGGGGTATTTCCTGGGTGGACTACGCTTCAAATAGCTAAACAAAACTTCATGAAATATTTTATTAAACTTGCAACAAAAGCAAAGATGATCAAGGCATTAAAAAACAATTCAAAACGGAAGCCATCTAAAACTCTTTTAAACCCTTACAATGTATTTAACAGCATGATAATGTCAGGTATTATTGCCAAAAAAAGTCACAGTGAAGCACGAGAAATAGAGCCTAACACCTGATGAAAACTATGCAGGATTGGTTGCAATGCAATAATTCAAAATAAATAGAATCAATTATCAGCCTGCTCTTCGAGGCTTGTTGATATGCAAAGAAATGTCTTCAAAAACAAATGAGGTGAATGAATCCTTACAGCTAAGAATTTAAGAACATAAAATTAATCAATTAATTCCATGGAGTAGAAGACATTTTCAAAGGGCTTACCAACCCAACCCATAAAGGAAATATGTGAGACGATTATGCACGAAAATGTTATGATAAAATGGCATGGGGTTTTTAAAAGAATTCCCAGAATCTCCAAATCCTTTTTCTTGTTTTGGAATATGGCTGAAAACATCAATTATACAGATTAAGGTCAAAACAACTTTTTCATGTGTACAAGATTCTTGAGATATTTTGCTAGCATTTACTATATTTGTTATTATCGTGAAAGAAGATCTGATCTCACACAAAATGCTAACCTTGCTGCACATTCTGCACCAGAACGACCAGTTACATACAAGGAAGCCAATTGATCCCAGTTAACCTTTGGAAGAAACTCTCTCATCAACTCCGGGGTGATTTCCAGATCTCTGATTGAAGCAAGAAGGCTATCCAAATTACTGTGATCTCCAAAATAACCTTCAGAACCACTTCAAGTTAAAATGTGTTAGAACAGGAAATTTGAAAATTAAAATGGAACTTGCAGTCTTGAAAAGAAGAAATACAACAGGCATAACTCCAGGAGCCTCAAAGGCTTAAAAGAGAACAAACACAACAAATTAAAATTTGCAAACTGCATGTCAAAGGCATCAATTTCTATCAGTTTAAGCTTCTTAACATGTATGTGACATTTCATTTCATAGTATAAACACTTCAATCAATTTCTGTGTATTCTATCGGTCTTAATGTCTAATCAGACCATTACTACAAGCTTTCTTAGAGGCACACATCTGCAGTTGAGATTTGCGCTTAGCCTATAATAAGTAATAACCCTCAACGCTAAGTACCACTGAATTCCAGCAACAGTATCACATACTGATATCCATGAGTTAGATTTGACAAATGAAAGATTTTTGTTCTGAATACTACGTTTATCTGTTACTGTAGATCAGATATTGAGATCACAAATTGCGACAAAAAATGTTCTCTAGTTTCTTGATTCATAGAAACTTCATCTTTTCTGGAGAAAAAAAGAAACAATAACTCTTCCAACCCATGACAAAATCTACATGCATGAATTCACAAAGTTGAACAAATTTTACACTCGTACTCACAAATGCATATGTAGACATAATGAAAATCCACTATAAAATTTAAATAAGATCATTGTATCATACAATCATTTAATTAATTGGTAATCAACTATTTGTAGCCTTATTATTTTTGTTAGATATGCAATGTCCTTCAAATAAAGCCACTGATTATTAAAGAAAATGCTCAAAAGCTAAAAGCCAACTTATGCACAAACTATTTCAACAAGAAACAAATCTGATCATACCTGAATTGATCCACCGATAGGTGAAGCACCATTTCTTGGAATTGTTGTCTAATTCCCATCCCAAGGTTTTTGCTTTCTGTCTTTGCCCATTTTTTTCGGTGCACTATAAGTGGAAAATTTTTCAATGCTTTTCTATAGTTAGCAGCATGAGAATTTTCTAGTGGCCCATCACGTATAGTAGAGACCCTTTTATCATTAATCTGCAATGACAGAAAAAATGCTTGGTGAAGATGACTTCTTAATAGTCAAACAACCAATCAGCAATTTGAGCAAGTAAATGGAAGCCCGCTGACAACATTTAGGTATGAAGCACGATGAAAGCTAATCCTTCCTAAGAGCAAGGCACTTGATGAAAACTAAAAGCATATGTTCTAAACCTAAAAACTAATACATATGCAAGCACTGTGCCCAAGAAAACAATGACCACAATTTAAGAGAAACGGCATTCGAGCTTGAAGTACCCCTTCCAGAGAGAGAAAATTTAATAGTACATATGAGAAACTAATGAACAGGAGTCAGTCAGGACTGGTAAGACTTTTCCAGGCATTATTGCTTTATATCACAACTAAAATCTTGCTTACAACTACCCAGGGAAGGGTTCATAAGATGCAAACGACTAATTCAAATTATGTAGTGCAAAGTGAAATTAGCCTATCATGACTAAACTATCACCCTCACACGAAAGAAAAAGTAAGATAAAAATTGAAGACAATCATGACAGAGAGAAGGAACTAATTGGAGACATGCAAGCATATTAATTAAGAAAGTTACCTCAGAGTCCTCAGAAGTTGGTGCCTTTCGCGCTGATATTAATTGGATTAGTGGATCCTTTCTCTGGGACAATGCCTTCCCAGTCATTTTTTTGCATGAAACCTGAAAATTTTTCAATATTTGAACACGCTCCCTCAGTTTCTTATTCTCCTCCATTCTTGCTTCAATTTCAGTCAATTTGCTTCGAAGCAACTTCTGACAGGATCTATTCTTCCTAATTGTAGCAACAAACAACTGAGCTGATTTTGGAAAGCTAGAATGGCGTAACACCACTCGAAACCATTTGATTGAAGTCGGGACAAGCGTCGAAAGGCACTAATTCCATGCTACAATTCAATGCGTTTGTGGTGTCACCGGCTTCATCGGAAGGTGGCAAATTATACTCTGTCATTCCATCCACCGTGAAGTTGTTTGATTTTTCATTTACGAGACAACTTGGATATATGAAACGGGTCCACTTTTCTCTTGGAATCCCACATGACATTATCGAGCATATTACATAAACATGAGCATACTTGTTAGGGAACAAAACCAAAAGTGAACATATTAACAACTTCCACTATTTGAAACTCACAATCGGTGTCACTATCTTTGGACATGTTTGAGATATATATATAGCTTCGTTGATAAATGAACAATATTTAATTTGTCTCTCAAAAAGTTAAGCGACTAATAAGTTTCAAAAGTTACTAAGTCATAGCTTGGCCGTAAAATCCGTACATGCAACAAGCCTCCTCCTAACCAACGCGAATATTTCGTTATGCATTATTAGTTTTATATCAAATGGCATGCGACCTACAATCTGATAAAATACAAATTGAAGCATTTCCCATAAACATGGAAAAAAGAGTTTACCAGTGTCATCATAAGCAGCAAAACGGCGCCGAATTGCGGCAAGAGTTGCAAAATCATCGTCGTCGTCGTTATCAGAATCTGGTGGTAGAGTCATCAGAGGCTTCAGAGAGAGAGGTTCGAAAAGCGGCCCGATATCGAGCGATTACAGATGTTCAAGCACTTCAAGATCATCCTCACTGTCCTCTTTATCGGATTCACCGGAAGCTTCGCCTGTGGCGGGCAAGGAGGGAGACGGGCGTTGAATGGAGTTGTTGAGATCGTAGAGATTTGCGCCGGTGAGCATGCAGGCCTGCCTCAGGGCCTCCATGTCCTCGTCGAGGACATCGTCGTTATCCTCTCCGGAGGAGAAGTCTCCATCGTCGGGGTCATTAAAAGACATGTTGATTAGAGAAGTTTAGGGCATTGGGCTTCTTAGGGTTTAGAGCTTAAAAAGTACACGCGCAGATAAAGGCTTAGGGGAGTAATACAGAGAAGAGGAGGCCGCGAATTTGGTTCGTGCAATACGCACGCTGGCGCCGGGAAACAATGCTGCTCTATTCTATTTATGGCCTGTTTGGTAATGATTCACACGTCAAAATAAACAATGTCTGATGTTCACTTCAAGAGGAAAGCAAGAATGCAAGGATCAGTATGTCAAACAATTAAGAAAACCAAACGATTAATGAAAAGGTCTACATTTCTGTCCAGTATTTAGTCACATAGTGGTTAAAAGTAATAAGAGACCTTTAATCAACTCAATCAAGATACCAGATGAAACTAGTGTGGTACAAGTCTCAAGTATTAATGAATCAATTGAAAGGGGGAAAAAAAGTTCCACAATCCACCACATGTCAGAATGCCAAAAGAGCAAATATAGATGTCATGCATAATTAAATTACATTTTATAGAAGGATCAAAAAAAAAAAATTATGTTCAAGAGAGATATTTAATTGATTCTAGAGCATCCACTCAAATTTTGATTTTTACTTCATGCATAAACAAATTGGATGGCACTCAAATCCTTGATTTCAATATGCTACTTGAAATTAAGAATGTTATTAGAAATGATAATTTGAACAAGAATTAAAACATGTTAACAAAATCCATGTAAACTTTCACACAAATTAAAACATGCCCAGTAACAAGTGAAACACGAAGTGTACTAGACTACCAACCCTCCTCCATTCTATCCCAATTCTCCCCTTCATCAGGCCTGGCACCTTCTGACCTAACCACCCCATAATTCTCTTCTGCTAAGATTTAGTTTACGCATTCAACAAAACAGTGTTGAAAGAAGACATAATGGCAACCCAAAAAATTGAAGGAAAAGGGAAGAAAAAGAAGCAGAGAAAACAGTGAAATAGAATCAATTTTTCACAGGCAGTTGAGTCGAACTGTTATAAGTTACCACCTGCTGAATCAAGCTGTAATGAGCGAATCTCCTCCTCGATATCTACAATCAATAAGAACATTTAAACGAGTCAAGCTCATCAATCAGAGCATTCACATATAGCTACTAGCTAAGGCAAGTTAGAAGCTAACAGTAAAATTGGGTAAATGTAGCCACGCATCACAGCAAGCAACATCGAAATCTTAATAAAGCGTTCACATTCACCGCCTCAACCTGTAGATACCCAATCCACACAAAGCACAACTACTTATCCAGTTATAACAGTCCTAGGAGCTATCGTTAGAATTCTTCAAATCTAATAAACCATCAGAAGCTAATGAGGTGAGAATATCCATATCACCAACTAAACCGGTAGATAAATCCCAGTCAACGAAACAAACTGAGAAAGAAGAAGAAATGAAATCACCGCAAAAGAAAAAAAAAACAAAATTATGGAGAGTGATAAAGGTTATAGAACAGAAGTCCCACCATCAAATAAAAAAGAGCTTCAGATGAACATATTACAATCAATCTAAGTAGAAATGAAGGAAATTAGAAAAGTAAATAAGGGAAATTAGGGACGTACCCATGGCAAGGGGTTGTAGAATAAGGAAGCTAGGGTTTTTCAGAGGCAGGGAATTTGTATTTTAATTTATTAACTACTTTAAATGCTGATACTATTTATTAAAACGGCGACTGTTTGGTCTTGAGTAGCCATTCCGAACAAATGTGGTGATTATTTGCATGTGGACTGCTTACAAGTAGAGTTAGCATTTGGTCCGGACCCAGTCCAACCTAACTGTCCCGTTGACTGGTTAGTCTTCAGTAGCCCATCCATAAGGATGTGGTGAATATTTGAAGATTGGAATTGGGCCCAGCCCAGTCCAGCCTGTTGATTGGTTAGTCTTGAGTAGCCCATCCGTGAGAATGTGGTGATTATTTGCACGTGGACTGCTCACAAGTACAGTAGTCATTTGGGCCTAACAAATATAAGAAAAATAATATCATTTTGATATTAAAAAATTAGTTCAAGCCGGACCGAGATGGGCTTGGGTTTCGGCTCTGGACTTACTACCTCACAAGTCACAACACTATACGAATGATGTTATGATTCTCTGAATACGTTGGGTCTATTTTCAAAGCTTCATGTTTTTTACAATCTATTTATTTTTTATTTTTTATTTTTATTTTCTATTTTCTATATTCTATATTTGTTTTAAACTTAACAAAATTAAATTATTAAATCAAATTTTGAATTTATATATTTTGAAGATATTTTAAATATATTAATAATTATTTAATTAAATTAATTTATTTTATTACAAAACCTAAATAAATTATTAAATAAATTTTAATTAATTAATGAATTATAATATTATATTATATTATTTATAAAATTTATTAATAATTAATATATTTAAATATATTTAAAATAAATATTTATTTTAATAAAACAAGATAATTTTTATCGATAATTTATTGGTAAATATTATATAAGAGATTAAAATAAATTTAATTAATTAAAAAATTATCTTTAAGTTTTATCTAATATTTAATTGAGTTACCTCAGAGTCCTCAGAAGTTGGTGCCTTTCGCGCTGATATTAATTGGATGATTGGATCCTTTCTCTGGGACAATGCCTTCCCAGTCATTTTTTTCCATGAAACATGAAAATTTTTCAATATTTGAACACGCTCCCTCAGTTTCTTATTCTCCTCCATTCTTGCTTCAATTTCAGTCAATTTGCTTCGAAGCAACTTCTGACAGGATCTATTCTTCCTAATTGTAGCAACAAACAACTGAGCTGATTTTGGAAAGCTAGAATGGCGTAACACCAGCTCAGAACCATTTGATTGAAGCTGGGACAAGCGTCTGAAAGGCACTAATTTCATGCTACAATTCAATGCATTTGTGGTGTCACCGCCTTCATCGGAAGGTGGCAAATTATACTCTGTCATTCCATCCACCGTGAAGTTGTTTGATTTTTCTGTTTCTGAGACAACTTCGGATATATGAAACGGGTCCACTTTTCTCTTGGAATCCCCTGTGACATTATCTGAGCATATGACATAAACATGAGCATACTTGTTAGGGGAACAAAACCAAAAGTGAACATATTAACAACTTCCACTATTTGAAACTCACAATCGGTGTCACTATCTTTGGACATGTTTGAGATATATATATAGCCGTTGATAAATGAACAATATTTAATTTGTCTCTCAAAAGTTAAGCGACTCATAAGTTTCAAAAGTTACTAAGTTATAGCTTGGTAGTAAAATCCGTACATGCAACAAGCCTCCTCCTAACCAACGCGAATATTTAGTTATGCATTATTAGTTTTATATCAAATGGCATCGACCTCTGATCGATAAAATACAAATTGAAGCATTTCCGTAAACATGGAAAAAGAGTTTACCGGTGTCATCATAAGCGTAAAAGCGGCGAATTGCGGCGAGAGTTGCAAAATCATCGTCGTCGTCGTTATCAGAATCTGGTGGTAGAGTCATCAGAGGCTTCAGAGAGAGAGGTTCAGAAAAAGCAGCCGATATCGAGAAGCGATTCTGTATGCTCCGAAGCACTTCAAGATCATCCTCACTGTCCTCTTTATCGGATTCACGGAAGCTTACGCTGTGTGGCGAGCAAGGAGGAGATGGGCGTTGAATGGAGTTGTTGAGATCGTGAGGATTTCTTGGCGGTGAGCATGCGAGCTGCCTCGGGGCCTCCATGTCCTCGTCGAGGACATCGTCGTTATCCTCTCCGGAGGAGAAGTCTCCATCGTCGGGGTCATTAAAAGACATGTTGATTAGAGAAGTTTAGGGCATTGGGCTTCTTAGGGTTTAGAGCTTAAAAAGTACACGCGCAGATAAAGGATTAGGGAGTGTCTGAGAGAAGAGGAGGCCGCGAATTTGGTTAGTGTAATACGCATGTGCGCCGGAAACAATCTTTTCTATTCTATTTATGGCCTGTTTGGTACAAGCTACAATTAATCCTAATGATAATAGAATATTATTCTCTGCACACACCAAATTAACACGTTTTAGACATAAAAGTTGAAATAGAAAAGGGAAAGATCCATGGCATTTTTGGATTGAAATAGAAAAGGGAACTGAGTTCCATGGCATTTTTTGGCAAGTCATCTTGTTTCTTGTTCTTGCCTTTCCTGAGCGAGAACACTACTTTGAGATTGACATAGATATGCATAGATTTAGTTACATCTCAAGGAAAGGCTTTGAAGCATTCCTGGACAGACTTAAGATATGTGTATTGGATGTTTGCCTCACAATTCAGGTTAGTCAATCGCCTAGCTTGTTTTCTGCATTTTGTAAAAATATAATCCTGTCATGCATAAAATTTTTCGTCCAAATCTGAATTTCTTGTTTTATGGTAAGGCTTGAACTATTCGTAACTATGTCTTAAAACAGGGGAACAAAGCAGAAGAGTTACCGGAGCATCTCTTATGTTGCATAAGGTTAAATGGAATTGACCACTTGAATTACCATCTCTGAGGGATGAACCGGATTCTTGCGACTTCATTAGTGCTTGAAGATGTAAGTTGGGATCAATAAAGGGTAATTATAGAAAAGAAAATAGTTCTTGTCGAAATGACAAAACATAAAATTCACGTAATACTTTGCTCATGAAATACCAACAGGATGAAATTGACACGCCTCGTGTACCTTTCTAATCTCACTACCGCTTTACGATCCTAAATCTTAGCGATCATTTCCCATAAGGTAGTATGTAGGTGGTGTAGGTTTGTACAACACTTCACAGTTGGGCAAAACTCGACCCTTGCGAGGATTAAGGGACTTTCCACATAAATAATAATCTCGGTTTGTCACTTACGACCTCACTAAAATATTAAAAAAAAAATAACCCGAAGTGAACATATAATAGAACATATAAATTGAAATGAAGCATGAATGTTCGGCGTGAGCGATGACCGTTCGGCGTGAATCACTTATTCACGCTGAATCGTTCAGCGTTCCTTTATTCATGTGAGCGGTGACCACGAAGCTGATTCGTTAATTCTTGTTCACGTGAGCGATAAACCACACGCTGACGATTCGGTGATGAAGACGCCGAACTTCATATTCTCGTTCACCATCCATATTCTCATACGGATCTGAACTTTAATCGAAGAAATCTCAAAGGTCGTGAGATGGACTTTTCTGATGATGAAATAGGTAGAGAGTGAATGTGAGTGGGACACAAAATGGGTAAAGAGGATTAGGCGATGTATCAACTTCAAAGGAGAAGAACACACAATGTAATTCATGAAACCCATTGAAAATATCCAGATGAAATACCCATACGAAAAACAAAACCCAAACAAATTACCGGATGCAATTCATCGAACATACCGGATAAAATACCCACATGAACAACATATCCCTCACTCAATGAAACCTATCACCCAATCAAAACAATACAAATAACTTACATACAATCTGGTGGTAGAATGTCGAGCGTCGAGAGAGGAAGAACTTTTGTGGAGAAGAGGAAGAACTTTTGGAGCTTGGAGTTGGAGGCAATGAGGTTTGGAGCTTAAGGCGACTGTCGAGAGCTAAAGACGACGCAGACTTGGAGGCTTGGGCGTGGTGGCAATGGAGAACAAATCTTGATGAACGGCAACGATCGGAGCGGTGACTTAGCGTGGCGAGACACCATAATGGCGATGGATTTATCTTTGTAACTTTGTGCTTGTGAGAGAACAGGGTTGGTAGGGGGAGAGTAAAAAGAAGGAAAGGAGGGCATCTGCTAGTATTTTTGTTCAACTTGGTCCTATAATTTTCAAATTTTATAATTGGTCCAATACTAGACCAATATTTTAAATACTACGATATGCTACTATAGATTATCCTACCATTTCCCGGCCATTCTGATCGATAATCTATACACTAGCTCCTACACTTATCATCAAATTTGAGTATTCATAACCCATGGCATAAAACAAGAGTGAAATAATTAACTACTTGTTTCTTAATCCAGGAACAATACAAAAACTCCATCACAAAGAAACATTAAAGACAATTTTCACGTTTTTACCAAAACAAACAATGAACAACACATAAATAATTGAGTTTTATAATGAGAATAGAGATCCTATTTAAAATTATCCCTTTTTCAATAAAGGCGTACAAAGTTGTTTCTTTTTAGAGAGGATTTTACAACAGTTAACATATTACGCTTAAGCGTTGCGACTTTTCAAAACAAAAACAAAAAAATTGCTTAGCAATAACTATGCCAACAATCTACATGAGGTTACAAGTTCACATCTTGCAGCCAAGTTTTATATCCACTTCCTCTCGATTGTAACACTAATCACACACCCAGGTCTCGACTTCCTCGTGCGGTGGCGAAAGTAATAGAATCATCCCCGAGTTCATCATCGCTTCATAAACACGTTCAATCAATGTCATACATAGGTTTGTTTAATCTTGTTGGCAAAAACGAGAATGCATGCCTTTTGTCAACTCATAGATACCTTCTGCAGTATGTGTCAATGAGTCAAATTACCAAATCCTTTAAGAGATGTTAAATAGGCATATTTGCTTCATTCACCCATCGTGTCCCCCGGCTCAATTTGCCACCGATGATACTTTTGCGAGCAATATGATTAACTTGACTCTGTCTTACAAAATCAAAATGTGTACTGTCGATGTAAGAATCGATGTCATATACGGAGGAGTGATTCTATCTTGATAATATAACAAAATTTACTCATTCACCATTTAAGATCAACTTGCCCATCAACGCTAACTTCTAATCTTTGTTACTCGAGGCAAATGCCGTCCATACATTGTTAGATCTCGGTGGTGAAACCTGTCACTTCATTCCATCATTATAAGTATACTTCAACATTAGATCGCAAATCCCATTTAGATGCCATATGGAGAGCAAGTCTAATCAATATTTAATAAACGTCATCACTTCTTTTCACTTTACATCGAAACCGAGGTGCAGAATCATCTTACTCTGTTTTCAGCGAAATTTTTGCTCTGGATTGCAAGCTGGGAACAAATGCAATAAATTAATCTGTCTTTATCGGAAGGTTCTAGATTCCCTTCATCATAATTCTTGAGAAACTTGATTTGCTTACTTGATGCACTACCACGTGGAGTCGATTTCTATTCGATGGTATATGTCTTCTTTCCCTCGGAATACTTATTGTCCTCCTTGCTTTGCCTTTTCAAAGCAATTCCATCGAGAGAATTCTCGATCATTTCAGCATTTATCCTTTCCAAAAACATCTCCTTTATTATGCGCATCTTAGATGTCTTCTTTTTGCTGGACGCATTGGGATGACAAAGAATGTCTCTGACAGAGATACCCGACACTGATGGAGCCAATCACATATATCATTCCATATTTAACTCCATTACAGCATCAGCCAAGCAATAGCCTCAAATCACTCTGAATTCATATCCATACTTATCATGTAATTATATGTAATAGCTGCATTTTAGGAGAGTATATCGTGTAACATAACTCTAAGAGATACACCATCTGTATATATAAAGATGCAAGTCACGATATGTATACATCAAGAATTACATTTATTCACATGGTATCAGAGCTTGTGAGAGGCCTCCATATCTTCTTTCCTAGTTTCTCTATCTCTTCTGCAAACATCTTCCTATAAACATCTTCCTATTCTCTCATGGCTTCAACTACTTATTCATCTTCTCTCTCTCTTCCCGGTGGGTCCAACACCTCCAATTTTCTCAAGCTTGATGAAACTAACTATCTCCAATGGCTTCTCCAAATGAAGCCATTTCTTATTGGCCTTGGACTTTTCAAATATGTAGACGGCATATGTCCAGCACCTCCTTCCACTATCACACCTTCTGCCACCTCCACTTCCACCGACCTCACCCCACAAATACCTGTCCCAAATCCTGCTTATGCTGAATGGCTTCAAATGGATCAATTTGTTGTTAGCCGTATCACCACTACTCTCGAATTACCAATTCTTTCCCTCCTCATTGGTTGTGACACAGCCAAAGATCATTGGGATCGCTTAGCACTTCATTTCTCACAAATATCAGTCGCTAGTGCTGCTCATCTTAAATCCCAACTTTTTGATCTCCAAAAAGGCTCTAAAAGCATTGATGAATACCTACAGCATGCAAAATCCCTATCCGATTCTCTCACTGCAATTGGCAAACCTGTTGATCCTGATGATCTTGTTATCACAATACTTAAAGGTCTTGGCCCTGATTATCTAATGCTCCGCACCGCTCTCTACAATATTACCCCACTCATCTCCTTTACTGAACTTCGCTCTCGCTTGATAGCATTTGAGTCTCAAAACCCCACTCTTCCAACGTCTTCCACTCCAAACACCGCTCTCTATAATGCTCAATCTTCTTCAAACAACTCCAGTTTCCGTTCCAAATCCAACAATAGCACCTATCGTGGACAACACCACCGTGGCAAATACCGTGGTTCCCATCCACGCAGTCAAGGAAATCATCACCAATGGCCATCCTCCTACAACAATAACCGAGCTCCATCACCACAACCACCCTGGGGACAGCAAGGCATTCTTGGCTCCTCACCTTGGTGCCCCAACTGCAGCACTCCTCATCATTCTCATGCCAACTGTCCACACCGTTTCTCGGGACCACCCAACATGCCATTTGCAGGTGCTCATTTTGCTCAACCACCACCCTCACCCGACAATCTATGGTACCCCGACACTGGAGCTACAAATCACATGACCAGTCCCACCACACCTCTCCAAAATCCATATCCACCTCAAGGTAACACGTCTGTGGTCATGGGAAATGGAGACACTATGTCAATCTCCCACCTGGGATCCCTTCCTTTCTCTTTAGCAAACTCCAAATTTTCTCTTAACAATGTTTTCAGCATCCCAACTATCCGCAAAAATCTCTTATCTGTTGCTCAATTCACAAAAGACAATAAAGTCTTCTTTCTTTTTGCCCCCGATTATTATCAAATATATGATCTTCTCACTGGCACTTTGCTTTTTCAGGGCCTCTGTAAAGATGGTCTATATCCGCTTCACATCTCCTTATCCTCTCCGTCGTCCACACATCATGCTCTTGCTACTCACCACTCTTCAACATGGCATAAAAGGCTCGGTCACACCTCCTCCACTGTCCTCGCTCACTTACAACCTCTCTTAGGCAATCAAGTCTCTCTCAAACTTGCCTTCTGTTCTGATTGCGCAATTAATAAATCCTCTAGACTCCCCTTTGATTCTCGCACCAGTTATGTTAAATTTCCCTTCTCAATAATTCATAGTGATGTATGGATGTCTCCAGTTTCTTCTAATAGTGGTTATCGTTACTATGTCTTATTTACAGATGAATACTCTCGTTATTCATGGATTTTTCTCATGCGAAATAAATCCGAAACCTTCCAACACTTCAAGACCTTTGTGGCTTACATAAAAAATCAATTCAATTCTTCCATTCAAACATTACAAAGTGATAACGAGTATGTCAATAATAATTTTGACCACTTTTGTGCCACTCATGGAATCCACCAACGTTTCTCTTGTCCTCACACCCCTCAACAAAACGGACTTGCCGAGCGTAAACATCGACACATCGCAGACATGACCCGTACCTTATTAGCCACTGCTCACCTTCCTCACTCTTATTGGGCTGACGCTGTCCTAACTGCCGTTCATATCATTGACATTCTACCCACTCCTATTCTTCATTGGTTCTCTCCTCACTACTATCTCTACAAATCCCAACCTACTTACTCTTATCTCAAGGTCTTTGGATGTTCTTGCTACCCTTATCTAGGTCCTTACGGCCCCCACAAACTCTCTCCACGATCTGTATCATGTGTTTTTCTTGGTTACAGTAACCATCACAAAGGATATAAATGTCTTAATAAAGCTTCTGGCCGTGTTTATATCTCTAGGCATGTTATTTTTGACGAGACTTCTTTTCCTTTTCTAACATTGCAGGTCACCAAAGATGCTTCTCCTATACAATTGGATCTCCAACATGACACCACGTCGCAGTCCACCACCAACACCCGTTTGAACATGCCCCAACCAACCACCACTGTTGAGCATGGAGACATATTACCAATGATTACTCCCATGAATCTGCCCATCTCAACCTCCACAAATTCTGTTCCCCCTACCAATCCAAACCACCTTGGCCCACCAGATCCACCCCCTTCTCTTGACCCGGACTCTATATTGGCACCTGGACCCACACAGTCTGACTTGCCTCTGTCGAACCCACAGCCTACACATCAAATGCGTACTCGATCGAAAGATGGTATTACCCAACCAAAGCAATATACTGACGGCACAATTAGGTACCCAATTCCTCATGCTCTTCTCTCTACTATTGATACATTGGAACCTACTTGTTATTCTCAAGCTAGCAAACACCCAGAGTGGCGCAAAGCCATGACAGAGGAGATAAATGCACTGCTGAAAAACAACACTTGGTCTCTGGTTCCATCATCCCCAACACAAAATCGAGTTGGCTGCAAATGGGTTTTTCGAATAAAGCGAAAATCTGATGGAAGCATTGAGCGTTACAAAGCTCGTTTAGTAGCTAAGGGTTTTCATCAACAACTTGGGCTTGATTATGGTGAGACATTCAGCCCTGTCATCAAACCCACAACCATACGAACAATTCTTGGTGTAGCGGTCTCACGCATGTGGCCACTCCGACAACTTGATGTCAAAAATGCATTCTTACATGGACTCTTACAATAAGAAGTGTATATGTCCCAACCACCCGGTTTCATCAATCCTACAAAGCCGCATCATGTATGTAAGTTACAGAAGGCAATTTATGGTTTGAAACAGGCACCTAGAGCATGGTTTCAACGCATAAGCTCTTTCTTAATCACTGCTCGTTTTCAACAAAGTAAAGCTGACCCCTCCTTGTTCATCCTACATCATGGTATGCACTGCATCTTTCTCCTTCTCTACGTTGATGATATTGTGATTACTGGCAGCAACTCACATCTTCTGCAGAAATTTATTGACACACTAGCCTGTGAGTTTGACATTAAGGACCTTGGACCCCTCCATTATTTCCTTGGTTTACAAGTCCATACCCAACCTGATTCCATGCATGTTAACCAACTGAAATATGCTCATGATCTTCTAGTTAAACACGGCAGCCTTCATTGCAAACCAGCCACCACACCCATGGCAGCCAAGGTTGTTAGACCCCGTTCCTTTTTTTTTCTTTATTAAATAGGTTTGTTTAAATTATTGGTAAGTTCATTATCTTTTGGCTAGTATTAATTGAAGTAATTAGGGTTTCAATTAGGGTTTTATTTGATTTCCTATTGGTTAGAATATTTGGGATTTTTAGAGCAATAATTAGTAATTGAAGAAATTGAGAGTTAGAATTTATAGCAATAATATTATTTGTATTATATTTTCAAAGAATAAGAATTATTAAATTAGGTCATGTTAGGATTAAATTAGAATTTGTTTAAATGGTTATAAGGCTTTAGGTTTATTAATTAAGTGGGCTAGGGTTTATATGGAAGATTAAATGAAAAAGGAAGGGAGCTTATGGGCTTTTAAGTGGGAGCCCACAAAAGTTAAGTTTGAAATGGAAAGAGGAAAATGAAAATTTGGTGAAAGTTAGAAGGAGAGAAATTTTGGGCTTGAAGACTTAGCTTAGGATTAAGTTAAAGAGTTAAGTTATGGAAAGAAGCTTAGGAAACTTCCTAAGACTTAAGTGACCAACGAAATTGCATGGAGGGAGAGGCCAAAGTGAGGTCGTTTTTGGCTTAGGGATTAAGTGAGAAAAGAAGCAAAACCTAGGTCATTTTAGCAAGGCATCCGAAACTTACCAAAGAGAAGAGAGTAGGAGAAGTTTTCGAAAATTCAAAGGAAGAAAGGAGAGGAGTAGATTCGGCCATCCAAGGAGAAGGGAAGAAGAAGGTGTTTCAAGCTTGAGCAAGGTAGATTCACGTGGTTTATGAAAGAAAAGAGGAAGGAAGGAGTTATTTCATCTTTTGAAGAAGAGGAAGTCGTGGTTTCAACCTAGGTAAGAAGATTTTGAATTTTTGGCTATCTATTTAGGGTTTCCTCTTTCTTATTTCAAATATATGGTTAGAAGTAAAAGAAGAAGGTAAGAAGAGGAAGAAGAAACAAAAATCAGATTAGGATTGGTTAGGGTTTCGAAATTATAGATTGGTTTGTTTGAGTTTTATCTTCTTTCATGTTTAAATGGATGATTGGATGAGGTTTTAGTGAAAGAATGAGCAAGGAAAGAGTTTTGTGTAGGTTTCTATAGAAAATAGAAGGGGATGTCGTGATGGTTAAGTGGATTTCGAAATTTTAAGGGTTTTGATGTTAGTTTGGTTAATAATGGTGGTTTGAAAGGTATTGGTGAAAGAAAAATGAAAGAAGCAAAATTAAGAAAGCTTTATTAAAATTCCAGCATGTGTTCATGGCTTAGGATTGAGAAATTTTGAACTTTTAGAGTAGTTTTGATGGGGGTTTTATGTTGATATAGCCTAGGAGAATTATAGGAAGGTTTAGGTGAGGTTATATTGGTTTAGATTTAAGTTTTTACAGTTGAAGAAAATTCCAGCATCTTACTCTTTTATTAATTAGCCTTATTATGCTTGATTTAAGGTCATTTGCAGCGTTTGGAAAGTGAAGAGGGTCAAAATAATCCATTGGGGCAAGTGAACCAAACTCCGAACCAACGAAGTCAAGGTGGGTAACTTTTTAATAATTAAGTAATAAGCTACTTAAATGACTCTTGAGTAGTTTCCTATGATTTTCAACTTTTGAATGAAATAGTGGTTGTGATAGTTCGAACATATTTTATGTGCCTTTTGATGTAGATATATGTGTCAAGGTTTGTAAAATTGTTTGTTACATGATCACGTACCGAATTGCAATGGCCAATTGTGGCAAATCCTTGTGAATGATTGTATGTATGGAAAAGTTGTGGAAACTTGATTGAAAGTGAACAAAATGTTAATATGAGATGTAGGAAGAATGCTAAATGTGAACATGTATGATTTCTTAGGTTTGTAGTGATCCCCTCTGTTAGCAAGTGCGCACTTGTCATAAACTTCACTTCTTTGCCCGCTAGTGGCATAGGAGATCCGAAATCGGAGTCCCCTCTGTTCACGGCTACACATGGTCGCCTGTCGAACATGTGTAGTACATCCTGTTAGGATCACTCAGACCATCTGTGATATGCTTTTGTGATGTTATCTGATATTTGGTGATTTTGTAAATGTCTTATTTGTTAGAAAATGAAATTGATGATTATTGACTTGAAATTATAATTGTCGATGCATGTTTTAGCTTATACTTGTTTATTAACTTTGTTACCCACGGAGTCGTCGAGCTCACCCCTTCCTTCCCTCCACAGGTTTAGGCGAGAATTGGGTCGTCGCGATCGGAATGAAGAATTACTCCGATGCTTTTGTTTTTAAAGTCTTACTTTTGAAACCAATGCTTTAACTAGCATTTTGGGCTTTATAACCGTTCTTTGGCTTTTGGATGTATTCGGGCTAAAATGCTCGTTAAAGCATTGTAATTGTCTATTTCATGTAAAGTTTAAAGGTTTTAAAGTTTCATTGTATATTTGTATATGTTTAAGAATGTATGGTTATGTATGATTATGAGATTTCATGTTTGAGATTGTAAAAGTAAAGATGGAATGGTATGTCTTAAAGAAATTAAATTGATGAATTGCTAGATACCTAGGCTTGCGTTGTTGCCAATTGGAGTTGGGGTGGTTTGATTTCTGAATATGTTTGTGAATTGGAAGATAGAAGTATTTTTATGCAGGTAGGAGTTAGGTTGGAAAATTGGGCTAGAGCGTTTTTAGGGGAGGTGCTGTCCATTTTTTTTTAAAAAAATGGGCAGCCACCTTGTATTGTGTATTAGACCATCTTAAAGTTAAAATTTGGAAAAGAAGTATTTCTTAAAGTTGATAGAGTTTGGCAAGATCTTTAGAACGGGATAAAAAGGGTTAAGTTTCGAAGTAGGATGAAAAAGTTATGGGCGTTTGAAATTTTCAGATTTCTATTCATTTGGTAAATGTTACTATTCATTTGGTAATTTGCATTATTCATATGGTAATTTGCTTAATACCAACCTTAAACAAGTTTCCATTTATTTTAATGATAAATATGACTTTTGTTCCTTCCTAATTGTTTTAAATAACCTTATATCTTTCTGGTATAGTTATGTAGGTCATACTCGATTTCTTTTGGTTAAAATGTCATACATTTTCAACTTTTGCAAAGGTATGAAAAGGTAAGCTTAGTAAACCTATAATAATCGTTTTCCTATTTTCTTTGTATCTTTGTCTTTTGACCTTCGATTCACATGAGATTTGAAACGTTAGTTAACTAGCTCAATTTTCAATCCTTTTTCGGTAAAATGAGAGTGTCGGGTTTTAGTTGGATTTTAGGGCCGATGAGTGTCGATTTTGCCCGAAAGGTCGTTTTGCGACCTACAAAGGTCCGATTGAGGCGTTTTCTGATTTCATTTGACCTAGAGGTCTAGGATTTCGTAGTAGCTTAGGTATAAGAGCAATGATGGGCCCTAAACAGATCAAAGCTATTGGAAGAGACTTAGGGTCGAGCTATCCAACTTTATTCGGATGAAGTGAAATTAAGTCCAGTTTGAGGATTCTTTCGTGGTGAGGAATCGCTTCCTCGTGGGGCGCACGTCCAGATGTCACGCAGGTCGTCGGACACGTGTCGCACCAGGGAGGGGTTCCAACAAAGGTAGTTCTTTCCAACGACAATGCCCCACGCTTAAAATCTCCTACAGAATTTCGTGAACTGGTTGGTTGCTTGCAATATCTTACATTGACGTGGCCAGATATTGCATATGCTGTCAACACAGTCTCTCAATTCATGAATGCACCATGCCACAATCATCTTAAGGCTGCACGCCGTATACTTCGCTACATCAAAGGAACACTAGACCATGGACTTATTTTCTGCCCGCAACAAGGCGCAATCCGTCTTAGTGCCTACTCTGATGTCGATTGGGCTGCTTGCCATGATACTCGACGCTCCACCAGTGGCTATCTTATATATCTTGGTTCCAACCTTATCTCCTGGAGTTCTAAAAAGCAGCCTACCATTGCTCGATCCAGTGCTGAATCTGAATACCGCTCCCTCTCACATTCATGTGCAGAAACCACTTGGTTGTGCTATCTTCTTTATGAACTTGGCGTGACCCTTCAATTCCCTGTCCATCTCTATTGTGATAACATATCTACTACATACATGGCGGCAAATCCAGTCTTTCATGCTCGCACGCGGCATATTGAGCTAGATTACCATTTCGTGAGGGAAAAGGTAGCCGTAGGCAGCCATCAGGTTCACTACATCCCCTCTATTGATCAACCAGCAGATGTGCTCACCAAACCGTTACACAAGCACCGTCATCGCCTCCTCTCCTCCAAACTCTTTCAATCAAGATTGCTCGGTTTGCGGGGGGGTGACAGAGATACCCGACACTGATGGAGCCAATCACATATATCATTCCATATTTAACTCCATTACTGCATTAGCCAAGCAATAGCCTCAAATCACTCTGAATTCATATCCATACTTATCATGTAATTATATGTAATAGCTGCATTTTAGGAGAGTATATCGTGTAACATAACTCTAGGAGATACACCATCTGTATATATAAAGATGCAAGTCACGATATGTATACATCAAGAATTACATTTATTCACAGTCTCTTGCATCACCACTTGTTATTGCTAATAAACTTGAATCAACATTATCATGAACAAGTTCGGAATTGTCACAAATAGATCCAGATGGGTTGTTATGCACTTCCTGACATGATTTATGCACTTCCGGCCATGATTTATGCTTTCTACCAATACATTGATCGGAGATTCACTCACGATTTAGGGTATCGTTCTGACTAAACTCGATGAACCATCATTATTTGTTACATCCAATTCTAGTCTTTCCGGGGGTTGCAAAAGAAGACTCTTACAGTTCCCATTAGTTCTCATGCACTTATTTCTCTTCGATGACAAGATGGGAACCTTTTTCCTCTTTCTTGTATTATCCTCTACACAATTTCCTGTTGCCACTTGGCTCAGAATATTACTTCCATCTAATTCCTCAAACGCAGAAACCATTGTTGATTCCTACGACTTCTTCAGTGAACCAAATACCGTTTCCTAGTTCTTTTGGCCGTACTCTTGTTTGGGGCTCTGTGGAATTTGACAAAGCAAGTTCAAAAGTAAGAAGAATCATAAGGCACAAACCCTAAGAATGTATATATTCCCAGAACGACAATGTTATTGTTAAAAAGGTTTAATTAATAAATAACAAATCAAAAAAGGACAAAAGATAAAGAGTAAAAAAAATGATCCATAACCTAATGCCTGTTTTAGGTTAAGCTATGGACCTCCATATACATAGACCACTCCTATTTCCAAATAAGAAAAGTTACAAATTTTCACATGAAATTAGATTGTGTTGAAGAAGCCTAATATCTCAAAAAAGATACTTGTTGAAGAAGAAGCTTAACAATAATTTCGATTGTTGTCAAACAAAGAGTTCAATTAGAAATATACCACAAGAGAGAATGGATTGTTGAGTAAAGAAACTCAATTGTAAAAATTTAATTAACGTGTTGAATGGCTTCAAAAGTGAGAGAGGAAAAGATTATCGGCCCGGAAGGAAGGGTAAAAATGTTTATTAATCCCACATTGGAAAGGGACAAAAGATAAAAGAGTGATTTATATACAAAATTATCCATAACCTATTGAAATAATGTTTTAAGATATGGACCTCCATACATAACAAGCACTCCTCTGCCTAAATAAGAAAAGTTGCGAAGTTCACACTTATAAGCGAAGATAGAATAAGCTTTGGAAACAACAAAGAAATGACCACAAAGTTTTGTTTCTTCTCGATTTTGAATCTCCTATGTACAAATGAATTGCTAGAAATCTATTATAGGCGATAAACAAGCGCAAAAATTATAAGTTAATATATCTTGATTTACATTTATGCTTCCTGTGTTTGATTCTCGAGTTACGATCTTTGGTCTATGGTAGTAATGAAAGAAAATCATCAAGACTGAGTCTTTGTCGCTCCAACTCTCGATCTACAAAGTTGCCAATAAAAGCGACCTTTTTGTTCTATAAGCTTCTTGCATTTTGGCACTTCATGTGGAGCTAACAAGCGCCATCTCCGGTGTATCTGATGCAACCAAACCTTGATCCATCAAAATTGCGATAAAAGACATATATACATCATGGAAGCATAGAAATCATAAAATTCCAAATTGTAATACCTCGACAACAACCTGCCGGTTCGGCACAGGAAATGTTTAGCGATCTCATTGAACCATATCCACATTCTTCAATTATTGCCTTCAATCTTAAATCCTCTTCTTGGACCATTCACCCGTATTCAAAGAAGGATCCAAAGCATTAAACCACTGTTGGCGTGAAGACGCTTACATAATCATCACATAAGAAAAGATGTATTGACAAAGTTATAGTTCTACACAAATACCTCTCTACATTGTACTTGTGTTGGCTGGCACAAATTGAGCAATTTTATTCCAATTCTTTGGACGAAAAATTTCACACCTACTTTCAAGCATTTGTCTTCACCTAAAGTCCACGTCCCTTTCCTTTGCCTATATGGGTTTAGATGTAACATCCCGTTACCGATGGGATGTGTACAGTTTATTGCATTCGTATTTGTTCTTGTCGGGCATTATAGCATCTTGTATAATTGGCATTTATCGTACATGCATATATGACATGTTTCCACTAGATTGGGATAATTTGAATTTGGAAATTGATTTGGGTTAATTAATCTGAGAAATTTAATTGGTATAAGAAATGAGAAATTGAAGATTGTAAAATGAAATTTGGATATGATTAGGATATGTGGGATAATTAGGTCAATTTAGGTTCGATGATTGAATTTGAGTTAGAATTGAAAGTTAGAGAGTGGAATTGTGAAATTGGAGTATAGGATAATGAGTTTTCTATTTTATGGATTTATAGGAAATTTTCTGGAATTTTTGGAGTATTAGGCGGAATAGGAAAATTGATCGATGACCGATTAATTAGATTTCGGTTCCATAATTGATTATCCAATGGTGCAGACAAGTTAGTAATTTGATTTGAGGAACTAGGACTTGGTCATTGAAATTGGGAGAAATTAGAATTTGAAATTGGATGAGGTTGTTTGGATCGGGTTTGTGGCAATTGACATTTGCCAAACAAGCCTTAATCCCTTTAATATATATATATCCTAAACCTTTGAATCTTCTCCCCACGAAGCTTTATTCTTCTCCTTCTTCGTGATTCCTCTTCTTGATTTCTTCTTGAGAGTTTGGTTGATTTCCTTCCACAAAATTGTTCTTTCCTTTCTCTTTGATCATTCCATTAAGCTTGGTGTAAGAAGAAGATGATTTTGGGCATTATTTTGGGAGTTGCCGTGGGTGTGGGAGAGAGGAGAGATTGGTGATTCTTGAAGATTTGGAGCTTTTAATCGTAAGCTACTTTGATCTTGTCTTGTATAACTTGATTTGTTGATTTATAAAGTTAGATTGATGTTTGAACATGAAAATTTGAGGATTTGAGCATTAGGATTTCGACGGTGATTAGGGTTAGAATCTAGGATTTTACTTATTTGATGAAATAGAGGTTAGGGATTGTTGTATGATGAGTATGGATTTATTTAGGAGTGATTTGTAAGGAGAAAACTTGGATTTGGAGCGATTATCGATCGAAAATCTGCAAAATTCAGGTTTTCGGGCGTGTCCGTCGTTACGCCAAGTGGCATGAAGAACACGCCATGACGTCTTGTGGAAGGTCTTGCCATGATGAGAAAAAAGGGCATGCGTCATGACGTCTGTGAGCGTCTGCTGCGACGAGGAGTCTTGGCAACCGCCATGACGCAATGACTAATTTGGATACTGGCATGGCGAGGAAGGTGTTCTTGAAAAATGAAATTAGGTTTTAATCATTTGGGGATTTAGGCAATTGAGGATCTAATTGGTTATGGATTAAATTCAATTTGGAGATTTTGAAATTGGAAATTAGAAATTGAGTTCGAATTTGAGTTTGAGATCTGGAATTGGTTTAGGTGAAATGTCATAATTTGTATAGTATGTACATGATTTGATTCATCTGCATAATTAAGCATCGAATTAGTACCAGTAATAATGTTATGTATATTTTGATTGTTATAGCGGCTCAAGTGGATCGCCGATCATCGGCGTGGCGAGACTTCCGCGATAGCTTCGGAAGTTACGAAGTGAGTAACCTAGTTGGTTCCTCAACCTTTATGTGTTTAATTTTATGTCATATGCCATGTGGAGCTAAGGATGGATTCTATGTGTTTGATTTGATTGATTTGGACCACGGTGTTGAAATATTGGAATGTGCTATAGAAGTGTTAATTGGGTGTAAATTGTCATAAATGATTTCAAATGATGAAAATTAGGCGGATGAGGTTTTCAAATGATGCATGTATTGTAAATGGGACATGTGCATACATGCATAAAAGTATGATCACATAAAGGCGATTGTGGACCGGGTAGCCACCGTATTGAGCTTTAAGCTCAACGCACGAGGCTTCATGCCCAATGATTTGTAGAGCTTTATGCTCAGCGTATTAGGCTTTTAAGCCCATCGCTTTCGAGCCAATGGCTCAACGATATGAGCTCGAGCACACGGTCACAACAACGAAAGAAAATGAAAGAGTCACATGCACACCGTGCATATATGATTGATTACATGTGAATTGTGTGAAAGGCCTATCGCCTTATAAATGTGAAATTGACCGCATGTGATTTCTGAATGTGATAGTATATGATATTGTGTGATTATGTGGCTATGCATGAGTTGAGTAAACCATCGATGATGGTTACTCATTGAGTTTCATAAACTCACCCAAATTGCAATTATTTTTCGGACGGAGATAGCTTGACCTCTAGCTCCGTCGGTGAGACTTATCTGCTTTGTGTGTGCGACAAGAGGAGCATGGCCCAGTGTCCGCCACCGGGGATCTTTTGGGTATTTTGTGGATGACTTAGCTAGGAGTTGTAGTAGTTCTTTTGGACTTGTGCGTATGTATATATTTATGGTGATGTTGTATCGACGGTTTTGTGAATGAATGGAATGAATCTTTTGGTTTTAAAAATTTAGTGGATTCGATATTATTGCTTATGTATATTGATGCCATGAGGATATAGAAATGATAGTTTAGTAGTGCACTCTAAATGCGTGGGTTGTGCCTAAGATTACGACTACTGGCGACCGGTGTATACTCTACAGTGAGGGGGCGCTACATTAGGTGGTATCAGAGCATGGTTTGGCATCTTTTGGGCATAGTATAATTTAGGCTTGAATTTCGTGAGCAAAGCAAGAAATTGATTGGAAATGTGATTTTATTGTAGGTCATCCATCTTTGGTGATCAAGTTGATCAACCAGCTGACCAAGGATCAGTCGGAGCGAGTAGAGTCTTACGTGCCTATGTTTGAGGAGCGACCTCGGTGGTTCCCATGAGGCGGAACGGAGGTATGATCGCTGCGTGTGGGGGCCGTCATTCTCTGGCGTCTGAAACCTCGCCGAGGCGGAGGGTTGGTTGGAAGGACCGAGCGGGTCTGGACGAGATGGATCATGCGACCGAGGAGCGCTTCAATTATGCTGTTTCTTTACTCCAGGGTCCGGCTTATCAGTGGTGGAAGACTGTCCCGGGTAGTTCCACCAGGCCGTGTGTATTGACTTGGGCTGATTTTCTGAGGGCTTTCCGAGATAATTTCATGCCTAAGGAGTATTTGGATATGAAGATGCAGGATTTCTTAGAGTTGAGACAGGGATCGATGACAGTGGCAGATTATGAGGTCAGATTTAATGAGTTGTCAGCGTATGCGTCTGTTCTGATTGCCTCCGAGGCAGATAGGTGCCGGAGATTTGAGGAGGGTGAATCGGATATCCGTACCGTGTTAGCCCGTCGGATATGGGTACCTTTGTAGAGATGAGATCATTCTTTGTCGAGATTGAAAGACTCTTGAGACAGAGCCGAGCCGAGACCGGTCGAGGATCCGGAGGTAAGAGATCGATGTGATCGGGGTAGTTCGGTAGAGCACGAGCGAGCCTTGAGTAGATTTAGATCACCGGGGATTTAGGCAGTTGGGTTCATTCGAGGGGCGATTTGGGCGATCTGGCGATGCGATGGTAGTGGCAGAGGATTTGGTCAGATGCTTCCTATTTGCATACATTGTGACAAGAGACATAGTGGTGAGTGCTGGAGAGTGACAGGAGCGTGTTTGGCATGTGGATCTATGGATCACATGATTAGGAGTTGTCCGATGACTTTGGGAGTTCAATCAGCCGCTAGTGGGAGAGCCGGTGGTAGTTCGACGGTGCAGCAGAGCCGTAGCGGTGGACCTGGATTTAGGGCCGAGGCGAGCCCGAGGTGAGGCGAGAGTCCTTTGTGGGGACCGAGGACGAGGCAGCAGCCGCAGATCCAGCCGAGTTTATGCCATGACGGCGGGAGGCTCGGGACTCCCGGATGTGGTGGTGGTATGATTCTAATCTTTGATTTGAGGTTTTGCATTGATAGATCCGGGTCCACGATTCATTTATTGCACCACATGTGGCATGTAGATTGCATGTGGATAGGGAGGTATTACTGATGGGTTGCGGTGAGTACACCTTTGGGTAGTACCACCGCTTAGGTGAATCTGCGGGGATGCCCGATTCGGTAGATTCAAGGTATTGAGTCTGATTTGATTGTGTTACCCTTCAGAGATTGATTTGATTTTGGGGATGGGTGGCTCATCGCCCATAGGGCCATTTGGATTGTTATACCAAGGAGGTAGTGTTGGAGTCTCTGGTCGACTAGGGTCAGTTTTGAGTGTTAGTCGGCGAAGCCAGCCTAGGATGATTCGTTTGTGAGTGCTTTGAGATTGATCGAGGTGGTTGTGAGGCTTATTTGGCGCGTGTGGTAGACTCTAGAGTGCAGCAGAGGTTGCATGATGTCCTGTGATCGTGGAGTTCCAGATGTGTTTCAGGAGTTCTGGGTTTGCCACGGATCGGGAGACGAGTTCGAGATAGACCTCATTCAGTGTACCGCTCCTATATCGATACCTCCGTATAGGATGGCACCGGTGGAATTGAGGGAGCTTAAGGTTCACCGGGAGTTATTGGATAAGGGTTCATCGGTCGAGTGTTTCACCGTGGGGAGCCCCTGTTGTTTAATGAAGAAGAAGGACGGGACTATGAGGCTTTGCATCGATTATAAGCGACTTAATCGGATTCTTGTCAAGAATAAGTACCCCCACCTAGGATCGATGACTTATTTGATCGATTCACGAGGAGCACGGTGTTTACCAAGTTGGATTTGAGATCCGGTTACTATCGATTGAGGATCGCGAGAGGTCGATGTGCCTAAGAGTGCTTTCGAGGCGGTATGGACATTCGAGTTCTTAGTGATGCCGTTCGGGTTGACTAATGCCGGCGACCTTCATGGCCTTGATGAATAGGGTCTTTCAGCCATACCGATCGGTTTGTGATCGTATTCATTGATGATATCTTGGTATATTCGAGGTCTAGACGGGGCATGCGAGCATCGAGGATAATCTTGCGGATCATGAGGACGACGGTATATGCCAAATTCACTAAGTGTGAATTTTGGCTCGATGAGGTGGTGTTCTAGGCCATATAGTGTCCGGTGAGGGTATCCGGTGGATCCTCACAAGATTGAGGCGATGAAGTTGGGAGATTAGAGGCGTGTCGAGTTGAGGAGTTTCCTCGGATTGGCGAGATATTACGGAGGTTTGTCGAGGTTTCTCGGTGATCTCCGCCTCGACAAGACTTCGAGGAAGGTGTAGTTTTCGGTTAGACGATGAGTGCGAGGAGTTTTGATGAGTTGATACATCGGTTGACGACGGTACGGTGTTAGCCACCGCCATCTGGATCGGGAGGATTTGAGGTATTTAGTGATGCTTGCAGCAGGTTTAGGTTGTGTCTTGATGCGGCATGGGAGAGTCATTGCTTATGCATCGAGACAGTTGAGAGCCCATGAGGTAATTATCCTGTGCATGACTTGAGTTGGCGGCGCTTGTATTTGCTCAAGATCTGGAGACATTATCGTATGGAGAGACTTTCCGATCTTCACGATCATAAGACTGAGGTATTTGTTGAGTCGTGGAGCTGAATCTGAGGCGAGGAGATGGTTGGGCTATGATTACGATTCTGACTATCGAGTACCACCTAGGGAAGGCCAATGTGGTGGTTGATGCATTGAGTAGGAGATCGCATGGTAGTCAAATTTTAGTTCGGTGTCGAGGTTGCCGTGCTTAGTTCGATTGAGAGCACTTAATGTGCGGATGGATTTAGAGTCGAGGGAGCTTTGATTGCAACTTTGAGGTGAGGCTCAGATTGCATGATCGGATTAGGAGAGTTCGAATCGGGATCCGGCATTGGTGAGGCCGATGGATAGAGTCGGTCGGGATGGCGATCGAGTTTGAGCTTAGAGATGATACTTTGTGGATGGGCGGAGATTGTGTGTGCGGATGTGGATGATCCGGGCGTGAGATTTTGGAGGAGGCTCATTTGGCTGCTTATGCCATGCATCTGGTGTCACCAAGATGTATCGCACTCTTAAGTTACATTTCTGGTGGCCAGGTATGAAGAGGCATGTAGCGGAGTTTGTTTCTCGGTGTTTGACGTGCCAGCAAGTTAAGGCTGAGCACCAGGCCCCAGTTGGGAGATTGCACTCGTTGCCCATTCCGGAGTGGAAATGGGAGCGCATCACGATGGACTTTATTATGGGGTTGCCCAGGACGCCGAGGCAGAGTGATGTTATCTGGGTCATAGTGGACCGATTGACCAAATCGGCTCACTTTTTGCCAGTGAGGGAGAACCATACCCTCGATCAGTTGGCCCAGAAGTATGTAGTAGAGATAGTTCGACTGCATGGGGTCCCGATTTGATAGTGTCGATAGGGATCCCAGATTTACTTGAGGTTACGGAGGAGCTGCGATCGACTATGGGGACGAGATTGAACTTGACCTGACGTTTCATCCTCGAACATGATGGGCGAGTGAGAGGACTATTCAGATTGTTGAGGATATGTTGAGAGCCCGTGTTGGAGTTCCGAGGTGCGTGGGATCGATGTTGTCTCTGGTGGAGTTGCATATAATAATCGATGCAGAGCGGATTGGGATGGCACCTTATGAGGCGCTTTATGGGCGACCATGTAGATCCCTCTTTCTTTGGGATGAAGAGGGTATGAGGATGATAGAGGGTCCCGAGCCGATCCAGACACGATTGATAAGGCATAGTTGATTGAGTCGCATCAAGCGGCTCGGGGCGAAAGTGTAAGAGTTATGTGGATCGGCATCGGAGAGAGATGGAGTATCTTTGTAGGAGATAGGGTGTTCCTTAGAGTGTCTCCGTGGAGAGGAGTTCTCGATTTGGCCGTAAGGGCAAGTTGAGTCCTCAGATATCGGTCCGTATGAGATTACCGAGAGGATTGGACCGTTAGCCTCTGAGTTGGCCTTCACGAGTGAGATGTCTCGGTTCATGACGTCTTTCATGTGAGCATGCTTGGAGATATCGTTCGACCCGACTCATGTGATTCCTCGGGAGATAGAGATTGCCGGTGACTTGAGTTATATTGAGGAGCCGGTGCGGATTATTGGATCATGGGTCAGCGGTTGAGGTCCGGGTTATTCCATTGGTGAAAGTCCTTTGGAAGAACCACTCATCCGAGGAGGCGACTTGGGAGACCGAGGAGCACGTGAGGAGGCGACCTCATCTGTTTGATCGGTCAGTAAGAAAATTTCGGACGAAATTTTTATTAGTAGGAGAATTGTAACATCCGCTACCGGCGGGATGTGTCAGCTTATTGCATTCAGTATTTGTTCTTGTGCGGGCATTATAGCATCTTGTATAATTGGCATTTATCGTATATGCATATATGACATGTTTCCACTAGATTGGGATAATTTGAATTTGGAAATTGATTTGGGTTAATTAATCATGAGAAATTTAATTGGTATAAGAAATGAGAAATTGGAGATTGTAAAATGAAATTTGGATATGATTAGGATATGTGGGATAATTAGGTCAATTTAGGTTCGATGATTGAATTTGAGTTAGAATTGAAAGTTAGAGAGTGGAATTGTGAAATTGGAGTATAGGATAATGAGTTTTCTATTTTATGGATTTATAGGAAATTTTCTGGAATTTTGGAGTATTAGGCGGACCGAAAATTGATCGATGATGATTAATTAGATTTCGGTTCCATAATTGATTATCCAATGGTACAGACGGGTTAGTAATTTGATTTGAGGAACTAGGACTTGGTCATTGAAATTCGGGAGAAATTAGAATTTGAAATTGATCGAGGTTGTTTGGATCGGGCTTGTGGCAATTGACATTTGCCAAACAAGCCTTAATCCCTTTTAATATATATATATATCCTAAACCTTTGAATCTTCTCCCCCACGAAGCTTTATTCTTCTCCTTCTTCGTGATTCCTCTTCTTGATTTCTTCTTGAGAGTTTGGTTGATTTCCTTCCACAAAATTGTTCTTTCCTTTCTCTTTGATCATTCCCTTAAGCTTGGTGTAAGAAGAAGATGATTTTGGGCATTATTTTGGGAGTTGCCGTGGGTGTGGGAGAGAGGAGATTGGTGATTCTTGAAGATTTGGAGCTTTTAATCGGTAAGCTACTTTGATCTTGTCTTGTATAACTTGATTTGTTGATTTATAAAGTTAGATTGATGTTTGAACATGAAAATTTGAGGATTTGAGCATTAGGATTTCGACGGTGATTAGGGTTAGAATCTAGGATTTTACTTATTTGATGAAATAGAGGTTAGGGATTGTTGTATGATGAGTATGGATTTATTTAGGAGTGATTTGTAAGGAGAAAACTTGGATTTGGAGCGATTATCGATTAAAATCTGCAAAATTCAGGTTTTCGGCGTGTCCGTCGTTACCTTGTGCATGATGAAGAACACGCCTTGACGTCTTGTGGAAGGTCTTGCCATGGCCGAGGAGAAAAGGGCATCGTCGTGACGTCTGTGAGCGTCGCCATGACGAGGAGCGCAAGGCCACCGCGGATCTGACTAATTGGATACTCATGCCATGGCGAGGAAGGTGTTCTTGAAAATGAAATTAGGGTTTTAATCATTTGGGGATTTAGGCAATTGAGGATCTAATTGGTTATGGATTAAATTCAATTTGGAGATTTTGAAATTGGAAATTAGAAATTGAGTTCGAATTTGAGTTTGAGATCGGGAATTGATTTAGGTCTGAAATGTCATAATTTGTATAGTATGTACATGATTTGATTCATCTGCATAATTAAGCATCTAATTAGTACCAGAATAATTTTATGTATATTTTGATTGTTATAGCGGCTCAAGTGGATCACGATCATTTGACGAAGCGAGACTTCCGGCGATGCTTCGGAAGTTCAAGTGAGTAACCTAGTTGGTTCCTCAACCTTTATGTGTTTAATTTTATGTCATATGCCATGTGGAGCTAAGGATGGATTCTATGTGTTTGATTTGATTGATTTGGACCACGGTGTTGAAATATTGGAATGTGCTATAGAAGTGTTAATTGGGTGTAAATTGTCATAAATGATTTCAAATGATGAAAATTAGGCGGATGAGGTTTTCAAATGATGCATGTATTGTAAATGGGACATGTGCATACATGCATAAAAGTATGATCACATAAAGGCGATTGTGACCGGGTAGCCACCGTATTCGAGCTTTAAGCTCAACGCATGTGGCTTCATGCCCGATGATTTGTGAGCTTTATGCTCAACGACAGGCTTTTAAGCCCATCGTTTTCGAGCCAATGGCTCAGCGTATATGAGCTCGTGCACACGGTCACAACAACGAAAGAAAATGAAAGAGTCACATGCACACCGCATATATGATTGATTACATGTGAATTGTGTGAAAGGCCTATCGCCTTATAAATGTGAAATTGATTGCATGTGATTTCTGAATGTGATAGTATATGATATTGTGTGATTATGTGGCTATGCATGAGTTGAGTAAACCATCGATGATGGTTACTCATTGAGTTTCATAAACTCACCCAAATTGCGAATTATTTTTCAGATGTAGATAGCTTGACCTCTAGCTCCGTCGGTGAGACTTATCTGCTTTGTGTGTCTTGAAGAGGAGCATGGCCCATGTGTCCGCCACCGGGATCTTTTGGGTATTTTGTGGATGACTTAGCTAGGAGTTGTAGTAGTTCTTTTGGACTTGTGCGGATGTATATATTTATGATCTATGTCAGACGATGGTTTTGTGAATGAATGGAATGAATCTTTTGGTTTTAAAAATTTAGTGGATTCGATATTATTGCTTATGTATATTGATGCCATGAGGATATAGAAGCGATAGTTTAGTAGTGCACTCTAAATCAGTAGGTTGTGCACCGAATTTACGACTACGGGCGACCGGTGTATACTCTACAAAGATGAGGGGCGCCACATTAAGATTTCCTCCACTGTGTATTTTGGAATATTGTGATATAACTAGTCTTTTGACCAAATATATTTGTCAATTTTGAAGGATCTCGTAACAAAAATGGTCATGAGGAACATATCTTAATTCAAATTAGCATCGAATTTACTCCAAAGATATTTCATAAATTGCGAGAAGGAAGGAAGTGAATCATATTGCCTTTTATATACTTAAAGAACAACTATAAAACACAACAACACCTGTTGCTGCGAGAACTATCCTCTTTCAAATACAAAAACAGATGCTCAAAATGAGCAATAAGAGATTCGAAACTCATGGCATAAATAGCCAAAGTTACTTGAGTTGAGCAACCCTTCTTTCCTTTTGAAGGAAAAACATCTCACTAGTTATGACAAGAAAGACATATGACACAAAAACAATCAATGTCATCAAAATCAAATACAAACTCTATACACAATAAGCCAAAAGCTTCACTAAACCTCCACATAAATTCACTTCTAACCATAAAGATCGACCTATTAGAACATTGTGCACCGGTTCTTCCTTCCAAACAGAAGCTACATCCCGCCAATTATAGCCATAAACTTTACTAAAGATTAAGTTGTGCATCCTCATCCTTGGTGCACTCCTTCTTTAGTATGCGAGCATTTAAACTCCGTTGGAAACGTAATAAGCATCCAAACGACGCCCTCTTTTCTCCAATGATGCTGCAATATCAAACCAATTCGATTTCTCTTTCTGGACAACTAACAAAAGATTTTTATCATCTCGAGCTTCCCATGGACTTGAATCAATTAATGGATCTTCAAAATTCAACCACCGCAGGATGAACATTACATCAATAAGAAGACAATAAGTGAGTAGTTAAAATATGGTAAATGTACTTGGTGGAAATCAATAATGAAGACATCAATGTAAAGAGCCTGCGGCAAATCAAACAAGAATTCAACTCTCGGGACTCCATTATATGAATATCGATTCCATTAATAAAAGAAGGGAGCTTAATGAGCCCATATTACTAAACCGAGAAGGCAAATCAAACAAGAAAGAATTCAACTCTCGTGACTCCATTATATAAAAATCAAATCCATTAATAAAAGAAAGGAGCTTAATGAACCATACTACTAAACTAAAAGGAAGGATCGTATCAACATCTAGGGATTGGCAACTTATAAATTCAATGATTTGGATAATCTTTAGAATAATCTAAATATACTTAATAACTCATATATACTATTTATAGTGTTAAGTATGTCTAGATAGATTTAGTACAAAATATTTTGAGGTATTTGTGCTTCTCAAAGATGTGACTTATATCAAGACTCTTTGGCGGGGATAGTAATAGGTAACGTCTGCTCACCAAAATGTTAGATACAATTCTTTACACTATGTGATTGGATCCAACTTAAAAGATTGGATAAAGCAGGGTATTTCTGGGTGGACTACCCTTCAAATAGCTAAACAAAACTTCATGAAATATTTTATTAAACTTGCAACAAAAGCAAAGATGATCAAGGCATTAAAAACAATTCAAAACGGAAGCCATCTAAAACTCTTTAAACACTTACAATGTATTTAACACATGATAATGTCGTATTATTGCGAAAAAAGTCACAAAGAAGCACGAGAAATGAGAGCCTAACACCGATGAAAACTATGTAGGATTGGTTGCAATGCAATAATTCAAAATAAATAGAATCAATTATCACCGCTCTTGAGGCTTGTTGATATGCAAAGAAATGTCTTCAAAACAAATGCGTGAATGAATCCTTACAACTAAGAATTTAAGAACATAAAATTAATCAATTAATTCCATGGAGTAGAAGACATTTTCAAAGGGCTTACCAACCCAACCCATAAAGGAAATATGTGAGACGATTATGCATGAAAATGTTATGATAAAATGGCATGGGGTTTTAAAAGAATTCCCGAATCTCCAAATCCTTTTTCTTGTTTTGGAATATGGTGAAAACATCAATTATCTGATTAAGGTCAAAACAACTTTTTCATGTGTACAAGATTCTTGAGATATTTTGCTAGCATTTACTATATTTTTATTACCGTGAAAGAAGATCGATCTCACACAAATGCTAACCTTGCTGCACATTCGCACTGTAGCGACTCGATTACATACAAGGAAGCCAATTGATCCCGCTAACCTTTGGAAGAAACTCTCTCATCAACTCCGGTGATTTCTAGATCTCGATTGAAGCAAAAAGGCTATCCAAATTACTGTGATCTCCAAAATAACCTTCAGAACTATTTCAAGTTAAAATGTGTTAGAACAGGAAATTTGAAAATTAAAAGCCAACTTATGCACAAACTATTTCAACAAGAAACAAATCTGATCATACCTGAATTGATCCACTGATAGGTGAAGCACCATTTCTTGGAATTGTTGTCTAATTCCCATCCCAAGGTTTTGCTTTACGTCTTTGCCCATTTTTTGATTACACTATAAGTGGAAAATTTTTCAATGCTTTTCTATAGTTAGCGATGAGAATTTTCTAGTGGCCCATCACGTATAGTAGAGACCCTTTTATCATTAATCTGAATGAGCGTAAAAAATGTTTGGTGAAGATGACTTCTTAATAGTCAAACAACCAATCAGCAATTTGAGCGGTAAATGGAAGCCCACGACAACATTTAGGTATGAAGCACGATGAAAGCTAATCCTTCCTAAGAGCAAGGCACTTGATGAAAACTAAAAGCATATGTTCTAAACCTAAAACCGATACACATGCAAAGACTGTGCCCAAGAAAACAATGACCACAATTTAAGAGAAACGACATTCGAGCTTGAAGTACCCTTCCAAAGGAGAGAGAAAATTTAATAGTACATATGAGAAACTAATGAACAGGAGTCGGTCAGATCTGGTAAGACTTTTCCAGCATTATTGCTTTATATCACAACTAAAATCCGCTTCTGACTACCTGGGAAGGGTTCATAAGATGCTAACGACTAATTCAAATTATGTAGTGCAAAGTGAAATTAGCCTATCATGACTAAACTATCACCCTCACACGAAAGAAAAAGTAAGATAAAAATTGAAGACAATCATGACAGAGAGAAGGAACTACTTGGAGACATGCAAGCATATTAATTAAGAAAGTTACCTCAGAGTGCTCAGAAGTTGGTGCCTTTCGCGCTGATATTAATTGGATGAGTGGATCCTTTCTCTGGGACAATGCCTTCCCAGTCATTTTTTTGCATGAAACCTGAAAATTTTTCAATATTTGAACACGCTCCCTCAGTTTCTTATTCTCCTCCATTCTTGCTTCAATTTCAGTCAATTTGCTTCGAAGCAACTTCTGACAGGATCTATTCTTCCTAATTGTAGCAACAAACAACTGAGCTGATTTTGGAAAGCTAGAATGGCGTAACACCAGCTCAGAACCATTTGATTGAAGCTGGGACAAGCGTCTGAAAGGCACTAATTCCATGCTACAATTCAATGCGTTTGTGGTGTCACCGGCTTCATCGGAAGGTGGCAAATTATACTCTGTCATTCCATCCACCGTGAAGTTGTTTGATTTTTCTGTTTCTGAGACAACTTCGGATATATGAAACGGGTCCACTTTTCTCTTGGAATCCCCTGTGACATTATCTGAGCATATTACATAAACATGAGCATACTTGTTAGGGGAACAAAACCAAAAGTGAACATATTAACAACTTCCACTATTTGAAACTCACAATCGGTGTCACTATCTTTGGACATGTTTGAGATATATATATAGCTTCGTTGATAAATGAACAATATTTAATTTGTCTCTCAAAAAGTTAAGCGACTCATAAGTTTCAAAAGTTACTAAGTCATAGCTTGGCCGTAAAATCCGTACATGCAACAAGCCTCCTCCTAACCAACGCGAATATTTCGTTATGCATTATTAGTTTTATATCAAATGGCATGCGACCTACAATCTGATAAAATACAAATTGAAGCATTTCCCATAAACATGGAAAAAGAGTTTACCAAAGGTCATCATAAGCAAGAAACGGCGCCATTGCGGCAAGAGTTGCAAAATCATCGCCGCCGTCGTCGTTATCGAATCGGTGGTAGAGTCATCAGAGGCTTCAGAGAGAGAGGTTCAGAAAAAGCAGCCGATATTGAGAAGCGATTCTGTATGCTCCGAAGCACTTCAAGATCATCCTCACTGTCCTCTTTATCGGATTCACCGGAAGCTTCGCCTGTGGCGGGCAAGGAGGGAGACGGGCGTTGAATGGAGTTGTTGAGATCGTAGGATTTGCGGGTGAGCATGCAGTTGCCTCGGGGCCTCCATGTCCTCGCCGAGGACATCGTCGTTATCCTCTCCCGAGGAGAAGTCTCCATCGTCGGGGTCATTAAAAGACATGTTGATTAGAGAAGTTTAGGGCATTGGGCTTCTTAGGGTTTAGAGCTTAAAAAGTACACGCGCAGATAAAGGCTTAGGGGAGTAATACAGAGAAGAGGAGGCCACGAATTTGGTTCGTGTAATACGCACGCTGGCGCCAGGAAACAATGCTGCTCTATTCTATTTATGGCCTGTTTGGTACAAGCTACAATTAATCCTAATGATAATAGAATATTATTCTCTGCACACACCAAATTAACACGTTTTACACATAAAAGTTGAAATAGAAAAGGGAAAGATCCATGGCATTTTTGGATTGAAATAGAAAAGGGAACTGAGTTCCATGGCATTTTTTGGCAAGTCATCTTGTTTCTTCGATCGCTTGCCTTTCCACAAAGCGTAACACTACTTTGAGATTGACATAGATATGCATAGATTTAGTTACATCTCAAGGAAAGGCTTTGAAGCATTCTGGACGGACTTAAGATATGTGTATTGATGTTTGCCTCACAATTCGAGTTAGTCAATCGCTAGCTTGTTTTCTCGCATTTTGTAAAAATATAATCTGTCATGCATAAAATTTTCTTCCAAATCTGAATTTCTTGTTTTATGGTAAGGCTTGAACTATTCGTAACTATGTCTTAAAACAGGGAACAAAGCGTAAGAGTTACGGAGCATCTCTTATGTTGCATAAGGTTAAATGGAATTGACCACTTGAATTACCATCTACCGGGATGAACCAGATTCTTGCGACTTCATTAGTGCTTGAAGATGTAAGGATTGTGATCAATAAAGGGTAATTATAGAAAAGAAAATAGTTGCTGTCCGAAATGACAAAACATAAAATTCACGTAATACTTTGCTCGCAAATACCAACAGATGAAATTGACACGCCTCGTGTACCTTTCTAATCTCACCGCCATTTCGATCCTAAATCTTAACGATCATTTCCATAAGGTAGTATGTAGGTGGTGTAGGTTTATACAAAGACTTCACGCTTGGGCCAAAACTCACCCTTCGCGAGGATTAAGGGACTTTCCACATAAATAATAATCTCGGTTTGTCACTTACGACCTCACTAAAATATTAAAAAAGATAGACATCAAGTGAACATATAATAGAACATATAAATTGAAATGAAGCATGAATGTTCAGCGTGAATAAAGGACCGCTCAAAGATGAATCATCGTTCACGCTGAATCGTTCAAATGCCTTCGCTCACGTGAACAAGAAACACGCCGACCATTTTAGCGCCAAGACGCCGAACTTCATATTCTCGCCACCGTCCATATTCTCATACCAGATCTGAACTTTAATCGAAGAAATCTCAAAGGTCGTGAGATGGACTTTTACGGTGATGAAATAGGTAGAGAGTGAATGTGAGTGGGACACAAAAATGGGTAAAGAGGCATTCCGATGATGTATCAACTTCAAAGAAGGAGAAGAACACACAATGTAATTCATCGAAACCCATTGAAAATATCCAGATGAAATACCCATACGAAAAAGAAAACCCAAACAAATTACCCAGATGCAATTCATCGAACATACCCAGATAAAATACCCACATGAACAACATATCCCTCACTCAATCGAAACCTATCACCCAATCAAAACAATACAAATAACTTACATACAATCTGGTGGTAGAATGCCGGAACGTCAAGAAGAGGAAGAACTTTTGTGGAGAAGAGGAAGAACTTTTGGAGCTTGGAGCTGGAGGCAACGAGGCTGGAGCTTAAGACGACCTGGCAGGAGCTAAAGACGACGACAGACTTGGAGGCTTGGAGCGTGAGCTGGCAATGGAGAACAAATCTTGACGAACTGGCAACAGTCGGAGCGGTGACTTGGCGTGGCAGACACCATAATGGCGATGGATTTATGCTGTAACCTGTGCTTGTGAGAGAGAACCGAGGTTGAGCGCTGGGAGAGAGTAAAAAAGAAGGGAAAGGAGGGGCATCTGCTAGTATTTTTTGTTCAACTTGGTCCTATAAGTTTCAAATTTTATAATTCGGTCCAATACTAGACCGATATTTTAAATACTCTGATATGCTACTATAGATTATCCTACCATTTCCCAGCCATTACAAAGACAAAGAATCTATACACTAGCTCCTACACCTATCATCAAATTTGAGTATTCATAACCCATGGCATAAAACAAGAGTGAAATAATTAACTACTTGTTTCTTAATCCAGGAACAATACAAAAACTCCTTCACAAAGAAACATTAAAGACAATTTTCACATTTTTTACCAAAAACAAACAATGAACAACACATAAATAATTGAGTTTTATAATGAGAAATAGAGATCCCTATTTACAATTATCCCTTTTTTCAAGAAAGGCGTATAAAGTTGTTTCTTTTTAGAGAGGATTTTACAGCCTAACATATTCTCGCTTAAGCGTTGCGACTTTTCAAAACAAAAACAAAAAAATTGCTTAAGCAATAACTATGCCAACAATCTACGCAAGGTTACAAGTTCACATCTTGCAGCCAAGTTTTATATCCACTTCCTCTCGATTGTAACACTAATCACACACCAAGGTCTCGACTTCCTCGCGGTGACGAAAGTAATAGAATCATCCCCGAGTTCATCATCCGCTTCGTAAACACGCTCAATCAATGTCATACATAGGTTTGTTTAATCTTCGCTGGCAAAACGAGAATGTATGCCTTTGTCAACTCATAGATACCTTCTGTCAGATGTGTCAATGAGTCAAATTACCAAATCCCTTTAAGAGATGTTAAATAGGCATATTTGCTTCATTCACCCGATCATGTCCCCAGCTCAATTTGCCACCGATGATACTTTTATGAGCAATATGATTAACTTGACTCTGCCTTACAAAATCAAAATGTGTACTGTCGATGTAAGAATCAATGTCATATACGGAGGAGTGATTCTAATACTGATAATATAACAAAATTTACTCATTCACCATTTAAGATCAACTTGCCCATCAACGCTAACTTCTAATCTTTGTTACTCGAGGTAGGTATATCCATACATTGTTAGATCTCGGTGGTGAAACTCATCACTTCATTCCATCATTATAAGTATGCTTCAACATTAGATCGCAAATCCCATTTAGATGCTATATGGAGAGCAAGTCTAATCAATATTTAATAACGCTATCACTTCTTTTCACTTTACATCGAAACCGGGTCGCAGAATCATCTTACTCTGCTTTCAGCGTAATTTTTGCTCTGGATTGCAAACCGAAACAAATGCAATAAATTAACTGCCTTTACCGAAGGTTCTAGTTGTCATAATTCTTGAGAAACTTGATTTGCTTACTTGATGCACTACCACGTGGAGTCGATTTCTATTACGATGGTATATGTCTTCTTTCCCTCCGAATACTTCTTGTCCTCCTTGCTTTGCCTTTTCAAAGCAATTCCATCGAGAGAATTCTCGATCATTTCAAAGATTTATCCTTTCCAAAACATCTCCTTTATTATCGCATCTTAGATGTCTTCTTTTGCTAGACGATTGGGATGACAAAGAATGTCTCTTGCATCACCACTTGTTATCGCAAATAAACTTGAATCAACATTATCATGAACAAGTTCTAATTGTCACAAATAGTTCCGATGGGTTGTTATGCACTTCTGATATGATTTATGCACTTCCCGACATGATTTATGCTTTCTACCAATACATTGATCGGAAGATTCACTCATAGTTTTAGGGTATCGCTCTGAATAAACTCAATGAACCATCATTATTTGTTACATCCAATTCCGCCTTTAGGGGTTGTAAAGAAGACTCTTACAGCTCCCATTAGTTCTCATGCACTTATTTCTCTTCGATGACAAGATGGGAACCTTTTCCTCTTTCTTGATTATCCTCTACACAATTTCTGTTGCCACCGGCTTAGAATATTACTCCCATCTAATTTCTCAAACGCGGAACCATTGTTGATTCCTACTTCTTCAAGTGAACCAAATACCCGCTTCCTAGTTCTTTTGGCGTACTCTTGTTTGGGGCTCGTGGAATTTGACAAAGCAAGTTCAAAAGTAAGAAGAATCATAAGGCACAAACCCTAAGAATGTATATATTCCCAGAACGACAATGTTATTGTTAAAAAGGTTTAATTAATAAACAACAAATCATAAAAGGACAAAAGATAAAGAGTAAAAAAAAATGATCCATAACCTAATGTCTGTTTTGGGTTAAGCTATGGACCTCCATATACATAGACCACTCCTCTTTCCAAATAAGAAAAGTTACAAATTTTCACATGAAATTAGATTGTGTTGAAGAAGCCTAATATCTCAAAAAAGATACTTGTTGAAGAAGAAGCTTAACAATAATTTCGATTGTTGTCAAACAAAGAGTTCAATTAGAAATATACCACAAGAGAGAATGGATTGTTGAGTAAAGAAACTCAATTGTAAAAATTTAATTAACGTGTTGAATGGATTCAAAAAGTGAGAGAGGAAAAGATTATCCGCCCGGAAGGAAGGGTAAAAAATGTTTATTAATCCCACATTGGAAAGGGACAAAAGATAAAAGAGTGATTTATATACAAAAATTATCCATAACCTATTGAAATAATGTTTTAAGATATGGACCTCCATACATAACAAGCACTCCTCTGCCTAAATAAGAAAAGTTGCAGAAGTTCACACTTATAAACGAAGATAGAATAAGCTTTGGAAACAACAAAGAAATGACCACAAAGTTTTTGTTTCTTCTCCAGATTTTGAATCTCCTATGTACAAATGAATTGCTAGAAATCTATTATAGAGCGATAAACAATCGCAAAATTATAAGTCAATATACCTTGATTTACATTTATGCTTCCTGTGTTTGATTCTCGTGTTTACGATGTTTGTCCTATGGCCGGTAATGGAAGAAAATCATCAAGACTTGAAAGTTGGCGCTCCAACTCTCGATCTACAAAGTTGCCAATAAAAGCAGCCTTTTTTGTTCTATAAGCTTCTTGCATTTTTGGCACTTCATGTGGAGCTAACAAGCGCCATCTCCTGGTGTATACAGATGCAACCGAACCTTGATCCATCAAAAATTGCGATAAAAAGACATATATACATCATGGAAGCATAGAAATCATAAAATTCCAAATTGTAATACCTACAACAACAATTGTCGGTTTGGCTTGGGAAATGTTTAGCGATCTCAGCCCAACCATATCCACATTCTTCAATTATTGCCTTCAATCTTAAATCCTCTTCTTCGGACCATTCACCCGTATTCAAAGAAGGATCCAAAGCATTAAACCACCTGTTGACGTGAAGTCGCTTACATAATCATCACATAAGAAAAGATGTATTGACAAGGTTATAGTTCTACACAAATACCTCTATCTACATTGTACTTGTGTTCGCCTAGCACAAATTGAGCAATTTTATTCCAATTCTTTGACCAAAAATTTCACTACTTTCGGGCATTTGTCTTCATCTAAAGTCCACGCCCTTTCCTTTGCCTATATGGGTTTAGAGATTTCCTCCACTGTGTATTTTGGAATATTGTGATATAACTAGTCTTTTGACCAAATATATTTGTCAATTTTGAAGGATCTCATAACAAAATGGTCATGAGGAACACATCTTAATTCAAATTAGCATCGAAATTTACTCCAAAGATATTTTAGAAATTGCGTAGGAAGGAAGTGAATCATATTGCCTTTATATACTTAAAGAACAACTATAAAACACAACAACACCCCTCGTTGCTCGAGAACTATCCTCTTCAAATACAAAGCAGATGCTCAAATGAGCAATAAGAGATTCGTAAACTCATGGCATAAATAGCCAAAGTTACTTGAGTTGAGCAACCCTTCTTTCCTTTTGAAGGAAAAACATCTCACTAGTTATGACAAGAAAGACATATGACACAAAAAACAATCAATGTCATCAAAATCTGAAGTACAAATTCTTTACACAATAAGCCAAAAAGCTTCACTAAACCTTCACATAAATTCGCTTCTGACCATAAAGAATGACCTATTAGAACATTGTGCACCGGTTCTTTCTTCCAAACAGGAAGCTACATCCTGCCAATTATAGCCATAAACTTTTACGGCAACATTAAGTTGTGCATCCTCATCCTTGGTGCACTCATTCTTTAGTATGCGAGGCAATATCAAACCAATTACTGATTCCTCTTTCCTGGACAACTAACAAAAGATTTTTATCATCTCGAGCTTCCCATGGACTTGAATCAATTAATGGATCTTCAAAATTCAACCACCTGCAGGATGAACATTACATCAATAAGAAGACAATAAGTGAGTAGTTAAAATATGGTAAATGTACTGGTGGGAAATCAATAATGAAGACATCAATGTAAAGAGCCTGCGGCAAATCAAACAAGAATTCAACTCTCGGGACTCCATTATATGAATATCGATTCCATTAATAAAAGAAGGGAGCTTAATGAGCCCATATTACTAAACCGAGAAGGCAAATCAAACAAGAAAGAATTCAACTCTCGGACTCCATTATATAAAAATCAAATCCATTAATAAAAGAAAGGAGCTTAATGAACCATACTACTAAACTAAAAGGAAGGATCGATCAACATCTAGGGATTGGCAACTTATAAATTCAGTGATTTGGATAATCTTTAGAATAATCTAAATATACTTAATAACTCATATATACTATTTATAGTGTTAAGTATGTCTAGATAGATTTAGTACAAAATATTTTGAGGTATTTGTGCTTCTCAAAGATGTGACTTATATCAAGAATCTTTGGCGTGGATAGTAATAGGTAACTTCATTCACCAAAATGTTAGATACAATTCTTTACACTATGTGATTGGATCCAACTTAAAAGATTGGATAAAACAGGGTATTTCGGTGGACTACGCTCAAATAGCTAAACAAAACTTCATGAAATATTTTATTAAACTTGCAACAAAAGCAAAGATGATCAAGGCATTAAAAACAATTCAAAACGAAGCCATCTAAAACTCTTTTAAACCCTTACAATGTATTTAACAAAGATGATAATGTCGTATTATTGCGAAAAAAGTCACAAGGAAGCACGAGAAATAGAGCCTAACACCGATGAAAACTATGCAGGATTGGTTGCAATGCAATAATTCAAAATAAATAGAATCAATTATCACCGCTTCTTCGAGGCTTGTTGATATGCAAAGAAATGTCTTCAAAACAAATGAGGTGAATGAATCCTTACATAAGAATTTAAGAACATAAAATTAATCAATTAATTCCATGGAGTAGAAGACATTTTCAAAGGGCTTACCAACCCAACCCATAAAGGAAATATGTGAGATGATTATGCATGAAAATGTTATGATAAAATGGCATGGGGTTTTAAAAGAATTCCCGAATCTCCAAATCCTTTTTCTTGTTTTGGAATATGGTGAAAACATCAATTATCTGATTAAGGTCAAAACAACTTTTCATGTGTACAAGATTCTTGAGATATTTTGCTAGCATTTACTATATTTTTATTATCGTGAAAGAAGATCGATCTCACACAAATGCTAACCTTGCTGCACATTTTGCACCGTAATCCACCGCTACATACAAGGAAGCCAATTGATCCCGCTAACCTTTGGAAGAAACTCTCTCATCAACTCCGGGTGATTTCTAGATCTCGATTGAAGCGAAGGCTATCCAAATTATCGTGATCTCCAAAATAACCTTCGTAACCACTTCAAGTTAAAATGTGTTAGACAGAAATTTGAAAATTAAAATGGAACTTGCGGTCTTGAAAAGAAGAAATACAACAGTATAACTCCGGAGCCTCAAAGGCTTAAAAGAGAACAAACACAACAAATTAAAATTTGCAAACCGCATGTCAAAGGCATCAATTTCTATCGCTTAAGCTTCTTAACATGTATGTGACATTTCATTTCATAGATAAACACTTCAATCAATTTCGTATTCTATCGGTCTTAATGTCTAATCGCACCATTACTACAAGCTTTCTTAGAGGCACACATCTGCAGCTTGAGATTTGCGCTTAGCCTATAATAAGTAATAACCCTCAACGCTAAGTACCATCAATTCCAAAGAACGAAGATCACATACCGATATCCATGAGTTAGATTTGACAAATGAAAGATTTTGTTCGAATACTACGCTTATCTCATTGTCGAGATCGATATCGAGATCACAAATTGCATAAAAATGTTCTCTAGTTTCTTGATTCATAGAAACTTCATCTTTTCCGAGAAAAAAGAAACAATAACTCTTCCAACCCATGACAAAATCTACATGCAAGAATTCACAAAGTTGAACAAATTTTACACTCGTACTCACAAATGCATATGTATACATTATGAAAATTAAGCTATAAAATTTAAATAAGATCATTGTATCATACAATCATTTAATTAATTGGTAATCAACTATTTGTAGCCTTATTATTTTGTTAGATATGCAATGTCCTTCAAATAAAGCCACCGATTATTAAAGAAAATGCTCAAAAGCTAAAAGCCAACTTATGCACAAACTATTTCAACAAGAAACAACTGATCATACCGAATTGATCCACCAATAGTGAAGCACCATTTCTTGGAATTGTTGTCTAATTCCCATCCCAAGGTTTTGCTTTCTGTCTTTGCCCATTTTTTCTTGCACTATAAGTGGAAAATTTTTCAATGCTTTTCTATAGTTAGCGGATGAGAATTTTCTAGTGGCCCATCACGTATAGTAGAGACCCTTTATCATTAATCAGAATGATGTAAAAATGCTTGGTGAAGATGACTTCTTAATAGTCAAACAACCAATCAGCAATTTGAGCAAGTAAATGGAAGCCCGCTGACAACATTTAGGTATGAAGCACGATGAAAGCTAATCCTTCCTAAGAGCAAGGCACTTGATGAAAACTAAAAGCATATGTTCTAAACCTAAAAACTGATACACATGCAAGCACTGTGCCCAAGAAAACAATGACCACAATTTAAGAGAAACGACATTCGAGCTTGAAGTACCCCTTCCAGTGAGAGATAAAATTTAATAGTACATATGAGAAACTAATGAACGAGAGTCATCAGATGGTAAGACTTTTCCAGCATTATTGCTTTATATCACAACTAAAATCCCGCTCTAACTACCGAGGAAGGGTTCATAAGATGCGAACGACTAATTCAAATTATGTAGTGCAAAGTGAAATTAGCCTATCATGACTAAACTATCACCCTCACACGAAAGAAAAAGTAAGATAAAAATTGAAGACAATCATGACAGAGAGAAGGAACTACTTGGAGACATGCAAGCATATTAATTAAGAAAGTTACCTCAGAGTGCTCAGAAGTTGGTGCCTTTCGCGCTGATATTAATTGGATGAGTGGATCCTTTCTCTGGGACAATGCCTTCCCAGTCATTTTTTTGCATGAAACCTGAAAATTTTTCAATATTTGAACATGCTCCCTCAGTTTCTTATTCTCCTCCATTTTAGCTTCAATTTCAGTCAATTTGCTTCGAAGCAACTTCTGACAGGATCTATTCTTCCTAATTGTAGCAACAAACAACTGAGCTGATTTTGGAAAGCTAGAATGGCGTAACACCAACTCAGAACCATTTGATTGAAGCTGGGACAAGCGTATGAAAGGCACTAATTCCATGCTACAATTCAATGCGTTTGTGGTGTCACCGGCTTCATCGGAAGGTGGCAAATTATACTCTGTCATTCCATCCACCGTGAAGTTGTTTGATTTTTCTGTTTCTGAGACAACTTCGGATATATGAAACGAGTCCACTTTTCTCTTGGAATCCCCTGTGACATTATCTGAGAAAATTACATAAACATGAGCATACTTGTTAGGGGAACAAAACCAAAAGTGAACATATTAACAACTTCCACTATTTGAAACTCACAATCGGTGTCACTATCTTCGACATGTTTGAGATATATATATACTTCGCTGATAAATGAACAATATTTAATTTGTCTCTCAAAAGTTAAGCGACTCATAAGTTTCAAAAGTTACTAAGTTATAGCTTGGCCGTAAAATCCGTACATGCAACAAGCCTCCTCCTAACCAACGCGAATATTTCGTTATGCATTATTAGTTTTATATCAAATGGCATGCGACCTACAATCTGATAAAATACAAATTGGAGCATTTCCCATAAACATGGAAAAAAGAGTTTACCAGTGTCATCATAAGCAGCAAAACGGCGCCGAATTGCGGCAAGAGTTGCAAAATCATCGTCGTCGTCGTTATCAGAATCTGGTGGTAGAGTCATCAGAGGCTTCAGAGAGAGAGGTTCAGAAAAAGCAGCCGATATCGAGAAGCGATTCTGTATGCTCCGAAGCACTTCAAGATCATCCTCACTGTCCTCTTTATCGGATTCACCGGAAGCTTCGCCTGTGGCGGGCAAGGAGGGAGACGGGCGTTGAATGGAGTTGTTGAGATCGTAGGGATTTGCGTCGGTGAGCATGCAGGCCTGCCTCAGGGCCTCCATGTCCTCGTCGAGGACATCGTCGTTATCCTCTCCGGAGGAGAAGTCTCCATCGTCGGGGTCATTAAAAGACATGTTGATTAGAGAAGTTTAGGGCATTGGGCTTCTTAGGGTTTAGAGCTTAAAAAGTACACGCGCAGATAAAGGCTTAGGGGAGTAATACAGAGAAGAGGAGGCCGCGAATTTGGTTCGTGCAATACGCACGCTGGCGCCGGGAAACAATGCTGCTCTATTCTATTTATGGCCTGTTTGGTACAAGCTACAATTAATCCTAATGATAATAGAATATTATTCTCTGCACACACCAAATTAACACGTTTTACATAAAAGTTGAAATAGAAAAGGGAAAGATCCATGGCATTTTTGGATTGAAATAGAAAAGGGAACTGAGTTCCATGGCATTTTTTGGCAAGTCATACTGTTTTACTGACTGCTGCCTTTCCACAGGCAGAACACTACTTTAAGATTGACATAGACATGCATAGATTTAGTTACATCTCAAGGAAAGGCTTTGAAGCATTCCCGACGGACTTAAGATATGTGTATTGATGTTTGCCTCACAATTCAAAGTTAGTCAATCGCCTTAGCTTGTTTTCTCATTTTGTAAAATATAATCTGTCATGCATAAAATTTTTCATCCAAATCTGAATTTCTTGTTTTATGGTAAGGCTTGAACTATTCAGAATTATGTCTTAAAACAGGGAACAAAGCGTAAGAGTTACGGAGCATCTCTTATGTTGCATAAGGTTAAATGGAATTGACCACTTGAATTACCATCTACCGGGATGAACCAGATTCTTGCGACTTCATTAGTGCTTGAAGATGTAAGGATTGTGATCAATAAAGGGTAATTATAGAAAAGAAAATAGTTGCTGTCCAAATGACAAAACATAAAATTCACGTAATACTTTGCTCGCAAATACCAACAGATGAAATTGACACGCCTCGTGTACCTTTCTAATCTCACCGCCATTTACGATCCTAAATCTTAACGATCATTTCCAATAAGGTAGTATGTAGTGGTGTAGGTTTGTACAGCACTTCACAGTTGGAACCGAAACTCAGCCCTTGCAGGGATTAAGGGTGTTGGGCCCCGAAAATTTTATTTTATTATATTTTATTTGAATTAATTAATTATTTATTTATGGATTTATTCGTTAATTATTTTATTTTGTCTTAATTGATTTAATTATGTGTTTATGTAAATATTTTTATGTTGGGCTTGGAAATTAGAAGTTAGAAATTAAATGAAAGCTTGGGCTTAATATTGGAAAGTATGGGCTTAGGTAAATGGATTAAGTAGAAGGAGGATTAATAATAAGTGGGTTTGGTGGAAGTAGGCCTTGGGAGGTGGAGGCCCAAAGCCTTTATGTAGGGAAAGCCAAAACTATGTAGTTTTGGTGTAGGATGAATTAAAGGAATTAAAGAAGAGTTAAAGGAAGAGGAGGAGAAGAGAGAGTGTCGTAGAATCCAAAGGAGAGGAGAAGAGAAGGAAAACGTGAGCTAGCCAAGGAGAAAGGAAGAGAGAAAATCGTGGGAGGCTTGTGGAGAAGAATAAAGAAGGAGAAAAAGAAGAGAAATCAAGAGCTTAAGGTAAGTATCTATCTTCCTTTGAGTTAGATTCAAGAAATGGGATGGAATGAAGGTTAGGGTTTGTGTAGGAATGAAGAAAGAAAGAAGAGATGAGTGGTTTTGTGATTCCGAAGCTAGGGTTGGTTGTTTTAGCTTAAATGGGCTATGGGTAGGTTAGGTTTAAGACTTCGTTATCGATTTATCGATTCTTGAATGTTTCGACTTTTCCAATGAGTTTCGAAATGTGTTTTATTAAAGGGAACCAAGGAAACCTCACTCAAGAGAGAGAGGAAGAGCAATCGTGAATCCAGATTTCCAACGATAGGTGGGTAACATCTTTATAGTTTTTGTGTAATGGGCAAAGCCCTATGTGTGCTATCTTGTTATACTATGTGCATATCGAAAATGAAATTTTGTGTTTTGAGAGGAAAGAATGGAACTTTGATGCTTTGAAAGAGTGCGATAAGCGTAAAATGTGAATCTTGTGTTTTGATATGTGAGCATATTGATTGTGTTTGGGCGAGAGAGAACCCCTTTGTGAAGTCACGTGCAAGTTGACCCCTTTTTGCCTTCTCCCGGCAGCCCGCTTGTGGCCCACGAGATCCGAAAACTAGACTCGTCGTGTTTACGGTAAACTCCGGTTTCCGTCGTGTTTATGAAACTCTCGAGCCAAATGTGTGCATTTCATCATTTATTTGTGTTTATGATGCATAATATGTGTTTCAATTGCAAGAGGATTCCATATTATGCTTTATGTGATGAGTTGAGTAAATTGTGATTTATGTGACAAAGTTGAGTATTTCAGCATATTATGTAATTGCTAATGCTTTGGATTATTAATTGTGTGTGTGTGGCTCATTATGTGATGGCTATAAATTTGTTAGCCACTGAGCCGTGTTAGCTCACCCCATTCTCCCTCCTCAGGTGAAAATTCAAGTTGAGAGTTGAACCTTGCAAGGCATCGACATCACTCCAAGAACTTAGGAACTTTTGTATTAAGTTAATAACTAGCTTTTGAATAGCTTTGTAAGCATATTGATCATTGAGCATCTCATCTTTTGTGTTTTGTACTTGATTTTGATGAATATGCCATTATGTAACCAAAGCTATGCATGAATCTTTCTTATGATTGAAAAGAGAATGAGAGCTCTAGTACTCTCTTCATTATATGTTTTGTTGATTTGTGACCTATATGTGAAGCATGTGTACCATTCTTTTAAGTTTGGAGATTTACATTGGGTGTCTGCTGGGTTTTGCCTTGAAAGAGCTTCTTGGAAAATTTCCAAGGTTAGGAGTTGTAAAAGTTTTGTAAATTCGGTATGTTGCATTTTATGATATTTCTGTGTTGTTAGAGGATTGTATGGGAGCTTTATGACTCCTTGAGAGTGATAGGCGAGCTGTAGGGTTCTTCTAAGATGTTTATAAGCTATTTATGAGGGATTAAAATGGTAGGTGTGAGTGGTTAGAATTAAATGTAGGTGCTGTCAAATGATGATTTTAGACAGAACCTTTGTGACCATTTTGACCCTTATAGAGTTGGAATTTGGGTCAGTGATCTTCTTGAAAATGTAGATCTTTCTTTTCTCTATAAAATAGACACCAATTTTGTTAAATTTGGAGTTCGAATGGAAAGTTATGACCTTTGCAAGTGGAGCTATCTTGCAAAAACCGACGATGCTGCAGAAAGCAAAACCGAGACGATGCATTAGATCAGAAGCAAAAACCGGGCGATGCATCAGAAAGCAAAAACCAGGCGATGCATCAGTAGCAAAACCAGACGATGCATCAGAGCAAAACCAGACGATGCATTGTAGCAAAACCAGACGATGCAATCGAAGCAAAAACCGACGATGCCTATAGCAAAACCAGACGATGACTTTGTAAGCAAAAACCGACGATGACCAGAAGAAAAACCGACGACGATGCAGAAAGCAAAACCAGACGATGCATCAGAGCAAAAACCAGACGATGCACTGTAGCAAAAACCAGACGATGCAATCAGAGCAAAAAACCGACGATGCATCAGAGCAAAAAAACCGACGATGCAATCGAAGCAAAACCGACGACGATGCGAAGCAAAACCGACGATGCCTTTGTAGCAAAACCGGACGATTCATCATAGCAAAAACCAGACGATGTTATGTGGCAAAAATCAGATGATGTTACTGTTCATCTTCGCCTGATTTTTGCTGAGGATGACATCATCTTCGTCTGATTTTTTTGCTAAGGATGACGCTATCTTCGCCTCATTTTATCGTCTGCTTTTGTCTTACGACCCTCTTCCTTCTTTTGGCCATAACTTTTGCACAGACCTCCGATCGACCTCATTCTCAAGCATTGGATTTCTAAAAGATTTTATACCTTTCTACACTGGACTTATCAGATTTTCTTTCAAATTGAAAATGGTGGTTTGAAACGAAGCATGGCGATCGGTTGATAAGTATGACTATGCTTCAGAATTTTAAAATATCTTGAGCTATAGAGCTCCGATCAAAGCGATTCTTGTTTTAAATTAAACTAGAGGCATAAACCTACAAGTTTTATGAAGAGACCGATCAGTGATTAAGCCTTTAAGATTTTCAAATGCTTACCGAAGTCGGTAGTGCTCGCTTTTGATTGTTTTCTTCGAGATAGTGTTTTAACCATAACATCTTCATTCCTAACCCGAATTGAGCGATTCTAGTTGCGTTGGAATCGTGAGATACGAGGGATCATTTTTATCAAGAGCTAACCCTGAATTTTTATAAAGTGAAAATTTTCCATATTGGTGATTAGCATATGTGTTCGGTTGTGGGTCTTCTACGCTGGATGGGTCCGAATGTTGGGCTTCGGAGACGGGGTCCAACATTGTTTGGTATCAGAGCTTAGGCTTACTCCTAGGCTTAAAATGTATAGTAGGGAACATTGTATGTGATTAAATGTTTATTTTATGAATTGATTGTTTGCATTACGTGACATGCATATCATGCATACATATAGGAACTAAGCTTAAAAACGAATTGTAGCTAATCACTAGTATTTTCATTGAAGGAGTACGATGCCACCTCATCGAAGGACACGAGGAGTTTTGCAAGGTTCAATTGCACCTGACTTTTCGCCGAGAGAGGAGAGCACGGATGAGTCTGTAGCCTGTGAGGGCAGAGGCCCTCTAGTAAGGTGGTAGTGAGCCTCTTCGTTCACGCACTCAAGCGGCCACCTAGTCTGTCGAGCAAGTGCTGCGTTAGACCCCAGTCGCTCGAGCATTTACCCAAGCTTTGTTCAAAGCATGGGCAAATGCCACAAGCTTCTCGTTCTACCACCAAGAGGGGAAAACAGTTTGATAAGCTAAGGAAGCACGGAGGTGGATTTCACGGACCACGGATCCCGAGGAAGCCGAGACCGCCGAGGAAGACCGAGAGGCTTTGGATCGATGGAGTCGAGGATGATGAGAGGGTAGTCTATGCCGCCACCGCTTGGGAGGATGCTTTACCTTTGGTGGGAGGCTGTGCCGAGTCGATTGAGACCAATGGGATTGACATGGGAGACTTCTGACTGTCTTCAGAAGAAGTATCTGTCTGAAGTGTACATTCAGCAGAAGGCAGGGCAAGTTCCAAATGAGTGTTTGCCATGACTCGAGAGGAGGCGAGACCGCGCCCGAAGTTGTAGCGGGTATGGTTAAACTGTTTGATGATTATGTGCTTGCTATGATTGACTCGTGTTCTACCCATTCTTTTGTGTCTTGGTGGGACTATTTCTAGGAGGAGTTTGAGCCCATTGGATACTCCACGATGGTGAGTACTCCAATCGGCCAATATATTATTATCACCAAGTATATAGAGATTGTGAGATAGAGATTAGTGGAGGAAAATTGGTGGTGGATCCGATGCCTTTGGATGGGAGGATTGGATGTGATCCTAGGTATGGACACATTAGAGGTATCATGTTACTTTAGATTGTAAATGTAAGACAAGTGGAGTTTGAGCTAGAGGATAGCAGGAAAGTGATACTCATGGGAGATAGAAAATTCAGTCCACCTCAAGTTATTTCAAATATGATGGCGAGAGAATGATGAGCAAGGGTGTGAGGCCTTTTTGGCTTATGTGCTAGATATGGAGGCAGATAGAGGGAGGTTGGAAGACATTCCAAGAGTCGTGGAATTCTTGATGTCTTTCCCGAGGAATTGCCAGATTACCTCCTCTAGGGAAATTGAGTTTCCCATCGAGCTTCATTCAGCATCATACGATCTCTCAATTCCGCTTTATCGGATGGCTCCGCGAGAATTGAAGGAGCTTAAGGAGGAGTTGGAGGATCTTTTAGAGAAGGGTTATGTTAGACCGAGTTCTTCGCCTTGGGAGCTCGGTTCTTTTGTGAAGAAGAAAGATGGGTCGTTGCGGATGTGTGTAGATTATAGGAAGTTGAATCATGCCATTTGTTAAAATGTATATCCGCTCCGCGTATAGATGATTTGTTTGATCACCAGATTCTGGGCGAGAGTCTTTTCCAAGATAGACTTGAGGTCAAGTTATCATCGATTGAGGATTAAGGAGACCGATGTGTCAAAGACCGCTTAGGACGAGGTATGGCCACTTTGAGTTTTTGGTTATGCCTTTGGGTTAACGAATGCTCCCGCAGTCTTTATGGATTTGATGAATAGAGTCTTGAGTCCTTCTTAGATCAATTTATCATCGTCTTCATTGATGATATATTGGTCTATTCTAAGAGTGATGAGGAGCACGAGGATCATTTGATGGTTGCCTTGGAGACATTGAGGAAGAATGAGTTGTATGCCAAATTCGATAAATGCTGAATTTTGGCTAAGGGAAGTGGTATTTTGGGGCATGTGATCTCCGAGCAAGGAGTGCATGTGGATCCGCAAAAGATAGAAGTCGTGGTTAAATGGGAAGCGCCAAAGAATGTAGTGAAGTGAGAAGTTTCTTGGGATTAGCCGGATATTACAGGAGGTTTGTGGAGGGTTTTTCCTTGATAGCTGCTCCACTTTCCAAGTTGACAAGGAAGAATCAAAATTTGAATGGACCGAGGAGTGCGGGGTAGTTTCGAGGAGTTGAAGAAGCGCTTACCACCGCACCGATTCTCGACATTGCCTTCGGTAATGATGGGTACATTGTGTACAATGATGCCTCCGTGAAGGGTTTAGGGTGTGTATTGATGCAAGGAGAGAAGTGATTGCTTATGCCTCTGGCGGTTGAAGCCTTATGAGATGAACTATCCGATCCATGACTTGGGTTGGCTGCTATAATCTTTGCATTGAAGATTTGGAGACATTATCGTATGGAGTTACCACTAGGATATTTACAGATCATAAGAGCCTTAAATACTTGTTGACCCAAAAGAGCTGAATTTGAGGCGAGGCGATGGTTAGAGTTGCTAAAAGATTATGACTTGGTGATAAACTACCATCCGGGAAAGCTAATGTCAGAATGATGCATTGAGTAGAAAGTCCACCATGGCACATGTGGAGACAAAGTACCTTCCTTTGCTTTGAAGGATTTAGCCGACTTGATGTGATGTTGAGGCAAGATGGGCCCGAGTGTATTTTGGCAAGTTTCAGGGTGAGGCCAAGGTCAAGGAGAAGATCAAGGAATTTCGTGATCGGGATGAGTACTTGAGTAAGCTTAGAAGAGATAAAGAATGGAAAGCCGCCTAATGTAGAGGTAAAGGAAGATGGATTGATGGTCAGGGTAGTAGATTGTGTGTTCCGCAAGTTAGAGTCGAGGGATGAAATTTTGATGAGGCGATAATGCTCCTTATGCAATGCATCCAGGAGTTCTAAGATGTATCGAAATTTGAAAGAGCATTTCGGTGGAAAGGAATGAGGAAAGATGTAGCAGAGTATGCTAAAGATGTTTGGTGTGCCAGTTAAAGTCGAACACCAGCACCTTCAGCAAGCTTAATCCTTGCCTATTCCGGAGTGGAAATGGGAAAAGATAACTATGGATTTTCCGATGGGATTACGAGATCTGGCCGGAGCATGACGCTATATGGGTGATCAGGATAGGTCGATTAAGTCACTCACTTCTTGCCGATTCGCCGATGATTCTTTGAATATTTTGGCTAAGAAGTATGTGGATGAGGTGATCGACTTCATGGGATTCCGAGTTCAATAGTGTCCGATAGGGATCCTAGGTTTACCTCCAGATTTTGGGAGAGTTTGCAGGAGGCTTTGGGGACTCGATTGCATTTTAGTCAAATTTTCCATCCGCAGACCGATGGACAATGGAGAGGACCATTCGGACTTTGGAGGCAATGCCGAGGGCTTGTGCTTTGATTTCAAAGGTTCGTGGGATGATCACCTACCTTTGATTGAATTCGCCACAACAATTCCTATCACTCTGAATTGAGATGGCGCCTTATGAAGCCTTGTATGGTAGGAGATGTAAAACTCCTATATGTTGGGATGAGGAAGGTGAAAGAAAGTTTGGGGGGCTGAGTTAGTGCAGTCACAGCTTGATAAGATAAAGCTAGTGAAGCGAGGCTTAAGGCACTCAAGATCGGATGAAGAGCTATTCGGATGCCCATAGAAAGAGATGGAATTTGAAGTGGGTGAGAAGGTGTTTCTCAGAGCTTCTCCATGGAAAGGCGCTTTGAGGTTTGGTAAGAAAGGTAAGCTTAGCCCGAGGTATATAGGCCCATACGAGATCATTGAGAGGATTGGGCCTTTGGCTTATAAGTTAGATTTGCCATCGGAGTTGTCTAAGATTCATAATGTATTCCATGTGTCGATCTTTGAGGAGATATAGGTCGGATCCTTCAGATATAGTTCAACCTTCGAAGTTCAATTGAGAGAGGATTTGAGTTATGAGGAGCAACCAAAGGAGATCTTAGATTCAAAGGAAAAGTGTTAAGGAATAAGATTGTGAAGCTGGTTAAGGTCTTGTGGAGGAACCATTCGACCGAGGAGGCTACTTGGGAACCCTTAGAAGCCATGAGGGAGAAGTATCCCTACCTCTTCATGGACTCAGGTAAGAATTTCGAGGACAAAATTCTATTAGGAGGGGAGAATTGTTGGGCCCCGAATTTTTTTTTTAATTATTTGAATTAATTAATTATTTATTTATGGATTTATTCGTTAATTATTTTATTTTGTCTTAATTGATTAAATTATGTGTTTATGTAAATATTTTTATGTTGGGATTGGAAATTAGAAGTTAGAAATTAAATGAAAGCTTGGGCTTAATATTGGAAAGTATGGGCTTAGGTAAATGGATTAAGTAAAAGGAGGATTAATAATAAGTGGGTTTGGTGGAAGTAGGCCTTGGGAGGTGGAGGCCCAAAAGCCTTTATGTAAGGGGAAAGCCAAAACTATGTAGTTTTGGTACAGGATGAATTAAAGGAATTAAAGAAGAGTTAAAGGAAGAGGAGGAGAAGAGAGAGTGTCGTAGAATCCAAAGGAGAGGAGAAGAGAAGGAAAAACGTGAGCTAGCCAAGGGAGAAAGGAAGAGAGAAAATCGTGGGAGGCTTGTGGAGAAGAATAAAGAAGGAGAAAAAGAAGAGAAATCAAGAGCTTAAGGTAAGTATCTATCTTCCTTTGAGTTATATTCAAGAAATGGGATGGAATGAAGGTTAGGGTTTGTGTAGGAATGAAGAAAGAAAGAAGAGATGAGTGGTTTTGTGATTCCGAAGCTAGGGTTGGTTGTTTTAGCTTAAATGGGCTATGGGTAGGTTAGGTTTAAGACTTCATTATCGATTTATCGATTCTTGAATGTTTCACTTTTCCAATGAGTTTCAAATGTGTTTTATTGAAGGAATCAAGGAAACCTCACTCAAGAGAGAGAGGAAGAGCAATCGTGAATCCGGATTCCGACGATAGCGGGTAACATCTTTATAGTTATTGTGTAATGGGCAAAGCCCTATGTGTGCTATCTTGTTATACTATGTGCATATCGAAAATGAAATTTTGTGTTTTGAGAGGAAAGAATGGAACTTTGATGCTTTGAAAGAGTGCGATAAGCGTAAAATGTGAATCTTGTGTTTTGATATGTGAGCATATTGATTGTGTTTCAGGGCGAGAGAACCCTTTGTGAAGTCACGCACGCTGACCCTTTTGCCTTCTCCCAGCCGACTTGGGCCCACGAGATCCGAAAACTGGACTCGTCGTGTTTACGGTAAACTCCGATTTCCGTCGTGTTTATGAAACTCTCGAGCCAAATGTGTGCATTTCATCATTTATTTGTGTTTATGATGCATAATATGTGTTTCAATTGCAAGAGGATTCCATATTATGCTTTATGTGATGAGTTGAGTAAATTGTGATTTATGTGACAAAGTTGAGTATTTCAGCATATTATGTAATTGCTAATGCTTTGATTATTAATTGTGTGTGTGGCTCATTACGTGATGGCTATAAATTTGTTAGCCATCGAGCCGTGTTAGCTCACCCCATTCTCCTCCTCGTGAAAATTCAAGTTGAGAGTTGAACCTTGCAAGGCATCGACATCACTCCAAGAACTTAGGAACTTTTGTATTAAGTTAATAACTAGCTTTTGGAATAGCTTTGTAAGCATATTGATCATCGAGCATCTCATCTTTTGTGTTTTGTACTTGATTTTGATGAATATGCCATTATGTAACCAAAGCTATGCATGAATCTTTCTTATGATTGAAAAGAGAATGAGAGCTCTAGTACTCTCTTCATTATATGTTTTGTTGATTTGTGACCTATGTGTGAAGCATGTGTACCATTCTTTAAGTTTGGAGATTTACATTGGGTGTCTCATTGGTTTTTGCCTTGAAAGAGCTTCATGGAAAATTTCCAAGGTTGTGAGTTGTAAAAGTTTTGTAAATTCGGGTATGTTGCATTTTCTGATATTTCTGTGTTGTTAGAGGATTGTATGGGAGCTTTATGACTCCTTGAGAGTGATAAGCGAGCTGTAGGGTTCTTCTAAGATGTTTATAAGCTATTTATGAGGGATTAAAATGGTAGGTGTGAGTGGTTAGAATTAAATGTAGGTGCTTTGTCAAATGATGATTTTAGACAGAACCTTTGTGACCATTTTGACCCTTATAGAGTTGAATTTGGGTCAGTGATCTTCATGAAAATGTAGATCTTTCTTTTCTCTATAAAATAGACACCAATTTTGTTAAATTTGGAGTTCGAATGGAAAGTTATGACCTTTGCAAGTGGAGCAGATCAGAGCAAAACCGACGATGCGATCGTAGCAAAAACCGACGATGCCAGAAGCAAAAACCGACGACGATGCATCAGAGCAAAAACCAGATTTATGCATCGTAGCAAAACCAGACGATGCACTATAGCAAAACCAGACGATGCATTGTAGCAAACACCGACGATGCATCAGAAGCAAAACCGACGATGCATCAGAGCAAAAACCGACGATGCAATCAGAAGAAAAAACCGACGATGCAATCAGAGCAAAAAACCAGACGATGCATTGTAGCAAAACCGACGATGCATCAGTAGCAAAAACCAGACGATGCATCAGAGCAAAAACCGACGATGCATCAGAAGCAAAACCGACGATGCGATCAGAAGCAAAACCGACGACGATCAGAAGAAAACCGAACGATGCAATCAGAAGCAAAACCGACGATGCAATCGAAAGCAAAACCAGACGATGCATCAGAAGCAAAACCAGACGATGCATCGTAGCAAAAAACCCGACGATGCATCAGAGCAAAAACCGACGATGCAATCAGAGCAAAAACCGACGATGCATCATGGCAAAAACCGGACGATGCAATCAGAAGCAAAACCAGACGATGAATCAGCAAAAACCAGACGATATTCTCAGAGCAAAAATCAGACGATGTTACTGCTCATCTCCGCCTGATTTTGCTGAGGATGACATCATCTCCGCCTGATTTTTTGCTAAGGATGACGCCATCTTCGCCTCATTTTATCGTCTGCTTTTGTCTTACGACCCTCTTCCTTCTTTTGGCCATAACTTTTGTATAGACCTCCGATCGACCTCATTCTCAAGCATTGGATTTCTAAAAGATTTTTCTACCTTTCTACACTGGACTTATCAGATTTTCTTTCAAATTGAAAATGGTGGTTTGAAACGAAGCATGGCGATCGCTTGATAAGTATGACTATGCTTCAGAATTTTAAAATATCTTGAGCTATAGAGTCTGATCAAAGCGATTCTTGTTTTAAATTAAACTAGAGGCATAAACCTACAAGTTTTATGAAGAGACCGATCAGTGATTAAGCCTTTAAGATTTTCAAATGCTTACCCAAGTCGGTAGTGCTCGCTTTGATTGCTTTTCTTCGAGATAGTGTTTTAACCATAACATCTTCATTCCTAACTCAATTGAGCGATTCCAGTTGCGTTGGAATCGTGAGATCCGAGGATCATTTTATCAAGAGCTAACCCTCAATTTTTATAAAGTGAAATTTTTCCATATTGGTGATTAGCATATGTGTTCTTGTGGGTCTTCTACGCTGGATGGGTCCGAATGTTGGGCTTCGGAGACGGGGTCCAACAAAGGGACTTTCCACATAAATAATAATCTCAGTTTGTCACTTACAGACCTCACTAAAATATTAAAAAAAAGAGATAGACACTGAAGTGAACATATAATAGAACATATAAATTGAAATGAAGCATGAATGTTCAACGGAATAATGGACTGCTCAAAGATGAATCACCGCTCACGCTGAATCGTTTCAAAGGTTCACTGCTCATGTGAATAAAGGATCACGCTGAATCGTTTCAGCGTTCATCGCTCACATGAACAAGAAACACGCTGACCGCTTTAGCGCCAAGACGCCAACTTCATATTCTCGCCACCGCCCATATTCTCATACCAGATCGAACTTTAATCGAAGAAATCTCAAAGGTCGTGAGATGGACTTTTACGGTGATGAAATAGGTAGAGAGTGAATGTGAGTGGGACACAAAAATGGATAAAGAGGGATTCCGACGATGTATCAACTTCAAAGAAGGAGAAGAACACACAATGTAATTCATCGAAATCCATTAAAAATATCCAGATGAAATACCCATATGAAAAACAAAACCCAAACAAATTACCCAGATGCAATTCATCGAACATACCTAAATAAAATACCCACATGAACAACATATCCCTCACTCAATCGAAACCTATCACCCAATCAAAACAATACAAATAACTTACATACAATCTGGTGGTAGAATGCCGGAACGTCAAGAAGAGGAAGAACTTTTGTGGAGAAGAGGAAGAACTTTTGAAGAGAGACTCCAAAATATTTAAGATGTTGAAGAAGTCGGAAGGAGGCTTGTGTGTAAGGATATGTTTGTAAAAAGGAACAAGGTTAGAAGTAGAAGAAGATTATGTATTAACCGATTAAGTAATATTAACAAGTTTCAGTTGGTTTTAGGTATTCTTTAAAATCGAAGAATATGTATTGACGAGGAATGACTATTATGTGTTTACTTTAAACCAAACAAGGGTTCTATAATTACCGTGGAATAGGGTAGGAATAGAAATGCTATTCTCTCGTACCAAACAGGCCATAAATAGAATAGAGCAGCATTGTTTCCCGGCGCCAGCATGCGTATTGCACGAACCAAATTCGCAGCCTCCTCTTCTCTGTATTACTCCCCTAAGCCTTTATCTGCGTGTGTACTTTTTAAGCTCTAAACCTTAAGAAGCCCAATGCCCTAAACTTCTCTAATCAACATGTCTTTTAATGACCCCGACGATGGAGACTTCTCCTCCGAAGAGGATAATGACAATGTCCTCGACGAGGACATGGAGGCCCTGAGGCAGGCCTGCATGCTCACCGACACAAATCCCTACGATCTCAACAACTCCATTCAACGCCCGTCTCCCTCCTTGCCCGCCACAGGCGAAGCTTCCGGTGAATCCGATAAAGAGGACAGTGAGGATGATCTTGAAGTGCTTCGAAGCATACAGAACCGCTTCTCGATATCGGCTGCTTTTTCTGAACCTCTCTCTCTGAAGCCTCTGATGACTCTACCACCAGATTCTGATAACGACGACGACGATGATTTTGCAACTCTTGCCACAATTCTGCGCCGTTTTGCTGCTTATGATGACACTGGTAAACTCTTTTTTCCATGTTTATGGGAAATGCTCCAATTTGTATTTTATCAGATTGTAGGTCGCATGCCATTTGATATAAAACTAATAATGCATAACGAAATATTCGCGTTGGTTAGGAGGAGGCTTGTTGCATGTACGGATTTTACGGCCAAGCTATAACTTAGTAACTTTTGAAACTTATGAGTCGCTTAACTTTTTGAGAGACAAATTAAATATTGTTCATTTATCAACGAACCTATATATATATCTCAAACATGTCCAAAGATAGTGACACCGATTGTGAGTTTCAAATAGTGGAAGTTGTTAATATGTTCACTTTTGCTTTTGTTCCCCTAACAAGTATGCTCATGTTTATGTAATATGTTCAGATAATGTCACAGGGGATTCCAAGAGAAAAGTGGACCCGTTTCATATATTCGAAGTTGTCTCAGAAACAGAAAAATCAAACAACTTCACGGTGGATGGAATGACAGAGTATAATTTGCCACCTTCCGATGAAGCCGGTGACACCACAAATGCATTGAATTGTAGCATGGAATTAGTGCCTTTCAGACGCTTGTCCCAGCTTCAATCAAATGGTTCTGAGCTGGTGTTACGCCATTCTAGCTTTCTAAAATTATCTCAGTTGTTTGTTGCTACAATTAGGAAGAATAGATCCTATCAGAAGTTGCTTCGAAGCAAATTGACTGAAATTGAAGCAAGAATGGAGGAGAATAAGAAACTGAGGGAGCGTGTTCAAATATTGAAAAATTTTCAGGTTTCATGCAAAAAAATGACTGGGAAGGCATTGTCCCAGAGAAAGGATCCACTCATCCAATTAATATCAGCGCGAAAGGCACCAACTTCTGAGGACTCTGAGGTAACTTTCTTAATTAATATGCTTGCATGTCTCCAAGTAGTTCCTTCTCTCTGTCATGATTGTCTTCAATTTTTATCTTACTTTTTCTTTCGTGTGAGGGTGATAGTTTAGTCATGATAGGCTAATGTCACTTTGCACTACATATTTTGAATTAGTCGTTCGCATCTTATGAACCCTTCCCTTGGTAGTTGTAAGCAGGATTTTAGTTGTGATATAAAGCAATAATGCTGGAAAAGTCTTACCATCTGATCGACTCCTCGCTCATTAGTTTCTCATATGTACTATTAAATTTTATCTCTCACTGAAGGGTACTCCAAGCTCGAATGTCGCTTCTCTTAAATTGTAGTCATTGTTTTCGGGCACAAGGTTTGCATGTGTATCGCTTTTAGGTTTAGAACATATGCTTTTAGTTTTCATCAAGTGCCTTGCTCTTAGGAAGGATTAGCTTTCATCATGCTTCATACCTAAATGTTGTCGTGGCTTCCATTTACTTGCTCAAATTGTTGATTGGTTGTTTGACTATTAAGAAGTCATCTTCACCAAGCATTTTTTCCGCATTCAGATTAATGATAAAAGGGTCTCTACTATACGTGATGGGCCACTAGAAAATTCTCATCTTTGCTAACTATAGAAAAGCATTGAAAATTTTCCACTTATAGTGCAATCAAAAAATGGGCAAAAGAGTAAAGCAAAAACTTGGGATGGGAATTAGACAACAATTCCAAGAATGGTGCTTCACCTATCGGTGGATCAATTCGGTATGATCGATTTGTTTCTTGTTAAAATAGTTTGTGCATAAGTTGTCTTTTAGCTTTTGAGCATTTTCTTTAATAATCGGTGGCTTTATTTGAAGGACATTGCATATCTAACAAAAATAATAAGGCTACAAATAGTTGATTACCAATTAATTAAATGATTGTATGATACAATGATCTTATTTAAATTTTATAAGGATTTTCATTACGCTACATATGCATTTGTGAGTACGAGTGTAAAATTTGTTCAACTTTGTGAATTCATGCATGTAGATTTTGTCATGGGTTGGAAGAGTTATTGTTTCTTTTTCTCGTAAAAGATGAAGTTTCTATGAATCAAGAAACTAGAGAACATTTTTTGTCGCAATTTGTGATCTCAATATCCGATCTACAAGAATGTATAAACGTAGTATTCGTAACAAAAATCTTTCATTTGTCAAATCTAACTCATGGATATCAAGATGTGATCTTTATTCTTTGGAATTCAAAGGGTACTTAGCGTTGAGGGTTATTACTTATTATAGGCTAAGCGCAAATCTCAACTGCAGATGTGTGCCTCTAAGAAAGCTTGTAGTAATGGTCCGATTAGACATTAAGACCGATAGAATACATGTAAATTGATTGAAGTGTTTATACTATGAAATGAAATGTCACATACATGTTAAGAAGCTTAAACCGATAGAAATTGATTCCTTTGACATGCGGTTTGCAAATTTTAATTTGTTGTGTTTGTTCTCTTTTAAGCCTTTGAGGCTCCCGGAGTTATGCTGTTGTATTTCTTCTTTTCAAGATCGCAAGTTCCATTTTAATTTTCAAATTTCTGTTCTAACACATTTTAACTCAAGTGGTTCTCAAGGTTATTTTGGAGATCACATAATTTGGATAGCCTTCGCTTCAATCGAGATCCGGAAATCACCCTGAGTTGATGAGAGAGTTTCTTCCAAAGGTTAATCGATCAATTGGCTTCCTTGTATGTAATCGGGTCATTTTGGTGCGTAATGTGCAGCAAGGTTAGCATTTTGTGTGAGATCGATCTTCTTTCACGATAATAACAAATATAGTAAATGCTAGCAAAATATCTCAAGAATCTTGTACACATGAAAAAGTTGTTTTGACCTTAATCAGATAATTGATGTTTTCACCATATTCCAAAACAAGAAAAGGATTTGAGATTCGGGAATTCTTTTAAAACCCCATGCCATTTTATCATAACATTTTCATGCATAATCGCCTCACATATTTCCTTTATGGGTCGGGTTGGTAAGCCCTTTAAAAATGTCTTCTACTCCATGGAATTAATTGGTTAATTTTATGTTCTTAAATTCTTAATTTGTAAGGATTCATTCACCTCATTTGTTTTGAAGACATTTCTTTGCATATCAACAAGCCTCAAGAGCAGCGGTGATAATTGATTCCATTTATTTTGAATTATTGCATTGCAACCAATCCTGCATAGTTTTCATCGGTGTTAGGCTCTATTTCTCGTGCTTCACTGTGACTTTTTTGGTAATAATGCCCGACATTATCATGTTTATTAAATACATTGTAAGGGTTTAAAAGAGTTTTAGATGGCTTCCGTTTTGAATTGTTTTTTAATGCCTTGATCATCTTTGCTTTTGTTGCAAGTTTAATAAAATATTTCATGAAGTTTTGTTTAGCTATTTGAGCGTAGTCCACCCGAAATACCTGCTTTATCCAATCTTTTAAGTTGGATCCAATCACATAGTGTAAAGAATTGTATCTAACATTTTGGTGAAAAATGCAAGAAGCTTATAGAACAAAAAAGACTGCTTTTATTGGCAACTTTGTAGATCGAGAGTCGAGCGCCAACACTCAAAGGTCGATGATTTTCTTCCATTACCGACCATAGGACCAAAGATCGTAACACGAGAATCAAACACAGGAAGCATAAATGTAAATCAAGGTATATTGACTTATAATTTTTGCAGTTGTTTATCAGCGCTCTATAATAGATTTCTAGCAATTCATTTGTACATAGGAGATTCAAAATCTGGAGAAAAAACAAAAACTTTGTGGTCATTTCTTTGTTGTTTCCAAAGCTTATTCTATCTTTGTTTATAAGTGTGAACTTCTGCAACTTTTCTTATTTAGGGAGAGGAGTGATTGTTATGTATGGAGGTCCATATCTTAAAACATTATTTCAATAGGTTATGGATAATTTTTGTATATAAATCACTCTTTTATCTTTTGTCCCTTTCCAATGTGGGATTAATAAACATTTTTTACCCTTCCCTTCCAGGCCAGATAATCTTTTCCTCTCTCACTTTTTGAAGCCATTCAACACGTTAATTAAATTTTTACAATTGAGTTTCTTTACTCAACAATCCATTCTCTCTTGTGGTATATTTCTAATTGAACTCTTTGTTTGACAACAATCGAAATTATTGTTAAGCTTCTTCTTCAACAAGTATCTTTTTTGAGATATTAGGCTTCTTCAACACAATCTAATTTCATGTGAAAATTTGTAACTTTTCTTATTTGGAAAGAGGAGTGGTCTATGTATATGGAGGTCTATAGCTTAACCCAAAATAGGCATTAGGTTATGGATCATTTTTTTTACTCTTTATCTTTTGTCCTTTTTTGATTTGTTATTTATTAATTAAACCTTTGTAACAATAACATTGTCGTTCTGGGAATATATACATTCTTAGGGTTTGTGCCTTATGATTCTTCTTACTTTTGAACTTGCTTTGTCAAATTCCACAGAGCCCCAAACAAGAGTACGGCCAAAAGAACTAGGAAACGGGTATTTGGTTCACTTGAAGAAGCTGTAGGAATCAACAATGGTTTTGCGTTTGAGAAATTAGATGGGAGTAATATTCCTGAGCCAGTGGCAACAGGAAATTGTGTAGAGGATAATACAAGAAAGAGGAAAAAGGTTCCCATCTTGTCATCGAAGAGAAATAAGTGCATGAGAACTAATGGGAACTGTAAGAGTCTTCTTTTGCAACCCCCGGAAAGACTGGAATTGGATGTAACAAATAATGATGGTTCACTGAGTTTATTCAGGAACGATACCCTGAAATCGTGAGTGAATCTCCGATCAATGTATTGGTAGAAAGCATAAATCATGTCGGAAGTGCATAAATCATGTCGAAGTGCATAACAACCCATCCGAACTATTTGTGACAATTCAACTTGTTCATGATAATGTTGATTCAAGTTTATTAGCAATAACAAGTGGTGATGCAAGAGACATTCTTTGTCATCCCAATGCGTCCAAGAAAAGAAGACATCTAAGATGCGCATAATAAAGGAGATGTTTTGGAAAGGATAAATGCTAAAATGATCGAGAATTCTCTCGATGGAATTGCTTTGAAAAGGCAAAGCAAGGAGGACGAAAGTATTCCGTAGGGGAAAGAAGACATATACCATCGAATAGAAATCGACTCCACGTGGTAGTGCATCAAGTAAGCAAATCAAGTTTCTCAAGAATTATGCCATAAGGGAACCTAGAACCTTCCGGTAAAGACAGATTAATTTATTGCATTTGTTCCGGCTTGCAATCCAGAGCAAAAATTCATTGAAAACAGTAAGATGATTCTGCACCCCGGTTTTGATGTAAAGTGAAAAGAAGTGATGACGTTGGCCAAATATTGATTAGACTTGCTCTCCATATAGCATCTAAATGGGATTTGCGTCTAATGTTGAAGCATACTTATAATGATGGAATGAAGTGACAGTTTCACCACCGAGATCTAACAATGTATGGACGGCAATTTCCGAGTAACAAAGATTAGAAGTTAGCGTTGATAGGCAAGTTGATCTTAAATGGTGAATGAGTAAATTTTGTTATATTATCGATATTAGAATCACTCCTCCGTATATGACACTCGATTCTTACACCGACAGTACACATTTTGATTTTGTAAGACAGAGTCAAGTTAATCATATTGCTCATAAAAGTATCATCGGTGGCAAATTGAGCGAGGGGACATGATCAAGGTGAATGAAGCAAATATGCCTATTTAACATCTCTTAAAGGGATTTGGTAATTTGACTCATTGACACATACAAAGAAGGTATCTATGAGTTGACAAAAGGCATACATTCTCGTTTTTGCCAACAATATTAAACAAACCTATGTATGACATTGATTCGTAACGTGTTTATGAAGCGGATGATGAACTTCGGGGGATGATTCTATTACTTTCGTCCGCACGAGGAAGCCGAGACCTTGGGTGTGTGATTAGTGTTACAATCGAGAGGAAGTGGATATAAAACTTGGCTGCAAGATGTGAACTTGTAACCTTGCGTAGATTGTTGGCATAGTTATTGCTTAAGCAATTTTTTTTGTTTTTGTTTTGAAAAGTCGCAACGCTTAAGCGAATATGTTAGTCAGAAAAATCCTCTCTAAAAAAGAAACAACTTTATACGCCTTTACTGAAAAAAGGGATAATTTTAAATAGGGATCTCTATTTCTCATTATAAAACTCAATTATTTATGTGTTGTTCATTGTTTGTTTTGGTAAAAACGTGAAAATTGTCTTTAATGTTTCTTTGTGAAGGAGTTTTGTATTGTTCCTGGATTAAGAAACAAGTAGTTAATTATTTCACTCTTGTTTTATGCCAAAGGTTATGAATACTCAAATTTGATGATAGGTGTAGAGCTAGTGTATAAATTATCGTCAGAATGGCCGGGAAATGGTAGGATAATCAATAGTAGATATCGTAGTATTTAAAATATCGGTCTAGTATTGGACCAATTATAAAATTTGAAAATTATAGACCAAGTTGAACAAAAATACTAGCAGATGCCCTCCTTTCCTTCTTTTTACTCTCTCCCAATACCGACCTCGGTTCTCTCTCAAGCACAAAGTTACAACATAAATCCATCGCCATTATGGTGTCTCGCCACGCCAAGTCACCGCTCGATCGCCCGATTCACAAGATTTGTTCTCCATTGCCACTCACGCTCCAAGCCTCCAAGTCTGTCTCGTCTTTAGCTCCTGCCAGGTCGTCTTAAGCTCCAGCCTCGTTGCCTCCAGCTCCAAGCTCCATCGCTATAAAAGATTTTCCATAGAAAATTTTCAATAATTGCTCATAATATGTAAATTCCATATAACTGACCCTCTTCTTATAAATGTTGGAGTAATTGACAATATTTAGGCTACGCTTGATTAAAAGTTTATTAATGAAATGTAATAGAATATAATATAGAGGATATTTATAATGAAATGGAATATAATGAGATAAAAGAGGATGATTTCATATTACATATCATTTTTCTTAAATATTAAAAATGTAAACTTTTGATTTATGGGTTTATGATGAAATGTAAAATGATAATTAAATTTTCACTATATTACATTACAAACTTTTCTTCTAAATAATATTTCAGTATATTATATTATGAACTCTTCCTTCCATCCCAAATAACATTATTTATATTCTATTCTATTATAAATTATTATATTCCACCAAAAGCCTTACGCCTAACCTAACATAGCCTTATAATTCTATATTTGATGGTATAGTTCCTCGAGAAGCATATAAGAACACAAACTTATTAATTAATTAGGTTCATTAATGCTCTTATATTTTGTTTGGAAAAGTAAAATCTAAAAGTTTTTTTTTGTAGCAAATTCGTCGAATACTTCACCAACTATAGTGATACAACCAGCCTTCGTAATGGAGTTCTATATCTTACACATCAACTTGACAAGCTACACATACCAAGTGGTCCAATTACAATGCAACAAGCTTAAAAGCTTAAAAAAGCAATGCAAGTTTTTGTTCAAACCCAAATCACAAGTTAAGTACATGAGGAGGCCGAAACATCTATTGAAGAACACCAATGCACGCCTAAGCTTATAATTTTATTAGAGGAGGCATTGGAAGAGGCTAGCACTTAGCCATTTAGGCCCATTTTTTATAATTTGGGCTATTATTTATTATCTCTTATTTTAGGTCCAATGACTTATTTATGGGCTATTCTTTTAGTTAGTAGCATACGTTTTGTTTGTTTGCGTTATTTTAAGACTTATTTGTTTTAATATGTTTAACCCATTCCTAAAAAGACTTGGATCAGATTATGTTCAATAGGCTAGATACTCCTAAATTTGTTAGGATTAACCTAGTTTGCATTAAATGGGCTTGCAAACCCATTTCTATTAGGGCTAGGACTTGATCAAGGTATTTATACCTTATTATAACCTTGTAACCCTAGATTGGATGATTAATAAAATTTCGGAATTGAGTTCTGAGGTGTGATTATCTTCATGATTACTTCAAAAAATTGATTTGCATCAATAAGTAAGTACTTGCAACTTAAATTGAATTGTAATTTCTTTGGGATTGGGTCTCAAACTTATGATTTGGGGTTTGATCTAGCATATTCTTAGAATAGAAAGATTAAGGTTTTGATTCAATAGGATTAGGGGGTTTCAAGAATCTTGTTTTCTTGGGATTCCCGTATCATATATTCAATTGTTCAAATCTTGGAAAAAGTTGTGGGTAAGAATACAATTTTGGTGATATTGACTTTTCATATATAATATGTTTAATCAATTAAGGTTAAGATGTACAAAGGGAAAACAAGTTAGATCAATGTGTTATATTTTGTTTCCAAGCTAGTAAGCAAGAACTAGATACTAAGTGGATTGTTTAAAATGTATCATAAGGTTCTAAAGTAAGATAATGTTGCTTCATCTAAACATGTCAAAGAGAAGATTTAGATTTATTAACTATAGCTAATATGTTTTAAGTAATTTTACTTTCATATGCAATAATTTTGTTTTGATAAAGAGTTATTAATTTAATTTTAACATATGTCTTTTTTATTTTTACAAATAAATGAAGGGAGGTTCAAATAATCTTGATAATTTAGCCTCTTTAAGTTTAGGAAGATTCCATAATTAATATTGGGCTTATGCTAGATTGGCCCCTAGTATGAAGAACCATATTATAATAAACATTTGAAAGATTAGGAAATTGCTAGATTGAAGAAGCATTTAACAGAGATCAAAGGTAATGTGGATCCTTGAAAAAGAGTTACTTATGAAGAGAAATGATAGATGAAAATTTTACTTGAAGAATATCATAATAAGAAATAAGGAAGGCAAAGACTAAACTATGAAATTGGTAGTGAAAGTTCTTTTTGTGATGGATAGGATGATATTGGCAATGTTTAAGGTATTATTCCTACTTATTAAGAAGGGATTGTTGCACTTAATTTGAGGAAGAGAAGAAAATATATGCCTAATTTATTTACTCTACAAACAACTCCTAGAGTAGATATCTAGATGGTGCTTGACAATCTAAAAAAACAGTGTTGGATCGGAAAAAGAAAATATGTTTTGTTTGAAAAAACGGTAGATTTCAAAACTTTTAAGAAATCATTACTTGCAGCGGAAGCAACAAATCCAAATCAACATGCCAATCCATACATGATATGGTATAAGGATAATAAAATATAAACAAGATTAGGAGTATTACCAACTCCTTCGCTACAACTTTAAATCCTCGCTGCGCTATCCTCTCCTTCTTCGTGTATCCAAATCCTTTGCCTTTGATTCTTTTCCTTTAGCAATCTACTTTCTCCTTGTTGTAGTATCCTTAACCAATTAGATTTACCACCTGTCCTTCAAGGACAATTAGGTTAACAAAATCCTTTGGTGGGAAAGGAGAAGAAATGTTTGGAGGAGATTTTCTTAGAAGAAGAAGAAACAAAATTGTTCAATGGGTATTTTTCGATTCTCTCTTCTTGAAAGGAGAGAAAGTGTAAAGAACATGCAATAGCTCTTTCTTGCCTACCAATTTCGTATATGCATGGATGGAAGGAGATAGAGACATAAAATGCAGCACTTCTTTCATTAATCACTCATAAAATAGCAAATAAATGAGATTATCTTCATTTATCTTTATGATGGCTATTTGAAAAGACCATAACCTAAAATTCAATACCCAATTTCGATTTTGCCAAGAAGAAAGAAGGAAGATGGTCCATCTAATGTACATCTTTCATCTTTAATCTAATGAATGCAAATAGGTTACAAACCAACATTAAAAGACAACCATTAAACCATTTAATGGTAAGTTCATAACTCCATTTAATGATGATTAACCATAATAAAGAGCATTTTAATGTCAAATGTGTGGTTACACATTTAACCTAGGAATAACCGAAATTGATATCTTCTTCTTAAAAAAATTGTTTTAATATAATTAATCTAATTAATTACATTAAACCAAAAACCAAGCCCATTACTAAATATACATTTGGGCTTCTTTAATTAGACCAAGCCCAAGATTCAATTATGGGCTTCTAATTAAACTCCATTTATATTTCTTACTTAGCTTGATAACCTTCCTTAAAGCCGAGTGGGGAATCTTATTGGACTTTGATAATTCAAGCTCCAACACGCCCATAATTAATTCAATCTCATTGAAATTAATTCTAGCTTATTAACTAAATGTCATTCCACTAAAGACAATTAGTTGAACTATTGAATTATTAAATATTATGAGAATATGTCCAATTGCAAACCCTATTTAAAACCTTATTATAGCCATCCGCACAATAAAGGGTAAAATTACCGTTTTGCCCTTATGTTGGTTTTTCCTTCTAGATCTCTCATTTTACTTTATATGGTGATTAACTCATAAGATCTCATCTCAGTGTTAAGACATGATGGGTAGCTAGTCCATCAAACTCTCAAGCGCCAGCTTAATCACCAAATCTCCTTAAAACATCTAGAAGAGATGATAACACTATAAACTCTTTATTCGAGTGAATGTTCTCGATACATGTTTCAATTAATAATTCCAACATGCATACCTCGGATTAATACTCTGTAAAATCCATTCCGATCATATCAAGAATTATAATGAAACATATGTGAGTTCACCACTAATCAAGATTATGGTTCATAATAAGTTTAATGCTTAAGTTATGCGCTTAAGATTAAAGTAACTACTCACTTTATTCTTGAAAGCATACTTGATTTTAGATTCATTTAATAGTGCCATTATCAATAGTCAACTACTATCATGATATGAAACTCATCACTCCCTTGAAGTAAACTCCTTTACTTATATGGAGATAAATTGCAACACTACAGTCTAAACCATAATCACGCGACCAACTTGATTATTCAACTGTGAATTAATTAATTCAAATTCTAATAATATACATGTTTCCCCTACATCTCTATGTATATGGATATTACTTACAAAATAATCTTGGTACCTTATGACCAGATATATAATGCTCATACAGATAAAACCAAACCCTTTTGTTTTATTAATAATAAATATTTTCATTACAAAATCAGAATCGAAGAAGATAAAGTTACATGTAAATACACTTGCTTTCCAGGGAACTATATTTACATAACTCCAACAATCTCCCACTTGCCCTAAAGCAAGTTTGACATATCCCTCATTCCCATCCCTTCTAGGTGACCCTCAAAGCTCTTTTGAGTTAATGTCTTTGTGAATGATCGCTGAGGTTTTGCTCGGTGGGAATCTTTACCACATCCATTTCTCCACGTTGTATTATCTCCCTTATAAGATGATACTTTCGCTCAATGTGTTTGGCAGCTTTGTGGTTCCGAGGTTCTTTAGAATTAGCCACTACTCCACTATTATCACAATAAAGTGTAATGGCCTTTTTTGCCTCTGGAACTACCTCCAAATCATTTAGGAACTTCCAGAGCCAGACTGCTTCCTTTGCTACTTCACAAGCAGCAACATACTCAAATCTATAGTCGAATCAGCAATACAAGATTGCTTGACACCTCCAAACTATGGCTCCACCTCCTAAAGTAAATATAGAACCGTAAGTTGATTTCCTTGAATCAACATCCGATTGAAATCAAAATCCGATATCCCGTCGAATAAGATTACTTCCAAAGTAAACAAGCATTAAGTTCTTCGTCCTACGAAGATACTTAAGTATACAATTAACCGCAGTCCAATGTTCCATTCCTGGATTGGACTGAAATCTGCTTACCAGTCCCACTGCGTAATAGATATCCGGTTTAGTGCACAACATTGTATACATAAAACTACCAACTGCCGAAGCATATGGAATGTTACACATGCGTTCAACCTGCTCTTGGGTTTTAGGTGCTTGTTCCTTTGAAAATTTGATTCCATGTCTAGCAGGAGTAAAACCCCTCTTGGAATCTAGCATGGCGAACTTATTGAGCATATTCTCAATGTAGGTTAGTTGAGACAAAGTTATCTGCTTGTTCTTTCGATCCCTTATAAGTTTGATCCCTAGAACATAGGAAGCCTCTCCCAAATCCTTCATTGAAAATTGTTCATTCAGCCATCCCTTAACAACAGATAACATTCCCATATCATTCCTAATGAGCAGAATGTCATCAACATACAGGATTAGGAAAATAACCTTACCTTCTTGTATTCTTTTATAAACATAAGGCTCATCTAGGTTTTGTATGAACCCAGAGGTTTTGATAGCCTTATCAAACCTAATGTTCCAAGACCTAGATGCTTGCTTAAGTCCATAAATGGACCTTTGCAACTTGCAAACCTTATGCTCACTACCTGGCTCAATGAATCCTTCTGGTTGGGCCATATAAATGGTCTCCTCAAGATTCCCATTAAGAAATGCGGTCTTGACATCCATTTGTCATATTTCATAATCGAAATAGGCTGCTATGGCCAAAAGAATCCTGATGGACTTAAGCATGGCAACTGGAGAAAAAGTCTCTTCATAGTCTATACCCTCCTTTTGAGTATAGCCTTTAGTTACCAATCTAGCTTTAAAGGTCTCTACCTGTAACATCCCACCCCCGACAGGAAGGGTAAAATAGTAAATTATCATAGGATGAGAGTGATAGGGATTAATTAGTATTATTCATACCTTATGTGACATATTTGTATTGTGAAAAATGACATTGTTGCACATGAAAATATTGTACATGCATACATTGATGTTCCCGGTTTACTTGGTTATAACTGTAATTGGTTGAGAATTTCGAGAATTATGGGTTATTGATCTTAAGAAAAATATGTGGAGAGTGTCAATAATGATTTTTCAATTTTGGAGAATTTTAGGAAATTTTTATAGAATTTTTCGGGGTTAAATCCCGGACTAGGAAAAATACCGGGTGACAGACCAATGGGTCAAGGGTAGTAGAAATTATGGATATGTGGCTATATGGGTATTGGACAAGTTTAAAATTGTTGAAATTTGGGTTTAATTTATTAATTGATGAAGATAGAATGAGGGCTTGACACATGGCATGATACATGGCATGATACTAGCCATGTATTTCTTTATGTTTGTCTTCTTTTAAGCCTAGTCACTTACACACTCACGACACTCTCATATATTGGAAGCTTTTGGTGATTTTTCTTCTTCCATTTTTGTGGGTTCTCTTCTCCTCTTTCTTGGTGAATTTTGATCACTCAATTCCTTTGTTTTGATCATCCTACACCTCTTCCACTTTGCTTTTCTTTCCATCAAAGAAATGGTTCACTTTCCAACCCTAGAGATGATGCTCGTGAGTGATGAATCAAGTTAGGTCTTGGTGATTTTCTTAAAGAATTTGAAGATTTGTAGTTAAATCAAGTAAGTTGCATGCCTTGTGTTTTGAATCTTGTATAATTGAAGTTAGAAATGATGAATTGTTCATGCATATTTTACTTGGAAAGAAAGAATTAAGTGTAGGTGTAAGTCGACTTGTATGGAGATGTAAGTCGACTTATACCAGTTCGGTACTAATAAGTCGACTTGTATACCCATGTAAGTAGACTTATGCGTGTACAGTACCGTGAGATTGTTAGAGTAGTGCCCTAAAGGCAATCCCCTTTAGCGCTTTTTATTCATAGTCATGTACAGACTTTATGAAGAAATAAAGAAAGGCATGTTTCATTTATTTGATGTTCTTTATGAATTGATATTGATCTTTAATCAAATTAATGAAGTCCATGATATATGACATAGCATGAAGGAAATTATGATGTGATCATAATCCCGAGATTCCTATCATGTGCAATTATGTCAAGATTTAAATTTTCCTAGTCATAGGATTAATGAGACCGACATCATTAATCCGTATAGACTAACATATGTCATACTCTTGATTGGATCAAGCGGTGGATCTCGAAACTGTAAATATGGGATATTTAGAGTTGACATGTGGATGCTTACTAAGGGTTGTAAGTACATCGATGACTGCCATGAGATCATCACATGGATGTCCTATTCAAATGTCGGTGATAATCTTATCATAGAATGGTGCAAGTATCCTTGACTTGAGGTACTCAAGGATATCTTGATATCTTGATTCGTGCTTTGACTCCATTCCTTGTTGCCTTTCGGAGGTTACTCATAGGGTGGTGCTTGGGTACGACTTGAGGTATTCAAGATAATTGAGTAGCCAATAAAGGATTCATCACTTCGTGATAGCGTAAGAGATACTGCCTTCGTCAGATCATTACTTTAAGTCTCGGCGAGAGCATAAATATGTCATGAAGAGTGTCTTCATGGACATATAAAGTAATGAGTCCCAAGACAGAACCGATAACACTTAGGCTAGACTTAGTCTAGTAAGAGTTGACACTTTGACCATACTCATAACCAAGTGGGGTATAGGATGATGAAAGGACGAATTGCACAAGAATTGTACATGGAAGGGTTCGTGATCCGGTTCGTGATGAATTCATCAAACCAATTACTTTCCGGTCAATCGGGGTCATGATGTGTTGCTAGACGCCGCTCATGACTTGCTTCAGATTAAGTGTTAATCTAAGTGGCCAACATAACCGGAACCTAAAGGGTCACACGATAAGAGTGTTTCGGAGAATCAGAAAAAAGATTGGATGAGTTCCACCATGGAGAGCAAAGGATTAAATGGATCCCGATGAGATCGAGATATGTCCCATGAGATCGCGACATCGATATTGCTGAAAAAGGTTTTGGGGTTTATCCCATAACAAGGACCCTAGAGCGGTAGAGACTAATTTCAAATGTGACCGACCACTTCAAATTTATTTATATATATAATTAATTAATTAATTAAAGAATTTATATATATATATATATATATATATATATATATATATATATATATATATATATATATATATATATATATATATATATATATATATATATATATATATATATATATGTATATATATATATATGTATATATATGTATATGTTAGATACGTGGAAGAAGGGAGAAGCAAAGGAAGCTTCTTATTGTTTGCTTAGTCATTAATTCATTTAATGACTAAAAGACAAAATCATGAAAGATGATGAGAAGTCATCGTTGGCTTAGGCTTTAAGAATACAAAAAGAAGAGTTTCCTTCTCCTGGGAAGAGGTTATCGTGGCTTTTGGAAGATAGAAAGAGGAAGAAGGATTTTGAGAAAATCCTATGTCTTCATCTCTTCTCCATCGATGATTTAGCTCTTCTCTTCTCCAAGTGCTTCCTTCTCCATTGATTCAAGTTCTTCATAGGACAGAGGTAGGGTCTAGCAGCCTTTACTTTGTTCTAGCTATTCCCGGGTCAAAAGGGTTTGTCCCGGTTAGGTTTTCTGATTTCTGCGTGGATACCTTTAGAGATAGTCTCTATTGGCTATTCAGGTTTGAATCTTCATACCGACACATAGATCCTGGCCTTCGGGAAGGTCCCGGTGACAAAAATTTTTGTTTTCCGCACCTGGTACATGTGATGTACCTCCCAGGATTTTCCTACAGTGGTATCAGAGACACTTGTGTCGTGTATGAAGCTAAAACCCTAGCTAGGTCGGACTTCCTATTTGAATTTGATGTTGATGCATGTATGCTGTCCAAATTTCGAATTAATATAGGGATATGTTTTTCGCATTTTTTCTGCCCAGAATTGTTCATAACATGTTATAGAATATGTCTGTGAAAGATGAGAATTTATCAATTTGATTTGATATAGTTTTGCTAATTTATTCCCTAAGGTTCTAGATGCTGTTTTGTGACACATTCTGTGAACAGGCATGTGTATAAATTCGATAATAAATTCTAGAAAAATTATTTTTCGGATTGGCCTTCACCAACATGTCCCTAAGATGTTTGTGAATGTCTATGTGGATGGAAAAGTGTTTTCAAGGTGATTTGCTATTTATTCACGAATTTATTCTATGCTGTTGGGAATAGCTGTGTTGATGAACACAGATTTTGAATCGGTTTTGTTGCTTAGGTTGACTGAGTTTTTGATGGCTATAAATCCTGAAAACATTCATGAGGCATGTTCTGAACATGTAGTAACCTCTGTAATTTTCTCAGAATTTATTGAAATTGTTTCAATGATTATTTCGAGCAATGTGTAGTACTTGGCAGTTTTGTGAACATTGCTGGGACTGTTTTGCTTGCCATAATTGAATGTGTATTTTTCAGTTCCAATGCCTTGGACCATTTTTAATGTGATTGAAAATGAGTTATCTTGATTTAGTATGCTTTCCAAATTTAATTGCTTGAAGCTGGTTTTCCAAGAATTTTCGGATGTCGAATAGGTCACATTAGCGTCTCGTTAGTGTATTTCATTATCTTGCTTGTTTTGGCCGTCATAATTTTTGTGACTTGTGCCGAAGTAATTTGATAACGTATGGACTAGCTAGAGATGCTTAGGGTGATAATTTGGTGTTTCCTAAATTGTTTGGATATTTATGAGTAATGACTCATTTTCAAGCTTTTCTTGTATGGTTTGATCAGATATGGCAATCATGTAACAATGAAGTGTTCATTGGTACATCAAATTAACAGATATTACCCTAGGTATGATGGTATTGTGAATCGATTACATGGATTGAGAAATTAGCGATTAGATAGCAATTTCTCTTGGATAAGTCGACTTACACATTGTACAAGTCGACTTGTTCTGCAGCATCAGACGATAAGTCGACTTGCACAATGGTACAAGTCGACTTGTTCGCACGCATTACACAAGTCGACTTCTGATTGCATAAGTCGACTTACGATTAGAGGTATAAGTCGACTTATACATACACAAGTCGACTTATAACATGCAAAGGAGGGTGATGGATGATTATAAGGAAAGATTCAATGTGATTGATGAAACCTAAATCATTCCATATAGTCATGGCACTATAATCCTTCACTTTGAGTCTAGAGTTCAAATCCTCCTCGGATATGAAAACTAACGCCCATTAATATGGTAAGAACCGAGTTCTTATAGGTTGGGTTGTTGGGTAAACCCAAGCTCGCTTATATCTGGATATGTTCAACCATGAAAATGTGATTTTCGGATTAATGGGTTGGTTTTCACTAAGCGTTAGTTTGTTGAATAAACTCAAGGTCAACGTGGACGAGGGCAAAATTGGGTAGCATACATCGATGTATGCGCATCAAAGAGTTGATAACCCAATGTAAGTGCACACATCAACAAGTTGATAGCAGCGATTGATAGTTGTGTCTAAGATGTAATTGGTATATCGATACCTCCCGAGACATAAGGTGGCTTGTTGGGTAAACCCAAGGTCATGCTTAATGCCGGTTATCGATGATACAATTGGTATGTTCGATACCTACCGATTGACCTAAGTTGTGGCTTATTAGGTAAACCCAAGGTCATTCTTAGCAATATCGGATATCAACCCACTAGACATTATGTCATCTTGTTTCTTTGGATTAAGTAATGAGGGTTATGGATTCTATGAAACTAGTGGGAACTTTGCATATCATTCAAGTCTTTATGATTATGCATCTATTCCTATTCTAACATTCTTTCTCTCTTTCCGTTTAGGTTGGTTGAAGATGTCTTCCAGTGTGAACTTACGCTCGCTAATGGATTCCAACAAGTTAACTGGACCGAATTTTCTTGACTGGCTAAGGAATCTGAGAATTGTTCTCATATCTGAGGAACTGGGATACATCCTAGATGTTCCACTTCCAGATGCACCTGCTGTCGATGCTTCTGATGAGGATCAGAAGGCATATCGTAAGCATCTAAAGGACAGTGACATGGCTACTTGCATTATGCTTGCCACGATGTCACCAGAGTTGCAGAAGCAGCACGAGTCCATGGATGCTCACACTATAGTATTTCATCTTAGGGAGCTATTTGATGAGCAAGCTCGGTCTGAAAGGTTCGAGACCTCAAGGCTTCTCTTCACCACAAAGATGGCTCCAGGAACATCTGCTGTGCAGTATGCCCTGAAGATGAATGGCTATATTGAGATATTGGTCGTCTTAGGTTTTGTAATGGATTATGAATTAAGTATAGACTTAATTCTGGTTGGATTGTCCGAGAGTTATTCACAGTTTGTGTTAAACTATCGGATGAACCAAATATCCACAACAATACCTGAGTTGATCAATTTGCTCAAGACAGCTGAGCAGACTATCAAGAATGATAGCAAGCAAGTGCTAATGGTGGCTGCTTCTTCTTCTGGTTCAAAGAAGAAAAAGAACTCAAAGAAGAAGAAGGCCAAGAAACCAAAAGGAAGCGCCATCAAGAAGAAGACCAAAGAAGCTGCCCCGAAAGGAATTTGCTTCCATTGTGGTAAAGATGGCCATTGGAGGCGCAATTGCAAAGTCTATCTAGAGTCACTGAAGCAAAAGAAGGCATTAGATGCCTCAACTATTTCAAGTATGTTTGTCATTGAGGTTAATACTTTTCTGATCACAACATGTGGGTATTTGATACTGGTTGTGGCTCACACATATGTAATGATATGCAGGGCCTAAGGACGATGAGATGGCTTCGTGAAGGAGAAGTAGACTGCGTGTTGGAAATGGAGCAAGAGTTGCTGATTAGTCGTAGGAACCTATGTTTTGTCTCTCCCACCGGGCTTGTACTTGAATTGGATGATTGTTATTTTGTACCCGCTTTGACAAAGAACATATTATACATTTCTTGTTTAAATAGAGTTGGTTTCCATTTGAATTTTAATAGCAATGGTTGTTCTATTAATTCTAATGGAATGCTTTATGGTCTTGGTACATTATGCAATGTAATTTACATATTAGATATGTCTCATCCAATTATGAATGTCAATGACACCAAACGGCATAAAAGAGATAATTTAAAGTCAACTTACTTATGGCATTATCGACAATATATAAATGAGACACGATCGCTAAACTCCATAAGAGTGGTAGTTTAGGGTCATTTGATTATGAATCATATGACACATGCGAATCTTGTTTATTAGGCAAGATGACTAAGTTACCCTTCAAGGAAAGGGTGAACGAAGCGATCGGAGTATTAGACCTAATACATTCAGATGTATGCGGTCCGATTTCCATCCATGCTAGAAGTGGTTGTCGTTATTTCATTACCTTTATCGATGATTATTCTCGATATGGGTACTTGTTCGATGAGATACAAATCTGAAGCGTTTGAAAAGTTCAAACAATTGAAAATGAAGTAGAAAACCACTTGGTAAAAGTATCAAGGCATTACGATCCGATCGTGGTGGAGAATACTTAGACCAACAGCTTCGGATTATCTCGTAGATAATGGCATTTTATCTCGATGGACTCCTCCTTACACACCACAAAGACAATGGTGTGGCTGAAAGGAGAAATCGAACCTTGTTGGACATGGTACAATCAATGATGGGTTTCGCAAAGTTACCAAAATCGTTTTGGGGTATGCGCTTAGAGACAATCTGCTTACTTGTTAAACAGAGTTCCCTCTAAGACAGCTGATGTTACTCCATATGAGATGTGGACTAATAGAAAACCTTATCTTTCTCATTTGAAAGTTTGGGGTTGTCTTGCTTACGTGAAGCGGATTCAGTCAGATAAGCTTGAAGCAAAGTCTGACAAGTGTTTGTTTGTAGGATATCCTAAAGAGACCATGTGATATCAATTCTACCTTCTTTGAGGAACAAAAGGTGTTTGTTTAAAGCATGCTGTCTTCTTAGAGAAAGAGTTTCTTCTGCAAGAAGACAAGGAGCAAAGTCGAACTTGAAGAAGTTCAAGATGCTCAACAGCATACGTATCAATCGCTGAACTCAAACCGCCATTCATTCGGATGAAGTAACAGCTCAACCTTCTACTACACACGAAGTTCAGAGGTCAAGTAGGATACGACTTTGTTCCGAAAGATATGGATTTCGTAAGTGAACAGAATGACGTATTGCTCATAGAAGATGATGAGCTCGCTACCTATGAAGAGGTTCGAAAAGTTCGAGTCGAAAAATGGCTTTGTCTTATGAAAGCGAAATGGATTCCATGTACCAAAACCAAGTATGGACTTTGGTTGATGCACCAAAGGATAAAACCTATAGGGTGCAAATGGGTTTTCAAGAAGAAACCGACATGGATGGTAATGTGATTACTTATAAAGCAAGGCTTGTGGCCAAAGGATTTCGCCGAGACAAGGAGTTGACTATGACGAGACTTTCACCCGTAGCAATGCTTAAATCCATTAGGATACTCCTAGCCATTGCCGCCATTATGATTATGAGATATGGCAAATGGATGTGAAGACGACTTTCCTTAATGAAAATCGCCGAGGATGTGTACATGACACAACCAGAGGGCTTCACTTCCATCGATGGCGAAAAGGTATGCAAGCTTCAGAAATCCATTTATGGATTGAAGCAAGCATCCAGGAGTTGGAATATCCGTTTTGATGAGGTAATCAAAGAGTTTGGTTTCTCACAAAATCCGGATGAACACTGTGTGTACAAGAAGGTTAATGGGACTGCAATCGTATTCCTTGTGCTATATGTGGATGACATATTATTACTCGGAAACGATGTTTCTATGTTGCAATCAGTTAAAATTTGGTTGTCCAAACAATTTGCGATGAAAGACCTTGGTGAAGCAACTTATATCATTGGGATAAAGATTTATAGAGATAGATCGAAGAGGTTGCTTGGTCTTTCACAATCATCGTACATAGACAAGATGCTAAAGAGGTTTAGCATGGAGCAATCCAAGAGAGGCTTTCTTCCCATGTCTCATGAGATAACACTCTCGAAATCTATGTGTCCTAAGACACAAGATGAGAGGATACGCATGGATCAGATCCCGTATGCATCTGCAGTAGGATCGATCATGTATGCTATGTTATGTACGAGGCCCGATGTATCGTATGCTCTGAGTGTCACGAGCAGATACCAATCGGATCCTGGTGAGTGTCACTAGGTGGCTGTCAAGAATATCCTCAAGTACTTGCGAAGGACTAAGGATGTTTTCTTGATATATGGAGATGGAAATCTCCAAGTGAACGAGCATACGGATGCCGCCAATCTAATAGGATGATTCAAAATCCCGGTCAAGTTATGTTTTCACATCGAACAATGAGCGGTCGGTTGGAAGAGTTCCAAACAAGAGACGATCACGATTCGACAACCGAGGTAGTACATTCTTTGCATCGAGGCAAGAAGGAAGTCGTTTGGATCAAGAAGTTCATTACTGAACTTGGTGTGGTTCCTAGCTGTGATGGGCCCATACAGTTGTATTGTGACAACAATGAGGCTATTGCTCAGGCAAAGGAACCAAGGTCTCACCAACGATCTAAACACGTACTCCGCAGATATCATCTGATTCGAGAGATCATTGCCAGAGGTGATGTCGCGATCGAGAGAATTCCCACAGAGCAGAACATTGCTGATCCGTTGACGAAGCCATTGTCACAGAAGAATTTTGATTCTCATGTACTCGCTTATGGTATTAGATACCAAGGCGATTGGCTTTAGGTCAAGTGGGAGATTTGTAGGTGTAAGTCGACTTGTATGGAGATGTAAGTCGACTTATACCAGTTCGGTACTAATAAGTCGACTTGTATACCCGTGTAAGTCGACTTATGCGTGTACAGTACCGTGAGATTGTTAGAGTAGTGCCCTAAAGGCAATCCCCTTTAGCGCTTTTTGTTCATAGTCATGTACAGACTTTATGAAGAAATAAAGAAAGGCATGTTTCATTTATTTGATGTTCTTTATGAATTGATATTGATCTTTAATCAAATTAATGAAGTCCATGATATATGACATAGCATGAAGGAAATTATGATGTGATCATAATCCTGAGATTCCTATCATGTGCAATTATATCAGTATCTAAATTCTCCCTAGTCATAGGATTAATGAGACTGGACATCATTAATCCGGATAGACTAGAATATGTCATACTCCTTGATTGGATCAAGCAGTGGATCTCAGAAACTGTAAATATGGGATATTTAGAGTTGACATGTGGATGCTTACTAAGGGTAGTAAGTACATTGGATGACTTGCCATGAGATCATCACATGGATGTCCTATTCAAATGTCAGTGATAATCTCATCATAGCAATGGTGCAAGTATCTTGAGACTTGAGGTACTCAAGGATATCTTGATACTTGATTACGTGCTTTGACTCCATTCCTTGTTGCCTTTCGAGGTTACTCATAGGGTGGTGCTTGGGTGCAACTTGAGGTATTCAAGATAATTGAGTAGCCAATAAAGGATTCATCACTTCGTGATAGCGTAAGAGATACCACAACCTCTTGTCAGATCATTACTTTAAGTCTCTGGCCAGAGCATAAATATGTCATGAAGAGTGTCTTCATGGACATATAAAGTAATGAGTCCTAAGACAGGAACTGATAACACTTGGGCTAGACTTAGTCTAGTAAGAGTTGACACTTTGACCATACTCATAACCAAGTGGGGTATAGGATGATGAAAGGACGAATTGCACAGTAATTGTCTATGGAAGGGTTCGTGATCTGGTTCGTGATGAATTCATCAAACCAATTACTTTCCGGTCAATTGGGGGTCATGATGTGTTGCTAGACGCCGCTCATGACTTGCTCAGATTAAGTGTTAATCTAAGTGGCCAACATAACCGGGAACCTAAAGGGTCACACGCATAAGAGTGTTTCAGAGAATCCGTAAAATAGTATTGGACAGAGTTCCAATTATGGAGAGCAAAAGGATTAAATGGATCCCGATGAGATCGAGATATGTCCCGATGAGATCGCGACATCGATATTGCTGAAAAAGGTTTTCGGGGGTTTATCCCATACCGGGACCGATAGGCGGTAGGACCAACCACATGTGGACCGGACCACTTCAAATTTATTTATATATATAATTAATTAATTAATTAAAGAATTAATATATATATATATATATATATATATATATATGTTAGATACGTGGAAGAAGGGAGAAGCAAAGGAAGCTTCTTATTGTTTGCTTAGTCATTAATTCATTTAATGACTAAAAGACAAAATCATGAAAGATGATGAGAAGTCATCGTTGGCTTAGGCTTTAAGAATACAAAAAGAAGAGTTTCCTTCTCCTGGGAAGAGGTTATCGTGGCTTTTGGAAGATAGAAAGAGGAAGAAGGATTTTGAGAAAATCCTATGTCTTCATCTCTTCTCCATCGATGATTTAGCTCTTCTCTTCTCCAAGTGCTTCCTTCTCCATTGATTCAAGCTCTCCATAGGATAGAGGTAGGGTCTAGCAGCCTTTACTTTGTTCTAGCTATTCCCGGGTCAAAAGGGTTTGTCCCGGTTAGGTTTTCTGATCTCTGCGTGGATACCTTTAGAGATAGTCTCTATTGGCTATTCAGGTTTGAATCTTCATACCGACACATAGATCCTAGCCTTCGGGAAGGTCCCGGCGACAAAAATTTTTGTTTTCCGCACCTGGTACATGTGATGTACCTCCCGGGATTTTCCTACATTAAGTGCTGCCAATTTTTGTGTATTAGCCCTAGTGCATGTATAAATGGTATAAGAACTGATTTGTGTTCATTTGGATGTTTCATGATGTGTTAATGGCATTGGAAATGATAGAACTAAGGTTAACACCAAATCTGGAAAATTATGGTTTTCAATGATTGTACTGTTGTTAGCATAACTAATTGTGTAGGAATGCAAATGAGGTCAGGTTTGTGGCCACTTAAACTTTGGGATGTTAGCTATATTTTTGTGTGAAATAGGCATTGTCCAATGTTAGCTTGAAGAGGGTGCAATTTGGCATGGAAAGTTACTGCTCATGACTGGAATGAACAGTACCCAAAATCATACCCTTGAGTTTTGCAAATTTTTATGAATTAATTGAGAAGGAATTAGGATAAATGGATTATATGGAAAATTGAAGCCTATTAAGTTATCTTTCTAATGTCACTGATTTTGCAATTTTTCGATATGTATAGTAGGAGTTATGGACTGATGAGTGTTGGCTGTTTTTATGCATTGACTGAAACCTAGTTGGATTGGCACATTTAGTGCACATTCGGATTTGGAAGAATTTTAGTAATTTTTGTGAATTAAATTGGAGTTGGAAATGTACTGAAGAGTTCTAGATGACACATTGATCTTGAAAATTATATATGGCTTATAAGTTTTGGAAATCAGATGTGGGAGATATGGAATTTCAAAATCTGAACCTACATTGTGATTTTTATTGTTGATTAGGTCAGAAACTTGAATAACAGATTTGAAACTGTTAGAGTCTGAATTGGAGTTTGGTTATTTCAGGAAGAATTGAATTTTGAGGATTTATCTTTTCATGGATATAAAGTTCTGATTTTTCTGACTTGTGTACAGGGAGTTATGCTTGTTATAATTTTACTGCTCAAATTGAATGATTTCAGGGACAGCAACATTGAGTGAATTATTTGACCTAGTTAACAATGAAATTGGACTTTGAGTTGTTCATGAAAGTTATAGATAACATTGTGATCTTGATGAGCATATTTATTGTGCAATTTTTGACTGAACAGAATGAGAGTTACTAAATTTACCATGTACTGTTTTGTTTTAAGAGGTATGGACTAGGCAGCATCTTTGATTGGATTTTTGACACCCTTACGGGTGGAATTGATTTTTATGGTCTTCTTGAAACTTGTAGAGTTTTTCATGATCTTTCCAACGAGATATGGTTTGTAATGTTCTGAATTGTGTGCAAGGAGTTATAGGTGTTTGACTTTCGGTTTGACCATAAGAAAAAGATAAGGAAATAAGGATATATATATTAATTGTTTAATTTGAATTTTGGTTTCTTTTGTCAATTTCTTTTCCGTCCGACGTCCGATTGACCTGATTCTTGAGGCATCGGATTGGTAACACGTTGAATTTCATTTTGTGAGAAATTGGAAATTTTTAGACGGGAAATTGACGTGGCCCCGGGTAACGGAGCCTTTAATCACTATTTTGTTTAATTGGGGACCTATAGAGGTCCGATTTGCGCACCGTCAGCGCCAATAGGTTTCTAATTTTTAGATAGATTTTTCCTAATAGAAAAAATAGAATAGGGCCGGGAATATCATGAACATGCATTGTGCGCCTTCTAAGTGTTACATGTGCATTCTGAAATAGTTCTGATTAAACAATTGATAATGTTTATATACTGTCACTATTATAGAGTCACACTTGGAGCGTCGGTCCACCAACGTCACTGAGACTTCTAGATTTTAGCTCGGAAGTACAGGTGAGTAACCTAGTTGGTTCCTCAAATTCCTGATTGCCTAAATGCCTACTGTGAATTACTTGCCAATGTGAATTGTATGACCACTGAGATGTATAATATTGAACTGTATGCTCACTGAAAAGATGTATGATCGAATCGTATGTCCTATTGTACCGGGTTGGACTATGGTATGATTACTGAAATGAATATGATTGAATTGCATGATTTTACTGTACTGAATGGGACTGCTTCATGACACTGACTAAGAACTGTAATACTGGGCTTTTAGCCGCATAATCAATTATCAACACCAATTATCGAAAGATCGCATTGCATGCATAAATGCATGATCAGATAATGGAATGTGTCCCAAGTTGCTAATATCACTGAAAAGAGCTTCGAGCTCGAACACTGTACTGACCGGGCATAGCCCGAGGGGATTTATCCCTGACGCGTCCCACTGAACACTGACTGAGCACTTGGGCACAACACTGAATAACTGGAAAAGAGTCTCATATGCATTGTACACACATGAATGACTGACATGATTTACTGTGAACTGCAATATGGTACTGCTATTGTTTTGTGCTACTGTAAGCTACTGCAAAATACTGTGAACTGTGATATGACAATGTAAATCGTTATGTATGATTACTGTAGACCGTTATAGACTACTATAAATTGTGATTGCAATACTGCGACTACTATATAGTACTGTAAATTATTATTTGATACTGTAAACTGATATAGACTACTGTAAATTGTATGTAACACCGTTAACTGACTATTACTGTGTTATGCTGTACGCGCTACGCGTAATGCATGATTTGAGTGAACCATCGATGATGGTTTCTCACTGAGTTCGCAAAACTCACCCAAAATTTGCACTTATTTTTTCAGGATTTGAAGAGTACCCCGTTCGACGCGGGAGTATGTCTACTATAGGCAAGTGAAGGGTAGAAGTCGGGATCAGTTCGTGTCTGCATTAGTGTCTTATCAAATTGTGGTCCGCAATCACTGTATAACAATGCTTGGTATTTCTACTGAGCCCATTGTAGTTCTATTGTTTTACTCATTGACTGATTGTAAATTATTCTTGGATGACTGTAATAACTGAAAATGGTTTATTATGAACATGGGTTTTGGTTACTTACTGTTTTTGTCACGTTAACGTGGAATCAATGGTTTTAAAAGAAAAAAATGTATGCTAAGTTTTAATCGACTAATGTAGTACGCCACCCTCGCTGGGCACGAACTCGGATATCACCAACGATATCGGGTTCGGGTCACTCGGGAGTGGGGTGTTACACTACCTTTCCATTCGATAACCTTTTCCTTTTGTAGATCCATTTACACCCTATGGCTTTTAGACCTGGTGGTAGATCTACAAGGATCCAGACTTCATTAGTATACATAGTGTTGGGCCCTGAATTTTTTTAAAATTTATTTACTTATTGATTTATTATTTATTCGTTTGCTTAAATTATTCTTTATTTTTGCTTTAATTGTATGTATATCTATATTTAGTGAGTCTTGGATTAGCAAGTATGATTGGGAATTAGAATTTTGAATTTTAAAAGAAGGGTTAGGGTTAAAGTGGATTAAATTGTAGTAGGCTTGTGAGGAGGAGAGCCCAAAAGCATTTCAAGTGAGCTATAAGGAGACTTGAAATTACGTAGTTTTGAGGTGGGCTTTAAATTGAGAGCAAAAGAATTAAGTTAAAAAGGAGAAGAAGAAGGTTGTCGTAGGATTGAAAAGAAAAGGAGAGAAGGCAAAAACGTGAGCCAAGGAGAAGGGAGCTTTTGGCTAGGAGGAAAGGGAGAGCTGTAGGAAGCTTGAAGGGAGAAAGAAAGAAGAAGAAAAATAGGAGAAATTTACTTATTGGAGGTAAGTTCTATCTTTTCTATGCTAGATTCAAGAATGGGATAAAATGGAGGTTAGGGTTTGTGTAGGGATTGAAGAAAGAAAGAAGAGAAAGGTGAAATCAAATGGATTTTAGGATTTCTAAATAAGGTTGTAACACCCCACTCCCGCGTGACCCGAACCTGACATCGACGGTGATATCCGAGTCCGTGCCCCGCGAGGCGGCGTGCTACATCACTCAGTTATCATGCAGTATAATAATTTGTTATTTTTTTAACACATACGCACTTACACACACATCATATATTATGCGGGAAACAGTTTGCATAACGAACAATGGCTTTAGGGCCCTTTTCATAAACATAATTTATTCTAAAATGTTAACTTTACAAATTGCCCAATTTAATTATACAAACATTCAAAAAAACTGAAATACATTAATGCAGACACGAACTGATCCCCGACCATCGCTCTACTATAGTAGCCAGCAGACGACATACTCCCGTTGCCTAACGGGGTATTCTTTTGAGTCCTGAAAAATAATTGCAAATTTTGGGTGAGTTTTTCAAACTCAGTGAGTGACCATCATTGATGGTTCACCCAGTCACACAATGCATAATTTCATTTCCACAATCGCATTTCACATTCATTATTACGCTTTGTATTTCACCATCAATTCAGTGTAAATTACTTAAGGCAATCCCATTGAAAACAATGAAGTCATTCCATTCAATCCAAGTAAACCAACTCCCATCCCATTCAATTCAATTCAGTCAATTCTATTCAATTCAAATAACCAATTCCATTCAATACCATTTCATATTTCCAATGCAATTTTATATTCTCATTCAATGCAATTTCACGTTCCCATTCAATGCAATTAAATCAATCATATCATGCGTATATACATGGGGCCCAATTTCTGTTTATTTCGTCGTTGTGACCAAGTGCCGAAACTGTCCCGTATCCTTTGGACATCGGGCTCATTGACAACTGTCCCATGTAGGGCTCATTGTAAACTGTCCCATGTAGGGCTCATTGTGAACTGTCCCATATAGGGCTCATTGTGAACTGTCCCATATAGGGCTCATTGTCGTTGAGCCTGAGGCTCTGAATCACTATCTGAGCACGAAGCTCCTTTCACTCGGTGAGCTTTATGCTCTAATCATTGGCTACTCGGGTCACAACTCACATTGTATTTCACTAGTCATGTAACGAAGTGCATTGCCCATATTCGCATGAACTGAATCAATCATAACCACTTATCGTCGGACCGTAGTCCGACATTAAGCATCTAGTTGCGCATTCACATTTCATCCATATGCAATTTATCAATATGCAGTTATGCATTCAGGCAATTTAATAATCACATCATATACACTTAGTTCGTCCAATTCACAATCAAGGAACACTTCACTAACGCACATTCCCAGTACACGATCAACCATCGGACCTCTTGTCCGGAACCCATACTCAATTTCAATCAATGTTACCATTCAATAATATATATCAATGTACAAATTTCATTCAATCATAACTGAACCAAGTAAACCATAAAAATAAGACCATCTAGGTCTACTCACCTTTTCTTCTGAAGCTAAGGGCTAGAAGTCTCGGCAACGTCTGTGAATTAACGTTCCAAATGTGTCTCTAAAATGGTCCAAATATCCAACATTACCAAGTTAACAATCAGAAACATTTACTAATGCACATGAAGCAATTAAACGTGTACAAATGCATGGTCGTGACATTCCCAGCACTATTACACAATTTCCCGTAACCAAAATGTTCTCTAAATATTAGAAACCCATTGACGCTGAAATCACTCAATTCGGACCTCTACAGGTCCAGTTATTAATAAAACACGGCTCAGGAAAAATCCTTACTCGATCCCCTCACTTCGACCTAACCCATTCCCATAAATTTCCACTCTAAAAATTCCCAATTTCATAAGTAAATGAAATTAAATATTTCACGAATCCGATGCCTCAAGAATTGGGTCAATCGGACGTCGGACGGAAAAATTATTCCCAAAACATGTTCGGGTCAACACACTATGACACTTCACTCAGAAAGACGAACATCTTAAGGACTGAATCGGAACCCGACATCTTCATAAAAATTGTAAATCTATGTCTCTAGTTCACTCAGGAAAAAGAATCAGCTCGATCCGAGCTCTCTAGCTCAAGATATCCACAAATTACTGAAACATGTTCAGACCATTCCCACTAATCCACTCACTTACATCCGACCACCTTCAGTTTATTAAAACTCAAAAATCCCAAATATGGTGTAGAAAGATAGAAAAATCTCTTAGGAAACCATCGCTTCGAAAATCAAGTCATTTGGAGGTCGGATGGAAAAGTTATGCACAAAATATTAGACATAGGTCGGAGGGCGAGCCGGGCTATACAATCACCCGGTAGCTCGGCACGCTCGACACGCGGACGAGCGTCGCTCGGCACGCGGGCGAGCGTCCCGCTCGCCCGCATGGGCGAGCGTTGCTCGTCCTTTTGGACGAGCTACGCAGCTCCTCTCCCTTTTTTTTTAAACAACTTTCTTTCAATAGCTCAAACTTTTGACACAAATGTCCAAATGATACAAGATCGGTCCCGTTGAAAAGGTATTTAAAAACTCTACAAGTTTCATGAAGGGCTTAAAATTTAATTTCACCTCTAAGGGTGTTTAAAATTCAATCAAATCTACTACCCTCTCAATGACCACATAAACCAGTACCCCATTATTCTAAAAAATCATAACTTTCAATCCCCTTTACCAAAAATTCCAAATTTTATATCAATAAAAAGAGCAAAACAAGTGCTAAAACTTTCAGAAATAACTTAGAAACCAATTCCATCTCCAACCAAATGAAAATTTCAAGCAAACTTCTGCCTTCACAAATTAAGTCACAATTTTAACCCAATCTTTCAAAATTCATAACTTTCAAACCCATGGTCGAAAAATTGCATACCATATATCAATCAAAAGCTCAGACAATCAACTACAACTTTCAACAAGGATGCCGAGCTAGATTCTGTCTCTACATAGGTCGCATCCTCAATTGAGTGAGACTGACCTGTTTCACCTTATGAAATCAGCCTAAAACCTAAGCCATAACACAACTTCACAAATTTATATCTTTTAATTCTTACACCCAAAATTCACTTAAAATATCTCATTAGAAAGCTATAACAATCCTATACAACTTTTAGTAATACCAGTTTTTCAAAATCGCTCTCCTTTATCCTAGAAAAATTACCAAAGATTCAGGTCATCAAAATGGAACCAAGGTTCGGGTACTGTTCATCCAGCATATATATTTCACACTTCCGGGCTACATTCAAGGCTCTTCCAGCCTTAGTTAGGCAGAACTTCCTTCATAGGAATCCTAGCCCTACCTCTCAAGTTTCATTTAAAGCAAACCCCGACTCAATTGGACAACCCAATCAAAAGTTATGAGCAAAACTCTGAAACCTATACAAGTTCCATTTTCCAGAATTTCAATCAAAACTTTACCCCTTTCATGCAAGTGATGCACAAGATGCTATGATTATTGCTTCTTACCACTAAATACAAGAACATAGGCACAAGGCTTACCAAAATTAGCTTCAAATCCTGATTCTTTAATCACCTCACCAAATCCTATACCAAGGAGCAAAGACCATCGACAAAGAAGAAGGAGTGGAGAGCGTTGGATGAAAGACAACTAATAACTTTTTCCAAGTGATATTTTTCCATGCTTCAAGGATAAGAGTCGTAGATGAGGGAAAGAACAAGACAAAGATAATAAAGGTGGGGAGGACACTTGGCTCTTCATAGGAGAAAAAGACAAAAACCCAATTAAGACCCTTTAATGAATCCTAAGCCAAACTTATCTTTAATCCTTCTAATGCTAACGGCTCTATAACAATTCCAACAAAATTATATAACCCATAAGTCCATGCCATAAGGCAGTACCTTTCCAATACAGGAAAACCCACTTAGTCAACCCGATGGAAATTTTCCAGTCCGAGCATGTGCCCCGAAAAATTCCAGAAAAATTTCTGAAGTTCCCCAAAAATATGAAACACACAAGAATCCACTCCAATTTATTTTTCAATCACGAAGAACACATTTTTCACAATAAACACAGATGCCGGGAGAATGTCATGAATGCATGTACAATCATGTGCATTTACAAAAATCTCAATTTACGCAGATATGGAGGCCATATTAGGCATGACCATGCCGAGCTATGTTACACACTCATAACCCATTCCAAATTACCACTTTACCCTTCCCATCGGTGATGGAATGTTACAATTCTCCCCTCCTAATAAAAATTTCGTCCTCGAAATTTCATATACGATCGATCAGGAAGGCAAGGGAGTTATTTTGACCATTGATTATACTGAATCAATACCATCAATCACTCTTTTTCCTTTCTCAATCTTTACATTATTATAACAAAGTCGTTATGGTTACTCGCAACTCTTCACTTTTGCTCTCAATAATACATGTCACAACCCATATAACGCTTGATAAATCCGAATCGTCTTTTAGGTTTCAAAACTCAATTTCCAATCCTTTGTTCTATTCATATCACAGTCATATAGAGGCCACTTTGTAACGAATCCAATTTCCCCTATTTCTTTTATCTCATCTAAGTGTACCAGGCCGATGTGATACACTTTGAAACATTTTATTTATCGATTATCAAATTACATTCCTTTAGTATTGAATCATTAACCTCATTAGATTCGATAGCCTCGATAATGATCAACTCGACACACGACCATTCACTTTACTCACAACATAATACACTGCGCAAATGGTGTTATCAATGCAACACTTAATATAGCTGTAATCAATCCAGGCTATACGTCAATTTTGTCCTTATAAATTCCCAAATTATCCCCTTAACAATTGGTTCCAGCAGATAAGCCTGTTGGTTAATTACACATACCATCATTCGATTTTTCACACTAAACTATCAATTACCCTTTCAATGAACTCTTACTAAACCATAATACTCTGATTGGTTCTCGCGATTTCTCTAACAGTTTCTTTAGTCTGTACTACACATATGTCTTCATCGAACTGTACATATCACTTTCACCGAAAATCGGAGCATTTTCAATTCCTCGATAAGGTTTCCAAATTTAACACCTTAAGTTGGTCTTTGCTAATCCTTTTTATACACACCAGTTTCGGAATTCCAATAACAAATAACACTTTCTTTTTGCCCCTTCCAGTTAGCTTGACAATTTACACTCAGTCATACAATCAAAACCATGTCACTCAATTTCAATCATCTCATTTGAATTTCTTGCTTAATCCATTTAATTTCATCACTAGCAAAATTTTGAATTATCCACTCGCTTAATTCTTTTCAAATCTTTCGAATTCACAAAATGCCTCTATCACTGTTGGTTTGCCCATTCATAGACATCTCCAATTATTTATGAGAACTTAACATTTTCAATGTCAAAGAAGTACTCGGTACAACAAATTTCAAATCGTCAATCACGAGATAGCCCATGAAGTTATACTTGTCCCAAGGTACATTAATCACTTCACACAATTCCATCAGATTGCAGTATAACCTTTACTGGGACATTTCAACACGTATGGCAAAAATCTCTAAATAGCAACAATACGATCAATACTCAATTTGTAAGTTTCCCTCCTAATGTACCATGTTCAAATAATAATTCACCTGCTATTTATTCAATCAAGATCAAATTCCCTCTTATGAACTTATAAAGTTTCCTCAACTGTGCCCATTTACCTTCTTCACTTTTCAAATGCATTCAATCGATCATCAATGATCTTAATCATTCTCCAATCTGAATACAATTAAGACACTTAACTTTTAGTAGCACAATAAAACTCCATATACCCATAATTAATTTGCATAACTCTTTAAATTTCGAAAGTCTCCAATAAGGAACGATTTACCCATTATTTTCTCAGTTTCATTACTCATACTCTGACATATGTTCCTTTACGCTAATTTCTCCACATAACATAGTTTTATTTGTGAGAAAACGCTGCCTGAGTCGACTAAATATTCCTTAAATAAATTTTGAAATTTCTATAACCCGTATTCTTCGCATATTCACAATTTATACATCTTTGATGTTTAGGAAGTCTCTTACATACTTAGATTCATCTCATCAACATAATGTACACTTTTCTTTTCTTTTTTTTTTTTTTGTAACACATTTTATCTCATACATTCGAGTCTCCACTAAGATTAAGATTCCCAATATAACTTATAATTCATTTCAAATTTGTCTCAATATTGTTCATACATTAATCACTCTTCAATCAAATCTTTTGAAATTCCTCATCATCACAATCATCATATTTCTTGTCAGTCTTTCTCAATAGCTCAGGGAAATCAATTTCAGCTATACACACTATCCCATATAGATCAAGACTGTACATTGAGGCACATTCCAGCAAAATCATTACATCACTATACCAATTAGTCACTTACACTAAGCATACCTTGATCTTATTTGATTTTTGACAATACTCTCTCTCTCTTTTTGCACATGTCCTCATTCGTGAGAATTATATCATGATCACGTCCTCAACACATATAACAAATTTTAATTCACTCCCAATTAATCACTATTATTAACACATCTTATTATTTATTTATTTAGGCAATTCAGCTAAACCTTGACCACTTTTTCCTCTACGATTATCATAGTCTTACACCCACGTATTGTTACATTTAAATCAAGATCACAGATGTATAAACACTCTTGATTTCTCACTAACATAATTGGTTCACAATCATAAATCGTTATTCATAACTCTCATCACAGCAATCAATCCCAATTGTAACATTTTATTTTCATCAAGTATGTTTATACACTGTCAATCTGGCCATTTCTATCATATCCCTATTTCCCCTATCAATCCACAACTGTATCCTCATTACTATCCCATACTCAATGATATACTCAGTATCACTTTCATATTGTATTTCATCGTATATCCACCACTATCGATACACTAAATGTTCATTTGCCTGATCAAGTCATACACTTTTTCTTATCATCACTTTCTCTTTATCTCAGTCTAGCATATTATTATTTCCTCTCCATTTCGAACCACTTATCGACTGATATATGCCTATGTATGTGACTCATATACTAAACTGGGGATCAATTGTCACTGTCTGCCGTGACATGACTTAAATGCATGCACTTGACACACTTGTTCAGAATGCCCATGTACAATCGTACTTCTGGGCTCTGATACCACCTAAAAGTAACACCCCACTCCCGTGTGACTCGAACCTGACATCGACGGTGATATCCGAGTCCGTGCCCCGTGAGGCGGCATGCTACATCACTCAGTTATCATGCAGTATAATAATTTGTTATTTTTTTAACACATACGCACTTACACACACATCATATATTATGCGGGAAACAGTTTGCATAACGAACAATGGCTTTAGGGCCTTTTCATAAACATAATTTATTCTAAATGTTAACTTTACAAATTGCCCAATTTAATTATACAAACATTCAAAAATCAAATACATTAATGCAGACACGAACTGATCCCCGACCATCGCTCTACTATAGTAGCCAGCAGACGACATACTCCCGTTGCCTAACGGGGTATTCTTTTGAGTCCTGAAAAATAATTGCAAATTTTGGGTGAGTTTTTCAAACTCAGTGAGTGACCATCATTGATGGTTCACCCAGTCACACAATGCATAATTACATTTCCACAATCGCATTTCACATTCATTATTACGCTTTGTATTTCACCATCAATTCAGTGTAAATTACTTAAGGCAATCCCATTGAAAACAATGAAGTCATTCCATTCAATCCAAGTAAACCAACTCCCATCCCATTCAATTCAATTCAGTCAATTCTATTCAATTCAAATAACCAATTCCATTCAATACCATTTCATATTTCCAATGCAATTTTATATTCTCATTCAATGCAATTTCACGTTCCCATTCAATGCAATTAAATCAATCATATCATGTGTATATACATGGGGCCCAATTTCTGTTTATTTCGTCGTTGTGACCAAGTGCCGAAACTGTCCCGTATCTTTTGGACATCGGGCTCATTGACAACTGTCCCATGTAGGGCTCATTGTAAACTGTCCCATGTAGGGCTCATTGTGAACTGTCCCATATAGGGCTCATTGTGAACTGTCCCATATAGGGCTCATTGTCGTTGAGCCTGAGGCTCTGAATCACTATCTGAGCACGAAGCTCCTTTCACTCGGTGAGCTTTATGCTCTAATCATTGGCTACTCGGGTCACAACTCACATTGTATTTCACTAGTCATGTAACGAAGTGCATTGCCCATATTCGCATGAACTGAATCAATCATAACCACTTATTGTCGGACCGTAGTCCGACATTAAGCATCTAGTTGCGCATTCACATTTCATCCATATGCAATTTATCAATATGCAGTTATGCATTCAGGCAATTTAATAATCACATCATATACACTTAGTTCGTCCAATTCACAATCAAGGAACACTTCACTAACGCACATTCCCAGTACACGATCAACCATCGGACCTCTTGTCCGGAACCCATACTCAATTTCAATCAATGTTACCATTCAATAATATATATCAATGTACAAATTTCATTCAATCATAACTGAACCAAGTAAACCATAAAAATAAGACCATCTAGGTCTACTCACCTTTGCTTCCGAAGCTAAGGCCTGGAAGTCTCGGCAACGTCTGTGAATTAACGTTCCAAATGTGTCTCTAAAATGGTCCAAATATCCAACATTACCAAGTTAACAATCAGAAACATTTACTAATGCACATGAAGCAATTAAACGTGTACAAATGCATGGTCGTGACATTCCCGGCACTATTACACAATTTCCCGTAACCAAACTGTTCTCTAAATATTAGAAACCCATTGACGCTGAAATCACTCAATTCGGACCTCTACAGGTCCAGTTATGAATAAAACACGGCTCAGGAAAAATCCTTACTCGATCCCCTCACTTCGACCTAACCCATTCCCATAAATTTCCACTCTAAAAATTCCCAATTTCATAAGTAAATGAAATTAAATATTTCACGAATCCGATGCCTCAAGAATTGGGTCAATCGGACGTCAGACGGAAAAATTATTCCCAAAACATGTTCGGGTCAACACACTATGACACTTCACTCAGAAAAACGAACATCTTAAGGACTGAATCGGAACCCGACATCTTCATAAAAATTGTAAATCTATGTCTCTAGTTCACTCAGGAAAAAGAATCAGCTCGATCCGAGCTCTCTAGCTCAAGATATCCACAAATTACTGAAACATGTTCAGACCATTCCCACTAATCCACTCACTTACATCCGACCACCTTCAGTTTATTAAAACTCAAAAATCCCAAATATGGTGTAGAAAGATAGAAAAAATCTCTTAGGAAACCATCGCTTCGAAAATCAAGTCATTTGGAGGTAGGATGGAAAAGTTATGCACAAAATATTGGACATAGGTCAGAGGGCGAGCCGGGCTATACAATCACCCGGTAGCTCGGCACGCTCGACACGCGGACGAGCGTCGCCCGGCACGCGGACGAGCGTCTCACCCGCTGGGTGAGCGTCCCTCTCGCCCGTATGGGCGAGCGTTGCTCGTCCGCTGGGCGAGCGAGCGAGCCCGCATGGGCGAGCGTTGCTCGTCCTTTTGGACGAGCTACGCAGCTCCTCTCCCTTTTTTTTTTTTTAAAAACAACTTTCTTTCAATGGCTCGAACTTTTGACACCAATGTCCAAATGATACAAGATCGGTCCCGTTGAAAAGGTATTTAAAAACTCTACAAGTTTCATGAAGGGCTTAAAATTTAATTTCACCTCTAAGGGTGTTTAAAATTCAATCAAATCTACTACCCTCTCAATGACCACATAAACCAGTACCCCATTATTCTAAAAAATCATAACTTTCAATCCCCTTTACCAAAAATTCCAAATTTTATATCAATAAAAAGAGCAAAACAAGTGCTAAAACTTTCAGTAATAAATTAGAAACCAATTCCATCTCCAACCAAATGAAAATTTCAAGCAAACTTCTGCCTTCACAAATTAAGTCACAATTTTAACCCAATATTTCAAAATTCATAACTTTCAAACCCATGGTCGAAAAATTGCATACCATATATCAATCAAAAGCTTAGACAATCAACTACAACTTTCAAGAAGGATGCCGAGCTAGATTCTGTCTCTACATAGGTCGCATCCTCAATTGAGTGAGACTGACCTGTTTCACCTTATGAAATCAGCCTAAAACCTAAGCCATAACACAACTTCACAAATTTATATCTTTCAATTCTTACACCCAAAATTCACTTAAAATATCTCATTAGAAAGCTATAACAATCCTCTACAACTTTTAGTAATACTAGTTTTTCAAAATCGCTCTCCTTTATCCTAGAAAAATTACCAAAGATTCAGGTCATCAAAATGGAACCAAGGTTCGGGTACTGTTCATCCAGCATACATATTTCACACTTCCGGGCTACATTCAAGGCTCTTCCAGCCTTAGTTAGGCAGAACTTCCTTCATAGGAATCCTAGCCCTACCTCTCAAGTTTCATTTAAAGCAAACCCCGACTCAATTGGACAACCCAATAAAAGTTATGAGCAAAACTCTGAAACCTATACAAGTTCCATTTTCCAGAATTTCAATCAAAACTTTACCCCTTTCATGCAAGTGATGCACAAGAAGCTATGATTATTGATTCTTACCACTAAATACAAAAACATAGGCACAAGGCTTACCAAAATTAGCTTCGAATCCTGATTCTTTAATCACCTCACCAAATCCTATACCAAGGAGCAAAGACCATCGACAAAGAAGAAGGAGTGGAGAGCGTTGGATGAAAGAGAACTAATAACTTTTTCCAAGTGATATTTTTCCATGCTTCAAGGATAAGAGTCGTAGATGAGGGAAAGAACAAGACAAAGATAATAAAGGTGGGGAGGACACTTGGCTCTTCATAGGAGAAAAAGACAAAAACCCAATTAAGACCCTTTAATGAATCCTAAGCCAAACTTATCTTTAATCCTTCTAATGCTAACGGCTCTATAACAATTCCAACAAAATTATATAACCCATAAGTCCATGCCATAAGGCAGTACCTTTCCAATACAGGAAAACCCACTTAGTCAGCCCGATGGAAATTTTCCGTTCCGAGCATGTGCCCCGAAAAATTCCAGAAAAATTTCTGAAGTTCCCCAAAAATATGAAACACACAAGAATCCACTCCAATTTATTTTTCAATCACGAAGCACACATTTTTCACAATAAACACAGATGCCGGGAGAATGTCATGAATGCATGTACAATTATGTGCATTTACAAAAATCTCAATTTACGCAGATATGGAGGCCATATTAGGCATGACCATGCCGAGCTATGTTACACACTCATAACCCATTCCAAATTACCACTTTACCCTTCCCATCGGTGATGGGATGTTACAAAGGTTTTGGTTATTCTAGCATAGATGTCCTATGGGTAGGTTAGGTTTAAAGTTTATTTTATCTTCGCTTGACTTTCTTGAATGCTACGACTTTCCTTTGGAATGTATTTATTGAATGAAGTATGGTTTAATTGAAGGGAATTAAGAAAACCCCACTCAAGACAAGGAGGAAGGGCAATCTTGAATTCGGATTCCGACGTTTAGGTGGGTAACATTTTTATAGTTATTGTGTGATGGGAAAATGCTCTATGTGTGTAATCCTTGTTTAAATGGCGTGCATGTTGCATTGTGTGTATATATTGAAAGCGTATGATGAAATGGATATGTCTCCTTTGATATGAATGAAAAATATGGAGCTATGATGATTCGACAAAATGAAAGAAACATAAAAATGCCATTTTTGCATTTGAATAATTGAGCATAGATTGTTTGTGATTGGGCAAGAGAGAACCTGTTTCGTTAGTCTCGTGCACGATGACCTATAGCCGACTCCCGGCTGCCGCTTGAGGCCACGAGATCCTGAGAAATCGGACTCGTCATGTTTACGGTAAACTTCGGTTATCCGTCGTGTTTATGGAACTCTCGAGCCAATTGTGTGTATTTCATCATTTTTCGTGTTTATGATGCATAATACGTGTTTTAATTAATAGAAGATTTCTTGTTATGCTTTATGTGATGATCTTGGCTAATTGTGATTTATGTGATAAAGTTGGGTATCTATACATAATATGTTAGTTGCTAACGAATTGGATTTCTTGATTATGTGTTGTATGGCTCATTACTTGATGGCTATAAAGGTGTTAGCCACTAAGCCGTGTTTTGCTCACCCCATTCTCCCTCCTCAAGTGCAAATCAAGTTGAGCGCTGAACCTTGCAAGGCATCGGGCATAACTCCAAGACTTTAGACACTTTTGTATTAAGTTAGTAACTAGCTTTTGGAATAGCTTTATAAGCATATCAAACATTGAGCATCTCATACCTTTTGTATTTTGTACTTAATTCTTAATGGATATGATGAATATGCTGATATGTAACTAAAGCTATTCTTGAACTCTTACAATTGGAAAAGAGAATGAGAGCTCTAGTACTCTCTTCTTCATGTGTATGTATTGAATTGCGATCTGTGTATGACCTTGAAAAAGGAATGTGTATGAGTCTTTTTAATTGTTGAGTTGCTGTTGGGTTTTGTATTGGGATAGCTCGCTGGGAATTTGCAATGGTTTATGAGTTGTTGAAGTTGGGCATAGGTGCTGTCAATTTCTGGGTTGATGTGCTCTTAGGATTAACTTTGGGTATGTTGTGCATTTAGTCATATTCTGGGCTGATATAGAGTGAATGGGATCATTTAACCTTCTTGAGAGATGTAGGCGAGCTGTAGAGCTTTCCTATGATGTATAATGAGCTATTGTTAGGGTGTGTAAATTGGAAGAGGTGAGTTGTTAAAGTGTAGTGCAGGTGCTACCAAAAATGACAGATTTTTATTAGCAGAAACTTTGAATCTATATGCGACCTGTGTAGAGTTGGAGTTTGTTCTTTTGGTCTTCATGAAAAGTTGTAGAGCGTTCTCTTACCTTTCTATAGCCACCAAGTTTGTAAAATTTGGAGTTCTGGGTCAAAAGTTATGGCATTTGCAAGTTCGGGTACTGTTTATGAGGAGCTAGTCAATCGGTCTTGGAGCAAACTTTTGATCCCTTTAGAAGCCGAGCTTGCTCTTAAGTCCTTCTTGAAAATGTTAGATCTGTCTTTTAGCTTTCCAACGCTACCAAGTTTGTCAAATTTGGAGCTCAGAGTCAAAAGATATGAAGGTTTGAAGTTTTGGAGGTCGGATCGCGTGGCCGATCGTCACAGACGGCGCCCTTCGAGGCGGATGAGCTCCAGCCAGAGGTCGCTTCGCCTGCTCGAGGCGAAGGCGTCTTGGCGATGCTTGCGCGACCTTTGGGGTCGACTTGCGGCCGACCGACCTCTCTCCCTTCATTTGGTCATAACTTTTTAGTCCGACCTCCGATTAAGCTGATTTTTGAAGCGATAGACTCCTAAGAAAATTTTCTATCTCTTCATGCATTGTTGGTCGGTATTGTTGTTAAATTGAAAAAGGTGGATTGAAACAAAGTAGGATGATCGGTTGATAATGTCTGACTATGCTTCAATAATTTGGTGATAACTTGAGCTATAGAGTTCCGTTTGAGGCGATTCTTGTTCCGAATTAAACTAGAGACATAGATATACAAGTTATATGAAGGTTCTGAGCTGCAATCTAGTCTCTAAGACTTTCAATTTCTGATATGAAGTCGGTAGAGTGTTCAGTCTTGGCTGTTTTTCTTTAAGACAGTATTTTGGCCATAACTTCTTCATTTCTAATCCGAATTGAGCATTTTCAGTGGCATTGGAATCGTTAGATCTTGGGGAACAAATTTCCTTAAGAAGCCTATCCAAAATTCCTATTGCAAGTCCCCCAAATTGTGGTCAGTATATTGTCGATTTTGGGTCTTCTATGCTTGAGTGCTTTCGAATGTTGGGCTTCGGTGACGGGGTCCAACACATAGAATCTATTTCCGATTTCATCGCCTTGAACCATTTTTTTGCATCAACATCATTAATAGCCTGTGTATACGTAATGGGATCTATTTCTTCTTGGTCCGAGATTGAAATTAAGCCTTCCCCTAAACCCAGATACCTATCTGGCTGTCTCACAAACCTCCCACTACGTCTAGGCACACCTTGATGTTCAGGTTGCACTTCTGATTCAACTCTTGAATCCATTTCGACATCTTGTAATTCGGTGTCAGAGTTTTTTTGTTTTTCCTCCCTTTTCTCTTAAACCTTCTTAATTGAATTTATCAATTTTTGTGTTTGGTTCAGTCTAATTCTCTCGAGGAGGTGACAGAGATAGCTGAGAAAGAGTTAGAGACATTACCGGATGAGATGCTGGACCTTAATTCAGATGATGAAGAAGAGCGAGCTCACGGGGTGTCTCTTCAGTTGCTCCTTCGGACCCTGATCCTGTTTCAACTGCTTTGCCGACCTCCGAAACTACTCCTGCTAATCTAGTCGTTAATACTTCTTCCCCTATTGAGGGGCCGGAATGACTTATGTAAGAGGACTTTTAAGGCTCATCTGGTTGGGCTTATGATCAGAACAAATATATAAGGAAATAAAACTCTTATTTTTGTCCTTTATTGTCTTCTTTATCATCGATCGGTAGTGAGGTTTAAGAGAATCGTTCTCATGGCTGAACGATGCTAAGGTCGAGCGGTTCAAGATTGCTTTCTTGGGGTCACCTGGTTTCAAGATCCGATCTTGGTAACTTGGCCAAACAATGTTGAGGCCGAGTGATCCGAGATTGTTTCCGTGGCATTGCTTGGTTCCAAGATTCGGTCATGGTAACCTGGCTGAGCGTTGTTGAGGTCGAACGATCCAAGATTGTTTTCTTGGCATCGCCTGGTTCCAAGATTCGGTCTTGGTAACCTGGCCGAGCGATGTTGAGGCCGAGCGATCCAAGATTATTTTCTTGACATCGCCTGATTCCAAGATTCGGTCTTGGTAACCTGACCGAACGATGTTGAGGTCGAGCGATCCAAGATTGTTTTTTTGGCATCGCCTGGTTCCAAGATTCAGTCTTGGTAACCTGGTCGAGCGATATTGAGGCCGAGCAATCCAAGATTGTTTTCTTGGTATTGCCTGGTTCCAAGATTCGATCTTGGTAATCTGGCCGAGCGATGTTGAGGTCGAGCGATCCAAGATTGTTTTCTTGGCGTCGCCTGGTTTCAAGATTCGGTTTTGGTAACCTGGCCGAGGGATGTTGAAGCCGAGCGATCCAAGATTATTTTCTTAGCATCACCTGATTCCAAGATTCGGTCCTGGTAACCTGGCCGAGCGATCCAAGATTGTTTTCTTGGCATCGCCTGGTTCCAAGATTCGGTCTTGGTAACCTGGCCGAGTAATGTTGAGGCCGAGCGAACCAAAATTATTTTTTTGGCATCGCCTGTTTCTAAGATTTGGTCTTGGTAACCTGACTGAGCGATGTTGATAACATCCAGTCGGTAGGATATTTTCTCTTTAGTGAGACTTTTTTGCCAAGAAGTTTGGAATCCTTTATTGATGATGATAAGGGTGTGGGCCGTTAAAAAACCTGATTGGCAAGGCCAGGAAAAAGGTACCCACTAATTACATACAAAAAAATAAACGAATTGAAATAAAACTTATCTACTGGTAAAACGCTTTCAGGTTTTGGGAATTCCAAGGCCTCGGTAGAATCTTGTCGTTTGTGTTGCGCAGAACATACATAAGAGCCGTGTCCGGCTTGCTTGACCACTTGATAGGGTCCTTCCCATGTCTGACCGATCTTTTTAGGATATTTCCCTGCCGCCTCGGCCTTTCTTAGAACGTAACCGTCGACCCTTATGTCGCTTGACCTTACCCTTATGTTGAAAAATTTTGTTGATTTTTGCCTGACGGCTTCAAAACGAGCGGCTGCTCTAACCTATCTTCACTGAGAAGTATAAGTTCTACCTTGCGAGCTTCATCATTTCGTTCCTCTTGGTAACTCAAAACTCTCTGATTGAGCAATGCCACTTCTACTGGAACCAAAGCCTCTGCCCCAAAGGTCATTCTAAACGGTTTTTCTCCTGTGGCTCCGTTTGGGGTCGTTCTGTATGCCCACAACACTTTGTCCAATTCATCGACTCAAGTCTTACATCCATCTAAGCGCTTTTTGAGTGCGCTCATTATCTTCTTATTGGAGTTTTCGGCAAGACCTGAGGGTGAGTCACTGAAGTTAATTGAAGCCTTATCTTCAGTCGGTGACAGAAATCTTTGAACTTATCATTATCGAACTGTCGACTGTTGTCTGTAACTAAGACCATAGGCATCCCAAAGCGGCTCAGTATGTTCTTGCATACGAAGTTTTCGATTTTCTTTTCAGTGATTGTGGCAACTGCTTCTGCTTCTATCCATTTGGTGAAGTATTCAACTGCTAATATCAAAAACTTCTTCTGCCCAGGACCGAGAGGGAAAGGACCTAGTATGTCCATTCCTCATTGAGCGAAGGGGATGGGATGACTCACAATTTTTAGCTGCTCATTCGGTTGATGGGAAAATTACTGTTCCTCTGGCAGGCCTCGTATCGGTTAACCTTTTTCTGACAATCTTTCTTCATTGTCAATCAATAATACCCTTGTCTGATCAAATTGTGAGCCAAAATTCTGCCTCTTAAGTGATTCCCGCACATTCCTTCATGAACCTCGGCCATTTCTCGTTCTGCCTCTTTTTCGTTCAAGCAGCGTAATAGCGGCCAATCATAAGAATGCTTGTACAGGATGTTATTAACAATCACATATTCAATAGCCTTTACCCTTACTTTCTTAGCTCCCAGGGCTTCTGGAGGTTGTGTTCCCTTAAGAAGGTACTGTTTGATCGGCTCCATCCAACTTGATCATTCGACATCCGTTTCGAGGACTTCACTAGTTTTTTGAATACTAGGCTGGTTTATCCGCTCGACCAAAATGTTATTCCTTGCATTTTGATAAGAAGCCATCTTGGAAAGTGCGTCTGCCTAAGCATTCTACGTCTTATCTATCCTGATGACCAAGTATTCTTCAAAATTACTCAACTCTCACTTTACTAATTCCAGATACTTGATCATATTGTCCCCTTTTGCCTCATACTGTCCGGTGACTTGACCGACCACTATTTAGCTATCGCTGTACACCTTTAAAGATTTCACCTCCATCTCTCTTGCCAACTAAAGACCGACTATTAAGGCTTCGTATTCTGCCTCATTATTGGATGCTATAAATTCTAATCGGAGGGCGTACTCCACCTTTTGCTCCTAGTGGGGGCTGATCAAGACTACTCCTGCTCCGCATCCCTTAACATTGGACGACTCATCAACAAATAAACTTCAAGCAAGGCGTTGCTCATTCTGTGAGATAGGTTGACTCATTTCTGCAACAAAATCCACCAAGACTTAGGTTTTGATCGTTGTTCGTAGTTTGTAATGTATGTCAAACTCTCCCAACTCTACTGCCCATTTAACTAACCGTCCAGAGGTTTTAGGCTTTTGAAGGCATTGCCTGAGAGGTTGATCGGTCCATACCTCAATTTTGTGATTCTGGAAGTAGGGCCTGAGTTTCCGTGCGGCAGTTATCAATGATAGGGCCAGCTTCTCAATAGATGCATACCGCGCTTCTGGCCCATTCAAGACCTTACTGACATAATAGATCGAGAATTGTTCGTTTCCACCCGATCGAACGAGAACTGTGCTGATCGCCCCTTCTGTAACTGCCAGATAAATTATCAATGTCTCCCCCTCAACGGGGCTCTGCAAAATGGGCGGACTGGTCAGGTATTGCTTTAGGCGCTGAAATGCTCTCTCGTACTCATCCGTCCATTGTAAATGAGTCACGTTCGCCTTCCTTAAGATTTTGAAAAATGGGAGGCACTTGTCCACTATCTTAGAGACGAATCTGCTCAGAGAAACTATCCGCCCTGTCAATATTTGAACATCTTTTAAACATCGTGGTGAGGGCATTTGAACGATAGCTTCAATCTTTTCTGGTTTTACTTCAATCCCTCGTTGAGTAATCATAAATCCTAGGAATTTTCCAGATGCCACACCAAAAATGCATTTTTCGGGGTTCAACCTCATTTGGAATTTGTTGAGGGTCAGGAAGACTTCTTTGAGGTCTTTCACATGCTCGACAACCGTCTTGTTTTTGACTACCATATCATCCACATAAGCCTCCACTGTCCGACCGATTTGTTTCTTAAAAACTTCCATAATGAGTCGCTGATAAGTAACCCTTGCGTTTTTCAAACCGAACAGCATTACCTGGTAACAGTACGTGCCTTGGTCGGTTATAAAAGCCGTCTTTTCTTCGTCTTCAAGACTCATTTGTATCTAGTGATAACCGGAGAAAGCATCCAAGAAACTGAGGAGCTCATGCCCTGATGTAGTGTCTACCAGCTGATCGATTTTGGGTAGGGGAAGCTGTCCTTTGGGCATGTTTTGTTCAAGTCAGTGAAATCGATGCACATTCTTCATTTTTCGTTTTTCTTCTTCACCAGTACCACGTTCGCCAACTACTCAGGGTACTTGACTTCCCGAATGAACCCGACATCAAGCAATTTTCCTATCTCTTTCTCGATCACCCCCTGCCTTTCTTTGCTTTGCCACCGCTTCTTCTGTCTGACTGGCTTGTAGTCTTTCCGGATATCGAGAGAATGAGATGCTACCACTCGAGAAATTTCGGGCATGTCACTCGATACCCAGGCAAAGACCGATTTGTTCTCTATCAAGCAATCTGTGATCTCTTTGGCCAGCCCTTTTTCAAGTTCGGTACTTAGATTTGTGAATTTGGATCGGTCTTCTCCATCCAATATAATCTGTTGCATTTCTTCGGCAGGGTTCATCCTCTCAGTTTCTTCGTCGACTCTCACATCAAGGGAACTTGTCAAAACTACCGCCCCATCAAGGGTCCTCGCTTCTGCCATGTAGCATTCCCTAGCAATCCTTTGCTGACCCTTAACAATACCGACGCCATGAGGTGTTGGGAACTTAATTGTTTGATAGTAGGTCGAAACAACTGCTTTGAGGGTGTTTTTGGTGGCTCTTCCAATTATTGCATTATATGCTCCGCCAAATTTCACGACCAGGAATTCAACATTCCTCTTTATTTGACGTGGCCTTTGTCCGAATTTTACGTTTAAGAACACTCGAGCGAATAGGTAGGTTGATGCTCTTGTTACCCCTTTGATGGGTCCCTCTATTGGCAATAGTCGCTCCTCCGGTATCTCCATTTGCTTAAATGCATCATAATACAGCAGGTCGATCGAGCTACCTGTGCCAATCATGACCCACTTTACCTCGCTACCATCCATATTCAAGGTGACCACTAACGCATCATCATGAGGACAGTTAACATCTTCCAGGTCAGATTCGTCAAACGAGATCGCCCCATCGTTTTGCCTCTTTTTCTTTTCTAATAAGTCCTCAGCGACCTGCCTGGCATACCTCTTTCTTCCTCTGACAGTGGACCCTCCTGCTGCACTCCCACTAGAAATAATGTTTATGACTTTAACCGGTTGGTCATCTTGTTGATCGGCATTTCTGTCGCCTCTTGCCCTGGACTGTCTTCTTATGTCACGTCGGCCATCTGAATTCCTGTTACTCCCCGCTCCATCATTCGTATCTTTTTGCTTCCAAGGCTTCCGCCAATTATCAGATCGATCGCTCCTACCCTCATTCTCCCATTCGGCATTTGTACCGTCCTTCAAAAATCTACCCAGCTTTCCCCTTTGAATAAAGGATTCAATTTCTCGCTTTAAGTCCCAACAGTCCTTCGTGTCATGACCTACATCTCTATGGAACCGACAATATAAATTGGGATCTCTTTTTTTTAGGGAAGTTTTCAACTTATTAGGTTCTCGGAAGGATTCCCCTTCTGCTTTCATGGTTGTCAGTACTTCCGCATACTGCCTATTGAGTGGAGTGAAGGATTCTCGTCATTGATCATTTTGATCGGTCGGCCTCCTCCAGCTAGACTGATCCTTCTATCGCTTGTATGAACCATCTATTCTGGCATTTGGCGAACGGTCATCCGCTTTCCGTTTTGTGTTTTTCAACACTTCCTCGAGCTAAATATATTTATTCACCCGATTTCTTATCTCTTGAATAAACCTGGGCTGATCGAGGGCCAATGACTTTTTGAACTCTTCACCCCTCTTGTTGCTCATAAGGGCAGCCAACATGGACGAGCAGGTGAGGTCAGGGATTTCAACAGCTTCATTGTTAAACCGAGTGATGAACTCCCGTAAACTTTCATTCCTTCCTTGGGTCAACTGCATTACTTTCAAGGCAGTCTTCTGTGGCCGCTTACTTGTGGCGAACTGGTTGAGGAATAGAGACTTAAAATCCTCAAAACAAGTGATGCAGCACGGAGGTAAACTGCTGAACCATCGCTGGGCTCCTTCTTGAAAGGCCGTGCAGAAAGCCTTACATTGAATGGCATCAGGGATACAATGCAGGGTCATCATCGACTGAAAATACTGAAGGTAGTCGAGAGGATCGGTCTTTCCGGTATATTTTTCAGGCGTAGGTATCTTAGAACCGACCGCTGGAAGGCTATCCAAAATCTCCTGAATGAAAGGAGAGCTGTACTGTCTTGATGGCTGACCCGACTATCGTACCTATATGTCGAGCGGGGGTTCACTGCTGGTTTATCTAAGATTGTAAGATTTGTCAAATCAGTAGATCGGTCGCTTCTTGTATTTGTCTTTGGGTAAGAGAGATTTGTTGTGGAGGAGGGTTTGTGTTTATGAGGTGTTGGATGTGAGGGTGTGAATTGTTTCCGGTGTTAGCCTCCAGAGCTACGCTTTGTTCTTCTTGATCTCGGTTTTGGGGTGGTGGTTGTTCATTCGAATGTAAGGATTGTGTGTGGTTATTCCGGTTTAATGGGGGTAGCTCGTCTGTGCTAGGATTTTGGGTGATAGGTGGGGGATGGGTCTGGGGATCATGATGCATCGATAGAAGGGCAGCGGCAGGTAATTGCAAACCCATTTGTTGTAGTGCGAGTGTCGCGATAGCGGCTACATCCGGGTTAGTTATTGCCGCCTGACTTATCTGTGTGCTTCTGGATGTGGTGCCCTGACGCCCGACCCTATGGTGGGCGCTAACTGGTTCAGTCTGATTTTATTAAGGATGGACGTCGTTGCTTGGATCCATGATCTCGATTAGCTTAAACTAAGAGATACCTGCAAAAACAGCAAAGGCACACCGAGGGTTGATCGTCAGATTGCCCTTCCGATGCTTAAGTCAGTTTTCTACCATAGGTTTTTTGGCTAATAACAAAGGTTATTAGGGTTAATAGAGTCGTACCTGCATCATGAGGAGATAATGATCTTATATAGTAAATACCTGACGTGTTTAATTCAACATCTCTATCATGTTTGACTCAACCTCATAGGAATGGGCCGATCAGCCCACATGTCATTCTAGGGTTGGACCTGGGCCTAGGATGACCGACCCGACCAGTGTTTATTAGGTATCTTCTTTTGCTTTGGCATCCATAACATTACTGTGTATAGATTAGACTATTAGATAAAGTATATTGACTTAACTCAAGTAAGGATCGATTATTTTGAAAAGAACAAATATCTTTATAGAAAAATAAAATTATTTTGAGAAAAAAACAAAAATATCTTGGGACGGGCACGGGGACTTTGTTTAAATATCATTATTTATAAATAGATTTCTTTTTTTTACATAGAAAGGAAAAAACAACAAGAATTACACAATTAGCCGAGGGAGACTTATCCCTGCTATATCCTCGAGGAGGATTGGTATACACCCTGATGGTGCTTGTACAAAAGTGATAACCGCCCTAAAGTTGACAGCAAAATTAGGGAGCCAGTCGACACATCGGTTGCTTTCGTGGTAGATATGGCAAGGAAGGACTACCCAGTTGCGAGATAGCAACTCGTTGATGCCCATCACCAAGGGATTTAACGATGTTGCCCGTTGAGTAGGGTCAGAAATCATGCTCACCACCCCTTAAATAGATTTCTTTTTTTCTTTTTTTAATTAAAGGGAAATAGACAACAAATATTACAACACTAATCTGAAAAAGCAGAGCCCCAATAGATCCTCTAAGAGGATACAGTGGCACCCGAGAGATCCTTCTTCCTGGTTATAGCACTTCGTGGATAATAAGACAACCTTCAAATTTCTACGACTGCTTCTTCTATTTCATGTTATCAGACTTTTCTCCCATTGTTTTATTCAATTGTGTAAATTATTTTAGATTTTAATTATTAAGAATCTCAATTCTGAATTATTATAACATATTTAAGAGCATAACTTTTATTTTCAACCAAGTAGGCAGATGGAAACAAACTTTATCTCCTTTTTTCTTTATATATATGCATAAAAGGAAAAATAAGGAAATAAAATGGTTGGGGGCCTCTTCCACATGAAAAGGATATGTAGCAGGTTGGATTTGGGCATCCTAGTTATGGGGTTGTTTTTGTAACTTGAGTTTCCATTTGGTAAGATCATATCAAATATCAATGTTGGACCCCGATTTTTGAGTGAAAATAAGAAATATTCAAAAGTGGATGAGTTAATTGAAATTAAGTTGAAAATCAAGAAATAAAGAGAGAAAGTGTGAAAATATGAAGAATTGTGAAAAGTTTGACTTTTTGGCCTTTGAGAGTTGACTTTTGATTTAGGCATAATTTGAGAAAATTGTCTTCTGGAAATTTGTAGTTTATGTCAAGAGCTTTCTGTAGCCATAAAGTTTGACATTTTTCGATATCGGAAGTGAGAGTTATGATCAGTCAAAGTTCGCTTGGAGTTTGACTTTTTGAACAAAAAAGTTGACTTTTTGATTTAGGCAAAATTCGAGAAAATGATCAACATGAAAATTGTAGCCTCTGTCGACAGATTTTTGTGGACATAAAGTTTGCTATTTTTCGATATCGAGATTGAGAGATATGATTTTCAGAAGATATGCTTTGTTTTGAAAACACTATTAAGTATAGATTTGTGTATTCTATGCTTCGAGGCCACTCGTCGTATAGATTTTGTTTGAATTAGAGTAAATGGTCATCATGAAAGTTTTAGATGATGTTTTTATCTTTCCATTGATATAAAGTTTGCAATTTTTTGATATCGGGGCTAGGAGTTATGAGCGATTAAAAATTGAAAGTCGTTTAGGAAAAACTGTTTTGGACAGAATCTTTGATTGAGGTTTTGACCTCTTTCGAGACCTAATTTGATTTTGAATACTTAAGGGAAGTTGTAGAGTTTCCTTTGATCTTTTTATTGACACCAAATTTGTTGTCAAATTCCATGTTCGGGATCGAGATATATGATTTTGGAAAAGTTGGGTTTTGAAGTTCCGATACTTTGTTTTTATTCCGATCCCTTTCGTAATCTTTTGCTTATAATTCCTTCGTCCAACATCCGATTGATTTGATTCTTGAAGCGTTGGATTCCTAAGACAATTAACTTCATTTTTATGAAGAATTATGATTTTTAGGAGATTAAATGGAAAGAGATTGATTGAACCAAAGTAAGAGATTTGATTTTAGGTTATAAGTTGGATAATTTTCTGAACATGGTTCAGTATTTTGTGAATTTCGGGAGCTGTACAACTCTTATTGAGTTGATTCTTGAGGCCAAATAAAATTAAGATATGGACCTACAAATCATGTGAAGGGATCTAAATTTAATTTCATCCCTAAGATTGTTAATTTCTGGAATTAAGTTAATGTAATGTTCAGTCTCAGATTTTGTGAGGACCGATAGTATTTCGGCTATAACTTATTTTTTTTGGATCCAAATTGAGTGTTGTCGGTGGCGTTGGATTCATATGATCTAGAGGAACAATTTTCAAGAAGAAAGTTTGTTCAAATTATTTCATTTAGATGCTTGAAAACAGGACGCAAGTAATCAGTTTTTCAAATTCCTGCAGGGGCAATTTTAGAAATAGGCAAATAAAAGGAGGGGAAATATGGTCATTTATCTACCATTTTAATGATGTGGCACTACACAAAAGGGGATAGTCATTTTTGCAGAGGAAGAAGCTCGTATGTTCTAGAAAATGAAAGAAGAATGGAGAAAGAAGAAGAGAAATAAGAAGAGAAAATGGAGAAAGATAATTCGGTGATGGGGGAAGGTAAGTTCTCGAATTTTTAAGGCTTCTACCATGAGTTTTGCATGGATTTCAAGGGGAAAGGGAAGAAAGAAGATGAAGTTACCATTGGAGCTTAGGAATTTCGAAAATCTAGAGAGAGAAAGAGGTAAGAGAAATTTCAATCTTTGAGTTTTTTCTTAAACTTTGGCTTAGAATCATGAAAAATGATGTGGGTATGTGATTTATGAAGTCAATGGTGATGATTATGTCTTAAGTGAGATTTAATTTTGGTTAATTGAGTGATTAGGATTATGTCAAATTTTGAAATTGGGGGTTTTTGAAATTGATGCTTTAGATTGCTTGAATTAGTGATGAATTTGAGATATCCTAAGTTAATTTTGATGTTTATGCTTTAAGTGAAGTTTAATTTGAAAAATCGTAAATTGGGGGTTTAGGCCAAAATTAAAAATTTGGGGATTTTGTGAATTAATGGTGTAGAATCATCAATAATAGTAGGAATTGGTGAAATATGAAATCAATTTTGAAGAAATTGTGATTTATGATATTGAATTTGTGTAAATTGGTTTAGGCCAATTTTGAAAATTGGGGATTTTCAAAATTGGAGATTGAAATAGCTTGAATATGTGAGGAATTGATGTTTTCTAAGCTCAATTTGAGAAATTAAGTTAATTATGATATTGAATTTGATTGAATTGGTTTAGGTTCAATTTGAAATTTGGAGATTTTAGAAATTAATGATGTACATATCTTGGAATTAGTATGAATTGATGAATTATGCATCAAATTGAAGGATTAAGTTATTTATGAGATTGAATTTTGATGAAATTGCTTTAGGGAATGTTAAATTGGAAGAAAGAAGGAGGCTTTTGAGCAATTGAGGCACAAAGCAAGTTGTTAGCATGGATATAAGGTGGGTAGTATATTTATATTTTGATTTATAAGCTATATGTGAATTTTGAAAATTAAAGAAAACAAAATTTGATTTTGATAAATTATTGTTGATAAAATGTTTAAAAAGGATGTAAATGTTTGAAATTATGATTTCAAGGGTTAAAATGAGTTTTAGAAAATGCAAGAATTATGAAATTCATGGTTTTCAAATTATTTGATTTATGATTTAAATGATTTAAAGAATTAGTGCATATATTGTGATGAATTTGATGAATATGTGATTTAAGTGAATTGCATTCGATTTGTTATATGAATTCATGTGGATATATGTTTGTGTCATTTATGACACATTATGATGATATGATATGAAAAATTTAAAGAAAATTAAGATTTTTAAAAGTGCCTTCGGGCAATCTGAAATTCCGTTTTGCTTATGTGCTATGTGGGTTTGGTCAGGTCCTTTGTGAGTCAGTGCACTGTCTCTTTTCGTTAAAGCCTTCTCCCGGCTGCCCGCTAGTGGCATTGGAGCTTCAATTTCGGACTCCCTTCACGGCTACACTGGACCGCTATGCGGACCTGATTTGTGTTGGATGCCGCAGTATAACCCGCAAACACACGCTGGGTGGGAAATGCTAGCCCAGGTGTGGGGTCCAACATCAAGAAAGTGTAGTACGTTCTATTTGGACCGAACCAGACCATTCTGATATGTTACGTGTTTTGATTTGTTTCTGTGTGCTGCATTCATGTTTAAAGAAATTGAGAAAGGAAAAAAATGACTTTTGTTATGAAAAGCTTAAAAAAAATTGAAAGGTTTGAGGAAACCGTTTTGAAAAGTTGAAAAGTTTGAAAACTAAGCCTTTTGGCAAAAAGTTTATGAAAATTGATTTCTGCTTATTATTCAGTTTATAAATATGTTATCCACGAGCTTCCAAGCTCACCCCCCTTTCATCTCCGTCTCTAGGTTTTCAAGCAGGAGATTGGATGAAAGTATGTCAAGACGTTTGGTTTGATTTTGTATCATTTGACTTTTTGTGTAAATTGGAATTTTTGATATTAAGATTGGATATCACTTGAATTGTCATATATGTATATGATTTATGAAGTTCGTATATAATTGGTTATGAGTTAAGGAATTGTTTATTATCACGATTGAGTTGTATTCGGATTGAGTTGCGGATTTGTATATTGTATTGAAGCATAATTTCTGTTTGATGTGGATTGAGAATTGTGGAAATGTTAGGTATAGATTTGTGTTTTGCTGGTGTTTGGATTCTGGACGGGAGTGTCCGATGATTTTGATGATTGTTTGAGTATTTTAGAAGTGTTTATTTGCTTTTGCAAAATTTTTGGGCTGTCAAAATACAGCCGTTATGCTGCCCGATTTTCGATAAAAATTCGGGTTAAGATAAGAATAAGAATAAGAAGTTAGTTTGTTAAAGATGAGATTTGCGTGATTAAGACAAATTATATGGATTGAGTGTTATCTGAGGATAAATTTCCAAAAAAGAAATTGTAAGGATTGATTATGATTTGAATGTGATTGAGTAAAGAGAAAAGGAATGAATGATAGAAAAAAAAATTATACCGAATTTCGGATGGTACGTCTTAGGGCTTCCAACGCGATTAGTTTCCTATGCTTCATGTTTGCAACGGATGTCGATGTTTTTTCAAGTTGATTAATTCGTTCGCATTGTATTTGATTAGATTCGCATCCGATTATGAATTCTGTTCGTTTTTGGTTTCCACTTTTCGGTTGGGATTCGGTTTTCGAATCGGGTCCCAACATAGATGGTATCAGAGCCCAGTATTATGATCGTACTTGGGCGTTTGAGTCTAACTGTTTTGTATAAGAGTGTTCAAGCATAAGATTGAATTTGTGAGATTGTGATAAAGATAGAGTGCATACCAAAGTGCTTGATAGTTGAAGATGATAAGAATGTTAAGTGATTTTAGGAAATTGTGCATGAAATTGAGATTTGAAGTTCATGAGGAATTAGGATGATTTTATTTTGTATATCCATTTGTGAGTGAAAGATGAGCATGGAGATCAATTTTTATGAAGTATGTGAAAACCTCATCAAGTGATTGATGAGGGTTAAGAACTTTGATGAATTTTAGGTTTGTGATTATGAAATCGTGATTAAAAATTTCATGATGAATCTTGATGACTTGCTTTTGGATATTTATGTGTGAGATGAAATGAGGAATGATTGAGAGATGAGATAAAGGATAAAAATATATGTGTGGAAGATCAATAGGTTGATTATGGATGATTATTGGCCATATTGGGTTCCTTGAGAAATGGACCATTGACTTGTGTCCATATATGAAGAAATAATGAGTTATAGATATAGTGCTTTGAGATGATATGGGTGATATGAGATACAAGAAGTGAAATGTTGTGAAGAGATATGATGAGGAACGTAGATAAGAAATGTGATTTGATTATGATTTCTGGAAAGGAATTAGTAAGAAAGTGCTTGAGTTACTTGGAGTTTAATCAAGTATGAATTTCGAGGATGAAATTCTTTTAAGAGAGGGAGAAATGTTGGACCTCGATTTTTGAGTGAAAATAAGAAATATTCAAAAGTGGATGAGTTAATTGAAATTAAGTTGAAAATCAAGAAATAAAGAGAGAGTGTGTGAAAATATGAAGAATTGTGAAAAGTTTGACTTTTTGGCCTTTGAGAGTTGACTTTTGATTTAGGCATAATTTGAGAAAATTGTCTTCTGAAAACTTGAAGTTTATGTCAAGAGCTTTCTGTAGCCATAAAGTTTGACATTTTTCGATATCGGAAGTGAGAGTTATGATCAGTCAAAGTTCGCTTGGAGTTTGACTTTTTGAAGAAAAAGTTGACTTTTTTATTTAGGCAAAATTCGAGAAAATGATCAACATGAAAATTGTAGCCTCTGTCGAGAGCTTTTTGTGGACATAAAGTTTGCTATTTTTCGATGTCGGGATTGAGAGATATGATTTTCAGAAGATATGCTTTGTTTTGAAAATGCTATTAAGTACAGATTTGTGTGTTCTATGCTTCGAGGCCACTCATCGTATGGATTTAGTTTGAATTAGAGTAAGTAGTCTTCATGCAAGTTTTAGATGATGTTTTTATCTTTCCATTGATATAAAGTTTGCAATTTTTCGATATCGGGGCTAGGAGTTATGAGCGATTAAAAATTGGAAGTCGTTTAGGAAAAGCTGTTTTGGACAGAATTTTGTTTGAGGTTTTGACCTCTTTCGAGACCTAATTTGATTTTGAGTACTTAAGGGAAGTTGTAGAGTTTCCTTTGATCTTTTTATTGACACCAAATTTGTCAAATTTCATGTTCGGGATCGAGATATATGATTTTGGAAAAGTTGGACTTTGAAGTTCCGATACTTTGTTTTTATTCCAATCCCTTTTGTAATCTTTTGCTTATAATTCCTTCGTCCGACATCCGATTAATTTGATTCTCGAAGCGTTGGATTCCTAAGACAATTAATTTCATTTTTATGAAGAATTATGATTTTTAGGAGATTAAATGGAAAGAGATTGATTGAACCAAAGTAAGAGATTTGATTTTAGGTTATAAGTTGGATAATTTTCTGAATATGGTTTAGTATTTTGTGAATTTCGGGAGCTGTACAACTCCGATTGAGTTGATTCTTAAGGTCAAATAAAATTAAGATATGGGCCTACAAATCATGTGAAGGGATCGAAATTTAATTTCATCCCTAAGATTGTTAATTTCTGGAATTAAGTTAATGTAATGTTCAATCTCGGATTTTATGAAGGTCTGATAGTATTTCGGCTATAACTTCTTTGTTTCTGATCCAAATTGAGCGCGGTTGGTGGCGTTGGATTCATATGATCTAGAGGAACAATTTTTAAGAAGAAAGTTTGTTCAAATTATTTCGTTTAGATGCTTGAAAACAGGACGCAAGTAGTCAGTTTTTCAAATTCCTGCAGGGTCAATTTTGGAAACAGGCAAATAAAAGGAGGGGCAATATGGTCGTTTATCTACCATTTTAATGATGTGGCACTACACAAAAGGGGATAGTCGTTTTTGCAGAGGAAGAAGCTCGTATGTTCTAGAAAATGAAAGAAGAATGGAGAAAGAAGAAGAGAAATAAGAAGAGAAAATGGAGAAAGATGATTCGGTGATGGGGGAAGGTAAGTTCTCGAATTTTTAAGGCTTCTACCATGAGTTTTGCATGGATTTCAAGGGGAAAGGGAAGAAAGAAGATGAAGTTACCATTGGAGCTTAGGAATTTCGAAAATCTAGAGAGAGAAAGAGGTAAGAGAAATTTCAGTCTTTGAGTTTTTTCTTAAACTTTGGTTTAGAATCATAGAAAATGATATGGGTATGTGATTTATGAAGTCAATGGTGATGATTATGCCTTAAGTGAGATTTAATTTTGGTTAATTGAGTGATTAAGATTATGTCAAATTTTGAAATTGGGGGTTTATGAAATTGATGCTTTAGATTGCTTGAATTAGTGATGAATTTGAGATATCCTAAGTTAATTTTGATGTTTATGCTTTAGGTGAAGTTTAATTTGTAAATTTGTAAATTGGGGGTTTAGGCCAAAATTAGAAATTTGGGGATTTTGTGAATTAATGGTGTAGAATCATCAATAATAGTAGGAATTGGTGAAATATGAAATCAATTTTGAAGAAATTGTGATTTATGGTATTGAATTTGTGTAAATTGGTTTAGGCCAATTTTGAAAATTGGGGATTTTCAAAATTGGAGATTGAAATAGCTTGAATATGTGAGGAATTGATATTTTCTAAGCTTAATTTGAGAAATTAAGTTAATTATGATATTGAATTTGATTGAATTGGTTTAGGTTCAATTTGGAATTTGGAGATTTTAAAAATTAATGATGTACATATCTTGGAATTAGTATGAATTGATGAATTATGCATCAAATTGAAGGATTAAGTTATTTATGATATTGAATTTTGATGAAATTGCTTTAGGGAATATTAAATTGGAAGAAAGAAGGAGGCTTTGGAGCAATTGAGACACAAAGCAAGTTGTTAGCATGGATATGAGGTGGGTAGTATATTTATATTTTGATTTATAAGCTATATGTGAATTTTTGAAAATTAAAGAAAACAAAATTTGATTTTTGATAAATTATTGTTGATAAAAATGTTTTAAAAAGGATGTAAATGTTTGAAATTATGATTTGGAAGGGTTAAATGAGTTTTAGAAAATGCAAAATTATGAAATTCATGGTTTTCAAATTATTTGATTTATGATTTAAATGATTTAAAGAATTAGTGCACATATTGTGATGAATTTGATGAATATGTGATTTAAGTGAATTGCATTCGATTTGTTATATGAATTCATGTGGATATATGTTTGTGTCATTTATGACACATTATGATGATATGATATGAAAATTTAAAGAAAATTAAGATTTTTAAAAGTGCCTTGAGCAATCTGAAATTCGTTTTGCTTATGTACTATGTGGGTTTGGTCAGTCCTTTGTGAGTCGATTACTTGTCTCTTTTCGTTAAAGCCTTCCCCCGGCTGCCCGCTAGTGGCATTGGAGCTTCGATTTCGGACTCCCTTCACGGCTACACTGGACCGCTATGCGGAACTGATTTGTGTTGAATGCCGCGGTATAACCCGCAAACACACGTTAGGTGGGAAATGCTAGCCCAGGTGTGGGGTCCAACATCAAGAAAGTGTAGTACGTTCTATTTGGACCGAACCAGACCATTCTGATATGTTACGTGTTTTGATTTGTTTCTGTGTGCTGCATTCATGTTTAAAGAAATTGAGAAAGGAAAAAATAACTTTTGTTATGAAAAGCTTAAAAATTTTTGAAAGGTTTGAGGAAACCGTTTTGAAAAGTTGAAAAGTTTGAAAACTAAGCCTTTTGGTAAAAAGTTTATGAAAATTGATTTCTGCTTATTATTCAGTTTATAAATATGTTATCCATGAGCTTCCAAGCTCACCCCTTTTCATCCCCGTCTCCAGGTTTTCGAACAGGAGATTGGATGAAAGTATGTCAAGACTTTTGGTTTGATTTTGTATCATTTGACTTTTTGTGTAAATTGGAATTTTTGATATTAAGATTGGATATGGCTTGAATTGTCACATATGTATATGATTTATGAAGTTCGTATATAATTGGGTATGAGTTAAGGAATTGTTTATTATCACGATTGAGTTGTATTCGGATTGAGTTACGGATTTATATATTGTATTGAAGCATAATTTCTGTTTGATGTGGATTGAGAATTGTGGAAGTGTTAGGTATAGATTTGTGTTTTGCTGGTGTTTGGATTCCGGACGGGAGTGTCCGATGATTTTAATGATTGTTTGAGTATTTTAGAAGTGTTTATTTGCTTTTGCAGAAATTTTAAATTTGTCAAAATACAAAGTTATCTTTTGATTTTTGGTAAAATTGAGTTAAGATAAGAATAAGAATAAGAAGTTAGTTTGTTAAAGATGAGATTTGCATGATTAAGACAAATTATATGAATTGAGTGTTATCTGAGGATAAATTTCCAAAAAAGAAATTGTAAGGATTGATTATGATTTGAATGTGATTGAGTAAAGAGAAAAGGAATGAATGATAGAAAAAAAAATTATACCAGATTTCGGATGGTACATCTTAAGGTTTCCAACACGATTAGTTTCCTATGTTTCATGTTTGCAACGGATGTCGATGTTTGTTCAGGTTGATTAATTCGTTCGCATTGTATTTGATTCGATTCGCATTCGATTCTGAATTATGTTCGTTTTCGGTTTCCGCTTTCTGGTTGGGATCCGGTTCCCGGATCGGGTCCCAACATAGATGGTATCAGAGTCCAGTATTATGATCGTACTTGGGCGTTTGTGTCTAACTGTTTTGTATAAGAGTGTTCAAGCATAAGATTGAATTTGTGAGATTGTGATAAAGATAGAGTGCATACCAAGTGCTTGATAGATGAAGATGATAAGAATGTTAAGTGATTTTAGGAAATTGTGCATGAAATTGAGATTTGAAGTTCGTGAGGAATTAGGATGATTTTATTTTGTATATCCATTTGTGAGTGAAAGATGAGCATGGAGATCAATTTTTATGAAGTATGTGAAAACCTCATCAAGTGATTGATGAGGGTTAAGAACTTTGATGAATTTTAGGTTTGTGATTATGAAATCGTGATTAAAAATTTCATGATGAATCTTGATGACTTGCTTTTGGATATTTATGTGTGAGATGAAATGAGGAATGATTGAGAGATGAGATAAAGGATAAAAATATATGTGTGGAAGATCAATAGGTTGATTATGGATGATTATTGGCCCATATTGGGTTCCTTGAGAAATGGACCATTGACTTGTGTCCATATATGAAGAAATAATGAGTTATAGATATAGTGCTTTGAGATGATATAGGTGATATGAGATACAAGAAGTGAAATGTTGTGAAGAGATATGATGAGGAACGTAGATAAGAAATGTGATTTGATTATGATTTCTGGAAAGGAATTAGTAAGAAAGTGCTTGAGTTACTTGGAGTTTAATCAAGTATGAATTTCGAGGACGAAATTCTTTTAAGAGAGGGAGAAATGTTGAACCTCGATTTTTGAGTGAAAATAAGAAATATTCAAAAGTGGATGAGTTAATTGAAATTAAGTTGAAAATCAAGAAATAAAGAGAGAGAGTGTGAAAATATGAAGAATTGTGAAAAGTTTGACTTTTTGACCTTTGAGAGTTGACTTTTGATTTAGGCATAATTTGAGAAAATTGTCTTATGAGAACTTGTAGTTTATGTCAAGAGCTTTCTGTAGCCATAAAGTTTGACATTTTTCGATATCTGAAGTGAGAGTTATGATCAGTCAAAGTTCGCTTGAAGTTTGACTTTTTGATTTGGGAAAATTCGAGAAAATGATCAACATGAAAATTGTAGCCTCTATCGAGAGCTTTTCGTGGACATAAAGTTTGCTATTTTTCGATGTCGGGATTGAGAGATATGATTTTCAGAAGATATGCTTTGTTTTGAAAATACTACTAAGTATAGATTTGTGTGTTCTATGCTTCTAGGCCACTCGTCGTATGGATTTAGTTTGAATTAGAGTAAGTGGTCTTCATGAAAGTTTTAGATGATGTTTTTATCTTTCCATTGATATATGGTTTGCAATTTTTCGATATCGAGGCTAGGAGTTATGAGCGATTAAAAATTGGAAGTCGTTTAGGAAAAGCTGTTTTGGACAGAATCTTTGATTGAGGTTTTGACCTCTTTCGAGACCTAATTTGATTTTGAGTACTTAAGGGAAGTTGTAGAGTTTCCTTTGATCTTTTTATTGACACCAAATTTGTCAAATTCCAAGTTCGGGATCGAGAGATATGATTTTGGAAAAGTTGGGTTTTGAAGTTCCAATACTTTGTTTTTATTTCGATCCCTTTTGTAATCTTTTGCTTATAATTCCTTCGTCCGACATCTGATTGATTTGATTCTCAAAGCATTGGATTCCTAAGACAATTAATTTCATTTTTATGAAGAATTATTATTTTTAGGAGATTAAATGGAAAGAGATTGATTGAACCAAAGTAAGAGATTTGATTTTAGGTTATAAGTTGGATAATTTTCTGAATATGGTTCAGTATTTTGTGAATTTCGGGAGCTGTACAACTCTGATTGAGTTGATTCTTGAGGCCAATAAAATTAAGATATGGGCCTAAAAATCATGTGAAGGGATCGAAATTTAATTTCATCCCTAAGATTGTTAATTTCTGGAATTAAGTTAATGTAATGTTCAGTCTTGGATTTTGTGAAGGTCCGATAGTATTTCGGCTATAACTTCTTCGTTTCTGATCCAAATTAAGCGCGGTCAGTGGCGTTGAATTCGTATGATCTAGAGGAACAATTTTTAAGAAGAAATTTTATCTAAATTATTTCGTTTAGATGCTTGAAAACAGGACGCAAGTAGTCAGTTTTTCAAATTCCTACAGGGGCAATTTTGGAAATAGGCAAATAAAAGTAGGGGCAATATGGTCATTTATCTACCATTTTAATGATGTGGCACTACACAAAAGGGGATAGTCGTTTTTGCAGAGGAAGAAGCTCGTATGTTCTAGAAAATGAAAGAAGAATGGAGAAAGAAGAAGAGAAATAAGAGGAGAAAATGGAGAAAGATGATTCGGTGATGGGGGAAGGTAAGTTCTCGAATTTTTAAGGCTTCTACCATGAGTTTTGCATGGATTTAAAGGGGAAAGGGAAGAAAGAAGATGAAGTTACCATTGGAGCTTAGGAATTTCAAAAATCTAGAGAGATAAAAAGGTAAGAGAAATTTCAATCTTTGAGTTTTTTCTTAAACTTTGGTTTAAAATCATGAAAAATGATATGGGTACGTGATTTATGAAGTCAATGGTGATGATTATGCCTTAAGTGAGATTTAATTTTGGTTAATTGAGTGATTAGGATTATGTCAAATTTTGAAATTGGGAGTTTTTGAAATTGATGCTTTAGATTGCTTGAATTAGTGATGAATTTGAGATATCCTAAGTTAATTTTGATGTTTATGCTTTAGGTGAAGTTTAATTTGAAAAATTGTAAATTAGGGGTTTAGGCAAAATTAGAAATTTGGAGATTTTGTGAATTAATGGTGTAGAATCATCAATAATAGTATGAATTGGTGAAATATGAAATCAATTTTGAAGAAATTGTGATTTATGGTATTGAATTTGTGTAAATTGGTTTAGGCCAATTTTGAAAATTGGGGATTTTCAAAATTGGAGATTGAAATAGCTTGAATATGTGAGGAATTGATGTTTTCTAAGCTCAATTTGAGAAATTAAGTTAATTATGATATTGAATTTGATTGAATTGGTTTAGGTTCAATTTGAAATTTTGGGTTTTTAGAAATTAATGATGTACATATCTTGGAATTAGTATGAATTGATGAATTATGCATCAAATTGAAGGATTAAGTTATTTATGATATTGAATTTTGATGAAATTGCTTTAGGGAATGTTAAATTGGAAGAAAGAAGGAGGCTTTGGAGCAATTGAGGCACAAAGCAAGTTGTTAGCATGGATATGAGGTGGGTAGTATATTTATATTTTGATTTATAAGCTATATGTGAATTTTAAAAATTAAAGAAAACAAAATTTGATTTTGATAAATTATTGTTGATAAAATGTTTAAAAAGGATGTAAATATTTGAAATTATGATTTGAAGGGTTAAAATGAGTTTTAGAAAATGCAAGAATTATGAAATTCATGGTTTTCAAATTATTTGATTTATGATGTAAATGATTTAAAGAATTAGTGCATTTATTGTGATGAATTTGATGAATATGTGATTTAAGTGAATTGCATTCGATTTTTTATATGAATTCATGTGGATATATGTTTGTTTCATTTATGACACATTATGATGATATGATATGAAAAATTTAAAGAAAATTAAGATTTTTAAAAGTGCCTTCGGGCAATCTGAAATTTCGTTTTGCTTATGTGCTATGTGGGTTTGGTCAGGTCCTTTGAGTCAGTGCACTGTCTCTTTTCGTTAAAGCCTTCTCCCGACTGCCCGTTAGTGGCATTGGAGCTTCGATTTCGGACTCCCTTCACGGCTACACTGGACCGCTATGCGGACCTGATTTGTGTTGGATGCCGCGGTATAACCCGCAAACACACGCTGGGTGGGAAATGCTAGCCCAGGTGTGGGGTCCAACATCAAGAAAGTGTAATACGTTCTGTTTGGACCAAACCAGACCATTCTGATATGTTACGTGTTTTGATTTGTTTATGTGTGCTGCATTCATGTTTAAAGAAATTGATAAAGGAAAAAATAACTTTTGTTATGAAAAGCTTAAAAAAAATTGAAAGGTTTGAGGAAACCGTTTTGAAAAGTTGAAAAGTTTGAAAACTTAGCCTTTTGGAAAAAATTTTATGAAAATTGATTTCTACTTATTATTCAGTTTATAAATATGTTATCCACGAGCTTCTAAGCTCACTCCCCTTTCATCCCCGTCTCCAGGTTTTCGAGCAGGAGATCGGATGAAAGTATGTCGACGTTTGGTTTGATTTTGTATCATTTGACTTTTTGTGTAAATTGGAATTTTTGATATTAAGATTGGATATGGCTTGAATTGTCATATATGTATATGATTTATGAAGTTCGTATATAATTGGGTATGAGTTAAGGAATTGTTTATTATCACGATTGAGTTGTATTCGGATTGAGTTACGCATTTGTATATTGTATTGAAGCATAATTTCTGTTTGATGTGAATTGAGAATTGTGGAAGTGTTAGGTATAGATTTGTGTTTTGCTGGTGTTTGGATTCCGGACGGGAGTGTCCGATAATTTTGATGATTGTTTGAGTATTTTAGAAGTGTTTATTTGCTTTTGCAAAAAATTTTGGGCTGTCAAAATACAGACGTTATGCTGCCCGATTTTTGGTAAAAATTCAGGTTAAGATAAGAATAAGAATAAGAAGTTAGTTTGTTAAAGATGAGATTTGCGTGATTAAGACAAATTATATGAATTGATTGTTATCTGAGGATAAATTTTCAAAAAAGAAATTGTAAGGATTGATTATGATTTGAATGTGATTGACTAAAGAGAAAAGGAATGAATGATAGAAAAAAAATATACCGGATTTCGGATGGTACGTCTTAGGGTTTCCAACGCGATTAGTTTCCTATGCTTCATGTTTGCAACGGATGTCGATGTTTGTTCAGGTTGATTAATTCGTTCGCATTGTATTTGATTCGATTCACATTCGATTCCGAATTCTGTTCGTTTTCGATTTCCGCTTTCCAGTTAGGATCCGATTCCCGAATCGGATCCCAACAATCAATCTTCTTTTGAGCCCAATTTTGTAATTAGGTTCGAATTTGTTTTGCCAACAATTTAAAAATTGGGCAAGGGTAAAGACTCAATTATGGTGACATATTTATAAAATTGTGGTTTTATCATCACAAAAACTTGTATGAAACCAGAGATTAAGCATAAACTTGATATCTTGCAGAAAAAATCTTATGCACAGTAATTATATTAATACTATTCATCTCATGTGTAAGTGCATTTTTAAATCTTTTACATTGGCAAATACAATTTTTTGATTACACATCTAACATTTTGCAATCAATTACAAACATAAATATATATGCAACCAAGAGCAAACTGCAAGACGTAGGTGATCAAAATAATATAGAATTAAAGTGTAAATGTAAATGGTGAGTGTCAAATCATCTAAAAATAATGAACTTATTCAGAATATTAACGTAACACAGTGGTGTTTCCCCACCTGCTACATCTCTAGATTGTCGCATACTTTGATTCAACCCATTGTAAAATATTTGGATTTACATCCATTATGGTAGACTATGACGTAGGCATTGCCTTAGCATCTCTTTGAATCTCTCCCAGATATCGTCTAAAGATTCCGCTTCAGCTTGGGAGTCTAAGGAGATGTCATTTCTTAGTTTAGCAGCCTTTGCTGATAGAGAATACTTCAATAGGAGCATCTTCTCCAGTTGTTCCCATGTATTCAATGAAGATAGCAGCCTTGAATTCAACCATTTCTTGGCCTTCCCTCTTAAAAACGGGAATAAGCATAATCCGATGGCTTCATCATTAGCTCTATTGATTTTAGAAGTATCACAAATATCAATCAAATTAAAGATGTGTTCATTCAGGTCTTCGTCCTTGAATCCATTAAATTAGACTGACCGTTGCGTCATCTGGATGATGCTCAGCTTTATCTCAAAGTTATTAGGATTAACAATCAGTCTCACATCGGTCAAGTCTGGTCTAGCATAGTTGAACATTGTTCTTGGTTGGTCAGCCTTGTTGTACAATTCTTTAGTGTCTGCTTAACCACCCAAGTCTTCTATTCGACAATATACTTAAATTCTTGCAGCTGTGTACTTCAAAGATTGCACGTTATTCTTTCGATCTCTAAGTTTGCATCTGTTAAGCTCTTAGAATTACTCTGGGTCATAAACTAACCAAGAGTCTAAGTCTACAAAAAGAAAAAAAGACAAAAATATTAAAAATAAAATAACATAAAGAAAAGAATAAAACTAAAAAAATTGAAAATAGCTAGAGTAATAAAATTGAAGTGTTCCTAATATTACCATCCCTAGCAATGATGTCAAAAACTTGATTGAAATTTTCATTTATATCAATAATTAAATTAACTACAAGTGCACGACATAACTGCAGCTATTACAGGCAAGTCCGGGTCGATCCTACGAAGATAATAAGTATTAGTAATTACCCTTCTCCTATTATCTAACCTACAAATTGGATATTTAGCTTTTGATTAAAAATAAAGCTTAGAAAATAAACTAAAATTGGAAACAATAATAAACACAGAAGATCAAGGAAATTGCCTAGAAAAATCAATATCAAACATTAGTGTCTATGTAACACCCCTATACAGAACCTATAATCACCTACACATATGGCACCCAAATTCCTGTATATATATTCATGGCATACAATTCTATTCATTTATCTGATTGTCATCACTCAATTTATCTATTTAATGTTGCATATAAACATATCGCAAAATTTCATATCCCTTAACATTATCATTTAAAATAGTATTACATCATTACAATTATATGGTAATCTAAAAGAGATACTACACACAACTTAAATTCTTAATTAAAAATTGTTCATAAACTATAATTTCCTTCATTACATATACAACCATTCTTTAATCAAGAGACACATATAAAGCTACTTTAACTTTTAATGGTTGGCCTTCGTCCCTGTAGATGATCCATATGCCCTACTTGTAACATCCCGTTACTGCTAGCAAGGGTATTCTGGTAATATTGGGTGATACTGATAGGTTTCATTGCATTCATTGACTGAGCATGTTACTGGCCTCTAATTATAGAGGAACGGGTTTATTGCATATGCATTTATTCATAGGTACGTGCATTCATGATTTTCTTCCAGCAATTAAATTGAGCATAGACTGACTGAATTGATTGGATTGTGAACTAGGAACTGACTTGACTGACTGGATCGGGAATAAATGAGGAATTAGGAGTAATTGGGTGTAAATGACTGATTTAGAATAGTTTAAGAGTGATTGATAATTAATAGTGACTTATAGGAAATTTTCTGGTATTTATAAAGTTTCGGGTTCGGACCGAAAATTTTGGACTGACTGACCGATTGACTGTATAGTATTGAAAGGAATGTCCGATGGCAATGGGAAAATTAGAGTTATACTGCTAGGAAATAAATATGTTGAGCCATTGAAATTTAGAGACTGAAATTTGGACTGATTTGGAGACCTATGTCTATATATAGCTGGGTTTGAAAGAGATTAGGGATTTTCACCCTAAAGCATTTCTTCTTCTCTTCTCCTTCGACGGTGTCTCTGATTCCTCCCTTGGGTGAGTTTCGTCGATTCTTCCTTGTGGTTTCCCTCTCATTGTGCTAAGCTAACTGGTTTATTGTGATTGATGAAGGTTGAGAAGGATTGAGAGTGGATTATCGTTGAGTTTGAAAGATTTTAGGGTTTACGGTGATTTTGAGGGATTTGTGGATTTATCGTCGATTGGTAAGTTTTAATGACTTTGATGTTGTTATTACTAGTTGTTTGAGCATTTATGGCATTTATTGGGTTAGATTGAGTAGTTAGGGTGTTAATGTTGAGATTTAAGAGCATTAATGGCGGAAAACGATCGGAGAAGACGATCGTACCGTCGCACGTCGCGATGAGCGCTGAGGCGCCGAAGGCTTCATCGCGACGAATAAATTAATTTATTCGTCGCAACGAGCAGTCCCACGTCGCGACGAGCGTGGATTTGTGCGACGCGACGAGCGGTTCCCACGTCGCGACGAATGGACGTAGGTCGCGGCGAATGGGACAATTTCTGATTGGATTAAGTTTTGTGTATTGGGTATAACTTATAGTATAGACCTCCGATTGAGGTGATTCTTGATTCATTGTGATCTAGAGAAAGAGGTCTACAATTGAGAAAAATTATGGGAGTTAGAATTTAATTTAATTGATATTGATTCATAGAGAATGAGATCAATTATGGTTCATAGTGTGACCTAAGCATTGAATTGAGACAATTAGAATTCTAATTGGGAATTTCCCTAGAGGCTTTGACCCAATGGATAGGAAATTGCTATAGGAAGTATAAATTGGGAAAATTGAACTGAATTGAGGATTGAATCTAATCAGGATTTATCCGATTGAATGATGATTTGGAATTGAGCATAAGATATCAAGATTGGGTTTAGTGCCGGGAAATTCGTGAACATGCATTGTACATCATTTCACTGAGACATATGCATTACTGAACTGGTTAATTGAGCAATTAGTAATGGACTGTACTCTACTGTTATAGAGGCACCGTTGGACCGTCGTTCCACGGACATTCTTTGGGACTTCAGCGTGCTTCGGAAGTTACAGGTGAGTAACCTAGTTGGTTTCTCAAATTCCTGATTGTCTAACTGTTCTATGTGAATTACTTGTCAATGTGAACTGTATGATTACTGAAATGCGACATGATCGAACTGTATGGTTACTGAACTGTATATGATCAAATGGCATGACTATTGAAATGTGAGCGACTGAATTGCATGCTTTACTGTATGGGATTAGATTACTGCATAACATTGAGAACTGTAATACTGGGCTTTTATAGCCACATCACTGGATTACTGAGAACTGAAATACTAGGCTTCCATAGTCGTACACTGTAAATTACTGAACACTGCATTGCATGCATAAATGCATGATCAGATAATGGAATGTGACCCAAGTTGCTAATACTACTGATTGAGCCTCGAGCTCTAACACTGTACTGATCGGGCATAGCCCGAGGGGAGAAATCCCTGACGCGTCCCTACTGAACACTGACTGAGCACTTGGGCACAACACTGAATAACTGGAAAAGAGTCTCATATGCATTGCATTCACATGAATGACTGTTTGTGAAAAGTACTGATTACGTGATGGCATGATGTACTGTAAACTGTTATAGACTACTGTAAATGGTGAAATGATACTGCAACTGTTACATGCTATTGTGAATGTCTATCACTGTAAATTGTCGTACAATACTGTAAACTGATATATGATACTGTTAAGTGAATATATTACTGCTATGCTGTACGCCATGTGCGTAATGCATGATTTGAGCGAACCATCGATGATGGTTTCTCATTGAGTTCGCAAACTCACCCAAAATTGCAACCTATTTTTCAGGACTGTTAGAGTAGATCCCTAGCTCTGGAGATAGCCTTTTCCTGTCGTGCGAGCGTGCTGGCAAGAGAAGCGATGGCACACAGGTCGGTCAGCTGGGTTGGACTTTTGAGGATGACTTAGGATAGATGCTTGTATCAGTTTCCTTTTTGAGTTTTGTTTAGGAGACTGATAGACTTGTCTATTCTGTTACTGGATGACTGTATTCATGATTATTTTGGATTTTGAATTTACTGATTTCTGTGATATTATGGTTTTAATTATTGCGATGCCATGTGGTTATTTGCGGAATTGTTCTGGTAGTGCACCCTTATCGTGGGATGCGTGTCGGAGCGACCTTCGAGCGTCCCGATGTGTACCTTACGGTGAGGGGGCGCTACACTACTCCTATTACTTAGACCTAGATGGATTAACAATTGTGCTAAGTTTGAAAGCTTAGTAGGGAAATACTTAGTTTGGATGACCACTCACAACAATGATCTGTCAAGCACATACACATTCATGAATATCATAAACTCATATAAACAATGATGACATAATTAAGTAAAGTACATGATGCAAATATGCTTCAACCATATGCCGCAAATTCACATTTGCAAGCCAAATGTTGATTTCTAAAGCTCATTAATACAAATTGTTCATATTATCATGTTGTATCTCTTATTTATAATTGTTTGATTTCATTTCTATGTTAGGCCTGCACATTCCTATAGGTGTGGATAACGGGAGATATGGATATTTGAAAATATCAAACTGTGGATACCCAAAGGTATCGAAACATAGATAATCGAAGATATCAAAATGTGGATACCTAGAGGTATTAAACTGTGGATACCCGAAGGTATCAAACTATAAAGACATTATCCTCTCGAAATGAAGACACCAGTGGTGTCAAATTGTAGCAGTTGTGTTGTAACTCTATAGGCATGCCTATCTATCCATAACCAAGACAATGAATCAGGCACTGTAACATTTCCTTTAATCATTTGCCAATTTGATAATTAATATATTGACAAATCACAAGATATTCATTTGAAAACAAAAATATGTTTTTAAGTTCACACATGCAAGTCATAACTTATCACCATTAGGATAGTATTTAAACCATAAGTACTCGTATGATTTATTTTGTATATGTTTTGTCCAGTTGTGCTTCTCAAGATACATTCACATAATTCCATTATATAAATTTCTATACCTCATTTAAATATAAAACATGTTAAATTATACTTAATTATCTTCATAAAATTAGTATGTGAACTTTTATAGTCATAATACACATAAAAGCAATAAATATGCTTATAAATCATATATGTACTTGTAAATTTCTTTAGCATGCATTATGCTCAATCTTAAACTTCAATGTTTAATCACCCAATTTACATATAGTAAGTTATAATTTATTTATTTCTAGGTGTATGAAAATATCATAAACATTCAAAAAGGTTCTAATATAAGTATAAAAAAAAGGAAGCGAAAAACTCAAAATTGTGCAATTTGGGCTAAGCCTTCGATGGGTCTAAAAATAAGCAAACAAATCAGTCCATAAATAAATTACACGACGGTCTCCACTTGTTCCAAAATTTTCACATAAAAAACATTCAATTTAGGCTTTTAGTTCTCCTAAACATTTGTCTGCCTATATCTCTAGTTTCTATATCACTAAAAATCAAACCATTTGGACTTCTAAACTATGAGATATGTAACAAACATCACAAGCTACTCCAATACAAGGGCAACATTAGATCACCACTTTCGATCTCAATTTTCAATGTCATATAGCCAAAATTAAGTATGACTCTCTTCTAGATATTTTATTTCTATGTCTTAAGTTTCACCTCTAATTTTAATCACCCAATTTAGAGGTCTATAGGTCGAGTTATGGCCAAAACAATAGGGTTGGTTCGAGTGAATCAAGAACCTAATACAAAATTTCACTAAACATTACTCTCTCTTGTCATATTCAAAAAATTCCATACAAAGTAACACAAAGACATAATTCCAGCAACCATTCCGTTTCCAAAAATCAATCTTTGTATACATACAAATGTGCACACATATAGAAATTAACTAGGTGTAGTCTTAAACCTTGAAATTTATCAATTAGCTCTTCTTCTAGTGCTCTTCCTTCTCTTCCCCTTTAGCTTTGCTTGATTCACCAAATAGAACACCAAAAATACATATCTCAATCTAATATCCAACATTATAGTTCCAGCTCTTCATAACCAAAGCAAGGAAGATGAATATGAGAAGAAAAACTACAAATTTTTACCTTGATTTCCACTTAGGATTAGCTTGATTCCTTATGCAAAATGATGTGATTAGGGAGATGGAATGAAGAGGAGATGAGAAAGAAAATTCTGAAGTTAAAACCCTAAATACGTGTCCCTCTCCCCTCTCTTCTACCCCCCTTTTCATGAAGCTTTTAGTCTTAGACACATATTTCAATCCCATTAGACCATATGTTGATTTTTGGAAAAATTGCACATTTGGTCCTTCTTCTTCCTTTAGTTCCCATATTGGCATATAAAGTCATCAATTGATTTCATTCTAGTCCATATTTCATATATAATTATTCATGTCCATGTCGAAATGAAGACATTACCAATTTACCCTTGTCTTTTAAATTAATTACTATTATGCCTCTTATTATGCTTAGATACACTTGAACTTCGTAATACACACTAGATATACTATATTGCTTTTAGGGTATATATTGGGGCCTTATGGAATTATTTCGTTAATTATTGGATCATAGAAATTCCTATTTATGTTAATAACACTCTCGACACTACTAGCAACTAATCTATCAATTGATTAATAGAAATCTTTCTAATTAAATCCCCTAGGATTGTATTATCGATTTATGAATTCTACTATTAGGTTTGATCCTAATTCAAAGGATTTATGTCAACCTATCTCTAGGTTTCTAATCAACTCCTTTCAATTAGAATAGATTTATTCATACAAAGGATTTCTCAATCTCAATTATATGAAATCAAATTGTCCACTAATATTCTGGATATATTAGAATAAGCATAAAACATATAATTGAATCACATTAAATCAATCAAAATAATTGCATTAAATAAAATTTTAAGACATATTATATCACTAATTAGGGTTCATCACACCTAGACACTAAAAAACGTTTAGTTACTCATAATATAAAATAAAATCAAATATAAACACGCAAAAAAAACAAAAAACAAAGAGTTCATAATTTAAAATGCCCCTTTCTATTTTATTAAACCTTCTTGTAAGTTTGGATTTGATGTAGCCTTCTATCGGATCTCTTTCGATATTAACTTTGCATTTTCATCATTTTTGGATCAAAATTGTCACCTTTCTGGATGTTTCACGTCTCAAGTCTACTGCTAAATTCTGCTCTCCTTTATTTGCCTCCAATTATGTCCTTTTAGAGTAAAATTTAGGGTTTCCAGAACATTCATGGTCTTCTAAAAAAATATCTAAATTCATGATTCTACATAGGTATCAAGAATTACGTAAGCAAACACAAAGTCATGTATCTCTAAATTGCTTCAAAACTTTTTTTATGTCACGTCTTCATTTGAATTCTTCTCCTTTTGGTTCACAAAGGCAGTTATAACCTATAAGTGTACTTGGAGAGAATTAAGCACCATAAATACAACAAAACTACAAAATATCAATCAATGTACCTCAAATATGGGTGTATAATTATAGTCAAATATGCATCGATCACACTTCATCTAGCTCTTCCCATAAGTGGCACTTAAATTGTTCGTCTAACCCCACTTGGATTGCATAAGTACATATTGTATTGAAAACAACACCTTTCACCATAATCTTTAAGGATATAATCCTATCATTAGTCCTCTTTACCCGCACAATGATGTATAAGTTCCTTAATAACTAAGATACCTACTCCATTTCGTTGCCTTAAACACCCTTAATACTAAAGTTTGAACCTATCAATCTATTTCACTTTAGCCTCTATCCACTTTTGCTCTTGGATGTGCGCTATATGAATCTAATATTTATCTAAAATCTATACTAATTTCAGTGATTTTTCTGTAAAGGTCCCGATGTTTCAAGAACTTACCTATAATCTATCAATATATTATCTTCACCTAGACCTAAAACTCATAGAGCTCTATCATAAGGAGTTAAAGCCACCACTCCTACCCTAATGTGCAACATAAGTTATAAGAAAGAAGCCTAATAAGTCCCTAAATGATTTGAATATTACTCAAGAAAGGAAACAAGGATTGATATTAAATCCCAAAATAAGCACCATAATAAACAGCTATGAAAATCATAAGTACAAACTACATCAAGCAAATCAAAATGTAGATTGTCCAAAATCTAAACGAATAATAGCCGCCTCTTACCTTACTTTGCAACGGACTAATGGACAATGGCAGAGGCTAATCTGTGTAAATAATGGCAAGTAGGTTTCTACATAATGCTAAAACACAGTATTAGATAATTAATATATATATAAATTGAAAACTATAAACAAAAAAGAATTCAAAACTTTCAATGGTTTAATGAAAACTGAAAACTAAATCCCACAACCAAAGGAATCAACCAATAGCAAGCACCATATGAAACCAATCACAAGTGCATCAAATAGGGAAGAAAAATTTATGATATACCAATTAATTAAAGAAGGGAAAAACCAAATCGATACGATCTATTTAAGATGCCATACACTAGCTCTTTATATTCTTGTCATAGTTAGCACTGTTCACCAAAAATTCCTCTATTGTGGAGTTCAGTCTAAATAAAAAATTAAATATTTGGTAATAAACAAAATGGGTTAGGCAAAGTGGGAATATGCGCTTCTGGATAACTGAAGAGCCAAAAGAGATGTTTTTGGTCTCGTGACACTTAGGGTTGGAAATTTATTTTACAATTCTAGTAATAAATGGTAGAAACTAGTATTGATGGTGATAGCAACTAGTGATGATGATGGTAGTAACCAATGACAACAATGTAGCAACCAATGAATCAAAAGTTGGAAAAAATAAAATAAAATAAAAAGTAAAATAGAGAGATAGAGAAGTTAGAGATAGCAAATAGAAGAGAGTCCAGATACATATGATTTAATTTTTCCTAATGTTGGTGGTATTACAAACATACCCAGCAACAATCTCAATAAAACTAGAAATACCTAGTATTTGAACTTATTTCCATCTAAAGAAGTAGACATTAAATGATCAAATCCAAAAAAAGATTGAGGAAAGATGTAACCTTGTTTCAATTGATAGGTATGAAATAAAGATAGATGTGATTTCTAAAAGTTGAGTTGAATGAATAAAGAAGCTAACTCGAGTTATGTACTAAGTATGTCTGAACTATCATTTATAAAGTATTTGATGAAAGGCATATGCTCTGATAAAAGAGAGACAATACTATAACACAAATTATACTATATGTGTAATACCAACCAATAAGGATAATATAAATTATATTTTTAACTTATATTGTGTTAGGATTCTTTAATGATATATGAACCTCAAATTAAAGTATCATTTTTCATTCAAGTTCTAATTCCAGATAAATAAGTTAATAATTGCTAGAATGTTACTAGAAAATCATAAAAATTGAGGAAGATCATTATAACTTGGAGTTTACATCAAGATGCATTCAAAAGAGCCCTTAAGGTTAAGGCAGAGCTGGCGACAGAGAGAAAGGACTTAACTGGCTATGGCGTCTCTGGAAAAGGTGCAAACGTCTAGTTAAAACCTACATAGGTCTCTATATGGCACTGTTATGGTACTATTCATCTTGCATAACTTACTACTTATCTTGTTCTTCATCATTTTGTTCTTTTGATCTCCTTAGCAAATCCTACTACTTGTTTCATGCTTTGTTGTTTCCACCTCTTACCTCATTTTTCTTCTCACTTATGTAACCTTTCTTTTCCCCTCTCGAATCTAGTATTGTTATTTGGTTCAACTTTGTCCAATAGTATTTATCATCACTCCATGTGCAATAGCAACTTCCCACCTAACTTCAAACTTTCTAGCACCATCAACCTCTTCTTCCCCTACTAATTCTTCACTTAATCCTCAAATCCCTGTGATGTTGGGTCCGTGTTTTGCGTACCGAGGCAAACAGGCCCCGCGTACCTCAAGTTTGCACTCGACCACAACCTTAATCAATATTGCATGTTTTGAAAAAATTTAAGAAATATGGATTTTTGTTCATGAAATATGAAAAATATGAAAAGTTTGAGACATCAAATTTTGTGGATTTTTCAGTCGAGAATTTATTGAAATTGTTTGGCAATAATTTGAAAGTTTGAGAAATAAAGGAATTGTCAAATTTTTTCTACTATGATATCTTTAAAAATAAATGACAAAAAGTTTTGAAAAATATTTTCGCTTATCTTTCAATTTATAAATATATTATCCACGAGCTTTGTGCTCACCCCCTTTCATCCCCATCTCCAGGTATAGAGCAGGAGATCGGACGAAAGATTGTCAAGACCGTTTATTCGATTGTGTATAACGTGTATTTTGTGTAAAGTTGATTTTGGTATTGCTATGGTATATGGATGATTTGCCATTGATGTATTTCGAGCATGTATATTCAGAATGTATGAGGATTACGAATTTGTATATATATATTTGAGTATGATGTATATGAATCCTGAATTATGTATTTGGACTTTGCTATGGTTGGGATGTGTGTAGGTTTATGAATAAGAATTGTTTAAGGTATGATTGTGGATTGGGCTTTGGATGAGATGAATTATGAAATTGGGTATGGTTTTGATATATGTTTTGTAATTGGAAAAATTAGTTTGTATATGAGTATGAATGTGAGGAATACGAATTGGGTATGGAAAATGACTTAAAGTGATTTAGAAATAGGATTGTGTTTGTTTATGCTGAGATCCCGGACAGAGGGTCCGGTGGATTTTGATAATTATGTGACTGCTTAGGATTTTTTTAGAAGTGTTTATTTACCATTTGCAGGTTTTGGGTTTTTACAAATGCAGCCGTTATGCTGTCGAAATTTTGGTAGAAATAATATGAATATATGGGATTTGTATAATTGTATAAGACGAATTGTGTAGGAAAATCCCGGGGTAGGCATCACATGCCCACAGTGCGGAATTTAAAATTTTGAGTCCCGGGACATTCCCGAAAGCCAGGATCCATGTGTAAATACAAACAATCAAACCATAACGACCAAAGGAGACCGTCTCTAACGGTATCCACGCAGAGGTCGGAAAACCTAACCGGGACAAACTTTTTTGACCCGGGAATAGCTAGACTAAAGAAAAGAGTGCTAGCTCTTACCTTAGCCTTGGAGAGCAAATGAGATGAACTTGGTGGAGCCTTGGAGAAGTAGAAGCAATCTTGAGAGGATGAGAGGAAGAAGGTGAAAATCAAACTTTCCAAGCTTAACCTTTAAACTTTCGATTCTTCTCTCTTCATCACCGTGCAAGCTCTCTTTCCATAGCTTCTTATATGTATATTTAACACTTAAAACACATATAAAGGCTTGGTGGATGGCTCATCCACGTAGGAGGCATAAAAATGCCTTAAAATGCTAAATAATGATGAAGTTTGACTTTTCAAACTTACATCTCTTCTCCATTTAATGGCTTCCACGAAATTCAACATAAATATATATAATTAATTAATTATTTACTTAATTAATATATATATATAATTGCTGAAGTGGTCCATCAAGCTGGTTGGTCCTACCGCCTGCCGGAACCCCATGGGGTGAAAAATCACCGAAGCGGTTTTCAAGAATGTCGATGTCGCGATCTCATCGGGACATATCCCAATCTCATCGGGATCCATTTAATCCTATTGCTCTCCGGATATCGGATCTACATGCGAAACTATTTTACTGATTCTCAGAGTCACTCTTATCGTGTGACCCATTAGGTTCCGGTTATGTTGGCCACTTAGATTAACACTTAATCGAGCAAGTCATGAGCGGTATCTAGCAACACATCATGACCCCCAATTGACCGGAAAGTAATTGGTTTGACTAATGAAACCATATCACGAACCCTTCCATAGACAATTACCGTGCAATTCGTCCTTTCACCATGCTATACCCCACTTGGTTTGAGTATGGGCAATGTGTCAACTCTTACTAGATTGATCAGATCAAATCTAGTCCAAGTGTAATCAGTTCTCGTCCTAGGACTCATTACTTTATATGTCCATGAAGACCATCTTCATGAAATATGTATGTCCGTGCCAGAGACTTCAAAGTAATGATCCCGATAAGAGGCCATGGGTATCTCTTCTTTATAATGAAGTGGTGAATCCTCTATTGGCTACTCAATTACCTTGAATACCTCAAGTCGCACCCAATCACCACCCTATGAGCGACCTCGAAAGGCAACAAGGAATGGAGTCAAAGTACGAATCAAGACTACAAGATATCCTTGAGTACCTCAAGTCTAAGGATACTTGCACCATTGCTATGATGAGATTATCAACGACATTTGTATAGGACATCCATGTGATGATCTCATAGCGAGCCATCCAATGTACTTACTACCACTAGTAAGCATCCACATGTCAAATCCAAATATCTCAATATTTACGGTTTTACGAGATCCACCGCTTGATCCAATCAAGGAGTTTGACATGTCTTAGTCTATCCGGATTAACGATGTCGGTCTCATTAATCCTATTACTAGGGATAATTTGATATCTTGACATAATTGCACATGATAGGAATCTCAATAGTATGATCACATCATAATTTCCTTCATGCTATGTCATGTATCAGGGACTTCATTAATTTGATTAAAGATCATTATCAATTCATAATAAAATGAATATCAAATAAATGAAATATGCCTTGTTTTATTTATTCATAAAGTCTGTACATGACTATGAACAAAATGCGCTAAAGGGGATTGCCTTTAGGGCACTACTCTAACAAATTGTATGATTGGAGTTTTTGATTGAGATTATGGAATTGATGAATTCCATTTTGAAAAAGAGATTGCCTTGTATGAGTTTGATTTATGAGAAAAGAAAACAAAATTATACCGGATTTGGAATGTCTTAGGGTTTCCAATGCGATCGCTTTTCTAAGATTCATGCTTCGGATGTCGAAAATTCGTATTCGATTCGCTTTCTTTTGCTTTAATCCGTTTGTTTATTCGCTTTCTGATTTCGTTTCCGTATTTTATGCTTCACTTTCTGTTTCCGCTTCGTATTCGTATTCTTTTGATTGCTTGTTTTCTACGATTCAGATTTAATTCGATTCCGTCTTGCTTTCAATTTATGTTTTGCTTTAATTTCCGATATTCGATTTTCTTTCGTTCTTTCAAATTATGTTTTCACTTTACGATTCGATTTTGTTTTTGTTATTGGTTTCCGCATTTTACTATTCGTGTCGCCTTCGGATTCAAATTATCCGATGTGCATGCATTTTGTTTTCGACCACTTTCGTTTCATTTTTCGGTTGGGATCCGGTCTTCGGATCGGGTCCCAACATATGACTTCCAAAATATCTTGGGTCAAAGAGGTTAGTGATTCTTCCCCTGAACTAAAGCTTAAATGTTGTCCCCTTTTTGAATCATTTGGGGCAAGGATTTTCCCCACCTTTGGATTTTCTTTGAGTAGGAACTAACAGGTGAAACACTAGATTGCTTAGCTTTTTCTTTGCCAAGAGAGTTGCTTTCCCTATCATGAAGCAATGGGTCATGAATAATTGGAGTTCCATGGGGCTGCAAGACATCCTCATTAATAAAGATGATGTATTTCTGTTTAAATTTGCCAGCCAAGGTGATTGAAAGAAAGTGCTTCAAGTAAATCCATGGAATATGCATAACAAGCCTATATTTTCGCAAAGTTGGAGACCTAGCTTGGGAATGGAGGAAATCAAGCAAGATTATATCCTATTATGGATATCCATTCGTGGAATCCCAAAAGAGAATTGGTTTACATCCGGACTTAACCACAATGCAAGCTTCATTAGAAGAACAATATGTATGAATCAAGTTACAACTAAGGTAAAAAAGATTCAATTTACAAGAATCAATGTAGTAGTATCCTCCATGACGGATTTGCCCGCTAGCATACCCATTATTCGACTAAATGAGAGCTTGGAACCATATGAAGATTATGTTAAAGCATCCTATGCTTGGAAACCACAACCACCACAAGCAGAATCGAATATTCAAAACTGGGAGCATCATGAGGATATGGGGCTTCAAATTGATGTGGAAAATGCATCTGCACAAGTTGATGATGGTAAATCCATTAGTGGAAATACTACATTCCAACTATACAAGCTAATGTTGGTAATTGCATTGATGACAATATTACTGTTAAAGATCAAAACAATCCTCAATTAGCATTAGATAACAACATTCTCAATTGCATTAGAGATATCAAAGGAACTTCAAGAGCACATGAGCTGGATACTACTAAACAAGACACTTCTAGTAGGATCATTAAACAAATTTATGAGTTTGATCTTGTCATTAAAAGAAGATCAAAGAGGAAGAAAAAAGCCCAAAATAGGGATCACAAATTATGATTATTATTGCTTGGAATATTAGAGGGGCTAATGCCCCAAAAAAAGGTTTTTTATAATATCTTAAAATAAAGCTACAATTGTAGGAATTTCAGACACTCGAACCAAGCAACATAATTGCAACTTTCTCCAGTTTTTTCCAAGGAGCTGAAATTGAATGCATCATCCAAATGGCAAGATTGTGGTGGATTATGACTCATATATTATGAAAGTTACAATTAAACTCACATCAACCCAAATAATTCACCTGAAGGTTTATAACAAAATCTCAAGTAAGCTCATATTATAACCTTCGTTTAAGCTCATAATATTGAATCTTAAAGAATGTCTTTGTAGAACCAGATCAGGTCACTTACAAATACCTCCTCCCTAAATTGGTCAGTTGTTGGGGACTTTAATGTTTTCATTAATCCAGGAGAAACACAAGGCATTCATTCTTCAGGAATTCCCTATAATAAGATGAGGCAATGTTTAAATGATGCCTCTTTATCTAATTTTCCATTTAGAAGAAACATATTCTCTTGGTGTAACAAGTAAATGGGATATAACTTTATCACAAAAAAAACTTGATAGAAGCCTAGCAAATTAGATCTGGTTCTTTACCTTTCCTAGCAATTTATCCACCATCACAAACCATCATATATCATATCATTATGCTAGTATCACTTAGCTTGACACTATTAGACCATCATACCCCTTTAGATTCAATCATTTCCTCACTAAACTAGTTGATTTTGAGATATGCAACTTGAGGGCTATGAATCTGTTCATCTAAGGCTCTAATAAATTTATCTATACAAAAAAGATTTCTCTCATTAAACAAGAAATGCAAGATTTATTTCACTGTAATATTAGTAATACACATCATCTTCTTCTCACTGCCAGAGCTTCTCTTGATAGAATTCAATATAAATTACAAAGTGATCCCACTTCTATTGTTCTTCAAAATCAGGAAAGAGTGGCTATGTATTTAATGATCTATTTTTTTAGTTAAATTACTCATAATGGACCAATAAGAAGAAAAGCCCTATAAAAGTATAAGTTAAGCTTAAGAAAACTTAAGTTCAATTCGTTCTTAAACTAACTTTCTTATAGGTTACTATTCACTTCCAAATTTTGACACTCATAACTTCACCATCTGACCACCATTTCTAATGATCTGAGACTTTATGAAAATCTCTTGAGATGCTCTACCAAACCCCTAAACTTTTTTTTTCATAAAAAACGACTTAGATTTGGAGAAATTATGACTACAAATTTTTTTTCCATTTAGGTAAGTCATCATTATCCTATTTCTTATCATTTTGGGCGAAACTAACACCACCATCATGTCTAACAGACAAATAATGTAATAAAGGATGGGAACCCGACACCAATTATGTAGCACCCCACTCCCGCGAGACCCGAACCCGACATCTACAGTGATATCCGAGCCCGTGACCCGCGAGGGTGGCATGCTAGAGCAATCAAAACCTTTTTAAAACTCATTAAGACACTTTTCTTTCTCAAAACAGTTGAGTGCGCAGAAAACTAAACATTTTCGGGCCCAATTTATTACAAAAACATTTTTCAAATATGATACATATTCAGTCATTTACAAGGCACTCAATAGTGCTCAATCAATTAACAAACAGAAATGCATGACCCAACTGGGTTCGATGCCATTTCCACACACTTTCAGTAATTACAAAATACAGTTACACTCAATAAATTGGGGCCCACTAGATACAATCTGTAGCGCCCCCTCACCGTAGGGTACACATCGGGACGCCCGACACGTATCCCACGATAAAGGTGCACTACCAGAACAGTTCCACTACTATCCACATGGCATCACAATGAATTAAATCACAATATAACAGTAATCAGTAAATTAAAATCCAAAATAATGATCATCTGGTACAGTCATCCAATGTCAGAATAGGCAAGTCTATCAGTCTCCTAACAAAACCAAAAAGGAAACTGATACAAGCATCTATCCTAAGTCATCCTCAAAGCTAACCCAAATGGACCGACACATTGTGCCCTCGTGTCTCTTGCAAAGCAACAGCGGCGGAAAAGAATATCTTGAGCTAGGAGTCTACTCTAATAATCTGAAAAATAGGTTGCAATTTTGGGTGAGTTTATAACTCAAGGAGAAACCGTCATCGATGGTTCACTCAAATCATGCATTACGCGTATCGCGTCTGACATATGATAATATTGATATTCAAGAACGGTATCATATAACCATTTACAAGATACTTATCATATATCAATTCTGATTATATGAGAGTTTGCGATATCATATTGTACAATTTACAATAACACATAACACACAGTAGCATTTACAGTAATATCATATGCAATTTCCTTATCCACATTTCTCAGTCATTTACAGTCAATTCACATTTTCAGTCAGTCATCTACATATGCAATGCGCATGTGACACTTTCATTTTCTTTTCGTTGTTGTGATCGAGCGCCTATCAATGATCAGTAATCAGACGCGTCTAGGGAGTAGGAGAGCCCTCTGGGTATGCACTAACTCCCCTCGAGCTCGAGGCTCGGTTCAGTAACAGTGTTTCGTTGGGCTTGAAGCCCTGATACAGTGGGCCTGTAGTATCCGAGCACTGCGTGGGAGAGCCCTCAAGGTATGCACCACCTCAGGGGGCAAGCGATACCACGGCATTACGTTGGCTGCTCCGATCACAACTGCCAATTATCTGATCATTTAATTATGCATGAATGCATATGCCACATTTCCAATTCCCAAATTTTCAGTCATTTATGCGTATACAATGCATATGAGACTCTTTTCCAGTTATTCAGTGTTGTGCCTAAGTGCTCAGTCAGTGTTCAGTAGGATGCGTCAGGGATAAATCCCCTCGGGCTAAGCCCGGTCAGTACAGTGTTCACGGATAAATCCCCTCGGACTCATGGTCCGGTCAGTAATTATCGCAACTTGGGTCACATTCCATTATCTGATCATGCATTTATGCATGCAATGCAGTGTCCAGTGATTCAGTGTATGGCTATAAAGCCCAGTATTACCGTTCTCAGTAACATACAGTCATACCATGTAATTCACCTTGTTCAATCCCATACAGTAAAAGCATGAAATTCGGTCACATACATTTCAATAATAATACAGTTCACTCTTACACATTTCAGTGGTCATACAGTGTAATTCGATCACATACAGTTCGGTAGTCATGTAATTTACATTGTCAAGTAGTTCACAGTGAGCATTTAGGCAATCAGGAATTTGAGAAACCAACTAGGTTACTCACCTGTAACTTCCGAGCTACTGCTTGGAAGTCCCAGCAATGTCCGTGGAACGATGGTCCAATGGTGCCTCTATAACAGTAAGGTACAGTCTATTACTAATTGCTCAATTAAACAGTACAGTAATGCATATGCCTCAATGAAATAATGTATAATGCATGTTCACGATTTCCGGTGCTAATACCCAAATTCAATATCCTATGCTCAATTTCAACTCTTCACTCAATTGGATCAACACTGATTCGTTCAATCCTCAGTTCAGTTCAATTTTCTCAATTCATATTCCCTATAACAATTTCCTATCCATCAGTCAAATTATCCAGTGAAAATCCCAATTAGAACTCCAATCGTCTCAATCCAGTACTTAGGTCACACTATGAATCACAATTGACCTTAATCTCTATAATTTAATACCATTTAAATCCAATCTAATTTCCATAATTATTCTCAGTTGTAGACCTCTTTCCCTAGTCCGTAACAAATCTAGAAGTACCTCAATCGGAGGTCTATACCATAAGATATGTCCAATAAACTAGAACCAATCCAAATCAGAAACGTCTCCTACGCCGCGACCAATGGTCGCTCGTCGCGACGTAACGGGTTGCTCGCCGCGGCGCGCAATCCTTCGCGCCTCTCATCGCGGCGTCCACCAACGCCTCTTCGCGGCGCAACATAATTCGCTCGCCGCGGCGTCTTGGTCCGCTCGTCGTGGCGAGCACGTAATTGCTCGTCGCGGCGAGGCCACCTGCAGACGTCGCGACGTGCGGACGACTTCATCTTCTCCGATCCGATTTTTTGTCATTAATACAAATTCAAAGCTATTATAACACTCTCAACTACCCAAATCAACCATAACAAATGCCATAAATGCAATAAAAACCAGTAATAACAACATTAAAGTCATTAAAGCTTACCAATCACTGAATCGATCGCAAACCCTAAAATCTTTCTCAACACCGTCGATCTCCTCCCTCAAGCCTCAATCCACTTCATTTCCACAATAATCACCATAAACCAGTTAGCTTAACACAATAGGAGGGAAACCACAAGAAGAAACGACGATCCTCACCTATAAAGAAGGATCGAAAATCACCGTGGAGAGGGAAGAAGAGAAACTCGCTAATGCTTTAGTATTTTCCCAAATCTCCAACTTAGCTGTATATATATATATATGCATAGTCTCCAAATTAGTCCCAATTTCAGTCTCTGAATTCCAATGGTTTAACATATTTATTTCCTATCAGTAAAATTCTAATTTTTCCGTTGCCATTGGACAGTTCTTTCAGTAATATACGGTCAATCAGTCAGTCACCTAAATATTTCCGGTCTGGGCATTTTCTCCCGAATTTCCCAAAAATCTCCTAAAAGCCACTATCAATTGCCAGTCACTCTTAAACTATTTTCACTCAGTCATTTGAGCCCAATTTCTCACTCAATCATATTCCAGTCAGTCCAGTCAATTTACAATTCGGTCAATTCACAAACCAGTCAATTCAGTAAATTCCAATTCACAATTAAATACTGGAAAATCATGAATGCATGTACCTATGAATATATGCATATGCAGTAGACCAGTTCCTCTATAATTAGAGGCCAGTAACATACTCAGTCAGTAAATACAGTAAAGCCTATCAGTCAGTCCCAATATTACCATAATACCCTTGCTGACAGTAACGGGATGTTACACAATCACTACACTATTGCAGATGTGATGACACTGATCCCGACCCTTAACTCTGCCTTGCTAGCGGTAGTCATACTCCCGTCTGTCGAACGGGGTACTCTTCCAATTCCTGAAAAATAAATGCAATGTTGGGTGAGTTTGCGAACTCAGTGAGAAACCATCATCGATGGTTCACCCAACTCATGCATATACACAGTCACAGATTATCATATATTACGCATTCAGAAATCACATGCATTCCATTTCACAATCATAAGACATTTAGTCTTTCACACAGTTCATATGCAATCATTCTTAATAATCTTTTCCCATAGTTTCACATTTTTATCACGGAGTTGTGACTGAGCGTTTAACGATGATCAGTATTCAGATGTGTCTAGGGAGTAAGAGAGCCCTCAGGGTATGCACTAACTCCCCTCGAGCTCAAAGCTCGGTTCAGTAACAGTAATCACATTTTTGGCAAGTAGGAGAGCCCTCTGGGTATGCACTACTGCCCACTCACATTAGGGATAGGAGAGCCCTCTGGGTATGCACAATCCCCTTTTTAATTGAAGGACCCCACACCCCACCCGTAGGTGTTTGCAGGTTTTACTGCGGCGTGTGTTTGCGGGTTTTACCGTGGCATCCTCTATATTCAGTATCGAGCTTATAGCTCTCAGAGGCAGCTCCAGTCACAACCATTATTATTAAACCAATTATGGAACTCAGTTATCACAATTTCCCAGTATCACATAGCAGTCAGTTCCAATTAATCAAAAGCACACATTTCAATGCTAATCATTCATATAATCATACAGTTCACATTTGCACTTCAATATCACATTTTCACTATTTCGAACACCCATGGTCCGAAATCAATCAAAAGCAATCACACATATATCCATCCTTAACTCCACATGGCATCTGTGCATAAAATGAAACACATAAGGTTGAGAAACCATCTAGGTTACTCACCTGCACTTCCGAGCTACAGCCTGGAAGTCTCAGCACATCCGTGGAATTGCTCCATTGGTGCCTTTAAAAACAGTCAGAATAAACGAATATCACTAATTGCACCAATTTCAATAGTCAATTTTGCACATGTATCAAATAGATTACGTACTATACATGTTATGACATTTCTGATTCTATTCCCGAATTTTCCCAATTCAATTCGCTTTCCTCTGATCAATAGCAATTTATAATACCATGATCCAGTTTACTAATTTCTACATTCTAAAGTCACATTCCAATTAAAATCACAATTACTATTTATTGCCACTCGATTCCGATAATCATCGAATTCAATTCCAAATTTCTATCTTATCAATTTCAAATTCTTATTCTCTAAATTCCAATCAGTCACTAAGGAACCAATTCATTTGAAGTCAAACCTCAAACACATTACTTGTAACAATCATCTCATAATCACTTAATTTCATTTCTTCTAAATTGCAATTCCTGGTCTCAAAGATTCAATTGATCTAATAGCCAAAAGAAATTCATCCTCAAAATTTCCAATTAAAACAAACCATTTCACTTTCGGATTCAAGGCGTCCTCGCCGCGGCGCATGCACGCTCGCCGCGGCGAGACTTCTCACCCTCGCCGCGACCTCGCTTCCTTTCTCTCACCGCGGCGTGAAAATCCTCTGCTCGTCGCGACGTCTTGCTTCTTTTCGTCGCGACGTCAGACGATACTACCCTTCGCCACATGGCGTCGACAAAATTTAGCTCACACCGCGTCATTTATTTAATTCTTCGTCGCGACGTGAACGTTGAGTGGGCTCGTCGCGGCGTGTTCATCACACGTCGCGACGTACGAACCCAGAAAATCGTCCGAAACCCAGAAATTTCTCAGATCTTTCAGATATAATCCATCCAAATCACTCCAGATCACTCCCAAACAACTACATATACTACACTCAACTCATTTCTAACCCCAAATCCATCAAATTACTATTATCTCACAACACCCAAATCAAAATCAACGAAAATCTCAAAACCTAACTTCCGAAACTTTCGATTTCTCTAAACAATTTCATAACTCAATCCATGATCGAATTAAATGACTTAAATCATAGAGAAGCAGAGACTTACTTGATTCAAGCTTTAAACCTTTGAAAATCTCCAACGATTCAAGCTTCCGATCCAACCATCACCCACGGCAAAATCTCCATTTCCTTTGAAAACAAAGGAAATTCGTGGATGACTTAACAAACGATTTCAGTTTATATACAAAGGGATGTAGGGCTTGTTTGGCAATTTAATTGCCACAAGTCCAATTCTGAACCACCTCAATCCAATTTCTGATTCTAATTTCTCCCAATTTGCATTAACAATTAATAATAAATCCTAAAGTCATAATTCAACTTGTCTCATATCAATTGCCAATCAATCACAGACCCGGAATCCAATTTATCAATCATTATACAAATTTTCCGGTCCGGACTCGATTCTCTAAAAATTTCAGAAAAAATCCCTATAAATTCACAAAATTAGGAAATATATATTCCCATTCTCAAATTTCAATTTTCAAATCCTCCACATTCAATTTCACTCCAATTCTATATTCAAAACTTAATCTGTACAATAATAACTCAATTTCCAATTTACACAATTTCATCGGGAATAGTCATACATGTATGTAAATATAAATATACTGGTGCAATCAGTATATCATTTACCAATGATTATATAAACTATAATGCATGTACAAATTCACATTTGCCTGTACTCAATCCTGAGCTGATCCAATTTACCGATATACCCGTCATTTCGGTAACGGGATGTTACAAATTGACCCATTTTATTAATGAATAGAAATGGGTTACTTTTAAGTTTTAAGCCTTCAATTCTCACAAACCAGGAAAAGTTTCGACGCAAGACCAGTGTCATTGGATTTTTGGAGATAAACTTGTCATTTTTTAGAGGGTACCATCATTCCACTAACAGCATATGTCCCCACGCTTTGATGATGATGCTGATTTTCCTAACAACCTAAAAATGGAAGGAAATAATTTTGAAAATTTTCAAATATTGCATGGATCAATTTTCATAAATGTGACATATTGAAATTCTTGATGGTTTGCGAGATTTAAAAAAAATTGGAAAGGGTTTTGTTCATATTGAAATATATGAAACTGATTAAATTTGAGTTGTTGTTAATTATAATTGAGACTATCTGGAGGTATTGAGTATAAATGAGGGTGTTCAGGTTAGAATTTGGTATACCTAAATTATGAATTGGATTTATCATGAATTTTGCAATGTAAATGTGGACTAAGTGAGGCATAGACAAGTAGTTCAGAGGCCCAAATTGAGTTATGGTTTCTAGTGGATATAGAAGTGCAATTTGATTGCAAAAAAAAACCTTTTTCATAAGGGAGATGTCCATTTTATAGGGAAAACTCTACTAAATTTTCAATGGGTTCTTCGTAAAACGTGACATAATCGTTTTTAAATAAAAAATAGAGCTCCTTAAAATAAATAACAAATTAAGTCATGGTCTTATTCTCAAGTCAATCTAAAATTAGTTTAGGTTTTACATTCTAATGAGCCTCCTTGTTTTTCTTTCTATTAATCAATTAGGAGCAGAACCTCCACTTCGAGACATCTGGTTCAATGCAAAGGAGTGTATTCTACCTATGAGTTAATATTCATGGTTTTGAGCGTGTATTAAAATTTATTCTCATATTCATCATGAAAATCGCCATCATTATCATATGCACACATAATACTTATACATATGGATTGATACATGCACACATATTTTTATTGTGCGATGTTATGCTTGTTTTGATATGTGATGATGTGGAGGATCGTTGTGGTATAAGCTACCTAGTAGGCATTACCAAGCTGTGCACATAGTGAGTCAATTAGTTGGGTATGGATTTGGGTTAGTAGTTGATCCATTGATTAAGATATGACATAGTTAGGGCTATTCAGACGAGGTTGCTCTTAGATGCCAACCGATATATGGTACATGATATTGTGGCATAATTGTGGAGGTTCAGTTAAGGTTGCTCTTAGATGGCAATCATGTCCTAGTGAGGTTAAGGCGGTTCGATTGAGGTAGTTCTCGAACTGAAGTCCACTACATTTGGACTAAGTGACCTTTATGGAACAAGAGAGCCCCTATAGCTATACTATACAGGTAAAGGGCATATTATATGGTCCTTCGTCAATCCTTCACTATTATTTATGATTTATGATTGTGACGATTATATGACATGATATTGATATGGGAAATGCATGCATGCTTATGAAAAAATCATTATGTTATGAATTTGCATTTATGGATATAATACATTACATGCACGCACACGCACATATATATAGAGGGGTTTTGTCCAAAGTGAAACTCTCTCGTGATAGAGTGTGCACTAAGATTTAAAACTTGCCATAAAAAAACAATCAAGAAAAAATGGAAATAGTCAATCAAGATCTAGACAGTTAAGGGTTTGGCTTCAATGCAAGAAATATAATGAATTGCGGAATAACCTCGGTAGATTGATTCAATGAATATGGAAGCCCAAAAAAACTAATTATGTGTGTGTGTGTGTGTGTGTGTTGTGTGAGTGAGTGTTTGTGTGTGAGAGAGAGAGAGAGAGTGTGTGTGTGTGTGTGTGTGTGTGTGTGTGTGTGTGTGTGTGTGTGTGTGTGCTTGCGTGTGTGTAATGTATCATGTCCATAAATGCAAATTCAAAACATAATGATTTTTTTCATAAGCATGTATGCATTTCTCATATCAATATCTTTCCTCCACTGCCTTCAAGGAGAGGGTTTTGGCAAACTCTCTCATGACAGAGTGTGCATTAAGATTTAAAACTTGCCGTAAAAAAAGGCAATCAAGTATAATCAAGAAAAATGGAAATAGTCAATCAAGTTCTAGAAAATTGAGGGTTTAGCTTTAATGCAAGAAACAGAATGAATTGCAGAATAACCTTGATAGATTGATTCATTGAATCTAGAAGCCCAGAACAACTATATATATATATATATATATATATATATATATATATATATATATATATTCATTTGAAATCCTTAAGAGAGCATAATATAACCATCATATTAATTCACTCAGTGAGGTCTGGCTCCTCTTAATCATTTTTTAGGATGTTCTTATTAGATCTCTTATAAAAGGGTACTTCGTCGATCTTCTTCTTCTCAGGAGATTCGATGTACATTTTTGGTGACCATTTTATCTAGAGTTACAGTAGTCTTGTATATGTTGGATTTCCCTTGGATTAACTACGTCAATATTGCAACACATTGTGGATTGGATATTGTTAGTATTGTTTGAGTGTTATAAGTATGAGTTTGATTGTTTTGAAATCTTATCTTTATTATATATATATAGGGATTTGATGCTATTTTAAGCTTTATAAGGGTCCAGTAAACCTTGAGTTTATTGCTCCTTTAGCACCAATCATAGTCCAAGGTTGGAATCGTGACAATACAACATCTTTCTAATGCTCTCTTATATTACTATTTTCCCATAAAATAAAGATCTAAGGTGTATTGGATGAAGTGCGGAGATAAAAATAAAGCTTTTTTCATAGAGTTGTTATAAAAAGAAGAACCTCCAATAGAATCATCTCGTTGTAGCTTAACAATCAAGATTTTGATTCCAAGGATTTGTTACTTCATAGTGTTTTGAAATATTTTTCAAATATCTTTTCTATTAGTAGTGTGCCCTAAGCCAATGGACATATGTGACTTTTGTACTAACATTATGACTTATTAATAATATCTTATGAGGTATTCTTTTATGTATGCATGTATATCGTTTATGTAATGTCATTTACGTTCCATGAATAGCATTAGGCTTATGTCATCAAGTAGGTGACTTGATAGTAAAACCATAAGCATTATAATACTATTCAAAACTATCCCTGGTCGATCGTTATTGGTGGAACAATATTGAATTAAGGCTAGTATGTGTTCTGATTGATGATCACAGCTTTCTGATCATGGATATGAGTTATCAAATCAAAAACATAGATATATGTTAGAGAACATATAATGGACCGATCCATAGAGAGAACACTACATGGTATCATGTCATTAGTGATTCTTAATATGATTTGACTTTAGTCATCTGACCTGAAGTCATCATGGTTCCCTACATGAGGAATTCAGTGTTTTGACATTAGACTAAGTTATCTTTAATTGAATAACAAGTAGTCTTATGTTGGACATTAAATAAATAATGCGGAGGGATGTGAATGACGTAGATGAGATTTGTACATCTCTTAAACGAGAAAGATATCATTTGGGCCTCTTGACAAGTATGACTGAAGAAATGCATGGCCGTGCTCAAATGAATTGATGAGGAGTCATCAATGTCATTTTGTTATAATCAGTCAACTTGGGGATCAAGAAACTATGATTAATCAAAGGTTGGCATGTACCATGCCTTGTGAGTAATCTTGATATCGTGTTACAAAGGGACTGAGTTTGTAACCATGATTACAGGTTAAATCAGATTATCGATCCTCATTTGATTTGGGTAGTCATAATGTCTTACTAGAGGCTGCTTATGACTTATGGGCCTTGAAGTATGATCAAGCCCATTGTCAACATCAAATGAGCCTACAAGGTCACACACAAAGAGTGATGTGATCTGGGCTTATTCTCTTGAGCCTAATTTATTAGGCATTGAATAAATATATGTGGATATATTTATTGGGCTATATTGAATTAAGTTGTCAGGCTTTTATTATATGAGATATAATATGGGCTGAAACTTATTGGGCTTCAATAATTCTAATAGGTTTAGGATTATGATGTTCTTAGTCCTAATAGGAATAGGGATTAGGTTTTCTCTATAAATAGAGAAACTTATGTTTCATTAGATGAGAGACGAAAACCCTAGCCACTAGACCTAATTGTTCATTCTTCTTCCAAGAGAAAAATTGTGCAGCGTTCAAAAAGGATTTTAGAACATGCTAGCACACATTAGCCGCTACCCGGATCGTTCATCCTCTTGTGGATACCGGTAGAGGATGTTTGCGCACTGCAGCATCTACAAATCTAAAAAAGAAACAAATACCAATATGAGTCAAGATGTAATTTTGTACGTGTTATAATTTTCGGTTATACTTCTTGTTATGCAGTATAGTCCATTCCACTGCGTATTATGAGTACCTGGGCCATAGGTGATCCAATAGTGGTATCAAAGCCAAGTTATATGCTTCTGTATAGTCGAAAATATGCATGTTTTGATTACATGTACTTACGGATTTGGATGCATTATAGGAATATGATTTATGTTCATGCATGTTGTTTTCAGATTTGTTTATTCTCTTGGTACTAATGTGAATATATGACAAGAAAGAAGTTTTCGGCCATGGAAGTTGATTACATCAAGATGTATTTCAATTATGGCTTCTTTCAACCAAAGGAAGAGTTCGAGCATGGAGATTTCTCTGTCATGTTTGTCTCAACCAAAAGTGTATCGGCCATGACATATGTTGATTTTCGAAACTTCCTTCAAAGGTGGCATCTAGGGTTATGGCCGAGGATGCCTAGGTGACGGCTACTAGGGTTTTTGCCATGTAAGACATGGATTCGGAATAGGAAACCACAAGTATCCATGTTTGACAAGGATACTAGGAGTGCAAGAAGAAGAGTCCATATGTGATATGAATTCGGGAAAAGAATATATTCCTTATTAGATAAGGATTATAAAAGACTCTAAGAATTGGAAACCACAAAAGTATCCATATTTGATATCGATTCGGGATTTTAAGAACTTCCTTATTAATAAATCGTGGAAAATTTTTTTGCTTTTGTGACGCTTGATTCTTCATTAGGTGTTATATATTTTGGGTGGCTTTACATATGTTTTATTTTTATTATTTGAATATTTATATTCATGTGTAAATTACTATTCTATGCTTCTAATTTATATACTCAAGTATGTTGTGGTATAGGATTAGAACTAGCATAGGACAAACACCCTTACTAATAGGATTAGTAACTTTCATAATGTACTAAGAACGACCCTCATGACAATGTTAAGTTTATATGCCTTCCATAAAACTTTACTCATATTTATCTCTAGCTTATCCTTATGTGGGTTTTGCCAAAGCAAAGCATATGATAATCATCTAGGGAAGACATTTGAATAATGGTGCTATTCATAGGTAAAGTATGGTTAAACTTAAGTAAGTTATCAAAACGGTTTTGGGCTTAGGGCATAAGATTGGGTTTTACATACATGCAGTACATAAGATGTAATTTAACATAAACCATCAAGAGTTACATGTGATGTAATTGAAAAGAGTTTTCTACCTAAATAACTAAGTCTTGAGTGTTAAGCCAAAGCTTTCTTAAGACTTAGTGAAATATGGATCTTGTTCTTCCCACTTTTAAATAGATATTAAATTGAGTGGGAGCTTATACCTCTTAATAATAAGAATGTTGACACTTTTTGCATAATATTGTAGATTATGGCATGCACTCCATCCAACAACCTATCTATGTGATCTATCCTAGAGAAAGAAAAGTTTAATGGAAAAAATTTTCTAGACTGGTATAGGAACTTGAGAATTGTTCTCAAGCAAGAAAGAAAGCTTTATGTCTTAGAAGAACCCATCCCTGAGGAACCGCCAGCAAATGCACCTAAAGCTCAAAAAGGATGCTTACACGAAGCATATCAATGACTCTACGGATGTGTCATGCCTTATGTTAGGCGCCATGATCTCTGACATTCAGAAGGATTTAGAGAAAATGGAAGCCTATGACATGCTTGCTCAACTAAAATCTATGTTTCAAGAGCAAGCACGCCAAGAGAGGTTTAGAACCACTAAGGCATTGAATTCATGTAAGATGACTCCTGGCATACCTATGAGTGCTCATGTTCTCAAGATGAAGAGTTATAATCATCATCTTGAGAAATTAGGTACATCTATTAGTCAAGAATTGGAAACTGATCTTATTCTAGCATCTTTGACTGATGAATATGATCAGTTCATTCTTAACTACAATATGCATAATATGGAGAAGTCCATTGATGAATTGCATGAGATGCTCAAGACTGCTGAAGTGAGCTTGAAGGGAAAGGTTAAGACCACCAATTAAGTTCTTATGGTTCAAAAGGGAAAGGGCTTCAAGAAGAAGGGCACAGGCAAGGGCAAAGGTAAAATACCCAAGTTCAAGCCCAAACCTAAAGCTAAGACTAAGGCACCCAAGGAGGGAGTTTGCTTTCATTGCAATGAACCTGGTCATTGGAAAAGGAACTGCAAACTCTATTTGGAAGAGATGAAAGAGAAGAAGAATAGTGTGACTACTTCTTCAGGTATGTTTGTTATAGAGGTCAATTTTACTCCTTCTGCATCTTGGGTATAGGATACTGGAGGTGCAACTCACATTTGTACTAATGTGCAGAATCTAAGAAGGACTAGAAGATTGATTGCTGGCGAGATCGACCTGCGCGTGGGAAATGGAGCAAGAGTTGCTGCTTTATCCGTGGGAACCTATGATCTTACATTGCCTACTAGACTTATTTTAGAACTTAGGAATTGTTATTATGTACCTACTATGAGTAGGAATATTATTTCTTTTGCTTGTTTAGAGAATGATGGATTTAAATTTTTTATTAAGAATAGAAGTATTTCCATTTATAAAAATGACATTTTATATGGCATTGCACGTCAATTAAATGGCATCTATACTCTAGACACTGAGTCTCTTACAAATGAGTCCATCTATAACATAAATACCAAGAAGTTTAAATCTAAAGATTTGAACCTGACCTATCTCTGGCATTGTCGCTTAGGCCATGTAAATGAAAACGCATCTCAAAACTCCATCAAGATGGATTCATTGATTCTTTTGAATCTTTTGAGACATGTGATTCTTATTTACTGGGCAAGATGACAAAGGCCCCCTTCACAGGTAAAGGGGAAAGGGCCAATGAGCTATTGGGCCTTATACATACCGATGTATGTGGCCCTTTTAGCATATCAGCGAGAGGAGGTTATTTGTATTTCATTACTATTTCAGATGACTTCAGTAGATATGGTTGTGTCTATTTAATGAAGCACAAATCTAAATCTTTTGAAAAGTTAAAAGAGTATAAGACTGAAGTACAAAATCAACTTGGCAAGATAATTAAAATCCTTTGATCTAATCGAGGAGGTGAATACTTAAGCCAAGAGTTTGATGATTATCTTAAGAATTGTGGAATCGTTTCACAATTGACTCCTCTAGGAACTCCTCAATGGAATGGTGTTTTTGAAAGGAGAAATCGAACTCTATTAGATATGGTTTGATCTATGATAAGTCAAACTGATCTTTCAAAATATTTCTCAGGATATGCTTTAGAAACCGCAGCATTTATACTGAACCGTATTCCTTCAAAGGCTGTAGAAAAGACACCTTATGAGTTATGGACTGGGAAACGTCCTAATCTATCTTGTTTAAAGGTTTGGGGTTGTGAGGCTTAAGTGAAGCGTCCTACTGCCGACAAGTGGGCACCCAAATCTAAAAAATATTTTTTTGTGGGATATCCTAAAGAAACTAAAGGATATTATTTTTACATCCCATAAGAGAACAAAGTGTTTGTTGCTCGAAATGGTCTTTTCTTAGAGAAGGAATTTATTTCCAAAGGAAACAGTGGGAGTAAAGTACAACGTGAAGAAATTTAAGTTTCACAAAAAGACATTGAGCCTGAAAAGGAGATTGGAGCAAGCTCACAAGCTGTTGATAAGAAGCCTTCAACAACACAAGGCCTACATAGATCTGATAGGATTCGTCATGGGCCCGAGAGATATGGATTTCTCATTACTGAGGATGATAATGTGATGCTCATTGATCATACTGACCCCACAACCTATCAAGAAGCTATGGAAAGTCCAAAATCTGCTAAATGGTTAAAGGCCATGAAAGAAGAGATGCAATCCATGTTTGACAATCAAGTTTGGACTTTAATTGATCAATCTAATGGCTTGAAGACCATTGGATGTAAGTGGGTTTTCAAAAAGAAACTCGACATGGATGGAAATGTGCACACTTATAAAACAAGACTTGTTGCTAAAGGTTATCGACAACTTCATGGGATTGATTATGATGAAAAATTTTCTTCAGTAGTCATGATCAAATCCATTAGAATTCTTATTGTCATAGCTGCATACTATGATTATGAGATATGGAAAATGGATGTCAAAACAACTTTCCTTAATGAAAACTTACTTAAGGATGTATATATGATACAGCCAGAGGGTTTTGTCCTTCCTAATAATTCGAAAAGGGTGTGCAAGCTTCAACGATCCATTTACGGATTGAAGCAAGCATCAAGAAGCTAGAATCTTCATTTTGATGAAGTTGTCAAAGAGTTTGGATTCATTAAGAGTCAAGATGAACCTTGTGTTTACAAAAAGGTTAGTGGGAGTATTGTTGTCTTTTTAGCTTTATATGTTGATGACATATTACTCATTAGAAACGATATTCCAACCTTACAAAGTGTCAAGATTTGGTTAAGGAAACGTTTCTCAATGAAAGACTTAGGTGAGGCTACCTATGTTCTAGGCATTAAGATCTATAGAGATAGATCAAGAAAGCTTATAGGCCTAAGTCAGAGTACATACATAGATAAGGTACTGAAAAGGTTCAATATGCAAGATTCCAAGAGAGGATTCTTGCCTATGTCATATGGAATCAAGCTTTCTAAGAAGGACTGTCCTACTTCAGGTAAAGAGCTTGAGCGCATGAGTAAGATTCCATATACATCTGCAATTGGATCTATCATGTATGCTATATTATGTACTCGACCAGATGTCTCATATGCTTTGAGCATAACAAGTAGATACCAATCTAGTTATGGTGAGACATTGGATAGCAGTTAAGAATATCCTTAAGTACTTGAGAAGAACTAAGGATATGTTCCTAGTCTATGGAGGACTTGAAGGAAAGCTAGTTGTAAATGGTTACACTGATGTTGGTTTTCAGTCTAACATAGATGATTTTAGATCGCAATCAGGTTTTGTGTTCTGTTTGAATGGAGGTACAGTGAGCTGGAAAAGTTCAAAGCAAGACACTGTTGTTGATTCTACAACTGAAGCTGAGTACATTGTTGCCTCGGATGCAGCTAAGGAAGCTGTATGGATCAGGAAGTTCATCACTGAGCTTGGAGTTGTTCCTAGTATTGCAAGTCCTATAGACCTTTATTGTGATAATAATAGGGCTATAGCACAGGCTAAGGAACCAAACTCCCATCATAGATCCAAACACATACTCAGACGTTTCCATCTAATTAGAGAGATTATTGGGAGAGGAGACGTGAAGATATGCAAAATGGGTACAAATGACAACATTGTCGATCCACTTACTAAGCCTCTTCCATTGCCTAAGCATGAGAGTCATACGAGGTCCATGGGTATTATATATTTGACCGATTGGGCCTAGTGCAAGCGGAAGATTGTTAATAGTGTGCCCTAGACCAATGAACATATGTGACTTTTGTACTATCATTATGACTTATTAATAATATATTATGAGGTATTCTTTTATATATGCATGTATACCATTTATGTAATGTGATTTACGTTCCATGAATAGTATTAAGCTTATGTCATCAAGTATGTGACTTGATAGTAAAACCATAAGTAATATAATACTATTCTAAACTATCCCTAGTCGATCGTTATTGATGGAACAATAATAAATTAAGGTTAGGATGTGTTCTGATTGATGATCACGCTTTTTTGATCATGGATATGAGTTATCAAATTAGAAACATAGATATATGTTAAAGAACATACATTGGACCGACCCACAGAGAGAACACTACATGATTTCATGTCATTAGTGATTCTCAATATGGTTTGACTTTAGTCCTTTGACATAAAGTCATCATGGTTCCTTACATGAGGAATTCAGTGTTTTGACATTAGACTAAGTTATCTTTAACCGAATAACAAGTAGTCTTATGTTGGGCATTAAATAAATCATGCGGAGGGATGTGAATGACGTAGATGTGATTTGTACCTCTTTTAAATGAAAAAGATAACATTTGGGCCTCTTGACAAGCATGACTGAAGAAATTCATGGCCATGCTCAAATGAATTGATGAGGAGTCATCAATGTCATTTGTTATAATCAGTCAACTTGGGGATCAAGAAACTATGATTAATCAAAGGTTGAAATGTACCATGCCTTGTGAGTAATCTTGATATGGTGTTACAAAGGGACTGAGTTTGTAACCATGGTTACAGGTTAAATCGGATTATCGATCCTCATTTGATTTAGGTAGTCATAATGTCTTGCTAGAGGCCGCTTATGACTTATAGGCCTTGAAGTGTGATCAAGCCCATTGCCAACATCAAATGAGCCTATAGGGTCACACACAGAGAGTGATGTGATCTGGGCTTATTCTCTTGGGCCTAATTTGTTAGGCATTGAATAAATATATGTGGATATATTTATTGGGCTAGATTGAATTAAGTTGTCGGGCCTTTATTATATGAGATATAATATGGGCTGAAACTTATTAGGCATCAATAATTCTAATGGTTTTAGGATTATGATGTTCTTATTCCTAATAGGAATAGGGATTAGGTTTTCTCTATAAATAGAGAAAGTTATGTCTCATTAGATGAGAGACAAAAACCCCAGTCACCTAGACCTAGTTATCCATTCTTCTTCCGAGAGAAAAATTGTGCAACGTTCAAAAAGGGTTTTAGAACGTGCTAGCGCACATTAGTCACTGCCCAGATCATTCATCCTTGCGTGGATATCGATAAAGGACGTTCGCACACTGTAACGTTTACAAATATGAAAAAGAAACAAATACCAATCCGTGTCAAAAGGTAATTTCGTACGTGTTATAATTTTCGGTTATACTTCTTGTTGTGTAGTATGGTCCATTCTGCTACGTATTGTGAATACCCAGGCCATAAGGGATCCAACATTTTCTCCTACACATTCTAACTCTTCTTAGCTATTACTAAGTGAAATCATGTTAGACAAGATTAGTCTTACAAATGCTAATTTACTTAACAAGCCTATTATAAGTTTGGAGACTGAGATAACCTCAAGATCCTTAAATTCAAACAAGGCACCTGGATCTGATGGATTCAGCCCTTATTTCTTCAATAAATCCTAGCATCTGACAAAGAATATGGTAGTTGATGTTATTATAGAATTATTCAACAAAGTTCAGATGTTATCAGAAATTAATGGAACCTTTGCAACTCTAGTTCCTAAAAATGGATAATATAGAACTTTTTTAGACTTTAAGCCTATTTCTTTTTGTAACATTGTGTATAAGATCGTTGTTGAGGTTTTGGTTCAAAGAATGGAAGAGGTCTTACAGAAATATATTGACATTTCACAAGGCGTATATTTACCTGGAAGAATTATGGTGGATAGCATCATGTTAATGCAAGAACTTGTCAGGAATTACACCAACAGAAGGGGAAGCAGGAATTGTATCATTAAGGTTGACCCAAAGAAGACCTATGAGAGTGTAGATTGGGGCTTTATATTGAACATCTTACATGATTTGGAATTTCTACAACTTTATCTAATGGATATCACAATGCATTAACTCATCTTTTAAGATATTGATGAATAGTTAGCCTAGTAAGTCCATTAGATGTCATTCAGGTGTAAGAAATTAAGGATTACTAATATATGATTTGCAGATGCTCTCATACTCCTTTCCAAGGCTGACCAGACTTATGTATTAACACTTATGAAAGCCCTACAAATGTTTAGCAAGATGTTTAGATTGGAAACTAATTGGCCCAAAAGTTGCTTCTATTTATCAAAATTAACTATAAGTCAGCAATCTGCCATTAAAATTGTCACTAATTTTATACTTCAGACACTTCTTATATTTTACCTAGGAAGTTACCAGTCATAAACATATAGATTTTTATCAAACTTCTTAACTATATCATCTATAGAATCTCTTCTTGGAGTTCCAAATTGCTTTTCATAACTGGCAAATTTGTGCTAATCTTAGCTATAATAAATTTAGTCAATGATTTTGGGCCATAAATGTTGCTATACCAAAAATGTAATCAAATAAAAAGAGATAATGCATAGTAGGTTTCTTTAGAATGGGAATGGATAAAGTGTCAAGAGAGCTTGGATGCAATGGAAAGAGGTATGCTTACCTAAGGAGAAAGGTGGTTTGAGAACAATTTCTCTCAAACTAATGAACAATGTTATGACGCACAAAAGGTTATGAAGGTTATTAACTATCAAGCATTCCTTATAATGTAAATGGATTTATAAGATCAATATAAAAAATAGCAACATATGGACTATCAAGATTAAATCTTCATATTCTTCAAATTTGAAAGTCATTCTAAAGACTAAATAATTATTAAAGAATGAATTTACTTATCTCATTGGAGATGGCAAGCAAACCAATTTTTGGTTTGACAACTAGACATCTCTTGATCCTCTTCATAACATGCAAGCTATGGAAGCTTAAACTTGTCATTGGTATAAAAAAAACAATAGTAGTCGATGCACTAGTTGTATTAGCCCCGAAATTTTTTTTTCTTTTTATTTTATTTTATTAATTAAGCATGGTTAGACTAATTAAGAAATTGAGTTAGCATGAATTAAATATGATAGCATTAAATAACATAAGACATTAATTAGCATGTATTAAATGTGTTAGTTGGATTAAATGAATGAAAGGTAATTTAATGTGTTAAGTGGGCCTAAGTAAATGGGTCCAAATGAAATAGAAAAGAAGAGGAAGGCATAAGATGAAGGTAGAATAAATAGGCTTGAGTTATGGGCTTAAGTTAAATGAAGGTAGTATAAGAAAATAAGAAGGAAGGAGGAAATAAGGAAGGAAGTAGATGGGCTTGGGCTTAAGTAAGTAGGAAGAGATAAAAGAAGGAGGATTTAAATGAGTTAGGAGAAGAAGAAAGAAAGAAACGAAAATAGAGAGGAGAGGAAGTGAGTTTGGTGAAGTGGAGAAGAAGAAGAAGAAAGGAAGAAAGGTGGTTTTCCAAGAGTTTTGGGTGAGTTTTGAAGAAAGTCCAAGAGTTAAAAGTGTGGAGGAAGGTTCAAGCTTCATTTTGATACAAAAATCTCTTGGTTAAGAAAAGGTTTAAGGTAAGTTATGATTTCAAAGTTAAGATTTTGTTTGGGTTTTTGGTTAGAAGGGTTGAGAATCAAGTGGGTTTAGTGATTCTAGAGTTAATTTCATGATTAAAGTTCATTGGGTTTTCAATTTTAGAAACCCTAAGTGATGTAAGGTTCTTTTCTTGTTATAAATGAAGGAGGACAAGAAAGAAGGGGAGAACAAGAAGAGGAGCTTCCTTAGGCAAGCTTAAGCAAGGATATAAGGTGGGTTCCATATTTATCTTTATGTATATAAGCAAATAAATGTTAATTAATGCATGCTATTAATGAGTTTTGATTACTTAGAAGATGTATTAAATGCTTGTAATTGAATGATGAATGTGGTTGTTGTAGACCATTAATGCTTGTGTTAAATGCTTGATATTGATGTTGATGATTCGATGAAAATCGAGTTAGTATTGGATGAAATGGATGAAATGAGTAATGGATGTACATTATGACTTATGCATGAAATTGTACAATATGAAATATGCATGAAAGACAAGATTCTCAAGAAATAGTGAATTGGACAAGAATAGTTCAACCTTATGATTATGCATGATTGTATGTTATGTGGGTAAGGTACAGTCCCAAGAACCGTCACGTGCACGTCGACCATGAAAGCCTTCGCCCGGCTGCCCGATTGTGGCATAGGATGATCCATTCATTGGACTCCTCAAGATTTGCCCATGTAAGCTCATTAAATGAGATTACGTGGTTGCCAAGAATATGGACTTACCGAGCCATTTGAGATGTTTAATTGTGATTACATGAGAATGCTAGAATTATGAATGTTGAATTGTGAAAGATTATGTTTGTGTATTGATGATTGTTGAGTGGTGCATGCATTATGACTTATTGAACAATTGCTAAAAGTATGAATAATAAAAGGACATGCTTGTTATATAAATATAAATGTGTTACCCATGAAAAGCTCACCCCCAAAATTCTCCAGAAATGAGCGGGATCCCGAGGAGCAAGCTTAAAGGCATTTACTCCAAGATCTTCTTTTGGTCATGTTTTGAAAGGATCTTTCTAGTGATCAATGCTTTAGGTTGCATTTCGAGAAAACAGATGTATTTTGACAAGATGTATTTTGATTGAAATGTAATAGGCTTGAAATGCCTACTAAAGCATTGTAAAAACATTGTTTTGATATGAATGAAATGCATGAATTATGATTTATCATGATCTCTCAAAATCCTTTACTATCATGTTTAAGCATGGTTTCCAAAGTTGTATGGAATTGTTTTGAAAATTCATGTGGGTAGATGAATGATGTAAGATTAAGTGAGATTATAGCATGTTGGGAGTGGAATGAATGAGTCGAGAGGTTTAGAAGTGTATATGGTGTTTGGAATAAGTCAAGAGAGAGTGTAGAGGGTTAGGTTTTGAGTTCTGAATAGATATAAGTCGAGTTATTGGACCCATAAGTCGACTTGTGAAGCTTTTGCATAATAAGTCTACTTGTTTGTTAGATAGGTCGAGTTATTTGCCCCGATAAGTCGACTTGTTAGTGATAAGTCGACTTATTTTCCTCGATAAGTCGAGTTGTCAGTATAAGTCGAGTTATGAGTGATTTTCCAGCATAAGTCAAGATGTTAGTCAAGTGTTTGGAAATAGTTATAGGCCGAATCTCATTTTGTGGTCTTCATCAATGTTGTAGATCTAGATGTCTACTTTCTAATGGTGCAAAAACGAAAGAATTATGAGTAATAGATTAAAAGTTATGAGAATCGCGCCAAAAGAGTTCAAATTTGACTTTGGAAGTGAGCATGGTCTATTGTTTTGGGAATAAATCCCTCATCCGACCTCCAATTGAGGCGAGGCTTGAACCATTAACTTCCTAAGACTTGTATCTTTCTTGATACAGAAATAGTTCTCAATTTGAGTTAAATTGAGGAAGTTTGCATCAAAGTCAGTGAGAGGTCAGTTAAGAGAGCATGTTTCGAGTAGGAACTCCTTTAGGTTTCTGGAGCATATCTTGAGTTATAAAACCCCGATTGAGGTGATTTTTGACTTAAATTAAGCAAGAGTCATAAGGCTATGACTTACAAGAGAAATCAATTCGAAATTAGGGTTAAATGAAATAAACCCTACATGGCAAGAGTTGGATTCCGATAATGGGATCCAGCAGTTGGGGTCCGGTCTCCGGGTTGGGTCCCGACATCTGTGGTATCAAAGCAAGTGTCTCGGGGATGGGCTCCACCCGGGCTCACATCCCGGGACAGTTGGGGTCCGGTCTACGGATCGGGTTCTGACATCTGTGGTATCAGAGCGAAACCGGGTTTAGGGTTTCTTAGGAGCCTTAGTGGGATGTCTAAGGGTCAAGTCATCATGCATTTTCCTACATGAATTATATGAATTATGTGCATTGTTTTAAACGCATAACATGCAACATTGCTCTCAAATGAGTGAATTGACTTGTTTTAAATTGATTTACATGAATTGAGCTTGATTTATGTGAATTAAAGATTTTCACTGAATTTTTAAATTGAAGGAGTAATGCCGCCTCGAAAGAGAACTCGAGGAGCTCAATCTCGGCCCAGCTCTCGGCGGAATGCGGATGAGTCTTATGTTCCAGGATGCGGGGACCTTCCTGTCTCCGACCACGATGCACCAGTGTGCAACACGAGGCGCCTCCACCGCCTCCTCCTCAAGTGAATCCTATGGATCTCCAGTTTTCAAGCATTTGCTCGAGCTTTCACCTATGCCATGGGCCAAGGAAGGCAGATCTCAAGTGCCGGCTCCGTAGAGAGGCGGCCAAGATGATAAGCTCCGAAATATGGGCGATTGACTTCAGCGGGACTACTAATCCCAAGAGGCGAAGCATGGTTGAAGAGGACCGAGAGGTCTGAAAATGATGAAGTGCTCGGATGAAGAGAAGCTAGATTATGCGATCGATCACTACGAGGGATGCACTGACTTGGTGGGAGTCGATGCCTCATGATCGGCGGTACCTTGAGTGACATGGAGGAATTTCTAGAAGCCTTGAGGAGGAAGTACTTCTCGATGGTTTATGCGGAGAAGGCCGAATTCTTGAATCTCACTCGAGAGGGAGCGGCGTGGCGAGAATATGAGCTGAAGTTCACTCGGTTGTCGCGATATGCAGCCAATATCGTGGCGGTGAAGCGAACAAATCTTAGGAAGTTTGAGGTGGATTGCACCTAGGGATCGGGGAAAGGTGGTAATTCACAACTTGTGATTACCGGCTGGTTGATCTTGCTCTTCAAGCGAAAAGTTAGAGAACATCGAGTGAAGTGACTAAGAAGAGGAAGAACAGAGCGGTTCTCGAAGAAGGGCATGAGTGCTCCAAGCACTGCAGTACAGAACTCGGCTTACAGAGTGAGGTGGGCAGCAGTGGCCCCACTCAGAGCAAGCAGCCTAGGGCTATGTCAGGGCAAGCTTCAAGTGTAGCAAGCCCGGGATGGACAGGTAGAGGAAACCCCCAGTGTGATCACTGTGGGAGATTTCACTGAGGGGAATGTCTGCTGAAGATAGGAGCATGTTTTGGCTGTGGCCAAAAGGGGCACAGAATCAAGGACTGTCCTCGAGCGGTCGAGCGAGGAAGGGTCTCGATCGCGAGTCCCAAAAAGAATGAAACAGTGGCATCTCGACCGGTGTATGATGTGGGCGATTCAGAACAACAAAGAGGTCATATCTGACGAGGGAGACCTAGAGGGCGAGGTCGAGCACCACTGGGTCTTTGCCATGACCAGGCGGAAAGCTGCAACCGCTCCGGAAGTAGTGACGGGTATGGCTATGTTATTTGACTCTCTGTTTATGTGTTAATTGATCACGGCTCTACACATTCGTTCGTGTCTGCAAGTATGAATTTGCATGTTGTGTGTCCCGAGACTATGGACAACTTTCTAGTTGTTAGTACTCCTTTAGGGAGTAAGGTGGTGATTAGTTTGATCTATAAAATTGTGAGCTCGATGTCGTGGTGCTAGGCGGTAGTAGATCTATTACCTCTAGACCTTCAAGGATTGGATGTTATATTGGGGATGGATGTCATGGAGAGTACAAGGTGAAGCTAGGCTGTAGTTTGAAAGAAGTAGAGTTTGATCGGGAAATGATCGAAAGTGGTTTTAAGGGGACGAGAACCGCCAAGATCTGAGGATCATTTTGGCTATGTTGGCTGACAACATGATGAGCCAAGGGTGTGAGGCCTTCTTGGCGCATGTAGTGGATCCAGAAGTGAATGTGGGCAGATTAGGAGATTTTCAGGTTGTGAGGGAGTTTCCTGATGTATTTCCAGAGGAATTACCAGGGTTGCCACCGGTGAGGGAAATTGAGTTCGAAATTGACTTGATTCCCGGAACCGCACCAATCTCAATACCACCCTACAGGATGGCTCCAGCTGAATTAAGGGAGCTTAAGGAGCAGTTAGAGGAATTGTTGGAGAAGCAGTTCATCAGACCGAGTTCTTCACCTTGGGGAGCTCCGGTCCTGTTGGTTAGGAAGAAGGATGGAACGTGGAGGATGTGTATAGACTACAGGAAGCTTAACAAGATGACGATTCAGAACAAGTATCCTCTACCGAGGATAGATGATTTATTCGATCAGCTGCAAGGAGCAAGGGTCTTTTCGAAGATTGACTTAAGATCAGGTTATCATCAACTCCGAATCAGGGAGTCTGATGTTAACAAGACAGCTTCGGGACCGTTCTGAGCTTATGAATACGAGGTCATGCCCTTGGATTGACCAATGCTCCATTTGCCTTCATGGATCTGATGAACAGGGTGTTTAATGAATTCCTATATCAGTTTGTCATTGTATTCATTGATGACATTCTGGTCTATTCTAAGGATGAAGGAGAGCATGAACGACATCTCGGGATAGTATTGCGAGATTGAGAGAGCGGGAGTGTATGCCAAATTCAGAAGTGTGAATTAAGGCTGCGTGAAGTAGTTTTCCTTGGACATGTGATTTCCAGCAAAGGGATTCATGTTGATCAGGAAAGTAGAGGCGATAGTGGTGGCAAGAACCTAAGGCAGTGAAAGAGGTAAGAAGCTTCCTAGGTTTGGCGGGTTACTATAGGAGGTTCGTGGAGGATTCTCGATGATAGCTGCCCTATGACTAAGTCATTAAGAAAGAATCAGCGATTCATATGGAATGAGGAATGTCGGAAGAGCTTTGAGGAGCTCAAGAACAGTTGACAAGTGCTCCAAAGATATTGGTTTTGCCCAATGGAGACCAAGGGTATCTGATGTCTGATGATGCTTGAGGAAGGGTTTAGGATGTGTCTTGATGCGGGATGGCAGGTAATAGCCTATGCTTCACTGGCGGTTGAAGCGATATGAGTTAAACTATCCGACTCATGACTTGGAGTTAGCGGTAATTTTGCTTTAAAGATATGGAGACACTATCTGTATGGGGTTGAACAAGGGTCTTCACGGATCACAAAAGTCTTAAGTACATTATGAGTCGAAAGAGTTGAACTTAAAGCGAGACGATGGTTGGAATTGCTCGAGGACTATGATTTGATGATTGAATACCACCGAGCAAAGCTAATGTAGTGGCGGATGCATTAAGCGAAATCTTGATAGCTCATGTTCAGCGGTTTACTTGCCTTTATTGGAAGCAGATGGCCAAGTTGAAGATTAGTTTACAGACGGGATGAATCCGATGGTATTGTTGCTCAATTTAGGGTGAGATCTATCCTTAGGGAGAAGGTCGAGGAGTTGCGGAGCGGGATGCGAAATTAAATGGTGAGAAATGAAGTTCAACATGGTAAGCGATCGAAGTGCAAGTAAGGGATGATGGGCTAATGGTGATCGGAAACAGGTTGTGTATTCCGAATGATAGGGCAGTTAAGGATGAGATCATGGATGAGGCACACAATGCGCCTTATTCCATGCACCCAGGCAGCACCAGGATGTACTGAGATCTGAAGGAACATTTACGGTGGAAAGGCATGAAGAGGATGCAATGAATATGTGAGCGGATGTTTAGTGTGTCGACAAGTCAAGGCTGAACACCAAGCACCTTCAGGCATGTTGCAGCCATTTTCCATTCCTGAATGGAAGTGGCAAAGGATCACGATGGACTTTTTGATGGGTTTACCGAGGACTAGTAGGAAGCATGATGCTGTATGGGTCATTGTAGACCGATTGACCAAGTCAGCCCATTTTCGGCAATTAAGCGAGCAGATTCATTGCAAGTCTTAGCCGAAGTATGTTAATGAAGTGGTGAGGTTGCATGGAGTTCCGTTCTATAGTATCGACAGGATCCTCGATTCACATCGAGATTACGGAGTAGTTGCAGGAAGCTCTAGGGACTAAGTTGAATTTCATCTGACCTTTCATCCTCGGACGGATGGTCGATGCGAGAGGACTATTCAGACCCTAGAGGAATGCTCGAGGCGTGTGTTATGGACTTCAAAGGAGCATGGGACGAACATTTGCCGTTGGTCGAGTTTGCCTATAACAATTGCACCATTCGAACATACAGATGGCTCCTTATGAAGCCCTTTATGGCGAAGATGCAGGACTCCGATATGTTGGGATGAAGAAGGTGAGAGGAAGCTAGTAGGACGAGTTGGTCGGATGACGATTGAAAAAGTGGATATAATCAGCGGCTTAAAGCGTGTGAGACGAATGAAAAGTTATCGAGATGCTCACGAGAAAAGAAATGGAGTATCACGATGGGTGACAAAGTATTTCTTAAGACCTCTCCATGGAAAGGGTCATGAGGTTTGGCGGAAAGGGAAGCTAAGTCCTCGTTATGTAGGTCCGTATGAGATTTTAGAGAGGATCGGGCGGTTAGCTTCTGATTGGCATTGCCTCGAAATTATCTCGATCCATGATGTATTTCATGTTTCCATGTTGAGGAGGCATGATCGATCCTTCTCATTATTCGGACCTCGAGGTTCAAATTGAGTGATGATCGAGCTATGAGGAGATGCCGGTAGCAATTCGGATAGCAAGGAGAAGGTCCTCGAGAACAAGACTGCTCATTTGGTTAAAGTCTGTGGAGGAACCATGCAGTTGAAGAGGCGACGTGGGAACCATTGGATGCAATGAAGGAGAAGTATCCACACCTCTTTAATGAGTCGGTAAAATTTCGAGGACGAAATTTCTTAAGGGGAGAAATATTAGCCAAAATTTTTTTTTTTTTTTTATTTTATTTTATTTTATTTTATTAATTAAGCATGGTTAGACTAATTAAGAAATTGAGTTAGCATGAATTAAATATGATAGCATTAAATAACATAAGACATTAATTAGCATGTATTAAATGTGTTAATTGGATTAAATGAATGAAAGGTAATTTAATGTGTTAAGTGGGCCTAAGTAAATGGGTCCAAATGAAATAGAAAAGAAGAGGAAGGCATAAGATGAAGGTAGAATAAATAGGCTTGAGTTATAGGCTTAAGTTAAATGAAGGTAGTATAAGAAAATAAGAAGGAAGGAGGAAATAAGGAAGGAAGTAGATGGGCTTGGGCTTAAGTAAGTAGGAAGAGATAAAAGAAGGAGGATTTAAATGAGTTAGGAGAAGAAGAAAGAAAGAAACGAAAATAGAGAGGAGAGGAAGTGAGTTTGGTGAAGTGGAGAAGAAGAAGAAGAAAGGAAGAAAGGTGGTTTTCCAAGAGTTTTGGGTGAGTTTGAAGAAAGTCCAAGAGTTAAAAGTGTGGAGGAAGGTTCAAGCTTCATTTTGATACAAGAAATCTCTTGGTTAAGAAAAGGTTTAAGGTAAGTTATGATTTCAAAGTTAAGATTTTGTTTGGGTTTTTGGTTAGAAGGGTTGAGAATCAAGTGGGTTTAGTGATTCTAGAGTTAATTTCATGATTAAAGTTCATTGGGTTTTCAATTTTAGAAACCCTAAGTGATGTAAGGTTCTTTTCTTGTTATAAATGAAGGAGGACAAGAAAGAAGGGGAGAACAAGAAGAGGAGCTTCCTTAGGCAAGCTTAAGCAAGGATATAAGGTGGGTTCCATATTTATCTTTATGTATATAAGCAAATAAATGTTAATTAATGCATGTTATTAATGAGTTTTGATTACTTAGAAGATGTATTAAATGCTTGTAATTGAATGATGAATGTGGTTGTTGTAGACCATTAATGCTTGTGTTAAATGCTTGATATTGATGTTGATGATTCGATGAAAATCGAGTTAGTATTGGATGAAATGGATGAAATGAGTAATGGATGTACATTATGACTTGTGCATGAAATTGTACAATATGAAATATGCATGAAAGACAAGATTCTCAAGAAATAGTGAATTGGACAAGAATAGTTCAACTTTATGATTATGCATGATTGTATGTTATGTGGGTAAGGTGCAGTCCAAGAACGAATCACGTGCGTCGACCATGAAAGCCTTCGCCGGCTGCTGATTGTGGCATAGGATGATCCATTCATTGGACTCCTCAAGATTTGCCCATGTAAGCTCATTAAATGAGATTACGTGGTTGCCAAGAATATGGACTTACCGAGCCATTTGAGATGTTTAATTGTGATTACATGAGAATGCTAGAATTATGAATGTTGAATTGTGAAAGATTATGTTTGTGTATTGATGAATGTTGAGTGGTGCATGCATTATGACTTATTGAACAATTGCTAAAAGTATGAATAATAAAAGGACATGCTTGTTATATAAATATAAATGTGTTACCCATGAATAAAGCTCACCCCAAAATTCTCCAGAAATGAGCGGGATCCCGAGGAGCAAGCTTAAAGGCATTTACTCAAGATCTTCTTTTGGTCATGTTTTGAAAGGATCTTTCTAGTGATCAATGCTTTAGGTTGCATTTCGAGAAAACAGATGTATTTTGACAAGATGTATTTTAATTGAAATGTAATAGGCTTGAAATGCCTACTAAAGCATTGTAAAAACATTGTTTTGATATGAATGAAATGCATGAATTATGATTTATCATGATCTCTCAAAATCCTTTACTATCATGTTTAAGCATGGTTTCCAAAGTTGTATGGAATTGTTTTGAAAATTCATGTGGGTAGATGAATGATGTAAGATTAAGTGAGATTATAGCATGTTGGGAGTGGAATGAATGAGTCGAGAGGTTTAGAAGTGTATATGGTGTTTGGAATAAGTCAAGAGAGTGTAGAGGTTAGGTTTGAGTTACGAATAGATATAAGTCGAGTTATTGGACCCATAAGTGGACTTGTGAAGCTTTTGCATAATAAGTCGACTTGTTTGTTAGATAGGTCGAGTTATTTGCCCCGATAAGTCGACTTGTTAGTGATAAGTCGACTTATTTTCCTCGATAAGTCGAGTTGTCAGTATAAGTCGAGTTATGAGTGATTTTCCAGTATAAGTCAAGATGTTAGTCAAGTGTTTGGACATAGTTAGAGGCCGAATCTCATTTTGTGGTCTTCATCAATGTTGTAGATCTAGATGTCTACTTTCTAATGGTGCAAAAACGAAAGAATTATAAGTCACAGATTAAAAGTTATGAGTATCACGTCAAAAGAGTTCAAATTTGACTTTGGAAGTGAGCATGGTCTATTGTTTTGGGAATAAATCCCTCATCCGACCTCCAATTGAGGCGAGGCTTGAACCATTAACTTCCTAAGACTTGTATCTTTCTTGCTACAGAAATAGGTCTCAATTTGAGTTAAATTGAGGAAGTTTGCATCAAAGTCAGTGAGAGGTCAGTTAAGAGAGCATGTTTCGAGTAGGAACTCCTTTAGGTTTCTAGAGCATATCTTGAGTTATAAAACCCCGATTGAGGTGATTTTTGACTTAAATTAAGCAAGAGTCATAAGGCTATGACTTACAAGAGAAATCAATTCGAAATTAGGGTTAAATGAAATAAACCCTACATGGCAAGAGTTGGATTCCGATAATGGGATCCAGCAGTTGGGGTCCGGTCTCCGGGTCGGGTCCCGACATCTGTGGTATCAAAGCAAGTGTCTCAGGGATGGGCTCCACCCGGGCTCACATCCCGGGACAATTGGGGTCCGGTCTACGGATCGGGTTCTGACAAGTTGGCAAACAAATCTTTATACAAAGCTCTAGCCTTAGACCCACTTATGAAGAAATTGTTCACACTAGCTTGAGTAGGGAAGATTATATTATTTGGAATGATTTGAGAAATGGCAAGTTTCACAACCAATCTTACAAGAAGTTTATGCAAAAACATTATAATAGGATTCCCTAGGACACAATTATTTAGCACAAACAATTTCATCAGAGGGCATCAAGCTTTCTATGGCTGTGAAAGATAAGGTACCAACTATAGATAGGCTACAAAGATTCCTAAATATCCCTAATTGGAGTATTATTTGTCATAAAGTTGAAGAAAGTACTGAACACTTGTTTTTTCAATATGTGTATGTCAATAGTATGTAGAAGTATGTATGACATTAATGCTTTATTGATGATGCATGTGGTACATAGGATTGTATAAAGAGAATGTGTATTGAAATCAAATAACATGATTCTACGATCAAGTGGTCATTCAGCCTAACTATAGGATGTCTAGTGAAAGTTATATGGGATGAAAGAAATACTAAAATTTTTCAAGACAAAAGTTTACCATCAAAATTGTCGTATCAAATTTGATTTTAGGAAAGCCTATGATAATGTTGATTAGAGCTTCATCACATATATTTTGCAAGCTGTGGAATTTCTTGGAATATTCATAAGGTGGATTGAATAATGATTGACAAGTTCCTCCTATAATATCTTAATGAATGGGCAACCTACCAGGTTCTTTCAAAGTAGCAAAGGGATCAAGCAGGGAAATCCCATATCTCCATACATCTTTTCCTTGGTGATGTAAAAACTCTATAAAATCATTGAGCATATTGTAGCACACAAAAAAAGGAATTTAAATACCATTCCAAGTGTGGTAGATTTAAACTAACCAACCTTTGTTTTACAGATGATTTAATCCTATTTTCAAAAGTTGATGCCACTTCTATCGCCATCTTCATGAAAGCTCTAACGTGGTTCAGGACTACAAGTAAATTATTCTAAAAGCAATATATTTCTATCCAAGAGTGCCTAGCATCTACAACAATTAATCACTTCATTAATGACAGTTCAGTTACAGGAGTTCCCAATGAAATATTTAGGCATTTCCATCCCTCCATACAGATTAAAAACAAGAGATTATAAAGATTTACTTGACAAAATGCAAGCTAGAATTTCATCATGGAGCTCTAAACATCTTTCGCGAGTAGGATGGATCCAACTTATTAACTCAGTTCTTAATTCTCTCAACATCTACTAGGTTGCCCATTTATCTTTTCCAGTATCCATTTTGAAAGCTATAGATAGAATATACAACAATTTTTTATGAACAAGAAGCAAGAAGAAAAGTCACAAGACTATGGTGAAATGGAAAGAAATTTGCACCTCTAGAGATTGAGGTGGTTTGGGGATTTATTCCCTTAAACTTGTGAACTTTACACTACTCACCAAAAGGCTATGGAGACTTATGGAAAACAAACAATCCCTACGGTACAGATGGATATATAGCTATTTCATCAAGAATTGAAGCTTATGGTCTATCGATTGTTACACACATTCCCTCTACCACACTTAAGGTCATCCTAAAGTTGAGGGACTAGCATAAAACACACTTCATTGTGCTTATAGGCAATGGGAATTCCACTAACTTATGGTATGATAACTGGCTTTTTGTGGGACCTTTGATTAATTACTGTAGCACCCCACTACCATTGATTACCTACCAGAACGCCTTGAGGACATTCCAATATATAATCTATAATAATGGCGTGTTAACCTACTCATCTTCACTTATAACATGGCAATATATCTAACTTAAACATGGCATCAACTATATATGTAAAAGTCACTAAACATAATACTTAAAACCTCAACTTCTCATTTCATTAATTCGTAAAAGTTTACACTGGAGTCATCAAGACCAATATTTACAACCTTACACAAGCTCTACATGACATATGTTAACTACTTAAAAGTAAGCACAACTCCTTTAATGTCAGCTGATGGACCTTTGATCGATATCTTAATCCCAAAAAGTGCTTCTACAAATCTTAGAAAACCTAGGTCTGTCTCGTATCTGAAATGCCACGTTGCAACTTTGAATGAGTTTTGCGAACTCAATTAGTGAACCATTGTAACATCCCATCACCGATGGGAAGGGTAAAATGGTAATTCGGGTGTTCGTGCATAATATGGCCTCCATATATACATAAATTGTAATTTTTGTATATGTACATGATTGTACATGTTTTCATGACATTTCTCGACATATATGTTTATTATGAAAAATGTGATTGTTGTGCTTGAAACTTAAATTGGAGTAGATTTTTGTGTGTTTTTCATTTTTGTTAAATTTTAGAAAATTTTCTGGAAATTTTTGGAATATCTTTCCGGACCGAAAAATTTACAAGTGACAGATTGATTTAGTTTTCGGTACTAAAAATGACTGTTCAATGGAACTGAAAAATTAGATACATGATTTTAGGATTTATTACTTTGAGTCATTAAAATTTGGAGAGAAATTGGACTAGAAATTGAATTGAAGTTGGAAAAAGACCTAAGGAGTACTTCAAACCAGGACAGGTGGCGAGTGACACATGTCACTTGCCTACTTAGTCTTGCTATATAAATATCCTATCTAATTTAAGAGCTTGCACGATACTTCTCTTTTGAAGGAATAAAAAGTGTTTTAGATGGATTTGTCTCCTCCATCTTCGTAGCCATCTTCTTCCTCTCCTCTTCTTGATTTTTTGCTTGCTTCTCTTTTCCATCTCCTCCTCCATGGCTTGCTCTTCTTTGGTCTTAAACATACAAAACAAAAGTTCAACCTAAGCCTTCATGTTGATGATCGTATATGGGAGGGGAAATTAGGAAGTTGGTGACAATTGGAAGATTTGAAGCTCAAATAGGTAAGAATTGTGTTTTATGTTTAAATTGGTAGTTAAATGCATTCTTTGTGTTGTTTATACACTAAATTGGATGAGAAATTTGTTTTTGTATGTGGGTATGTAATTTGGTTATTTAATTGAAGGTTGATTGATGAATTGATGAGGCAAAATCTAATGAATATAAGTAGAGAAATTAAGATGATTGAAAGTAAATTATGTTTAAAGATTAGTGTAAAACATGATGGATGATGGGATGAGTGTGTGCTGTAATTTGTGGCCTTATGTTCAAGAATAAGATGTGAATGAGTTATGATAGGTATAAGAAGTAAATAGAGTGAGAAATGGTATGGAAGTGATAAGATTTGGTTTAGGTTGAAAATCTGGAAAATGTGACCTGTACATGTTTCAATTTTTTTACCATAACTCTTTATATAGTTGAGAAAATGAGCTGAGGGTTAGCTGGAATTAAACTTGAGAAGTTTGGTTACATTTTTTGTGAAGGAAGTGATGCTTAATTGTGGCTTTAAGGGGTTTGAATTTGGCCTTGAAAGTGAGTTGTGGGTGTTGTATGAATAGTAATTCGAGATTGAGACTTGAAACTTTGATGAAATTCTTTTTGGTTGATTTGGATTGAATTTGCTAATTTGGTCTTCATGAAACTTGAAGAGGGTCTTGTTATCTTTTCATCTCCATTAAGTATGAAATTTTTCTATAACTAGGTTGAGAGTACTGATCTGTTAACTTTTGGGTGTTAATATGCTTAGTGCTGGAAAATGTGTTAAGTATAGGGTTTGTGGTGATTATGCATTGAAGCTAAATTCTGGACTATTGTGATGTTAATTAGCTCAAATGGTCTTCTGGAAAGTTGTAGAGGAAGGTTGTAGCTTTGAAATGGTGCATAATATGCTATTTTTAGATGTAAGAATTGTGAGTTATGGATTTTGCAGGAATGAATCTGATTAGGTCATCTGTTAGTTAACAAGCTTTAACAGGGCAGCCACCTTCATGGAAGAAATTGATCTAGTTAGAAATGGAATTTGCTTCCAAGTCTTTCATGAGATTTGTATTATATTTTCTGATCTTTTTATTGATATAAAGTATGCATTTTTTGGACAATTGGTTAAGGAGTTATGATTTTTGAAAGATTGTGTGACGGTTTAGGGGGTTATTTATGGGCAGAACCTTTGATTGAGAATTTGAGTTGTTTAGAGATTGCATTTGCTTCCAAATTGTTCATGAAAGTCGTCAAACATGTTTTGATCTTTCTTTTGACATAAAATTTGGAATTTTTGGCAAAGGGGATGAAAAGTTATGATTTTGGAAATGTGTTGCACTGTTATGGTAAATGTGTGACGAGGCAGTGTCTTTGAGTGCACTTTTGACACCCTTAGAGATGAAATTGAATTTTTAGCTCTTCATGAAACTTGTAGGAGTTTTCACGATCTTTCCAAAGAGACCTAATTTGTAATTTTTGGATGTGTGTGTTAAAAGTCGTGTAGTGTGGAAGAAAGGAGAGTTGGTTTTTTATAAAATAGAAAATTGAATTTCGTAAAATAGAAAATTGATTAAAACAAAGGAAAATTGGGCAATGCTCGCCCCTCGCGTCCGCGACGTCTCGCCCACACGAGGGCGAGTTATATATAAATATATATATATATATATATAGTTTAATTTTTTATTTTATTAATTATTATTTGATTTATTTGTGATTTAATTTGGCCAAGTTGATTCTTTTGTCAATTACTTTTTCATCCGACGTCCGATTGACCTGATTCTTGAGGCATCGGATTTGTGTATTATTTAATTTCATTTAGTTATAAAATTGGAAATTTTTAGAGCTGAAATTGCTGGGGATTGGATAGGTCGAAGTGAGGGGACCAGGTAATGATTTTTTTATGATCCGTCTTTTATTTATAACTGGACCTGTAGAGGTCCAAATTGAGTGTTTTTAGTGTCTATGGGTTTCTAATGTTTAAAGGAAATTTTTGTGACGGGAATTTGAAAAATAGTGTCGGGAATGTCACGATCATGCATTGTACACATTTTAATTTCTACCTGTGCATTATTAAATATTTCTGAGTGTACCTTTAGTAATGGTGAATATTTTGGACTGTTTAGAGGTGCTTTTAGAACGTCACCCCACAGACGTTGCTGAGACTTTCAGGCTTTTGCTTCGGGAGCTATTGTGAGTAACCTAGATGGTTCCTCAATTATTAATTGTTTATAATTTTACACTTATAAAACTGTGGAGAATAATGGTGGGCTTGTGCGTTTGTTTATGACTGGATTCAGGACAGGAGGTCCAATGTATTGGGAGAGTATGACATAGAAGTGATATATGTGATTTTAATGTGATTAATTGTGAACTACTTGTGTGAATGTGTTAATTTGAGATTGATTATGATGTTGACATTGTTCCATTATGACATATGCTTTCCATGCATGAATGCATGATCAGTTAATGACAGTTGTGATCGGAGCAGCCACCGAGAGTTATAAGCTCAACGTTTATATTGGGCCTCGAGCCCCACAGTGATTCAGAGCCTCAAGCTCAACGATTAATGCGCCCATATTGGGACAGTTCAGAGCCTCAGGCTCAACGATTAATGCGCCCATAATGAGACAGTTCAGGCGCTCGGTCACAACAACGAAATAAAATAAAAATAGGTCACATGTGCATGTTATATGCATCTGATTCTTATTCTCTTGATTGAGTGAAAGGCTAACTGCCTTATGTTTCTGTGTTACCAATCGTTCCGAATGTGAATTATGAAACAATTGGCTTATGCTTGAGTGTTTTATGAACTCAATTGGTTATGGATGTCAATAGAACGAAATGTATTAAATTGTTTATGTTCAAGTGAAATTGTGCAATGTGATTAAATATGCAACAATGTGAATATATGTTATGTGAAACGATGTGTTGCATGAATTCAGTGAACCATCGATGATGGTTCGTCACTAAGTTCGCAAAACTCACTCAAAATTTGTAATTATTTTTCAGGAATCAGAAGAATACCTCGTTAGACAACGGGCGTATAATGCTAGAAGAAGTCGGGATCAGTTCGCGTCCGCATTAGAGTTTGATAAAAATTGTACTTTCTGAAATTTTGTACAAATGAATAGATCGTGTTGTAAAGTTAACGAACTGAATGAATTTTTATTTACAAAAGGGCCCCCGTGGTCATTGAACTCACCGATTATTATTTATGTAAATTGTTTTCCACATAATATATAAAGTATGTGTATGTTTCAAAAAAAAATTATACTAAGTTTTCACTGAATGATGTAGCACGCCACCCTCACAGGGCACGGACTCGGATATCACCATTGATGTCAGGTTTGGGTCATGCAGGAGTGGGGTGTTACAATTAGGTGGTATCAGAGCCCAGAAGTACAAACCTATCTGGGCATTTTCTGAAATATAAGTAAAGTCACCTACATTAAAGTCATGTCATAGCAGACCATAGCAACTGATCCCTAGTCTGAGTCGTACGGGTATGGGTCATATACATGAACATGTGTTAAGTGATGAAGTGTGAGAAAAGTGGTGATGTGTCAGAATATGAGCCAATGAAGGTTTATGGGCAACTGGAAATGGTAAAGGAATAATGAAAAATGACATTCATATTGTACTGTGATTAAAAAACCCTTGAATGTGATCTGCATGTGAATACATTGGCAAGGGCTGATTTAGAAAGAAGTGATATCAAAATAAATAATGAGATTTAAAGTGTATAAATCGAGTTGAACAAAAAACCAAACGTGCGATAGTCTGGAGAGGTCAAATATGGACATGAAAAAAAACATTGGTTAAAAGTGATGGGAGTTATGATTTAGCTTAAGAATATGTGAATATGTCTATGAGAGATCAAAAGCTCAGGATGACTAGGTCGTTATGATTTGGACTTGTAAGTTCGATAAAATGGGGATAATTGGAAATGAAAAAAGTACTTGGTTCGATACGGTAGACAAAGATTTACTACAGTTGTGGTGATTTGTGTATTATGGAATATAGTGTATCGTAAGTGAAGATATTGTTTGAGAAAAAAAAAAGCAAAAATGATGAGATTAAAGTGCGCAAACCGGTCAAAAGAAATAACTTTCTATGACTGTGAAAGGATAGATTTGGATATGAAGTGTGATAAAAGTTATGATTTGGCGTAATAATATGTCTGAGATACTGAGATGACACTTCTTGATGCTTCTGCGTCTATAATTTGAAATAGATTGAGAATATACATATGGACGATGAAATAATATAAACATGGCCTTATCAGTGCTTAAAACCCTAAGTTTGGGGTGCATGTGTGTATGCAATTATGGAAAATATGATAAAGCAAAGGAGTAGAGTGAATACACTCAAAATGTAAATCCTATAATTATGATAAGGTGTTGCATAAGAAGAACAGGTAAATACTGGAAAACTGGCATAGAATCGCTGTCAATATGTGGGGTAATGTGAGGTAAAAGTGCAGGCTACGATATGGGCCTACAAAAATAGGTTTTTGCTATGATCAAATAGCAACCTCCAGTTATGGACAGGAACAAGGATAGAAATGTTATCTAGAGTTAATTGGGATGTAAGTAGTAGTAGCGAATTTGAGTACATGGTTATATGATATAAAGACATCTTTCAATAAGATGTCAGAATTTTGAATAGTATCAGCCAGGGTGTAAGTGTAAATGAAATTGCTTAATGCCTCATTGAGCTATTAGGAATGACATGGATAATAGGTGAGTGACAATATCGAGGTTTGTACCAAGAATCACTAATATAGGGTCAAAAAGCTGGGTAATTTAATTTATGACCAATGAAGACAGGCTTTCCATGACCGATAGCTGGGATCATAAGCTCTTCTCTCGATTTAATCATGGAATCGAGTAACTCTTTCATAGTGGACCAAGGCCCCTCGCTTAAGTCAATCGGGTTTGCTTCATAAAGGAATTGACAGACGCAACGGAGGAAATTTTGAAATAAGATGACAGGTCTCCTGGAAAAGTTGTGATGTACTGTCTCCTTTATAAGAAAAAAATGAAAATGAGAATATTGGAGTTATTTCCATAGCAAAGATTCAAGCATAAGGGTTAGAAAAAGTTATCGAGAGTATATATATTTTTGCTGATGTAAAATATACAACAATTCGAGGAGACATTCTTGTTCATGTGAGGTGAAATTTGGTTCACATCATAGGCTGTGTTTTTAAATCTATTTGGGAACCATAAATTATCCCTGATGAAGAGGTTTTCAACACAGGAAATTATGGTTGTATATAGATTGAAATCTATGGAGCAACAGGTATAAATGAACAGACATTAGCATAAGTCAATGTATAATTATTGGGAAAGTGATAGAACTGCTGAAATCCGTCGAGAAAAAGGAAATTCAATGAAAAATTAAGGATAGCATGTAATCATACTACTGCATTGAGGAATTAGTTACTCAAGGAATTACAAGAACTAACTATAAGCACAATGAGTTTGAAGTTATATCTATTGGAGTTAACCATATCCCGATAGGATTATGATATTAAAGGTCAATGTGAGCCAAGCAACATGATAACAATGAGCGACTATGATCATATTGACAAATGAAGATGAAAGTTTAATGGTTTGAGGGAAAAAGATGTAAGCCACGTCAGTGATAAATGAAAACAAAATAATTATGGTGTTAAGTATGCCATTCGGATTTGGAGCTTTTGTCGTATCTACAATAGAGGTTTCCAATCGAGATCAAGAGGGCATTGGGTGTAATGTATAAGGTGATCTTGTGTATCTAGAAATAAACAATGCTGCATGAGTTAACTTTAAATTCATGACTTGAAAATTTTTGCAATAGTAGTTGGTTTGAAAGCTTGGAATCATGATGTGGACAGAAACATATTAGATATACATCTAATTAAGGTAAAATTGGAATTGGGGAGGATTAAAAGGATTTTGCAGTGGGACCTATCCTAATAAAGCTAATGGTCCAATCAACTGTATCGAATAAAATTTTTCATAGCAGAGTACCACATATGTGGATATTCAAATTACTAAATTTAGTGCAATAAAGAGTGTATAGTGACGGGTAGAAATGAAGCAAAAAAGGAAATCTTATTAGTGATGGAAAAAGTAACATCAGTTTCGCAAAAAAAAGGGATTAGGAAAGCCCAAATTGAGAATTTGAGTAATTGATGGAATAAAGTATGTATCCTACCGAATAGAGAGAGGTCCTAGTAAGTGTACCTCAAAAGATCAATTGGTGGATAAGAAGATCGAACTGAGTGATTATATGTTTGGTTTCCTTGTAGTCTTAACTATTGGAGACAGGTATAAAACTTATATGTCTGGAATACTTCAGCATACAAGATTAATGTATAACGCAAGGTGATTACAAGGACGACAAGAAGAGTCGATCACTCTGAGTAAAAGTCATAACAAATTTGGGATACCGTTAGTGAGTGAAATAGCGAGTGAAATGATTTTGAAAGATGAATGGATTTTGGTGTAGTACATCGAAGTTGGGACTATATGGAGAAAGATGTGAAGGTGTAGTTTACTATATCAAAAAGAGAGAGAGAGAGAGAGATGTCTTGTCTTTGAGTGTATCACCTATGCTAAAGTGCAGTTAGATGTGGTACAAAGGAAATAGGGGAAGCTAAATGTGACATAAAGTGGTCTATATAAAATTATGACAAAAATGGGACTAGGGCCTGATGAGTGATTTTATGTTTAGTATTGTTATAATCCGATATATGTGGCATTGAAACTGGAAGTAAAGAGTAATATTCTGAAACTCATCAAGGACATAATTGAGAAAGTATGACATCTAAGTATGGAATTAAGAGATCTATCGACGTTATCAATTGTGAATTTTTTGAAAGGAAGCATTGAGTAGAAAGATGATATAAGAAATGGAGGAGTACATGAGATAACAGTACCCCGACCTTATTCAGTATCAAAAATGAATTTCGATGATGAAATTTTTATTAGAAGGGGAGAATTGTAACATCCCATCACCGATGGGAAGGGTAAAATGGTAATTCAGGATGGGTTATGAGTGTGTAAACTAGTCTCGGTATGTTCGTGCATAATATGGCCTCCATATATGCATAAATTGTAATTTTTGTATATGTACATGATTGTGCATGCTTTCATGACATTTCTCGGCATATGTGTTTATTGTGAAAAATGTGATTGTTGTGCTTTAAACTTAAATTGGAGTAGTTTTTTTGTGTTTTTTATTTTTGTGGAATTTTAGAAATTTTTCTAGAATTTTTTTGGAATATCTTTTCGGACCGAAAAATTTACAATTGACAGATTGATTTGATTTTCGGTACCGAAAATGACTGTTCAATGACACTGAAAAATTAGATACATGATTTTAGGATTTATTACTTTGAGTCATTGGAATTTGGAGAGAAATTGAACTAGAAATTGAATTGAAGTTGGAAAAAGACCTGAGGAGTACATATTAGCCCCGAAATTTTTTTTCTTTTTATTTTAATTTTAATTTTTTTTTATTTAATTAAGCATGATTAGAGCAATTAAGTAAATTATGTTAGCATTAATTAACTTGACATTAATTAGTATGAGTTAGCATTAATGAGTTAGGTGAAGAATTAATGGAGTTAAATGTGTTAGTTGGACTTAAATGAGTAAGATGTAACTAATGTGTTAATTGAGCTTTGGGTCCAAATGAAATGAAAAGATAAGATAATATGAAATGGGCTTTAAATGAGGTAGGAAAGAAAAGAGTTAGTGGGCTTGAGTAGTAAGGAGGATATAAGAAGGAAGGAAGAAGGAATTAAGTGAAGAAGTTGGGCTTTGGGCTAAATGGGCTTAAGTGAGTAAATAAGAAGTATAAAAGAAGAAGAAATAAGGGAGTAGTAGGAAAGGAGAGGAAAGTCACGAAATTTGAAGAGGAGAGAGTGAGTTTCGGTGGTGGAGGAGAAAGGAAGAAGAAAAGAAGAAAGTTTGTGATTTTCCAAGAGTTTGGGTAAGATTTTGAAGAAAGTTCAAGAGTTAAAAGTGTGGAGGAAGGCTAGAGCTTCCATTTGAACCAAGAAATCACTTGGTTAGCTAAAGATTCAAGGTAAGCTTCTTGGTTAAGGTTAAGCTTTGCTTGGGTTATGGATTAGAAAGACTAAGAATGGAGTGGGTTTAGTGATTCTAGAGTTAATTTCATGATTAAAGTTCATTGGGTTTTCAATTTTAGAAACCCTAAGTGATGTAAGGTTCTTTTCTTGTTATAAATGAAGGAGGACAAGAAAGAAGGGAGAACAAGAAGAGGAGCTTCCTTAGGCAAGCTTAAGCAAGGATATAAGGTGGGTTTCATTTTATCTTTATGCTAGTAAGTGATAAATACTACTTTAATTAAAGAAATTATGTTCTTTCAAATTATTGGGAGATGAATTGATTGAGTATAATAGATGTATGAATGCCATTATATGAGAACTTGATAGTATATGACATTGCTTGACATTGCTTGATAAAGTCATGAATTGAATGAGAATGAATATTAATGAGATTATGACATTTGAGCTAAGCATGAAAAGCATTTTTCAGAAAATCAGCTATATGGATTTCATGAAAATCCATTTTCAGAAATTTAGCTAGTGGGCAATAAAAGCCCGTTTTTATGCATGAAATTCAGTGTTATGTGGGTTAGTTAAATCCACCAGCGAGTCACGTGCACGTTGACGAAGATAGCCTTCTCCATTTGCCCGATAGTGGCATAGGATGTTCCTTTTTGAACTCCTCAGCATATGACTACACTTGTGTAGCTCATCAGTAACCCGTGGACTTTTCAAACCATCAGCTATGTGATTATGTGTTAGCATATGTTAGCAAGAATGATGAATGCATGAATCATGAAATTTTGTTGTTAGCTTGATGAATTTGTGAAATGCAAGTTATAAGATTTGTTAATGAGAATATTGCAAAAAAGTATGAATGATGAATAGATTCACTTAGTAGTATAAATATAAGCGTGTTACCCACGAGCTAAAGCTCACCCCCACTTTCCGTCCCATCTCCAGGTGAAGATCTGGATCTCGAAGAATGAGCTCAAGGCATACTCCAAGATCTTAGTGTTTTGTCTTTGTATTTCATGATTTTGTTGTAAACAATGTTTTAGATGCATTTTGAGAAAACAGTAGCATTTTGGAAGTGTGTTTTGAACCATGTTGTAAAGGGCTTGAAATGCCCACTAAAGCATTATGAGCTACTTGTGTTGAATGTAAATGAAATGCATGAATTATGATTTACCATGGTCTTTCACAACCATTTATTCCCATGTTTAAGCATAGTTTCCAAAGTTGTATGGAATGGCTTTGAAATTCATGTGAGTAGGAGGATGATGTTAGTACAAGTGAGATTATAGTATGTTGAGAGTGGAATGAATGATTTGAGAGGATTAAAAGTATTCATGATGTTATGGATAGATTTAGAAAGGTTAGGAGTGTTCATGGTGTTAGAGTTAAGTCAAGAGAGAGTGTAGAGGGTTAGGATCAAGTTCAGGATAGTCATAAGTCGGGTTATTGGTCCATATAAGTCGAGTTATTGGTCTCCGGCCCCCACAAGTTGACTTTTTAGTGATAAGTCGACTTTTTTGTCTCGATAAGTCGACTTGTTAGTGATAAGTCGACTTATTTGTCTCGATAAGTCGAGTTGTTCAGCATAAGTCGAGTTATAGGCTATTTTCCAGCATAAGTCGAGTTGTTAGTCAAGTGTTTTGAGCATTGTTAGAGGCCGAATTTGGTTTTGTGGTCTTCATAAGAGTTGTATATCTAGATGTCTACTTTCAAATGGTGAAAGATTGAACACAATCAGACCTCTAGATTAAAAGTTATGAGAATCGCGCCAAAAGAATTCCATTTGGGTTTTGGAAGTGATCATGGTCTATTGTTTTGGGAATAAATCCCTCATCCGGCCTTAAATTGAGGTGAGGTTTGAACCATTAGCTTCCTAAGACTTGTATATTTCTTGCTACAGAAATTGGTATCAATTGGAGTTAAATTGAGGAAGTTTGAAATAAATCAAGTGAGAGGTCAGTTAAGAGAGCATGTTTCGGGTAGGAGCTCCTTTAGGTGTTTGGAGCATATCTTGAGTTACATGACTCGATTAGGCGATTCTTGTCTTAAATAAAGCAAGAGTCTTAAGGACATGATTTACAAGAGAAATTAACATTCAATTAGGGTTAAGTGAAATAAACCTTATAAGAAAAGATAATCAAGTTTCATGTTTTACGATTCAGGAGTCGGATTCCGGAAACGGGATTCGACATCAGTTGGGCTCTGGAAACGGGGTCCAACAGTACATAAAACCAGGACAAGTGGCAAGTGACACATGTCACTTGCCTACTTAGTCTTGCTATATAAATATCCTATCTAATTTAAGAGCTTCCACGATACTTCTCTTTTGAAGGAATAAAAAGTGTTTTAGATGGATTTGTCTCCTCCATCTTCGTAGCCATCTTCTTCCTCTCCTCTTCTTGATTTTTTGCTTGCTTCTCTTTTCCATCTCCTCCTCCATGGCTCTTTTTTGGTCTTAAACATGCAAAACAAAAGTTCAACCTAAGCCTTCTTGTTGATGATCGTATATGGGAGGGGAAATTAGGAAGTTGGTGACAATTGGAAGATTTGAAGCTCAAATAGGTAAGAATTGTGCTTTATGTATAACTTGGTAGTTAAATTTATTCCTTTTTTTGTTTATACACTAAATTGGATGAGAATTTTGTTTATGTATGTGGGTATGTAATTTGGTTATTTAATTGAAGGTTGATTGATGAATTGATGAGGCAAAATCTAATGAATATAAGTAGAGAAATTAAGATGATTGAAAGTGAAATTATGCTTAAAGATTAGTGTAAAACATGATGGATGATGGGATGAGTGTGTGCTGTAATTTGTGGCCTTATGTTCAAGAATAAGATGTGAATGAGTTATGATAGGTATAAGAAGTAAATAGAGTGAGAAATGGTGTAGAAATGGTATGGAAGTGATAAGATTTGGTTTAGGTTGAAAATCTGGAAAATGTGACCTGTACATGTTTCAATTTTTTTACCATAACTCTTTATATAGTTGAGCAAATGAGGTGAGGGTTAGTTGGAATTAAACTTGAGAAGTTTGGTTACATTTTTTGTGAAGGAAGTGATGCTTAATTGTGGCTTTAAGGGGTTTGAATTTGGCCTTGAAAGTGAGTTATAGGTGCTGTATGAATAGTAATTCGAGATTGAGACTTGAAACTTTGATGAATTTTTTTTTAGTTGATTTGGATTGAATTTGCTAATTTGGTCTTCATGAAACTTGAAGAGGGTCTTATTATCTTTTCATTTCCATTAAGTATGAAATTTTTCGATATCTAGGTTGAGATCTGTTAACTTTTGGGTGTTAATATGCTTAGTGCTGGAAAATGTGTTAAGTATAGGGTTTGTGGTGATTATGCATTGAAGCTAAATTCTGGACTGTTGTGATGTTAATTAGCTCAAATGGTCTTCTGGAAAGTTGTAGAGGAAGGTTGTAGCTTTGAAATGGTGCATAATATGCTATTTTTAGATGTAAGAATTGTGAGTTATGGATTTTGCAAGAATGAATCTGATTAGGTCATCTATTAGTTAACAAGCTTTAACAAGGCAGCCACCTTCATGGAAGAAATTGACCTAGTTAGAAATGGAATTTGCTTCCAAGTCTTTCATGAGATTTGTATTATATTGTCTGATCTTTTTTATTGATATAAAGTATACATTTTTTGGACAATTGGGTAAGGACTTATGATTTTTGAAAGATTGTGTGACGGTTCAGGGGGTCATTTATGGGTAGAACCTTTGATTGAAAATTTGAGTTGTTTAGAAATTGAATTTGTTTCCAAATTGTTCATGAAAGTCGTCAAACATGTTTTGATGTTTCTTTTGACATAAAATTTGGAATTTTTGGCAAAGGGGATGAAAAGTTATGATTTTGGAAAAGTGCTGCACTGTTATGGTAAATGTGTGACGAGGCAGTGTCTTTGAGTGCATTTTTGACACCCTTAGAGGTGAAATTGGATTTTTATCTCGTCATGAAACTTGTATGAGTTTTCACGATCTTTCTAACAAGACCTAATTTGTGATTTTTGGATGTGTGTGTTAAAAGTTGTGTAGTGTGGGAGAGTTGGTTTTTTGTAAAATAGAAAATTGATTAAAAAAAAAAAGGAAAATTGGGCAATGGTCGCCCATCGCGTGGGCGATGTCTCGCCCACTATATATATATATATATATATATAGTTTAATTTTTTATTATTTTATTTTATTAATTATTATTTGATTTATTTGTGATTTAATTTGGTCAAGTTATTTCTTTTGTCAATTACTTTTTCATCCGACGTCCGATTGACCTGATTCATGAGGCATCGGATTTGTGTATTATTTACTTTTATTTATTTGTAAAATTGGAAATGTTTAAAGCTAAAATTGTTGGGGATTGGATAGGTCGAAGTGAGGGGACCGGGTAATTATTTTTTTATGATCCATCTTTTATTTATGATTGGACCTATGGAGGTCCAAATTGAGTGTTTTTAGTGTCTATGAGTTTCTAATATTTAAAGGAAATTTTTGTAACTGGAATTTGTGAAATAGTGTTGAGAATGTCACGAACATTCATTGTACACATTTTAATTTCTACATGTGCATTATTAAATATTTCTGAGTGTACCCTTGGTAATGGTGAATATTTTGGACTGTTTAGAGGCGCTTTTAGAACGTCACTCCACAGACGTTGCCGAGACTTTCAGGCTTTTGCTTCGGGAGCTATTGTGAGTAACCTAGATGGTTCCTCAATTATTAATTGTTTATAATTTTGCACTTATAAAACTGTGGAGAATAATGGTGGACTTGTGCGTTTGTTTATGACTGGATTCCGGACATGAGGTCCGATTTATTGGGAGAGTATGACATAAAAGTGATATATGTGATTTTAATGTGATTAATTGTGAACTACTTGTGTGAATGTGTTAATTTGAGATTGATTATGATGTTGACATTGTTCCATTACGACATATGCTTTCCATGCATGAATGCATGATCGATTAATAACAATTGTGGCGGAGCGACCAAGAGCTATAAGCTCAACGTTTATATTGGGCCTCGAGCCCCATGGATTCGAGCCTCGGCTCAATGATTAATCGCCCATATTGGGACGATTCGAGCTTGAGCTCAACGATTAATCGCCCATAATGGGACGATTCAGCGCTTCGGTCACAATGAAATAAATAAAATGGAAATGGGTCATATGCACATGTTATATGCATCTGATTCTTATTCTCTTGATTGAGTGAAAGGCTAACTGCCTTATGTTTCTGTGTTACCAATCATTCCGAATGTGAATTATGAAACAATTGGCTTATGCTTGAGTGTTTTATGAACTCAATTGGTTATGGATGTCAATAGAACGAAATGTATTAAATTGTTTATGTTCAAGTGAAATTGTGCAATGTGATTAAATATGCAACAATGTGAATATATGTTATATGAAACGATGTGTTGCATGAATTCAGTGAACCATCGATGATGGTTCGTCACTGAGTTCGCAAAACTCACTCAAAATTTGTAATTATTTTTCAGGACTCAGAAGAATACCTCGTTAGGCAACGGGCGTATAATGCTAGAAGAAGTCGGGATCAATTTGCGGCTGCATTAGAGTTTAATAAAAATTGTACTTTCTGAAATTTTGTACAAATAAATAGGTCGTGTTGTAAAGTTAACGAACTGAATGAATTTGTATTTACAAAAGAGCCCCCGTGGTCATTGAACTCACCCATGATTATTTATGTAAATTGTTTTCCACATAATATATAAAGTATGTGTATGTTTCAAAAAAAATTTATACTGATTTTTGAATGAGTGATGTAACACGCCACCCTCACAGGGCATGAACTCGGATATCACCATCGATGTCGGGTTCGGGTCATGCGGGAGTGAGGTGTTACAACTATCAATGATAATCTCACTCTAAGCAAACACACAATTATCGTACAACCAATCAGAGTCACAACATTTTCTATCAAAATAAGACATAAAGAATGAATGTCATACAATTCACATACCTTCTTTCAGAATTTGTACACCCAATCAATCACATTATCATGATATATCACCTTAACATCACAACTTCAGAAAGAATTCACAAGCATATAACTCATAATCATAATGTGCAAATACTAATGCATATGAGACTCTCGATTCATTATTATTTATTGTGACCAAGTGCCTTTCAAATACAGAAATAGACACTGGTCTATTGGGCTCATTCAGAACAAAAATCACGGAGCAGAGCTCTACATGCATAATACTGAGCTTATAGCTCTTTCAGACTGACTACTCGGATCACAACGCCTTTATCTGAGCATGCATTTTATATAATGCATCAAATAACAAAATATGCCATAAATAGCATTCACTTCTGATACACAGACAGAATCTCATATTCATTGGACGTAAATTTGGCATTCAACTTTGGTTAAGCATTCAGAATAAAATGGCATACATATATCTTTCAAATGTTTGATGTAAATATAACACTTCCAATCCTGACTATTATACTCCTCGGACTTTTCAAGTCCGGAATTCATATACATATCACAATAGTTCAATAATTGAAATTAAAAAAACATCATTCAATCCTAGGAAGATCATCTAGGTTGACTCACAGATGCTCCCTGTAGCTTATTACCTTGAAGTCTAGGCAATATCTTGATGTTGTCGCTTAATGTGATCCTCTATATTATATCATACATACACACATCACAATTTTTCACAATTATGAATTTATTTATACACATTCATGTATACTGAATATGTACAATGCATGTTCATGACAATTCTGGGTTCCTTATCATTATTCTGTCACAATATTTATTCATATATCAATACTCAATTGATCAATCCAGTTTTGTCTAAAAAAATACTTTTGGGTCCACTTTGAATGATTATTATCATCAGGAAAATAAAATAATTTGGCAACACTTTCTTTTGGAAAAATTTTCACCCATGTCTTAAGTTTCTAATGACTCCAAGATCATCTAATTTGATTCAATATTCTATGATTTATGCTCACAATACCACAAGACTATGTTGTTAGTAGTGTGCCCTAGGCCAATAGATAATTGTGATTCATGTATTAACATTATGACTTGTTAATAATATATTATGAGGTATTCCTTTCATATATGTATGTTTTTCGTTTACGTAATGTGATTTACATTCCATGAATGGTATTAGACTTATGTCATCAAGTATGTGACTTGATAGTAAAATCATAAGCGTTATAACACTATTCTAGATAGGTCCACAGTCGATCATTATTGGTGGAACAATAATGAATTAAGACCGATATGTGTTTTGATTGATGATCACGTTTCTTGATCATGGATATGAGATATCAAATCGAAACATAGATATATGTTAGAGAACATATATTGGACCGACCCACATAAAGAATACTACATGGTTTCATGTCATTAGTGATTCTTAATATGGTTTGACTTTAGTCCTTTGACCTGAAGTCATCATGGTTCCCTACATGAGGAATTTGGTGTTTTAATATTAGACTAAGTTATTTTTAACCGAATAACAAGTAGTCTTATGTTGGACATCAAATGAATCATGCGGAGGGATGTGAATGACGTAGATGGGATTTGTACCTCTCTTAAATGAGAGAGATATCATTTGGGCGTATTGACAAGTGTGACTGAAGAAATGCATGATCGTGCTCAAATGAATTGATGAAGAGTCATCAATGTCATTTGTTATAATCAGTCAACTTGGGGATCAAGAAACTATGATTAATTAAAGGTTGACATGTACCATACCTTGTGATTAATCTTGATATCGTGTTACAAAAGAACTGAGCCTATAACCATGGTTACAGGTTAAATCGGATTATCGATCCTCATTTGATTTGGGTAGTCATAATGTCTTGCTAAAGGCCGCTTATGACTTATGGGCCTTGAAGTGTGATCAAGCCCATTGCCAACATCAAATGAGCCTCTGGTCGTCGCATACAAAGAGTTATGTGATCTGAGCTTATTCTCTTGGGCCTAATTTATTAGGTGTTGAATAAATATATTTAGATATATTTATTGGGCTAGATTGAATTAAGTTGTCGGGCTTTTATTATATAAGATATAATGGGCCGAAACTTATTGGGGCCTCAATGGGATTAGGGTTTCTCTATAAATAGAGAAGCTTAGGTCTCATTAGGGTGAGACACTATTGTCAGGAAACCCTAGCCACCATCCAAGAGGAAAACTGTGCGGCGTTCGGAAAGGAGTTTCAGGATGTGCTAGCACACCACAGCCGCAGCCCGGATCATGCATACTCGTGTGGATACCGGTAGAGGGCATTCGCGTTTGCAGTGTCTTAGAATCCGAAAAAGAAGCAACCTATCCACAGCAACAAGGTATTTTCGTACATCCTTGGTATTTTCGATTATACATCATGTTGTTGTATGGTCTTTTCCGCAGTGTATTGTGAATACTCGGACTGTACGCGATCCAACATATGTATATTTGAACTTTTGGCTTGTACATGATCATACCCTCGAATTTTACAACTAATATCTTTCAACTTCGATATCAAACAATTACAAACATAATACCAATTGAAAGCTAAGAGAATAAACTACAACCTCTATGAAGACACCTTTGTCTATTTCGGCCTCTATCAATACAGTTTATTTAATAACAACAGGACATAATTTCTATCTCAGGTAGTACTACAGCCTCAGTCAAGACTCAATTTCAAGCCAGATTTTGAAATTCTTAAAGATAGAATTAAAAGTCGACTTCTTCAAGAAAGTTGTAAAAATATGTCTCTACTTTAATATAAATCAATAATCAACTCATTTAAAAATCTACAGACCAAGATATTATCAAACTACTGAAACATGTTTCAATTTATTAAACCTCTTCAACTTCATAATATCATTCATGAAGCGTATCAAATTTCCATATTTTTATGTTAAGTAGATTTCGGGTCAGATTTGTATAACCATTTTGACCTAGACAATGAGGTATTTAGGCAATACCTTTTACTAAAAAAATGTTCCACAATGTCTTAAGTGATCAATGACATCAATTTCATGCATTTTGGTTCATATCATTCAAGTTATAATCAAAATCTGCAGACTGTTTTCATACCTCAACAAAATACAATTCTCAATTTCAAGCCAAATTTCAAGACTCTTTAGGACATATTTCAGTTTTGATTTCTTCATGAAAAATTTAGCTCTATGTCTCTAGTTTACTCTAAATCAAACTCCATCCAATTTGGATATTCATAGATCAAGTTATGTTCTAAATATAGATGTATATTCAGTAAAACACTGTATGTAACACTCCAGCACACACCAAATTTAATTTTCAAGACAATTAATCGATAATTCACCAAAAATTCTGAACTAATAACTATTATTACCAAATAAATTTTGTAACATAATTAATCCAAAATTCATATTTTAATCACATTAAAAAATCACTTATACTTGAAAAAATGTCAATGAATGCATGTATAATTATTTCATTAATGACAACATTTTTCACGTGCATGTGTATGTCATATAATGCACGAAATGCATTTCTAAATTATCTATAAATTCTTATATAAAGCATCCTGGGGTTCTAACCCTAAACATGGGATAATGGAATGTTACAATTACAATGGTGCTGATTCACTAAAGAGTTCAATTCCCTTTGATGTGACGGTTGCTACAACCTCACAAAGTAAAGATATGGTGAGGAGATCATCAATTCCCACCTCCTTACCTTACCTGATGAAATTTGTCGCTCTTATTGCAACATTGAACTAGATAAATATCCTTGGAGACATACGGTTAATGGCAGATTTTCAAACTCCTCTTATAAGGAATTATTCTTCAAGCAACTTCCCAAGCTGGTATGGACTAAATACATATGGTCTAATGATCTTTAACCTCGAGCATCAATCACCTTGTGGCTTGCGATGAAGGGCAGATTAAAAAAAGTTGATAATTAGCCAAATACACAAAACTCACTAATTGGTGTTGTTTATGCAGAAAAGCAGAAGAAACAAGCAAACACTTACTCTTATTGTTACATATAGCAACATATAGAGGAAGCTTTACAACAAATGCCTGCTAAATGATGTAATTGATAGCCTAGATTGTATCCACACCCTATGAATGACCTATAGAAACAACAAAGCGTATAAGTGTTTTTGGATAGCTTTATCCTCGAAAACCACTGTTATATGGGATGAGAGAAAAATCTAAAACATTTCAAGACAAAACCACCACTCAAGAACTGTTTTACAACCAATTGTTACATCATATCCAACTCCAAATATGTTTACAAAAATAGAAGCTTCAACATGGACCCTATCTACTTAGATACTAGAATGTGTGATATATCTTAAGCAGCGGTGACTTCGATAGCCATTAAATGCATATGTTCTAGGCAGTTTTCGTAGGTGTGTTTCTCATTCGTCAGCTACTGCTTTTACGATGCAATAGTATCAGCTCAGTTATGCTTTACAATATTGGCCAGCAGGTTTAATTGCTTATGGATTAACTGATGGTGGTTTGTAGTTGAGCAAACAAGGCATGGTTGGGAGGTTTTTGGCTGCTGGATTTTCAATCACAATAGATCTTCGAGTGTTTCAGATGTAGTGAAATTCTCTATTTTGCTTTATTAAGTTGAATTGTAAGACATTTTTATTCGCCTTCAAGGCTTAATACATTCAAGTTTTTCCACAAAAAAGGTCTACTAGTAGAACAATTGAGTAGCAAAATCATCATGCAAATTAGGTGATACATGAACTTACACAGGTCCATACTATAATGTGGAATGTATAAGCCTATTAACTTCTTAGTATTTTGTCTTTAGGCTTGTAAGCTTCTAATGCTTGGTTTTCAATACATGTAACTCTTTGTAGCTACTTTGTAACCTTTGCTTGTCATTAATGGCCTAATTCATTATTATTATTTCCTAGCCCACTTCTATGTAAAAAAAAATGTGTTAGTACAAAGTATATATATAATGAGACCGAGATTATTATTAATATTATAAATGATCTAGGGTATAACATATTAAATCTACTTAAGAATCAATTTATTAGTTAATTAGCCCTACATATATATATATATATATAGCAATGTGCTATCATTGTATGATGGTCACATAGGTTATTAGGCAAAAATGAGGGTGTAGAATTCTATTCATTTAATTCTATCATATGTGAGTAGGAGATAAAAAATATGAACACTTGTGATGGTCCTTATCCAATATATAATTATAAAAGAAAATTATATTATTATTATTATTATTATTATTATTATTATTATTATTCTTATTGTTGTCGTCGTTGTTGTGGCCGTGGTCGTTGTTGTTGTTGCTGCTTAAAAAAGTTAAGAGTCGTTCATTTATTATGTTATATTTATGTTCTTGTTGTTTTAGAAACAGGGTAACAACAATTAATTAAGACAATAACATAAATAGGAGAAATTATGACTAAAGAATTATAAATCAGGTTCCTTAACTGGTAGATAAAGTTCTTAGGCGTTTTTGTTTTAATACCAGTGATGCAATTATCTATTGATTCTATTCTGTATTTAAATTGGTCGTGTTAGATATTTTTATTTTTCGAAATAATATATAAGAACTTGTTACTTTGCATTTAAGTATCGGAAATTAAAAAAGAGGGAAAATCGAATAGCCGGATAGGTTCTGCATAAGTTTTACAGAGGTTCTGAATATTTAAATGCAATTCCTTAAACTCAACGCTGATCAGACAAGAAACTCTTGATTAATGAAGTTTGATAATTTTCGGACAGATAGCAAAGAGTCTACAGGAGTCCATATAATCTTATCAAAAGAATTAACAGAAGAAATTGAAATTAAAACCAATGCTTCAATATTTTAATTTGTAGGGTGTAGATCTTCTGAAACGTTACAAAGCCTTGATGCAACACAAATTGCTTCAGAATTACGTATCCAATATCAACCCGCACTCTTTTAGAGAAGCAACAAGAACAGTAGTTAATTCATGAACAGAAATACATCACAAGCAACATAGCACACTCGCGTGCTTTTCATGATCAACCCGTAAATCATCAGCATGACAAACGAGCTACAGTCAGAGTTTGTTTACTTTTTTAAGGAAGTTCTAGTTGAGATGATTTTTGGGTACTTGATTCTAGTTGATGTCGAAATTTATCCAAACCATTTGTCCGAAAACACGCATGCATTCTGCAATTAATAGCTCTTATATCATTTTCAGATACGTGCATAATACTACCAGTATCTTCCGCACAGCAAGCACCTTACGTGCCCTAAAACTATATCCCTTTCCTTCTTTGATTTTAATATTGGTTCTGTCTAATTTTAATGAGACTAGGCGCTACTGTTGGGATCCATGAGACTGATTCACTTTGACTTAGAGATACCTGCAAAACAGTAAAGACACGTCGGGAGTTGACGGCCAGTAAGCCCCTTCGACGTTCCAGTTAATCTCTTAGGAGAGTTTTGGTGGCTGGTAAAATAAAAAAAAATTGGGTTCTTGAAAATCGTACATTTTTCATGATGTGGTAATAAATTTATATGGCTAATACCGATAAGAATTAGGTCAATCATTAAGAAATGGGTCGATTGACTCATGCATCATTTTGAGTCTGAGCTTAGACCTAACACGACCAACCCAACCAAATATCAAATTCAAATTCAAATATTAGTAATCCTCAACCCATCTTGCGGGAAACCAACAGACTCCATTATTGTTTAATTAGTTCAATCACTAAAGTGGCATAGTTGTAACTACGCATTCATTGCCTATTAATGTGGGCAGAAATGTGTAGGTATACGTTGCTCTCAACTTGTACGTGCCCATTACTACGTTTTAGTAATTTGCTTAATATATACAAGGTACCATACCAACATAGTTGCTTTTGGGATGGAGACACCACCGAACATGAATGGGCAATAATAATATTTCCCCTTCTGACTTCCGATAAACATTACCCAACGTCGCCTCTGTCGAGCCCATTTATGAAGGCGGGTCTCGTTGCCTCCCAATTCATCAAATATATCTTGCACTTGAAACTCCATGTAGACTCCCAATTCTATATAATTTTGTGATGTCGTAAAGGATAACCCATAATGGTCCCAAATTCTAAATATGCTGATGTAATGCGAAGTTACATAAATGATATTCTATGAGATGTAGATATAATATCAATGAGAAGTTATATGGTTAAAAAAATTCTACTGACAAAAGTTCTACTGATATAAGCTCATTCACTCTTCTGTCACTCTTCTGAAGTAAAATAAAATCACAAGGTATCATGTTTTATTAATATCTTGTGTCAGTTGAAACAGTTATAAGAACTTGTGTTTTAGGTTTGAAGGAAAACAGTAACAGTTTCGTCTTCTATTTTTGCGTTAAATGAAAGAATATATCATAAGGTATTTAAAGGATTTCATAAACAGTCCTCCCCGAAAATTCAAAATTTTGGTATTTAATGCTCTCGAATATTCCATAACTAGATTAATTAAGACAGTATTTATGAAATAAGCCAAAGGTTGAAAGGATTTTATGCATTTAACCCAGTACTATGGTTTTTAGACAAACTGGTCCTGTAGATTCTGCCGTTATGCCAATACTTATTCATTAAAGACAGAATTAGGCCAGATTTACTAATTTACTACACCAATTTTATAGATTAAGAACATGAAATTAATGTAGAGTGTACCAACATTTCATTTCATGACTTTGCTGATAAGAGAAGTCTATTACTCTTCCACCTACAAACGAGAATAATACTTTTAGTTGAAACAGGAACAAAATGTGTAAGATGTACCTATATATATATACACACTTGCATTTACAATGCATGGTACTTTATTTTGTACGTCGAATAACTAAATATATAATTTTAATACGATGTTATTGATAAATATTTGATATGTACAAATTTTAAAATCACTAAAAAAGAATTAATAAAATTATCTTGCCAATTATTAAGGTATATTTTATTATTAATATAATAAAATAATTTTAACAACTCAGGTTATTTTTACCAAAATTTATTACAAGCTAGGTCATCTTTATTTAACAAAATATATGTGTTTTGTAAAGTAATATCTAATATTAAAATTTTTAAATGATTAAAGTTTTTCAAGAATTAATAATGTTTTGTTATACGTAAAATTTATATTCACATATAATGCATATAGATATGTATACACATTATTTTTACATAATATTTTAATTATTAAATTTATGTAGAATGATAATGTGCAAAATTTCAAAATGATTAAAATTTCTCTTTAAGATAGAATATAACAAGATTCTATATACTTTAAATACTTCTTTTATACTTCTGTTAAAAACAACGAAGAAGTTCTCGTGGCATGAACAACATACTTCGATTAATCCAACTTTATTGATTTGAAAATTCAATTCAATTTTAAGTCTAATTCAAATTAATAAGCTTGACTTAAACTAATAATTTAGGATAATTACGAGTTAGATTTAATTAGTTTGAGCAAGTTTGAGAGTTGGGTTGAGCTGTCATGTTAACAATATTTGATTATTTTATATGTAATATTCATCTAAATGTATTTTTAAAAAAAACAAAATTCTAAAAATATTTTAAAAATATAAAATTGAAAATTATTTAAAACATTTTAGATCACAAGCCAATGTTGAATCTTTTACCTTTTCCTTTAAACTTTAAATTGCATCTATGGGTTTAAGTACACGAATTAAATGTATCGTTTAAATTCTAATGAACTCACCTAAAATTATGCAATTTTTCTCATTAATGTTTAAGGCTTAAAGGGTATATATAATCATAACTTACAAATTTATTTTTATTTAATTAAAATTAAAGTTTAAGGTCTTAGTGTATTTTTAATAAAAGTACAAATATTAAATTGAATCCCTTTTCAAAATATATAATTAATAAATATTAGATACTTATGTCAATATGAATATTAATGTAGAGCCATTAGTACAATATCATATAGATATACATAAAGAAAATTAAATTGTGTATGTATGTATAAATCCTTATAAAGGCTTTTGCAACTTTATTAGAAAAACTACCAAAACCAAATCATTAATGACGCAGCGCTAAAATGCAGTACTCTAATCCAAGAGTACAAAAAATATAGGTCTAGTCCAAGATCTACAAAAAAAACTCAAAAGGTAGATGAAAACTTTAAGAGAAATAGAGTATTTTGATTGAAAAATAGGCAAAGGTTCTTTCGCAATATAATAAAGAAGTATTTATATAAGTTATAATGATCTAGAACCTAATAACAAGGATAAAAACATACTTAAAGTCTTAATAAAAGTAAAACATAATAAATAAATAGATAAATATATTTTTCTAATTTAAAGCTCTATGTCAGTCCCCTCCACTTGTGTTTTACTTTTATTAAGACTCCGGTAACCTAACTTGCGTTCCGATAAGTAGGGGTAAATATCTGCAACATTAAAGGTTGGGTTGATATTACCCATCCATAAAGGTAACTGAATGACATATGCATTGTCATTAATTTTCTTCACGATCTTGAATGGAGCATACTTCTTGCCTCTTGGCCTTCAACTTGTGGTGATGTTCAATAATACGCTTCTTGTTCATAAACATCATTACTTCATCTCCCACTTCAAACACTTAATTCTTCCTATGTGGTTCTACATTAACCTTATACTTCGCATTAGCTTTTTCAAGTCGTTCCTTCACCTCGACTTGTACTTTTTGGGTTTCTTTAGCAAACTTGGCTACACTCGCATTGATATTAACATTTTTAGGTAACTAAATAAGGTCTAGTGCATGATTTGGTATCTTAGCATAAACCACAGAGAATGGAGATCGACCAATAGAGTTATAGATAGCGTTGTTGTAGGCAAACTCAGCTTATGTGATAAGAAAATCCCAATTCTTCGGCTTATCACAACAAATACATCATAGTAAATTACCTAGAGTCGTATTCACCACTTCAATCTGTTCATCAGTCTGTGGGTGAGCTGTGTTATATACTTCAAGGATGAATCAAACATAACCCACAAAATTCTCCGGAAATGACTCGGAAACATAGTGTCTCTATTAGAGTTGATTGATTTTGGAATCCCATGGAGCCTCACCACCTCTCGGAAGAACAGTTTAGCAATGACTATCGCATATATTGTATTTTTATATGGTGAAAAGTGCACCATCTTAGAGAATCTATCGACCACCACGAAAACAAAATCCACACCCCTTTGCATTCTTGGAAAACCTAATACAAAATTCATGGAAAGGGCTTCCTAAATATTGTTAGGCACAGGTAATGGCATGTATAAACTTGCATTTGATGCATGTCCTTTATAAGTTTGACAAATTTGGCACCTAGAAAGAATAGAAACATCTCTCCTCAATTTAGGCCAAAAATACCTTTTACGTACCTCTTCAAGTGTCTTGTCTCTGCCCAAGTGTCCAACTAACCCTCCTCCGTGTAAGTCTTTAATTACCTTCTCCCTTATTGATGTCCGCGAGAGGCATAGTTAGTTACCTCTCATAAGGAATCTTTTTATGGCTTCTCTCCTTGACAAGTTTGTTATATTCCTTTGAAGTCTTCATCGTCAACATATAATTTTTTCAAGTATTCAAAACCTTCAATCTCAAATGCTAGCGTTATGATCATGGCTACTCGTCAACTCAGCGCGTCTGTCACTACATTGTTTCTCTCGGCTTTAAGGACAAGTTTATAGGGTAACTTGTCAGTATAAGCTAACCATCTAGCATGCATAGTCCTCAACTGCTTCTGACTTTCCAAATACTTCAATGCTTGGTGATTGGTATAAAGAATAAACTCCTTTTCAATTAAGTAGTGCTCTCATATCTTCAAAGCCCTCACAATAGCGTAGAACTCCTTATCATAAGTAGCTCATTTTTGCCTTATCTCGCTTAGTTTCTCACTAAAGTATGTCACAAGACTTTTCTTTTAGGATAATACTACCTCGATATCTATCCCACTCGCACCACACTCCACTTTAAATAACTTTTCAAATTTTGGTAAAGCTAGGATCGGTATTGTACACAGTTTCTCCTTGGTAAGGGCGAAGTTTTGTTCTTGCTCTTCTTCCCATCTAAACTTTCCTTTCTTCAGACAGTCTGTAATAGGAGCCACAATGCTACTGAAATTCTTAATAAACGTCCTATAGAACATCACCAAACCATGAAAACTCCTCACATCTCCATCGGTTCTCGGTGTAGGTCAATTTCTAACAGCGACGAATCCAGGATTTTAGTTTTGGGGGGGCAAAGAACTTAGTTTTGTAGGGGTTATAGCCCTACTTAGTTTACAATATATATATATATATATATATATATATATATGTTTTGTAGGGGCTATAGCCCTTGCTAGCACCCTCCCCCCCCCACGGATCCATCCCTGATTTCTAATGGCCTTTATCTTACCTTTATCCAATGGATTCCATCTTTTCCTACAACATATTCGAGGAATAACAAATTCTCCAACATAAATAGGCATTTCTTCAAGTTAGCATATAATTGATTTTCTCTTAAGGCCCCGAATACATGCCTTAAATGTCTCACATGTTCTACAATAAATCTACTATAGATAAGAATATCATCAAAATAAACAACCATAAACTTACTGATGAAAGGTCGCAACACCTAGTTCATAAGACATATAAAAGTGCTAAATGCATTGGATAATCCGAAAGGCATAGCTAACCACTCATATAAGTCATCCCTTGTCTTGAAGACCATCTTCCGCTCATCTCCAGGCCTTATTCTTTATTGATGGTATCCACTTTGAAGATTAATTTTAGAGAAAATAATGGCTTTACTCAGCTAATCCAACATATCATCAAGTCTCAAAGTGGGAATTTTATAGCCAATAGTGATTTTGTTTATCGCTCTACTATCAACACACATCTCCAACTCTCATCCTTCTTTTTCGACGTAAATAATGTAGGCACTGCACATAGACTCATACTCTCTCAAATATGTCCTTTACTTATCAACTCCTCTACTTTCTCTCATAAAATATCATTCTCTTTTGGGCTTATCCTGTAATAAGGCAGATTAGGCAAGCTAGCTCCTAAAACCAAGTCCATATAGTGTTGGATATCGCGCATAGGCGATGATCCCTCTGGTAAGTCTTTTGGAATCATATCTTCAAACTCCTCTAATATAGATTGGACTTTAATTAAGGCACCACAGACTCGGGTTTGCTTCATATTAGTTCTTCCCCTTTAACCATTAACAGATGCACCTCTTTTGTTTCCTTCATGTTATCAATAAATTTGCCTCGATTATTCTCTACCTATAACAAAGGCTTCTGGATCTTTCCTTGAGACTTCACATCACTAATAGGTATTAAAATATACTTTACATCATCTTTTACAAAATGATATGTATTTTTCCTTCCCGAATGCATCACATCTACATCAAACTGTCATGATCTTCCCAACAGGATTTGACATGCATCCATCTCTACTACGTCACAGTAGTTCTCATCCTGATACTTTTTAATAGAGAAAGTCACTTTACACCTTTCTTTAACCAGAATCTATCCAACCTCCTTGATTCACCTAATGCTATAAGGATCTGGATGTGGCTCGGTGATCAACTTTAACTTCTTCACAGTAGTTGCACTTATAATATCTTCCTGACTCTTTTCATCAATGATCATCTCACACAAATTCCCTGGCACTAAACACCTGGTATGAAAGAGCTTATATCTTTGCAAATCACCATGCTCCTTGGGGGATATCATCAGTCTTCTAATGACACACACATACGTCTCCTCATCCTCTTCTCCCTATTGTTCCCAACTATCATCTTTAGGTCCGCACACTTCCTCTTCATCTTCTTCTTGTTGTTCCACCATGTTTACTGCTCTTCTTTTTAAACACTCGTTAGATTTGTGTCCTAGCTAACCACACCTGTAACACTTTGATGGAGCTGGTTTAGTATACGGATTGGCGGGTTTGGAAGTTGTTTGAGTCCTTTGCCAACACTACTCCTCATAAGGGTTGCAATAACCAACACCTTTCTTATATCGTCTAGACTCTTCTCACCTATATAGCACTTAAACTCCCATTGCTTCCCATTCAGTATAGATTCAACTTTTATAGCTAAATTTCTCTCAACTTTCACTGTAAACACCATCTGGATTCTTATATTTTCTCTTATATTCAATCTCAACCCTCTCAAATAACGTGAGACTTATTGAGGTTGAGATTCAGACAACTAGTTACAAGCTGCCAACCTTAAAAACTCTGTTGTATATTCATGGATGCTATGACCGCCTTGAAGTCATTGTTGATACGTATCAAAAATATATTGCTCATAATCTGGTGGTGAGAATCTCCCTTTAGGCAACTGTTTCATCCTCCACGAAGAAAATGGATTCCGCTCTTCTCTCCTTCTTGACTCCCACACTACTCTTACCATACGGAAGCTCCCTCTTTAGACGATAGGCCATCAACTTCACTTTTCTATCCTCCAAAATCTCCTTATAATCGAAGAATCTCTCCATCTCTGCTAACCAATCAAGAAAGCCTTCAATATCCAGATCTCCACTAAAAGATGAGATATCTACCTTAAGTTTATATTCATATTCTCCTCTTCGTCTTGGCTGGATGACTTCTTCCTCATCACTGGAATTATTTTCATGATTTCATGACACGAGATTTTGAATTTGAGAATGCCTCGCACGGTTATCTTCCCTAACAATTGGTTCTTTAATTCTTCTTGTATTGTCTCCTCGCAACAACGCTTGCAATTGGTCCTGAATCAACGCCAACTATCATTCCATATTACGAATTGACTCTCAAACTTCAGGTAAGCCACGAATGTTGTCGTTGGTGTTGGACATTGTCAGACAAACAAGCCTTGGGTTTTCAAGATTTTGATACTACCTGATGCAGCGTGGAAACACATTACTCTAATCTAAAAGTACAGAAAATACAGACCTAATCCAAGATCTACAAAGAACTCAAAAGGTATACGAAAACCTTAATAGAAAAAAGTATTTTGATTGAAAAATAGGCAGAGGTTCTTCCGCAATACAATAAAGAAGTATTTATACGAGTTATAATGGCCTAAAACCTAATAACAAGGATAAAAACGTCTTTGTAGTCCTAATAAAAGTAAAACACAATAAATAAATTTTCTAATATAAAGCTCTACGTCAATTAACCTCAAAATATTCAGATGTACTCATTGATGATTTATTGAAAAACATATTTTTACCCCTATTATCTTTACATATAATAGTAAAAGGAAGATTGACAAGAAAAAAAGCACCAATATCAAAAGTAAGTTCATGTTCATATGTTTTTATATAATGTTTAATCTTTTAATTAACAAAAGATAAATAAAAAGATTATGTTTCTTTCTTTTGCTTATCAAACAATAAAATTGAGTAAAAATTTTATCACAAAATATTTATAATAGAACTTACATTGATCGTATATAGTGTAAATAGAATATATAGCATTATTTGGTATTTAAATACGAGTAGAACGTACCCTTTTCCTCCTAGAAACTCTTATATAAATGGCAAAAGGTTTTTAATTTTAACACTAAATAACCTTTATACTTATTTATTTATTGATATAGACTACCTCGAGTTATTTATCAATGAAAATTTTATTCTCGTATTATTGAAAAATCCTATTTTATAATATTTTGTTTTTGTATTAATAAGTTTATTGGATAATTTTTAATATATGTTAATGATAAAATTAAAACTCAAATCCTAATGGAAATTAGGAATTGCAATTTCCGCTCATACATAATACTACACTAACTCCTCCTACTACTCAGCAAGTTATATTTTAATAAATAAAATTCTATCATGGATTCTTACTGGTTCTGTTGGATTCTGGCTGAACTGAACGTTGCCGTTTGGGTCCATGGAGTTGACTGGTTCTTGCAAGAGCTGCGACTTGAAGTTTCCTGCAAAACAAAGAAGGCATGTCAGGGGTTGGTTCCCGATAAGTCCCTCCGACGCTCAAGTCAGTCTTTTGGTGAAGGTGGGATCGCTGTAAGCAGAGAAAACTAGGGTTATGATTGTGCGTACCTTCGTTATGGCATAATTATACCTTATATATGAAGCAATAGCTAGGTTTAGGTCTTTACGTGTGCATGGGAGACTCTTACATGCGGATGGGCCAAGGAGATCGTGGATTGGATTTGGGCTTAGCATAGGTACAGGACTGATATTTGAAGAATGGATCGATCGGTCTACGGGTCGTTATGACTGGGTGCGGGCCCAGCACGACCGACCCGACCATAAGCCCCCTACTCCTCGAGTCTGAGCGAAGAGAACGGTCGAAGGAGTATGTTAGGACTTTGTTGCTCATCTGCTATCTTATAGCTCGTCCGCAAGACAGCTCGTGAGGTGGTCGATCGGTCGGATATTGCCATTGTAGCTAGGTCATGAGACAGCTCGGGTAGGCCCGATCAATCGTATGTCGACTGGTTGTGCGTGACTACTCGTATCGGGATCGGTCGACTGAGTGCCCCAACTGATTGGCATTGGTACTTTTTGCGTGATTGCTCGCGCTAAAGCAGGTCAGGTGGTCATCATTGGCGAGCGCGTGAAGGTACTTAAAGCATTTATTGTTTGACGGCGCGTGCCCTCTGACAACTTTTCAGAATATGAAACGTATCGTCCTCGTAACCTTCGTGCAGCTGTCCCGTACGTCCTTTCAACTATCGCGCCACTCCCGATTTTGAACAACCCTAATTCTCCTTAGCTCGGATTATGTCGCGTGTCCAAGCATAGCTCGGATTTTCTCCACGCGTCGCGTTTTGACTGGATCGCAATTTGAACGTTTACTTATAAATGTTCAGGATCGACAAACTGTTTGGTTTTCTTCATGCTTGTTTCGTTCTTGCTTCCGCTTTGCTTTCATTTGCTCTTTCTTGCTCTCAGTTCCTGGAAGTTTCCTTCAGCCGTCGTTCGATTTCCCCTTCTCCATTCACTAAATAGGTACGCCCTTTTTCTCCGTTTCCTCCTCTAACGTTGTTCTTTTCAAAAGTTTTGTTCCTAGTAAGCATGTCGACGGCCAGTTCTAGAAGCATGGTAGAAGGTGTTGAAGAGATATCTATGAGAGAAAGGAAGGATGGGTTGGTTGTGGAGGCGCTGCCGAGAAATGAATCGACGATGACCGTGGGGGAGCTGAATCGGGCAGTACTTAGATATACCATCCCCAGGTCCTGGGGACCCCGGCTGGTCCTGGGGACCCCAGCTGGCCCTGGGGAACGAGCGAATCCACAGCAACTCGAGTGGATATTTCATCGTTTCTGATAGTTTTTTCTCGGTTGGTGGTATGAGGCTTCCCTATGCTCCGATCGTCGACGAGGTGTGCGTGGCCTATCAGCTGATGCCGAGCCAGATTCCTCCGAATAGCTGGAGGTTTATTAACGGTTTGGCGTTGTTGTGCCATCAATTTTGTAGCGTCCCCTCACCGTAGGGTACACATCGGGACGCCCGAAGGTCGCTCCGACACGTATCCCACGATAAAGGTGCACTACCAGAAAATTCCCGCTAATATCCACATGGCATCGCAATAATTAAAACCATAATATATCAGAAATCAGTCAATTTTAAAATCCAAAATAATCTTGACACTGTCATCCAATAACAGAATAGACAAGTCTATCAGTCCCCTAAACAACACCAAAAAAAGGAAACTGATACAAGCATCTATCCTAAGTCATCCGCAAAAGTCCAACCCACCGATCGACACATGCGCCATCGCTATCTTGCCAAGACGCAGCGCCGGCAGAAAAGACTATCTCCTGAGCTAGAGTCTACTCTATCAATCCCGAAAAATTAGATGCAATTTTGGGTGAGTTTATGAACTCAAATGAGAAACCATCATCGATGGTTCACTCAAATCATGCATTACATAAATTGCGTGACAAAGACGCACATAAGATTCAATTAGTGTATAACAATTTGCAGAACTAATGACGGTTTGCGATCAATTAACAATTTACAACAAAGATATAACAATTTACGATCATATCACAATTTGCAGTAATTCATGCTATCACGTAGTTCAGTAATCATCACAAAACAATCATTCATGTGTATACAATGCATATGTGACTCTTTTCCAGTTATTCAGTATTGTGCCCAAGTGCTCACCGAGATTCAGTGGGGGCGCGTCGAGATTTCTCCCTCGGGCTCGAGGCGGTCGATCTGATGTTAGAGCTCGAGGCTCTTTTTAGTAAAAATCGCGACTTAGGTCACAACGTTCATTATCTGATCATGCATTTATGCATGTAATGCAGTGTTCAGTAATTTACAGTGTACGGCTATAAAAGCCCAGTATTGCAATTCTCAGTGTCATACAGTAGTCCAATCCAATACAGTAAAAGCATAAAATTCGCTCCTATACATTTCAGTAATCATATAGTTCACCCTTGCATGTAGTCATACAGAGCATTTAAGCAATCAGGAATTTGAGAAACCAACTAGGTTACTCACCTGTAACTTCTGAGCTACTGCCTGGAAGTTCCAGCAATGTCCGTGGAATGACGATCCAACGGCACCTCTATAGCAGTAAAATACAGTCCCATTACTAGATACTCAATTAAACAATTCAGTGATGCATATGTCTCAATGGAATTATATACAATGCATGTTCACGATTTCCGGTGCTAAAACCCAATTTTGAACTCTTATGCCCCATTCTAACTCTTCGTTCAATTGCTCGACAATAATTGATTCATTCATAAAAATTCAGTTCAATTTCCTCAATTCATACTCTCTATAGCAATTCCTTATCCATTGGGTCAAAACCTCTATTGAAAATCCCAATTAAAACTCCAATTATCACACTTCAATACTTAGGTCACTATAGGAACCATAATTGACCTTAATCTCGATAATTCAATACCATTTAAATTAAATTCTAATTTCCATAATTATCCTCAATTGTAGACCTCTTTCTCTAGTTCATAATGAATCGAGAATCACCTCAATCGGAGGTCTATACCATAAGTTATGCCCAATAAACTAAAAATCAATCCATCAGAAAACTGCTCTTCGCCGCGACCTACAACCCTCGCCGCGGCTTACAGAAGGTCACTCGCCGCGGCGTGAAGGACGCTCGCTGCGGCGTGCATCCTCTTCGCAGCGAGCACTTAATTTACTCGTCGCGACGAGGCTGCGCCAGACGTCGCGACGTGCGGGTCGCGCCACCGTCTTTTCCGATCGTTTTTCGTCCATTTCTCACTCTAAAACCTCCATTAACAGTCTCAACTACCCATTCAAACACAATAAATGCCATAAATGTATCAGAAACCATTAATAACAACATTAAAGCCATAAATACTTACCAATCAAAGATCAAACTTCACAAATCCCTCAAATCTCCGTAAACCCTAAAATCCTTCAATATCAACAATTAACCACTCTCAAAGCTTCTCAACCTTCATCAATCACAATAAGCAAGTTAGCCTTGCACAATGAGGAGAAAACCACAAGGAAAAATCAAAGAATCCTCACCGATGGGAGGAAATCGAAGATCATCGTGGGAGGAGGAAGAGAATAAACGATTTTTGCCTTAGGATAAAATCCCCAATTTCAAACCTAAGCTATTTATAGACATAAGTCTCCAAATCAGTTCAAATTTCAGTCTCTAAATTTCAATGGCTCAACATTTTTATTTCCTAACAGTATAACTCTAATTTTTCCTTTGGCATTGGACAATCCTTTCAGTACTATACAGTCAATTGATATGTCACTCGAAAATTTCAGGTCCGGGCATTTTCTCCCGAATTTTCCAAAAATTTCCTATAAGCCAGTATCAATAGCCAATCACTCTTAGATTATTCTAAATCAGTCATTCGAGCCCACTTACTCCTAATTTCTCAATCAATCATAATCCATCAGTTTCCAGTTCACAATCCAATCAATTCATACTCACCATTAAAATGTCGGAAAACCATGAATGCATGTACCTATGAATAAGTGCATATGCAATAAACCTGTTCCTCTATAATTAGAGGCCAGTAACATGCTCGATCAGTGAATGCAACAAAACTTATCAATCTGACCCAATATTACCATAATGCCCTTGCTAACAGTAACGGGATGTTACAATTCACCCCTCCTAATAAAATTTCGTCCTCAAAATTTAATACCTGTCCGATCGAATAAATGAAGATACTGATTCCTCATATGCTCCTCAGTCTCCCATGTAGCTTCCTCAGAAGAGTGGTTCTTCCAAAGGACTTTCACTAATGGAATCACCCTGTTTCTCAGCTGCTTGACCCGTGATCCTATAATCTGTACCGGCTCCTCGACATAGCTCAGATCACTGGCTACCTCAATCTCCTGAGTCGGAATCATATGCGTCGGGTCTGAACGGTACCGTCGGAGCATACTAACATGAAACACGTTATGCATCTGGGACATCTCACTCGGTAACGCCAATCTGTAAGCCAACGGTCCTATCCTCTCAAGGATCTCATACGGACCGATATACCGAGGGCTCAACTTGCCCTTACGGCCAAATCTCAGTACTCCTTTCCAAGGAGACACTCGGAGAAATACCCTGTCACCCACATTGTACTCCATCTCTCGTCGATGCTGATCCACATAGCTTTTCTGTCTGTCCTCAGCCACCTTGATGCTACTCCGGATCAACTGTACCTTATCTACTGTATCCTGAATCAGCTCGGGACCCTCTATCAATCTCATACCCTCTTTATCCCAATACAGTAGCGATCGACACGGCCTCCCATACAAGGCCTCATACGGTGTCATCCCAATACTACTCTGATACTGGTTATTATATGCAAACTCGATCAGTGCCAAATACTGATCCCATGCTCCTCTGAACTTCAATACACACGCCCGAAGCATGTCCTCAACAGTCTTAATCGTCCTCTCGCTCTGTCCATCTGTCTGAGGATGAAATGATGTACTGAAGTTCAACCTCGTACCCATAGCAATCAGAGGCTCTTCCGTAACCTCGAAGTGAACTCGATCCTGTCCGAGACTATCGACAACGGAACCCCATGCAACCGTACAATCTCGCTACATACTTCGGGCCAACTGACGAGAGTATTGCTCTCCTCATCGGGTAAGAAGTGAGCCGATGAATAATCGGTCTACTATGACCCAGATAGCATCATGCTGCCTCGATGTCCTAGGCAACCCCATCACAAAATCCATGGTAATTCACTCCCATTTTCACTCCGGAATGAGCAACGAATGCAACTTCCCCACTGGAGCCTGATGCTCCTCTTTAACCTGCCGACAAATCAGACACCTGGAAACATACTCTGCCACTTGCCTCTTCATACCAGGCCACCAGAAATGTTGTCTCAGTGAATTATACATCTTGGTCGTACCAGGATGCATAGCATAGGCAGCTACATGTGCCTCCTCTAGATCTCCGCCTCAAATCATCAACATCCGCACACATGCCTCCGCCCTATCCATAAAGTCCCATCTCTCAACTCAAACTCGAATCGCATCACCGGACTCTCTCAATCAGTCTCACTAACACTGGGTCTTGATCCTGAACTCTCCGGATCTTATCATGCAACATCGGCCTCAGCCTCAGAGTAGCAATCAGAGCTCCATCTTGTCCCAAATCCATCTGTACATTAAGAGCTCTCAACTGAATCAAACCAGGTAACCTCGAAACCTGAACCTGAGCTGCACTACCATACGATCTCCTACTCAGTGCATCGGCCACCACATTGGCCTTCCCTAGATGATACTCAACCGTGCAGTCGTAGTCCTTCAGTAACTCTATCCATCTCCTCTGTCTCAGGTTGAACTCTCTCTGACTCAACAGATACCTCAAACTCTTATGATCAGTGAAGATTTGGAACGTCTCCCCATATAGATAATGTCTCCAGATCTTCAGAGCGAAAACCACTACTGCTAACTCCAAATCGTGCACTGGATAATTCACCTCATGAGACCTCAACTGTCTCGAGGCATAAGCTATCACTCTCCCATGCTGCATCAAAACACAACTCAATCCCTGGTGCGAGGCATCACTGTAAACCACAAAGCCTCCAGTCCCAGATGGAATGCCTAACACCGGTGCAGTCGTCAACCGATGTTTCAGCTCCTCAAAGCTCTTCTGACACTCCTCAGACCATCTGAACGACACATTCTTCCTCAATAGCTTTGTCAAAGGGGCAAAGATCAACGAAAACCCCTCGACGAACCTCCGGTAATATCCGGCCAATCTTAGGAAACTCCGCAACTCTGGCACACTCCTCGGAATCTCCCAACTCATAACCGCCTCTATCTTATGAGGGTCCACCTGAATACCCTCACTGGACATCACGTGCCCCAGAAATACAATCTTATCAAGCCAGAATTCACACTTAGTGAATTTGGCAAACAACTGTCTCTCTCTTATAACCTGAAGGACAATCCTCAGATGCTCAGCGTGCTCCTGTCTACTCCTCGAATAAACCAGTATGTCATCAATAAATACAATCACAAACCGATCCAGGTAGGGCTGAAAAACTCTATTCATCAAAGCTATGAAGGCTGCCGGGGCATTAGTCAACCCAAACGGCATCACTAAGAACTCGAAATGCCTGTACCTGTTCCTGAAAGCACTCTTAGGCACATCGACCTCTGCAATCCTCAACTGGTAATAACCTGATCTCAGATCCAATTTAGTGAACACCTGAGCTCCCTGCAACTGATCAAATAAATCGTCAATCCTAGGCAGTGGATACTTATTCTTCACTGTCACTCGATTCAACTGCCTATAATCGATACACAGTCTCAGCGTCCCATCCTTCTTCTACACAAACAATACTGGAGCTCCCCATGGCGAAACACTCGGTCTGATAAACCCCTTATCCAGTAGCTCCTGCAACTGGGCCTTAAGCTCTCTCAGTTCCACCGATGCCATCCTATACGGAGGAATCGATATAGGAGCGGTACCGAGAACGAGATCAATCTCAAACTCTGTCTCCCGCTCTGGTGGCAATCTCGGTAACTCCTCGGAAAACACATATGGAAATTCCCTGACTACGGGAACATCCTGCAATCTCGTCTCAACTCGAGAATCCACTACGTGAGCCAGATAGGTCTCACAACCTCCCTGCATCAACCTCAGGGCACTCAAAAAGGAAATCATCCTCGCAGGCACTGCCTGACTAACTCCTCGAAACACAGATCTGGGCTGACCAGGAGATTCCAGCACAACCTCCTTGGTATAACAGTCCATAATAGCCCTATGTGCAGTCAACCAGTCCATCCCCAATATCACGTCAATCTCCCTCAGAGGCAAAATGATCAGATCAACACTCAGAACTGCTCGGTCGATCTGAACCGGACACCCTATACAGACCTCTCCCAATACAGTCGTACTACCTAGAGGTGTACTCACCTCTAACCCATACTGTAACCTTTGCCTATCCCCATGCAGTCTATATGCTAAATGCGGTGCAATGAAAGAATGGGTGGATCCAGGATCCAACAATGCATATGCTTCAAAACCAAAAATCAGAAGCATACCCGCAACAACATCTGGGGAATCCTGGGCCTCCTGCCGAGTCATGCATAGACCCTGGCCTGAGACTGCTATCTGCTGCTCGGTCTCTCGACCATCATGCGGATCCTCTGCTTTCTACTCGGCCTCTATCCCGATCCACCTCCACGGCTCTGCTTGTCTTGTGGTATTGTTTGCTGATCTTCCACCATCATAGACTGGGCTCCCAAAGTCTTTGGGCAGTTCCTTACAAGGTGGTCCATCGAGCCACACCTCAAACAGGCTCCAGACAGCCATCGACACTCTCCACTGTGCCTCTTGTCACAATGCTCGCATAAAGGAAGGCCTCGCTCAAACTCGCATCGCCGCTACCACTACTAGCCCGAACAAATCTGCCCCTCTGCCCATGACCAGTCTGTCTAGCCCCTCCTGTGGACCTGAAGGGCCTACTCTGACGCTTGCTATACCCTCTGCAAGATCGCCTCGATCACACTAGACTTCTTATGCTCGGTCCCCGACCGGTCTCAATAAACTCTCCTCAAGAATGCTCTATCCTCACTGCAGAAGCCCTCAGCTTAATAAAATTGCCCATATCGGACTTAGCCAATCAGGTACGGATCTCCAGATTGAGTCCGCCCTCAAAACGTCGACACCTGTCAGCCTCAGTAGCAACCAATGTAGAAGCATAGACCATCAGTTCGTTAAACCGCACCTCATAGTCGGCCACGGTCAACTGTCCCTGTCTCAGCTCTAAGAACTCCTGTAACTTCATTTCCAGATAGACCTTGGGCATGTAATTCTCCTTGAAAGCCCTCAGAAAGTCATCCCATGTCAGTGTATAGGGCCTAGTGGTACTGCCCGGGACAGTCTTCCACTACTGATATACAGGACCCTGTAGCAAAGAGACGGCATAATCAAACCTCTCCTCAGGGTCGCAATCCATCTGATCAAGGACTCTCTCAGTCCTCTCTAGCCATCCCTCAGCCTCCGCAGGGTCGGTGTTGCCATAGAAGTCAACCGCCCCCTGCTTACACAGTCGATCGTATCTCCGTTCCCGTCTCACAGGAACTCGAGGAGGCAACTCCTTTGAAAGAGGCATCGGGGACTCCCTACCTCCTACCGATTCCAGGTCAGCTGGTAGCTCAACTCGATCTCCAAGGACGGATGACCTAAAACAGACAAGAAATTTCGATCAGTTCTGCTATTCTTACAGTGATTCCAGCCTAAAATATACTATGCCTAAAAGATGTCAAACCATGCTCTGATACCACTTAATGTAGCGTCCCCTCACCGTAGGGTACACATCGGGACGCCCGAAGGTCACTCCGACACGTATCCCACGATAAAGGTGCACTACCAGAAAATTCCCGCTAATATCCACATGGCATCGCAATAATTAAAACCATAATATATCATAAATCAGTCAATTTTAAAATCCAAAATAATCTTGATACTGTCATCCAATAACAGAATAGACAAGTCTATCAGTCCCCTAAACAACACCAAAAAAAGGAAACTGATACAAGCATCTATCCTAAGTCATCCGCAAAAGTCCAACCCAGCTGACCGACCTGTGCGCCATCACTTCTCTTGCCAGCACGCTCGCACGGCAGGAAAAGACTATCTCCGAAACTAGGAGTCTACTCTATCGATCCTGAAAAAATAGATGCAATTTTGGGTGAGTTTGCGAACTCAGTGAGAAACTATCATCGATGGTTCACTCAAATCATGCATTACGCAAATGCGTGCAAAGACGGACAAGAAGATTCAATTAGTGTATAACAATTTGCAGTAACCAATGACAGTTTGCAGTATCAATTAACAATTTACAATAGCATATAACAATTTACAGTATCATATCACAATTTGCAGTAATTCATGTCATCACATAGTTCAGTAATCGTCACAAAACAATCATTCATGTGTATACAATGCATATGTGACTCTTTTCCAGTTATTCAGTATTGTGCCCAAGTGCTCACCAAGATTCAGTGGGGGGCGCTGTGATTTTCTCCCTCGGCCTCGAGGTCTTGGCCAAGACAATGTTAGAGCTCGAGGCTCTTTTCAGTAAAAATCGCGACTTGGGTCACAACGTTCATTATCTGATCATGCATTTATGCATGTAATGCAGTGTTCAGTAATTTACAGTGTACGGCTATAAAAGCCCAGTATTGCAATTCTCAATGTCATACAGTAGTCCAATCCAATACAGTAAAAGCATGAAATTCGCTCCTATACATTTCAGTAATCATATAGTTCACCTTTGCATGTAGTCATACAGAGCATTTAAGCAATCAGGAATTTGAGAAACCAACTAGGTTACTCACCTGTAACTTCCGAGCTACTGCCTGGAAGTTTCAGCAATGTCCGTGGAATGACGATCCAACGGTGTCTCTATAGCAATAAAATACAGTCTCATTACTAGATACTCAATTAAACAATTCAGTGATGCATATGCCTCAATGGAATTATGTACAATGCATGTTCACAATTTCCAGTGCTAAAACCCAATTTTGAACTCTTATGCCCCATTCTAACTCTTCATTCAATTGCTCGACAATAATTGATCCATTCCTAAAAATTCAGTTCAATTTCCTCAATTCATACTCTCTATAGCAATTCCCTATCCATTGGATCAAAACCTCTATTGAAAATCCCAATTAAAACTACAATTATCACACTTCAATACTTAGGTCACTATAGGAACCATAATTGACCTTAATCTCGCTAATTCAATACCATTTAAATTAAATTCTAACTTCCATAATTATCCTCAATTGTAGACCTCTTTCGCTAGTTCATAATGAATCGAGAATCACCTCAATCGGAGGTCTATACCATAAGTTATGCCCAATAAACTAAAAATCAATCCATCAGAAAACTGCTCTTCGCCGCGACCTACAACCCTCGCCGCGGCGTACAGAAGGTCGCTCGCCGCGGCGTGAAGGACGCTCGCCGTGGCGTGCATCCTCTTCATGGCTCGCTGCGCTCGTCGCGACGAGCACTTAATTTACTCGTCGCAACGAGGCTGCGCCAGACGTCGCGACGTGCGGGTCGCACCACCGTCTTCTCCGATCATTTTTCGTCCATTTCTCACTCTAAAACCTCCATTAACAATCATAAATGTCATAAATGTATCAGAAACCATTAATAACAACATTAAAGCCATAAATACTTACCAATCAAAGATCAAACTTCACAAATCCCTTAAATCTCCGTAAACCCTAAAATCCTTCAATATCAACGATTAACCACTCTCAAAGCTTCTCAACCTTCATCAATCACAATAAACAAGTTAGCCTTGCACAATGAGGAGAAAACCACAAGGAAAAATCAAAGAATCCTCACCGATGGGAGGGAATCGAAGATCACCGTGGGAGGAGGAAGAGAAGAAACGATTTTTGCCTTAGGATAAAATCCCCAATTTCAAACCTAAGCTATTTATAGACATAGGTCTCCAAATCAGTTCAAATTTTAGTCTCTAAATTTCAATGGCTCAACATTTTTATTTCCTAACAGTATAACTCTAATTTTTCCTTTGGCATTGGACAATCCTTTCAGTACTATACAGTCAATCGGTCTGTCACTCGAAAATTTCCGATTCGGGCATTTTCTCCCGAATTTCCCGAAAATTTCCTATAAGCCAGTATCAATAGCCAATCACTCTTAGACTATTCTAAATCAGTCATTCGAGCCCACTTACTCCTAATTTCTCAATCAATCATAATCTAGTCAGTTTCCAGTTCACAATCCAATCAATTCATACTCACCATTAAAATGTCGGAAAACTATGAATGCATATACCTATGAATAAGTGCATATGCAATAAACCTGTTCCTCTATAATTAGAGGCCAGTAACATGCTCGATCAGTGAATGCAACGAAACATATCAGTCTGACCCAATATTACCATAATGCCCTTGCTAACAGTAACGGGATGTTACAAATTCGGTCATTCGCCCTTTGTTGGCATTTTGCGTCACTTCTTGAGGTTGAGCCAAAGTCCGAGCTCTGGTGTCGGGATCCCCTTCCTGCAGTACAGAGATGCTAAGTATCGCCCGGTGGGAACAGCCTCGAAAGTTTCCGCTTGACAAACGAAGTACTTCTTCGTGAAAGCCCCTGGACCTCCCTGCGATTCTCGATCGTGGAGGTATCCCTTAGCCGAGCAGTGGAATGACACGTCGAGCGTGTCTCTCAGTAGGGAGGAGTGGAGGGTAATCGGCCGTTTAAAGGAGCTCGGTCGATACAATTTTGCTGGGTTAATACGGGCCTATTCCTGGGGGGTCTCGGCTAATTCTTTTCTTATCGACCCCCCGCCACAAATTAGCGGGCTAGGAGAGGAAACTGTCTCGTTTGGTTGAGCCCTCGTGGTCGAATTACTTACTGCATTTTTTATTGTTGGTTACTTTTTTTGACTTGTTTTGTTGCTATGCAGCCATAGAGAGGATAGAAGATTTCGTCGGACCCGCCGTTCCCCCAAAGTCCAAAGAGCAAGTCGTAGGGAAGAAGAAGAGGAAAGAGGTGGAGACTGTTGAAGGCTCCGCTCCGCTGGTGGAGCTCTGCCATTCTGTGTTGTCGTCGGTCCCTCCGCCTGCAGAAGATCTTCCTGCTGCGGCGGCGTCGTTGCCGATCGTGCCAATTAGCGTGGGCCGAGCGGTCTTGGTTAAGGAGGAGGAGGAGGAAATAGAGCCTCCTCTTAAGAGGAAGAGATTGAGGAAGCTTGGCGATCTGCCGTCCGGCTTGCCAAGTCAGGGCGCAAAGGAGAAGGAGAAGAAAGGCAAGGGGAAGGGGCGAGCGACTAATGTCGGGCAATGGGAGTCTGCAATCAAGCTGGCCAATACTTCCTCGATCGGCGACCTCGAAGTGTCCCGCCATATTGCTGAAAGGATTGTTCCTCCCGTGGATGAGCAGACCATGGACAGGAAGAGTAATCTGGAGTTGGGGTCTCAGCTCATTCGCAGCAGTATACGGAGTGCAGTGATGACCTTCGGGGTGGTGCAGCGTAGGATTGGCAACGGGGCGGGTATGCCATCCCCCGCCCCCGCCCCATGAACCCACCCCCACCCCCATACCCGCCCCCATCCTCGTCGAGGATTTTGTTGGTAGCCCCATACCCGTACCCGTTGGGGGTTTGAACCCCATCGGGTACCCGTTTACCCGCCTCTTTTTTTTAAAAAAAAAACTTATTTAATATGAATGGACTATTTGTTTTTTTTTTAGATTTTCATGCTACATTCATACATACATACTGAATTTAACATAAAAGAAACAAGTAAATAGAGATTATAAATGATAGTACAAATCTAAGAGTGAATTTAAAAAAAAAAGACAACAAATGAAAATAACATACATTAGTTTTAATGGAAATTCCAAAGCATAAAAAGCAATAGAACTTGATGAGATCCTTGCACTATTTCTTGAACCTTAGGCATTTGTTGGACCACTTGCCTATCATTAAACAATAACAATTATTAGTCATTCACACTAAAAAATAAAAATCGTTATTTAAATTAATAGATTATGAATTGCTAAAAATACCTCACTAACATCCTCATCATACTCAATAGTGCAACAATATGCATTCGTCTCATCAGAACATTTTACTATAAAACAACCACAAAATAAAGGATTCAATAAATATATATAATAATAACTTAATTATTTCATTGAATTTCATTCAAATAAAGATAAGAATCACCTTTATTTCACTCCACAACCAACTTTGTGCACACATCAACGCTTCTAAAGTCTTGGGATGAAGCCGACTACGGTGTGGACTCACCAACCTTCCGCAGGCTAAAAGCGCACTCTGAAGCTACAGCTTGAAACTGGTATAGCTAACACATCTCTTGCCAACTTCATCAAGAGTGGATACTTTACCCCATTAATTTTCCACCAACTTAAAATATCAAAATTTTCTGTTCTTGGTAACACTTTTCCTCTAAATAATGATCCAATTTCGCTGCAAACAAACTACTCTCTTTCAAGAGCAACTTCCTCATCAAAACTTTGGAGAAATCCTTCATTAGCATCTCTATCATACCCAAAAGTAGATGAAACTTCACCATTATAAGAAGGTGAATCCCTCATTCTATACTCTTCAAACAAATCATAGCAAACTTTCAAAGTTTTTTTGACTTCATCAACATATAAGTACTCTCCATAAATTCTTTTAAAACAATATTCTAATAGTTTGGTCTTGTACCTTGGATCCAATATGACTGCCACTCCCATGATTCCATGAATGTCAGACCAATACTTTTTATACTTGGCCAACATATTTCTTGCCATGCCTTGAATCACCTCAATTGGAGACTCTCACCATTTTTCCAATGAGCTTCTGATTTCACAAATTTTAGGGAAAACAATATTTGTCGTTGGATACTTTGTACCTGAGAACATCTCGGTCACATAATAGAACAATCCTAACTTCTCGCAAACCATTTCTGCAAGTCTCCAATCCTCTTCAGTTGGCAAATCTTTGTATAATGGTTCACGCTGACTTAAACGATTAAAGACATCCTTGTATATCAAAGCAGCATTAAGCATTGAATATGTGGAATTCCACCGGGTCTTGCAATCAAGAACCAATTTCTTGGTACTTGCAATGCGTAATTGTCGCACCGCTTCTTCAAACTTTTGCTCCCTTTTTGGAGATGCTGTCCAAAACACCCCATTATCTCTAATCCTTTCTATACCCTTGCCAATGACGAGCAAACCATCTTGAACGATCAAATTTAAAATGTGGGCACAACAACGCATGTGAAACAAAGACCCATTCAACATAAGTGAATCAAGAGAAAACTTCTTTGTGATATCACTAATGACAGCTTCATTAGTCGTACAATTATCAACCGTCAAAGTTGAGAACTTTCGATCAATGTTCCAATCCAAAATGGTATTAAATAAAACATTGGTAAGAACTTCAGCAGTGTGTGGACAAGGTACATAAATGAACCTATATTATATAAGTAAATAAACAAGAATTAGATAATTAATATTGTCAATCAATGATTATTAAATGATCAAAAACATAGACAAATGTGATTCAAAAAAAGAGGAAAGCAAATTAATACCTCATGATACGACTTTTTAATGTCCACTTATCATTGACGAAATGAGCGGTGATAGCCATAAAACCCTTTTTTTGATTACTAGAAGTCCACATATCCGTAGTTAAGGCAATCCTACTACAATTTGCCTCTAACAAACTCAAAGTCTTCACCCTTTCGTAGTCATATATCCTTAAGATATCGCTTTTCACGGTATTTCGTGAGGGAACCTTAAACAAGGGTTGCAAACCAGCAGAATATTGGCGAAATCCGTGATGCTCGACCATAACCAAAGGATACTCATGTTTTATAATCATCTTGGCAAGATCATCCCTTGATTTTTGTTGATCAAAAAGATAATTTGCCACCGCATTTTTTTGTTGCACCAAAACTTGTTGTCGAACATCTTGAAATTTTTTTCGAGGACAACTCCTTATGTGATCATGCAAGTGTTTAGTTCCACTTGATCTTTTGCCAGAAAGTTTTTTCTGACAATAATTACAAATGGCCTTCTCATCTTCCCCTTCAATTTTCACCTTTTTGAAATGATTCCAAACAACCGATGTTAATCTTCTTTTACGTGTATCTTCAACATCTTGTACAACCTTTGAAGTTGGAGTGGGTTCCTGACTCATACTATTTGGTGAGCTGACCGAAGGAGAGAGGCCAGTAGGAATGAGAGGACTATCCATAGATATAGGATTTTGAGAAATACTCTCACTCGAGTTCATTGTAATCCAACAAAAATTAACCCAAATTACCTGCACAAGTATCCAATCAAATTATCATCCGAAAGGTATTGATAATACTTTATCTAATGAAGGAAATTAAAAAATAATTAAATCCCACAACATACTTGTGCGGGATCAAAGCAATTATTTTATAAATGTTTTGATCATCATGTAAGTAGCATAACTAGTATTCATATTAAATCGTTAATTGATATTAATAATTTATATTAAAATTATTTAATAATTTATATTAAAATTATTTTATAAAAGTTGGGTTTGTTAATTGTTACTAAGCAAAGATTTGATTGTTAAGGAAACAAACTTTCCTTTTCACCTTATTATGATCATCAATTCATCATGTAAAGTTGGGTTTGTTAAGCAAAGATTTGATTGTTACTGAAGTTGGGTTTGTTAATTGTTAAGGAAACAAACTTTCCTTTTCACCTTATTATGAAACTTCCAATAACTAATTCAGCTAAGTAAGATAACTAAAATATATATTTTCGTGAATCTTCTTCTCTGAAAATGGATTAGTAAATAACCTGACCCTAAACTAATTCCTATCCTTTATAGTCCATTGCTAGCGCTTATTCCAAAGAACTAATTGTTCGTAAAGCTTGTTCTAGGCATTAAACTAAAGGAAACAACGTTGAACAAGGAAACAATGTTGTTGTATGAAGAACCAAGCATGTGTGGTCTCAAACTAAAGGAGCAGCACCACAAGATTATTGATTATTGATTAACGAACCTGGTATGAAGATCAAGACAACGTTGTATGAAGACCAACGCCGACGGACGTGAAGGAGCGATTGACGTGAATCAAGGAAGGTTGTTTGACGTGAAGTAGGTTGTTTGTTGGTGTTGCACCAAAAACAACAAAAGCGTGAACTCAAGGAAGGAGCTAGCGTCACTGCGTTCTACGCCGATCTGAAGAAAATGATGGAACCAACCACGAAGAGCTTGAGAAAACAAGGAGGGAAGGCGACAGGCGAGAGTGAAGAGTCGACTGGAAGCCTGGAAAACTACGAGGAATTTGGAAAGTTTTAACAATTATACGACCTTTCGTATCAATTAAATAATTTTTTTAATAACTTTTAAAAATATTATGAGCCATATTATATTAGTTGTGTCCACTGTTCAAGCCAATAAAAATAATTTTTTTGTAATTACTATATAACGGGTAAACGGGTATGGGGGGTGGTATCCCCATACCCGCCTCGATACCCGACGGGTATTTTGCTAACCCCCATACCATACGGGTAAAATTTGCTTCCGTACATCACCCCGCTCGGGTAATTTTATCGGCACCCATCGTGTTACGTACAATTGTCATCCCTAGTGTAGCGTCTGGAGGCTCTGTACCGGGAAGTCCAGGACCTCCACGAGCAAGTGAAGGCTTTGAAGGACGAGCTTTCGGGGGTGAAGGAGGAGATAGACCTCTTACGGGCTCAGAACTCTTCTTTGGAGGAGGAGAAGGGATCTCGGGAGGAAGCAATGAGTGCTTTGGAGGCTCAACTTGCTACGGGGGAGGAGGAGAAGATCAGGGTGATAGCAGCGAAGGGCGAGCTGGTCAAGGTGTGTGAGGTCTTGGAGAAGAAAATGGAGTCGGAGAGGAAGCTTAAAGAAAAGTTCCTCCAAGACTGTCATGCAACCGTGGAGGACAATCGTAGGACCGAGGATGCGTTGAGGAAGTTGTGATGCTCCATTAAGAGGCAAAGAATCGAGGCGATCAAACGGTGGAAAAGAAGAAATCTGAATGCGGAATGCCTAGAGCTCGCCTGCGACGTAACCCTTTCGATCCTGAAAAGGTGCCATGAGATTCACTTCCCCGAGGGGTCGGAGCGGCTTTCATTTGAAGATTATGCCGAGCCGCTGCTTCCTGCTCTCGGCCTTTCGTTGGAGGGAATCAAGGAGAGGGTCGTGGGGGAGCGGACCGTTGTTCCAGACGAGGAGCTGGATCTTAGCTCTGAAGAGGAAGAGCTTCCTCATGAGGGTATTCCTCCGGTTGCTCCTTAGACCTCGCCTCCCGCCTGATTGCTCCACACCGCTTCGAGGCTTCCCTGCATCCGCTGACTTCCGAAGCTTCTCCTTCTGTTGAATTTTAGAGCTCACCTGGTCGGGCTTGTGACCAGGACGAATTCAAAGGAATGAAATCTTTATTTTGTCCTTCATTTTTTTTCGAAGTCATTTTCCGTGTTTATGTTCTTTATTTTCGATGTATAGCGGAGTTTGATGAAGTTGCTCATGGTCGACCGGCTTCGAGGTCGATTTATAGTTGAGGCCGAACCGAGGTCCCAAGGATCTCGTCTTGGCAACCGATTGACCGTAGTCGATCTATATCGAGGCCAAGCGATGGTCCCAAGGATCTTATCTTGGCGACCGATCGACCGTAGTCGATCTATGTCGAGGCCGAGCGATGATCCTAAGGATCTTGTCTTGACGACCGATCGACCGTAGTAGATCTATGTCGAGGCCGAACGATGGTCCCAAGGATCTTGTCTTGACGACCAATCGACCGTAGTCGATCTATGTCGAGGCCGAGCGATGGCTGGTGAGATTTTCTGCGCTTTGTCGAATATAATGAAATTTTTTCTTTGCCAGGAAGTCTGGAAATCCCTTTATTAACAATAATGAGAGCGTGGTCTGTTAAAAAACCTGTCTGGCAGGAACAGGAAAAAGGTACCCACAGGTTTTGTACAAAAACAGTAATGAACAAACATTAACCAAAATAAAACTTATCTACTGGTAGAACGCCTTCAGGTTTCGAGAGTTCCATGGCCTTGGTAGAGTTTTTCCATTCGCATCACGTAGGATGTAAGAGTCATGCCCGACTTGCTTGATCACCTGGTAGGGTCGTTCCCATGCCTGTCCGAGCTTTCTGGGGTGTTTCCCAGTCGCCTCGACTTTTCGCAGGGCGTACCCCCCGACCTTTACGTCGCTCGGCTTTACTCTCCTGTTGTACAACTTCGTCGCTTTCTGCATGACGACTTCTGAACGAGCGGCTGCCCTATCTCTGTCTTCATTGAGGAGCACGAGCTCGGCTTGACGGGCTTCATTATTCCGCTCTTCGTCATAGTTCGTCACCCTTTGGTTGTGCAACACCACTTCTACAGGGACTAAGGCTTCTGCCTCAAAGGTTATCCTAAATGGAGTTTCCCCTGTGGCTCCGTTTGGGGTGGTTTTGTACGCCCACAACACTTCATCAAGCTCTTCCACCCAAGTCTTTCGTCCGTCTAGGCGCTTCTTAAGAGCACTCATTATCTTTTTGTTTGTGTTCTCTGCGAGACCGTTGCTTTGGGGGTGGGCTACGAAGGTCAACTGTAGTCTTAGCTTTAGTCAGTCGCAGAAATCTTTGAACTTATCGTTATCGAATTGTCGATCGTTGTCTGCGACCAGCACCATAGGCATCCCGAAGCGAGTTAGTATATTTTTCTTTACGAAATTTTCCACCTCTGCTCGGTGATTGTAGCGACTGCTTCCGCTTCGGCCCATTTGGTGAAGTACTCCACTGCCACTATCAGGAACCTCTTCTGTCCGGGACCGAGAGGGAAAGGCCCCAGTATATCCATTCCCCATTGAGCGAAGGGGATAGGATGACTCACAATTTTCATCCTCTCGGTCGGTTGGTGAGACAGGCTGCTGTTTTTCTGGCAAGCCTCACATCGGTCGACTTTCTCCTGACAGTTTTTCCTCATCGTCGGCCAGTAATATCCCTGTCTAATCAGCCTATGGGCTAACATTCTACCTCCTATGTGATTGCCACACATTTCTTCGTGGACTTCAGCCATTGCTTGTTCTGCCGCTTCCTCATTCAAGCATCGCAGCAGTGGCCAGTCATAAGATCGCTTGTACAGGGTATCATTTATGATCGTGTATTCGGCCGCCTTTATTCTCAATCTCTTGGCCTCCGAGGTTTCTTCCGGTTGTGTCCCCTCTAGGAGATACCTTCTAATCGGTTCCATCCAACCCAATCGACCGGTATTTACATCAAGAACTTCCTTGGCTTTTTGTATGCTGGGGCGATCTAGTCGTTCAACTAGAACGTTGTTTTTGGCGTCACGATCGGAGGCCATTTTGGAGAGGGCATCCGCTTTGGCATTCTGAGCTCGTTCTATCCTGTTGATCGAGTACTGCTCGAAATTACTTAGCTCCCACTTTACTAGCTCCAGGTACCCGATCATGTTGTTCCCCTTGGCTTCATACTGCCCAGTGACTTGGTCGACCACCACTTGGCTATCGCTATATATCTTTAGGTGCTTTACCTCCATTTCCTTGGCTAGTTGGAGGTCGGCTATCAGAGCCTCATATTCTGCCTCGTTATTGGAGGCCTTGAATTTTAGCCGAAGGGCGTATTTCACCTTCTCTTCCGTATGCGGGTCGATTAATACCACTCCTGCTCCGCATCCTTCAGCGTTGGATGACCCGTCAACGAACAAGCTCCAGGTAGGGAATTGCTCATCCTTCGAGCTGGGTTGGCTCATCTCTGCGATGAAGTCTGCCAACACTTGTGCCTTAATAGTCGTCCGGGGCTTGTATTGTATGTCGAACTCTCCCAGCTCTACCGCCCACTTTATTAGTCGACCAGAAGTTTCGAGTTTTTGAAGGCACTGCCTGAGGGGTTGGTCGGTCCATACCTCAATGGTATGATTTTGGAAGTAGGGTCTTAGCTTCCGGGCTGCCATTATTAAAGAGAGGGCTAGTTTTTCTATAGGCGCATACCTCGTTTCCGGTCCAGTCAACACCTTGCTGACGTAGTAGATCGGTATTTTCATTTCCTCCGATTGAACAAGTCTTCATTGATTGACCTTTCAGAATCGCCAAATATAAAATCAGATTCTCCCCCTCAACCGGGCTTTGCAGGATAGGCGGGCTAGACAAGTATCGCTTTAAGTGTTGAAAAGCTTTCTCGCATTCATCCGGCCATTGGAACTGGGTCACATTTGCTTTCCTCAAAATTTTGAAAAAAGGGAGGCACTTGTCTCCCAATCTGAAAACGAATCTGCTTAGAGAGACTATTCGACCGGTCAATATTTGTACTTCTTTCAAGCATTGCGGCGAGGGCATTTGGATGATGGCTTCGATCTTCTCTGGATTAGCCTCAATTCCTCGTTGAGTAATCATGAACCCCAGGAATTTTCCTGATGCCACACCAAGACGCATTTTTCTGGGTTCAACTTCATCTGAAATCTGGTAAGGGTCTGGAAGACTTCTTTTAGATCTTCCACGTGCTCGGCAGCCGTCTTACTTTTAACTACCATATCATCTACGTAAGCTTCGACAGACTGACCGATCTGTTTTTTGAAGACTTCCATGACGAACCGCTGATAAGTGGCCCCCACATTCTTCAAGCCGAACGGCATAACTTGGTAACAATATGTGCCATGGTCGGTTATGAAGGCAGTCTTCTCTTCGTCTTCAAGGCTCATCTGAATTTGATAGTAGCCCAAGAAAGCATCCAAGAAGCTGAGAAGTTCATGTCCGGAGGTGGAGTCTACTAACTGGTCGATCTTGGGCAGGGGGAAACTGTCCTTTGGACATGCCTTGTTCATGTCGATGAAATCGATGCACATTCTCCACTTCTCGTTCTTCTTCCTTACCAACACCACGTTGGCGAGCCATTCGGGGTACTTGACTTCTCGGATGAACCCAGCTCCGATCAGTTTTTCTATTTCTTTCTCAATCAGCTCCTGTCGCTCCTTGCAGTGCCATCGCTTCTTTTGCCTAACCGGCTTGTAATCTTGTTGAATACCAAGGGAATGAGAAGCGACCGATCGAGAAATTCCAGGCATATCGCTCGGTACTCAAGCGAAGACCGATCTGTTCTCCACCAAGCAGTCTGTGATTTCTTTAACCAGGTCCTTCTGAAGCTCGGAACCTAGATTCGTGAATTTGGAGCCATCTGCTTCATCCAATACGACCCGCTGCGTTTCTTCAACGGGATTCAATCTTTATGTTTCTTCATCTGCTCTCACGTCAAGAGAGCTCGTCAATACCACCGCCCCATCTAATGTTTTTGTCTCTGCCAAATAGCATTCTAGCGATTCTTTGTTGACCTCTAACAACACCAACTCCTCCGGGCGTTGGAAATTTCAACGCTTGGTAATAGGTAGAGACGACCGCTCTGAGGGCGTTCTGGGTAGCTCGTCCGATTATTGCATTGTATGCCCCTTGGAACTTCACGACTAGGAATTCAACATCCCTCTCTATTTGACACGGCCTTTGCCCGAATTTTACTTTTAAGTAGACTCGAGCAAACGAGTAGGCTGAGGCTCCAGTTACTCCTTTGATAGGTCTATATATAGGCAGTAGCCGATCTTCGAGTACCTCCATCTGCTTGAAGGCATCATAATACAACAGGTCGACCAAGCTACCCGTATCAATCATTACCCGCTTCACCTCGTTGTCGTCCATGTTCAGATTTACGACAAGTGTGTCGTCATAAGGACAACTTACACCATCAAGGTCGGACCCGTCGAACGATATCATCCCGTCGTTCTCTCTCTTTCTTTTGATTGACGAGTCTTTGTCGACCTGTTTGGCATATCTCTTTCTTCCTTTAGCAGTGGATCCCCCCGCTGCTTTTCCACCAAATATCATATTAATGACCCTTACTGGTCGGTCATCTCGTTGCTCAACATCTCTGTCGGCTCGCGCTCTGGATCGACCTCTCATTTCGCGTCGATCATTTGTGTCGGCGCTCTGCCTCTCTCCACTGCTTCTATCATTTCGCCTTCCATACTGTCATCTGTTGTCATGCCGACCGGGCTTATGCTCGTTATCTAGGTCGGTATTTTGCTCGTACTTCATAAATCGGTTCAACCTTCCCCTTTGGATGAGGGATTCGATCTCTCTTTTCAACTGCCGGCAATGTTCCGTGTCATGACCGATATCTTTGTGAAAATGACAATATAAATCGGGGTTTCTATCCTTGGAGGGAGTCTTCATCTTTTTTTCGGGTTCTCGGATAGTTTCCCTGTCCGCTCCCATGGCCGCGAGTACTTCTGCATATCGTCTGTTGAGCGGGGTGAACTCCTGTCGATATCCTTGTCGATCGGTTGGCCTTCTCCAGCTCGACTGGCCTTTTTGTCGCTTGTGCGGACCATTCGCTCTGTCATTTGGCGAGCGATCATCCGTTCGATGCCTCGTATTTTTCAGCACTTCTTCAAGCTGAATGTACCTATCCGCCCTGTTTCTTATTTTCTGAACGGATCGGGGCTGATCGAGGGCTAATGATTTTTTGAACTCTTCATCCCTCGTGTTGTTCATAAGCGCTGCTAACATTGACGAGCAAGTGAGGTCGGGGACTTCGACCGCTTCATTATTGAACCGAGTGATGAATTCCCGTAGGCTCGCTCCTCCTCAGGTCAATCGCATCACTTCCAAGGCCATCTTCTACAGCCGCTTACTTGTGGCGAACTGGTTCAGGAATAATAACCTGAAATCTTCAAAACACGTGATACAACTCGGGGGCAAGCTATTAAACCATCGTCGAGCTCCCTCTTGAAAAGCTGTACAGAAAGCCTTGCACTGAATGGCGTCCGGAACGCAATGCAGATTCATCATCGACTGGAAGTACTGTAGGTAATCCAGGGGGTTGGTCTTTCCAGTATACTTTTCGGGCGTCGGTATTTTAGTGCCGGGCGTCAGGAGACTATCCAAGATTGCCGGAGTAAAGGAGAGTCAGATTGAAATGTCAGGCGATCTGGTGAAGCTTCATTCGCGCATTAATCCGATCGTCCACGATTTTTTCTAGGGCTTCGGTAGGGTGGCGATCGGTCGTCATGTTGATCTGTCGTGCGATTCGCCGTGCGATACAATTTCTTGTTGTCTTACCGAGATTGTAAAATCTGGCGAATCAATAGATCAGTCGCTTCCTCAATCTGCTTTCGGGTAAGGGAGGCGTGTACTGGCGGAAGAGGATCTGCATCTGATTGATGTTGGAGATTCGGGCGCATATTGAGTGCAGCGTTATCCTCCAAAGCTACACTCTGTTCTTCTTGTTCCAAGTCTTGAGGCTGTGGTTGATCATTCAGGTCTGAAGATTCTGTGCGGGAAAGATGATGTACAGGTGGCAGGGTTGCAGGTAGCTATAAACCTATCCTTTAGAACGCCAGAGTCATGACGGTAGGCTACATCGAGGTTAGCTTCTGCCGCTTTGATTGATCAGATGTTTCGGACGTGATGCTCGATATCGGCCCCACGGTGGCGCCAATTGGTTCTCGGATTCGCTAAATTGAACGTTGCATTGTTTGGGTCCATGGAGTTGGTGGTTCTTCGCAAGAGTCGACTTGAAGTTTCTGCAAAACAAAGAAGGCGCGTCGGGTTGTTTCCGATAAGCCCTCCGACGCCAAGTCGATCTTTTGGTGAAGGTGAGATCGTAAGCGAGAGAAAACTAAGATTATGGTCGTGCGTCCTTCGTTATGGCGAAATTATACCTTATATATGAAGCGATAAATGCGCTTTAGGTCTTTACGCTGCATTTTACTCTTTACATGCGGATGCCAGGAGATCATGGATTGGATCCAGGCTTGGTATAGTACAGATCGATATTTGAAGAACGGATCGTTATGATCGTGCGGCCAAAGACGAATCAATTCAATTCACTTACTATATATTCTAAGTGCATACTACTTTTTAATTATGTCTTAATTATTATAATAATTAATATGTTGGAAGTATACTTCCCTTTCTATATCGTAGAAGACTCTTAATGATGAAGTTATAGGATACGTAATCATGCAGTGAAACATAATTTAGAAGAACAAGTTGGGAAATTTTTTAGTAAATTAATTAGGCTTGCTCTCTCAATATTCAAGATTCGTCTTCTTCATTTATCGATCTTTTCGCCTATGTTAATTTATATTGAAACCTTGTATATTTTATGATATAAAAACTTTAATTTCTCAGGTGCATTAAAGGGGAAACCATTGTTGATGCTAGAAAAGAAAAGAATCTACCGTAACCAAAGTAAAATAGTCTCTCTTTTTAAAAGACGCAAACTCTTTTTCTTTTCATGTATAGCTTCTGATTAATGCTCGTGTTAATCAGAAGGTTTCTAGTTGCTTGTTTTTGGATTTCGTCTTAGGTTGAATCAAGGCTTTCGTTACCGTAATAGGGTGGATGCTTTTTTACACAAAAAAAAAATCAAAATTTTGTTGAATTATCATATTTTAATCAGATTAATTACAAATAATGTGAATGTCGTATTTGTTGTATCACTGGTTTGTTACGAGCCAAACATTTGTCTTTTCTGGACTTCTCTTCCACTGGTTCACAGCATCAGGACATGACTGTGGCTTAAAGATCTTCTTTATTGTCATGACTCTGATATGGTGTTTGGTTTTACTATTATAGCACTGCAGCTTGCATATGTTTACTAACATATTTGGACACTATCAAATATATCCTTTAGTTGTATTTTATATTTTATTTATTTATATATTTATTGTAATTTTATTTACATAATTATTTAACGTGTCAGTTTCACTTAGTTACTCTTTAACCTACATCATTCTTTATGTCACATCTGCATGTAGATCTACCGGAAACAACCTCTTTATTATATAAGGTTAAGGTTGCGTACTATCAGACATCACCAGACCTTACTTTATTGGGAAACTTCAAACTGGATGTGATGATGATGAAATACTTGACAGATCAGTTCTTCCTATTTAAAAATTTACTTCAAATTTGTTAAAATATTTTGAAAATTTTTAATATCTTATACAATTAAAATTTTAAAAATATATAAATCAAAGTTAAAATCAACGTATCCAGTACACATGACTGCCGTTTTATAAATATTTGAAAAGAGCTACAATATACGCAACGTTTTTTTTTATATTTTTGCGAACTTACTTAATTGTTACCAAGAATCACCAAAAAAAAATTCAAATATCTCTTATAAATTTGACTGATTTTCAAATTTAACTTAATCTGCTTCGTAACTTATTGTTCTAATGGTTTTGATGTTATCTGCATATGTTATATCTTCTTCTTCTTTTTTTGGTAAAGTTGAATACTTAATCACCCAACTTAAATATAATGCTCGAAACAAATGCTAATGAATGCGTAGTATTAGGTTCATGTTTCGTGTTCGAACTCACATGTCTTCGGCGTCTGTCTTCTCGTCTGCCTTCTACATCACATTCACGTGCATATATAAAAGGATTCGTACAAAATAAGAGTAGAGAAAAGAGACTTGGGACACATTACATACACTACACTCTTCTCTCTTAATTTACTTCTCTTCATTTTTTCTATGTATCACAAAAATGGTACTTGGATTACTTATTTATAGACAAGCACCACCAACCTAAAAGATTCTAAACTTGTCACTTGTTAATTTGCATAAATTGCAAGAAAATTCTAAATTTATAAGTTGTCCATTTGCAAAATTTTTCTAAATTTTTCTTTTTTTTTAATTTTACAATTCTAGAGTTTTTTTAAATCTAAAATTTTCTACAAAATCTCTAAGAAATTAGTTGGAGATTCTTAACACTGATCCCCTCAGAATGGTCCAAGATTTCGTACTGAATATTAAAATGAACAACCACATCAAGGGGTCCCACTTTATCAACTTGTCTCACCAAAATATCACAAATGTCACTTTCTGGTAAATACTATTTTTAAGTTGGTTGAAGAAGTGTAATCTTATGTGCCATTCCAGAATAACTTAACCTTTGAATTTGTGATAAAATTGAGTAACTCAGAACATGAAGAGACAATAAATAAATATAACAGTAAAATAAAAGTATGAATGAGTTAGACATGATGTTTATCTTGTGGACCTTGAAATCTCTTGATAATTTGATAAGAAACTGAATATATATCTTGAACAAAACGCCCATGTGTAAACTGTCAACATAAAATCAGCACCTACCTATCATTAATACAGAGTCCAGATCTGATCAACAGTGCTCCTGAAGTGGTGTTAGAAACTGAGAGTAGAGCCGTATGGATTGCACCAAGAACATTAACTTGGCCAACAGTTTGGAGCATTTAATATAAGGATGGGATTGCTATCGCGCGAAGTATACAAAATCTCCAGCTTTCTCATTCTTGATCTTTTTTGTCCTCTGATAACAGCCCATGTTCCAGATCATGGCTCTCAATTACACGTATTAACTGAAAAAAAGGTTACATCATTCCCTATAAAAAGCAGGAAAAGGCTGCTTAGGATTTCTCATTACTAAACAGCATCAATAAGAAAAAAGAATGGCATTTTCAGCTCTGTTTTCCCTCTCATTCGTCCATCCTCAATTAGGACATTTAGTTGCCAAAATGTCTCTCCTTGACACATTACTTTTCTATGTAAGACCCTGTCTCTCTTTCACGCACACTTGTGTTCCCATTTTTGATCATCTTTGTCTCTTCAATATAATCCTGATGTGTTTTGGTACCATATGTGTGCAGGTTGTACATTTCCTGGACAAGCTGGGGTTATGGCACAGATTGCCAGTGCTTGGTGGACTTGCTTATCTGGGTATTCGAAGACACTTGCACCAGCGCTATAATCTAGTGCATGTTGGAGAAACCAACGGCAAGAAGTACGACACTGAAGAATTCAGTTATCGAACAGCTGATGGCAAATGCAACCACCCCATTGACGATGCTGTTGGGAGTTATGGCACATTCTTTGGACGCAACATGCCTCCTGCAACTTCAACATATAAGGTGTGTATTAGCTTGTTATTTAGTTTCCCTCTCTTTCACTTTTTCTGTCGGCATCAAAGTGGTGAATCTGTCAACTTGGATCTGTAACTCAGACATGCTCATCAAAGAGAGAGCGCATTAAATTTGTTGGAGTCAACTAATTTTGATACGTTTCTAGCTGCCAAATGAAGTTGGTCTATGCAGTTACTAGAATGTGGCAAATGCCAAAAGTATCTAATTGATGGTTGTTTTCTGTGGACTCGACGTACAATTATTCTTTTTACTAGTTTCATAGAAACCAAGAAGCCAAATCTGCTCTCTAGACGGAAGATAGCTCATCTTTTATGAGTAAAGCCATTGGAAGAGTTTTCTACGCAAAATTCACATATGTCATGCCCAAGTTATGTTACACAAATATACATTCATTCCTTTCCCTTCAAACATGTGAATCTTTGCGTTTTGATTTGGTGATCCAAATGTTGCCATGCACCAAAAGACAGTCATTATAAGAGGCTTAGAGCTAGGAATTCGTTCTTTTATCAGAATACTTTTATACAGTTAAATATAGCTAATTAGGAAGTATTTGTCAGGCCATGTTCCTGCAAAAGTATCTCAGTTTGACCAATATATTAAAAGAACATAAGCACCTTCAAAACTGAAAAATTATGGCCCATTTAGGAACGAATGGCCCAAGGTCTATTCTTTTGTTAGTTGAATTTGATCCAATAAATTTTCAATAAACGAAAAGAAAAAAAAAAGAATAAGAAAGGTAATTATATCTCTAGTAAATTATATGGGATGATGATGACTGAACTGCAGTTAACGGAGCCTCACCCAACATTGGTAGCCGATAAACTTTTGAGAAGGAAGAAATTCATAGACAATGGAAAGCAATTCAACATGATAGCTTGCTCTTGGATTCAATTCATGATCCATGACTGGATTGACCATATGGAGGATACCCAACAGGTACTTTTCCAAAACTTGCCTCATATTTTAAACCATCAATTATCATGACTTAAGGTGTGTAGAAAATAGCACATCTTCTCTTGGGGGCAATCATAATATTAGTATCTTCAACTTGCTACTGGTTTAATGACTAAACTCAACCTCAGCAGTCCCTTTGGTCTGTTGCTTTTGAGTCTACAAGCACTTCCTTTTTGTTTCTATGACATGTTCGTTTGTAACGAGGTTCACTAAAGTTAATATCCATATCCATGTACATAGTAGTGAAACTGATGCTTGCAATCATTTTGTGAAAGGTGGAAATTAAAGCTCCTGAAGAATTGGGAGAAGGGTGTCCACTAAAGTCGTTCAGGTTTTTTAAGTCAAAGAAAGTTTCTACAGGTTCACCTCATCTAAAGACAGGATTTCTGAATACCAGGACTCCTTGGTTGTAAGTACTGTATACACTACTACAATTTCTTTAACAAGTTCTTCTGTGGCTTGGGTCTAAAAGTTGTATTTTCTCTCAATTGCTATCTTAAATGGCCTCGAATTCAAAATTTTAAACAATTTGGGGAATTGAGTTTGGTAAGGCCTTGAATAAACTGTCGAAATTTACTTTCAATCACAAAACAATCTTCTCACATAGGTCCTTTTTCTTTAAAAGAAAAAAGAAAAATGGAACATACAACCTTATACTCCTTGTCCCATTCGCAAGAATGATCAGGAACAGTTATCAAATATGACTCTGTTTGCTGTACATATTTGGAACTTGAATTCTCTCAATATAAACAGGGATGGTAGTGTCATTTATGGAAATAACGAGGACGGCATGACAAGGGTGAGGACTTTCAAAGATGGGAAGCTGAAGATTGCGGAGGACGGTCTGCTCGAGCATGACGAGAAAGGGATTCCTATCTCTGGCGATGTTAGGAATTGTTGGGCAGGTTTTTCCCTATTGCAGGCCTTATTTGTCAAAGAACACAATGCTGTCTGTGATATGCTCAAAGTAAGTGTGGACTGTACTCTTTTTGTCATGTTTAAAGTTATAAAACTGCAGAATTTTGAAAACAAATCTGTGCTCTTTAGTTTAACTTGTTACTAGTGCCTCTGAAATGGGGTCTAACAGAAGCAGAAATCCTTTGACATATGACTATTTTGCGGACTTTCATTTTTCTTGTAGGAATATTACCCTGATCTTGATGACGAGAAGCTCTACCGACATGCAAGATTGGTAACTTCTGCTGTCATTGCTAAAATTCACACCATTGACTGGACTGTGGAACTCCTGAAGACTGATACTCTCCTTGCAGGGATGAGGATCAACTGGTAAGACTAAGTAATCAGGAAACACTGAAACTTGCTGACAACATCACATTGCATGAATTTGAAAGCTTGGTTGTTCCAACAGAAAAGGCCAATGGAGCTAAATAAGGAAAAAGGATATGATGTCGATTACACAAAATTGCAATGATTGTCAATTCGGTGAATTGTTTTTGCAGGTACGGATTTCTTGGGAAGAAATTTAAGGATTTATTTGGACACTTCGCTGGACCAATACTTAGTGGATTGGTTGGTCTCAGGAAGCCAAGAGATCATGGAGTTCCATACTCATTGACTGAAGAGTTCGTAAGCGTCTATAGAATGCACTCACTTCTACCCGATAATCTCATCCTAAGGGACATCAATTCCACGACTTCAGAATACGAGTGCCCTCCAGTAGTACAAGAGTACTGTGACCCTTTCCATCACTTAACATGCTTATATAGGCCAAACAATGGAACCTCATCCTGCTTCATTCTAATAGCATAATGTTAATACCTATTTGCTTTACCTTATTTCCCAAGCATTACTCTTGCAATACTTGAAATGGATTTCTTTAGGATGCTAATGGGAAACTATCTGGTTTTCTAGGGTGCCTATGAAAGAAATGGCAGGAAAAGATGGTGAAAGAAGACTGTCAACGATTGGAATGGAGCAGATGCTTGTATCAATGGGCCATCAAGCATGTGGAGCTCTGACATTATGGAACTATCCATCATGGATGAGAAACCTTGTGGCACACGATGTAAACGGAGAAGATAGATCTGATCCCGTTGATATGGCCTCCATGGAAAGTAATGCACTTAGCCCTCAACCCATAATGTTACACTTCGTGTGTTTTCAATTATAAGCATTTCATTTATCTTTTAGATACAAATTTAAGCATTGTTTTTATCAGTTTACAGAGATAGGGAGAGAGGAGTCGCTCGATACAATGAGTTCCGGAGAAATTTACTGATGATTCCTATTAACAGTTGGGAAGATCTGACAGACGATGAAGAGGTTATACAAGCCCTTTATGCAGTGTATGGAAATGATGTTGAGAAATTGGATTTGCTAGTAGGTCTACATGCAGAAAAGAAAATCAAAGGTTTTGCCATAAGTGAGACTGCTTTCTTCATCTTTTTGCTTATTGCTTCAAGGTAACCGATGCTAGACTCGCTACAGAAGAACGAATATTTCACTATTGTTTGTTAACTATGCTAAGCAAAAGGATTAAATCTTCAGGAGGCTAGAAGCTGATCGTTTCTTCACTACCAACTTCAACTCCAAATCATACACAGAAAAAGGCCTGGAGTGGGTTAACAAGACTGAGACCCTGAAAGATGTGATAGATCGCCATTTCCATGGTTTGACAAAGAAATGGATGAGATGTTCAAGTGCATTCTCAGTTTGGGATTCAGAGCCTAATCAAACAAACTATATTCCACTGTATCTGAGACTAGCCCCATGAATTTCTTCGTTTGACCAATACAAGAGTCTTGATGGAGCTAGTTGATCAGACAATTTTTATGTAAAGAATTGACTTTTGATATATAGTTATATGAACCTTTCGCCTGTAACATACAATGACATGCACATATGATAGAACAATGGAATTGCGCAAGTTTGTGATTCTTAGACAGCAGGGAACGCAATTTTGTTTGTTTTACAACGAGCTTGTCAAGAGTAGTAGAGCATCCAGTTGAAGTCTGAATTTAGCTCGAAGTAAAACAAACAAAATTGCGTTCCCTGCTGTATAAGAATCACAAACTTGCGCAATTCCATTGTTCTATCATTGCTTTTCTTGGTGGACATGCGCGTGATAGTTACAAAGAGAAGGCTTCATACCAACACGCTTCATTTTCTAAATAAATACGTTTTTCAGAGAGTGAGATTCTCTCTCTAGTCATAAGACCTTTGATGGGCGCTTCTCTCTCTAACCTTTCATGTTTTTCAAGATATTTTCCTTTTTTAACTGTTATAAAAGAGGGATTTTTTTTTTTCATTTGGGAAAGGAGCCAGACGCTCGTTTTTGCATCTTCATCAGCTGATTGTTGCCAGTTCCACTTGTTTCTCCTATTTAGATGTTGCTCTCTGCCATAGTCAACGTCTTCGTCCCAAAACTTCTTGATAATACTCCTCACATGGAGACCTCCTCTCAAATACCTACTCTGTCAGCTTTTTTCCCATCTTCTTCCACTCAAGCTCTTGACCCACTTGCTCCAGAGATTGTCATACATTATCATCTCCTCAGCTAAACTTTATTAGAAAAACGTGGAGCCAAGTGGTAAGAGATCTCCACCACTGAAAAATTCTAATATTCCTCCGTCATCAGAATCTTTGAATGACAGTTCTAGAGAAGATGCTAAGAAACGGTTTAACACCTTAGTCGGTTTTATTGCTGAGAGAAGCCTAGCTTTTCCATAGCTCTGAGGTGGTCCTTCAACAAATGGGGGAACCAAGGTCTTCAAGATGTACTTACTAACGAAGAATACTTCTTCATATTCAAAATTTAGGGGAGCATGATGCACAGAAGATCATTAAAACGAGTCTTTGGCATATTTAAAGTAAATCATTGTTTCTAGAGAGTTGACTTGGATGAAGATCAAGATGAAGCATACACCATTTTGGGTGGAATTTCATAATTTCCGTTAAAATACTGTCCTACTCCAAGCTTAAGTTATCTAGTAACTTTTATCTTTACGTGAAAATGAAAAGAGTAAGAAAGAAAAATAGGAAGTGGGTGAGTTGGTAAATGACTCTTTTGGTTTAAGTGAGATCGCAGATTTGAATTGTCCTTCTATATGTAGCCGTTTAAAATTTGGAATATAATTTTTTGCTACAAGGAATTAATTATAGAAGATGCATTTTAGTAATCTACACCTAAACTAATCTTTGCATGGACCTATTCTGTTCGAGCGAGGATTAGTCTAGGTGTGGACAGCTTAAAGGTACATTATCATAATTGGAACTCTTCTAAGATACCTCGTAAACAACTAAAATAAAAGAGTAAGATTTGTTAGGATTTGTGTTGAAATCTACATTAAATTGTAACTCCACAAAATCATAAGAATCAAAAGACTTGCAGATAGGGGTGAGCATTCGAGTAATTCGTACCAATTTTTTGTTGTTGGTCCGACACAATTATCCAAATTTTTTCATCTTACCCAAATTAAACTCGAAATTTCATTACCCGAACTGAATTATCCGAAATTTTGTTCGGGTAAAGCCCAAATTACCCGAAATTTTATTTGGTTCTCTTTCAAAAATTACACAAAATAACTAAATACTTGAATTACATTTTTATATCTCAACAAATAGTTGAATTCACTAATAATATAACCAAATATTTCAATTAACTAGCATAATTAATCTGTTAATTCTACAAAAAATAACGAAATGTATTTTCATAATTTTTTTAAACTTAATTCGGATAATCGGGCCGACCCAAATTTTTTTAGAGTTACACGTCCCAGCCTGAAAATAATTCGGGTAATACCCGTCCCGGCCTAAATTACCCGAAATTTAATATTTTCTTACCCGAATTAATTCGGGTCGGGTCGGATAATCGGGCCGGCCCGAATAATGCTCATCCGTACTTGCAAAGCTCACAAAAGACCAAATATTGGTTATTCATTAATAGAAACCTTCTTTAAAGAATAGAGTTTCACTAGAAAAGTTTTATCAGATGAATTACAAAATCAAAAGGTCCACAAAGGAAGCTCCTCCTATTCAAGATATAGCTAAATGCACTCATATGATTAACATAGATGTTTATGCTACCTCCTGATCTGCAACATGTAATTCTACAAGATTAGCTAGTTGATAGAGGACAACATAAATGCTATTGATAGATTTTAAAAAATTGTGCTAAATTCAGTTGAGTGTTATACCCTTGAGATGTGTAAAGTTGATATCCAAAGACTTCTCAAATAGATGTTGGCTAATGTGGAGTTCCAATGTATATTGCTAGTTTGGTTGGTAAAAACAGTTTAGAAAAGAACAATAACCTTGGACATTTTGCTAAATGTAACTCGACTGAAACTTTCACGAAAATAACCTATAAGGAAATTCAAGAGAAAACGGCTCTAAAGGTTTACTTTTTTTTTAACGATAACAAATGTGCTCAGCACAGATTATTAAGATCCAATGTTAAAGCGTCATACAGAAAAGAAAGGGGGCATACTTCCCACTCAAAACCAGACATAAAATTAGTTGCCCTAGCTATGGTATGAGCAACTTGATTCGTTGATTTTCTAACAAATGCAAAAGAGTTCGATGATAGCTCATGGAGGAGAGCTTTATAATCCTGAATAATCATTGAAAAATAAGAATAAAATATATGCGTAGATGTCAAAAATTAGGTAACGACCTGACAATCCGTTTCCACGCACATGGGGAAAAAAGATAAAGATTTGATCCAGCTCAAAGCTTCTCGAAAATAAAGTGCCTCGCCAACTCGTGGATCTCTCCAACCTGGTAGCGTCATCAATTTACCAGCACAATTACGCCTTTGAGAGTTACGGATAACCATACCAAGGACATAATGCCCATTCTCCAACAAAGCAACATCAACGTTACACTTAAATTGGTTTGGAGCTGGTGCCTCCCAACAAGCCGAAGTGCATGAATTTCGTGATACACTGGTAGTAGTTGATGTCTTTGCTGCCTTCCATTCGGAGAGTGTCGTTCATGCTCGACTTAGGATCAAATGATGGGGTGAACCCTTGACGATCACATTACTTCATTGCAATAAAGCCACAAACTCCATATTATCATAAAAATTTCCTCCTGGTGTGATTGTGAGAATGATGTAACCACACTCGTAAGCCATTCATGCAAATAGGAGATAGCGTGCCAGCCCACATTCGATAGTAGCCAAACGGATTGGGCAAAATCACATATATAAAAAAAAAAAACATGTAATGCTCTAAAGGTTTACTTTAATCTCATGCTTTTAGTTTAGAATAATAGTGATATAAATTACCCCAAAAAATAAGCAAATTATGGATAGTTATCATCTATCTAAAAAGTTTGGTTTGATATAAATTCTGGAGGTTAAAACCAAGAATAAAAAATTTAAATCCAATAAATTGTTGCTTTGAAAGATTTGTACGTTTTTTCGAATCATCAATCACATTATAATAAGAGAATTATTGTGGCTTACAATCTTGATAAAGTGTATATATCTATCAGGTTAATAATTGTTGATCAATTTATTTATATGATGATCAATACTGACTAGGATCTCAATGCTTTTAAGGCAACCTTTTGTGTAAATTGTGAATAATGAATTCCAAAGGAATTCACTTTAGAGGGAGTTGTCTAATCTTAGCTCCACCATGAATTGCCTTTAGTTGGTGTTGTGGGATTTTAGAATTACTTTATTCTTCAAAGAGGCTAAATGTGACATACTTATAAAAATAAAAAGTTCAATTTGAAAGTTATAAACATACCAGATGGTTCAATAAAAAGCACTTGAAAACGAGCGACTATAATAAGAATATGGAGGGGTTGATCTTCCCAAGTGGAATTATTAAAGTTTCAAAGATAGCATCATTGTAGTACAATTAATATACTTAATATATAATGGGGCTTATTATAATTAGAACAATAAACAAGAAGGAAGATGGTTATTTGAAAGAAACTTGATCGATCTTTGGTTAACTTCCTATGGCTCCCTAAATTTACTAAAGGTATGACACATGTTTATAATGATTTATGCTCTTATCATTGTCCAACTAAGGTTAGGTTGGGCATAAAATCAAGTAAAAGCAATCATCTATTCAGATTCAATAACTTCATTGAAAATATAGAGGGTTTTGAAAAAAGATTTTATATGAGGTTTGAATTGCAACATCGTGGGGTTTTAATTTTATAAGTGCGTAAGGAAACTTGAGGTAGTGAATTATAAATTGAAAAGGCTTTATAATGATAAGTTAAAAAATACTAATTTAGCCATCACAAGAGCCAGAGAAGGTCTTTGCAACATTTAGAGGAGTATGGACCTTAAAACCAATGATGAAGTAATGAGATAAAAAGAAAAGGAAGCTCTCAAGGTCTATAAACAGGCACTAGAAAACTATTATTCATTGTTGGAACAAAGTGTTAAAGTTACTGGATGAAGGCAGGAGATGAAGATCACTAGATTTTTCCTTGACGACATTCTCAATAGAAAGAACTCGAACAATATATGTTTTCAAATGAATGAAAATAGAGAAAACATTTGGGATCAAGATGAGCTTAAAGAGTTACACATAATCACTTTTAGGAATTACTTATGCACTTTCAATATTACTTGCTTAGATCTTCATGAATTAAGGGATTTTACTCTAGAAGTTCTATCTCATTAGCTTAATAAGGATATGATTATACTATTCCTAAGATTAAAGAAACCTTCTTCAATATGAACCTTGAAAAGTATCTAGGGTCAGATGGATTTAACACTTATTTCTATCAAGAAATATAGGACTTGATAGTTACTCTGGTGATTAAGATTGTCATAAAGTTCTTCACAAATGGAATATTGTTAAGTAAGTTGAACAATAATCATGTTATTTATATCCTAAAATTCCTAGTGTAAGTTCCCTCAATGATTTCATGCTTATCTAATATTGTAATATAATTTATAAGATCTTTTTAAGCTACTTACTTTAAGGTTAAGAGTAGGGTTAAAGAGTTCTGTTAATACAAGTCAAGGAGGAGAAGTGTTGGGGACAACCTTTTGCTGGGCTATCAATTATTCAAGGGCTATAAGGAGTTATTTTTTTTAAGACATTAGATTTGGTTAGTTACAGATTTATTTTAGATTCGCTAACTACATTGGATTTCCATACAAGTTCATCCATTTGATTGAAATTTATGTATGTTCTCCCTTATTTGTAGTACTTATAAATGGTGAAACAACTAAATCTTTCAAGGGGATTAAGGTAGAGGGATCTTATATCCTTATAACTAATTATTATTTGAACTAAGGTCCTCACTTTTTGATTTCTCATCAGAATAAGTAAAGGAATACATTTAAATTTTATTATAAATGCAAGAGGGTATGACTAATCAACATCTTATTTGCATATGATCTATTGCTTCTCTATGAGGTAGATAATGGCTTCATAAGTTTATTAATGGACTTATTAAATATGTTCAATAGGTTCTCTAATCTTACAATTAATACGAATAAGAATTAAATATCTATTTCCTCCTATTGGATGAACCTCTTCAACTCACTCACCACAATTTTAGGATTGAGACATTAAGAGATGTCTTTTAAACATCTTAGAATTCTAATTTCAAACAAAAAATTATATTATCAATATTGACAACAACTCTTTGACTCTATTAATAAGAGAATAAATCACTGGAGTACCTAAGTTGGAAGGTTACAACTTATATCAACTATCCTTAATAGCCTTCACACTTACTGGTTCTACCACTTGTTCATGCCTCAAAAGCTAATTAAAGATATTAAGAAACTGATAAAGAAATTTCTACGAATTAGTTCAATTATAAATCTTTATAGGGATAAAGTTAAATAGACAAAGAATTGTACCCTAAAGAATAAAGGTGGCATAGGACTTAAACTAATAAGAACTACAAATAAGATGTTTTTAGCCAAATGGATTTGGAAACTATTTAAAAATCATAATTAATTTGGTTATATGGATGCATGCCTATATATTAAAGGATCAAAGCTTTTAAAATATCAAATGCAAACAAACTTATTCTTGGAATTGTAATCGAATTATGAAATTGACAAGAAAAATGTTACAAGAAAACTAGAACATTGTAAGCAATGAAGAAATAACATAGTTTTGGTACAATAATTGGAATAGTGTGGACCCATATACACCATTCTAGAACTAAAGGAACTGAAATTTGAACTCCCTATAAAGGTTCAACTCCCTATAAAGACCATAGTCAGCTTAATCATTACTTATGGTGTACAACATTCTAATCCAAGGGATTTCCCTTATCAAGGAGCAAACCTAGTTATAGTCCTTATATAGAGGCAATGAATAAGCTTTTGGAGAGTTTATAGCTCTAGTAAGTGTTCCAAAAAATCATGTTTGAACATGTTTAGAACTCTAGCTTAACAATCTTGTAATAAAGGTTAGTATGGTTTCCTTACATATGTCCCAAGGCCTCCTTCATTTTATGGCTGGAAATCAAACAAGGTTTGAAAATAATGAATAAATTAAAAGGAATTCTTGTCATTAACAATCTTTACAAACTCTGTAATCTAATTCAAGGAACCTAAGTCACTTATTATCTAAGTGCAGTTTCTCTACTACATTTTTGAGCTAAACTTATAACTATGGTTATTAAAATTCTTTAGAAGAAATTGGCTCCAATTCATCAATTAGGCTAAGAAAATTTTTCTTATTCAATGAGATCAATTTATTCTCAAATTATGAATCAGTTGCGGTGTCTACTCACATTGGAAGGATAGAAGTATGAAATAGTTTGAAAACGTTCAATAAACATTCCAGTTGTTTATTCATAATATATGTACTATATTAGGTTATTGATCTTGGCTCAAACCATTCAATTGAAGATGAGAGATATGATCCCCTTAGTGTTGCTATTAACAAAGAATCTTAAATGGATGTAAGTTAATCTCAAGCTAAACAACATTGTGAGTTTTAATTTCTACTTTAATTAGCCTTTTTACCCTTGTTTTGGTTACTTGATAGTTTCCCTCTGGTTGCTCTCACCAGATGTAATCCTTTTTTATTTTAATACACTTCATCATCATCATCATTATATTCCGAAGTCCCGCATTAAAGCAAGGTCTAGGGGGCCTGATAGTACGTAGCCTTACCCCTATATAGTAGAGAGGCTGTTTTTAGTAGATTCACATGCAGATGTGACAAAAAAAATGATGCAGGTTAAAGAATAAATATGTAAAACTGACATGCTAAATACTTATGGAAATAAAAATACAATAAATACATTAAAAAATAAAAAAATATAATATAATCAAAGGATATACCTGACGGTGTCCAGATCTATTAGTACCTAATAAGCTGATTATCTTACAATATGATCAATATGGATAAATCATTTTAGATCAATCAACACAGAAAAAAAACCCCTTCCGAAACAAATACAACATTAGATATATGCAAACACACACACACAGTGGAAAGGAAAAAAAGAAGAAGGGAAAATCTTAAATTTGCTTTTAAGTTATTTTTACTCCACTGCTAAGACAAAAAAAGGAAGATCTCTTAAAGGAAAAAAGGTAAAGTAAAAGCTGGTTGAAGAAATTATTATATATCAGGGACAACAGATTCATCAGGGAAGAAGGAATCAGAAATTGTTACTCAACCTAAACACTTTATTTGTAGAAAACCCAAAATCCCAATATTTCTGCCATCAAATACCTCAAAAAAGTCATTTACCAATAACCAGAACAAAAAGATCTCACAAATAAATCCAATACTAATAGTAAGCTATCGATATTAGACAAATGAACTCATCCATTCAAAAAAAATCCATGAAAGTAAAGTTTTGGAGGCAAATCTAATTCTACACGATGATCAACACGAGTTTTCCGACAACATCAAAATGTCATGACAAATCTTGTTGGTTTTCCTAAGAAAAGAAGTTTGTTCGTTTCTACATATCTCAAATAGGCATGGAAACATGTGAGAACTCTTGAATGAATATGGAAATGGAAAGGAGATGTAAATACATATCCTTCATAAATGGTAGGATCTTTGGTGCGAGAAAGAATTGATCCATATCATCTTGACTTATCAACAAGATAAATTCCTCCAAAAAAATTCAAAGGGGCAAGAAAAAAATGCAATGTTGTTATGAAGTGAACCATCATGATTAAATCTAGTTACCTACCCTCATCCATGCAGTAAGTTTATTGTATAGGTAGATATCAGTATTAAGTAAATTCTGATACAATCTAGAAGAAGATTGTCTGTTAATAATTCTAATATAAACAATGGGGCAGTTTGTGAGCAAACCTAGACAATATGGTTGGACTATAATCATAAAACTTTTAACTTTTATTCATGTGATTTACATATGCTAAAGTATTTTAGAAGTGCTAATCCTTTAGAGTAACCAACTTAGATGAGAATAACCTACATAGATGCATCAAAAGTAGTAGATTTTAATACACTTATATTTCTTTAACAAAATGTTTCCTCACCTTTAGTTAAAAGTTTACTCTTGCCATTATTAATGGAAAATATTCATTGTTTGTCTACATATTACACCATGTTCAAATCAATCAAATGAACTATAAAAAAAATGGTTGTACCATAAATTTTGAGTAAAATAAAACATAAAGCTTAATACATTTACTTATTGGTTAGTGATTGATTAACTCAAAATGGTTGTACAAAATGAAATATAAGTATGATGGTAGTATTGAGTGCATTAAGGTGTCACTCATTTCTAAGGGTTTTATATATGCTAAAGTGACAGGCTACCATGAAACTTTTGCTCGAGTTGCATAAATTACTACTTTGAATTGCTTAGTTCCATTTATTGTCATTACATAATTATTTATTTATTTATGTATTTATTGTAATTTTAGTTTACATAATTATTTAATGTTGTCAGTTTTGCTTATGTACTCTTTAACCTGTATCACTCTTTTATTGTCACATATGTATATAGGTCTAGCGGAAACAACCTCTCTACTATGTAGAGGTAAGGCTATATATTATCAAATTCTCCATACCTCACTTTATTGCGGGACTTCAGATGGAGTGTGATAATCATAATGATGACATCTTTAAGAAAACCAATGATTAGATGTTAATAAAGCTTTCTTATATAAAGATCTAGCTGATGAATTATACATGAAGGTATTAAAAGGTTTCAACAAACCAAGTGATAATTGTGCTTGCAAGATAAACAAGTCCATTTATGAGCTTAAACAAATGTCTGTCTAGATGTTGGTTTTAGAAAATTTCAAGTTTGACAACCTTCTGTTTAGTTAGATGATTTGGTTCTTGTCAGGAATAATCCACCGATAAAAAATTAGGTTAAACTTCATCTTAATTTAGCTTTTCTCATTAAATACTTAGGTAATATGAAGTTTTTCCTTGTTATTGAAGTGACTCGTAGTAAAGAAGGAATAGTTGTCAATCAACAAAAAATATACCCTCAATCTTTTGGAAGATACATTACTTTTAGACACTCAATATGCTAGTTTTCTCATTGAATCACGATGTAATTTAGTAGCGAGTATAGGTGATCCATTTTTTAAAATGTAAATCAATGTTATCATCTTATTAGTAGATTACTCTATTAGATAATCTGTGAGATCCCACATCAGTTAAAGAGGAAAACAAAGTACGTCTTATAAGAGTACAGATACCTCTTTCTCATAGATACATTTTCTCATATACGAGAATAGCAAAACTGCAAGATCTTAACCCGATGAATAATTCAAAGTGGACAATATTTATGAGTAGGTAGTCTGGGTTATTACATAATTACTAATCTAATATCACTTTTCCAATATAAGCCTTAAGTCTTATACGGGATCCTCAAAGTCTACATATGAATCCATCATATTGAGTTCTTCAATATCTCAAAATAACGCAGGATTAAAGTACTTTTCTTTCACTGTAGTAAAGTACACTAAATTATATATTGTGATTCAAATCAGGCAAATTATCCAACGACTAGACATTCCAACACTGGTTATATAGTTTTTGTTTTTGGCATATAATCCAATTTCTTAAAAATTTAAGAAGCATAATACAGTTTTGTGTTCTTCAATTGAGGTCAAACATAAGGCCATGGGCCATGGGCAATGTTACTAGTGAACTGTTGTGGCTTTATTCTGTACTGTTAGACCTTAAGATTTTAGTGTCATATATCATATTCCTCTTTCGAGATAAGTAAGCAATCTTGCAAATTGGAATTTGTGATATGTGAAATCCTGAAATTGAGCTTGTGATTTTAATGGCTTGATGAAATTTAACACCTTGGAAAAATTAGACAATATTTGTGAATTAAGTTATTAGATGCCTAAAAATTGAAAGATTAATTTATAAACTTGAAGGGAAAAAAACTCTGGTGAAGAAACATGTGGTTTTAATGTACTGTTAAAATAAACACTTCACAAGTATTAACTTTTGATAGGAATATTGGATTGAGGTGATTTTGTAAGGCTTATGAATACATCATGTGTATTAGGACGACCGAGTTGCAAATACAACCATTGGGTGATCGATCTGTGGTGTTTATGGATTGTAAAGGGGATTTGAAATAGAAAGTCATGAGAAATTGCAACAAGGAGAACCTAGGCTATATATATGCATATAATTCCATCATCTAATTGGAGCAAATATCATTTTGTTGGTTAAGATATATTATCCGAGGGTTAAATAGGGACGGCCAGATGAGTTATATGGAAACAATGAAGATGGATTGAGAAACATGAGGACGGTGAAATCAACGTATTGAATTCTGTTTCGTATTGGTGTAAAACTGGTATGAAATTTTTAATTTTAGTACCGGTTTTAAATATTGGCCAAATACTGACCGGTATCGAAAATTTTAAAAATTTGAGGAGTTTTTTGCAAAATTTTCAAAATCTGCCTCCCTCTGTCCAACCTCTCATTTTCTCTTTTTTTTTCAAAGTTTTTAAAATAATAATAAATGTTTTATTACTAGTAATAATTATAAATTAAATAAAACTTAAAAATAATTTTTTTAATTTTAATTAGTAATAAATTATTTTTATTTAAATTTATTTTAATATTTTATATAATAAAGTATTAATAAAAATATTTTATTTTTAAAATAAATAATTTAAAAGTATTATTTATAAACTAATATTTATTTTATATTTTTAATTATTAAATCAAAATTTATTTGAAATTTATATATTTTAAAATATATTTTAAATTTAATTATATTTATTAATAATTATTAAATTAATTTTATATATTAAATTAAAATTGTGATTATGTCTAATTAAATATAAAATGAAATAGAATGTGAAAAATAACAATTCTAAAAATAATTCAAAATTTTGATAAAATACAAAAATTTGAATTATTTTTATTATTTTACAAGAAATTATTATATTTAGATAATTGTTATATATAGATATATATTATATATAGATAATTATTATATTTAGAAACAATTAAAATATAATAAAGATATATATAAACTAAAATAGATAATATATAAAAAAGCTAAATTAAATAAACTACAACTATATAATATGGTAATGAACTATTTTATAATTTTTAAAATTTAAGGAGTATTTTATAAATTTAAAAATTACTAAAAAAAAGTATCTGATATCGATCGTTACCGTATAGTTATGTTCCAAATTTCAATTCGGTAGTAAATTCAATGGAATACTCATAACTCTGGTTGAAATTGTATTATGTATATGTTTTGTGATGCCGCCATATTTTTGACAGTTGCCACTCTTCCCGCGCTTTTCTCTTAAGGCTTTTAACACAATAAATGCATTCCTAAAATTCCAAGACTAAACAATGGGTATCAAAGATCTTCTCAAGTTCATGAAACCTTACATTGAACCAATCCACATCAAGAAATATGCTGGCAAGCGCGTACTTATTCTTACCTTTTCTTTCTTTCTTTTTGTTTTCTTCCCATACACACGTATATTGTTTCAAGTTTACGTCTTTTTATTTCTTCAGGTGGGTATAGATGCGTATTCGTGGCTTCACAAAGGAGGTATTTCAGCATTCATGAAATTAGTGTTTTCGATGATTTTAGTTTTAGCTTTGTGTGTGGAAGGGAGTCAATGGTTTCGTTTGGGTTCTTTTTCTAACATTTTGAACACGGTCAGCTTATTCATGTAGTATGGAGATTTGTCTCGATGCAAACAGCGAAAAAAAGTTACGATACTTGGACTATTTTATGCACCGAATCAATCTCCTTAAACATTACAACATAACCCCAGTTGTTGTCTTCGATGGTGGGAGTATCCCCTGTAAAGCTGCAACACAATATGAAAGATACAGGTAAGTTACTGTTCCCAGGCCTGACAGCATCTGAAAGTTGAGCAGGACCCTTTTTTCAACAATTTCCATTTCGTCATCACTGTCGTTTCTGATTCAGGAAGAGACAAACAAATCGTGAATTGGCAATGGAGAAGCTCAAAGAAGGCGATGTTAATGCTGCTTCTGAGCTCTTCCAGGTAAGGGAAACTCGTTTCCTATTCTTTCTGTATCAAGTCTAATTGGACTTAATTTCACATTTCCTAGTTTAAACTTTGTGTAGAGAGCTGTAAATATAACCCCATTCATGGCATATCAATTGATACAGGTACAGACCTTCGATGCCTTTCATTCAATTTTCTGTTTCAGATTTTATATATATTTTTTACTATACTCCCTTTTATGACTAATTGCTTATAGCTCTGTGGTTAAATTTTAGATTTTGAGGTCAGAGAGCATTGAATTTGTAGTAGCTCCCTATGAGGCTGATGCACAGTTAGCATATTTGTCCGGTCTTGAAACAGAAAAAGATGGCATAGCAGCAGTTATCACAGAGGACAGTGACCTATTAGCATATGGTTGCCAAGCTGTAAGAACTTCCACAAAGCTTTGGTTTGTTGAAGGAGGTCCAGTACTCTCCGGACCACTTGCTTGATTTCGCCTCATTATTAAGACTACCGTGTTCTTGTTTTGTTTCACATCCTTTGCTACCAGACAATATTTAAAATGGACCGATATGGCAATGGTGAAGAGATAATTTTAGACAAGGTTTTTGATACTGTAGATCGCAGACCTTCTTTCCAAAACTTCAGTAAGGAATTATTCACAGGTGAGTACAGAGTCTGTGAAGTTCATAATAGACCTTTTGGCTTAAATTTTGTAAATACATGTAGAAGTAAAGTCCAAATCAGCACAAACAAAATATGACTGAGGATTAAAAAAACACCAATGCCTTTTGATTGACGCCAGCAAAGTTCTTATGCATATCCAAGAATCTCTTGTTCTAGTTGTTGCTTAAGTTGGCCCAGAAACTTATCCAAGGATCAATTGTCATGTAACATATGACTTAGCTGTAATCTTGTTGATTACTATTTTGCATTGGAAAATGGTTAAATCTTCGGGTATTTGCAGGAATGTGTGTGTTAGCTGGTTGTGATTTTCTTCCCTCCATACCCGGAATTGGCATTGTGAAGGCTCATTCTTTTGTTTCCAAGTATAGAAATAATGAGCGAGTAAGTATTCCTATTAAAACACATGTTATTCTGTCAGAAGTAGAACTTGTGATGCCATGCTGTTTGTTGTTTATCATAGTTGGATAATGGAAAAGGTTGAAGTGTCGTGTAAGCAAACCCTCGTACAAAGAACAGAGAGTGAACTTGACATGAATGGATTTAAATATATACGAGCTACTGGGTCGTGATGTGAATTACAGCTTAACATCTAATTCGTTGAAAAGTGATGGAGCTAAATAACTGCTTACATATTTCAACAAAATGTAGCCATACGGCTGAAGTATTATGAACTTGTGCTTTCCGACATCAGATAAAGTAAAACACAATGTCACTGAAACTGTGGATTGATCTGAATGAGTACGTAAAATTTCTGTCATGTAGTTCATGTACGGTTACACTGGTGAATTGCATATAGTTGGAGTTTGCTGTGTTTCATTAGTTGAATATTCCATAGCCGTAATGTATGGTTCATTCTGCCAAATCATAAAGTTAGTGGGTGCGCTTACTTACAGGTTTTATCGGTGTTGAAGTTAGAGAAGGGCAGTCAAATGCCTGAAGATTACTGCAACTCATTCAGAGAAGCATTTGCGGTTTTCCAGTATGCTCGAATGTATTTATCTCAATGATTGGTTGCTCAACCCTTCTTATATCGTTGACTGTAATTTATGACATGCTCATTTGCTATGCAGATATGATACCAATACTAAGTCGCTAAAACACATGAAACCTCTTTCCCAAACACTTCTAGGATCATCAGATAAGGACCTTGATTTCCTTGGCCCGTATCCTGTCTTGCCAGTGAATTTAGTTTCTATTAATTATCTATGAGTATAACATTTTGCATAATTGAGGGTATTTGACCTCACGTCAATATGCTTGAGATGTTTTATTTCTTGTTCTGTGTCCGGTTTTGGTATTACGCTAATGTTTCTATCTTGACTGTATACAATTGGACTGGAGGGAAATTCCTTCTTCCATTGCTAGCGCAATTGCTGAAGGAAACTTGAATCCGGCAAACATGGAGGCTTTTGATCGTTTTTCAAGTTCTGGACTTGATTTAAAGCCTTTGATTAAAGATCACTGTACACCCAAGAAAGTTGTTGCCATTGTTCAAGCAAAACATCCAAGCAGCTGCTTCGTGGGCCCTTTCTCCAACGAAACCAGAGGTGAAGATCGTAAAAGCAAGTGCTTTATTATCTTCATACACATTTCTTAACTTGAAGATTTGCACCTGGATTTATTTGCACGTTCCGCATATTTGTTTCAAAGCATAAATAGGAATGTTATACAAAAGTACTAAGAAATGTCACTGAATTGTCATATTTGATTTAGACATGGGTTGATTGTGGCAGGAGTGGTAATGAAGCAAAATCCAGTCTTAGGCGAAAGTAAGTATATCCACGAGGCCCTAGCACTTCAGAAATTAGTTTCCTCACCAGAAGTTCGTGAAGAAGCCAAAGAGGCTATAGTTTGGAGTGACATTCCAGTGAGGATTTCGAAAAATCCATTCAAGATAGAGGCAAAAGGCATGGCTGAAGAAATTTCGATTTCAGTAGAGGATGAAAATTCTATCATGTCATTGGAGTTTCCTGACAATGGTATTTCCAAGAAGAGGAAGCATCAGGAAATTAACTTGGATCAAGGGGTGACTGAGGTGGAAAAATTCCAGGAAAGTGTGGATAAAAGGACTTCCTCTGGGAAAGGTAGAGGGAAACTAAATAAACCTAAGATGTCTAATCAGAATACTATTTTTAAGTTCTTCTCCCGTGTGCAAGTGTAACCATTCAAAATTTTGGTGAAACTTATCATTCGTATTTTAATGATTACGTTATAAACTCTGTTGCTTATCAAAGTTGTAATAAGAGTAGAGTTTTCAACAATTGATTTAGTGTTGCGTTGAGAAGACAATAACGAGACACAGCAACTATCAACTATGATAAATAATAATATCCTTGAAAATCTTACGGCTTTTATTACTCGACTGACTGGTTATGCCAAACACCTGCTAGCATGCTTAAGCTCAATCTTTGTTCCGCTTTAGCAGTTGCTTGTACCAATAGGCAGACATTTTGGGATACCTCTTGAGGTTGGAGAAATCAACATAGACAATGCCAAACCGGGAAGTGTAGCCTAGTCTCCATTCGAAGTTATCAAGCAATGACCAAGCAAAGTAGCCAACAACATTTGCTCCATCATCAACTGCCTTCTTCAATTGTGTCAAATAGCCCTTGTAGAAGTTGATCCTAGTGGTGTCTTGCAACGCCTTTGGAAGTGTCACATTTCCAGGATCATCCATACCTGAACCGGTTTTTACAGAAGGGTTAAAATATACTAAAACCTCAGTAGACAGAAAGGGGTATTCATACCATTTTCTGACAGTATCACTGTGGGGTTCCCGTAACGCTCTTTTATGTACATTAACGCCTTGTACATTCCCCATGGCACATTGTAAAGCCAATAAGAATTTGCCTGTACATGTTCAATCATTCACAAAGTTATTAAAGAAGACCGTACAAAAAGCAAGAATAATAGACCGAATGAATAGGAAAAGAAACTTGCTCTTGGACCAATTGGAATCCCATTCTTTGCATCTGCAAAGTTAACCAAGAACCTAAATTAGCACCCCAAGGAGATTATATGTCGAATATGAACAGAAGAATGAAGTTTGAAAGTTGAAGCTTTTACAAGCAAATCCAGCGTTCCAGTCCTGCTGGTAGCCCAAGTCCTTCGGCTTTGCTAGATGTGGATCGAACATGTAGTATGTCGTGTACTGATTTATGCCCACAAAATCAATTGATCCCTTCACCATCTTAACTTCTTCAGTTGTGAATTTGGGTAACCTATTTCCAACAATATTTTGTATTGTTTTTGGATACTCGCCATAGACAATGGGATGTAGGAACCTGGACAAGGCCAGACATGAAGCTCCATAAACTAATAGCTTAAATCATGGAGTGACAACAATCACTATTATGTTTGAACATATTGAGGTGAAGCAACATTAGTTTCCCTAAGACCCAAATATGACAGATTAGTACGTCCATATTTTCTTGTGCAAGTCCTTGGCCATTCTTCATCTCATCAGCATGACTCTAGTCTAAATTAGATTGCAGCAATTATGATATGCAGATTTATCCAAAGCGAGTCCGAACAAGTCTAAGTCACCCTGAAAGACTTGGGAGTTATATTGCTATATGTTTAAAGATTATAAATTATTATGGGCATTGACGCATAAAAACCCGTACCATCCAACATGGAAGTCCCTTGCTCTTTGAGCTGCGTAGTTGTCAGCTTTAGATCTGGTAAGAGGTTCATACCAAACAAAATCCAAAAGAATTCCAATCCTTCCCTTCTGTTTATCCTGCATTCAGGGTGGTGATTCATGGTTAGCCTAGCAGGTCCTGCTTAATTGAAAGTCTTAACCCAATTCATAACGAAAGTCTAAGTGCTAACTTGATATTTTTGGCGGTATCTCTGGACAGCAGCTGCATGAGATAGGATAAGATTATGAGCAACGATGTAAGGCTCGGTTGCTGAATTGCCTGCTGTACAATTTCCAAACGCCTTGGAGCACCTTCCCGGAGCAAAGAACCCGTTATCATACCCAAGAGCAGCTACAACTCTAGGCTCATTGAAGGTCATCCAATTCTTCACTCGATCACCAAAGGTCTTGAAACAAAAATCTGCATAATCAGCAAAATCTTTCCTGCAAAATGACTGTTACCTTCAATCCAAAATCAGAATGAGAACAGTGATATACCTAAACAAAGAATCCTTGAAATTCATCTGAAAAATGTTAAATTGAGTGACATTGCAATGATGCTTACACTACTTGGTGACTCAACAATCCCATGTACTTCTTCTCAAGTGCCAAGGGAAGATCATAGTGATAAAGATTGGCATATGGAGTTATGCCTGCAAGTTACAGTAAATCTAGTTTTATCACATTGGTGGAGAACAGAATACAGTGAAAATGCAAATGCAAATTCTAGTTCTTATTAATTCTTGATTTCTAACCTCTTTCGAGCAAGTAGTTGATTAACCTGTTGTAGTATGCAACTCCCTTCCAGTTCACTTTTCCTGTTCCATCTACGCACCAATGGACCATAAGACGGTTGGACAATGCCAGCAACTTCGTACAAGCGGTTGATAGATGAAGGATGAAGTATTTACCTGGGAAAATTCTTGACCAAGAAATCGAGAACCGATATGCGTCAAAGTTCATCCTTGCCATGATGTCTACATCTTCCTGTAACATTGGACAAGAAAGTGTGGTAGACTGACGGCAATCCGTTTTCATGAGAGGAGTAACGAGATGATTCAGCCAAAATGACTGCTCTTTCTGAGCAGAAAGTGGCAGGTAATGTTCTTACCCCGCAAGGTAAGTAGAATAGAAAGATCTTTTCCTGACCTCGTTACAAATATTTGGTTAAGCATGGAAGATTGTAACCATAACTAATATGTATTTGGCAAAAGACTATGATAAGATGGTTTACGTTTTTGTTTAAAGTTATAAAGTCCAAAGTGGATAGATTTCATTTCATTATAAAAATCGGCACGCACGTCGGGTTTTAGTAGTGAATATGAAAACGTTTGTAAGATGACTAGAGGACATACCTTGTAACGGTGATACTGGTCCACCGACACCTCCCCCGTGGCATTATTGGCAACAATTCCTGTGACCATTCAATTACTCATTCTCAAGTCTCACGCACATTTTATATTTACTCATAAAAAGAAGAGTATGTATTTTGCACTTTAATTTTAGAACATAAGGTTACTAAACCCACCACACAGACACAGTTACTGCTAGTAGTGGGCAATGTTGGTTATTACAGTTTAAGGATAGTGCGGTTACCAGGAATTTTGACGAACTCATCCCAAATGCTTGGCCCACGACCGTCCTTGTCGGCCATGCCTTCAACTTGGTAAGCAGATGTTGCCGTTCCGAACAGGAAGCCCTTGGGAAACTTGGCTCTGCTAAGCCCTCCGGTGTCCAAACTTACGCTCTCCGAAGAGCTTCCTCTTTCGATGGCCACATCTGCTGCAGCATATGCAGAACAGTAGTTAATTCGTAGCAGGAATGTCAATACCACTAGTAACAGTGATAATGGCAACTGGGAATTTCCTCTCATCTTCAAGAGAGAGAGAAGGAATAGTGTTGTTGAAGCTTTCAGATTGAGCGAGGCACGGACAGGGCTTACTTGTACATATATAGAGAAGGATAGAAAGACAGAGAAAGAAAGGGTAAGGGACACTGGCGATTTCATCGTTATTTTAAATAAAATTAGATAAAACAGAATCTGGGACACGTTCGGTGGATTAATTAAAATGACGTTCAAGGATAAACAAGTAGAATAGAATATCTTTTAGGATCCGATCCGATCCCTAAATATTTGAAATAATGTACTTCTTTAAACCGTAAGGTAAATATTTCTAAATGTTTATGAATAAATTTCAATTTACGAAATTAATATTATCATTAGAATTGATAGTTTTTGAAAGTAGTTTCTTTATTTTGCTGTTTGATGCAAAGAGAATTTTTCATTTTAATCCAAACTTGTTTTTATTTAAAAAAACCATATTTTCTAGTCTCTTAATTTAATATTTTATTTTAATCCTTTAATTATTAAGAATTTATTTAATATACTAACAGAATCCTAATTATTATGAGAAAGCAGATTGTATTTGCTCTTCAACTAAAAAGTAGTGTTGCATAAAATAAACAAATGTAACGTACTAGTACTACTACTAACCTCTCGCATAATGTGCTAGTAGACGACAACAAACTGTCCCGCGCAAGCACGTGACTTGTCGTATTTGCCGGTGCCTGCGTCGGCGGACAGCTGCTTTGCTAGAGATTCCTTGTGGAATAGTATGTTACTAGGGTCCAGTCCAGACCAGAGGTGTAATGATTTTAGTTATTGCTTCTTAATAATGATGCAAATTAATCAATTAAAGTTTTGTCTTTCTTCTTTCTTCGTTCAGCCACTACAGACAAGACAACAGATAAAGCGCAGGAATATTTGACCAAAGATTTGCTCCCCGGCTGAGCCAATTGCTTTCAACAAATTATTTTAATTAATCTTTTTTACTTACGTCAATTTTTCGAATTTTATTCCATAATAATCAAATATCCTTTTTCTTTTTTCAAAAGAGTTTTTAAGACTAATCCGATGTATTTTAGTACTCAAATCGATAAACTAATGGATAAATTAAGTTACATACCAACCGAAATTAAAAATAACAAAAATGTGTAGGAAATTCTCATACAATTTTTATATGAATTTTAATATATTTACAGATTAATGATATTGATATATATATATACAACCACGGAGCTACACAGGGTCTAGTAGCGCACAGGGCCGCTAAGGTTTTTTAAAAAATTTATTTTTAATATATATATATAGTCCTGGTATTACTCATACAACGTGAATTATGTGGATCCAAGGAAGAAGTCCCCAATTTGAAAGTAGAATGAAGGCTGCCACGTAAACAATCACCGAAAAATGTTAGAAAGTTGTGTCCATCTCTAATGTTCTCTTGGAAATGGTGCTTCAGACGATGATTTTGTTGAGATATTCAAATGAGATTTAATCCCTCGCAAAATAAATTACTTACGAAGCTTATCTAGTTCATTCTCAAAAATAGGTCTCCAAATTTTTGTCAATTTTTAAATTATAGCATAAATTTTACAAAGTAGTAATAAAATATTTAAATATTTTAATTTTTTTAATTATAACTCAAACTTAAAAAAGTGACAACAAATGTTCAAATTTTCAATTATCTTCAATTCTAACATGATATTATTTGTTGTTCTCTCGATGCCTTTAGCATTTTATTTTCTATTTGTTCTACGCTCAAAACTACTTTGGCATTATAGCGTATTGCACTAGTAAATTTTTCATTTTTAATTCGTTTTCTTTATGTCCTTAATGTGAGGACGTCGGGGTTGTGCAATATGAAAATCGAAGAATGAAAGCGTTGAGAGAACAACTAAAAATGAAGGAAAAAACTAAAATCAAAATGTAAGGTCGTCGAGGTTACGTAATTTAATTTAGGTCATTTTTAAATAACAATGCCGTTTTTTAATTATGTGATTAAATGACGTCGTTTTATTAATCTTCATTTGTTGTGTTAATTTTAGCTGACATGTATTAGTAATTAAGGTTTTTGAAATACGTGACAAGTCATGCTATCAAACTTAACAAAAATACTAATATTATGATAGAAATAAAAAAAATTTGAAAATTTGAGCATTTTATTTTTACTTTTTGAAGTTCGCCTAGAATTTAAAAAATTAAAAGTTTGGGTATTTTATTGCTACTTTTAAAGTTTTGGTGAGAATTAAAAATTTAAAAATTTGGATATTTTATTGCTATTTTTAAAGTTCGGGTTATAATTAAAATTTTGATAAAAGTTTGGACTTTTGTTTAACCAAAACTTATTTATATGATTTTTCAAAAGTTGAGATCAATTAAAATTCTATAACAAGATTAATAAATAAAACGTGAATTTTAATTTGTATCTTATTATGGACCTTAATTCTTATCTTATCGTTTCCCTCGCACTATTTTTAAAATCAACTCATCCCAATTACTGTAATTGCACAAGTTTTCAACTCCTAACAATATCCACCAAAGTTACGAATACCATATCGACCTTGATACCAAATTGGATTTTAGAACGGTACTATACTGATACCAGTCAATAACGGGTATTGTTTTGAGTAATTTTTTAAATTTATAAAATAACCCTTAATTTTTTAAATTGCAAAATAGTCAATTACCATATTTTACGATTGTCACATTGTCATATTCTTTGTTTTAAGTTGAAACTTTCAACTTTCTAACTATTAATTCATTCATGACGTGCATTTCATTCACCAGCTTCATCGAAACTAGTATCCAACCCGACACAAATCACAAATCTAAATCATAATTTAATTCTAAGTTCCAACTTCCAAATTCTAACTCATTTACAAACACAAATGCAATTAAGCAAAAACAAAAGAATTGAAAACACACCTAAAAAAGTTCGCAATGTATTTGCTTCGAGTTTTTGGGTCAAGTTGGGTTTAGATCTGGATCTACTTCAGATCTAATGATTACGGATTCATGGAGGAGAGTGGCGGTGGTCTGAAGGAGGTTTGGTGGTGGCATAATCCACGTGGAGGAGGGTTGAAGCCTAAAAGTTGTTCGATGGTGGTGTGGTTCATATGGAGGAAGGCTAAAAATGGTGTGGTGGTGGTGTGGAGGAAGATGAAAGTCGTGCGGTGGTTCTATTGTCACCGAAGAGGGAGAAGCAGCCACTAAAGACGAATAGGAGAAGGAGAGAGAGAGAATGGAGAGTGTGAGATAGTGAGAGAGAATGGAGGAGAGTGGAGAGTGTGTGAGACAGTGAGAGAGAAAAAGTGAGAAACAAAAAATGAAAAGGTAGCAGATGAGGGTCGGGGAGGGGGGGATAGGTATTTTTTTTTAATTTTTGTTAAACAGCCCCTACAATTTCTAAAACTTATGGTACTGATTGGGATATTGCCAGTACCACACAAAAACTCTAGTATCAATCGGTACCGACGACTGGTACCATTAACATTGATGTCTTTTTTTTTCAGTACAGAACGATATTTAAAACTCTGATATCCACAGAATGCGTTGAGAAAACTCTACAATTATTATATAAAGTATTAGGCAAGAAGTGTCAAGTCCCTTAGATCCTAAATCTGTTTATAATAAGTTTTGGATTGTTTAATAATTTAATTGAAATAAAATTCTACTTTTAATTAAATTTTAATTAGAATCACAATTAATTCTAATCAAATACTAGTTATGCTTAAATAAAGTCCAATATCTAATATTGGTCCTTATTTATTAAATATTTTATATTTAATCATAAATTTTCTCAAACTTTACAATCAAATTCAATTTAACTATAACTTGTTTTCTCCTTCAACTTGTCCTTTATGCGTAACCCAATAGGTTCTTAAATATATTGGTAATAGTTATAAATTATAACCTTAAATCATATTTAAAACTAAAAAATTTAAATTCTTTTAATTTATCTTTGGTTATCTAATTAAATAATTTATATCTATAAATTATCACTTGAAGAAATTGTATTTTAGTAAAAGCAAAAGTTGTCACTAAAAGTTGTAATATTAGTCACTACTATTAATATTGTCTAACTTTTAAAGTCATCACCTCTCGTTACAAGTATTTCCGTCACTAAAACGATGACTAATTTAAAAAATTGGTCATAATTATGCAACACTTTGTAACAGAAGTACTGATACTAAAAACTATGAAATGTTTGACAAAATTATATGATCATAGTAACTTTACATATTTATGACAAATTTATCGACACAAACAATATAAAATAGTGGCGAATAAAGTCATAACAATACTTCATTTTATTGTAACAACATTATTGCCACTAAATATAATTGAAAATAGTGACAAAATATTTATCACTCGTGCTTTTTTGTCAGTGTTCATTACTTCTTAGTCACTAATATTTTAAGAAAAAATGTCAACATCATTTTGTTACAAAAATGAAAATTTGTTCTTATAAAAAAAATTGTCACTAATGTGTTTACTATTGTCACAAATAAGACTATCAATTCAACAATGAAATTGCATTAGTAGTAAAAGAAATTTACATTAGTGATCATATTGTTTAACAGATTTTATCACAACAATACAAGTTGTATGTTACAATAATGTTGTCACTCATAAAATCCCCTACTGGTTCTGTAGGGCGATACCCATCGTAATTTTGGATTTTCACCATAGATGACTCATGCCTACTTGTAGAAGCTACGAGGTCTGTTATATCTGCACCAATTTCAAAATCTTCACTAGGTTCTTTTTTGAAACGTGCCAACCTCTTTGCCTTGGCTTCTGTATCTCTATAATGGGTTAATCAAATTAGTGGAAAATACACAATACATATTAGTTCTAGGAATCAACAAAGTGCACCAAAATGGTTTATCGATCACTACCATCTTGAATGGAGTTAAAAGCCCTCTGAAGACCTTTATCAGTAGTAGATGGTGGAGATCTTGTTCTTTTGCAACAGTTAGGCTAGTAGTCCTGGTGGAAATAGGTTCAATAGTATTATAGGTTGCAAGACTCTGAGGGATTTGAGAATTATAGGCATTGTTTGGAGTATTGGAGGCAATTTGAGACCTAGTAGGAGATGTAAAGGGCCTGCAAAAGAAAATATAGAGACGGTTCATTTATTTATAAAGAAGCAAAAAAATAACTTATGGTACAACTACTTGACTTTAACCATAAAAAGGTAGTTAGAGCAAAGATGAGTTTTTTTTTAATCAAAAGAATATGCTAATATGTCTTCCAATTACCTTATAGATTTCCAACAAGATCGAACATCCTCCACAAAAGTTTCATTGACAAGTGGAATAGGTGGTGACCTAGTCTACTTTGGGGCATGAACATCTCCAAATTCATTCATATAACCTTTTTCAAAATGAAAAGACTCTCCAAGTTCACGATCTAGCAAATTGGGGAAACTTCCCAACATCTTTGGTCAACTTTCCTAAGCACTTGAAAAAACAGGCTTGTGCGAAAACAAGAAGATTATCATAAGAAGATCAATGGAGAAGAGATTGTAGGAAGGAAGATGATGTCATAAAGACTAGTTTCTCAAACTTAGATGCAAAATGAACTACATAATAGATAACCATTTTGGATATTGATGATTAATTAACTACCCAGATCTAAAAAACTTAGCAGTTAATAGAGACAAAAAGTACAATTATCCTCTCACAAACCTATATGAATTCATAAGTTCAACCATAGGGACCATTCCTCTTCATCAAGAATAGCATGCCCTTACTCAACCATATTACAGTCCTCAGAAACAAAAGGAGTTGGCCTTGGTTTTGAAAAAATAGAGTCCTTTCCATAGTCAACAAGAAATAACGATGGGCTGTAAGATTAAACAACAAACAAAAACATCAAGTAAGAAGATCAAATCAATAGGTAACTATTCAAACAATAAATCTTAGTGTTAATCTATGACTCAATCACCCTAAAATGCTAACAGTAACTTAGGATGAATGAGATAAATATAAAGACATGGCTCAATGGTATAATGACCATATATATAGACATTGGATGTATAAGAAGAAAATAGTAAACTGTGTTAGGACCCGATCCGAGACCGGATCCCAACCGGAAAAGCAGAAACGGAAGAAACGGAGAACAAAGCAAAACACAAAACAAAAGCGGAAGCAAATCGAAATCGAAATCGAATACGAACGAATATGAATCAAATCAAAGAAAAGAAATGAAACATAAGGCGAAATCAAATCGGATACGAATCGAATCACAAATTGGAAGCGAAAGACTCAGCGGAAACATAAATCGGAAGACAAAGCGAAACGAATCAAAGACGGAACAAAAACTGAACCCGACATCTGAGCACAATTATCGAAAAAAAACGTTTGCGTTTGAAACCTTAAGACATCTAATATAAACCAATCAAATCCGGTATAAATTTTTTTTTCTTTCTTTCTTATGCATTCAATCTCTTACAAAGTGATACACTTTTTCAAATTGGAATTTATCAATTCCATAACCTCAATCCAAAGCTCAAAATCATAATACTCGTCTTATACAAAAATATACAAATCCTATAATTCATCTGTCAAACATCTTATTATTCTTACTTTTCTTTTGCCCTAAAACAATCACACATATCCATATACAATCATAATTCATATATCATAAGCATACCATATCATTCACATACATCACTCACTATGATAGTTCCTATACAAATCCATACTTCAATTCCATACTCCAATAGCAAACAAAAGTGGCACTTTCAAGCCACGGTACAAAACCAATTACCAAAATCCAAATTATACATATTACAAAAACATGCAAAAGTCGGACTGATGCCTTGACTGTCTTTCATCCGATCTCCCGCTCAAATACTTGGAGATGAGCATGAAAGGGGGGGGGGTGAGCTTATAGCTCGTGGGTAACAGGTTTATAACCGAAAACAAGCAAAAATCATTGTAAAGTTCGAATTGAAATCCATGTCACATGTTTTCAAATTCAATAAGCCAAAACTGTTGAAATGTTCATTTGTTATATAAAAATCTTGATAATTTCGTAAAATGCTTCGTTTCCAAATTCTCTGTCAAATTCGCAATTCAAACTCAAAGCTTATATTAAAAAATATCATCACATCACAAAGCATACTCATTTAATCATCAATACAAAACACTCAATTTATGCAACATATTTGACAATTCCAAGATGCAATGCACAAACAAATGGCTCGAGAGTTTCATAAACGAAACGGGTGTAGTTTACACCGTAAACAAAACGAGTTTCTCAGGATCTCGTGGCCCCAAGCGGGCAGCCGGGAGAAGGCTATGGTTCATCGTGCACGTGACTAACGAAACATGTTCTCTCTCGCCCAAACAAAAACACATAGTCATTTCATGCTCAATCAATTTATCGAATGCTTTCATACTTTCAAGCTTTTCTATCTTTTCATTCATACAAAATGCCATAACATGTTTCAATAATCACAATAATTCAAATGCAATCAATTAAGCATATACACACATAAACAAATTCTTTAAATCATTTAAAAGCAATATATGAAGTAATTGCAATCATTTAGTTCTCTTGATTTGAAAAAACTTTAGTAGCTCATTATTCAATTATAAACATGAAACCCACCTCAATTCCGTGCTTGAAGCTTGCCCAATGCTTCAATTCTCCAAAGCCTTTCTTCTTTCCTCCAATATAAAATTCCCTAAGCCATAATCATCCAAATTCAACATCATAATTAGCATAATCCTCAAAATTAACTATAGGAAACCCATACTCATCATTTTTCCAAGCTATCTAAAGCAAGAATTTCTAAACTCCCCAAATCACAAAAATTGACATAAACTAATTCCCAAATATCCAAAATTGAATCAATTATAACATGTAATCTCTAAAATTGACTTCATAATCTACAAACCCATATCATTTCCATGCTATCTCACCCAAAAATTCATGAAAAACTCAAAGCTTAAAAATTTCTCTTACCTTCATCTTCCACCATTTTCGAATTTTCTTAGGTTCCAAAGGAAGCTTTCACCCTCTTCCATATTTTTCCTCTTGAATAATCTCTAAAACCGCACTTGAAGCTTACCAAAAATCAAAACCCTAAGTCCTTTCTTCTTCCTCCTTTTTCACCACCGAAAACTTAATCTCTCCTGTCTTCTTTCTATTCTTTTCTTCTTTCCTTTTGTAATTTTCGTGCCTCTCCTTTCTTATACGAAGGCTCACCTTGCCAAATGACCAACTTGCCATTAATGAGTGTAAAAGGACCAATTTGCCCTTACATGTTAGCCTTATAACTTAAAACCTTAAGTGAGCTTCCAACAATGCCCTTCCTTTTTGCTTTGAAAACTGACACCGTCACTCCTTATTTTGATCAGGTAAATGAAACAATTTGACAAAATTTTCTTCTCGAAAAATGTTCCTCTATGTCTCAATTTCAATACTGTTGGGCCCCGAATTTTTTTTTATTTATTTGAATTAATTATTTATGGATTTATGGATTTATTCGTTAATTATTTTTATTTTTCCTTAATTGATTTAATTATGTGTTTATATAAATATTTTTATGTTGGGCTTGGGATTAGAAGTTAGAAATTAAATGAAGGCTTGGATTTAAGGTTGGGAAGAATGGGCTTTATGGAATAAGTGGAATAAGGAGGAGGATTAGAAATGAGTGGATTATGTGTAGTGGGCTTGTGAGAAGGAGAACCCAAAGCCTTGTAAGTTATAAGGAGCTCAAAACTATGTAGTTTTGAGGTAGGCTTTTAAGTGAGACTTAAATAAATCAAAGGAAGAGGAGAAGAAGAGAGGCAAGTGTCGTAAGTCACCAAAGGGAAGGAAAAGAGAAGGAAATCGTGAGCCAAAGGAGAAGGAGACTTTCGGCCAAAAAGGGAGAGAGTCGTAGGGAAGAAGAAAGAAGAAGAAAAAGAAGAGAATCTACTTGCTAGAGGTAAGTTCCATATTTGTTTATGATAGGTTCAAAAATGGGAGGAAATGGAAGTTAGGGTTTGTGTAGGGTTTGTAGAAAGAAAGAAGAGAAGGTGAGATCTATGGATTTTAGGGACTTCCTCACTAAGGTTATGGTTATTCTAGCTTAAATGGCTTATGGGTAGGTTAGGTTTAAAGTAGACTTTTATTTTGCTTGATTTGTATGAATGTTATGCTTTCCTTTAAAATGCATTTATTGAATAGAGTGTGATTTAATTGAAGGAAATCAAGAGACCCCCACTCAAGACAAGGAGGAAGGGCAATCTTGAATTCGGATACCAACGATAGGTGGGTAACATTTTTATAGTTGTTGTGTAATGGGTAAATGCCTATGTGTGCTATCTTTGATAATTATGTGCATATTGAAAATGTATTTCCTTTGATTTGAAAGTAAAGTGTGAAACTATGATGATTCGAAAGAATGAAAGAAGCATAAAATGCTTGTCTTGTGCTTGAATATGTGATCTTTGGGCGAGAGAGAACCTACTTCGATAAGTCACGTGCACGTTGACCCCCTTATGCCTTCTTCCGGCAACCCGCTTGTGGCCCACGAGATCTAAAAATGGACTCGTCGTGTTTACGGTAAACTTCGATTTCCGTCGTGTTTATGGGACTCTCGAGCCAAATGTGTGCATTCCATCATTTATTTGTGTTTATGATGCATAATATGTGTTTGATTGATATGAACTCTCATGTTATGCTTATGTGATGATTTTGGATTATTTGAGCTTTATATGACAAATTGCTATTGTTTCAGATTGGTAATGTTTTGTTGTGTGGCTCATTACCCGATGGCTATAAACTTGTTAGCCACTGAGCCGTGTTAGCTCACCCTCATTCTCCCTCCTCAGGTGCAAATTCTAGTTGACCGCGGAACCTTGCAAGGCATCGGGCATAACTCCAAGAATACTAGAAACTTTTGTATTAAGTTAGTAACTAGCTTTTGGAATAGCTTTGTAAGCATATTGATCATTAAGCATCTCATCTTTTGTATTTTGTACTTGATCTTGATGAATATGTCAATATGTAACCAAAGCTATGCATGAATCTTTGCTATGATTTGGAATGTGAATGAGAGCTCTAGTACTCTCCATCTTGTGAAATTGTTGATTTCCGATTTGTGTAAGGCCTTGAAATAGCATGTGTATGAGTATTTTCATTTTTGAGTTGCTGCTGGGTTTTTGACCTTGGGTGAACTCGCTGGGAAAATTTGCTATGATTCGTGTTGTTGAGGTGAGCTGTAGAAGTTCTGAAATTTCTGGGTTGCTATAGGTCGTATGGGATCTTTGACTCCTTGATGGTGTTAGGTGAGCTGTAGAGCCCTCCTAGGAGGTTTTAAGAGCTATTTATGATGTGTTAAATTGGTAGGCGTGAGTTGTTAGAATTAATTGTGGGTGCTGTCTAAATGACAGATTGTTAGGCAGAGCTTTGAGTCCACTTTTGACCCTTATAGAGTTGGAATATAGGTCGGTGGTCTTCATAAAAGTTATAGGGCATTTTCTTAGCTTTCCATAGGCACCAAGTTTGCTAAATTCGGAGTCCTGGGTCAAAAGTTATGGTAGTTGTAAGTTTTAATACTGTTGGTGGAGAGCTAGTCGATTTGTCTTAGTGAGAACTTTTGATTTCTTTAGAGTCCAAGCTTGCTAGTGAGTCCTTCTTGAAAAATATAGGTTTTTCTTCTAGCTTTCCAACGCTTCTGACCGTGTCTAATTTGGAGCTCGGAGTCAAAAGTTATGAGGGTTAGCAGTTAGATAGGTCGGGCTGTAGGACAGGTCGCCCAGGCTCTCGCGGGCGAGTGAGGGCGAGCGTCAAGAGCCCGGCATGCCGGGCTGTTGCGAGCGTTTGGGGTCGATTTCTGGCCGACCGACCCCTCTTCCTTCTTTTGGCCATAACTTGTTGTGTAGACCTCTGATTTACCTCATTTTTGAAGCGATGGATTCCTAAGGAATTTTTCTATCTTTCCAAACTTTATTTATAAGTTTTTATTTTAAATTGAAAAAGGTGGTTTGAAACCAAGTGTGGAGGTCGGCTGATCAAGTCTGAATATACTTTACAAATTTTAAAATATCTGGAGCTAGAGAGCTTGGATCGAAGCGATTCTTGTTTTAAATTAAACTAGAGACGTAAACCTACAAGTTTTATGAAGGAGCTGACTGACAATTAAGCCTTTAAGATTTTCAAATTCTGACCTGAAGTCGGTAGTACTCAATTTTGGCTGTTTTCTTTGAAATAACATTTTTGCCATGACTTCTTCATTTCAAATCGAAATTGAGCGTTTTCAGTGGCGTTGGAACCGTGAGAGTGTAAGGAACATATTTTATTAAAAAGCCAATCCCAAATTTTCTATTAAAAGTTTCTCTTATTGTGGTCGGTTTGTGTTCGGTTTTGGGTCCTTTATGCTTATGTGTGCTTGTGTGGTCCGAATGTTGGGCCTCGGTGACGGGGTCCAACAAATATGCCACCAAAAACGCTCAATTCGATTCAGAAATGAAAAAGTTATGACTAAAAATACTTTCAGACCATTGCAAAACTGAGGCTGAACACTACACCTAACTTCAATCCAGAAATTGAAAGTCTTAGAGGCTAAATTGCCATTCGGCTCCTTCATATAACTTGTAGATCCATGTCTCTAGTTTACTTTGCAATAAGAATCAACTTAATCAGAGCTCTATAGCTCAAGATATCACCAAAATACTGAAGCATAGTCAGACCTTTTCAACCGATCATCACACTTTGTTTCGATTCACCTTTTTCAATTTAATATCAAGACTGATCAAATACGTATGAAGAGATAGAAAAATATCTTAGGAGTCCAACGCTTCAAAAATTAGGTCGATCAGAGGTTGGATAAAAAAGTTATGGCCAAAAGAAGGAAGAGAGGTCGGTCGGTCGAAAATCGACTGCGCGGGACTCGCGGCAGTCCCGCACGGGCGCGGGAGCGCATGCTCGCCAGATCGGGCGTGCGTGGGCGCTCCTCCGCCTGAAGGGCGAGCGGTCGGCCACGCGATTCCGACCTTCTAACTTCTACCCTTCATATCTTTTGACCTAGAACTCCAAATTTTACTAATTTGGTACCATTGGAAAGATAAAATACAGATCTACCATTTTCAAGAAGGACTCAAAAGCAAGTTCGGTCTCTAAAGGGGTCAAAAGTTTACTCCAAGATGACCGATCGACAAGCTCCTCGTAAACAGTATCAAAACTTGTAAACATCATAACTTTTGACCCAGAACTCCAAATTTCACAAACTTGGTGTCAATGGAAAGATAAAAGAAAGCTCTACAATTTCTATGAAGGACTTAAAAATTAATTCCATCTCTAAAGGGGTCAAAAATCTACTCGAAGTTGCTGTCCACCATTACTCTTCCCAGACAGTAGCAGCAACTTGTAAAAATCATAACTTCCTACTTCATAGCCCAAAATTTCCATACTTTACACCATTGAAAAGATCAAAACATAATATAAAGCTTTCATGAAGAACTTAAGAGTAAATTCAGCCTCTATATAGTTCAAAAATTCAATCAAAGTTACTGTCCAAATACTCTCATCAGAACAGTAACAAAACTTCTAAAATTCATAATTTCTTATCCCATTGTCCAAAAATTCTATACTTTATATCAATGCAAAGATCAAAACATAATCTAAAACTTTCATGAAGCACTTAAAGGTAATCTCTGCCTCTGTTATGGTCAAACTTCCAATCAAAGGTACTGCCCACTTAAATGTCATCCTATACCACATCCAAACTTTAAAATTTCAAATCTTCTAATTTCCACAACCAAAAATAACATATTACACATCATTAAAAAACTATAAACTTCCTCTACAACTTTCATATAGACCACTTAACTCAATTCAAAACATATCAATCCCAGAATTCACCTCGAAGCACAACATACACAATCTTATACTTAAGAGCATTTTCAAAGACAAAGTAAAATAACCTTAACTTCGAAAAATCATAACTTTCAATTCCGATATCGAAAAATATCATACTTTATGGCGACAGAAAGCTTGCAACATAAGCTACAAGTTTCACGAAGATCACTTTATCAAATTCAGCTTAAATCAAAAAGTCAACTCTCTATCCCCAAAAAGTCAACTTTCTTAATTCTTCAAATTATCATACTTTCACTATTTATTTCATGCTTTTCAACTCCATTTCAATCAACCCATTCACTTTAACTTTCATAACTCATATAACTCTACTCAAATTTCAAAGTCATCAAAACTAATCACTTCATTTCTCATCAATTTTCTTTAAGCACAATAACATCTATAACACAATACTTATGCAAACACACTCATTTAATTTTATTTAATATTTTTAAATTTCACTCAAAGATCGGGGTCCAACAAACTGCATCCCTCTTTACTACACCCTTAGCACCATACCATATTTCTTAAAGATTGGAATGTCAAGGACATCCATACAGTTAGGAGTGATTCCTGGAATCTAAAAGGCCAAATATATAAACAATACTTTACCTTTGAACATAAGTTTGTTTTGAATTACTTATGTCTGTCTATTTAAAATAATCAAAGGAGGTGACTCTTTGCAAGTCTTGGACTTTATCAATTTTAGTTGTTACATTAGTTCCATAATTGCGAGAAGCAGCAAATGAACTTGTGATAAATGGTCTTGGATTTTCTTGCACATCATCTTTAAAGGGTCTCTTTGCTTCATCCCAGTTCAAAGGAGATCCAGTAAGTCTTCACAAAAGGAATAAGTTATAAAGATTGTTGAGCATGATGCAATAAGACTATTTGCATTCAAAACTTAAGCTAAACAAACCTACAATAGTGAAATGTGGTAAAATTTATGGCATGCTTTCATTGTAAGATGAAAATAAAAAATTTAAGAATAAGGAAACATAAAGGAATTAACCTATGGGATCTAGCAGATTGGTAATAACTTGTTGCAACAGGAAAGCTTCTTTTAAAACTCAAAGGAGCTGCTTCCACTATTTCTTGAGCTTCAAGGTTCCTTTCATCCAAAGAGGATCACTAGTTTTATTAGAATGGGAGAAGGAAGTAACCAACATTTCTTTGAAAACATTTTCACAGAGTTTCGCATTGCATCATGAGTATTATACTACAAAAAAGGACTAGAGCTTTAAAAACTTCAAGTATCTTCTTACTTTGGAGTTTTATAAGCTTGTTGGGGAATAGTAGCAAGATCAGAAGTTTGTGAAGTGAATCACACGTTAATACAAGGCTTATTATAGATGTATAAATGCACAAGAAGGGGGGGGGGGGGGTTGAATTGTGTATTTCTCCTTTTTGAAAATCCTTTCAAAAACGTTTTGTTAAAAGACACTTGTTCTTTTCACAAGAACTACTGTAAATCAAAATTATAAAATGTTTTTCGAAAACTTGTTTAAAAACGAGTAAGATCGAAACTTTGAAAGATAAGAGAGATAATGATAGAGAGTTGTAGGCACAACAATTTTTATACTGGTTCACCCTAAACCGTGGGCTACGTCCAGTCCTCAGATATTTTTATGAGATTTCACTATCTCTCAACAACTTTACAAGTATTCTTTTTCTCTGAGCCTCTTCAGGTCTCTTTACAGTCAGTATTCTTTTACTCTTAGCCTCTGTAGGCTATCTGTACTACTTTCTTACAGAAAGGTTTTTTGAGCTTTGTTACAATAAGATAGTTCTAAGTTTCGCACTATTCCGATAAATAAGAAAAAAATGGCTTCACTCTCTGTCTTTTTCTGACTTCTTCATTTTCTGCTTACTCTTCCTCCCCCTATCTTTTTCTTTCTTCTTCAAAAGTTCATCTCCTTCGTTCACCCCCTTTGATTTCTGCTTTCCATTCTCCCCCTATTTGTTATTAATAAAAAATGATTAGGACCGATGATGCTTCAATAATTCTTTCACCATCTCCTTCAACTCCTTGACTTCTCTACGTAGGTGCATTACTTCTGCGTGCAAGTCAAAAGAGAAGGTTGGTCGGTCATCATCCTTTCGGGTATTCTTCTTCAAAAGCAATTGTAGTAGTGTATGCATCTGAAGATGGAACATATTCTTCAAAAATCTCAAAAGAAGGAGGTTGAACCGAAAGGTTGGGCTCAGGAAGGTCTAAGTCATAAGGAGCCGGTAGCCTTAACACTTGTCTTCCACGCAAGAGTAGGGCTTCTTCTTCAATCGAAGATGTATTAGATAGTGGCCTAATACGCACTATTGTCTGCACAAGGGATTCAGTGAACGTCCCTTTAATATGCTTTCCCCCCACTGGACAGTGTTCATCTTTAGTTGTTGCACTACAACTAGCTCCTATAATTGTCTTCTTTGCAGAGCATACTTCATCTATGCGTCGTATTTCATCTGCAATTTGATCTGCTGACAGATCATCTATCACCCCTTCTGGGTATAATTTCTTCTTCCCCATATTATCATCCATGGGTTTCCTTGGTTGAAGGTCTGGTACAACCTTTATCACTGTTTGCTCTGTGATATGATAAATAGTGTACGGTTGACTGGTCATCTTTGTAGGGTATGGTTTTATAGCAACATACCTCAAGGCTTCATAAAAATTCCTTTCATCTTCATTCAACAGATGCCATGTCTCACTATTTATCGGAATAGGTTGAAAATATGCCTTCACTAACCTCCTCGATATATCCCTGATGATTATTGAAGTACTCCCTTTAGTCACAGGTTGAACTTCTTCAATCAATCTGATTCCCAATTCTTCTTTCCTCAAAAGTTGAGAATAGTTGTATGGAACCAGACTGAGTTCTTCTGATTCCTCCTGTTGAACCTGTACCAAACTAAGTTCTGTTGATTCCTGTTGAACATTCGTAGGAGTAGTCTGTACCAGACTAAGTTCTGTTGGTTTCTCCTTTTGAACAACAGTAGGAGTAGCCTTCATCTGACTAACTTCCTTAGCAGTAGGAACACTCTTCTTCTGACTAACTTAGTCTTCTTAACTACCTTAGTCATTCTTAGAGTTTTCTGAGGTTGGGGTTTCTGCTTCTCAGACTCCAATTTTCATTTCCTCTCAGTCTCCTTAGCCTGTTTGGCTGTATCTTTATTTAGAATAGAGACTAGAGACCTTGTAGTCTTCGGTGCGCCTGTCTCAGAGAGTTCTGCCTGACTTCGTTCTCTGGACCTCTTTTCTTCCTATTGTCTCAAGGTTCGAATCCTGGGTGATCTCTTCGCCTTTTTTGGAATTTCACTCAGAAGCTTCTCCCCTTTTCTCTTTAAAGCACCTTCGTCTGTACTCCGTACTTGGCTACTTTCTTTCTGAGAAATCATTTTTTCCTTCAAAACTTCTTCAGATGATTTTCTTCTTTCAATCATGGGCATTCTTGTATTGGATTGAGATCTAGAACTTTTGATAGGAGATTTCTTCTTGATACGTTCTCCCTCAGTTCTTGCTTTAATCTTAGAATCTGCTTCTACTTTTTTCAGATTCTTTAAGCCCATTTTTGCTACAGTACCTGAGTTGATAATACTCTTGACATATATTTTCATTATGTTTCCTCTGTCAAGAAGGACTCCAAACTCCTTGAATATTCTTGTTAGCAACATTCCATAAGGATAGCTGTTAGTATCCTTCATCCCCTTAACCATATACTAAAAAATCAGAAATGGTAAGTCTATAGGTTGGCGATTCAGCAAGTAAAATAGGCATTGCTCATCCAAAGTTGCCACCAAATGCCTTGAACCTGCTCTTGATAAGACGCAGTTGAACAGAATCGCATGTAAGACCTTAGCCTTCGGCACCAGACTCGAGGTCTTCCTCTTCGTTGGGTCATTATCTCCATACAACTGTCGACTGAGTTCGTCTTCCTTTATACTAACTTTCATCATCTATCTGGCTTTGCTTGTAAGCTTCTCTCCGACAAATGGACATTCAGTCACCTTCTTAATCAACTCCCTTGTCACAACAATAGACAATCTATCTACTGAGGAAACAATAACATTGTCTACCAGCTGCACATTCTTCCAGAAATCGTACACTTCATTTTGATATACATATTCCCGCACCTGGAAGAACTTCCTCCATCCTGCTTCTATTATCTCTGGTTCGATATCCATGTCGTCTTTCTTCAAGGATTCAAAATCCATATGCCTTCCGTAGATCATTGCTTGCTCCATTGATTCTTTTATGAGTAGAGACTGAGTTAACTGAGTTGTTCTTCAAAGGGTAAGGCTGGTTATAGAGATTTTGAGAGAGATGAGAGCTGAAAGGTTTCTGAGTTGAGACTTCTCGAATGGTCTTTTCAGGCGTGTTCTAGAATAGGTGAGGTTCTCAAGGCTATGTAACTTTCTCTCCAAGAGTTCCTTCTGTGAGAAGTTACCAGCTGTAACTCACTGTTATTAATGCCGTTAACCTTGACGACCTTTTAAGTTGCCTGTGACGTGTTAGACGGTTGGTCACTTAACATCACCATGTTGAGATTCTGTCTGATTTCCCTGAATCGCTCTTCACTCAGTGGTTTAGTGAAGATGTCCGCCCATTGAAACTTTGTCTCAATAAACTGTAGACTCACAACCTTTCTCTGAACGTAGTCTCTTAAGAAATGATGTCTGACTTCGATATGCTTCACTCTCGAATGTTGTATAGGATTCTTTGATAAGTTGATGGCACTGGTGTTGTCACAGAAAATTGAGATCTCCTCTTCTTGAATTGAATAATCTTCTAGTTGATATTTGATCTTCAATGTTTGTGAACAACAGCTTGCGGCAGACATGTACTCGGCTTCAGCAGTTGATAAGGCGATTGAGCTTTGTCTCTTGCTTGACCAGGAAACTAGGTTTGAGCCAAGAAAGTGACAGCCTCCACTCGTACTCTTCCTTTCAATTCTATCTCTGACATAGTCCGCATCGCAGTATCCAATCAACCTGAAATCTTTACCTTTCTCAAACATTAAGCAAAAATCAATAGTACCTGCGAGATATCTCATAATTTTTTTAACAGCTATGTAATGAGACTCTCTAGGATCGACCTGAAACCTTGCACACAGGCATACACTGAACAGTATGTCAGGTCTGCTTGCTGTAAGATAAAGAAAAGAACCAATCATCTCTCTATACAGGGTTTGATCCACCTTCTTACCAACTTCGTCTTTCAATAAAAGGTTTGAAGAATGCATCGGAGTTGCCATAGGCTTCACTTTATTCATATCAAATTTAGATAACAATTCTTTCACATATTTCTGTTGATGGATAAGGATCTTCCCTTCGGTTTGCTTAACTTGCAACCCAAGAAAGAACTTTAACTCTCCCATCATACTCATCTCAAACTCATTTTTCATTAAACTCTCAAAACTCATACATAAATTTTTTGAATTAGCACCAAAAATGATATCATCAACATAAATTTACACTATAATAAAATCATTCTCATAATTCTTCCTAAAGAGTGTCTTATCTACCTGACCTCTACTAAAACCACTCTTAATAAGAAAGGTACTTAGACGATCATACCAAGCTCTAGGAGCTTGCTTCAAATCGTATAAAGCCTTATGAAGTCTATAGACATAATCTGGATACTTAACATCCTCGAAACCTGGAGGTTGCTTAACATACACTTCTTCGTCTATAAAATCATTCAGAAACGCGCTTTTCACATCCATATGAAAAAGCTTTATATCATGACAAACAACATATGCGAGCAGTATCCTAATAGCTTCAAGTCTTGCTATTGGAGCATATGTCTCATTATAGTCTATTCCTTCTTGCTGATTATAGCCTTGTGCTACTAATTTGGCTTTATTCCGACTTAATCTCCCTGATTCGTCTAACTTATTCTTAAAAACCCATCTAGTTCCTATAATGAATTTCTTCGAGGGTTTAGAAACCAAGGACCAAACTTTATTCCTAGTAAATTGGTTCAGCTCCTCTTGCATGGCTAAAATCTACGCTTCATCTTGAAGAGCTTCCTCAATCTTCTTAGGCTTTATTACAGAGACAAAAGCTACATTAGCTTCTCTTCTAAATTTGGACCTTGTTCGGACTCCTTCTGAGGTCTCTCCAATAATTAACTCTTCTGGATGAGAACTCTTATATCTCCAATATCTTTTTAAACCAAGAGTCTCTGGAATATCCTCAACCTTGACTAACTGAGTTTGTGATGATGAAGCTTCTATAGTATCACCTAAGGGCATTGAAGGGACTTCACTATCCATGTCATCTTCCTTACTTAGTTGGGAACTATCATCAAACTTGACATGAATAGTCTCCTCAACAGTCTTTGAGGAAAGATTGTAAACCCTAAAAGCCTTTGATGATAAAGAGTATCCTAGAAAAATACCTGAATAGGTCTTTGAATCGAACTTATCCAACAACTCCTTTGTATTCAGTATAGAGCACTTGCAACAAAATGGATGAAAGTAAGATATATTCGGTCTCCTTCCATTCCATAACTCATAAGGAGTTTTTTTCAATAAAGGTCGCAACAATATTCTATTCTGAATATAACATGCTGTATTCATATCTTCTGCCCAGAAGTACTTAGGAAGATTCATCTCACACGGCATAGTCCTTGCCATCTCTTGAATCGTCTTGTTCTTCCTTTCAACAACTCCATTCTGCTGTGGAGTCCTAGGAGCAGAGAAATTGTGGAAAATTTCATTCTCCTAACAGAATATTCTAAACTTCTCATTCTCAAATTCTCCACCATGATCACTCCAAATACTTGCTATCGACATTCATTTTTCATTCTGTAACTTTTTGGAGAGGTCCTAAAATACTTAAAAGACTCATCTTTGTGTGACAAAAATAATATCCAACAAAATCTAGTAAAGTCATCAACAATAACAAGTCCATATTTCTTTCCGCCAAGACTTATCGTCCTAGTTGGACCAAATAAATCCATATGTAACACTTCAGAGGTCTGAAGATGTTACAAGATTTTTAGAAGAAAATGATGTTTTGACTTGTTTTCCTTTAAGACAACTTTCACAAAAGAAATCCTTGTCAAAACTTATTTTTGGTAAACCTCTTACCAAATCATGCTTTAACAACTTTAAAATATGTTTGAAACTGACATGACCTAACTTTTTATGCCAGATTAGTCTATCTTCTTCAGTTGATAAAAAACATGAAACATTTTGATTTTGAAAATCTTCTAAATCAATTTTGTAAAGATTATTTCTTCTCTTGGCAGAAAAGAATATAGACCCATCTTTGTTTCTGACTTCACAAAGACTTTGATTGAACGTAACTTCAAAACTAGAATCACACAATTGACTGGCACTAATCAAATTGTGTTTCAGACCATCAACAAACAGCACATTATCAATGCATGCATAGGAATCTTTACCTATTTTGCCGATTTCAATTATCTTGCCCTGTTGGTTGTCTCTGAAAGTTACCGATCCTCTCTTCTTATACTGAAGATCTAGGAACATAGACCTTCTTCCCGTCATGTGTCGCGAGCATCTACTGTCTAAATACCAATGGTGCTTGCTGCCTCTTCCAAGGAAGGATATCTGCAGGAGATATTATTTTATTCTTCGGTACCCATATTTTCTTGGGTCCTTTTGGGTTAGTAAAATGCACAGAATGATAATGATGCATTTTATAAGGTTGTTTATGAAAACATGATTTTTGAAACTTCTTTTTCTGAGGGAAAAACTTTCTTTCATGTTGAGGCTTATTTCTCATAAACCCTAATCCAGTTTTATCACTCAGATGTCTAACTTTACCTAACATCTCGTTCATTTTCATCGTACTTTCAGTTAAACTCGCTAAATCAGCTAAAAGATTCTTAATCCTGAGCTTCAGCTGATTGATCTCTTCAGATCTATCTACAACTTTCTTTTTCTTACTTTCCTCTACTTGTTTTTTTAAGCAGGCATTTTCTCTCTCTATTCCTTTTGTATGTTTAAGGTTTTCTACATATTTTTTCTTTAACAGTTTGTACTGTTTCAGAATAGCATGAGAATCTTCTAGTAGTTCCAAATATGCATTATGCAAATCATCATATTTAGAAGTTACCTCCTCATCACTTTCCTCTTCGGCTATTAGGCAAATATTTGCATGTTCTGATGTTTCGGAGTTTGTATCTGATTAAGAAGAATCTAGATCCTCCCAAGTTGCCATCATGCTTTTCTTGCCTTCTCTACTCTTCTTTGGTTTCTTATTTAGAGTTGGACAGTCAGACTTGTAATGTTAGCCCCAAAATTTTTTAGGATTAATCATGATTAGATTAAATTGATTAAGTTAGATTAGCATTAATTAAGGTGTCATAAATTAATATATGATAGCATTAATGAGTTAGGTGAAGAATTTATGAAGTTAAATATGTTAGTTGGACTTAGGTGAGTTAGGTGTAATTAATGTATTAATTGGGCTTTGGGTCCAAATGAAGTGAGAAAGAAGAGAGGAATTTAATGTAATGGGCTTGAAGGAAAAGAGTTAGTGGGCTTGAGTAAGTAAGGAGGAGAAATGAAAAAGAAGAAGAAGAAAGAAGAAGGAAGTAAGTTGGGCTTAGGCTTATTGGGCTTAAGTAATTTAGAAAGGAGTATATAAGGAAGGAGATAAGTGATTTTTGTAGGAAAAGAAGATAGAAACGAAATTTGGAGGGAGAGGAAAGAAGAGTGTCGTGAAAGGAGGGAGGAAAAGGAGAAAGAAGAGGCTTGTTAGGGTTTGGCTTTTCCATGAAAGTGAGTGGGTTTTTGAAGAAAGTCCAAGAAGAAAAAGTGTGGAGGAGAGTCTAAGCTTCACTTTGAACCAAGAAACCACTTGGTTGGTTAAGGATTTAAGGTAAGTTCTTGGTTTAAGGTTAAGTTTTTGTTTGGGTTTTTGGTTAGAAAGATGAAGAATAAGATGGGTCTAGTGATTCTCTTATGAATTTCATGATTTAGATTTTTAGGTATTTCAATTTCTAAACCCTATGTTGATATGGGGTTATTTTCTTGTTATGCTTGAAGGAGGACAAGAAAGAGGAGAAGAACAAGGAGAGGAACTTCCTTAGGCAAGTTTAAGCAAGGATAAAAGGTGGGTTTCATATTTATTTTTATGTATATAAGCTACAAATGTAAATAAATGCATGACATTAATGAGCTTTGATCACTTGGTTGTTGTATTAAATGTGTGTGATGGAATGATGAATGCGAGTGTATTAAATGCTTGATGATGATTGAAACTGTCATGAAGAAACTTGTTGAATGAATATAATGAAAGGCATGAACGATGTATGAAAAGATGATTTCAAAGGAACAATGAATTGGATAAGAACAGTCCAATTTCCTTGTATGATTCATGATTGCTATGTTATGTGGGTAAGGTATTGTCTAAGAACTCATCACGTGCACGTTGACCATGAAGCCTTCGCCCATTTGCCCGATTGTGGCATAGGATGATCCAACATTTTGGACTCCTAAAGATTTGTCCATATAGACTCATGAAATGAGACTATATGGTTGCCAAGAATAAGGACTTACCGAGCCATTTGATGTGTTTCATATGTGATTACATGAAAATGCAAGAATGATGAATGTTTGAATTGTGAGAAATTATGTTTGAGTATTGATGAACATTGCATGATGCATGTATTATGATTGTATTGAAAGATTGCTAAAAGTATGAATAACTAATAGGACTGCTTGATATATAAATATAAATGCGTTACCCACAGAGCGAAAGCTCACCCCCTAAAAATTTTCCAGGAAATGAGCAGGATCCCGAGGAGCAAGCTTAAAGGCATTTACTCCAAGATTTTCTTTTGATTTTGTATTTGAAATGATTTTTGTAAAACAATGCTTTAGTTGCATTTTGAGAAGATATTATATTTTGAAACTTCATTGTAATTGGGCTTGAAATGCCCACTAAAGCATTGTATGAATATGACATGATTTAATGAAGATGGAATGAATGAATTATGAAAGCAAAAATGTTCAGTTTTAATGTATTTTGAGAAATCCATGTATGTTTAAGACAATTGAATCATTGTTATAGTTTGGATATGATAGATGATTAAGAGTGTGGCTGTTGCTTCGAATGGTGTTTGAAGATACCTTAGGGTTTAATCATGTTATATGAGGTTGTATGATAAGTTTTATGAAGGTGGAAGTCTTAGAATTGAAAATTGGGTAGTTGCATTTTAAGGGGGATGTGCTGTCAAATTTTCCTAAAATTTGACAGTACTTCGCCTCAATATTAGACCCTCTTCGGGTATGAATTAGATCAATGAGTCTTCATGAAGATTGTAGTAGGAGTTTAGAGTTTTCCAAGGTATATCGTTTGCTAAATTTGGAGTTGAGTCAAAAGATATGATCCTTAATAGAAAAGCGAAGGAAGGAAAGAAAGATAGAAATCAAAGATAGAAAAGCGAAGGAAGGAAAGCGAAGATAGAAATCGAAGATAAAAAAAGAAGGAAGGAAAGCGTAAGATAGAAATCGGAAGATAGAAAAGCGAATGAAGGAAGCGAAGATAGAAATCGGAAGATAGAAAAGCGTAGGAAGGAAAGCGAAGATAGAAATCGAAGATAGAAAAGCGAAGGAAGGAAAGCGAAGATAGAAATCAGAAGATAGAAAAGCAGAAGGAAGGAAACCAGATGATAGAAATCGACGATAGAAAACCGGATGATAGAAATCGACGATAGAAAACCGGATGATAGAAATCGACGATAGAAAACCAGATGATAGAAATCGACGATGGAAAAATAGGACGCTGCAGAATGTAGGAGATAGAATCAGCCTTTGTAGTCTTCATAAGAGTTGTAGATCTAGATGTCTACTTTCATATGGTGAAAGAACGAAAGCCTTTGGAGCTATAGATTAAAAGTTATAGCAATCGCGCCAAAAGAGTTTCGATTCGATTTGAGTGAGCATGGTCCGTTGTTTTGGGCATATTTCCTCATACGACCTCCAAATGAGGTGAGGCTTGAACCATTGGTTTATAAGACACATATATTTCACTCCATAAAATCCGGTATCAATTGGAGTTAAATTGAGAAAGTTTGTTCTAAAACAAGTGAAAGGTCAGTTAAGAGGGCATGTTTCGGGTATGAACTCTCTTAGGTTTTTTTTTGGAGTGTATCTTGAGTATATGACTCCGATTAAGGTGATTCTTGTTTCAGGGAGAACTTGAGACATAAAGCTACAAATTATATGAATAAGTCAACCCATGATTTTAGTGTATACATGGTGTGTGCTTGCCACGAAGGTGGAGTTACAATTAAGAATCTGCAAGATTATAAGCGCAGGTATCGGGACAACGAAAGTTGGGCTCAAAATGGGTTCCACGTCTATGGTACTATAGTAAGAGTAAGAGTGTCAAGTTTAAGGTCTCAGCAAGACAAGTGTCTCGGGATGGGCTCCACTGGGCTCACATCCGGGACAATCGGCCTCTGGGATCGGGGTCTGACATCTGTGGTATCAGAGCAAAATCGGGTTTAGGGTTTCCTAGGAACCTTAGTGGGATGTCTAAGGGTAAAGTCAGCATGCATTTTCCTACATGAATTATGTGAAGTATGTGCACTGTTTTAAATGCATAACATGCAACATTGTTTTCAAATGAGTGAATTGAATTTGTTTTATGTGAACTAAAGATTTTCACTGATTTTTTTTAAATTGAAGGAGTAATGCCACCTCGAAAGAGAACTCGAGGAGCTCAATCTCGCCCACTCTCGGGCGGAAGTACGGATGAGTCGTATGTTCCGCAGATGCGGGACCATTCCTGTTTCCAATTCCGATGCACCAAGTGTGCAACATGAGCCGCCTCCACCTCCTCCTCCTCAAGTGAACCCTATGGATCCCCAGTTCTTCCAGGCATTCGCCAAAGCTTTCACTTATGCCATGGGCCAAGGAAGACAGACTCAAGTACCACCCAAGAGAGAAGAGCGGGCAAGATGATAAGCTCGAAAGTATGGAGCGATTGACTTCAATGGGACCACTAATCCCGAGGAAGTGAAACATGGTCAAGAGGACCGAGAGGGTCCTAAATCGATGAAGTGCAATGATGATGAGAAGCTCGATTATGCGACCATCGCTGCAGGGGATGCACTTTACTGGGTGGGAGTCGGTGTCCATGATCGGGAAGTACCTCCCAGATCGACATGGAGGGAATTCTAGAGGCCTTTTGGAAGAAGTACTTCTCGATGGTCTACATGCGAGATAAGGCCGGGAATTTTGAATCTCGCTCGAGGGAGTTGAGTGTGGCGATGCACTAATTGAAGTTCACTCGCTTATCACGGTATGCATCCAATATCGTGGCAACTGAAGAAGACAAATGTCGGAAATTTGAGGGTGGATTACACCTAGGGATCTGAGAAAAAGTGGTGATCCACAACTTCCGTGATTACCAAGAATGGTGGATGCCGCTCTTCGTCGAGAAATTTGAGAACATCCGGGCTGAAGTGACTAAGAAGAGGAAGAACAGAGAGCAGTTCTCCAGAAAAGGCATGAGTGCTCCAGCACCTGCTAGGAGCATTAGAACTCAGTATACGCAGAGTGGTGTGGGTAGCAGTGGCCCCACTAAGAGTAAGCAACCTAGGGCTACTACAGTGCAAGCTTCCAGTGCGGCAAGTCCAGGATGGACCGGTAGAGGGAATCCCCCGTGTGATCACTGTGGGAGATTTCACAAGGGGGAATGTCTGCTGAAGATATGAGCATGTTTTGGCTGTGGCCAAAGGGGGCACCAAATCAAGGATTATCCCAGGTCAACAGCAGAAGGGTCTCGATCTCAGCCCCAAGAAGAGCAGAAACAGTGGCATCTCGGCCAGTACATGGTGTGGGCAGTTCAGGAACTGCAAGGAAGGCATATCCGGCAGGGAGACCTAGAGGATAGAGTCAGGCACCAGCTCGAGTCTTTGCCATGACCAGGAAAGAAGCTGCGGCCGCTTCGGAAGTAGTGACGGGTATGGCTATGCTATTCGACTTTCCTGTTTATGTGTTGATTGATACTGGCTCCACCCATTCATTTGTATCTGCAAGTATGAATATGCATGTTGTGTGTCCTGAGGTTATGGACAATTTTCTGGTTGTTAGTACTCCTTTAGGGGGTAAGGTGGTGATTAGTATGATCTATAAGAATTGTGAGCTCAGTATCGAAGGTGCTAGACTGGTAGTAGATCTACTACCTCTAGACCTTCAAGGGTTGGATGTCATTTTAGGGATGGATGTCATGGAGAAGTATAAGGCGAAGCTAGATTGTAGTTTGAAAGAAGTAGAGTTTGATCTGGGCAATGATCAGAAAGTGGTTTTCAAGGGGGACAGGAAGCTGCCAGTGCCGAGGATCATTTTGGCTATGTTAGCTGACAATATGATGAGCCAAGGGTGTGAGGCCTTTTTGGCGCATGTAGTGGATTCAAAAGTAAATGTGGGCAGATTAGAAGATTATCAGGTTGTGAGGGAGTTTCCTGATGTATTCCCAGAAGAATTACCAGGGTTACCGCCGGTGAGGGAAATTGAGTTCAAAATTGACTTGATTCCCGGAACCGCGCCAATCTCCATACCACCTTATAGAATGGCTCCAGTTGAATTGAGAGAACTCAAGGAGCAATTGCAGGAATTGTTGGAGAAGCGCTTCATCGGCCGAGTTCTTCACCTTGGGGAGCTCCGGTCTGTTTGTTAAGAAGAAGGATGGAACGTGGAGGATGTGCATAGACTATAGAAGGCTTAACAAGATGACGATTGAGCAAGTATCCGTTAGCACGGATAGATGATTTATTTGATCACCATGTGGAGCAAGGTCTTTCAAGATTGACTTAAGATCGGGATATCATCAACTTCAATCGTGGAGTCCGATGTAAGTAAGAAAACTTTCAGGACCCATTACGGGCACTATGAATTTAGGGTCATGCCTTCGGATTGACCAATGCCCCACCGCCTTCATGGATCGATGAATAGGGTGTTTAATAAATTCTTAGATCGGTTTGTCATTGTGTTCATTGATGACATTCTGTCTATTCTAAGGATGAAGGAGAGCATGAACAAGATCTCGAGTTGTATTGCGAGAGATTGAGAGAGCGGGAGTCGTATGCCAAATTCATGAAGTGTGAGTTTTGGCTGCGTGAAGTAGTTTTCCTTGGACATGTGATTTCCAAGAAAAGGATTCATGTTGATCCGAGGAAAGTAGAAGTTGTGGTGAATTGGCAAGAGCCTAAGACAATGAAAGAGGTAAGAAGCTTCCTAGGCTTGGCGAGTTATTATAGGAGATTTGTAGAAGGATTTTCAATGATAGCGCCCTATGACTAAACCGTTAAGAAAGAATCGGCGGTTCATATGGGTGAGGAATGTCGGAAGAGCTTTGAGGAGCTCAAGAACAGATTGACAAGTGCTCCAAAGATTGGTTTTGCCTAATGGAGACCGGGGTATACGGTGTCTGATGATGCTTCGAGGAAGGGCTTAGGATGTGTCTTGATGCGTAATGACAAAGTGATAGCTTATGCTTCACGGCGATTGAAGCCATATGAGTTGAATTATCCGACTCATGACTTGGAGTTAGCGATGGTAATTTTGCCCTAAAGATTTGGAGACACTACTTGTATGGGGTTCAGACAAGGGTCTTCACGGACCACAAAAGTCTTAAGTACATTATGAGTCAGAAAGAGTTGAACTTAAGGCAGAGACGATGGTTGGAGTTGCTCAAGGACTATGACCTGATGATAGAGTATCATCCAGGCAAGGAGAATGTAGTGGCAGATGCTTTGAGCAGGAAGTCATCCATAGCTTATGTGCAATCGGTTTACTTGCCTCTGTTGGAACAGATGGCCAAGTTGAAGATCAGTTTAAAGCAGAATGAATCAGATGGTGTTATTGCTCAATTCAGAGTGAGACCTATCCTTAGGGAGAAGGTCAAGGAGTTGCAGGAGCAGGATACAGAATTAAGTAAGTTGAGAGATGAAATTCAACATGGTAAGCAGTCAGAAGTGCAAGTAAGGGATGATGGGCTAATGGTAGTCGGAAACAGGTTGTGTATTCCGAATGATAAAGCAGTTAAGGATGAAATCATGGATGAGGCACACAATGCGCCTTATTCCATGCACCAAGGCAGCACCAGAATGTACAGAGATTTGAAGGAACATTTCTGGTGGAAAGGCATGAAGAGGGACGTAGCTGAATATGTGAGCAGATGTCTAGTGTGTCAGCAGGTCAAGGCTGAACACCAGGCACCTTCAGGCATGCTAAGGCCATTGTCCATTCCTGAATAGAAGTGGCAAAGGATCACGATGGATTTTCTGATGGGTTTGCCTAGGACCAGCAAGAAGCATGATGCCATTGGGGTTATAGTTGATCGGTTAACCAAGTCACCCCATTTTCGGCGGCAAATAAGCAAATGATTCATTGTAAGTCTTAGCCAGAAGTATATTGATGAAGTGGTAAGGTTGCATGGAGTTCCGGATTCTATAATATCCGACAGGATCCACGATTCACATCGAGATTTTGGGGAAGTCTGCGAAGGCATTAGGAACTAGGCTGAATTTCAAGATCGGCGTTTCATCTTCGTGACAGATGGTCGATCGAGAGGACAATCCAGACTCTAGAGGGATGCTTAGAGCATGTGTCATGGACTTCAGAGGAGCATGGGATGATCATTTGCCGTTGGTCGAATTTGCTTACAACAATTGCACCATTCGAGCATCTGATGGCTCCTTATGAAGCCCTTTATGGCGTAAGATGCAGACTCCAATATCTTTGGGATGAGGAAGGTGAGAGGAAGCTAGTGGGACCAGAGTTGGTCCGGATGACATTGAGAAAGTGGAGGTAATTAAACAAATGACTTAAGGCCGCCGGGATGTAATGAAAAGCTATGCCGATGCTAATGAAAAGAAATGGAATATGCATGGGTGACAAGGTGTTCCTCAAGACGTCTCCATGAAAGGGAGTTATGAGATTGAAGAAGGGAAGTTAAGCCCTCGGTATGTGGGTCCGTATGAAGTATTGAGAGGATTGGGCCGTTGGCCTATAGGTTAGCATTCTGCCGAATTGTCGCAGATTCATGATGTGTTCCATGTCTCGATCTTTGAGGAGGTACAGATCGATCCTTCTCACATCATTCGCACCTCGAAGTTCAATTGGCGATGATTTGAGTTATGAAGAAAGACTGTGGCAATTCGGATAGCAAGGATAAGATCCTCGTGAACAAGACAATCAAGCTAGTCAAGGTCCTGTGGAGGAATCATGCAGTTGAAGAGGCGACGTGGGAACCTTTGGATGCAATGAAAGAGAAGTATCCACACCTTTTCAATGACTCAGGTAAGAATTTCGAGGACGAAATTTCTTAAGGGGGGGAGAAATGTTAGCCCCAAAATTTTTTAGGATTAATCATGATTAGATTAAATTGATTAAGTTAGATTAGCATTAATTAAGGTGTCATAAATTAATATATGATAGCATTAATGAGTTAGGTGAAGAATTTATGAAGTTAAATATGTTAGTTGGACTTAGGTGAGTTAGGTGTAATTAATGTATTAATTGGGCTTTGGGTCCAAATGAAGTGAGAAAGAAGAGAGAAATTTAATGCAATGGGCTTGAAGGAAAAGAGTTAGTGGGCTTGAGTAAGTAAGGAGGAGAAATGAAAAAGAAGAAGAAGAAAGAAGAAGGAAGTAAGTTGGGCTTAGGCTTATTGGGCTTAAGTAATTTAGAAAGGAGTATATAAGGAAGGAGATAAGTGATTTTTGTAGGAAAAGAAGATAGAAACGAAATTTGAAGGAAGAGGAAAGAAGAGTGTCGTGAAAGGAGGGAGGAAAAGGAGAAAGAAGAGGCTTGTTAGGGTTTGGTTTTTCCATGAAAGTGAGTGGGTTTTTGAAGAAAGTCCAAGAAGAAAAAGTGTGGAGGAGAGTCTAAGCTTCACTTTGAACCAAGAAACCACTTGGTTGGTTAAGGATTTAAGGTAAGTTCTTGGTTTAAGGTTAAGTTTTGTTTGGGTTTTGGTTAGAAAGATGAAGAATAAGATGGGTCTAGTGATTCTCTTATGAATTTCATGATTTAGATTTTAGGTATTTCAATTTCTAAACCCTATGTTGATATGGGGTTATTTTCTTGTTATGCTTGAAGGAGGACAAGAAAGAGGAGAAGAACAAGGAGAGGAACTTCCTTAGGCAAGTTTAAGCAAGGATAAAAGGTGGGTTTCATATTTATTTTATGTATATAAGCTACAAATGTAAATAAATGCATGACATTAATGAGCTTTGATCACTTGGTTGTTGTATTAAATGTGTGTGATGGAATGATGAATGTGAGTGTATTAAATGCTTGATGATGATTGAAACTGTCATGAAGAAACTTGTTGAATGAATATAATGAAAGGCATGAACGATGTATGAAAAGATGATTTCAAAGGAACAATGAATTGGATAAGAACAGTCCAATTTCCTTGTATGATTCATGATTGCTATGTTATGTGGGTAAGGTATTGTCCTAAGAATCACGTGCACATTGACCATGAAGCCTTCGCCAACCGCCTGATTGTGGCATAGGATGATCCAACATTTGGACTCCTAAAGATTTGCCCATATAGACTCATGAAATGAGACTATATGGTTGCCAAGAATAAGGACTTACCGAGCCATTTGATGTGTTTCATATGTGATTACATGAAAATGCAAGAATGATGAATGTTTGAATTGTGAGAAATTATGTTTGAGTATTGATGAACATTGCATGATGCATGTATTATGATTGTATTGAAAGATTGCTAAAAGTATGAATAACTAATAGGACTGCTTGATATATAAATATAAATGTGTTACCCACGAGCGGCTCACCCCTAAAAATTTTCCAGAAATGAGCGGGATCCCGAGGAGCAAGCTTAAAGGCATTTACTCCAAGATTTTCTTTTGATTTTGTATTTGAAATGATTTTTGTAAAACAATGCTTTAGTTGCATTTTGAGAAGATATTATATTTTGAAACTTCATTGTAATTGGGCTTGAAATGCCCACTAAAGCATTGCATGAATATGACATGATTTAATGAAGATGGAATGAATGAATTATGAAAGCAAAATGTTCAGCTTAATGTATTTTGAGAAATCCATGTATGTTTAAAACAATTGAATCATTGTTATAGTTTGGATATGATAGATGATTAAGAGTGTGGCTGTTGCTTCGAATGGTGTTTGAAGATACCTTAGGGTTTAATCATGTTATATGAGGTTGTATGATGAGTTTTATGCAGGTGGAAGTCTTAGAATTGAAAATTGGGTAGTTGCATTTTAAGGGGGATGTGCTGTCAAATTTTCCTAAAATTTGACAGTACTTCGCCTCAATATTAGACCCTCTTCGGGTATGAATTAGATCAATGAGTCTTCATGAAGATTGTAGTAGGAGTTTAGAATTTTCCAAGGGTATATCGTTTGCTAAATTTGGAGTTCGGAGTCAAAAGATATGATCCTTAATAAAAAGCAGAAGGAAGGAAAGCAGAAGATAGAAATCAGAAGATAGAAAAGCAGAAGGAAGGAAAGCAGAAGATAGAAATCAGAAGATAGAAAAGCAGAAGGAAGGAAAGCAGAAGATAGAAATCAGAAGATAGAAAAGCAGAAGGAAGGAAAGCAGAAGATAGAAATCAGACGATAGAAAACCAGATGATGAAATCGACGATGGAAAAATAGGACGCTGCAGAATGTAGGAGATAGAATCAGCCTTTGTAGTCTTCATAAGAGTTGTAGATCTAGATGTCTACTTTCATATGGTGAAAGAACGAAAACCTTTGGAGCTATAGATTAAAAGTTATAGCAATCGCGCCAAAAAAGTTTTGATTCGATTTCGGAAGTGAGCATGGTCCGTTGTTTTGGGCATATTTTCCTCATACGACCTCCAAATGAGGTGAGGCTTGAACCATTGGATTTATAAGACACATATATTTCACTCCATAAAATCCGGTATCAATTGGAGTTAAATTGAGAAAGTTTGTTCTAAAACAAGTGAAAGGTCAGTTAAGAGGGCATGTTTCGGGTATGAACTCTCTTAGGTTTTTTTTTTTGGAGTGTATCTTGAGTATATGACTCCGATTAAGGTGATTCTTGTTTCAGGGAGAACTTGAGACATAAAGCTACAAATTATATGAATAAGTCAACCCATAATTTTAGTGTATACATGGTGTGTGCTTGCCACGAAGGTGGAGTTACAATTAAGAATCCTGCAAGATTATAAGCGCAAGTATCGTGACAAAGAAAGTCATTCAAAATGGGTTCTGACGTCTATGGTACTATAGTAAGAGTAAGAGTGTCAAGTTTAAGGTCTCAGCAAGACAAGTGTCTCGGGGATGGGCTCCACTCGAGCTCACATCCCGGGGCAGTTGGGCTCCCGGGATCGGGGTCTGACATGTAATGTCCAGGTTTGTTACACTCGTAACATATGATGGATGTCTTTTCTACTTTTCCATCATCTTTGCCGTTCTTCTTGAAGAATTGACTTCCTTTGGACTTCTTCTTCCACATCCGTCTGATCTTCTTTGAAATGAAAGATAGCTCGTCATCTTCATCACTGGACTCCTATTCTGACTCACTGGAATCATCATTCTTGGATTCTTCAATCTTCAGCGCTTTTGATGGATTCCTCTTTCTTTGAGTTTTACGATTCTTTTGTCCAGCCTTTAGTGCTATCGATTTGTCCCGTTTGGGCTTGTCTTTAGCATCGAGCTCAACTTCATGTATTTTCAACGATCCAAGTAGTTCGTCAAGCTTTAATATGCTTAAGTCCTTAACTTCTTGTACAATAGTAACTTTTGGTCTCCACCTCTTTGGTAGACTCCTCAGGATCTTACGCACGTGATCTTGGTTGTCGTAAGTTCTTCCGAGAGCTTTTAATCCATTGATAATTGTTTGAAATCTTCCAAACATTTGATCAATATATTCTTCATCTTTCATCTTGAAGAGCTCGTACTGGTGCACAAGAATACTTATCTTGGATTCTTTGACTTGGTTTGTACCCTCATGTGCGATAGATAACGTATCCCACATCTCCTTCGCAGTATCGCATCCGTGGAATTTGTCGTACTCACTTTTGTTTAAGGCACAACTCAAGAAGAACTTTGCTTTAGAGTTCAGTTGAAATCTCGCCTTCTGATTAGCCGTCCATCTGATTCGTGGAATAAGATTCCCTTCCTCATCTGCTGGAGTGCATGGTCCATTCTCTATCACGTCCCAAAGGTCGACATGAGTAGATTCAATAAACAACTGCATTATGTCTTTCCAATAATGGTAATCTTCTCCATTGAACGCCGGAGGTCTAGTGACTGAGGCACCTTCCGCAATATATGTATGTGATTCTGCCATAATCTTTAATCCACACGTTGTTAATGTGATCCTTGGACACCAAGCTCTGATACCAATTGAAGTGAATCACACGTTAATACAAAGCTTATTATACGATGTATAAATGCACAAGAAGGGGGGGTTGAATTGTGTATTTCCCCTTTTTGAAAATCCTTTCAAAAACGTTTTGTTAAAAGACACTTCTTCTTTTCACAAGAACTACTGTAAATCAAAATTATAAAATATTTTTCGAAAACTTGTTTAAAAACGAGTAAGATCGAAACTTTGAAAGATAAGAGAGATAAGGATAGAGAGTTGTAGGCACATCAATTTTTACACTGGTTCACCCCAAACCGTTGGCTACGTCCAGTCCTCAGATATCTTTTTGAGATTTCACTATCTCTCAACAACTTTACAAGTATTCTTTTTCTCTGAGTCTGTTCAGGTCTCTTTACAGTCAGTATTCTTTTACTCTTAGCCTTTGCAGGCTATCTATACTACTTTCTTACAGAAAGGTTTTTCGAGCTTTGTTACAATAAGATAGCTTTAAGTTTCACACAATAATTTCTCTCAAGTATTGACAGCTTTTTGTGTTTGTATTCGTATACGTCGTGTATGCATCTAACTTTTTAATCTTCGACTTCAACTCATATTTATAGTCTTCGTCTGTAACTATTTCTTGATTCTTACTTCTTGCTTCTTTAATCTTGTTTCTTGAAAGAAGCGGTTATTCAGTTGAGTTATGTAACTAACTCAAACTGATTCTTGAATCAGATGCGATTCGCTTCCGTCTTCTTTTCATCGTCTTCTTTTGCTTTCGTTTGTTTTTCATTCTCTCGTCTGCTTTTCAGCTTCCGTCTGTTTTTCATTCTTTCGTTTGCTTTTCAACTTTTGTCTGTTTTTCATTCTTTCGTCTGCTTGTCAGCTTCCGTTTGTTTTTCATTCTTTCGTCTACTTTTCAGCTTCCGTCTGTTTTTCTTCTTTCGTCTGCTTTTCAGCTTCCGTCTGTTTTTCTTCTTTCATTATTTGTATTTCATCAAAATCATTTATGTAAAGTCATTTTGACTTAACAGTTTGATGAGGTAAAAATAACGACCTCACCTTTTTGGTAACTCAATTAAATTAATTCAAATTTTGAGTTAGGTCAGAATTGAATTATCATCTTTAATCGAATAAAAGATGATAATAATTTTATTTAAAATATAATAGTCTCTCGTTCTAAAAATATGATATTTTACATTTTACTGGAATAATTCATCAAATAACTACTAAATTCTAATTTTGAAGGAGTTTAAGCACATAGTACACTCTTATGAATATCTTAACAAATTTGGCATCGAACGATATGATATTGATATTGAGTATTATTTTAGATAATTTTTAAATTTATAAAATAATTTATAAAGTTTATAAAATTGCAAGAAAAGAGCCAATACCAACTAATATCGAGTTTAGTACGATATCAATTTTTTGTCAAGATGACCAAACCAACCTATAAAGTGCGGTATTCTAAACTATAAAATAGAATTTATAAGCTTGTGGCAATAGTAAATAGTAAAAGGATCAAATGAATTAATTTTTCATTTAATAAAAATCGTGTTTATTTTTCTAAAGACCTTATCATTTTAGCTACAATCAATCACAAAATGGTTTAAGTGAATTAATTTTCATTCAAAAAATCATATTCATTTTTATAAAACCTATTAATTTAGTGAAAATGTAGGTTACCTTTTGTGATAAAATTATATTCGTTATTCAAAATTTTAAGATAATGTTAGATTAAGTTATTATTTTAAATTTTAATATATGGATTATCAATATATGTAGAATATTTTATAAGAAAATATTTAAATTTGTTTGCAAATAATAATATTAAAGAAAACCATGACAAGTAGTTTTAGTTCCTAAAATTAATCCAATAATGACAAAATTAATCATTAAAGTGGTTATTTTGATATGTTATTATAACAAAATAGTTATCATTAATTTGTTACGCTTATATTGACAATAACCTTTGTAACAAAAGTTGACGATCAAGTGACAACAAAATATCTTGTCACAAAATTACGAATAGTAGTAACCATAATGTATTTATGTTTTTGTGACAATATTAAGTAGACAATAACTAATTAAATTTTATTGACAAAACTGTTCGTCACAAAAAGTAAAATATAGTGTGACGGTAAATGGTTTCGTTACAGTAAGAGAAAAATATTAGTGATCAAACTATGTTTTGTCACAATAAATAGAAAATATTAGTGACCAACATATATTTTGTCATAATCACAATTCATTCCTGCAAAAATTACTTTGCCAAATTACATATGGTTTTAGTGACATAACTTAGTGATAAAAGAAAATTTGACACTATTAATATATTAATAGTGACAATTTAATTGTGAAAGATACTAAATTGTCATAATTACTATTGTATTAGTAACAGAAAGAATAAATCATCACAATTAATCCAAAAAATAGTGTCAATTAATTGTCTTGTCACAACCTCTCATCTGTGATGCAATAATAGTTTGTCACAAAAATATTTGTCACTAAGTGTCTTAACTCTTGTAATATATTTTATAGATAAAATTGAATATTTGTAGTTATCTCAATTATTTAATTTAGGGATTAGTCTTTTTCATTAACTTCTTGTTATCATTATGTTGATATGGAATGTTATCATATTCGATCATTTAACAGTAAGTTTTGGTTTGAATACAAGGTTTGAACCAATTAATTTAAAAAAATTGAAACTTATTATGACTTTCCTAATAGATTTCAGAATAACTGCTTGAATTGTAAAAATTGTTCTTTTTAAATTAATGATTAGAGTTACAATTGGTTGAGCTATTTTGTAATATACCACTCCTATAGAGCATAAGTTCGAACATACCATAGGATATTCGAGAACATACTCTATGAAAATGGTATATTAGGACAATCAAACTAACTAAGTAAAGGCATCAAACATATCATGCACATTAAAGTATCATAAGCATTCTAAAAGTTCATTTCTTCCCATTTCATTCATAAACATAAAAGTCACATGTGTCATTACAATTTAGAATCTACATATACATTACACAACATTTTTTTGAGTTCAATCTCAGTACCAAATATATAACATGAAATGGGATGCTAATATACACAAGACTCTAACTAGACTCCTCAGATTCAGCTGATCAAACCTTTGAGTCATTCTCGTTCCCAAAATACAAGTACTAGACTTCTACAATATCACCTTAGTAGCTAGAATTCCTTTGAACCTGAAAAACTTTGTAATTTTGATGAGTTTACGAACTTAGTGAGTGAACCATCATCGATGTATTCACTCAAGTCAGATCACAAAAACAAGTGTATCAAAGTTTATCATACTTCCACCAGCATAGCATGTAAGCTAGCATTGCATATCATAACATATCCTCCATTAACTTCAACTGTAATTCACTATTTCAAAACAATTCAATAATTCATTTCAATTCAATCATTTGATACATGTAGGGATGTATATGCAAATGCACATATATTTCCATTCTCATTTTTGTTTTGTTGTGACCAAGTGCTTATCAATACAATTTACTGTCCTGTATTTATTGTGAATATCAAGATCATTTCTGGCTCGTATCCATTGTGGATACCAAGTCCATGTTATCTAAGACTGAGACTCTTTTTCATAATCCTAAGCTCAAAGCTCTTTTCTGCACATCGGTCAATCTAGTCATAACTCCTTTATCTGATCATGCATTTTAATATGATGAGATGCATCATTTCATATGCTACATTTTCATTTTCTTTCATTTTTGTGTACTCATGTCACATATATCAAACTCCTCGGATCTAAGTCCGACAATTATCAATCAATTGTACACATCTTCCATATTAAACATACAATTCATACTTAATTACATATAAATGAGTTTACACATCTAAATTAACTCACAGTACACTCCAGAAAAGTTATTACCTCGATTTTCTAGCAATGTTTGGAAGTTGACGATCACCTTGCCTGTCTATCATCATATAATACACAAATAGTTAACAGATCACTAATTTGTTTAATCATATGAATATATAATCATGCACATGTATATGTGTCATGTTTCAATACATGTAATCAAGTTTATACCTTAAGTAAGCTTGATTTACTCCAAATTTATCAATCATACATTCACCAAACTTTTTTAGCATTATATATTCATACAATTACCCAATTCTCATTCATAATTACCTCATGTTCTTTAATGCTTATTCATTCATGCCTAATACACATTACTTGTATCCTTAAGATAATGTTTGTATTCATGAGAACACCTTTATTCCTTTATCACATCATAATTTCCATATTTGGATACATTGACATCAAAACAGTACATTCTTTAAGTTATGACATCAATTAACAACCTAAACTTATCAAGCTCTTAACCAATTAATCAAGCAACAATCTAGGTTCACTTCAAGTTTTAATCAACTCCAAATACGCCAATTTAGGGGGCGGTTGGTTTGTATGAGAGAATGGTAATATGAATGGGAATGAATATAGTGAGAAATGAGAATGGATATTATCATTATAATCATGATGGTTGGTTAGAGGAAGGAATGATTACCATTATCATTGATAATTGTTGGTTTGTAAAATAATGTAATTAATTAATTACAATATATTAATTATTAAAATATTGTAATTAATTAATTAGAGTATTTTAATTAATCAGTGAATTATATTTCAATTAATTATATTGTAACTAATTAATTAATTATTTGTAATTAATTATTCATTAATTATAATATTTTAATTAATTAATTTTAATTAATTAATTTTAATATTTTAATTAATTAGTTACAATATTTTAATTAATGAATAATTATATTTTAATTAATTATAATGTAATAAATAAATAATAATAATATTTTAATTTATTATATTGTCATTAATTATATTTTAATTAAATAAATAATTAAAATATTTTAATTAATGAATAATTATATTTTAATTAGTTATATTTTAATAAATAATAATATTTTATTAATTAATTACAATATTTTAATTAATAAATGAATTATATTTTAATTAGTTATAGTATTAATTAATTATATTATATTATTTTAATTAATTATATTTTAATTAAATAATTAATTACTATATTTTAATTAATGAATTATATTTTACTAATTATATTTTAATTAATTATAATGTACTTAATTAATTAATAATATTATTTTCATTAATTATATTGTAAATTAAATACATTTTAATCAAATAATTAATTATAATTAAATTAATTAATTGATTATATTTTAATTAATTAATAAAATGAGTCTCTACTAAGGAATGAGTTTCATTCCTCTACTAAATGGGGGGTATGAAGAATTTCCCCAAAGTGGGATATCAAACCATTACCCCTATAATCATAATCAAAAATCAGTCACTCACTTTTCATTCCTTACCCATTAACCACTTCCCAAACTCATCAACCAAGCACCCCCTTAGATTGACTTTTTTTCAGCTGGTTCAACTTGTGCACAAGGATGAAATTAACATTAAAGAACTAGGCCCACGATGTACATAAGGATGAAATTAACATTACAGAACTAGGCCCACGATCATGGGGGACCACGCAATGATCGTGACAGAAGCTTGTACAACAGGCCACGATTGTGCACTACCTTTCTTCCCTCAATTTTGTATGAATTTCATATACTTAGAGACATCACTACCACTTGATTTTTTCCAGAATTCATGTCCTTTAAAGCTAATTCGTTTCATGCTAGTCTAGCTTCCATATTGGTTACATTAAATCTCACAAAAATATGCTCATTTGTTTCATTACATTCACTTTATACCATCTTACGCAGTCCTAACTTTTCTAGATTTGAAAACACTTCAATAACACCTATCTTTAGCATGAATTCATCATCAATTATACTTCAAATCCCAACTTAAATAATCCATATAACATCTGTAACGCCCCAAATTAGGGGTTAGCATATTAAGCAAATTTAGTCCGATTTATGTTCTGTCTCTTTGATATTTTGGCATGCATTCATAGTATTTCCGGGTACATTGGTAAAATGAAATTTCAGATTGATTCGGACAATATTAAGATAATTTTTAGTAATTTTTGGAGATTTCAATGATTTTTAGAAATTATTGGTGACGTATGGAGTATTTTTGGAACACTTATTTGGCAGTCATCTTTTATGACGGAATTTTTGGTGAATTTTTGGAAGTTGTCTGGAACTTCTGGGAATTAGTTGATTCCGCAATCATAAGTGTGCTTTTCACTATTCATCCACAGTAAGCCAATAGTAAAAATTGAATAAGTGGCCGACTTATATAAGGGTTAGACAGAACCGTATATAACTCATAAAATTCAGTTCATTTGCTCACGACCGATGCTCTTCATCACTGTCTGTCGATCGATCTGCTTTTCTACAGCAAATAACGAGGTTAGTTCTTTAGATCATGAATCTTTTCTGGTGTTGGTTGAGACATATAGGTATATATGATCTGTTAGATGGTTTTATGGGAGGATAAGAAAAAGGGGAAAGAAATTTTTCGATCTATCATGTTTGAAGTTTTTGATGATTCGATAGGTTAGACCATGTAAGAGGTTAGTTGTTAAGTGATGATGCTAAAAGAATTGAGAAAAATTGAGAGGAAAAAGAAAAGAAAGAAAAAAAAAGAAATGAACAGTGCTTTTCGCTAGGAGACGATGAACAGTGTCGGTGAATAGTAAATAGGAATAGTGAATAGTAAATAGTCAATAGTAAATAGGAATAGTGAATAGTAAATAGTGAATAGTGGTGAATAGTGACTAGTGAATAGTATTGCTACAGTATAGTATCTCAGATTTGTGAACAAAGATTCATGCGTATTTGTGAATAAAGAAGAATACGTATTTGTGAATAATAATACGTATTTGTGAACAGTAAAGAATCCCGGAAATTTGCATGAACATGCATCATGTATCATACAATAATTATGCACAATAATAATTTGTATCTGTGTTCCCTATTATAGAGGAACGACCACTGCCAGATATTTCCGGGACTTCGAGGCAATAAATAGTATGGGCGATTTAAGGTTAGTAATCCCAGATTTCACCAAGAAGTAAGATAGAAATTTCAGACATACGCATCATGCCGACAAGAAATTGGAAGTCATAAAGACAACAAGAAATTTCGTGAACCGTCACTCATATCAAGAATGTCAAGAATCACCAATAATGTCGAGAATGTAAGTAATTTCGACAAGAAAGTTTGTAAGTCAAGAATCGTGAATTTCAATAAGTCGATAAGTACTATGGGTAAATCGATTATAAGAGACCCGGACGGTCTCACTTTGAGTTGTTCTGCATCAATTGTGTTCGCTCCGGACAATGAATGTCCGAAAGTGCTCATGTGTCTTTGATTGATTGTGTCTTATTCGGACAATGAACGTCCGAGGTAATTGTTGTATGATTATGTTATTGAAGTGCTAATGTTATTGCACATGAAATGTCCGAACCGATTTGTTCTGTCCGAAGTTGTGGGTAAATAGGCATACTAGAAGGGTCTCAGAAGCGCTTCGCGACACTTGATGTCGAGCCTTTGGCTTCTGATATGGACACTTCGGTGTCGAGACTTCGGTCTTCTGTGACACTTCGGTGTCTTTTGATATGGACACTTCGGTGTCGAGCCTTTGGTTTCTGATATGGACACTTCGGTGTCGAGATTTTGGTCTTCAAAAGTCCCGCTACCCACTTCATTTTATGGACTTCGATTTGTTGGGTTGTGGTCGCGTGCAACCTCGAGGTTGGATCGCGTGCAAACTTCGAGGTATCGAGGTACGAAACACGGGCCCAACGCAAAACACGGACCCAACATTAAAAGGCGATCTGTTATGAAGTGCATTTTGCCTGCCTGAGTATTAATCTCTGATCTCTGAATGCATGCTGATATCGTTATTGTGAAAAGAAATTGGTTAAATTAGATTAATGATTACTCACTAAGCTATAAGCTTAGCACGATGGATTTGCCCCGTGTAGGTACAGAGCAAAGAGATTAAGGACTGGGACAAGTCAACCGCAGTGGCCAAAGGAGTTTGAGTTTGGTGTTGCGCGAAAATGTATTTTGTTTGGTTTGTTTGGGCTTGTAAATATTTTTTTTTCGATTTGTTTCTAAGTCTGAGATGTATTATATGTGTGTTAAACTTAGTTTTTAAAACAATGCATATGTGTAAGGTTTGATTTTGTTTGTACTGTATTGGGTGGCATCCATATATCCTCCCATGGGGTATTTGGGTGTTACATCTTTTGGTATCAGAGCAAGTTTAGGCGGTTCTGGTTTAACCACGGCTTGCCTATTGTTTTCCGTTGAGTGTCTAAGTTGTGTTTTGGCCTAATGCAGTTTGTCCCATGTTTGGTTTTTACGTATGGAAAGATTTCACAAGACTGTTGATGAGGTATGTCAGATTTTAACAATGGGTTCGATAGTAGAATTTCGACAGATCGTAAGTTTCTGAATTGATTGAGAGCATAGTCAAGTAAGATGAAGTTATTCTGAGTGTACTGGTTGCTTGGCGAATGATGTTATGGTGTACGGAGATGATATATGTTGGGACAAGAAGGAATTAATGAGTATGGAACGAATTAGCTGTGAATATTGGAGTCAGATCAATATGAGAGTCAGATAAGGGAAGTTGAATAGGCTAGCAAACGTATATGGATTTAGGTTCGTAATGAAATCTATGACAATACGTCTAGGAAGTACGAGTTTGATTAGCTCAGGAAGCTGAGATGTCAAATAAGCATGCTGATCTATCTGAATAAGGGAAAATGAAAGTTGTGACTATTTAGAAGTGGGAAATAATATCTAGTTAGCTATGACAAATAATGATGTAATGTATCTTATGGAATACGATATCAATATTGTGCTATGGTATCGATGCATTGGGTATTGAGAGTTGAGTCTATTGAAGTGTTAGGTATAGAAGTGCGTTGTTGCTGATGTTTGGATTCCGGACGGGAGGTCCGATGATTCTGGTTATTGTGTGAGAATTTTAGAAGTGTGTTTTATCATTGCAGAATTGTGGGCTCTCAAAATACAGCCGTTATGCTGCCCGATTTGTGGTAAAAATCGGGTTAAGATAAGAATAAGAATAAGAAGTGAGTTTGGGAGTAAGACAAATTTGATGCCAAAAGGAAAAGAATATGATTGGGAATAAGTTGGACGAAAGAGAAAAAGGACTGAATGAAAAAGATGGGCATTAGGTTTAGGAAGATGGAATTAGAGAAATGTGATATAAATGTAAATGGATTGTTTGATTAAGGTGATAAGTAATGAAAATTGAAAGGAGAATTTTCATGATCAAATTTGATGAATGGCTTTCATATATTCATGTGTGAGATGAAATAAGAAATACTTGGAGGATACATATTTGTATAGTTAAATTGTTTGTTCGATTTAAGATTGAATTTAGAGAGTAGAAATTCTTGATGAAGGTATGCTTGTGAGAGATTCAAATTTTGAAAGATGAGATGACTTGATGTTTGACTTTGGTCCATAGAAGTGGACCATTGACTTCATAAATGTTAAAGGAAAATGTTAAAGACTATTGATGAAATATTTGATATAAGAATCGAGGAATTGGGAAGAGATTGAGAAATATATATGAGAAGGAAATTAGAGAAGAAAAGTGATTAATTATAAATCGATCCGACAAATTGATGATATCAGATATTAGGTTTCTTTGATCACATTGTTGCGTGATTTTACAAGAGGGAATACGTGAAAGATGAGATTAACGATCGCAAGATATGAATTGAACCTTTTGACTGATGACTGGTATGATTATGTAACTATGTGAAGAAACATTGGTTTTGTGGCTATAGTGCTTTGCGATGATATTTGGTGGTATTAGATGCATTTGGTACGAGGTAGAATAGGATTTGATATTGGCGTTATGGATTTCGAAAGTGAAAGGGAACATATTGAGGATCCTATTGGACATTTTTCCACAAATGAAGTGAGGTATCAATCCCTCATCACAATGACGACGAAATAGAGAGCAACACATTTATTTTTCCATTACGACGAAAAAAAAAAGTTACATGCCTTGCTCAAAGGCTATGCCAATAAGCAACATAAGGATCATAGGAAATGCTAAGAAGACAAAAAAAGTGCGAGCTTCACGTAGCTCAAAATTAATACTAAGAACGAGATAAAGATACATAATGATAAGAAGTATACCAAAGCATGCGATAGCGGATAACATTTTGAACTTTGGTTTCGTCTAGAAGAAAGTTTAAGGTAAGTAAGAAAGAATGTGGAGGGATGAAGTAAATGAGGAAGAAGTAGTTTCTATTTATAGACCATTTTGGTACTGTTCACTAGCCGTTTATAACCGTTATCGAGCCGTTATTTTTACCGTTACTAGCCGTTATTTTTTTAACTAGCCGTTACCTCAGTATCCGCAATTCTTCAGATCAGATCTGAATTTCGAGGACGAAATTCCTTAAGGAGGGAAGAATTGTAACGCCCCAAATTAGGGGTTAGCATATTAAGCAAATTTAGTCCGATTTATGTTCTGTCTCTTTGATATTTTGGCATGCATTCATGGTATTTCCGTACATTGGTAAAATGAAATTTCAGATTGATTCTGACAATATTAAGATAATTTTAGTAATTTTGGAGACTTCAATGATTTTTAGAAATTATTGGTGACGTATGGAGTATTTTTGGAACACTTATTTGGCAGTCATCTTTTATGACGGAATTTTTGGTGAATTTTTGGAAGTTGTCTGGAACTTCTGGGAATTAGTTGATTCCGCAATCATAAGTGTGCTTTTCACTATTCATCCCACAGTAAGCCAATAGTAAAAATTGAATAAGTGGCCGACTTATATAAGGGTTAGACAGAACCGTGTATAACTCATAAAATTCAGTTCATTTGCTCACGACCGATGCTCTTCATCACTGTCTGTCGATCGATCTGCTTTTCTGCAGTAAATAACGAGGTTAGTTCTTTAGATCATGAATCTTTTCTGGTGTTGGTTGAGACATATAGGTATATATGATCTGTTAGATGGTTTTATGGGAGGATAAGAAAAAGGGGAAGGAAATTTTTTGATCTATCATGTTTGAAGTTTTTGATGATTCTGATAGGTTAGACTGGTGTAAGAGGTTAGTTGTTAAGTGATGATGCTAAAAGAATTGAGAAAAATTGAGAGGAAAAAGAAAAGAAAGAAAAAAAAAAGAAATGAACAGTGCTTTTCGCTAGGAGACGATGAACAGTGTGTGAACAGTGTCGGTAAATAGTAAATAGTCAATAGTAAATAGGAATAGTGAATAGTAAATAGTGAATAGTGGTGAATAGTGACTAGTGAATAGTATTGCTACAGTATAGTATCCGTATTTGTGAACAAGATTCAGACGTATTTGTGAATGAAGAAGAATACGTGATTTGTGAATAATAATACGTATTTGTGAACAGTAAAGAATCCCGGAAATTTGCATGAACATGCATCATGTATCATACAGTAATTATGCACAATAATAATTTGTATCTGTGTTCCTATTATAGAGGAACGACCATCGCCAGATATTGCCGGACTTGAGGCAATAAATAGTATAGGCGATTTAAGGTTAGTAATCCCAGATTTCAAATCGATAAGTAAGATAGAAATTTCAATGCGTCGTCACGCCGACAAGAAATTGGAAGTCATAAAGACAACAAGAAATTTCGATAACCGTCACCATATCAAGAATGTCAAGAATCACCAATAATGTCAAGAATGTAAGTAATTTCGACAAAGAAAGTTTGTAAGTCAAGAATCGTGAATTTCATGAAGTCGATAAGTACTATGGGTAAATCGAGATAAGAGACCCAGACGGTCTCACTTTGAGTTGTTCATCATCAATTGTGTTCGCTCCGGACAATGAATGTCCAAGTGCTCATGTGTCTTTGTCTCGATTGTGTCTTTATTCGTCTTACAATGAACGTCCGAGGTAATTGTTGTATGATTATGTTATTGAAGTGCTAATGTTATTGCACATGAAATGTCTGAACTGATTTGTTCTGTCCGAGTTGTGGGTAAATAGGCATGCCTAGAAGGGTCTATAGTGCTTCTGTGACACTTCGGTGTCGAGCCTTTGGCTTCTGATATGGACACTTCGGTGTTGAGACTTCGGTCTTCTGTGACACTTCGGTGTCTTTTGATATGGACACTTCGGTGTCGAGCCTTTGGTTTCTGAAAAGTCCCGTTACCCACTTCTGTTTTATGGACTTCTGATTTGTTGGATTGTGGTAGTGTGCAACCTTGAGGTTGGATCGCATGCAAACTTGAGGTACTGAGGTACGCAAAACACGGGCCCAACGCAAAACACGGACCCAACATTAAAAGGTGATTTGTTATGAAGTGCATTTTGCCTGCCTGAGTATTAATCTCTGATCTCTGAATGCATGCTGATATCGTTATTGTGAAAAGAAATTGGTTAAATTAGATTAATGATTACTCACTAAGCTATAAGCTTAGCACGGTGGATTTGCCCCGTGTAGGTACAGAGCAAAGAGATTAAGGACTGGGACAAGTCAACCGCAGTGGCCAAAGGAGTTTGAGTTTGGTGTTGCGCGAAAATGTATTTTGTTTGGTTTGTTTGGGCTTGTAAATATTTTTTTTTCGATTTGTTTCTAAGTCTGAGATGTATTATATGTGTGTTAAACTTAGTTTTTAAAACAATGCATATGTGTAAGGTTTGATTTTGTTTGTACTGTATTGGGTGGCATCCACATATCCTCCCATGGGGTATTTGGGTGTTACAACATCCCATAAACTACTGTTGTCATTCATCTAAAACCAAAACAGAAGGTACCCCTTTCATTTATCAGTTTCCTGCATAATTTCAACACCCATACCATATTCAATCTATCCTTAATCAGTCATCATAATTTATGCTAACACATGCTACAATAGATCAGTACTTCACTTACTTGTTCAGCTCAAATGCCACCTCATTGTATCAAGCCTACTTTGCCTCAATGCATGCAAGATCATCTCAAGAATAATGAGGGAGTAGGATGAGTTTTAATAGAGACAAGAAGAAGACAACAGAATATAACTATCTTTCTAAAGAAATTAACAAAGGTTTTGAGGTGGTAATGGATAGAATTTAGAGCAGAAACTCAAGATCTAAGGGAGGAGTGAGTTTCGACAGTCAGAGGGAGAAGAAGGAGAGAGTTACAGCAGAATACAATGAAGATAATTATGTAAGCGTCTATGTCGTATGGTGTAGGTGTAAGATGAGTTTAATGACACTTGTTAAGTGTCTAAGCTAGTTACATGTCCACTCTTTAGGCTGCTAAATGTCACTTAGTTCTTCTACCATTTGTCACTTAATTCTCTAAACCATTTATCACTCAATTCTACTGCTATATGTAACTCATTTTATAAGCTTAATCATCCTAAATTTTCACATGTCAAGTTGTCTTGCCACATGATTTTTTTCCCTAGGCTAATTGTACATATTAATTCATGAATCTCTCAATTGTAACAATTAACTCCAAATTACTAATTGTAATCCATCAATTCTTTTTATTGGTAAATCAAAATACAAGAAATTAGAAGTGTGCAATCATATCATAATCATTTTGAAACTTTCATACCCCATAACATGTCAATTGAGTGTAATTTTTCTAAATCAAAATTCATGTGTGTATGCTCATATTATGCATGTGGATGAAATCATAAAATCATATCCTAAATGCACCAAATTCATTCTAATAGGATGTAATTCATGTGACTAAGTAATCTAACATTCTAACTCTCAGTAGTTTTGGAAACCGACTATTACATATTTTCCCTGAATTTGATTTAATTAAAATTAAATTTCTCAATCTTTAGTTTCAATTGCTTATTTTGATTCTTTATTAATTTTAGTTCATTAGTTAATTAATCATAAATCCCACCTTGTTTGGACAATTGAAATTAAGAAACAAGTTCTTAGTTCTCTTAAGATTCGACTTGGTTCTACGATAACTAAAAAATTTAGTGAATTAGAATTAATTTTGAGAGCTTTAATACCTAATCACTTCTATTTCCAATGTCCTTTTTCTTGTTCCAAACTAAACTCATATTTGATCTATTTTCATATATATTAAAGACCTTTTTCTACAATTCTTTAGATTGCAAAACATCCTTCATATAGTTAACAGAAATAATCTCTCTACCATCTAATATGATATTAACAAAATCCTCATACAAACTAGAAAAGGCATATAAAGAGGTTTTTAATTGATCCTTATCCTTAAATTTAATTTCAACACCTGGTAAATCTAAGATGATTCCGGGCAATGTGATCTTTCGCTTATGTACTTTATATTATCTTCAAAGTATATAAGCACTACTTTTGATATAAATGGTTTATAAGTGATTTGTTTTAATACTTATTTTCAAGTTATTTTTTTAACAATGCCGCAGTTTGTTTCATCAACCACATCTCTTAAGACCTCATCACCTAAATTATAGTATTAGTTATGTGCACCTTTGACAGAATCTCTTCCTTCTCCAATGCCCCAAAATTCTCTTGCAGATTTTCTCCTCTTTCTAATGCTCATGTGCATTCTTGCTTAACAAGAATCATATTTATCTTCACCTTTCATAGAGTGAAATTATTTGATCTATTGAATTTCTCAATATCAAACTTATGAAAAGACATCTTGATAGCAAAAACTATGCTCTATCACCAATTATCGCTCAAATATAAGAAGAAAATAAATAAAAAATAAAAGAATTTTCTTGGTTTAACAATTTATGCAACCTACATCTATGGTAAGGAGATAGATTTCTTTTTATATAACCTACGTTTACAAACAAGGAGATAAACTTCTTTTATTATTGTGAGAAAGATGATATAAGGAGAATAAATGTCAACAACCTTTTCAATCTCTCAAAAAATTCTACCTTACAAAAACTTTGTCAAGGTACTTATATCATAAGGTTAAATGCAAAAAATTTAAGTACAATAAAGAGTTATTTCCACATAGTTTAAGGTCATAGAAATTCTATTTCCATAAATGTGTAACAACACTAAAACTCTACTTTATGTATTCTTAAAAATAACTTCACGAGCTTGGTGCTTATCTCACACTTGATACCATCGTTAGTTTGCTTATAACTTAAAAAGTCCTTCAATCACTATGAAACTAATGTTGGTCCCATACCCCTACCAACACTGACTAGATTATGAAATTTCACTATTTGCTTAGACTTCAAGATATATCTCACATTAATAAGTCTTTTGAAAACATTAATTTAAATAACATAACTCAGTTTTTGAAATAAAGGTTGCTTTATTAACAAATATTAATGTTTAAAGGTGAGTTTATGGACATTAAAATGTTAAAATTTTATTTTAATCTTTATAAGAAATTTTAAATTTGAAGATTAACTTTATCCTTTATAGTTCTATTTTAGCATTAAACATTGTGGCCATCACATGCATTATGTTTTACATATTAATTAAAGTTTTAAATCGTGAATAATCTTATTTATAATTGTAATATTATAATTGAGAATGTGCCTGTATTATTTGCAATAGTTGTAATTATCCACTTGCAATTCATAATTTAAAAATAAAATATCATTTTGAGCTTAAATAACAAAATAATTTGTACCCATAACCACTCACCAGTAATAAAATGGAGAAAATAACAAGAACAATTTAAAGAAAATAAGAACAATAAAAGGCAGTATTGAGATAAATAATCATACTTGATTCCTTTAAACCAGAAAAGTGATAAAATATCAAATAATTAAAATACAATCATAAAGTTAACTCAAAATTCTTAATGCAAACTTTCAAAAATGTTGGTTCCAATATCTGTTAACTTTGACATCAGTGAGGTTTGGAATTTGGTGTAGATGACTTACTCTTACACAAATTTGGGTAGAAATTAGTTGAGAAATGAATCTAAAGTATTTGATCTAACAAATTTAGAAGATGGCTCTAATTTAGGTATTTATCTTGATAGAGTTTAAAAACTCTTTAGGTCTTGTTTGGTTATTAATAATAAAGAGGTGGGAATGAGAATGCAATCTTTATTTCCTAATTTTTGCTTGTTTGGTTACTGATAATAGATAAGATAAGGAATTACTAGAATAACTTCTAAACAATCTCATACTTGACTCCTAAGAGGGTGTGGATATAAGTTAGAATAAAAAATCAGAAATAAGAGATAAAAGATATTATTAGAATATTATTAACTTATTATCAAAATATTATTCAGATATTGATTCTTATAAGAATATTATCATCAAAATCACATATTACAATCTTTTATATTAATTTCTTCAATAATTATTTTATTTTGTTGCATTGATACTTTTATTCTTATCATAAAACCATTCATAATTATTTCAAAATTAACAATTTTATAAATCAATGAAATTTATTTGATTAATTATTTATAAAATATAAAATATAAAATATTTTAATTAAATAAAATATATAATAACTAAATATGAGTAAAAGTTTCTCATTATCATTTTAATATTTAATACTAAATATTAACATAACTATTTACTTTGTTTAATTTTATACAAAACTTGAATAATTAGTGATTTTATTCGATTCTCACTTTTTATTTTCATTTTTTTAAATTCTGATTCCTCGTTATTAATTATCAAACGAGAATTAGATTTTTAGTACGGAGCTTTACAACTCTCTTAAAGCTCTCTGAGCCAACTTATTTGTGAGAAAATGTAGGAACTCCACATTCAAAAAGATACTTGTTAATTATTTTCACACGGATAAATTATTAATGAGAATATAGTTATTAATTATCAGGATTTATCCATAGTTTCCAACTCATAATTGTTTTTTTTAAAATGGGTTGTTACATGACACTTTTCATTTCATTGGTCAGATAATCTTTGGCATATAGCTTAATCATATTAGCTTATATATATCTTCATTATATTCTAATTATTTATATATATAATATATATCTATATATAATAATTATCTTATCTATTTTAGTTTATATATATCTTTATTATATTCTAATTATTTCTATATATAATAATTATCTACTTTATATCTTATCCACTTTTGTTTATATATATCTTTATTATATTCTAATTATTTCTATATATAATAATTATCTATATCTAATAATTATCTCAATATAATAATTTATTGTAAAATAATGAAAATAATTCAAATTTTTGTATTTTATCAAAATTTTGAATTATTTTTTGAATTGTTATTTTCATATTCCATTTCATTTTATATTTAATTAGACATAATCACAATTTTAATTTAATATATATATTTAATTTAATAATTATTAATAAATATAATTAAATTTAAAATATATTTTTAAAATATATAAATTTCAAATAAATTTGATTTAATAATTAAAATATATAAAATAAATATTAGTTTATAAATAATAATTTTAAATTATTTATTTAATAAAATAAAATATTGTTAGTAATACTTTATTAATAAATATTATATAAAATATTAAAATAAATTTAAATAAAATAATTTATTAGTAATTAAAATACAATATTTTATTTTTAAGTTTTATTTAATTTATAATAATTATTAGTAATAAAATATTTATTATTATCTTAAAAACTTTGAAAAAAAGGAGAGAAAAAGAGGTAGGAAAGTGGGAGAGAGATTTTGAAAATTTTGTAAAAGAATTCTTCAAAAATTTAAAACTCCTTGTATATCGGCCGATATTTTACATACCGATCGGTACCGACCGATATTTAAATTTAGTACCAAAATTTAAATTATTGTATCAGTTTTAAGCCGGTATGATACGGAACTCTTAATAGTGGCTGAGATACATCGAAGGTTGGGCGATTAGTTCATTGCGGGTCTTGATTAATTAAAAGTTTTAGGGATTTAGATACCCATTAAAATATTATGAATATTCTACCGAATTTGTGTATCTAATTTTGCTACAGTGCCGATCTGGAAATTTTTAAAATTATAAAATTACAAAATAAGATATTATGTCACTTTAATCATATCTCAAAAATTGTAATAATATAAATTTGATATCATTTCTATTAATATTATTTTCAATACATCTTGTAAATTAAAATAAATTTAACTTCAAATAGTATCTTTACATACAGGACGGAGCCACATGTAATCTATATATATATATATATATATATAAACGGAGTTATTTAAGAAAGATATTGGACCTCCTAAAATTTAAAAAATTAAAATTCGAGCCTCCTACTTTAATTTTCTGGCTCTGTCACTGTTTACATATTTTAAAAGTTATTATAATATTTTCATAATATAAAATTTTGAAAAGATTAAATATATTAATATTTAATTACGTAATGTAAGCATAATGACAAATTTGTTTTTCGTTTATAAGTTAATGCCAAATGAATGATATTTTCAATAAAAATACACGTTTAGTTGCCGGAAGTCTACATAATGTCAGAAAGCGCCTTCTCTCTCCAATAATACATGGTCGCTTCTTTCACGGGCACATGACACTAAATTGCCTCGTAAACCAAAAAACCTTGGCATCGAGTGTCAATGTTATTGGCTCCAGATAAGGTCCCAGAGCAGAGTTATCAAAGCCAAATTTATACTTTGGGGCCAATGTTGTATTTGGGGAAAGAGGGAGACAAAAACAGAGTTTATGGGGATCAAGATGAGATAAGAAAGTGTGGGATGGGTTGAGGTCCCCAATCAGATCATTATGATGCCCAGTCCCATCTTACGCAAAAGGAAGTTGTGAGGACAAATTTACACCATGTCCACGTTTATTGACATCTTGAGAGAATTGAGTTAATTGTAAACTGGAAAAAGGAAAAGCAAAAGGAATCGAAAGTCACAAAACTACACTGACTTACCTAATAAAGAGAGGCTGGACCTAGCCTGTATGGCGTAGCTCAGTTGATTTTGAAGGGGCAAATTTATAACAAGGTGCAAAGTTCGAATCCCACGATTTGTAGTGTGAGAGCAATACTCTTGAGTCTCTTGTGAGTTTTGAAGGTGGGTTCGCATAGCGCATGAGTTGCTTACCTCTCCTTAATGACCATCGAAAGATTCGATTTATATCTTCCCAATTATTTTGTTGGGCCAAAATATGGGGGACCCTTTAAGTTAAAGATTCAACCTTTCGCAACAAAGAGAGGCTGGACCTAAAAGGACGTGGAAAACACTTTTATGGTAAAGCATGTAGAATCTATTACAATCATTAGTTCTTATATCCACCTCTAAATTGTATTATAAAACAGTTTGGTCGACTGTATTTAAATTACATCATACAAATCGCCCAAAACTTGTTTGATCCTTTATAGTATATGCCTAAAACTTCAGTAAACTCAATGTTGCATAAAATAAACTTTTGACGATTTAATTTGCTTCAATAAACTCAATTTTTGATGTCACAATGAAATATCTCATAACTAAATAAAATTTACTTCCTATTATATAATAATAATATTATATAATAAGGCCTATTATATAATAATAATAGGCCTTATTATTATGTGATCATGTATAATAATGAAGATATTGATTATTTTATAAAAGTTAATTAATTACTTATGAACTTACTTAAATATTATTAAAGTTAATTAAACCATTTAATAAACTAACAAAGAAACGTCATCATTTTTTTTATTGAATTTATTCAGTCACAGCAACTATTCCCAAATTTACAACCAGAAACTATCTCTCATTGCTTCCGCATTTTTCACAACTTTACCGCATATGGGCATCTATTCCTCATGCTTTAGTCTCGCTCGTTGCTTCTGTACCTCTTAACTTGTTAATCCTAGAGCTCATCAACTATGAACTTGTTTATGAGCCAAATAGAAGGTGGTTCTTTGGTGCTTTATTATTCTTTTGAATGCTTTCTTTTTTTTTTTTCCAATTTTTTGCACTTGCTTGTTGATAATAAGTTTAAGAAATTGGCAAACCCCTCTAAAAGAAAGATAATGGAAACATAATACAGATGACAGTTGTTTAGATACTATAGCTTTAAATAATATGAGCACACAAATGAAGAGGAAAAGAGCTTTAGATAGAGGAGATAGAAGCATATATGACTGTAAAACGATTCACAGGGGATGACAAATGAATAGTACAGTTTTGGTTGTTGTTGTTAATGGGAGACAAAAAAAACAAACTCTCTAAAAGATAAACCAAATAGCGACAACAACACGCTCTTCAAATTTAATAAGCAAATATCAGTATGAGAATAAAAATTTAATAAAGAAGCACTTATCAATATTTTTGTAAAAACCCTTTACTGTAAAGGGAAAAACTATAAGTCAAATCGACAAGAAAATCTAGTAAAATCAAATAAGAATTTACAAAGTTTAATATCTCACCTACTATAAGAAAAATATCGTTTAGCGACAGAAAACGTTTGGATTATATCGGTAATATAAATTACCAACGGAATCAACCGACGGACAAATGCGTCATTAAACGGCTGTAGATAAATTTACAGATGGAAATATTGTGTAATCGTCTGTAAATATTTTCGAAAGATGGCTGTTACTATCGATAAATTTACTAACGGATAGTCGTGATCGTCGGTAAAATTATCTATGGACTTTTCCTTTCTGTCGAAATATTTGCCAATGGTATTGGTTATTTTGTCGATAATATTTCCAACGGTTAAGATTGACCGTCAATAAGTATACCGACAGTTCAGAAAATCCTGACAGTAAAGTTGGTGACAGTTGTCAATATTACCGACGAAACAAAGAGTGACCACATATATTTTACCGACGGTTTATGTTGTTCCGTCGGTAAATATAATAGATTTTACCAAGGTACTTTTATTTTCCGTTGGTAAAAAATTAAAATTCTTTTAAAAAATCTCAACATTAAATTTTATTTCATAATCTTATGATTAATGCATAATTTCAATAGTTATGAATTATCTGTGAATAATATTTTGATTTGTTTATATATTTAATTTGTTTAAACAAAAAGTTGATTGATAATATAAAGTTAAAATTATCATAATTGATAAAAAAACATCATAGTGTACATAATAAATCTTTGTAATTCAAAGTAAATTACTACAACAATCATAATGTCCTAGTGACTGCAGATGCTTTGAGGTGCATGTTTAAGCTGAGCTATGTGCTCCATCAATATTTGCACTGTGATTCGAAACTCATTGATTTTATTGGTTGCCGATCGTCTACTAGATATTGTTGTGTTGGCCATGAAAAATTGCGAATAACATGTGTTCGCAAATAAACCTAACCCGAAGATCCTTCCATGATGGTCCCTACTACCCACTGCATCAAGATATATTTGACTCTTATCAACAGCTTGTTCGTGCTGAGATTGTCGTTGAATATTTTCTTTTATTTGGAGTGATAATTATTAATAATTAATATTAAAGCATAAATTTCGCATACATTAAGTTCTCTATATCGGGTGTTGACAAATGTCATACCGTCACGCTTCTTAATGTGAGTGTGTAAAAAGAGCTGAAGGGGTGTAGGCCTCATGCCTATAGATTTTTCCTGTAAAAATAAAATGTTATTCTTACAACAAAGTAAAATAATTAGAATATAAGTGTAAAGTTTAGATACTTACAAGTCTCTCTACATGCTCGTGGTGAGTAATAGATTCTCCCGTATATATGGGAAGACTCTCTCTCTCTCCCCCCCCCCCTCCACGATGTTGGTAGAGTTATGTTCGAAATGGACATTGCCTCGGTGATATCCAATACTGCTACCAACGACTCCATATTTGCTCAGAAATATAAGGCGATCGTACACCAATCTTATGTATCACACCAATAAAGTCACGATAATGTATACGTGCTTGTCTCTCCCATACTTTATGTTTGACCGCATCAAATTCAGAATCTCAAAAAAATTCTTTCTGAAATAAGAAGAAAATATTGATAAATACTTATAATGTAATAATATTTATGTAATTAATTGTCTGAAGTCCCACAAGTATATGTCACGTAAGTAAATAAGGAAGTATGAGTATCGATCCATAGGGAGTTACTAAACAATTACTAGGCTAAAATCATTCAATTATTTGGGCTAATAACTCAAATGTTGATTATTGAGAAATTAATTAATGAACGAATTGCTAAAACTAATCTTCAAGCAAACAGAATAACTGCACGGCTTATGTAGTATGAGTCTGTAAAGAATAAATCCAATATGTAAAAGGTAGGTTTCAAATTTGGTTTCGTGATCGACTTCTAATTATTCTCTTATAGTTTAATCAATAGTCTTGATCCCTAGAATTTGAAAAAAACTAAATCTAAATTATCTATGATTCTCTATCGAGATGTCAAGGAAGTATCGTAGTTAAAATCAATCCCAACTATCGTGGCTCATGAAATTAACTAAAACCCATTAAGATTGTTATCTAGTTGGTAATTCCTCTCATAAATTTTTACCTATATCTAGGTCTAAACTTACAAGTTCTTAATTTTGGTTTTCCACTACCGATTTTCAACTTTCGGTTCATCAACCAATAATTTCGACATAAATTATGTGAGGCCTAACACATAACAAGCACAATAATACTCAAAACAAGAATCAACAGCCATGAATCAATTTTATTGAATAAAATCCAAAATCAAATTATGTAGAAATCCAAAAACTACATTTCATCTTTAAAACCCAATAAGAAATCTACTCACTCATATTCATGTTCAACAAAATAAATATCAAAACAAGGAGAATAAACATTAGAGGAGTAAGGAACAAAGAACTTCAGTGAGTCTTGGACATAAACGTCAAAAACCCAGGTTTGGAATGGGCCTCTTTCTTTCCTGCATGTTTTACTTCTTTTCTCCAATCTGTATATTTTCTTTTTATTCTATCCTCTTCCAAAGAGTTGAATCCCCAACCCCAAGGGCCCCCAGTCGCAGGCCCGACTACCACTGGAGGATTGAATCACGATCTGATCCTGAGCAGCACCCTAACAGAGCGGTCCTTTTTCTCCCATTTCTGATAGTCGAACCTAGGACCCTCTTCCAACTTACCCTGTTAGTTTAAGCTGCCTGCATCTTGGAGCTACAACATGTCTTTCGTGCGTCTAGGTCTTAGAGCTGCAGTGCCTCTCCTTGTCATGCGTCCAATCTCCCTAGTTGCGGCGTCAGGTCTCCTCCCTAGAAAACGTTGTTGTTCTTTTTTCAAAATACTAAACCTAGCACGTTAAAACGTGTCCTCCTTCAAACATCCCACAGTCCACTAAATTTTGGACTTTCTTCTAGACCTTCTGTTGTAACATCCCGTCACCGATGGGATGGGTTATAGCGCCCCCTCACCGTAGAGTATACACCGGGGCGCCCGTAGGTTGTACCGATGCTGTAACATCCCACCCCCTACTAGAAGGGTAAAATAGGAAATTTGTCATATGATGGGATTGATATGGAATAATTAGTACTGTTCATACATAATAGGATTGATACACAGTATCAATTGTGCACATGAAATTACTGTACACGCATACATGACATTCCCGGTTTTTGTGCCTAAGGCAATTTTATTGGGATTAACGTGGTTAATGGGTTTGAAAAATTATTCTGAGTGCGCCATAAATTGTTTTCTATTTTACTGGAATTATAGGAATTTTTCTGAAATTTTCCGGAGAAAATTCTCGGACTGGCAAAATCGCCGGTAAATGGCCTAAATGTGTTTTTGTAGTGGAAAAGGTGGTTTTCGTGTTTGAAAAATTATTGGGAGTGGACTGTTATATGTTTTACAATTTTGGGCAATTTTGGTAATTTAAAAAAAAATGATTCGGGGAAATTTCCAGAAATTTTCGGACCGGAAAAATCGTCAATTGGCTAATCGATCGATTTTCGGTAGCGAAAGTTTCTACCCAATGATATTGTAATATTGGGTATATTATTTTGGAATTGAAATTAGGGTCATTTGAGTTGATTGGGGTTAGTTTTTGATCTAGATTAAGAAAAGAATAAGTTGACTTTTCTTAAAAAAACTTGGACCAATGACATTTTGACACCAAAAGCCTTCATTTAATGTCCCTTGCTTGGTCTTATCGTTTGTGACTAAAGAAAGACATAAAAAGGGTGCTTTTACTTGTGTTTTGAAGCCCATCCAAAACTAGCTTCAAGCTCTCCCCCTCCTCCATCGATTTTCTCCTTCTCCTATCATTGATTTTTGCTTCTTTCTTCACCTTCCTCCAACTTTGAGATTTTCCTTGCCTTCCAACTTAAATCTTCTATCCATGAGAAGCATGTATGGTGGTAGAAATGAGTAGAGAAGGTGTAAAGTGGGCATAAAGAGGAAATTGAAGATTGAGAGCTAAGTAGGTAAGTGTTTAAATGAAGCTTTGAATGGTGTTTTTAATGATGCTTAAGTATGACTTTATAAATCATGGTAGGTAGAAACATTGAAAAGGAGGTTTGGTGCATTTATTATGCTTAGGGTTGCATTAAATTAATGACTATAATGGTTTGAATTAATGGGTATAAGGTTAGGTTGAATTATGAATTGAAAGTAGTATGTTAGAAGTGGTTTTAGTTTGAATTGTAATTGCATTTTGATGATTGATTTTACTTGGAAAGAAAGAATTAAGTGCTGCCAATTTTTGTGTATTAGCCCTAGTACATGTATAAATGGTATAAGAACTGATTTGTGTTCATTTGGATGTTTAGTGATGTGTTAATGGTATTGGAAATGATAGAACAAAGGTTAACACCAAATCTGGAAAATTAGGGTTTTTCACTGATTGTACTGTTGTTAGCATAATTAATTGTGTAGGAATGCAAATGAGGTTAGGTTTGTGCCCAATGAAACTTTTGGATGTTAGCTACATATTTGTGTGAAATAGGTGTTGTCAAATTGTAACTTTAAGAGGTTGAAATTTGGCTTGGAAAGTTATTGTTTTGACTTAGGTGAACAGTATCTGGATTAATACCTTGATTGTTTTGATGATTTTTCTAAATTAATTGATAAGGAATTAGGACAAATGGACTAAATGAAAGTTGAAGCCTATTCAGTTAGCTTTCCAATGCCACTGATTTTGCAATTTTTAGATATGTCTAGTAGGAGTTATGGACCAATAACTGTTGGCTGTTTTAATGCATTGAATGAAACCTAGTTGAAATGGTAGATTTGGTGTACATTCTGATTTGGAGGAATTTTAGTAATTTGTGTGAACTGAATTGGTGTTAGGGATCTACTTAAGAGTTTTATAAGACACATTTATCTTGAAAATGGTATATGGCATATAAGTTTTAGAGATCAGATGTGGGAGTTATGGATTTTCAAAATCTGATCCTGCATTAGGATGTTAACTGCTGATCATGACAGAAACTTGTATAACAGATTTGAAATTGTTAGAGATCGAATTGGATGTTGAGTTCTTCACGAAAATTGAAGTTTGAGATCTTATCTTTTCAGGGATATAAGGTAGTGAATTTGGTGACATTTGTGCTAAGAGATATACTGTTGTGAAATGTTCTGTTCAGACTGGGAAAATTCTGAGGGCTGATGTTTTGGTGAATTGTTTGACATAGTTAGCAAGTGAATTTGATTTTGGGTTGTTCATGAAAGTTGTAGATAACATTGTGATCTTACTGCATTATTTATTGTGAAATTGTTGACTAAAAAATCAGAGAGTTACTGAATTTGCAATGTACTGCCCTGTTTTGATAGGTTTTGAGTGGGCAGTAGGTTTGATTGGATTTTTAACATCCTTAGGGGTGAAATTGTTTTTTATGGTCTTCTTGAGAATTGTAGAGGGTTTCATTATCTTTCCAACAAGGTATAGTTTGCATTTTTCTGAAATGTGTAGAAAGGGATATGATAGATTAAATTTTGGTTAGAAATCAGGAAAACAAAGAAGGAAATAAGGGTTATACATTTAATGTGAATTTTGGTTTCTTTCGTGAATAACTCTTCCGTCCGACGTCCGATTGTCCTGATTCTTGAGGCATAGGATTCATAGAATATTGAATTTTATTTTATGAGAAATTGGGAATTTTCGGACGAGGAATTGACGTGGCCCCGGATAACGGAGCCTTTAATCACTGTTTTGTTTAATTGGGGACCTATAGAGGTCCGAATTGCGCACCGTCAGCGTCAATAGTTTTCTAAATTTTAGACGGATTTTTCTGAGAAAAAAAAATGAAATTAGGGCCAGGAATTCATGAACATGCATATTTCACCTACATGTGCACAAACTGCATATTTGGTGACTCGTTCTTTCTCTGATTCTTATAGAGGCCCAAGTGGAGCGTCGTTCGACCGACGGGGCGAAAACTTCTCGGCATTAGCTCGGAAGTAATAAGTGAGTAACCTAATTGGTTTTTCAAATTCTTGACTGTTTAAATGCTCAACGTGAATTTACTTGCCAAATGGGAAACTGTATGATTACTGAAATATACATGATCGGATGGTATGCCTCTACTGTATTGGACTGTAAAATTGCACGACTACTGAAATGTCTGAAATGTACGTGATCAAATGACATGTTTCTCTGATCGATTGGATTATCGATCGGACTGAATTATCAGATGTTACTGAGAATCACAATACTGGGCTTTTATAGTCATACACTGAACTATTGAACACTGCATTGCATGCATAAGTGCATGATCGATAATGGACATGTGACCCAAGTGCTATTATCATCGAAAAGAGCCTCGAGCTCGAACATCAGATCGACCGCCTCGAGCCCGAGGGAGAAATCACGACGCGTCCCCATCGAACACCGACCGAGCACTTGGGCACAATCTTCAATAATTGGAAAGAGTCTCATATGCATTATATACATGATCGATTGAATTGCCAAATTGTGTGACGATTCTCGAATCGCGTGATGCCATGATTTATCAGAAATTGTGATGTGATCTCGTGAACTGCTACGTACTATCAGTAAATTGTTACCGACATCGTAAACTGTTATAGACTCATCGTAAATTGTTATATAATTACATTAAATTGAATATTATCGTGCGTCAGACGCAATTTGCGTAATGCATGATTTGAGTGAACCATCGATGATGGTTTCTCACTGAGTTCGCAAAACTCACCCAAAATTTGTATCTATTTTTTAGATCCTGAAGAATACCTCGTTTGACACGGGAGTACTGTATACAAGTGAAAGTAAGAGGTCGAGATCAGTTTGCGTATGCATTAGTGCATTTTTATTCTCTGATTCTCTGTATTATTGCTTAAGTCAGTTTGTAAAATCAACAGACTGGAGTTAATTGTATGTATGAAAAGGGCCCCGAGTCCATTGAATGGTTTGTGTAAATTGTTTCCGTATATGTTATAATGTGTCTGTGTGTGTGAAGGAAAAAAAAGGTTAATACTGAGTTTTGACTGACTGAGTGATGTAGCATGTCACCCTCGTGGGACACGGACTCGGATATCACCATCGATGTCGGGTTCGGGTCATACGGGAGTGGGGTGTTACAGATGCATAACCTACGATGAGGGTGCACTACGGTTCGATCATTTCTGTAAACCTCATGGCATCAATATAAATAAAGCAGTAATATCACATTCGCTAAATTTTAAAACTTCAAAGATCTCTTTTCATTTCATTTCTGAATCCATAATTACATCATCAGTCATATACACAACTGTACGAGCTCAAAAGAACTAACACAACTCCTAAATAAGTCATCCACAAAATCCCCAAAAGACCCCCAGCTGACAGACCTGTGGGCCATGCTCCTCTCGCCGGCACACACAGCAGGAAAAGTCTCACTGACCGGAGCTAGAAGTCGCACTATCACTGTCCTGAAAAATAGATGCAATGTTGGGTGAGTTTGCGACTCAGTGAGAAACCATCATCGATGGTCCACCCAACTCATGCATATCCAGACGATCACACAGTATCGTACAATATCACAAACAAGAAATCACATGCAGTCAATTTCACATTTATAAAGTGATATGCCTTTCACACAATTCACATGTAACCATTCATATATGCAATGTGCATGTGACTCTTTCATTTTCTTTCGTTGTTGTGATCGTGCGCCTGAGCTCATATACGTTGAGCCATTGGCTCTGAAAACATTGGGCTCAAAAGCCCTAATACGTTGAGCATATAGCTCTGACAATCATTGGGCACGAAGCCCTGTGCGTTGAGCTTAAAGCTCTCATATACAGTGGCTACATCGGTCACAACTGCCTTTATCTGATCATACTATTGTGCATGTATGCACATGTCCAATTTATAATACATGCATCACACTAAAGCCTCATATACCAAATTCTCACCATTTGGAACTAATTAGGAACAATTTATGCACAGTTAACACTTCTATAGCACAACCCAAATATTTCGAACACCTGTGGTCTGAAATCAATCAAATCAAACACATAGAATCCATCCTTAACTCCACATGGCATATTGCATAAAATTAAACACATATAGGTTGAGAAACCAGTTAGGTTACTCACCTCAGAACTTCCGAGTTACTGCCGGGAAGTCTCGCCTACGTCGGACGATCGGCGATCCACTTGAGCCGCTATAACAATCAAAATATAAATGACATCACTAATTGTATCAATTTCACTGTTCAATGATGCATATGAATCGAATAATGTACGTACTATACATGTTATGACATTTTCGACACAATTCTGAATTCCCGATCTCAATTTCTAATTCCCGAATTCATAATCTCCAAATTGAATTTAATCTATAATTAATTGAACCATCAAATTCCTAGATCCCATTATTTAAAACCTCAAAATTTTAATTTCGGAAAATCACCATTCCTCGCGGCGAGCTCCCCTTTCATTACACCTTCGCTGCGGCGAACCGTGCGCCCCTCGTCGCGGCGTATGCACCGCGTACGTCGCGATGTGCGCCTCTCCTCCTCGCCGCGGCGTGCCTTCCGCGCATGTCGCGGTGTGCGGAGCAATCCTGCTCGCCGTGGCGTGTTCTTCACGCGCCGCAACGTGCAACCACGGACACGCCCAGAAAATTCAGAAATTTCCAGATTTTCGACTGATAATAACTCCAAATCCAGATTTTCTCCTTACAAACTACTCCTAAATAATTCCATACATATCATACAACTAATCTTTAGCTTCTATTTCATCAAACAACCATTATTCCCAAATTTCAACCCTAAAACTAACGAAAATACCCAATCGGAACCCTACATACCAAATCCTCAAATATACAAATTAAATCATCCAAATAACTTTATAAACCAACCAATCAAACTATATAAGACAAGATAGAAGTAACTTACTTGATTAATAATCTCAAATCTTCAAAGATCACTCAAATCTAAGCTCATCGACACCCACGGTTATCACCCATGCAAAACCCCATTTTCATCTTTTCTTTACACAATCCAAAGGGAAAGATTCAAGGGTGGAAGAGGAAACTAAAAGCAAGGAGAAATCGCAAGGAAGATCCACAATGGAGAAAGAAGGATCAAAGGCTATAGGTCTTTCAAAGAGGAGAGAAATCGTGGAAGTAAAATTCAAAGGTAAGACTTTATATATTAAAAGATTACTAAGGCTTGTTTGGCAAATCTAATTGCCACAAGTCCGATCCGAACCACCTCGAGCCAATTTTAAATTCTAATTTCTCCCAAATTCAAATGGCTAAACCCTAATTTCTCAATTCAAATTTCTAACCTGTCCGTGCCATTGGATAATCAATTTCGGAACTGAAAATTCGATTAACCAGTCATTGATCAATTTTTCGGTCCGGGCCTATTGCTCCGAAAATCCCAGAAAAAATTCCTATAAATCCTCAAAAATAGAAAACTCATTATCATGTACTCCAATTTCATAATTCAATTTCCTAACTTTCATTTCTAACTCAATTTCAATTCTCAAGCCTACTTTGACCAAATTTTCACACATATCCTAATCATCTCCAAATCAAAGTTATCCAATCAAATCGGAAATATGTCATACATGTATGTACGTACAAATGCCAATATGATCATTGCCAATTATACTATAATAAATCATGCATGAGCATGCCAAATACGAATACAATGAACTGTACCCATCCCATCGGTGACGGGATGTTACATGGGTACAGTTCATTTTATACGTATTTTTGCATATGCATGCATTATTGAATTATGTATATTTGGCAATTATTGTACTGGCATTCGTACGTACATATATGTGTGACATATTTCCGACTTGATTTGGATAACTTGGATTTGGAGATGATTAGGGCAAGTGTGATAATTAAGTCAAATTACGCTCGATAATTGAATTTGAGTTAGAAATGAAAGTTAGGAAATTGAGTTATGAAATTGGAGTATACGATCATGAGTTTTCTAATTTTGAGGATTTATAAGAATTTTTCTGGAATTTTTAGAATATAATATCTGGACCGGAAAAATGGCTTAGCGACTGATTAATTGTGATTTCGGGTCCGAATGTGATTGACAATTGATATGAGGTAATTTGAATTATGATTTGAGGAATTAGGATCTGAACCATTGGAATTCGGGAGAAATTAGAATCAGAAATTGGATTGAGGTTGTTCGATTTGGACTTGTGGAAATTTAAATTGCCAAACAAGCCTTATTTTCTCCTTAGTATTTAAACTCTTACCTTTGAATTCTTTGCTCCCACGATCCTCCCTTTTTGCTTTGAAAGAAAACCTTGATTTTTCTTCTTCCTTCATCGTGATTTCCTCTTGGTTCCTTCTTGCTAGATGCTTCTTCTTCCATCCTTGAATCTATCATTTAGTTTGGTGTTGAAGATGATGAAGATATGTCTAGCTTTGGTGTTGCCGTGGGTGGTGATTGAGTTGGAAGTTGGAGATTTGAAGTGGTTTTCAAAGGTTTAAGGCTTTAATCAAGTAAGTTCCTACTTATTTATGTTTTAAATAGTTAGATTTGAGTTAGATTTGAACATTGAATTAAGGTATAAATGGTTTGAAAATTTAGAAGTTTAAGAAGATAGGGTTAGGAGGAAATTTGGTGATTTTGATTTTGGGTAATTGTTGAATAATGGTTATTTGGTGGATCTAAGCTTAGGAATGAGTTGTGTTAAGGGTAGAATGTTGTTTTGGAGTGTTTAGAATGGGAAGGAATGGATTTGAACTGAAAAATCTGAGAATTTCTGAGTTTTTTGGGCGTTTCTGCGATTGCACGCCGGGGCGAGCAAGGCAGCTCAAGACGCCGCGACGAAGCGGAAGCGTGCATGCAGAAAGAGAGGGATTGTCATGTCGTGACGTCTGTGATCTTGCGCCATGACGAAGGAAGTTTGGTTCGCCACAGCGAGGCGTGTGGACGCCGCGACGAAGGAAACAAAAAAAAAGAAGAAGCTCGCCGCGACGAGGGAGCAGGCGCCGCGGCGAGGAATGCTATTTTCTGAAAATGTGATTTTTGAGGTTTTAAGAATTGGGGATTTAAGAATTTGATGATTCAATTGGTTATGGATTCAACTTAATTGGAGATTATGAATTCGGGATTTAGAATTTGAGATCGAGAAATTCGGATTAGTTTCGGAAAGGTCATAACATGTATAGTACGTACATTATTCGATACATATGCATCATTGAGTATTGGAATTGATACAATTAGTAATGTTATTTATATTTTGATTATTATAGAGGCTCAAGTGGATCGCCGATTGTCCGACGTAGGCGAGACTTCCCGGCAGTAGCTCGAAAGTTCTGAGGTGAGTAACCTAGTTGATTTCTCAACCTTTATGTGTTACATTTATGCAATTATGCCATGAGGAGTTAAGGCAGGATTATGTGTGATTATATTGATTGATTTCGGACCACAGGTGTTCGAAATAATTGAAATGTGCTATAGAAGTGTAAATTGTGCATTAATTGTTAATCAGTGGTTTCAAATGCAAATTGGATAGTGATATTAGGTTGTGGCAAGATTTGTGGGATTTGTACATGCGCATTCATACCATCATGCATGATCAGATAATTAACAGTTGTGACCGATGCAGCCACCGTATTCAGAGCTTTAAGCTCAACGCACAGGGCCTCGTGCCCAACGATTTTCAGAGCTTTATGCTCAACATATCAGGGCTTCAAACCCAATGTTTTCAGAGCCAATGACTCAACATATATGAGCTCAGGCGCACGGTCACAACAACGAAATAAAATGAAAGAGTCACATGTACATTGCATATATGAATGTTTAAATGTGAATTGTATGAAAGGCGTACCGCCTTATAAATGTGAAATTGAATGCATGTGATTCTTGGTGGTGATAGATATATATATATGATATTGTGTGATTGTTTGAATATGCATGAGTTGGGTGGACCATCGATGATGGTTTCTCACTGAGTTCGCAAACTCACCCAACATTGCATTTATTTTTCAGGACAACGATAGTTTGACTCTAGCTCCGCCAATGAGACTTTTCTCGCCGTGTGTGTGCGGCGAGAGGAGCATGGCCCATGTGTCGCTCAAATGAGGATCTTCCGAATATTTTGTGGATGATCTAGTTAGAGTAGTTATCGTTTATTTTGGGCTTATACAGGTTGTATATATGACCAAATGGTGTACTTATGGTTTTATGAAATGAATGAGAAGTATCTTTGAGGTTTTAAAATTTAGTGAATTCGATATTACTGCTTTATTGTATTGATGCCAAGAGATTTATAGAATGATCGAATCGTAGTGCACCCTCATCGTAGGTTATGTATCAAGATTTACCTACGGCGTCGGTGTATACTCTACGGTAAGGGGGCGCTACATTAGGTGGTATCAGAGCATGGTTTGACATCTTTTGGGCATAGTATATTTTAGGCTTGAATTATGATAAGAAAAGCTGAAATTGATCAAGGTTGCGGTTTTGTTGTAGGTCATTCGTCTTTGGTGATCAGGTAGATCAACCAGCTGACCAAGGATCAGTCGGAGCAAGTAGGGAGTCTTCAGTACCTCTGTATGAGGAGCAGCCTCCTAGAGTTCCCATGAGACGGGAGCGGAGGTACGATCATCTGCGTGGCGGTGGAGTCGTGGACTTTATGGCGGCCGAGACCTGCGAGGCCGAGGATGGTTGGAGAGGACCGAGCGAGTCCTCGATCAGATGGATTGCGACCCTGAGGAGCGCTTTGATTATGCCGTCTCTTTGCTACAGGGTCCAGCTTATCAGTGGTGGTTCCCAGGTAGTTCCACCAGACCTTGTGTTTTGACTTGGGTCGATTTTCTGAGAGCTTTTTGGGATAATTTCATGCCCAAGGTCTATTTGGAAATGAAGATGCAGGAGTTCTTCGAGCTGAGATAGGGGTCGATGATAGTGGCCGATTATGAGGTTAGGTTTAATGAGTTGTCGGCATATGCTTCTGTTCTGCTTGCCTCTGAGGCTGATAGGTGCCGGAGATTCGAGGGAGGGCTTAATCTGGAGATTCGCACAAAGTTAGCCCTGGTCGGATATGGGCACCTTTAGAGTCGTGAGCATTGCAGTGAGGATCGAAAGCTGCTTTGAGGCGAGTTGGTGAGGCTGGTCGAGGATCCGGAGGCAAGAGATCCAGTGGATGATCGGGGTAGCTCTGGTAGGAGCTCTAACAGACGTCAAAGCAGGTTCAGATCAGCAGGGGGATTCAGACAGTCGGGTTCTGTTCAGAGAGGGAGATTTGGGCAGATCGGTAGTGGCAGAGGATCAGGGCAGGCTTTGCCAGTATGTGTGCATTGTGACAAGAGGCACAGTGGAGAGTGCTGGAGAGTGACAGGAGTCTGTCTAGCATGTGGTTCGATGGATCATGTGATTCGGAGTTGTCCTCTGACTTTGGGAGTTCAATCTGCTGCGAGTGGGAGAGCTGGTAGTAGCTCGACGGTGCAGCAGAGCCGTAGCGATGGACCTAAATTTAGGGGCCGAGGCAGAGGCCGAAGTAGAGGTGGAGATTCCTTTGTGGGGACCGAGGGACGAGACAGCAGGCCGCAGTCCCAGACCAGGGTCTACGCATTGATAGACCCAGGCAGGAGGCCCAGGATTCTCCCGATGTGATTGCAGGTTTGCTTCTGCTCTCTGATATTGAGGTTTATGCATTGATAGATCCATGGTCCACGCATTCTTTTATTGTACCGCATGTGGCATGTAGATTGCATGTGGATAGGGAGATGTTGCAGTATGGGTTGCAGGTGAGTACACCTTTGGGTAGTACTACTGTTTTGGGCGAGGTCTGCAAGGGGTGTTCGATTAGGATTGATTCAGCAGTGTTGAGTGCAGACCTGATTGTGTTGCTCCTTCAGGAGATTGATTTGATTTTGGGGATGGACTAGTTCACTGCCCATAGGGCTATTATGGATTGTTATACCAAGGAGGTCGCGTAAGGGTCTCTGGTCACCGAGGGTCAGATTTGAGTGTTAGTCGAGCGGTGCGGCGGGATGATCTCATTTATGAGTGCTCTGAGATTGATGCGGGGAGGCTGTGAGGCCTATTCGGCGCATGTAGTGGATTCCAGAGTAGAGCAGAGGTTGCAGGAGGTTCTCGTGATCAGGGAATTTTCAGATGTGTTTCCCGAGGAGTTACCGGGTCTGTCGCCGGATCGGGAAACAGAGTTTGAGATTGACCTCATTCCCGGTACCGCTCCTATATCGATACCTCCGTATAGGATGGCACCGGTGGAACTGAGGGAGCTTAAGGCTCAGCTGCAGGAGTTGTTGGATAAGGGGTTCAGCAGGCCCAGTGTTTCACCTTGGGGAGCTCCGGTGTTGTATGTGAACAAGAAGGACGAGACCTTGAGGTTGTGCATCGATTACAGGCAACTGAATCAGGTTACAGTTAAGAATAAGTACCCACTGCCTATGATCGATGATTTATTTAATCAGTTGCAGGGAGCTCAAGTGTTTACCAAGTTGGATTTGAGATCCGGATACTATCAGTTGAGGATCGCAGAGGTCGATGTGCCTAAGAGTGCTTTTAGGTGCAGGTATGGGCATTTCGAGTTCTTAGTGATGCCGTTTGGGTTGACTAATGCCCCGGCAGCCTTCATGGCTTTGATGAATAGAGTCTTTCACCCTACCTGGATCAGTTCGTGATTGTATTTATCGATGATATTCTGGTGTATTCGAGAGATAGACAGGAGCATGCGGAGCATCTGAGGATAGTGCTGCAGATTATGAGGGATAGGTAGTTGTATGCCAAATTCACTAAGTGTGAATTTTGGCTGGATGAGGTAGTGTTCCTAAGTCACATTGTGTCAGGTGAGGGTATCCGGGTGGATCCTCACAAGATTGAGGCAGTGGGGAGTTGAGAGATTCCGAGGAATGTGTCAGAGTTGAGGAGTTTCCTCGGTCTAGCAGGATATTACTGGAGGTTTGTCGAGGAATTTTCTGTGATTACAGCCCCTTTGACAAAACTTCTGAGGAAGGGTGTAGCATTCAGATGGACTGATGAGTGCCAGAGGAGTTTTGAGGAGCTGATACATCGGTTGACTACGGCGCCAGTGTTAGCTTTGCCATCTGGAGCAGGAGGTTTTGAGGTGTTCAGTAATGCTTGTGACAGGTTTAGGCCGTGTCTTGATGCGGCATAGAGAGAGTATAAGCGTATGCCTCGAGACGATTGAGGTCTCATGAGATGAATTATCCGGTGCATGATTTGGAGTTAGCGGATTGTGTTTGCTTTGAAGATCTGGAGACATTATTTGTATGGGAGACGTTCGGATCTTCACCGATCATAAGACTTGAGGTATCTGTTGAGTCGTGAGAGCTGAATCTGAAAGCGAAGGAGATGGTTAGAGTGTGTTAAGGATTCTGATGCATCTATTGAGTACTACCCAGGGAAAGCCAATGTGGTGGCTGATGTATTGAGTAGGAGATCTCATGGTAGTGCAGCTCAGATTCAGGTTTCGAGGTTACCGTGCTTGGTTCAGTTGAGAGCTCTTAATGTGCAGATAGATTTGGGTCAGGATGGAGCTCTGATTGCTACTTTGAGGCTCAGGCCGGTATTGCATGATCGGATTAGGAGAGTACAGGATCGGGATCCAGTGTTGGTGAGATTGATTGATAGGGTTAAATCTGGATGGCTTTCTGAGCTTGAGTTGAGAGATGGGACTCTTTGGATGGGCCAGAGATTGTGTGTCCCGGATGTAGATGATCTGAGACGTGAGATTTTGGAGGAGGCTCATTTGGCTGCTTATGCTATGCATCCTGGTGTCATCAAGATGTATCGCACTCTTAAATTGCATTTCTGGTGGCCAGGTATGAAGAGGCAAGTAGCAGAGTATGTTTCTCGGTGTCGGCGTGCGGCGAGTTAAGGCTAAGCACAGCTCCAAATGGAGATTGCATTCGTTGCCCATTCCGGAGTAGAAATGGGAGCGTATTACGATGGACTTTATTATGGGGTTGCCTAGGACGCCGAGGCAACATGATGCTATCTGGGTCATAGTGGACCGGTTGACTAAATCGGCTCACTTTTTGCCAGTGAGGGAGAGCAATACCCTCGATCAGTTGACCCAGAGTATGTGGCAGAGATAGTTCAATTGCATGGGGTCCCAGTATCGATAGTGTCAGATAGTGATCCCAGGTTTACTTCGAGGTTCTGGAGGAATTTGCAGTCGGCTATGGGTACCAGATTGAACTTCAGCACAACGTTTCATCCTCAGACAGATGGGCAGAGTGAGAGGGCTATTCAGACTGTTAAGGATATGTTGAGAGCCTGTGTATTGGAGTTCTGAGGTGTATGGGATCAGTATTTGCCTCTAGTAGAGTTTGCTTATAATAATCAGTACCAGAGCAGTATTGGCATGGCACCGTATGAGGCGTTGTATGGGAGGCCGTGCAGATCACGTCTTTATTGGGATGAAGAGGGTTTGAGAATGTTAGAGGGTCTCAAGTTGATCCAGGATACAGTGGATAAGGTACAGTTGAATCGGAGTCGCATCAGGGCAGCTCAGGACAGATAGAAGAGCTATGTGGATCAGCATCGGAGAGAGATGGAATATGTTGTGGGTGATAGAGTGTTCCTCAGAGTGTCTCCGTGGAGAGAAGTTCTCAGATTTGGCCGCAAGGGCAAGTTGAGTCCTCGGTATATCGATCCGTATGAGATTACCGAGAGGATTGGACCGTTGACCTATAGACTGGCGTTACCGAGTGAGATGTCGCAGCTTCATGATGTGTTCCACGTGAGTATGCTCAGACGATATAGATCAGACCCGACCCATGTGATTCCGGCTCAGGAGATTGAGATAGCAAGTGATTTGAGTTATGTAGAGGAGTCGGTGCAGATTATTGGATCGCGGGTCAAGCAGCTCAGGAGCAGGGTGATTCCATTGGTGAAAGTCCTTTGGAAGAACCATTCGACTGAGGAGGCGACTTGGGAGACTGAGGAGCACATGAGGAGGCAGTACCCTCATCTGTTCGACCAGTCTGGTAAGAAAATTTCGAGACGAAATTTTTATTAGGAGGGAAAAATTGTAACATCCCGTCACCGATGGGATGGGTACAGTTCATTTTATACGTATTTTTGTATATGCATGCATTATTGAATTATGTATATTTGGCAATTATTGTACTGGCATTCGTACGTACATACATGTATGACATATTTCCGGCTTGATTTGGATAACTTGGATTTGGAGATGATTAGGGCAAGTGTGATAATTAGGTCAAATTACGCTCGATAATTGAATTTGAGTTAGAAATGAAAGTTAGGAAATTGAGTTATGAAATTGGAGTATACGATCATGAGTTTTCTAATTTTGAGAATTTATAGGAATTTTTCTGGAATTTTTAGAATATAATGTCTGGACCGGAAAAATGGCTTAGCGACTGATTAATTGTGATTCCGGGTCTGAATGTGATTGACAATTGATATGAGGTAATTTGAATTATGATTTGAGGAATTAGGGTCTGAATCATTAGAATTCGGGAGAAATTAGAATCAGAAATTGGATTGAGGTTGTTCGATTTGGACTTGTGGCAATTTAAATTGCCAAACAAGCCTTATTTTCTTCTTAGTATTTAAACTCTTACCTTTGAATTCTTTGCTCCCACGATCCTCCCCTTTTGCTTTGAAAGAAAACCTTGATTTTTCTTCTTCCTTCATCGTGATTTCCTCTTGGTTCCTTCTTGCTAGTTGCTTCTTCTTCCATCCTTGAATCTATCTTTTAGTTTGGTGTTGAAGATGATGAAGATATGTCTAGCTTTGGGTGTTGCCGTGGGTGGTGATTGAGTTGGAAGTTGGAGATTTGAAGTGGTTTTCAAAGGTTTAAGGCTTTAATCAAGTAAGTTCCTACTTATTTATGTTTTAAATAGTTAGATTTGAGTTAGATTTGAGCATTGAATTAAGGTATAAATGGTTTGAAAATTTAGAAGTTTAGGAAGATAGGGTTAGGAGGAAATTTGGTGATTTTGATTTTGGGTAATTGTTGAATAATGGTTATTTGGTGGATCTAAGCTTAGGAATGAGTTGTGTTAAGGGTAGAATGTTGTTTTGGAGTGTTTAGAATGGGAAGGAATGGATTTGAACTGAAAAATCTGGGAATTTCTGAGTTTTCTGGGCGTTTTTGCGATTGCATGCCAAGACGAAGAACGCCGCGGGCGAAGCAAAGCAACTCAAGCTGCCTTGACGACGAAAGGAAGGCGTGCATGACGACGACGAGAGAGGGACGCGTCCCGACGTACGTGGTGCGCACGCCGCGACGAAGGAAGTTTTGTTCGCCGCGGCGAGGCGTGCGGACGCCGCGGCGAAGGAAAAAAAAAGAAGAAGCTCGCCGCGGCGAAGGAAAAAAAGAAGAAGAAGAAGAAGCTCGCCGTGGCGAGGAATGTTATTTTTCTGAAAATGTGATTTTTGAGGTTTTAAGAATTGGGGATTTAGGAATTTGATGATTCAATTGGTTATGGATTCAACTCAATTGGAGATTATGAATTCGGGATTTAGAATTTGAGATCGAGAAATTTGGATTAGTGTCGGAAAGGTCATAACATGTATAGTACGTACATTATTCGATACATATGCATCATTGAGTATTGGAATTGATACAATTAGTAATGTTATTTATATTTTGATTGTTATAGAGGCTCAAGTGGATCGTCGATTGTCCGACGTAGGCGAGACTTCCTGGCAGTAGCTCGGAAGTTCTGAGGTGAGTAACTTAGTTGGTTTCTCAACCTTTATGTGTTACATTTATGCAATTATGCCATGAGGAGTTAAGACAGGATTATGTGTGATTGTATTGATTGATTTCGGACCACAGGTGTTCGAAATAATTGATGCTATAGAAGTGTAAATTGTGCATTAATTGTTAATCAGTGGTTTAAAATGCAAATTGGATAGTGATACTAGGTTGTGGCACGATTTGTGGGATTTGTAACATGCGCATTCATTCCATCATGCATGATCAGATAATTGACAGTTGTGACCGATGCAGCCACCGTATTCAGAGCTTTAAGCTCAACGCACAGGGCCTCGTGCCCAATGATTTTCAGAGCTTTATGCTCAACGTATCAGGGCTTCAAACCCATTGTTTTCAGAGCCAATGACTCAACGTATATGAGCTCAGGCGCACGGTCACAACAACGAAATAAAATGAAAGAGTCACATGTACATTGCATATATGAATGTTTAAATGTGAATTGTATGAAAGGCGTACCGCCTTATAAATGTGAAATTGAATGCATGTTATTCTTGGTGGTGATAGATATATATATATATGATATTGTGTGATTGTTTGAATATGCATGAGTTGGGTGGACCATCGATGATGGTTTCTCACTGAGTTCGCAAACTCACCCAACATTGCATTTATTTTTCAGGACAACGATAGTTTGACTCCTAGCTCCAGTCAGCGAGACTTTTCCTGCTGTGTGTGTGCCGGCGAGAGGAGCATGGCCCACAGGTCGGTCAGGATCTTCTGTAATATTTTGTGGATGATCTAGTTAGGAGTAGTTACTGTTTATTTTGGGCTTGTACAGTTGTATATATGACCGAATGGTGTACTTATGGTTTTATGAAATGAATGAGAAGTATCTTTGAGGTTTTAAAATTTAGTGAATTCGATATTACTGCTTTATTGTATTGATGCCATGAGGTTTATAGAATAATCGAATCGTAGTGCACCCTCATCGTAGGTTATGTATCGGTACGACCTACGGGCGTCCCGGTGTATATTCTACGGTAAGGGGGCGCTACATCTGTTGTGTCATATTGTCTGTGGACTCTTATAATGTTGGCGCCCAGGTCTCGCTACCTATTTCGAGGCTCTGATTTCCCCCAAAAATTTCATACGTTGGACTTTTTTCTTCAGCGTCAACGTTGGCGGGTTTGTCACGATGAAAATTTCAAGCTCCAGTGCTCATACCCTTCAGGAAAGGTTCGCCGTGGCGAGATCCTCAAATAGGACCCAGATAACCAACCTCGAAAACTAATAGTTAACTCATGCCATTCTTTCAACACAATCATTATAACAAAGAAATTAACTATGAAAATAGACAAACAAAACCTTTTCAATTCATCATTTCATTTCTAAAGCAAAAGAATTTGAAAAATTTTATTTACATAAAAAAAGCCACATCATTGGCTTATTACAGAATACGAAATGCACATGATACAATTGAATGCTGATGCTTAATATGATTCTAAATACCCAAAAGTTTCTGAACTAACTTAATTACAAAAGTCTCTATTCTTGGTGTTTTCCAAACTTTGCAAAGACCAATGTTGATATGTTTTTTCTGTACTTGTGGAGTGGAAGGGAATAGGGTGAGCTACGAAGCTCAATGGCTTATACTTTTATAGCCATTGGCAACAAATCTCACAATCAAACATGCATGCATTTCATATAATCATATACGTCTATATCTTATTGGGCTAGCAATTCAATCATTCATAATTCAAATTCACAACTTATAGATCAACACATCATCACATAGAACATGTCAAGTGTAATTAATCATCAAAACATAACACTCAATCTTGCATCATAACTTAACAAATCAAAATGCGAATGCACAAACAAATGGTTCGAGAGTTCTGTGGAATGAAATGGATAAACTGAAGTTTATACTGTGAACAAAACTAGTCCAATTTTTTAAGATCTCGTGGCCTCAAGCAGGTAGTCAGGAGAAGGGTATAGGTCAACGTGCACGTAACTAACAAAACGTACTCTTCTCTTGCCCAATCACAAACAAATTTATGCTCAATTTAGTCAATCATAAATTTGCACTCTCATGCTTCTTTCATTTCATCATATTCTCATATTTTCATGTTGTTTCTTGTTTTCATTCAATTCAAAATGTCATAACCTTTTTCAAGATATAACATGGTCATAATTCATTATACATTTTCAAATCTTCATAACACTTCAATTTCACCAATTTAAGCACAAACACACAAGTAGGGCACTTGCCCATCACACAACAACTATAAACATATTACCCACCTATTTACTTGCGAAAATCCAAGTCAAACTTGCCTTTTCTCTTGCTCTTAGATTGTCATCCCTTGATCTCCTTCAAACAACCAAGTTCTCATTCAACACAACATTCCCATAGAAATACATAAAACTTCAAAAATCACAAAAATGAAATAAATACTAAGTTGGGCTTAGGCTTAATCTACCCATAGTCTATCCAGGTTGGAAAAACCAAAACATAGTTTAAAAATCCATCTAGGGTTTCTCCTCTTTCTTCCGACACAAACTCATTCTCTTCTCTTTTTGTTTTTCAACTAAACAAGAAGAAATATGATACTTACTTTAGGTTTAGACCAAACCTTCTTCTTTCTCCTTCTTTATCCTTTTTCCCTAACTTCCACGCACTCTTCTTTCTTTTCTCTTCTCTTCTCACGACTTTCTCTTCTCTTTTCTAACTCCCACGATTTTCCTCTTCTTCTTTTAAATAATACCTCATTATGCTTGCTCTTCCCTTTTCACCCTTCATTTAATTGGTTCTCCCAATTTTGCCCCTTTTTGTCCATCAACTACTAACATCTTAACTCCTTATTTTGATCATGTAAATAGAGAAATCTGATAACACTTCCTTCTAGAAAAATGTTTCCTATTTCCTTAGCTTTCTAATGAAACTAAAATCATTCAATTTGGTTTAGAAATCTAAAAGTTATACCCTAAACATTTTTGAATTGTTCTTATGCTGAACCAACACTCTATGCTCAATGTCCATAAAAAAATTGAAACTCTTATAGACTGAATTAAAACTTAATTTCTCCATACACTTTGTATCCCTATGTCTCTATATTACTCTAAATAAAAAATCATCCCATTCGAATCACTACAGAAAAAGTTATGCCCAAAATATCAAAACATATTTAGTAAAACAACACCAGTTCATACCATTTCAACTGATTCTCTCACTTTTGTTCAATCAATCCTCTTCAAATAATGCTATCAATTTTCTTTTGGAAGTAGAAAAATATCTTACGAATCCAATGGTTCAAGAATCAAGTCATTTGGATGTCTAGAGAAGAAGTTATGGTCAAAAGAAGCAAGACTGCTCAGTAAAAGACAAAATCCCAAATGCACGATCATGCATTTGCACGACGGTCCAAATTTCTCTTCACCTCCAAAGCTTTTTGGCCAACCCTCAAAGTCACCTTCGTGCTTTTGGCCTAAAAGCACTATGGTGCTTTTCCACTTCTTCTTCTTCACCGACATCTCAACTTTAAAACTTTATAACTTTTGATCCAAAACTCCAAAATTTGCAAACTTTATATCAATGGAAATATAAAAGAAAGATCTACAACTTTTATGAGATAATTTTATGAAAATATACCTAGATCAACACAAAAATTCATGGAAGTTCAGATCAAAAATTTAACTCTCTCGTATTATTCATTCCTAGAATTTTCAGACTTCCAATTTTCAAAAACCAACATTTCAAATTTTTATTTCTAGTTTTTCTACTCCATTTCAATCAACTCATTTACCATAAATTCATACTACTCCAAAATATACAAGTTTAATAAAAAATCATCAAAAACTCAGAATTTATAGTCAACCTGTTCATGCTCTGTTACTTTTCTGCATTTTCAACTTTCATGCTTAATCACTATTCTTCCTCTCAACTTCCATTTAAACTCAATATCATCCATAAACAAATTATAGTCTATGATTGATCATGAACACTAATAACAGAACATACACACATGTACCCACTCATCATCAACTTACCACATTCACTATCTTAATCTTGTATATCATTTCAAATTCAAAAATTCTCCTTTTTCTTTACTCATGAGTAATCACTAACAATTTCTCATTTAATAGTTTTAACTTCCAAGAAAAGTTCAGGGTCCAACATATAACTTGCCAGCTGTTCTAATTCCCAGCTGGTAAGTTGTTTCTTGATGTATTTGCTAGGCGCACAAAAATTTCTAGACTTCTTGATGATTAAATTGCAACGCAAACTTCTTCATTTCAAATTTTTCTTCATGGTAGATTAGGTGTGATTTGAAGCCAAGCTTTATGCTTTCTACGAAGAAACAAGAAAAATAAACTATATAACAAACTCAATGAAAATAAATAAATTAACCTAAATGTGCCACTAAACTGAATGAATGAATATACAAAATGAATGTAAATATGACCTAAATACCTATATGAATTGGAATAAACAAATGCCCCTAAACTCAAACTTTTGTTTGTCCCCAAGAAAAATAAAGATTGAGAAAACGTTTTCAAAGCTGCTCATCCAAGAAATCGTAAAAACTGTAAATCCAAACTCTCAAATTCACTTTTAGCCTTTCCATTTAAACCGTTCCCAACTTCATGGTACAAGAAACTGAAAAATTACTCAAGCCAATATTCCTTTAATCTTTGATCAATTATGAAAAACCCTCATCTTGCAAGAAGCACAGAAAACTAAAGTAGGTTCCACAATAACTTATAATTGAAGTATCTCATACATAATGATGATATAATTAATTAACCAATTCCATAGGTAAGACATCTGAACCTATCTCCACTAATGTATCATTTATCATTAAAGGATCAATAGATCTTACTAGGTTGTAATGGGGCTATTGGGTGTGTAATGTGAGTTTGAAACAAAGAAAGGCAAAATAAAGGCTCAAAAAATTGAGGGATGATTGTTTAAAACATGCAAATGTAGAAAACTTGCATAAATTTAATATATTTTTTCTCTTTTTCTTTTTTTGAATAAGTAAGGAAATATAAAATTGACATCCAAATATCTCAAATGATTACAATCTCCCATCTCCTAATGCATTTAAATAGGTTTGGTCCATGTATAAACAACATCAAGCCTCCACAAATTAGGAAAACTTTCCCCAAACTCTTTTCATTGCATATTTTAGGGCTTCAAATTTCTCCTTTTTATAGTTGGAAACAAACAAACTACTCTTGGATGTGATTCTTTTTTTCAATATATAAAAATTATACACATTCTAAAACATCACAAATCTTAAACAATCAAACCACATAAAAGGATAGGGGATTAAGGTCCTAAGCTTGGTTTAATTAAGGGTACCATGAAAAATTATGATAATGTATAAGGCTAAAAAAGGGTTCCAAGGGAAATAAAGGTGAGTAAACTAAAAGTCATTTAGACTAGATAACAAAGAACGATGCCTAAATCATTTCCTTCTTTAATAAGTGCTAAGATTTCACCTCGATAGGATTAGAAAGCTTGTTCTAGGATTAGTGAGAAGTCCACAAGTTACAATTTGCCAAGAAATTTCCTTTTAAGTTCTCTAAACGTCTAACAAGAATTAGGAAGATCTCCAATTAAAAGAATATAAAAAAAAAAGCAAATTCTTAAGATTCTTGCACCAATCAGGAACTTTCCAATCTACAACCCAATCTAAAAGTGGATTCAATTGCTTGTCCAGACAATTTCTATTCATCCACAGATAAGGTAGGAATTTTTTTTTGGAATATATACCCTGAATGAATAAATAAATACCAATACATGTAAAAGAATTGCAAAAGAAGAATTTTTTTTTCAAGAAATGAGTTCAAGAAAGGATAAGCAAACCAGGAACAACAGAGCATAGCCTGTACGTGATATTTAACCTATATTGTATTATTAACAAAAGAAGAGAAAAAAGGCTAGTGTGGAGAAAAATACAAGCCCTAAAAACTCATCTAAAAGAATTTCACACAATGCACAATATAAATCAAACACCAAATTTAACCAAACCACACTCATTCATCAACTAAACATTACTAAAGAAGTTTAATGAGAACTTCCCTAGACCGTGACAGTGAGTGTGTTTCCAACCAAATCCTCTCTTCACCCATATTTCCGAGTTGCTGTTCCTTCAAAAAAAATAATTGAGAAGTATTAACTTGAGTTTGGAAAAATGGAAGCGCTATACTAAAAATAAATAAATGAATCAAAAAGAAAAGGAAAGAAAATTGGATTTCCTCCCAATAAGCACTTGTTTAAAGTCTATAGCTAGACTTGGAATTCTTCTCTCAAGGCTTTGGACTAGAAAGGAAGTAAGTCGTCCCTTTCTAGATTTGAGCTCCAGCCATATATGGCTTTAAACGTTGTCCATTGACCTTGAAAAATCCAGTTTTTGTGTCTTGTATCTCTATTACTCTATAAGAAAAAAACTTCACCACTTTGAATGGCCCCGACCATCGAGGCTTTAACTTTCTAGGAAATATTTTCAGTCTTAAATTTAAAATTAGCAAAAAATCTCCTTATTTGAATTCCCAACTCACCAGGTTCTTATCATGCCATCTTTTAATTTTTTCCTTGTAGATTCTGGCACTTTTATAAGCATCATGCCTTAACTCTTTCAACTCATTTAGTTGCAATAGTCTTTTAGCACCTGCTTCTTTAAAATCCATATTTTGCTTCCTTATTGCCCAGTAAGCTTTATGTTCAAGTTCCACTAGAAGATGACAAGACTTACCAAAAACTAGTCTGTACGGAGTTGTCCCTATATACGATGTCCTGTATGGCCATAGAGAATCATCAAGCCTTAAAGACTAGTCCTTCCTTGATGAATTAACCATCTTCTCCAATATAAATTTGATCTCAAGGTTAGAAATTTTAACTTGACCATTAGCTTGAGGAAAGTAAGCTAATGCTTGCTTATGGTAGACCCCATATTTCTTCAGCAAATTCTATAAGGAACGGTTGACAAAGTGAGTCCCTTGATCACTTAAAATGGCCCTTGGGATCCCAAATCTTGTCAAAATATTCTTCTTAAGGAATTTTAACACCACTTTCGTGCCACAAGTTAGACAAGCAACAACATCTACTCATTTTGAAATATAATTTACTCCCACCAAAATAAACTTGTTATCAAAAGAAGGTGGAAAAGGCCCCATGAAGTCCAATCCCCACATGTCAAAGAGTTCCACTTCCAAAATTCCTTACATTAACATCTCATGCTTCCTTGAAATGGTTCCATTTCTTTGACATCGGTCACATGCTTGAGCAAAATTCTTTGTATCCCAAAAAAGTGTGACCAATAAAATCCTGCTTGCATCACCTTGGCTGCTGTCTTTAATTACTTTAGAGTAACGAATCCTTTATTAACTTCCTAAATTATCTCTAAATAGTCCATATTGTATCTAAGTACTATCGATTGAATTATCCTAAGACAGTTTATAATTAATATCAAAATATAATAATTCCCATTAGATACTTTGGTAATTTTAAATTTAAGGATCAATTATATAACTATTATAATGAAAAAATTCACAAACACATAAGTAATATTCCATTTGAAATTTGCATAGTCGAGTTAGTTTAGTGACTTATTCTCTAATGAACACCTACATATTAGTTTAAGTATCTTTATACTTTAAAACATAATATATGTTAGTTTACGATTTCATCAATATCATGTGTTAATGAAACTACAACAAGGAACATTTAATAATAATACATTAATGTAAATTAAATTTAGTAATTATATCATAATTTTAATTACATAGTAATTATTATGACAATTTTACCTTTAGTGTTAAAACATCAAATGTAATTAACTTAAAGATAATTAAATAATAATTAACTTAAAATAAAGAATAATATATTTATTAATTAAATAATAATATCATACATCAAAATTGCAAACAGTTGATTAGCTGCAAGCGCATAAACTAATAGCATCATCTCTACACTCCAATAAGCATCAAATTAGCACTCTAAGAGGACTTGCAAACCCCAAAAGGCAGAGCACAATTTGGTGGTTTAGATCTTCGAACACTTGGAACAAATTCACCGTGGCTAAGTCTTTATGAGACAGAACTAAATGATTTCTTTGATCACAACCAGGACGTGGAGAGCTGTGGCAAGATGATCTATAGGTCCGTCTCAAATTAAGGATACGGGAGCATAATCCGTTGTATCTCATTCCATTTCATATCCCCTTCATGCAATTGGGCATTTGAGCATGGTGTATTCGACGATGACTTTTCTTGTAAAGTGTACTTGTAAGAATTGTTAGTGCTATTTTAATAAAACTTGCATCGTAGAGTTCTACTTCTACATCTTCCTAGCCAAAGCCTAGAATAGACTGTGAAGATGTCTTCGATGGCATTTATGGTTATCAAAGCTAACGTTCCATTATGAGAGTTGGGGTCTCAATATGTATCAGGATTTAGGAATAGTCTTTCCGCTTCTACTCTTTATTGAAAGCCCAAACCTTTCGAAGAACTTTTGTGATTTTGGAGTTTATTTGCTGTTTCCCTCCCGGTCCCGGCACTGCAAGTCCAGTCCTAATAATTAACTTTGCATCCGTGCTTACCACGGCATTGTTTTCACACCTACAGTCTTTTCTTAGACATTTGATACATTGACAGCGACCATAACCTAATGGTCAAAACTCAGCACATTCCCCGTCTTGGCTGAAAATCAAAATGGATTTCATCAATCTTTAGGGAATTTAGGTCCCTACTTTTCTTGAATAATCTGAATATATCACTGGATTAATAATTAATAATTTGAAACAAGTTTGTTTTAGAAATTTGAAGGATATAAAATTTCATAACTTCGTTATTCTGATATTATTTTTAATAAAATTTTCATTATATGTAGGATAAGTGAATTCCTAATAATAAGCACTTTCTTTTATTATTGTTATTGCTAACTTACATACGATTTATGCTAAATACAGTATTATTAATATAAATATATATTTTATTGATAAAATTGTATGCATATTAATCTGAATAAATTTACGTTTGTAAATTAGATTGGTTTTGTTAAAACATAACAAATTATTCATTACAATTAAGTGTTGAACGTGAATTCTTTATTATCTCAAAATATCACTATTTTTATCAAAAGGTGATTTCAGAAATGTTCAGTATAATTTATCATATTATACGTAACTAGAGGGAGTCCAATCCTCTTTTACATACTTCTATATATCTTTGTTTCATGGTTTATAAGTAACAACACAACTTGATTAAACTTGGATGCATAAAAAGAGAAATTCAATTTTTCTGTAATGTGATCAATGTTCAAGCTTTAAATGGGAGTTAAATGTACTAATTAAGGCCACATATTGAGTAACTAAGAAAAACTTTTTAAATAGAGATTAATTAACAAAATGTGGCGTCCAACCTAAAAATCATCCGACTTAACAAGAAAGTTTGATCTTTTGATTTTTGTCATAATGTATACAAGGAGCTCAATTTAATTGACTCAGTTGCTCCACCGAGTAGTCTATGCTTTGGTTAGAAAATTCGAACCCAATGCGGATTTACAATCCAAATCCCTAATCTAAGGTTTGACTCCCTCGATAGTGGTGGTCCCTTGTACATCTAATCCTTAGTTATAATATGGCCTTATGATTTTTCTTCCTAACACATCTATCGAATGGCTTAAAGTTGCTTGCCGGTGACAGATTAATAACCAATTAATAGACTCCTTACCTTGATTTCTTTTTTCCTTTCATGCGAAAGTACGTTGGCTTCTATCGGCAATACAATGTTAGGACATGGTGTGACGAGTTCCGTTTTAATTTCCATACCCTCACATGGAATGGTTAAGTTCCAATTTAAGCGTATCATGACATACATTCATGGTGGTCCTGAAGACCTTTCAAACAAGCTTTTCAATGCTATTATTAATGAGTTCAATCTTCTGTTTAATTTTATGGTGTCTTATTGTGTCCAATGAATCTCAGTCATTTATTTATATGGGTCTTGCGTGAGTCCCGCATAAATAAATGGCTGAGATTCACTGGACACAATAAGACAGAAGATCTTATCTCATTGCTAACGACCTCACATCCCAAATAATCGTGAAGACGAGACGTACAATACAAAAAAAAACATGAACACAAAGTATATAATAATGCATGTTTTGACACCTAAAATAGCTAGGTCCAAAGCACGACCAATGATACTCCGATAAAGAACACATTTTGCGACAATTCATAGACGATGCAAATTTCATGATCCAATTGCAGATAATGTTATGAAAAACTGTAGAATCCACGTACCATGGTCGGCTGGTTGAGGGCAAAGCAGCTAGCAACTAACGCACACGCCCACACCAGACCCACTATCCAGTTTTTGTCATTCCCAACCACGCGAATCATGCTTAAACAACCAGTCCAAGTCCCAAGTGCTGGTGCTGTTGCTGGTACAATCCTCGTGATCAGAAACTATTGCTGTTCTAGGCCCTTTTACTTTCTGTATCATTCTTGGCCTTTAAATTCGGTACTACCCTTCATATATTTCTCCATTGTTATATAGGGTACTAATCCCATGCAGAAGCCTTGCTGTGATAAGAAGGAGACAAACAGAGGAGCTTGGTCTAAGGAAGAAGATCAGAAGCTCGTCGATTACATCAACAAACATGGTGAAGGCTGCTGGCGTTTTCTTCCTCGGGCAGCTGGTACTTTTTTGGATGGGAAAGGAAAATTAAATAGCTTTCATTGTACTTGTGCGTGGTGTGGACAATGGAAACGAATGATATTTTAATCTTAGAGGAAGAATATTGACAAACCTTAGAATTCTTCTCTGATGATTCTTTGATGTTTTTAGATTGGTTTGGTGATAAATAAACTTTTCTAGCTGTTGTTGATGTGTTTAGGGTTGCTTCGCTGTGGAAAAAGTTGCAGGCTGAGATGGATAAATTACCTGAGGCCAAACCTGAAGAGGGGAAGCTTTGGAGAGGATGAAGAGGATTTGATCATTAGGCTTCATGCACTTCTTGGAAATCGGTAGTTAATGAGATGAATGTTTGCTATATGCCATATGCTTTTTTAATTTACTCTTCAGTACGTAATAGTAAACCCGTCTCCATTACATGGCAGTTAACACCTTCTTTCAAAAGCCAAAAGGATAAAAAGCGAGAATATAGCACACAAAAGGACGCCATCATCCTTAGTTGGATACCAACGTCAGTCGTTTTAAGTTGTACACACTCAATTATAGTATCAAATGAAGAATCAACACACTCACATATAGTATCAAATGAAGAATCATGTGTTCACAGTACATGATTCTTCATTTGATACTACAAGTGAGTGTGTTGATTCTTCATTTGATACTATAAGTGAGTGTATACGAGTGTCACAATGCATGATTCTTCATTTGATACTATAAGTGAGTTCCAAGAAGTGAGGGAGGGAAACGTTGTATTTTTGTACTTAATTGTTTGGCTTAACAACGGAAATATTCCGAAACGAACTGCAGACAACATTCTTTATTTATTTGTACGGATTTTGAGTGATCAAAAGCAATATAGTACAATGAATTAGGAGTTACAGTAGGCTATTAGAAATACAAAAAACATAATTGAAAAAAAAAAACTCGGCTCTTCTTGGCCTAATCCTAACCATTTTGTTTTTGCTCAACTTCTCTATTCTGAATCTAACTTATGGTTGGAATTGTTAACGAAAAAGGTAAGGTCTTGTATTGGTTTAGGTGGTCCTTGATAGCCGGAAGATTGCCTGGACGCACAGACAATGAGGTGAAGAATTACTGGAATTCTCATATAAAGAAAAAGCTTTCACAGAAGGGCATCAATGCTAATAAACCAACTCATCTTCGTAGAGGCACTAAATTTGATGCTGGAGAGTCGACTAGGTCACAAAACCAGCAAGTTTATCCCACCAACCTCTATAACTTTGATTCCGCTGGTGGCAATGGGCAGAACATGAACAGTTTGTTTGACTTAAATCTTGAACCAACTCTAAACACTCCTTCACTTAATCACGACGCAAGTAAGCAAGGAAATGGTGAGAGAAGCCGTGAAAACTAATGCATGCTAGCTGCAAGCCCTCAAGTGCTTCTTCTTGTAGGTATACTTATACGTACTGTCACTGAGGAATATTACGTGTGAGTCGTATCCTATATATATATATATATATATGCATGTAAACTACTATAACAAGATAGCTTGTGCATTAGCTTTGGGTTCCTAGCTTCGTATATAGAGAACCCAATAGTTTGGTAGTTATATCCTCTCCGGAAGAAGCAAAATTAGTTACAAGTTCGAATGTTTTCCAAGAAAACTAGGGCCGGGAGGATGATTATTTTTAATTCTCTCTAGCCTGCCAAACGTACTTATATTTGATTAAAGTACTGTAAATTTGAAATCCTTGTTTGTCATATGGCTTGAAAAGCAATTAATTAAGGGCTAATTATTATTGTTATAAATGAATTACTTGAACCATACCATACATAAGCTTATTGATTAATAATTGAAACAAAATAAATATATAAAATCAATCTCTTTATAATTTTTAATTAAGTTTGCTTGCATTTATTAATATTATCACATTATATTTATATAAAATTGGTGCATATCCCATTCTGATTCAATTTATTTTCTATTATAACTGGATTAGGATTATAATCAAACTAAATTGCTGCGATGATATAAATTAAAAGACAATGTAAAACGTAGATAAATTATATCATGAAAACATTTTTAAATTACTAGACTTTTTAAAGGATCTGTTGATTTTTGCTGTTATAATATTTGCCAAAGTTCTCAAGCCAAATTATGAGCTCCCATTCCCCCTAAACGTTCAAAATCGTTGAGTTCGTAGACAAAATTAAACTAAATGATAGAAGAGCACTTGTATTTTGACGGCGATGTCTCCTTCATCATGATCTACACTAAGGAAACTAAATGATAGAAGAACACTAGCTTGTATTTTGACTGCGCGCAGTGTCTCCTTCATCATAATCTACACTAAGTAAGTGGAACGAGTTACCAAAATGGTGCTGTTCGAATCAAAAGAATAAGGAAAGAGATTGAATTACTTTTGAAGTAACTTTAGCTTGTACAGTACATCGAATTTGGTTTAAGAAAACAAAAGAATGTCCAGGTCTAGAGCAACTGATTGAAGAGGAATTTTGCTCTCTACTGCTAAGTTCATAAGAGAGCAAATGTTGGCACATTATCTTCAGCAGATTTGTAGTGTAGCATTAGTGGAAAAGTTGAGACTTGGATAAGGGATGGGGGTTGAAGTTGACTAGAGAAAAATATTCTTTGATCTGTCTAAAACCTTCTCTGGAAGTGTAATCTATAATGTATGAACAATGCAAAAAGGATATAAATTAATGTACTCAGCCTCAATTAGTTATAGACTAGTTAAGGGATAGTCTTTTAATCTACTCTAATACTTATAGGCTGGTGCATTGTATTTTACACTCCATTGTACTATTTCCATTACTTTATTAATACATGTGTATTTTCAACTTTAAAAAAAACTAAACCGATAGAAGGATCACAACATTAGCAAAGGTAACTAGGTAAGACATAAGCATATATTAGAAATCATCTCTCATTTACATCCTGAGAACACATTAAATATTTTTATATCTAACTCTGTAAATGTAAAATAAATATATTAAAATAAATATATGTTGAAATTAAAATTTCGTATTATAATGTTCAATATTTTCTCACTGTTAAACATATCATTTATCTAATTAATAACTCTTCATTCAATTACATGATTGATTCTAAAATGTTTTCTTAATTAATTTTAAAACCTTTGTCAAGTTAATAACATATCAAGTTAATTATACTAGAACCTTATGTGGTTAAAACCTTTGTCATTTAATCCCTGATAATTTAAAGCTACCATTTCCCTTTTAAAATCACCTATAAACCCTATCATTATTCCTCGTTTAAAACCTAAAAGGGAATGGTGAAACAATAACATTTGCCTGTTTAGGTACAACAGCTAACTTGGTTGTGCCAAGTTACACTACATACACATGACGCCTAGTGAAAACTCCTCTTCCTCCCTTCTCTTTCCGAAGGTTTTGTGAAAAACTGCTCTGAGCTTTGGGAGAACGTTTGGTTGTTAAGAAGTTGGCTCAACTATGCTAGTTGTGACAGCATCAAAATTTCTCTACATTACTATTGATCTTTAAACTTAAAGAAATGGTGTACGTGTGGATTAGGTTTAAAGAGGAGAATATTCTTAAGTAAAAGTGCTCAAATGTCAATAAGAGTTGCTTTGACTGTAGTTTTACTATTATTTTAATGACTATTCAACATTTCCACTTTTTAGTTCTTCGAGTGTAAGCTATCAACTATTTATTTTTGTTCTTTTCGTTTATTTCTCTTTAAAATTATATTGAAATGTACAGTAGGGGATTGTGCTCCTTTTTTAGACGGGCTAAAAAAGTGATATGTTACTTGAAGGGAAAAATGTTATTTTCGGTCATAAGTATGCTTTGACATCATTTGGTCACTTATCCCTTTGTTACTCCACTTTTAAGGCAATGGAGGAAGCTACAGGCTTCCAAGATGGGACTTCTAATTAACTGAAAGGCCTTTTAGGTGTACTTAAATTGATTGATATCTATTCTTCATATTTGTTTAAGCTTAGCTTAGCCTTTAAAGTCTTTGAGGAAGAAAGTGACATTACTTTCTTAGTAGCACACTACAAAAAAAATACCCCTTCTGCAACTTTTAAAAAACGTCACAAATGATCTATAAATGTTGTAGAATGTAATTTGTGATATTTTTACAAATGTCACAAAAAAGTGTCGTTGAAGGTAGAGTAAGGAAACGGTTTCGGCGACGTTTTACGGAAGACGTCGCAGAAAACATAACGTTTCTACGACGTTTGGAAAAACGTCATAAAAAGATAATAGAATGGGCGACATCTGAAGGAGACGTCGTGGAAGCCCAGAAGGTATATGCGACGTTTATTAAACGTCGTAGTATGTTGACAATCAGTGATGTTTGGGAATAAACGTCGTCGAATATAAGTTAATTAATTTGTTTAAATATATTAAAATAAAGTTATTTAAATAATTAAATTTTTTGGTTCATCCGAAAATAAAATTAAATGTGAGAATTATTAAATTTTAATTTGAATTTTCTTTAAATCCGAATATGGTTTTAAATTTTAAATTTAATTGACTTATTATTTTGATTTAATAATTAATATTTGAAAACAAAATTATTAAATCTCATTTATTTAATAACTATTTAATATTATATATGAAATTTATTTATTTAATAATTTTTCAATTTGTTAAGTATATCATTAATTTGCAAATGATTAATCATGTATAACAAGAATTTAATACATGTAGACAATGAATTATATAATTTCAATTCCCAAACATGGCATAATGTAGTAATTAATATGAACAATATGTCATAAGTGTTTAATATATCAGTATGAGTACTTATCTATTCTAAACGAATATTATGTGTAGAACATAAAAGTTTTAAGACTTTTTTTTGTTGTTCGACTTCAGTAGTTAATTTATCCTACATTTTTTTAAAATTTTTGGTCAATTCATCGACTTTAGACTGTAAGCCCTCATTAACCTTCTTCGACTCCTCTAATTCGTCTTGAAGTCTCTTTCTGACCGAAGTCTTCCCTTGTGGTCGAGGCCCTATTCCCATGCCAACAATGTAATCTGAACTAGTGCTCAAGACTTTGTCGCAGACTTCATCCACTGTCATCGGATGACCTTGTTCTGTTGAATGTGTCAATTCCTGACACATTAAGTCCTGAAAAAGTAAAGAATTAATTCATGAAAAAATAAAGAATTAATTAGATACACAATCTTATTTAAGAAATATTTGTAAATAAACTATGTACTCACCCATTTTTCTTTGCATTCGGGAGTTGTCCATAGACCTTTACTTTCATCATAATGAGTGTGATACCATAACTTCATCCGATCACACTCTTCTCCATCTATGTTACTTTGTTGTATAGAAATATATAAATAGTAATATTTAATATAAAATTTGAAATGTTAATAAAAGAAAAATATAATTAAAAAAACAATAACTCACAATCTCATGTCGTATTGTTACAAAGGCCTTGGAGCCGAAATTTGGTTGATAGTTGACCTGACTCCTAGTAAATTTTGCTTTTTAACTTTTTTCCTAATCTTACATGTAAGAAAATATATTATAACATCTATAAATCACAATTCATAAATACTAAAATATAATAAGTTGTCAAAAAAGTAGTGATCAAATAAAATAACCTTTGTAGCTGATTGCTCCTAATATTCGCATAAATCTATCCACTCTCTCACTGTGACATTATGCGGCTTAACATCCTTTCCGTGCTTGGTAAAATATTTTTTTAAACTATATCTTTGATCTTTGGACCTTAAAGCAAGAAACTTCTTCACAGCAGCATGTACTTCGTTGTCAGTCCTCATTCCCTTGACTTCCAACTTTTGCTGCAAAAAATTATAAATTATTGGTCAATGTTATAAGCATATGGAAAATACGTACAAATTAGATTGGTTTAGAATACTTACATCTAACTTATCAAATGCAATGTCCAATTTCTCATTATTAATTTTTGAAAATTTTGTTCTTACAAGTAAAGAAGTTCGGAATACCACATCAATCTCACTCGAGAATTTGACAAATTGTACGGAGTTGGTTGATCGTCCTTCAGTAGAGGAGATCTCTATCTCCAATCTCTTACCTATCGACTTGTTAATCTTTGCCAATCCGTGTCCTTTTGTGACACCATTTTTTTTTTGGATCAGTTGTGGATCCTCAAATAACAAAGGAATAATTGATAATGAGCATATAACATATTCTCAATTGGTTAGATAAGCAAAATAATTAAACTTAATAAATTTCACCAATGTGATGTGAAAGACCAAACCTGCAGTGCTTGCAGAAGAAGAGCCCATAGTGGGAATAATAGTCTGATTTACTTGTGTTTGATAAGTAGAAGCTGGAGGCATCTCTTGAGAAGTGGATGGAGAATTAATATTGTGTCACATATTCATAATTTGTTCATACTTATCTCTAGAATGAGTAATAGGCATAGATGTGACTTTTCTTGCTGTCGGAGTAGGCTCACAAGTGTAGGTGTCTGATTTTGTGGTTGTGTACAAGCAGATGACTCATTAACTGCGCTTTCAAGAAGCTGACGGTACCGCGACTACAATTTTGTAGGTACTAAGCTACTTGGTGAAGCCTTATTCTTCTTCTTGAGTTGACCAGGTCCCATGTGAATCAGCTGCATTCAATTTGACATTAGAGTTCAAAGTACATATGCATCAACCATATTTAAAGACAATAGTAAAAATCGATATGCTTTCAATAATGGAATTGTTTGTAGTCAATTATCAACAATTCAACAATGACAAGAAGTTATTCTAAAGCAAATGCATTTGACTGTTCACTTGAAAGACAACAAGAAAATGTTGCTTAAATTCCTAAATGTTGAAGAATTAAATTCCTAAAAACTACAAGTGACGTCTAGAAACCTATTAGTTTGATTTATGTGTTTGTTTCAAATTCTAGATGTTTCATTTACTTTCATTGTACTTTTTTATTTTCATTCTCAATTCAAAGTTGTAGCAGCCCCTATTTTCAGATTATAGTACTCATACGTAAGTTCTACGCCACTATGTGCCTCTCTTGTAAACACATTAGTGATGATTAGCATCTAAAAGGGCAGTGAACCAAAAACAACAAATGTACATATTCTATCATTTATAAGATAAATGCGAGATAAATGTGAGATAACATAAATAATTGAAGAGATAAAGGAAGAGAAACATTTATGATGTATAATAGTTAAATCGTTTTTCTTTATATAGATTTACTTCAAAAGTTAACTTCAAAATATGAAATTTAGTATTGCTGTTTTTCAATAAGTGAAAATGAAACTTATCTTTTACAAATGGTGAAAATGAAACCTCATTGTAGTATATTTCTACCAATGGTGAAAGTTCATAGATTCATATGAAAGTTCACAGATTCATATGAATGTTGAAGCTTTTTACAATACCGTTGACCCTTATATTCGAATTTCCATGATCGTACCATTTGCATTTGAAAAACACAACACTTTTACCCCTAATATAATCAAGCCTGATAATAACTGTTATATTGTCTTCACCATAATTTCTTAACACTAAAACACCACAATTTTGTGTAATCCTACGTAGATCACGAGCTTTAGTGCGAAATCGCATCCCATTAGTATTGCATACAGTATACTTCTGCACCAAATTATGAGGTCCACATGCTAATGTATACAAAGACTCAAAGTTACTTCCTTCATGGGAGCTAGCTAATGTCGTCATCTATCACAAGAAAGGAAAATTAGTTAACAATATATATTTATTAATGAACACGTCAAACCTTCTTCTCACCCGATGCTTAAACCATGAAGAAAATTGTTGTTTTTGTCTCCTGTCAACATATAATAGACTTTGTTGCCTTAACTCATCGATGTGCTCACTATGGATCATTAAAAATTCAATCAAATTTTTATGAAATATCTCAACTTATTACATATCTTAATTTCACAGTAGGTTAGAAAAACTTACTCAATAAACGAACTTATCTCATGACAATTCATAAGCACATACCAATGTGGAATCTTTAGCTCATTTGTAAGAAGAGCAATTATTTTGCCAGCACCAATTGGCTTACATTGTTGGAAACACTGATATGTCACTACCATCAACCATATCATTGATTCGGTCTGGCACGTTGAAGTTGGTTTCAATTCCTTTTAGATATATTAAACAGAATGTCGAGCACTCTTTAACAACATATGCTTCAGCAATTGGACCCTTCTGGACGTGCTTTATTTCTGACAAATCCCTTTAGTGTACTTAGGAATCTTAACAAATGATTAACCATAATTAGATAGGCCATTATTTAGTTATCTTTTAAGAGTAATAAGATACATTTAAATAATACCTCTCAATTGGATACATCCATCTATACGCAATTGGTCCACCAAGTAAGGCTTCATTTGGCAAATGAATAGCCAAATATACCATGATATCAAAGAATGCCGGTGGGGATATCATTTTAAGTTTGCATAAGATTAAAGTAATCTCCTAACACATCTTCTGTATGTCATCCTTATTCAAACTTCGTCTACAAATTTGGTGAAAGAAGTCCCCCAACTCCATTAAAACACCTGTCACATCTTTATTCAAGATGCCACACGTCCCTAATGGAAGCATGCTTTGTAACAATATATGACAATCATGATACTTAAGTCCACTAATCTTCTTTTCATCAACATTAACACTTCTAGATATATTCGATGCGTAACCATCTGAAAACTTCACCTGCTTGACAAACTCACAAAACTTCTTCTTCTCATCGGAAGGCATTGTATAGCATGCAGGAGGTTTTCCCATAATAGTTCCATCAGCTGCTCTTATCAAGTGTAATTCTTTTCGAATATTCATATCTTCCAAATCAAGTCGAGCCTTGATTGTATCTTTGGTTTTACCTTCAACATGCATCAAAGTACCAAGGATATTGTCTCAAATATTCTTTTCTATATGCCTGACATCAACGTTATGCCTTAATATTAACTTATGTCAATATGGTAGATCAAAAAGAATACTTTTTTTTATTCCAATTGAACCCTCCTTCCAATCTCCTTCTCCTCTTATTGCTGGGGTGCTTTCCATAGCATATATTCCCCACATGACAAAATTGTTCCACCACAACATCTCCATCTGGTAAGTTAGGTATAGGTCGATGATCACTCTTGCCATCAAACTTCTTACTTTTTCTCTATGAATCATCATAAGGAAGAAACCGACGATGACCTAAGTAACCAATCTTACTTCTTAATTTACAAGAAGGAGTGTGCGTGTTACAAACAGGGCATGCCTTATAGCCTTTTGTGCTCCACCTAGAAATAATACCATAGGCTGGAAAGTCATTGATAGTCCACACTAAAGCTGCATGCATTCGAAAATTTTCTCCTTTTTAAACATCAAATACATCAAAACCATCTTCCCATAACTTATTTAACTCATCTACTAGTGGTCTCATTTAGACATCAATGTCTCGACCAACCATTTTCAGACCTGGAATAACTAGCGATAGCATAAAAAATGACTCATCCATACACTTCCAAGGGGGTAGATTGTATGCTAAAAGAACAACAGGCCACATGCTATATGAAAGTGACAAATTGCCATGTGGATTGAATCCATCTGTTGCTAAGCCTAGTCTAACATTACGTGGTTCTCTGGAAAACTCAGGATATAACTCATTAAAGCTCTTCCAAGCTTCTCCATCAAAAGGATGAACCATGGTATTTCCGTCACCTTTAGGCCTATCATTATGCCAAGTCATTTGTTTAGCGGTCTTACTTGACATGAATAATCGTTGTAGTCTGGAATTTAATGGAAAGTACTGCAATACTTTATGAAGTATCTTCTTACCACTGCCATCATTAATACTCCATCTTGATGTTCCACACTTGGGACAACTTTGCAAGTCCCCATACTCTTTTCAAAACAGGGAACAATCATACTTACATGCATGTATCGACATATAACCCAAACTTAGGCTCCGTAAAAATTGATTTGCTTCATAATAGGACTTCGAAAAAGTTTCACAATTAGGTAATACATCCGTCAGTAGAGCAAGTAACATGTCAAATGACTTATTGCTCCACTTGTTGTATACTTTCAAGTGAAGCAACTTTATTAAAAATGACAACTTTGAAAAGTTTGTACATATGGGGTATAACTCTTCAATTGCTTTACTCAACAATTTATGAAAGCCTTGTCCTATAGAATCTCCGACGCCTATAGGACGACTCCTTCCATCCTCATCAATTGGACAATCATTTAAGAAAGTACCCACATCATGAAATAAAACTTGCATGCCATCATCCTCCTCATCACCATCACCCTCATTAATATCATTTCTCATCCCATCAATGTCTACATTTGCATCGTCAAGCCTTTCTTCCCTAGAGATAAATCTATATTTTGGCATTTCACCATGTAAAACCCAACGACTGTATGATTGGTCCATGCCGAATCTCATTAAATGGTCAAAAACATTTATTTGAGACTTCATATAACAATTCATGCAATGAGTACAAAGGCAGGAAATTTCACAATCTTTACCCGTTTTTTCCACCACAAAATTCATAAACTTTTTCGCTCCATCAATGTATTCACGGGAAACCCTAACACTGTTCATCCAACTCTTATCTATTGAGGAAAAAATACCTATTAATTTAACATAAGAATACGAACATTATGTAATATTAGTGGGAATTTAATTTACACATAAAACACAAGCAACAAGTTGGAATAATAACGTGGTCTTGCATGATTGTATACACTTATTGCATGTACTGGCTACTATTCAAAAGGTTATGGTGATAACTTATTATACTATAATTCTTCTTTTGTTTAGTTTACTCACATATAAATTAAGGGGACGATACATAGATTATCTCTTTAACCTTAAGGAGGAATCGATCTTATACATTGTCACAATGGACACCGAAGGTATGTAGTTATGAATTATTGCAATAATTGTAGCTAAATTGAGCACAAGTACCATTATGCTAGACTATAATTGGCACTAATAACGATTATGGTAATTTTCTTATATCTATTGCATATAAATAACTCAAAAATAGAAGGCCAAGCTATGTTGTTGATTCTTTACTCAACACTATATCTAAAACAAATTGCATTGAGTAACCACTCTTATCCTCAAAAATGGTGAGGCTAATAACACGATGTAAAAAATGAAAGCATGTTGATTGTGTGAACTCTTTATTCTTATGGTATTGTTACCATGACTTTCGTTCCAAAATTGACGCCAAAATTTCACATATGTATATATTATTTTGGAAAGTTTTATTTTCAAATGTTTGTACAAATTTATGCAACTCTCATATGAAATCTAATCCCATTCGAGTCATCCTATGCAACTTCTCCATTCTTCTCAAATTTAGTCAAAATTTGAGAAGGTTATTTTTTTAGACATCCTCATAAATTTGAAAAAAATTGATCTACCCCGCATCCTCAACCATGTTTAATAGTTCCACAACCAAAATAATTTGCACCATATAATTAAACTATTCAAACATGTATATTATATTTAAACCTCTACTTCTTAGGATTTTAAACCTTTTTGTTGAAAGGGTGACCAATAATCTCATTAATTCACAATTATTCCTTATGATGCTGAGTAGATATAACTAGTTGCTCAATAGTCCAACAATAGTACCGTGTGTAGTAGCTAATACACTGCTAATCCTAAACAGATAAGATGGTAACCTAAAGTCATGGGTTACAATCCTAAGGACTCCTTAAAATCAAGTACAAAAACATAAATAGTATTCACAAAAAAAGAAAAGTTTACACTACAACAAACAAGGCATTTTGCCACACAAGAGAAGAGTACAAATCTTTGGAATTGCATAACATAAAATGCACAATTTTCATACCAGATCCACTACTTCTGTGTTGAAATCTGTCATAGCACTCAATTTACTTCAAAAATATTCCTCTGCAATCCTTAAGAAGGCCAATCTTTAGTTCTACAAAAAATACCAACTGATGATGAGCTAGAGCAATGAAACAAACATTACCAAATATTTTCATCTCAAGAAGGAAACTACCAATGGATAGACAGATAACAACATATAGCAACAATGATATTGCCACTGCATACAATAATTAACAAGTATAAATATGATCAAATGAAAATGTGGTGTACAATTATATCAGAGTATACAAAGTGAAGTTCGCAAGTTAACAAACTTCTTGTATTAAACCAATCATTTTTAATTCATTTAATTCTAATAATTATATGAATTAGGTTGTATATTACATTGTAACGAACAAGACACCTTAACTATATATAAAAGTGAGATGAAAAAATTAGAATAAGGTTTTATATATGCATATTAACTCTATTACTGAAGTGAGTCCTGAAAAACACATCCTACTACTCTTTCATTAATGTCCATAATTGAAATCTTTATAACCAGCCTAGCATTGGATTAATATTTTTACTATATATTTGAATTATCAATATATATTGTGATTATGTCTCTAAAACTATATCTTAATATTAGCTTAATTTGGTAGCAAAGCAAGCACAGAACATCGTGTTTTCTAACACACAATTAAGCTACATAAATTAATTAGCTAAAAGATTACAATGCTTCCGATTAAGCCATAAATTAATAAGGGATATGGATGAGAGAAAAGGAGACATTGAATGTTGGAGACGGTACAATACCAAAAACCCAATACTAAGAATTGATAATATTGTTCGAACCTAGCAAAAACCCATTGGAAAAGCCATTTCAAACAACACCCGACAGAAAGTCCGTTAAATTTTAACAAAATCAATAAAAGAGAGAGAGAGAGATAGAGAGACAGAGAAAGCAGATTCATGGGTTTTTTAAACATGCAGTCACCACCCACCACCACCATCACCCACCACACCAAGTTCAAGCTTTAGCAAATCAAACACGAAGATAAAAGAGCAGTGGGCATCAAAATGTACCTTAGGAATCAACGCACATGGAGGACCAACGACGGCGACGTTGAGAGGAGATTTTAAAGCATCTGAAAATGTTGAGAGAGCGAAGAGTTGTCTGATGAGTAAGTGTGGGAGGCGTGATACTAAAGAAAGGTTTGAACCACCAACGTTAAGTACTTAAACGACAGGGTTTTAATTTCTTAACCAACTCTTCCATGACGTTTTCTTTAGATAAACGTCGTAATATTTATTTGGCCACATTTTAATTGTAAATCATCTCAATTAGTACATCGTTTCTGCATCTTTTTAATACAACATCGCCGAAACCTTAACCTTTTCCTGACGTTTCAAAAACGTCACGATAAGCTTAAACAATCTGCGACGTTTCCTCAGTCAAACATCAAAGATTGTCTAGTTTTTTGTAGTGGCAGTAGTCATATACTTTATTTTTTCAATTCAAAATATTATTTTTTTATGCTTTACTATTCTTTTTAAACCTCCTGTAAAATTTGTAAGTATTAGTGCAACAATAAAAATTCCTAAAATTTATTATTTTTTCTTTGCATATTTAGAATGTTAGTTTATGTATATGTTTTTAATGATTTCTTTGTATTTAGTGACATTAGAACATAGCGCATTTGGATTCCTTACAAAAAGGGATTGCATTATCTACTATTTCCTACTTTTGAATTTTAGTTTTGGTTCAAGATTTGAGTTATTAGTGTTTTTTGGGATTTGATTTCATATTGTTCACTTTTTGTTTCCACAAGAATTGGGTTAAGGAAAATCATTTGTAGCTTTTTAATATTCTTACTCTTGTCATTCTTTTTACTAGAAAAGATACTCATTGAGATTATTTTATATCAGGTTGATTAAGTTTTTCCTCAAATATGACTACTAGTTTACTTGGTGAGAGTTATATTTTAGATATTTTTCTATTCTTTAATTTTTACTTGACATCTAAATTATTCATCAATACCTAAAGTTAGTAGTCATGTGCATTTTAAACCATTGTTGAGATTTAATAGTTCCAGTGACTATATAACCTCTTAGGTACTATCACCTTTGGCATCTTATAACTTATCTATGCTAAACCTTACAACTAACTTTATTTTTCATTCATTGTGCATTGTCTTTACTTTACACCTTAAAGTGAAACATAACTAATACATCCATTAAATGTTTTTTGTTTCTTGTAACTATTAAATATTGAAATAACTATTGATAAATTTTTATAATGTTATTATAGTTATTGGTTGAAATATGAATTTTATATAGTTACTAGTTGAAATATGAATTTTACTTTTGACCTTAGAAATAGGTTTTAGTGTTTTATGGTGTATGTTTCAATTTCATACCGTATAAGATATCAAAAGTGAGAGACAAATTATTTTGATATTGAAGTGGAAGAGATAACCTTGCTTAGTTTCATACTCAATGCTAAGATATTAAAGTATAAAAAAGCATGGGAATTTATGAATCAATTCCACACAAATCATTTAAATATGGTTAAACTCATTATAGTACAGGTGTATTTGGATGGGGAGTATCCTAAATTATAAACAATTAATGACCTTAAATTAGATATACCTATTAAAGTAATTGAGGATGATAATGGTTCTGTATGCACTAAAGCAACCATTGAGGCTCACAAGGAAGGACCCATTAAAGCACCATTGAACTAGCCACCAAAGCTTCCACTGTTGTAGCCAATAAAACAACCAGTAAAATAACTATTAAAGTATGTACTCACTAAGGCACCTGTCGAGATACCCATTATAGTTGCCACTAAAGCAGACCTTAAAGCATCCAATGAAGCATCCAATAATTTAGAATACCTAACATATAAAAACAAGTTAAAAAATTTCAATAAGTTAGGGTATTTAAGTTAAAAAAACTATAAATGATATTTTAAAAAATGTTATAGAAGAAGAATTACCCATTATAAGTGTTTGCAATATTGATTTAAGGAATAACAAATTGATGTTACTAACAAAGAAATTGGTAGCCTAAATAAAAGTTTAGATGATGAGAAGAAGAAACCAAAATATCCTTACTTTAGTGCTTTAAATTTAGATTATGGAAAAGTTATTTTGAAGTATGGAATGATTTTTGAATATATAAACACTTTTACAAAAATGAAAGGTTAAGAGTTATTGTCAAGTGCAAAAGAAATTTGAGCAAAGAATATATGAAGAACTTGCACAAAATAGATATGTATTTTAGATTAAGTCATTCTAAAAACATCCATGCTTATGGTAGAACATTTGATAGTAAGAAGATTGATTATCGATGAATTGCTAACAAGTGTGTGAGACACTTTAAAGATGGTCCTAACTAAAATGATTTAGGGAAAAGATGTTATTTATGAGATTACCAACAAGAGATTCTAGATATCAAATAAAATAGAGTTAAAAGGCATGCTTTGATTTTAGTGCTTGGAGATGAAGGAGAATCATATAAGAAATTGAGAGGAGACTTCTTTGATGTAACATAAAGCAATAAGGATAGCTTATTTTATATCAGATCTTCTAAAGTTGTATTTGATTTATGATATATTTGTCTCAAAAAATGAAGTATGGATTTTCAATGCTTATATACTTATTATATGCATTGATAAGTGTCATTTGAAAGCAAGATATGGTGGGTAATTATTGACAACCATTAAATTATAACATATATACTTTTTCTTATGTTATTGTTAGAATAAAGAAAAATAAAGCTAGAAAAGATTTGTGGGTTATCTACTTAATGACATTGGTAGTAGTAGCTTATAAGTGTTCATCATTGATTAAAAGTAAAATTTAAAATAATAAAAGTAAATTTTATTTTAAATATCACTTAATTTGATGCTAAAATTCTCTTATGTATATGTTGTAGAGCTTACAATAATTGTTTAAACTTGAGTATACACACTTTAATAACTATTTTAAAGGAATTTATGAGCCAATATTTAAAGGCAATAAAACTCTCATTAAAGATTAGATGTGGAGTATAATCTAATTGTACTCGATAAAGATATGAACGGTAAATGAGTAAGTTGGAGAGTATGAACAAGGAGGCATAAGAATAGTTGCAAAAATTATAGGAAAAAGATGGTGTATACATGCTTTTAATAGAAGATGCAAGGGTGAATTACTATCAAACAACACTCTATTATATTTTAATGCATACCTAAGAAATCTAAGGGAGAAATTGATTTTAAATTGCTTAGAGATCATATGAAGTAGAAATTATAAAAAGATTCCATTAGAAGAAGCATGTATGGCAGAATATAATAATAATATAATTCCTATCATTTTGTCAAAGTTAGAGAAGAGAAAAAAGAGGTTACTAATTATTTGACACGTTTGATGGGAAATAGGAAATTTGAAGTTAAACACTACATGAATGACCATCATATAGTTAGAGTTAGAAAAAAGGATTACACTTTTGGAAAATGAGACTTAAATTTAATCCATTGTAGTTATATGATTCATCAATCATTTTAAAGAGAGGAGATCTAGTTGTATATGTATATAAGCACTACACTAAGCAGACATATATAAGGTGTTATTGGAAAAACATACACCCAATAACATGTGAATAGTTTTAGCCAATTCTTAATGAAGAACATGGACACAATATCAATTTTCCTACATTTGGAAAACAATAGAAAGGAAAAAAAAAAGAGACTAAGAAAGCTTTCTTTTAAAAATGGAAAAAGGAAATAAACTAATAAATAATGAGATTTACATCCCCATAATGAGGTTCATGGGAGTACCCCTCAAAATAAATAAGTGCACATCGAATTTACCTATAAAGTTTTTATTTTGTAAGTATTACATTGATTATATGTTCAAAGAGAGAGGTAAATTGGATTTGCAATCTGGTCCAAGGTTGTTCAGTAAAGTAAGCTCTCTAGTCCCATTGATAACTTCATTGATAAGTGATTTGAATGTTTTCCATTTCTACTCAAACCTTCCAGCATTCCTTTCTTTAAAGAGTGTTTGCACACATAGTCCGATAACCAATAAGTAGATATGTGTATTAATCTTAGGAAGAGAGACCTGTATAGCTTGCCAATGAATAATGTTGGAGATAGAGTTATCTGAACTAGTCTAAAAACATTTTTGTTTCACCTATTCCTTAATGAACTTAGTAGCTGAGCCATGAAGAATAAATGATCTGTAGTTTCATCTTGTGTTGAACATAGAGAACAACTTCTATTTATGTCAAAGTAAGAAAGTTTATCAACAGTCTTAAGCCTATTCCTAACAATAAGCCAAAGAAGAAAAGAAACCTTTGGGGTGAGGACTTTGTGCCAAATGATTCTACTCCAATTGACTTTAGGAATCCTTAATCTAATCATATCCATAGTAAGCTTGTTCGATAGTCTAGAAGTCAGATAATTCTTCCAATAAAAGGTATCTAATTTGGGTGAATTTGGAGAATATTGTGGTTACAGATGAATAAGGTTAGCAGGGAGCCTCCAAAAGTTACCGTTAATGAATATTCTGAGCTTGGTATGAAGGGGAAAAAGAGAGATCATTGATGAGGTTGGATGGTGAATAAGAGAACATGAACCTGACCAATTGCCAAACCATAGAGTGGTCCTATCACTAACTTTGCAAATAACATCATCTCGAACTAAGTTCCTCAAGTGCAGTAGCTGATTCTAGAAGTAAAAGTTTGTAGGACTCTTCTTCATCTCCTAAGTACATCTATCTTTGAGAAACTAGGAATGGATCCACCTAATCTATAGTGATTTTTTGTCTTCAAGCATCCACCAAAGCCTCTTAAGGACGAGAGCTTGGTTAGGTAGTTTTACTAAGTATGTGTTTAATAGCCCCCATCCTTGGGACAACATATATTTGTACACGTAACCTTGGCTGCCCCTTTGTTTCCATTGGAATGATTCCATAGGAAGTTCTTGGATAATCTTTCCACTATCTTGATTACACCTTTAGATAAAAATATATGCGAACTCCAGTAAATGTGTAATGAATTGAGCACTGATTTAATAAGTTATATCTTCCCCACATAAGATAAACATTTTTTCACATCCTTTTCTGAATTTTTCAATGAGTGGAATGCATTCAAGGTAGCTTAACCTCTTAGCCAAAACTAACAACCCTAAATAAAGTAACGTTGGAGACTTCATTGACATACTAGTGATAGAAGCAATTCATTATTCTATGGAGAAAGAAACTTAAAAGATGAGGAAATGACTTTTGTTGAAATTGACTTACAATCCAGATAAAGTTTTGAATCCATCTAGAGCCTTTATAAAGGTTTGTATTGAATCAGGTTTGACATTGCAAAAAAGAAGAAGATCATCTGCAAAGGGTAGATTGGTTAGTCTAACTTTCTTATATGTTGCATCTTGTATAGAATTTGAATTTGGGATTAGTCTCCACTTCAAGCTTGATGATGGACTTCAGAATTTTCATACAAAGTATGAACAAGTAGGGTGAGAGAGGGTCCCCCTGTTTAGGTCCTTTGGTTGTCAAGAAATAAGTAGATTGGCTCCTATTGATTAATACCGAAAAGCTAGCAGTCGATATGCATTCGTTTAGCTAATTGATGAATAAAATTAGGAATTCATAAGCCTCTAGTACCTTTTAAAGGAAGTTTTAACTAACACTATCAAATGCTTTAAAGAAATCAACTTTGATAGTACAATTAAGAGAAGCTTTTGATCTAAAATAACCTTTTAACATTTCTTATACAATGATATAAGAAGGTTGTCCCTAATTTGTCTATTGCATATGAAAACAATTTGGTTGTCATTGATGAGTGGATTGAGTACTTCTTCAATCTAGAAGCAAGTATCTTGGAGATAATTTTGTATAAGAAATTGGTTCAAGCAATGGGCCTGAAATCACTGAAAGAAGAAGGGTGAGTTCCTTTGTGAATTAATCAAAGGAATGTTCTGTTTATTTCCTTGAGAAGTTTTTCATTGACAAAAAATTCATGAACAACTTGTTAAACATAATAATTCCCTATGGCATTCTAAGATTTTGGCAAAAAAATCCATTTAGCTTGTCTGGTCTAGGAGCTTTCATAACATTCATCTTGAAAACAATAGATAAAGATAAGATGTATGGTTCTTTGGGTAATATAATAGCGTACAAAGTAGCAATCAATTTCTTATGTTTTGTATATTCATGAAAAATGTTGTTGTGAAAAATTTGTCTAGCACTTCTATTATCACAATAAAACTTAGTAATAGGAGAATGTTTGACATTCATATTAGTTAATAACCACCATAACCAAAGTAATTCATATGTAGCATTAACAATAGCATGATATTGAAATCTGGTGTTAGACCACGTAATAATAGTTTGCTTTTCATTATGCCAAGAGATAAGAGAATCGCCCAAGAAGAAATAATAAGTGGTGAAATGACAATCTATTGGATCACCAACCCAGCCATCATTAACGTTATTAAATCATAAAAAGAAGAAGTTAACTGAGAAGTATAATCTATAGAAAAAAATTACTTTAATATAACGAAGCATCTAAGAAAAAAAAAGAGATAAGTGAAGAGCAAACATAAATTTACTAGCCTAATGAACAATATATGAGATTTTAGGTTGAGTAATAATGACATAGACAAGACTACATATAATACCCCCTATATGGAACCTACAACCATCCACACATAAGGCAACCAATTTCCTGTACATACATTCACAACATCCATTTTGGTTCAATGCTATACATATACACATTACAAAATTCCCCAACGCTTAACATTATTATTTAACCATTGTAATACATCTTTACATTTACATAGTAATCCAAAAGAAAACATACAATTTCCTTTTTTGTTAGATGTGCAATCATTTATAATTAAAAACACATTCCAAAAGTACTTTTTCTTCCATTTGTTGGCCTTAATCCTTGCAGATGTTCCCTATACCTTATTCTTACGACTTGGACCTACACGGATTAACACCTATCTTAAGCTTGAAAGATTAGTGGGGGAAAAATACTTAATTTGGATGACTACTCATAACAGTCATATACTAAGCACACATATTCAAAAATATCATAACTTATATACCATAAATTCACGTTCATGAACCAAACATTGATATTCAATGCTCATGTAAACAATGATGGCATACTTAAGCAAAGTACATAATGCAAATATGCTTCAGCATATTATCCATATATTGAAAATGTACGTTTATAAGCCAAATATTGATATTCAACGCTTACTGATACAAATTATCAATATAATTGCACATCATTACAATTTATCATCACAAACAATACAAATGCTTATCAATATATTGTCATGTTGTATTTCTTATTTATGACTGTTAAGTTTCCTTTTTATGTTAAGCCTGCATATTTTCTGTGGGTATGGATAACGGGTAATGTCGATATTATTATTGCTTAGACATATGTTTCAATCCTATTAGATCATATGTCACAATCCTGTTAGACCATATGTTATAATCCTATTATTGGACCACGTATTACAATTCTATTGTACCATGTGATGGAATTATGTTAGATCACGTGTTACAATTCTATTGGACTATGTGTTACAATTCTGTTGGACCATGTGTTACAATTCTATTGGACACATATGATTTAATCTTATTTCTTCATGAGTTGACTTTAGGAAAATTACATATTGGTCCTTCTTCTTCCTCTAATTCCCACATTAGCCCCCTATGTCTTAAGTTTTGAATGGCACAAAATTTCATACAATTTGGTTAATTATATCAGAAGTTATATGGCAAAAACTATAGGCTATTCGAAAACAAAGATAGTACCTAGAACTCAACTTCATAACAAAATTCAAAACTATAAAGACAGAATCAGATTTCGGTTCCTTTATGAAAGTTTTAGTGTCTCTAGTTTAATCTCCAATTGAAATTGTCCAATTTGGAGGTCTATAGACCATGATATGGCCAAATTACATAAATATGTTCAATGGAAACTATCTATTCAACAAGGTATACATCCAAAATCAACTAACTTCGGTCTTATCATGCAAAAGCAACATAAAAATATATCCAATTTAACCAAAAACATCCCATTTACTTATGGAATACTTCTTTTATCAATTCACCTCACATCACATTCATAAATCCAAGTAAATATATCAAAAATTTCCGTACATATTTCACATCTAAGTATGTATATCCATGTCGAAGTGAAAAAATTATCCATTTACTCTTGTCTTTTACATTAAGTATCATTATATCTCTTGCTATTCTGAAATGTACTTAATTCATTCTTTGTGTTCACTTCTTATTACACCCTAGACATACTATAATACTTTCAGGGTATATGTTTAGGAATTATACTATGAACAAGTTATTGACATAAAGTAGGATCATCAAGAGGAGTACTATCTAAAGGAATAAGTTTGAATTTTTGTTCCAAGAGAGTAAATATTGTTGGTGATGTCAGCATGAGAAAGTATATCAAAATATATGTTTTACTTGAGAGAAATGATAACTTTAAGAAGTATAAGAAACTTCAAAGTTGAAACAATAGCTGAGAGAATTCAAATTCTTTATTTCAAAATGATGAATAGGTAATATTGTAAATCTAAAATATGATAAACATCAATGCATGTGATTATCATATCATCATCATCAATTATAGAAGTATAATGCTCCAAACAGTTAATTGAATAAATAATGCAAAAGCATACAAATTAGAAATAAAGTCAAATTGAGTAAAGATGGAACTGAATTTTGCAAACTAAGTTAATTTTCGGAGTTTGTTTCAATCCATATAAGGTAATTATTAGAACCTAGAAATTTGATAAGAAAATGATAACCTGAAGGAGGATGTATGTAAACCTCTTCCAACAAAATAATCATAGAAAAAGACTAGGAATAAAACTCTAATACCATGTGAGTAGAAACAAAATACTAGGAATGAAATGTTTTGCTTCAATTAATATTCATTGTATAGTATATAACCTATTCATATACACGATAGACATGAATATCATGTTAAACTAACCTTAATTTTAATACATGAAATGTATTATAATATCTTGTTAGGATTTCTCTAATCTGAACCTTATCATGTAGGATAAACAAAAGAACTAATCAACTTTCATAGGCAACCAATTCTATTATTAAAACAATTTAGCAATTTATATTGTAGATCTAGTCAGCTACATTTGTGAATTCCATAATACATACTATTAAACATAAACGAAGCAGGTTAGGAAAGTACAACAACTAGAGTAATTTTCTCTAAGACTTTAATTTTTTGGGGGAACCTAACACTCAAAGCTATACATTAGTGTACAAAAAATTGGTTTTCAGTTATTTGCAATTGGAAGGTATTAGTTATGTTTTAACAAGTTTGCACATTATGGGAATTTAGTCTAGCACTACCATTTGGCTTTAATTAAACCAAGTTTTGGTTACGAGTATTAGTCATTTTATCAAATGTTAAGTCTAAGAATCAAATGAGTACTATTTTGGTTGGGCTTTTAATTAACTCAAATTTAATCTAAAGATCACCCTACTGCACAATTTGAACTTAAATCCCAACAAAGTACAAAATCAGGTTGGGTTATATGGATTTAGTGGATATAATGATCTAATTGGGGAGTTTTTGTTTCTATTTTATTTTTTTTTTCTTTTTTGTTTTCAAATTCAGTAAAAAATCTTGTTTATTTGAGTTTTTAGTTTTGGTTTCTTTTAGTTTTCAAAATTATGAAAACATAAAAAGTAATTTTGTTTCCTATTTTTTTATAATCGATTTACTATCTTTTAAATATATATTATTTAATTGTTAATAAAATTATGGATAATTTAATTCAACATTATATTTATATATTTAATAAATTAAAAGTTAATTATCAACAAAATTATGAATAATTTAATTTATATAATTAAATTATATATAATTAAATTTAAAATATATAAATATTCAAATAAATTTTGATTTAATAATTAACATACATTTCTAATAAATATTAATTTATAAATAAAATTTTAATTTATAAATTATTTATTTTATTAAAATAACATAATTTTATTAATAATTTGTTGATAAATATTATATAAGAGATTAAATAACTTTATTTGGATTAATAATTTGTTGATAAATATTATATAAGAGATTAAATAACTTTATTTGGATAAAATAATTTATCAATAAATTTTATCTAAAATATAATTGTTATCGTGATAAAATACAACTAAATTAATATTAACAACCAAATCAGTTTTTGTTTTTATTTGAAAGAAAAACGTAAAAAAATTAAAACAAAAATTGAAAACTATAACAGAAAAATAGAAGTAGAACCAAACGAGCTTGTCAAATTGTTTTGATAGTAGAGGTGGCTTGACAAGTTATGTTATTAATCGGCCAGTTTTTTATGAGGAGATAATTAATTATGAAGTTTGTTATCTACTTAGGTGATAATTCACTTGATAAATCACAAGGCAGTAATTTCCTTGTTAAAATTTGAGGGATAATTATTGAAAATTTTGCAAAATTAATGTAAATTTTGGACTTTTTTAATTAAAATTTTTTCACTTGGAGTGGACATTAAAATTTTTGAAATTTTGTAATATGATAAGATAATGTCATGTAGTGTGACAAAAACTAATATAGGTTGCCATATTAGGAAATAAAATTAGTGAAAATTTTGCCAAGAAATAAAGTTTTTAATAAAATAAAATTTGATTATTTTTTATACTTAACCCAAATTTTAAAGTAATGAAATTGGAAATGTTAAACCGTTAACACAAACAAGGTTCCTATTCTATAAGGAATTAGCTCTCCTCTGTTTCTCAACCATCAAGTCGTATTCCTTACTCAACCATCAAGTCGTATTCCTTACGATGAAAGGGAAATGACTACCACTACAACAAAAATATACATTTCGCGTCGTCTTCTGACTATCACTACAACAAGACGACGCAAAATGTAGGAGGCATTCGTGACGTCTTTCCAGACATCACGAAAAGGGCAAAGATTCGGCGACATTGTATGCAGACATCGTGAAAAAACGAAGTGTTTGACGTCATTTTGTTAAGAAGACGTCGTAAAATGGTAACCCCGACGTTATGGAGAGTTAAACGTCGGGAAAGGTCAGGTAATAAATGTTCTTCCTTGGGCCCCCACATGAGTAACACGACGTTGTTTTTTAAATTTACTATTATTCTTATAACTTATTATTATTATTATTATTATTATGTAAATAAAATTATTCGATGTGTTATAATTTTGAAATTATATATGGGTTATTAATAATAATAATAATAATATATATATTGGTATTATTATTATTATTATTATTATTATTATTATTATTATTATTATTATTATCATCATCATCATCATCATTATTATTATTGTTGTTGTTGTTGTTGTTTTTATTATTATTATCCTTTTATATAATAATAATAATAATATATATTATTATTATTATTATAAATCCATAAATAAATAATTATATAAATAACAACAGTTAATAATAATATCGAATTTAATAATGATATGAATAATAATAGACATTTTATTTCAAATAATACATTTATTTATCATAAGTAATATACCGAACCGAACTACAAACCTAATCATAATAACCACATAAATAAAATAATTACCATTTATAAATTTAAAATATTAAAAAGAAAAATTACTTAATTAATATAAATAAATAAAAGCCAGCCTCGCGAGGGCAATGACCATATTCTTGGCGCCTCGCGAGGGCAAGCATATTCTTGGCGCCTCGTGAGGGTGTCAATTTCTCTTACTATTATTCTTATAACTTATTATTATTATTATTATTATTATTATTATTATTATTATTATTATTATTATTACGTAAATAAAATTATTCGATGTGTTATAATTGTGAAATTATAGATGGGTTATTATTATTAATAATAATATAATATATTGGTCATTATTATTATTATTATCATTATTATTATTATTATTATTATTATTATCATCCCTTTATATGATATTATTATTATTATCATTATTTAAAAATTCCTTTTGGATATTTCATTTATTTTGATTATTATTTCTGTTATTATTATTATTATTGTTATTATGACCCTTATTATTATTAATATGATTATTATTATTTTTCCTTAATAATAATAATAATAATAATAATAATAATAATAATAACAATAATAATTCTTTCATATTTTAAATTTTATTTTATTTTCGGTAGAAATGAAGATAAAAGAGTTGCAGTGCTTGAATACATTGAAAGCTGTGTGTGGGTATTATTGGGTTTCAATGTGGGAGAAGAGAGATGGAGTTGAATTCACGTCATTTGTTGCGTGAATTGGATTTATGAAGAAAGTGGGGTTTAAACTCACGCACGAATTAAATTCATGTCATTTTCAACCTTCCAAACAAAGAAATTGGATTCAATTACAAGATTGAATTCAATTCTTTGTGTTCCAAACAGCCTGTAAAGCAGGCTTATGAGATTCGTTCCGTTTCGGCCAGTACCGGCCAGAGAATGGAATTGGGATCTCAACCTTGGTACTGGCCATAAATACAGTCCAGTACCGAGGTTTTTCGTTGGGTACCGATCGGTACCCAACATTCCAAAAAATTTCAGAAATTTTTAAAAATTTTGAGGACTAATCTGCAAAAAAAAAACTAATTTTACCCAACAACTCCCCCCCCCTCCCCGATCCTCTTCTGCTACTCTTTCTTTCTTCTTCATTTCTTCTACTCTTCTTCTTCTTCTCTCTAAGCCTCTCTCTCTCACTCTAATTAGAATACCGAATGGATTTTGAATTGTTTTGAAATGGAATTTTGAAATGAAATTTTGAAGTTGATAATTTGAAATTGTTGGATTGAATTGACGTTGAAAAATGCCGTGGGTATTGGGTTTGGGAATTTGGGTAAGTAATTTATGTTATTTTGTTATTAATTTGTTACATGAAAATTATAATTGGAATTGAAAATGGAAATTTAAAATGGGATTAGTATGTAATTAATGAATTATGTATTATGCAAAGAATAAAGATTGTTAAAACTTAAAATTAAAAGTTAATAATTAAGTAATTAACATTTAAAACTAAATGTAAAATTAATAATCAAATGTGAAATTATTCATATGTTTATAGCTTATTGGAATGTTAGAAACTTAGAACTTGGAAGTAATAAGTAATAACCATACTAAAAAATAAATAACATTATAAGAGATTGTTTTTAGAATAAGTATGCAATAGTTGAACTAATTGAGACTAGGCTTAGTATGGAGATTGGGAATTTGAAATGATTAGAATTCTTAGAAAAATGATGGGCCTTTTGTTTAATCATACCTAAATCACTATAGGAAAATTATTATTACCTTTGATATGAGAGTAGTCATTATTACTTTTGATCAACTCACCAATGCTATTTGTGTTCAATGTTATTTATACTTACATTTATTAATGTCAATTAAAAATTGTTAAAGCAATACATTTATTATTGTCAATTAAAATTGTTAAAGCAACATATATATTTAAGAATGAAATATGAAATGGTGTATATAATATTATGATTTGTTAAAATGAAAAGAAGATCAAAGGTTTAAAAAGGGAAATTTTTTAAAATTTATATCATTCAACTTGATCTCATGTTATATATGAATAAATCTTTGAACTTGATGATTGTGTTATGAATATATGTGTATGAACAATTGTATAAGATATTCCATGCATTATTTGCCAATTATGAAAATTCAATTGATATTATGAATGTAAATGGAAGTGGAATTATGATTGTTTTGAGATTGTTAGAATTGAGAATTGTTGTAAATGGAAGGAAATGAAAATAAAATTATGAAAGTTTTTTGTGATTGTTGTAAATGGAAATGAAATTATGATTGTTTTGTAATTGTTGGGATTGAAAATTGTTGGTTATTGTTAGAATGGAAATGGAATTATGAATGGAAATGGAAATATAATTATGGTTGTTTTGTTATTGATGGAATTGGAAATTGTTGCAAATGGATGGGAATGTAAATGAAAGGAAATGGAACTAGAATTATGATTATTTTGTGATTGTTGTAATTTAGAATTGTTGTATGATAAATGGAAATGGAATTATGATTGTGATTGTTGGAATAAAAAATTGTTGAAAATGGATAAAAATATAAAACTATAAAAGCCAGCCTCGTAAGGGCGAGCCTTGGAGCCTCGTGAGGGCTAGCCATATTATTGGCAGCTCGTGAGGGCGAGCCGTCGCCCTCGCGAGGCTGCCAATTCCTCTTAAATCTCCTGCCCTCCAAGCTCGTCCTCACAAGACTGACCATATTTTTGGCGCCTCGCGAGGGCGAGGGCGAGCTCGCGAGACTAGCCATATTATTGGCTCGACCTCGCGAGGCTGCCAATTCCTCTTAAATCTCCCGCTATCCAAGCAGATGAGACGACGTCGTATCCCCGCACCTCATAATGACGTCGTCTCATCTTCTATGTAAATCAATGAAAAATGAGCTTCATCTCACTCTCCTGCATTAAGCTCTCCATCTAGCCACGTTCCCTTCCCTCTCCATCGAGCCACCTTCCCTCTCTCATCTTCTGTTGCCATTGGAATCGCTGGAGTTTGCTTCACCAGTTGACGTCCTTTTGTTGTCTACAGTGGGAGTGTTGGTTGAGGTAAGTAATTCAAGTTATTTGTTTATGATTAATGTGGGCTAAAATGTTGTTTATTGAGTTGATTCTGGGTTTAAGAGTGCTTTTTCATTTGTTTTGATTATTTGTAACACAATGCATTTGGCTTTGCATTGTATGACAGTATGTTAAGGAAGCATGCATTTGAAGTGTTCGATGAAAGTTGTGAGAGGGTTTACGGCTTTGAATAACATTTGTATTATGGATGATTTTGTTAATTCAATGTCTATATATACTTGATGTGAGGAGTCTACTATTGATTTAATTTGTTTAAACAATTTATCTGTTGGATACATGGAGTGAATTCTTGGCTTAAATATTAATGTGACTTGTATTTACTCTTCATTCTTTTCAATGCTTAGCAATGTAAACTATTTACAGTGTTATAATTCTTAGACAAGTACTTCCTTGAGTTTAAAATTGTTATAGAGAATATATTGAATAAAAGAGGAATAGGATAAGATTGTGATTTGTTGCTTGAAATTATCTATGCATAACAAAGTCAAACAATGGTGTTTCTTTATTACTTTATCATATCTAATATAAGCCTTGTAGGATGAAATTTATGAGAATAGTCACGGGCATTGAAATCTAACAAGAGAAGAATATAATATCTTAATTTAATATAGTTAAAATTTAGTATCCTATTATAAAATTTGTATTTAAAAGCATATTTTTTGTAAAATTATTTAAGGTACTAAGTAATAAGTGATATATATTATGAGATAAGAAAAATTTAGACTAATTTCCATAACAAGTCATATTAGGTAAACAATATGCATGAAGGATGCACTATGCTTAGGATGTATATAGTTACATTAAATAAGTCAGCCGTACTTGCTAAGTGTAGTTGGTTATTGTTTGAATTTAAGAGAATTGTTTGTCGAAACATATTCAAAAGTATCTGTTCATAAGATTCTATTGTGGAGATGGTTGTCCAAGTTGTGTATTTGCTTGATTATGATTAATCTATGCCTTAGGAACTAGTCACCTGTACTTAGTTTATGTTTGGGTATGTCTAGGGGAGTTATTTAAAAGCTATAAGGGAATTAGAAAACCTCCCCAAGTTAGTTTTCTAAAGCTAGAATTTAAAAAATATGCAACTTGAATATGAAAGTATTATTGTTAGAGTATTTATGTAATCGAATTTGAGATCTGACAGTTTGCTGCTATTTTCTTGTTTTCTCAACATAATTTTGACAAATTTTTAAGTCTAATATGCCTGAAAATATTTAAATGATTAGATAACACCTAAATGCATATTAGAGGGCAAAGGATCATCTTGCCGTAGCATTTGGCTAATTGGATATACATCACCTAAGCATTTATATCATTCATAAAGCTACTTAGTGAAGAAATCATTAATTGTAAACTTGAGTTATGAACTTACATGTTAAAAAAAGAACATTTATGCACATGCATTCCAGGTTTGTTGGACTATTATGAAATTTGTTGTTAGAGTCATTTTCAATTCAACACTTGAGTCATTAATGATGATGCAACCTGAACCTACTACTAAAATTACTTTCCCGAAACAAATTCAAGAGAAAGTCTCCCTTCAATTAAACATATAGGATCAAAATTTAGTTAAGCTTTGTTTTTGGACTTTATACACTTTCTAAATACAAATCTGTTGCTGACTTACTGATACTTTAAGATTATTTGAATTCAATTTTATGTATTTTGTGCCTACATTCTACTTATCATCTTCAATATAATGACAACTTCTTGCAAAAGGGAACCTGAAATGAGTTAGAACATAAAACTACAGAGAAATGCACACAATCATAAGAATGTAAGTGATGATTGAAAATCTTTATAGATGATAGCAACAATGTCATGTTAACAGAACAATAGAAAATAATCTGATACTTGTCTCCTAATTGTGTGTAATGCCAATGACTAGTTAATTCTTAAATTCTCAATGATGTGCTTCTTTTATAGATGGAAAGGGTGTAGGCATCACATTGTATACATTCCATTCCCAATCATCTAACTCTTCATTAAAAATCAGTTTCTTGTTTTCTTGTTTTCAACTATTGTGTTTGCAGGTTGAATTCAAATACAAAGTAAGACACAATCATCTATCTCTTCATTAATCCTTATAAAAGGTAATATACTGTCATTATGATTATTTAGATTTCTATTTACTTTATATTGTGAATAATTTGTTTTACAATAATTAGATTTCTGTTGAAAGTTAGGTTAATGACATAGGGTAATCAAATGTTTTATTATCTTGTTCATGGATATTGCATTAGAGACATCATATATAAGGTTTTACAGTGATGGATGTAATGACAAAAAGGGTTTTATGCACTAATGTCAATGTGAATGCAGGTGAATCCTATGGGACTTGGTCTACCCAAGAAGAATAATAAAGCTGCACCAAGTAGCTTAGTACCTACACAACTGCAGTCGTGGTACCGTCAGCTAATTGGAAGTGCAGCTAATGAGTCATGTACTCGTACACAACCACAAGATCAAACACCTGCACCTGCACCTACACAGGCACAAGCTCAAACCCGTGCACCTTCTGATCCTACTACAACACCAAGAGAAGTCACATCTATGCCTACTATTCATCCGAGAGATAAGTATGAACACATTTTGAATATGCGATGCAATAGTAATTCTCCATCAACTTCTCAGGAGATGCCTCCAACTACTAATCATTTAACACTAGTAAATCACACAATTCTTTCTACTGTTGGCTCCTCTTCTACAAGCACTGCAGGTATGATCTTAATATTAATTATTAACATTAATTAAAGTTATTAACATAATTATAAATTATTCATTTGCTTTTTAGGATCCACGACTAATGCAAAAAAAACAAGGGGTGTCACAAAAGGATACGGATTATCAAAGATTAATAAGGCGATCGGTAAAAGATTGGAGATAAAGATCTCCCCTGTTGAAGGACGACCAACCAAATCCGTATAATCCGCCAAATTATCCAGTGAGATTGGTGTGATATCCCAAACTTCCTTACCTATAAGAACAAAATTTTCAAAAATTACTAATGACGAATTGGACATTGCATTTGATAAGTTAGACGTAAGTATTCTAAACCAATCCAATTTGTAGGTGTTTTTCATATGCTTAAAGCATTGACCAATAATTTATAATTTTTGACAGCAAAAGCTGGAAGTCAAGGGAATGAGGATTGACAACAAAGTACATGCTGCTGTGAAGAGGTTTCTTGCTTTAAGGTCTAAAGATCAAAGGTATAATTTAAAAAAGCATTTTACTAAGCACGGAAAGGATGTGAAGCCGCATAATGTCACAGTGGCGGAGTGGATGGATGTTGGAACCCCTCCCCGGTGAGTCGCATGCCCGACATCCTACGTGACATCTGAATGCGCATTTCACGAGGGAGGAATTCCTCACCACGGAAGAAACCTCAAATCGAACTTAATTTAACGTCATCCGAACAAAACTTGATAAATTCACCCTAATTATCCTCCAATAAAATTGATTGGCTTAGGGCCCATAACAAAATCCGATTCCTAAGCTAAAATGAAAAACTATATCTCTGGGTTAATTAGAATCAGAAATCGCTTCAATCGGATCTCTATAGCTCACAAAATCGCCCGAAAACAGAAATACATTCGAAACCGTCACGTAATTGACTCTCATCAATATTATCCGTGAATTCTGACCCAAAACCCGACACTCTCATTTTACTAAAAAAGGGTATAAAATTTTTTTTAGAAACCCAATGCTTCGAAAACCGAGTGAATCCGAGGCCAAACGAAAAAGTTACAAGCAGAAGAGTGAGAGGACATTCAGAGATTAGGCGTAGGCACGTCTAAGAGATTTAGAGACTAGACGTGGCCACATCTAAGGATGAAGTATGGATTTGTAGGAAAATTTCAGAGTTTACAAACATCATAACTTTTGCTCCCAAAGTCTAAAATTCATAAATTTGGTACCAATAAAAAGGTAAAAGGAAGCTCTACAACTTCCTAGAAGGATTTAAAAATTACTTTAGCCATTAAGAGGGTCAAAATTTGCTTTAAAGTTTCAGCCAAAAACTAAATTTTCCTACACAATGTCAAAAGTTTGAAAATTCATATCTTTTAACACACAGGTCGAAAAATGACACATTTTACCTCATTGGAAAGATAAAGAGATAATTTACAACTTTCATGAAGAGTGCAAAAGTCAGTTTAGTCATTTAAAGAGGTAAAAATACCCTCAAAGTTTCTGCCTATAAAATACCAATGAAACAAAGAATTGACCAAATGAATAGTACCGAAATCTTTCTAACCTTATAACTTTTATTCTTAACTCCAATAATTGCAAAATGATACCTCGTTGGAAAGGGAAAAGATAATCTACATGTTCTATGAAGGATGGAAAACCAAAACAAGCTCTAAAGTGGTGAAAAGCCCTCCCAAAGGTTCTGCCCAAAATTGCCAAATGAACAATGAATCGAACTAGGTGTAATCCCATAACTTTTACTCCTAACTCGAAATAAGGCATAGAATACCTCAATAGAAAGAAGAAAGGATTACCTACAAGTTTCATGAAAGGTACAAAAATCAATTCAATCATTAAAGAGGGTAAAAACACACTCAAAGTTTCAGCCTATGAAAAGATCAATGAAACAGTAAATTTACCTAAATGAATAGTAACTGTCAACATTCCACACCTCATAATTTTTTATTCCTAACTCCAATAATTGCAAATCATACCTCATTTTAAAGATAGAAGGATAATCTACATTTTTCAGGAAGAAATCGAAAACCAAATCAGCTTCTAAGAGGGTGAAAAAGCCTTCTAAAGGTGCTACAAAATTTCAGCCCTCATCAACAGCAGCTGAAATCTTTCAGCTCTCATAACTTTTTCATCTTAAATCCGAATGTGACAAACTTTATGTCATTGGAAAGATCTAATCATGCACTACAATCTTCAAGAAGGCATCTCACTGAAAATCTTACTCTAAGATACTCTAAAACCCAAAACAAGTTGCTGTCCAATTTGGGAAAAATTGAACAGCACTTCCCCTAAAAATGCTCTAGCCAAAATCTTAAATCCCACTCAACAACTTGCATAAAAACTCACTTTCCAATCTTCCACAACTCAAACCAATCTAAATATATATATCCTCAAATGGTAGCAACCACACTCTTAGGATTCTAATTGTTTCCAAAACATCAATTAATCTAACTTAACTCTTTCTTTTGTCCAATGTACCCATTTCATGCTACATTTGAGAAAACATTACATAAAATACATTTCAATATTCAAAACTCTTACATTTACATGGAAACAAGTCAATACAAAGTCTCAAGGGCATTCTAGCCCTAATACATCCAAAACGACAAAAGTGAACGACAAAGAATAACAATTATCCAAGATGTTAGCTAATGCTTGAAACAGACTTCAAAGCAAAAGGCATCGAGTATTGTCCCAATCCCGATCAAGGTGACTCGGTTTCTCGCTTGACACCTGTGGAGGAGAAATGGGGTGTGAGCTCGACAACTCAGTGGGTAAAAACTTAATAATCAAGGAATAAGCAAAAACCATCATTCTTTCCTTCATTTTCAAAACAATGTCACATTAATAAAAGCATTCTTACTTTTCAAATCTTTTCACAAAGTTTATCCCATCAAACAATTTACAAACTTAACACATCACAAAACAACCAAACATTTCATAAAAGCACAAACAAAGTGGTTCGGGTGGATCCGAAACAGAATGTACTACACATTTTCGCGAAGCGGTCATGTGTAGCCGTGACGAATAGGAGTCCTTGAGAGGAACTCCACGGCCACTAGCGGGCAGGCGGGAGAAGCCTATGGGTAGACAGGTGCACCTAACTCAGATTGGACCACCATAAACCCAAAGAAAGCACAAAATTCACACTATTCGAAATTATTGGTCGTAACTGGCCTTTTCAAAGTCACTTTCGCATAATTAGGCCAAACTGGCAAATCTCTTTCCGAAATCGCACATTCGAGTCTTTTTCACATACAAAACATTATACAAATGAGTTCTCACATAATTCACAATCAAAGAATATCATATACAAGTGAAAACATAACAAAGAGCAATTTATACTAATACTCTAAGTCATTAGAAAACATCAATTTGCCAACATCACATACTCAATCTTTTTCACTTATCAAATCATTTCTCCAACATTTCCAACATAACTTTACATTCAAGAAACATCACATACAAGTTTAAATCCTCACAAAAAAATAATTAATACAAACTTCTTAAATCATTGGAAAGCATTAATTTGCATTTATTATAAACACATTAAATTGCCTATTAACTTAATTATTAAGGAATCACCCACCTTAATTCCTTAAGCTCTAGGATTGATTAATTTGCCTCTCCTCAACTTCCAATGGCCTCTCTAGACCTTCATTAAGCATAATAATCACATAAGCATAAGAGATAGCAAAATTCATAATCCTTAGGAAGAGAAAACATGAATTAACACCTATCTAACTTAACTCATACCTAAACTAAGCTATTTAAGCCAAAACCTACCTAAATACCTAAGAATTTCGAAATTCTCTTACCTTAGGACAAAACCCACGAAATTTTGCTTTTTCTTCCAATGGAAAATTTAACCTTCCTCTAACCTTATCCTTCTTAAAGAACTTCCTAAATCCCTTTTCTTAAGCAAGAATCACAAAGCTTTAACTCTTCTTCTTCTTCTTCTTCTTCCTAGCTTGGCCGAAAGTCTCCTCTTCCCTTTCTCTATTGTAAGTTTCGTAACTTTCTAACTTAAAAGACTAAAGGAGCTTTGATTTTTTTAAAAAAACTTATAACCTAAGCCCTCACCCAAAACTACGTCATTTCATTTACTCTCCTTTAAAACTTACAACTTTCATGGCTTCCACTCTTCATTCACGACAATCATCCTTGGTTTCCCATTTAAATCAATTCTTTTACTCATTTAATGACATTTGAAATGGGCTAAAAGCCCATCTTATAAACCTTAAGCTTAAAATAATTATGGACCTCCTAAAATGCCCTTACACCAACCTATTCCTTTAATTTCTAAGAATTTGTCAAAATTCTAATTTTTAACTAAATCCTTTCAATTTATTGTCATATACTAAGCCCTAAAGACCACAAATTAATTTTAAATAAAACATTAGGAAAACTAAACCTCAAAATAAAGAAAATCTGCTTAATGCGAATCGGGGCCCAACATTTCTCCCCCCTTAAAAGAATTTCGTCCTCGAAATTCTGATCGGATTTATTAGGAGTGCAGGATGCTCCTCCATTTCTCATTTAACTTCATCAATCAAAAACTTTCTTTCAACGAGTAGTATTCAGTAGACTCACTCGGTCATTCAATTCGGGGTTGATCGTTCACTTTCTTAACTAGTTCCTCCTAACGCTTCAGGTCACTCACAATTTCCATTCTTGTGTCGATAATACCCTAATCTTATCACATCCATATTTCCTTAACATACTCATGTATATCACATTTTGAATCCAAGTCATCTTTTGTCAATAGCACTAACTCAAAGTAATTCCATACAACCCCATTCATAGCGGCTTAGCGAATTCTTTTTCTTATCGTGAGCACACCTTAGCAAGGTAATACTTTCCGAGACAATTTAGCTTTCACTTACTGATTCACATCACTTTAGTCTCAGTTCATGTAACTCTTATGTCAATCTCCCGTATTTCATATCTTATACTGATTGACTTCACTTACCTCTCCAATCGATCTGACTTTCAATCATTTATCATAATACAAAAATGATGACTCTTTCTATCACCTAACTCCTCATACAGTATTCTATTGAAAACACTATGACAACGATTGTAATGCTTAAGATCATATAGAACTATACATTGATCTCATGTTCCTACAAACTCTAAACTATAAACTTTACGCATATCTCCGACAGTTAAAACCGTCGACAATACAAACTTTCAGTCACTTGACATATTTCTTCTAGGCTGTATAGCTTAAATCACCATTTGCACTTTTCGCACAATTTCTTTGCTTAATCATCTTTGACAGTACGCATACTTCTTATCTCGATCACCTAGTATCATTTTTCCTACACGAACTTAAAATTCATACTCATTTCCATTTTCTTAGTAGGATTCACAAGTTCTGAATCTTCAATTTGGTCTTGGTTTATATGAACTGATCTAAACTTTCAGTAATTAATTATTTTACCCAAAATTCAATTCCACATTCTACACTCTTTACTGCACTAGATTTGATAACCTCAATATCCAAATTTATGAGACACTGCTATTAAATTCTCTATTCAATGCATCCAATCATAACATTAGCTTTACCAATATAGTACTTACTTATATAACCATAATCCTTCGAATAATTCTATCTATTACCTTAGTCTCATATTCAATTTTTTTCAACTCAAGCATCGTTATTGATTTTTCATACTTCTTGTTTCACTCACCCTATATCCTTCTTCTCATTCAAACTTGAAACTCGGATCTATTTTAAAGCTCACTATCACTTTATCCTTATTTTAAGGTAAACCAAACCCTCTATTCTATACTTTCTTTTGTATTAGTTCTGATAACCTTAAAATCAAATTTCTACCTAAGTTATCGGATATTCCACTTAGCTTCACTTGGACTTTCTCGTTAGAACATTCATAGCCTTTCGGTATCTATATCAATCTCCTGAGTCTCATAATTAATTCTCCCAATTCATTGATTGCCTCAAACTTTTTCGATCTGTACTTGCATATGTATATTTAAGATATTCCTGTACATATACTGTCTTCAAACTTTAAAAAATAATCATTTATATAACAGTTCTAAATCACGTATCCAATAAGCAACTCATAGGACTTCAGTTGTCTCCAGACATATAAAATCACTTTGTTATGTTACGTTGGATTTCAGCCAAATGTCTTATACAACATCAGTACATACTATAAAATTTCCAAATCTATATGATATAACTTACCTCAGCATAGTTTCTTCAAAATTCTCTTTACTTACGTTACTCATACACTTTACACATTTTCTCCATGTATTCAAACTATAGTGCTATTGGACATTTATTAACTTAAGCAATTATTATCAAATTTCATATGTCTCCTGATTAGCCCTCATGAGTCCTTAAATAACTGATTCCTTAATGAGGTACATTGTCTCACTTTCTTTTCAATTTCCTATTTACTTCCTTCCTCGAATGCTTGAATTTCCTCATATCTCTCTTGGACTTATTCTCATGTTTGCTCATTCATACAAATTTCTCCACATATTGTAATTTATCTGCAGACTTAACTTCTTGATTTGCATACATTCATCAAGTCAGAATTTCATCTCTCGAACATACTTTCACATAATATAATTTAAACGTACATATTCCTCATACTAGCAAAGTCGTGTCTCCATAAATTCAAAAATCCACTCAGATGACCCTTTACATCAAACAAAAGTGCATACCTTTTTCGGTAACATATTTCACCTCCCTATTTGATGCTTTGTTAGGGAGTGTCCTAACTTTCAAATCATTACATATTCCTTCATGATCAGTTCTTCCATTAATCATCTTTAATATAAACTACCTGATCTGCTTATTCTAACTTAACAAAATTTTTCTTCAATAGAGGGTTTCTTGCTACCATCATTTATACGATTCATGCAATCTTGATCAATCTCCTATTATCAGCTATTCTTCATTCCGCGGGAAGAACAATTCCTATCTTCCCCGCAAGGTCATAATGTTCAAATTACCCAAAACCCAAAGGAGTAATGAACATACTTAGTGCTGCATATGCTTGGGTGGCGTCATCAAATTCATCCTATTCTGTCCACTTACTAATTCATATTTTTCATGCTTGATACTTTGGTCTCCATTAATCCAGACAATATTCTTCTCGAATCAATTTATTTCTTATTGTGACATTTTTTTAACAAATCTCAGTCTATTCCCACATGATCATTTTGAGCACCCTCATATGTTACTCTAGTTTCCCCCCTCAAACTTTAGACTATGGGAGCTATGACTAACAAATATCCAATAAATCATAAGTTTCTTCCTTTATCATCTCCACTTATATATATAACCTACGTGCTTAATATTCTCACTTGTATATGATGATGGGTCATCATATAGATACTCACGATACTCACAATGACAACAATTTAACCTTTGTGGCCTTGTACAAATATCACCATCATTCATATTATCTTCCCATTACCCTTCACATTACATCTACATATATATATACACCATTTATTCAAATTTATAGATGTAAAATCATCACACAATGTACATGTCAAACATGTAGCAAATTTCTCAAATCAATAACAAACAATCAAAGCAACATTTATGAAGTAAGTGAAAACATTTCATTCTCTTGATTCAAAAACAAACTTTTATTTCTTGATTCGGAAAAAGAAAACTTAAAAGCTCATTACTCAAATTATCAACTGTACCCACTTGCACCCACATAGGTTCCAATTTCATATTCTTAAGACCATAAGAATCTTTGTTTTCATTACATTCCACTTGTTCACTTTAAGCTCAATGTTTCCACTTGAAAAGCCATGTTCATACATTTACATCCATATCACATTCGGGGATATATCACCATATCGCCATACACGGCATCCCCCCGCCCACTTCAATTTCATTGAATCATTTTCTGTCATATTACCCATATGCTGTTTCGCATTTCTATTTATCCAATGAAAGATTACCGTTTTTCTCACTAATTCGATTAGCCTAAACTCTTAACAATTGCTTATTTGAGTAACTTAAACACATGCGCCCATGTAATATCTCAATTTCGGCGCTCTGATATCATAACTGTTGGAACCCCTCCCCGGTGAGTCGCGTGCCCGACGTCCTACGTGACATCTGAACGCGTATTTCACGAGGGAGGAATTCCTCACCACGGAAGAAACCTCAAATCGAACTTAATTTAATGTCATCGGAACAAAACTTGATAAATTTGCCCTAATTATCCTCCAATAAAATTGATTGGCTTAGGGCCCATAACAAAATCCGATTCCTAAGCTAAAATGAAAAACTATATCTCTGGGTTAATTAGAATCAGAAATCGCTTCAATCGGATCTCTATAGCTCACAAAATCGCCCGAAAACAGAAAAACATTCGAAACCGTCACGTAATTGACTCTCATCAATATTATCCGTGAATTCCGACCCAAAACCCGACACTATCATTTTACTAAAAAAGGGTATAATTTTTTTTTAGAAACCCAATGCTTCGAAAACCAAGTGAATCCGAGGCCAAACGAAAAAGTTACAAGCAGAAGAGTGAGAGGACATTCAGAGATTAGGCGTAGGCACGTCTAAGAGATTTAGAGACTAGACGTGGCCACATCTAAGGATGAAGTATGGATTTGTAGGAAAATTTCAGAGTTTACAAACATCATAACTTTTGCTCCCAAAGTCTAAAATTCATAAATTTGGTACCAATAAAAAGGTAAAAGGAAGCTCTACAACTTCCTAGAATGATTTAAAAATTACTTTAGCCATTAAGAGGGTCAAAATTTGCTTTAAAGTTTCAGCCAAAAACTAAATTTTCCTACACAATGTCAAAAGTTTGAAAATTCATATCTTTTAACACACAGGTCGAAAAATGACACATTTTATCTCATTGGAAAGATAAAGAGATAATTTACAACTTTCATGAAGAGTGCAACAGTCAGTTTAGTCATTTAAAGAGGTAAAAACACCCTCAAAGTTTCTGCCTATAAAAATACCAATGAAACAGTAAATTGACCAAATGAATAGTACCTGAAATCTTTCTAACCTTATAACTTTTTATTCTTAACTCCAACTTTTTATTCTTAACTCCAATAATTGCAAATGATACCTCGTTGGAAAGGGAAAAAGATAATCTACATGTTCTATGAAGGATGGAAAAACCAAAACAAGCTCTAATGTGGTGAAAAGCCCTCCCAAAGGTTATGCCCAAAATTGCCAAATGAACAGTAACTGAACTAGGTGTAATCCCTATAACTTTTTACTCCTAACTCGAAATAAGGTATAGAAGACCTCAATAGAAAGAAGAAAGGATTACCTACAAGTTTCATGAAGGGTACAAAAATCAATTCAATCATTAAAGAGGGTAAAAACACACTCAAATTTTCAGCCTATAAAAAGATCAATGAAACAGTAAATTTACCTAAATGAACAGTAACTGTCAACATTCCACACCTCATAATTTTTTATTCCTACCTCCAAAAATTGTAAATCATATCTCATTTTAAAGATAGAAGGATAATCTACATTTTTCAGGAAGAAATCGAAAACCAGATCAGCTTCTAAGAGGGTGAAAAAGCCTTCTAAAGGTGCTACAAAATTTCAGCCCTCATCAACAATGAGCCTGAAATCTTTCAGCTCTCATAACTTTTTCATCTTAAATCTGAATGTGACAAACTTTATGTCATTGGAAAGATCTAATCATGCACTACAATTTCAAGAAGGCATCTCACTGAAAATCTTACTCTAAGATACTCTAAAACCCAAAACAAGTTGCTGTCCAATTTGGGAAAATTGAACAAGACTTCCCTAAAAATGCTCTAGCCAAAATCTTAAATCCCACTCAACAACCTGCATAAAAACTCACTTTCCAATCTTCCACAACTCAAACCAATCTAAATATATATATCCTCAAATGGCAGCAACCACACTCTTAGGATTCTAATTGTTTCCAAAACATCAATTAATCTAACTTAACTCTTTCTTTTGTCCAATGTACCCATTTCATGCTACATTTGAGAAAACATTACATAAAATACATTTCAATATTCAAAACTCTTACATTTACATGGAAACAAGTCAATACAAAGTCTCAAGGGCATTCTAGCCCTAATACATCCAAAACGACAAAAGTGAACGTACAAAGAATAACAATTATCCAAGATGTTAGCTAATGCTTGAAACAGGACTTCAAAAGCAAAAGGCATCAGAGTATTGTCCCAATCCCGATGCGGTGACTCGGTTTCTCGCTTGACACCTGTGGAGGGGAAATGGGGTGTGAGCTCGACAGCTCAGTGGGTAAAAACTTAATAATCAAGGAATAAGCAAAAACCATCATTCTTTCCTTCATTTTCAAAACAATGTCACATTAATAAAAGCATTCTTACTTTTCAAATCTTTTCACAAAGTTTATCCCATCAAACAATTTACAAACTTAACACATCACAAAACAACCAAACATTTCATAAAAGCACAAACAAAGTGGTTCGAGTGGATCCGAAACAGAACGTATTACACATTTTCGCTGAAGCGGTCATGTAGTAGTCAGATTTAATAGAGTCCTCGAGAGGAACTCCACGGCCACTAAAGCGGTGAAGAGAGAAGCCTATGGGTAGACATGTGCACCTAACTCAGATTGGACCACCATAAACCCAAAGAAAGCACGAAATTCACACTATTCGAAATTATTGGCCGTAACTGACCTTTTCAAAGTCACTTTCGCATAATTAGGCCAAACTGACAAATCTCTTTTCGAAATCGCACATTCGAGTCTTTTTCACATACAAAACATTATACAAATGAGTTCTCACATAATTCACAATCAAAGAATATCACATACAAGTGAAAACATAACAAAGAGCAATTTATACTAACACTCTAAGTCATTAGAAAACATCAATTTGCCAACATCACATACTCAATCTTTTTCACTTATCAAATCATTTCTCCAACATTTCCAACATAACTTTACATTCAAGAAACATCACATACAAGTTTAAATCCTCACAAAAAAATAATTAATACAAACTTCTTAAATCATTGGAAAGCATTAATTTGCATTTATTATAAACACATTAAATTGCCTATTAACTCAATTATTAAGGAATCACCCACCTTAATTCCTTAAGCTCTAGGATTGATTAATTTGCCTCTCCTCAACTTCCAATGGCCTCTCTAGACCTTCATTAAGCATAATAATCCTATAAGCATAAGAGATAGCAAAATTCATAATCCTTAGGAAGAGAAAACATGAATTAACACCTATCTAACTTAACACATACCTAAACTAAGCTATTTAAGCCAAAACCTACCTAAATACCCAAGAATTTCGAAATTCTCTTACCTTAGGACAAAACCCACAAAATTTTGCTTTTTCTTCCAATGGAAAATTTAACCTTCCTCTAACCTTATCCTTCTTAAAGAACTTCCTAAATCCCTTTTCTTAAGCAAGAATCACAAAGCTTTAACTCTTCTTCTTCTTCTTCTTCTTCCTAGCTTGGCCGAAAGTCTCCTCTTCCCTTTCTCTATTGTAAGTTTCGTAACTTTCTAACTTAAAAGACTAAAGGAGCTTTGATTTTTTTTTTAAACTTATAACCTAAGCCCTCACCCAAAACTACATCATTTCATTTACTCTCCTTTAAAACTTACAACTTTCATGGCTTCCACTCTTCATTCACGACAATCATCCTTGGTTTCCCATTTAAATCAATTCTTTTACTCATTTAATGACATTTGAAATGGGCTAAAAACCCATCTTATAAACCTTAAGCTTAAAATAATTATGGACCTCCTAAAATGCCCTTACACCAACCTATTCCTTTAATTTCTAAGAATTTGTCAAAATTCTAATTTTTAACTAAATCCTTTCAATTTATTGTCATATACTAAGCCCTAAAGACCACAAATTAATTTTAAATAAAACATTAGGCAAACTAAACCTCAAAATAAAGAAAATCTGCTTAATGCGAATCGGGGCCCAACAATGGATTTATGCGAGTATTGGGAACAATCAGCTACAAAGGTTAGTTTTTATTTGATAAAAATACTTTATTTCACAACTTCTTTCATAATTAATTATATTTTAGTATTTATGAATTGTGAGTTATAGATGTTATAATGAATTTTGCTACGTGTATGATTAAGAAAAAAGTCAAAATGACAAGGAGTCGGGTTAAATGTCTACCAAACTCTGGCTCCAAGGCCTTTGTAGCGATACGACATGAGATTGTGAGTTATTATCTTTTAAATTATATTTTTACTTTGATTGACATTTCAAAATTTATGAAAAGAATTACTAGTAATATATATTTTTACAACAGAGTGATAGGGATGGAGAAGAGTGTGACCGGATGAAGCTATGGTATCACACTCATTATAATGAAAGCAAAGATTAATGGACAACTCCCGAATGCAAAACAAAATGGGTGAGTACATAGTTCATTTACAATTATTTGTTAGATGAGAATGTGTATGTAATTAATTCTTATTTTTCTAGGAATTAATGTGTCATGAAATGACACATTCAATAGAACAAGGTCATCTGATGACAGTGGATGAAGTTTGCGACAAAGTCTTGGGCACTAGATCAGATTACGTTGTTGGCATAGAAATTGGGCCTCGACCACAAGGGAATGCTTTGGTCAGAAAGAGACTTCGAGACGAATTAGAGGAGTCAAAGAGGGCTAATCAAGGGTTACAGTCTCAAGTCGATGAATTGAGTAAACAATTTAAAGAAATGCAGGATCGATTAACTTCTAAAGTCAAACAACAAAAAAAAGCTCTTGAAACTTTTATGTTCTACACATAATGTTGAGAATTGCAGTTAAATAATAAGTTGTTGTTTGCATGTATTCAATTCTTGTTATACATGAATAATTATTAAAATTAATGATATTTTCAAAATTGAAAAATTATTAAATAAATTTATTTCATAAACAATATTTATTTGTTATTAAATAAATATTATTTTAAAATTTTGTTAAACATTACATTTGCAAAAATTATAAAAATTTATTTTTCAAAATTTAAAACAAATTTAAATTAAAAAGTAATTATATTTCAAATTTATTAAATAGATTTCTTTTGCCAAATTGAAAATTTCAAAATTAATAATTAGAATTGATTAATTATAAATTTTAAAATTTAGATAAATGAAAACAAATTAAGAAATTATAATTTATATTAAATCATTATCAAAAAAATTTGCAAATATATTTAAATCATTTTTTTTTCCGTTAAATAACATTTATTAATTATTTCACAATCAACGACGTCTTCTCAACAAGACGTCGTAGAAAGCACCTTTTCTGCGACGTCCAGTAAACGTCGTTAAATTTAAACAATCAGTGACGTTTATTTCAAACGTCGTAAAATAACGACACATTTCTTGACCTCTTCATAAACGTCGCAATATGTGGATCTTCTGTGACGTCCTTTGGACGTCGTTGAACCTAATCAATCCGTGACGTTTACTCAAAACGTCGCAAAATATACATACCTTTCCTGACGTCTACAAAAAATGCCGGAGATTATCTGTGCCTTCTACAATGTTTAGCAACAAACGTCGCAGATCTCTATTGCCTACCCTACCTTCTACGACGTTTTTTTAGACGTCATTTTTTGTTTTTTACGACGGTTAAATTGATTATGCGACGTTTAAAAAACGACGCAGAAAAGGTCATTTTCTTGTAGTGTACCTTCATTAGTAGACAATTAACAATGTGCACTTCAGATTTGTGCCATTTGATACATAGATATCTTTTGATTTAAGGTTGTTGAAGTCAAAAACTGAAGCGTTGGATAAGGATGAAAATGATTCAAATATTATTTTAACTTAAATAGTCAGAGCCTACGGTTGTTTTCATAACCTTTTTATTAAACGAATGAATGTCAAAGAGATAAATGTATAATTGATACTATTCGGATTATTATTTGAGGAATATGTTTATGTAGAGTATCTATCATTTTTCGATGAATGATAATAAATATTATTTCAAAAATAAAAAGAAATGTGAAAACTCCCCAAAGTCAGCGTACTTATCACCGACAGAACAGAAGGGGCTTCGCCTTCGACGCTTAAACTTTCCATCCAATCTTGAAAGGCTTAAAGATCCTGCTTGGCCCAGCTAAAACGCGTTTTAAGTTTTGGTTTGTCCAGAAAAAGAAAGACAGAATCTGACCGGAAGCCTTAGTCGTTACTCCTTAGGCGGCAAAAAGGTCGTCAGTTCACACTTCCCTAGAAGCCAGGCTTCCTGCTCCTGGTACAAACTTGAAAGTCAAAATTCAAGAGTGGCGTTGAAAGACTGAAACAGAGGTCGTGTGGAACTAGATACAGTTGGGGTGTAATGTCACGTGGGATCCTATCCTATGGGTTCACCTGGTGGCAAAATAGGCACTTTCCTTTCCTTCCCCTCATCAATCTAACGGTCAAAACTTTAGGAACCTACCATGCATCGCCCTTGTGTGGATTGATAGGTTCAGTTATTCCCAAAAACAAAAACAAAAAAAAGTTACCCTCCCAAGGCTGTCAAACGAGAAAGGTGGTTCTTGCTATCCCTGCTCTATAAAATTAATTTTTTTATTTATTTATCAAAATTGACTTATAGAACTCTTTTATTTCTCTCTAATAAATCATTAAAATCATTAAATGTACGTGTTAAGAACCTTTGCCAATCGAGCAAACTATGTATGTCTAACTGTTTTTTTTTTTAATTTATCAAGATGGAAGAATTTTATATGAATATACATACACATAAAATTTATAAACCATATTCAAATGAATGATCAACATTCATAAACTTACTGGTCTAAGTAAACACATCGATAGAGACATGCAACTAACTTAATGAAAGGTTTTTCATTGTTGAATTTACACTTCAAACAATCTTCATCTTCATTAAGACGTGCAACTACAAAGGTGAACTGGCTTAGTTACACACGACGACACAGTACGCTAATAATACTTTCTGCCAAAATGTCAACAACCCACCACCATGACTAATCTTCTTCTCCTCCTAACTGTAAGTCAATCCTCCATCACTATATACTTAGCATTAAATTCCATTATATTCATTACTATATATCTCACTATCGCCTTCTTTACTTTCTCGGGTTACTTCATTTACACGCTCCTTAGGAACTTGGCTCTATATCTCTCCTTGTTCGACGGCCTGGAAAGTAAAGAGAACATTTCCATGAGGAAGCCAGGTGGGTGCGAGAAAAAAATGGTAAATAAAGGAGCTTGGACTAAGCAAGAAGATCAGAAACTAATCGATTATGTTCGTGAACATGGCAAAGGGTGCTGGAGCTCACTTCCTCAGGCTGCAGGTATATTACATACACATGATACCCGCGATTCGTCCATTGTATATAAACTTCATTACCGTGTAATTACCAGAAATATGTACTTACTTTTAACAATTCCGCTCTTCGCATTTGTGCGTATATATACAGGGCTGCTTCGATGTGGGAAAAGTTGCAGATTGAGATGGGTGAATTATTTACGGCCAAACCTTAAAAGGGGTAACTTTGATGAAGATGAAGAGGAACTTATCGTCAAACTACATGCACTTCTTGGAAACAGGTATATATATATGTTCAAATTCTTCATTTTGCAGAAGCATTTATAACTGCATATAATAACAAATGACAACGTTATCCAGGAATCCACTCAGAAAATTTCCAAATTCCCATTTTAGTTTTTCTCATTCCAATGCATGTAATATGGGATGTATTAATAACATAGTTTCTGTTCTCATCTTTATTTCCCACGAAATCTGTGCAGAACGGTAGCCTCAGGTACCATCGAGATTTTGTTTTTAATCTTATAGAAAAAATTGTAAGCGTGACACGCAAAGCACCCTACCTTTCATATAAAATTAGGATAAACCCTACCTTTCATATAAAATTGTCATATAAAATTCGGATAAGTCACTAAGGTTCTGATTGTAACAAGGAAATCATTCTCAAAAAAAAAATATTTTTACAGGTTTTATTGATCTATTCTAATTATTTGGCATTATATCTTCAACCATTCAATGCTAATTGTAATTGTAACAACGACTTAGGTGGTCACTCATAGCTGGAAGATTGCCAGGACGGACGGACAATGAAGTAAAGAATTATTGGAATACACATATGAGGAGAAAACTATTACAGATGGGCATAGACCCCAACAATCACCGCATGCACCAATTTGGTGATAGAAAATGTCATATTGTTAGCTCCAGTGAAGAGAGTGTTTCGTGCCTGGAATCCACAACTGGTTCTGAAAATAGTAAGATTTGCACTTTGCCTGATCTCAATCTTGATGTTACCACGGAGTTGCCAGTTATTGAACACAAGCAGCTGCATGTTGATCGCCCACCAACTCGACTTCTATTTGGAAAATTGCTCTATTAGTTGACAGGTTGTTTCCTTGTAATTTCCTCGTTCTAAGGCAAGTTAAACTATAAACACGTTCAAAAAGCACAGTTTATGAATCATGTTTAACTTTTTTCCAAATTAGTTTCATGTTATAGATTGGATAGGATTACACTTGTTATAGGAAAGATCGCCAATCCAGGGGAAAAACTAAAAGGTTCAGTGATAAAAGTACATTCATGTCTAGAACTATTTCGTGTACAACATCCTACCCATGTAACGAAAGGATTAATTACCCAAAGTAGGACAAAGGAAAAAAGTAAGTGCTCGGCCTAAGTTATAAGAGTTTAGGAATGGATCTGCCCCCGATTGTATAGTATGTATGTCTAAAATAGCATGGATGAGAACTTCTATGATCGAAATTCCAAAAGCAGTTAACCTTGTTGAGGCCGCTCAAGTCCAACAAATGCTGAGAATTGACAAAGAAAAGAACAATTAATAGAGCGGCACACAGAAGTATTTATGGCATTCACTTCGATGCTGCATGACTGAAGTTTTAAAATGGAGAGCTTGTTAGAGAGTTTACACCCATACGTTAACTAAGCTAATACATGATATGAGCCTCCTTTCTTTAACATCTGCATTTAAGATAAATCGGTTTTGAACAAAAGTTGAGACCAGTTAAGGTCATTGGTTTAGCATTTTATTTTCTTCCCCAACTCTCAAACTTGATATTGGCAATCTCGCAAAAAGAATTTTTTGGTTGTTTAATAAATTCCATTTTTTGGTTTTAGAAAACATATAAAGGATTATTGAATTTGTCAAAAAGTAAAGTGTATCATTGGTACTTAGTTAGCCTTTGATTGCTAATCAAAACACAAAGGATGATTTAAGGATGTTATTAAGAAACCAAACTAGTCACAATATAAGCACTTTCAAATTGCTTACCTTAAAGACACATGTGTAAGATTTATTTGTAAAGCTACTAAAGTTATAGCTCACCCAAATAAGTTTATCCTCTTTATTGGGATTAAGGAACTTATCCTCTTTATTGGGATTAGGGTTGTGACTTGGTAGATTTTTGATAATATTAGAATAACCTCTAGTGTTGTGTGTAGGACAATACCAACTATTACGGGTACAGATCTTCTGTACCCCTTATTTTGTACCTACTCAGTACCCATTTAATCTTAACCATCCAATGTAATAAATTGGATGGTTGAGATCAAAAAGAGACAAAGGGTACAGAATAAGGGATACAGAAGATCTGTCACCATCTATTACCTTCGATGATATTTTGCACCTTTTCAGTGTCAGGAATGTCTTATCATCAAGGTTTTGGCATTGGGAAGCTTATGAAAGGGCCTATCACATCTCAGTTATCAAATTAAAGCCAAGCGCTCTCTTCATTATCCATTATACATTTCATAGTATAGATTTAACATATGTTGAGGTCATGTCCAGGAAGTGTTGGTTTTAGAAGCTTTGTCCCCTTAAGAATTAGGTATGCATATATTGCACCCATAAGAGTTCTTGATCCATAAATGACTTTCAAATTCTTGTGGCAAAAAAAAAAATCGTTCATAGTTCTAATGTATTTGATTCCCAAACCACCATTGCCCTTTAGGAATAATAATTCTATCAACTTGACTTTACATTAAAAGAATCATCATGCGTGTGAATCTAAAGAAAGTTTTTAAGTAACATTTTAATAGCCTTGGTAGTGTTTAATTGGAGAAATAGATGGGACCAATAATAGACTTGGATACTACTAAGGATAGAGTTAACAAGTTGTAGTCTCCTAACAAAGGTGAGGTATCTATCATGCCAAGTTCATATTCTTTTATAAGTTATATTAAAGAATGGCTAACAATCCTTCATAGTGAGCACCGAGACAATAATAGGGATACCAAGGTACCTTAAAGGTGGTTAAAGTAGCTTAAACCCAAGTTTACTAGTGCCTTCTTTTGCTAACTCAGAGATACTAGGAGAGATAAGAAGGTTGCTTTTACATATGTTGATAAAAAGAAATGGAAACCTTTGGAAAGGCTAAAGAGAATTAATGATGAATTTAACTGAATCCATGTTAACCCTACACTATAAGAAAGATGTGGTCTAGAGACGGAAATTACTGACAGAAAACGTTTAGATTCTGTCGGTAATATAAATTAACAACGGAATCAATAGATGGATAACAACATCGTTAAAACAGTCGTAGGCAAATTTACCGATGAACATATTATGTATTTGTCGGTAAATATACTGATGGATGGTTGTGATCGTCAATAAATTTACGGACAGACTTGTTGTGAACCGTCAGTAAATTTACCTACGAACTTTTCCTTTTCGTCGAAATATTTTTCGACGATACTAGTTATTCTGTCGGTAAAATTTTTTGACGGTTATGATTGACCATCGATGAGTATCCTAACGGTTAATTTGGCGATGTCTAGCAATATTACCGACGAAATAAAGAGTAACTGTCGATAAATATCTTATATTTTACTAATAGTTTGTGTTGTTTCGTTGGTAAATATAGTGCATTTTACTAACTAATTTTTATTTTCCATCGATAAAGAAAATTCAAAACTTTTTTAAAAAATCCATACATTAAATTTTATTTCATTGTCTTATGATCAGTGCATAATTTCAACAGTTATGAATTATCTATGCATAATATTTAATTTGTTTATATATTTAATTTATTTAAATAAAAGTTAATTGATGATATAAAGTTAAAATTATCTTAATTGATAATAAAAACATTATAGTGTACATAATAAGTCTTTGTAATTCAAAGCAAATGACTACAATAATCTTATTGCCTTGGTGACTACGGGTGCTTTGAGGTGCTAACCCTCCCCGTCGATTCATCCACCTCATGTCTTAGTTGAGCTATGTACTCCATCAATGTCTCCACTGTGGTCCGAAGCTGATTGACTTCATTGGTTTATGACCATCTACTAAATGTTGCTATACTGGACATGGAGGATTGCGAATAACATGTGTTCCCATATGAACCTAGCCCGAAGATCCTTCCACAACTGTCCCTACCACCCACTACATCAAGATATGTCTAACTCTCATCAACAACTTGTTCATGTTGAGACTGTCGTTGAATATTTTTTTGTATTTGGTCATATTATGAGGCAATGCTTTAGTAAGTGATAATTATTAAAAATTAATATTAAAGCATAAATTTCACACGCATGCATAATGAATAAAGGATTTAACTCCCTCAACAAACTTAGAATTAATGAAATCATCAGGTGTTAATCGTCTATACATCCAAGATCTATCAACATTACTCATTTCTGTAAAACTGTTAATTTAAAATAATGATTCCATAGTTAGTATCATTTATGTTCGCCAAAGTTTACAAAACATCTAAACTTTACATAACATCCCCTAAGTATTAACCAATTGAATTAATAACAAAAATTACACTTATGAACCAAAAAAACAAGTTCTTTTTATGACTCCTAGGCTTATGATATTTTTCACCGATAAGCCTTACGAGAGCTACATCATGAGTTATGGGTTAAGATCAAAATTATTTAGTAACTACAAATCCATTTTTGTAATCATATATGTTAGAAGAGAATTAATGTTAGAAGTTTAATAGTTAACCTAAATTAAATATGTACTAGTGCTAATATAATAAGTATTCATAAAATATGAATACTTATTTTAATAAATTATTGTAACATATACAAATTATCTAATATGTTTAGAAGAAAATTAGTAGTATTATATTAACAAAGATACGTGTAAAGATTCATACATGAAAAGTAAAGTGAACCTGTTCATTTTAGAGAGCATCAATGAAATAACGAATTGACATAATTAATATATTTAGAACTATAAGTCAAACTCATCCTATATTAATTCATTAATAAACCTAAGTTTACACCACACAAAAAATTTCGATTGGCGTAGGACATTTAAATTAACAATGTAGGAAGTTCAAATGGGAAGTTCAAAACGTAAACAAATATCCAAATTAAACCAAGTACATAAAACCTAGAAAATAACAAAATCATTTACCTCAACCGACACACAGAAGGATCTTCCTGAAGTACGTGAAGGAAGATGATGACGGATCTATAATGAGCTGACAGCCAAATAAGATAACCAAAACAAAGCAAAGAAGACAATGAATTTCAAAGTAGTACACAAATTGATATAAATTCGTGTTCATAAGTCTTAGTTATAGCATTTGATTACTGTCATGTCATGCAAGAAAATCAAGTCTTTTGCCACTTAAAACAAAAAAAAGATGATAAAAGTTCTATTTTCAATGAAGTAAAAAGATGCAAAATAACTACGCTATAAAACATAGAAACAATAACAAATTCGATTAAACTTTGTTAAACCATAAATGAGTCTATTATCTTTTACCCTAAATATAGTACTTTTTACATAGTTGATGTGATTGTGATTCCGATCTCATCCCTAAGCTTTAAGTCAATGATTAACTGCTCAATAAATCATGTCTAATTTTCAATATTTTCTTCTTGAACAACTATTTATGCAATGAGATATATGCCGTGGTTGCCATGAATTCCTATGGCACTTAGATATTGTCCTGGGTGCTTTGTCTTTAAGAAACAAGCACTTATACTAATTTTAGGTCCTAAATTTTTTTTACCTCTTTTTCATAGCATCAAAACATATATGCATCCTTTTTAACACCAATTTATATTCTTGTTTTTCCTTTTAAGTTGAAGCTTGAATATAGAAACTACATTTATTTGATTTAATTAACTAATATAACCATAAAGTTTTCTATCTCCATTATATTACTCTTTTGACTTTGATTTTAAAACTTTCCTCCTTGTGTACTTGCTCATGTTAAAATTAACTGAAAAATACAACTTCTTCTTGCATTTTTCTATCATTTTTTAATTTTAATGCTCAAATTGCATATAATTTTTTCTTGAAATATCTCATAATATAATTGCACATAACCAACCTTAGCTTGTTGATTGATTTTACATATGACCTAACTTCTATGTTTTGAGCTTGAAGCATATTCCAAATGAATCATATAGTTCAAATAGACATCCTTTGATGCAAGAGTACTTAATCCTTTTGGGTTCATTCCTCTTAAAACTCAAATCAAATCTTGTGCAATTGTACAATCATTAATTGCCTTTTTAAAGTGTTTTACAATGTTAAAGACCATCTATAATAACCATTTTATGGAAACAAAATCATGAACATATCTTTTGGTTTGACTGTGTCATCACGAAGTTGCATATATTTTGTAAGCATTAGGATATCCATAACTAACCAACAAACTCTCATGATCTTTTACATTAACGTTTATGGTCTAATGACCTACATCAACACTAATGTCAAAATCTAAGTTATAATCATTTAAATTATGTTTCTTTGCAGTTCCTTCAACATCCTATTTAGTGTCATTAACATCCATTCCAATATTTTCATTTGATTTAAGTTCTACGTCTACTTTTGCATCATTAACTTCATTAGCCTCTTTTTCATGCTATTTGTCATGTCATTTTATTATAAGTACAAATGATATTAACCCATCAACAAATCTTAAATATACATCAACTATACTTTAATTGTAACATCCTGTCACTGATGGGAAGGGTAATTTGGTCATTTGGGACGGGTTAGGCGTGTGACAATATATCTCGGCATGCACATACAGCATATCGCCTCTATGATTGATGATTTGTTGCACATGCACATGGTATACATGCATTCGTGACATTTCCCGGCTTAGGTTTCAAATTGAGATTCTTTGTGAAATTTATGGGATAATTGTATTTGGAAAATTATTTGGAGTGCGCCATTAAATGTTTTACATTTTTGGGGATTTATGGGAATTTTTCTGGAATTTTTCGGAGTTCGTGCTCGGACCGGAAAATTCCAACGGGCTGACTGAGTGAGCTTTTCTGTGCTAAAAAGAGGTTGCCTAATGTCATGGGATTAGTGAATAATTAATTATGGGACCTTTAGCAAAAATTGGATTAAGATTAAATTAGATTAAAGTTTAGGATTAAATTATGTTAATTAAGTTAAGATTTTTGTCTTTTCTTATTTGCAAAAGCCAAGTGGCTCCACATTTAATGCCTTTGTCTCTTCTACTCAAGTACCTCGGCTTTCTCATTGTGTTGTTAAACAAATATATAACTTGAAGCTCATCCTTCATCCCATCCAAACTTTGCTTGCTTCTTCCTTGGTGTGTTTGTTTTCTCCTCTTTCAAAAGCTTCTTATCCATCCTTTATAAGAGACTTTTCTTTGCTACTTGCCTTGCCTCTCTTTATTCTCTATCAAGATCAAGTGAAGCCTTGTGAAGATGATGATTTATGCTTGGTTGGTGTGGTAGCCGTAGGTTTTGGGAGAGGTGGAGAGGTGTAAGTGATTTGGAGATTTGAGAGCTTACAACTTGTTTAAGGTAAGAGTTGAGTTTGTATTTATTCTTTTGGTTGTTAAAAGCATTCATGGGGATCATTAATGCATTTCTTTGATTATGGAAGTGGTAGGTTTGAATGGGTTTAAATGTATACTTAGTTATGGATGAATGAATGACTATACTTCTTATTGATTTTAGCTTGGTTTTGGATTGAGTTTGTAAGGATAGATGAATGGAAAACTTAGGAAGATCATTTGAGTAGGTGCTGCCAATTTTTGTGTCATTATAGAAGTGTATGTTGTGAAGAATTTGTGGTTGAATTAGAGGTAGGAATGGATGCTTAGTGATGTGTTATTGATGTTAGAAGTGATAGGAGTTAGGGTAATGTTGAAATCTGGAAAATTGGTGTTTGACCAGTTGGAATGTTTTGATCATAACTAATTGTGTAGGTGTCCAAATGAGGTGAAGTTTGTGCCCAATGAAACTTTGGGATGTTGGCTTCAATTTTGTGTGAAATAGGTGGTGTTAAATTGTAATGCTAGAAGGGTGAAATGTTGCATGGAAAGTTACTGTTTTATTGCCTGTGAACAGTAACCGCAAGTATGAGTAATGTGTTTTGTTGATTTTTCTAAATTAATTGGTATGGAACTAGGAAAAATAGTATTTATGAAAGTTGAGGCATATTGAGTTAGCTTTCCATTGCCACTGATCTTGCTAATTTTCGAGTTGTATATTGGAAGATATGAACTGATTACTATTGATTGGTTTTATGCTTTTTGGAGAAACCTAGTGAAAGTGTTGATTTTGTGAGCTTTCTGCTTGGGAGCAATTTTAGCAATTTTTTTGGACTGAATTGGTGTGAGTGATCTTCTGCAAAGTTGGAGAGGAAGACATTATCTTGAAAATGATTTATGGTGTGTAATTTTTAGAGGTCAGAGTTGGGAGTTATAATTTTGCAAAAACTGACCCTGCATTAGGTTGTGAATTGCTGATAATGGCAGTAACTTCCATAACAGTTTTGAAATTGTTAAAAATCGAATTGGAGTTTGTGTTCTTCATGAAAATTGAATTTTGAGATCTTATCTTTTCAGGGATATAAGGTAATGATTTTTGTGACATTTGTGCTAAGAGAATTACTGTTTGAAACATCACTGTCCAGATTGGTTGATTTCAGAGGGCTGATGTTTTGGTGAATTGTTTGACCTAGTTAATAAGTAAATTTGATTTTGAGTTGTTCATGAAAGTTGGAGATAACATTGTGAACTTACTGAGAATATTTATTGTGTTATTTTTGACTGAGGAAATGAGTAGTTACTGAATTTGCAAAGTACTGCACTGTTTGAGAAGTTTTGTGTAGACAGTAGCTTTGATGGGATATTTGACACCCTTAGGGGTGAAATTGATTTTTATGGTCTTCATGAGAATGGTAGAGCTTTTCATTATCTTTCCAATAAGCTATGGTTTGTATTTTTCTGATTTGTGTGCTAAGAATTATTGTTGTTGGAAATTCGGATGGGAATATGAAAAAAAAAGAGGGTAATGGAATTAAGGCCCGGTCACTAGGGCGACGCGTCGCCCTAGTGACGGGGCGTATAAGGCCGCGTCGCTAGGGCGACGCGTCGCCCTAGCGACGCAGCCAATTTAGTCAGCCCCGCTGGGGCGAGACGTTGCCCCAGCGAGGCTGAACGTTTTTTTATATTATTATTATGTTATTATTATTATTATTTAATTGGTAATTTGGGATTTCATTTTGTCAATTTCTTTTCCGTCCGACATCCGATTGACCTGATTCTTGAGGCATCGGATTCGTAGAATATTTAATTTCATTTTGTGAGAAATTGGGAATTTTTGGACGGGAAATTGACGTGGCCCCGAGTAACGGAGCCTTTAATCACTGTTTTGTTTAATTGGGGACCTATAGAGGTCCGAATTGCGCACCGTCAGCGCCAATAGGTTTCTAATTTTTAGACGGATTTTTTTTATGGGAAAATTTTGGATTAGGGCCGGGAATGCCATGAACATGCATTATACACGTTTTACTTATTCCATGTGCATTGTTTAATATTTTTAACTATTCAGTTGGTAATGTTTACTTATTTTAATTGTTATAGAGGCTCAGTTGGAACGTCATCCCACGGACGTTGCAGAGACTTCCTGGCATTAGCTCGGAAGTTATTAAGTGAGTAACCTAGATAGTTCCTCGGTTAGTAAGTGTTTATAATTCTGTACTTAGAACCCTATGGAGAATAATGGTGGGAAATTTGTGTTTGTTTGTGCCTGGATTGCGGACCGAAGGTCCGACGAATTGGGGAATTCTGACATAGAAGTGTCATATGTGATTTTCTTGTGATTACCTGTACAAGACTTATGTGTACATGTTGAATTGGGATCTGATATGATGTTGGTGTTGTTTTATTTGGACATATGCACTTCATGCATAATTGCATGATCGATAATTGGCGATTGTGACGAGCGATACGCGAGCTTAAAGCTCAACGTGATTGGGCCTTGAGCCCATAGTGATTCGAGCCTATGGCTCACCGCTTAATCGCCTTTAAAGGGACAGTTTGTAGCTCCATCCAACAACGAAATAAATTGAAAGCGTCTCATACACATTCCATGTGCATTTGAATTGATTCTTTGGATTGGTATGAAAATTATGTGGTACTACTAAATGTGATTTGATGAGATAATTGTGCGTAGCTGTGTTATGTATGTGTATATGCATGAATTGGGTGAACCATCGATGATGGTTCTCACCGAGTTCGCAAACTCACCCAAAATTGCAAATTATTTTTCAGACCGAGAGAGTAGGCTTATAGCTCGGAGGGACTTTTCTGCCGTGTAGATTGAGTTGGCAAGAGAAGTCATGGCACATGTGTCGGTCATTGGCACTTTTGAGGGATGACCTAGCTAGCCTTTTGTTTGATTTTCTTTTGGAGTATTGCATGCAAACACACCAGGTTGTGTAAATTTATCGCTTTGAGGTTATGAAATGAGAATTTATGGTTTCAAAATTAGTGGATTTCATGTTAATGCTTTATGATTTTGATGCCATGTGGAGTGTTAGTGGTTGTTCGTAGCGCACCCTTATCGTAGGGTGTGTGTCGGAATGACCTACGGGCATCCCGATACATATCCTATGGTATGGGGGGTGCTACATTAATAATTAAAAAAACTAACGCACTACAATTGGACTTTAACATCTTCAAACTATTAACTAACTCCTTCCTAAGAATTAAATTCCTTGCACTAATAATATTTTTATAGCCTAATTTAGCACCCATTTCACACACCTTTCTCAAACTACCATAAACCAATTACATACTGTCAACATTTTCAAGATCCTGACCTTCATACTTTAAAATCCCTCTCTAAGTGAAGTTTCCACCACCAAATATCCTTATAATAGTCTTTCCATTTACTATTATCTTATGAAGAAAAATGAAGATAAATCAATCCAACACAAATTACTTAATTGATAAGAAAACTACTTATAATGGAATAGGTTTCTCGCTTAAGTCAAATTAATTACAATACAAAGCTCACAATAGATGATGTCACTATCTATATTCAATTTAGGATTGGCAATAGTCCAATAATCATCTTTACATCATATGATAAGCTTGTAAGAATTTGTATAATAGTCTATAATGCATTTTACTTTATATTTTGTTCAATTAAAACTTAATTTTTATTATAAAAAGGGACTCTGAAGACCTCAAAATCTCCTAAAATAAAATAACATATTGATGAAACTTTATTCATCGAGAAAGCAATTATTATGGAAAGTCTCATATCATTTTGATTTGATAAGTATCAACCTTGATAGATAATTGGATTCACTTGTCATAAAAGAGAAACTCAATTCCTTAAACAATTTCTAAATGATAGAGAATGAGAAATGAGATTGTTATCATCCCCTAACTTGATTGACTCACCCTTTATATATGCTTATAAGGCCTTTGAAGCATGCAAATTAATAACATTCATTTGAAATGAAATTTCAAAATTTTCAAAAATGAAAGTTCATGCCCATACACAAACAAATACAAAAAAATCAATTTGTAAATGAAAGTTCATGCTTGTACATAAACAAATGCATAGAAGAGGACAGAGAAGATGTAAATACCTCCATGAAAATAGCCGAAGAAGATCACGACAATGGCAAAAGAAGATGATGATTAAAAGACACAGCAGCTCCACAATGTTGATGACAGACTAGAGACGCTGTAGAGGATGCTGAAGATGCAACAGTTTTGGAGAAAGAAGGAGACGACGCAACATATCTGGAGAAAGAAGGAGGATCAGTTGCAGATGGGGGGGAAGGGGCTTTGGGGATGTGTTTAAGTTAAACAAAACGACATCATTTGGTTTAAAACCAAAAAGCGTTGTTTTGTTTAAATTAAAAGTTTAAGCAGAAGTAGACTACGATGTATAGTTTGAAATTTACCGACAGACTTTACCGATGAAAATTTTTTATCGAAAAACTAAAAAACTTATTATTATGTCAATAATTCCCACCTTATTTACTGACAGGCATTTGATACCATCACTAAATTCTATCGCAAATTAATTTCCTTTCGTATTTAGAGACGGATAATGCTATCGCTGTTAAATGAAAATTTTCCCAACAACTTTACTAACGAAATTAGAATTTTCATCAATAATTTGCAAAAGTTTCTTTTCTGTCGGTAATTTCTCATCTCTAATTCTTGCTTTTCATATAGTGCTACATAATATCAAAAGTTCATCTATAAATGTATGGTTAAAAATTTTAAGTTTCTTACAAATGGTATTAGAAGTTCTTCCCTTTCTCAATATTGCTTATTATCAATTTGACGAGAACTTTAAAATACAAGGAGAAAACATATATTGGATCTTTATGTTCCTCATTATTTAACATACCAAAGGAGGTAGTGATTGCACTTTATTCCATTCACTTGGTAAAAGTTATAGAGAAGCCAAAATCTAACAGAGTGTTAAGTAAGAACCCCCATTGTATTGAATTAAATGCCTTATGAAAGTCTACTTTGAATGAGAATAGTTCTAGTCAGGTGCCATTTTTCATGAAAGAAGTAAGCAATAAAATCATTTGGGCTTAGGGACTTGCTAAAATTTATAAAGAAAAGAGAAGTTAGTTTGACATATAGGTTTTATTAGGTCTTTTTTAAGTTGATGGAAATTAACCTCAAGAATGAAAGCTTTTAGTTCCTAAAAGACTGAATGAGAGGACTTGGAATTTCTAAGGAGTTGCTTAAAATGATTGATGTAACACTAGACTTTCCGAGTCCTTTTGTGTTGTTCTGTATGGAGATACTACTGTATATCGATCTATACATGTTTGCATATGAGTTCAAAGATGTAATTGAATCCTTTTGGTACGTATACCAGTGATATATAATGTTATGTGCCCTTATATGAACTTAGAGTTCATCGGTATGCGAAATATTAGAAATTTTCGACATATAAATTTTTAAGTGTGTAAACCGAGCCCATTGGATGGATATGACCATGGTGGTTAAATTAAATGTGTTCTAATTCCTTAGAGGTGATTATACATGATTTATAGACTTAACGGACACTTAGGAAGCTAAATTAGAAAAGTTGATGTATATAAGGGCTTATTTGCAAATTGTCAAAAGTTAAAGGACTTAATTTTAAATTTTCAATTCTTGGAGGACCAATTCATAATTTTATAAAATTAAGGGGCTTAATTATAATTTTCAAAAGTCCAAGGACCAAAATAAAAATAAAAGGTTTGGTGATTCCCAAATTTTGGACTTAATTGCAAGTGTAGGAAAAGTTTGGAGGGTATAAGGGTAATTTCACATAACCAAGGTAAATTCATCTTGTTTGGTCAATGAAGAGTCAAATTCTAGACCCTTCTACATGTGTGTGGCCGTGCAACCCATTAATTGGCATTAAAACACTTAGTTTTAATTAAAAGAAAGAAGAAGAAGGGAGAAGAGAGGAGTAGAGGTTAGGTTTCGGCCATCGCCCAAAATTTTACCATCTTTTTTACTTTTCAACTCAAACCAAAGTTTTCTAAGATAATTTGGGGTCAAAGAACTCAAATCTATCATTATATTTGAGAAATTCTCAAAGGGTTGGAAGATATCACTAAAGGAAGGTTTAGGTAAATTTTGTCTCATCTCTCTCTACATTAGGATTTTGAGTTTGGTGTTAAGATATGTTGTTCTCCATGCTTGATTATGCATGAAACATGGTTTAGATGAATGAAATATGTCATGGAGAGGGTTTATTAAGTCAAAACCAAAATTGCCCCTTTAGGTGAAATGAATCCTGTGGTGTTAATTATACATGTATGATATGAATTGATGATGAAAAATGAAGGAGAAGTATGTTGGATAGGCTTGGTCGAAATAATGGAAGGAGGAATGGATGAATGTGATGAGTTGTGTAATTGATAAATGTAGCTTAAATGAAAGGAGTTGGTTTGAATGGAGTGATGGAATGTGTCATTGATTGGAAGTGCTACTATATGACATGTTAGGGAACTTGGCTTAGGACTTAAGGATATTGATGGTATGCATTGGAAAAAAACTTTCATGTTTACTTAGAGTAAACTAGAAATGTTTCCTAGATTGATAAATAATGGCATAATATGCTTGGATGAAAAATGTGCTTAATTATGTCATGAAATGCGTAAGTTTGGATTAAAGACATTAAATGCCTTAGAAAATGCAAAAAGGGAGCTAATGTAATGGTGTATAAATATGAAATTATGTTTAAGTAGTAATTTCATCGTATGTCTTGTTATGTATAAAGGCTCGGGAGCTGTGAATCAAGAAGCTCGTATCAGGGATTGTTGAAGTTAAGAGAGTGTACACCTTCTTTGAGGTGAGTTGGAGAAACCATATTTTTCGTAAATAGGATTAGAACATCCTAAGATAAATATGATGACTGGTATGTGATTTTTGAACCTAGGCAATGTATGGTAGAATTGAATTCCAAACGAATGTTAATATGCGTATGTATTTGATAAATGACACTGGTTTGAACAACTATGCATTTGAAATAAAAAAGATGGCATTTATTTTATGAGAATATGTTTAAAATTTACATATACATAACTGAGTCATGTATGATGCATGTTTTTGTCCTTTTTTGGCTTAGAGCCATGATAAGGTTTTATTTTATCGGTTGGATCGATAAATAAAGGCATGATACCTTACTTGATTTTTTGATACTTAAATGTTGTATATGATTTTTGTGATTGGTGAGGAAACGATTGGCCAATCGTGTACTAGGCACAACCGATTATGATTAAGTGACCCCCGTACCCTTGATGTTGGTACATTAAAGTCAAGTCGTTGTATCGACACCTTTCTACAGGAGTTACGGGTGATTCCACACCTAGGGTCTAGACGTCGACAAGGTCATCACCTAGGGTCATGACGCCCTTGTCGATTATAATATGGACTCACCACGAATGAAAGTCGAGTCAACATCGAGTATCGGTGGGTGTGCACATTAGTTTGGCCGACTAAAGGTGTCACACATGATTGTTTTGGCTTATCCTAATATTGGTTTTCCTATCGAGATTTGATTGATACATATGATGTTTTTAGGCTTTTGTGTACTGGAACTGGGACCTATGTTCACCGGTTGAGTGAGTTAACAGGCTAGGCCTAAGGTTCCTAACCAGTATACATCGAGTCATAGGTTGGGCCTATGTGTTTTTTTTGTGTGAAATATATTCACTTTATAGGTTATCGCCACTGTCTTGGAATGAATCAATTCTATTTGTGATATATGCTTCTCCTGCTCATTAAGTACCTAGTGTACTCACCCCTTCCGCTTTCCAACCATGCAGGTTAATTTAGTGAACTCGAAGCTCTGTGAGATTCGTGCGGCTTTTTAACATTTTTGCGATGTTTCCAAACGTGGGTAGTCTCTTATTTTGTACTTTTATTATCTAGTGGGTCGTGAACTGTGTCTATGTAGATACACTTTATGATTTTGTGAGTTAACTTTTGATTACCTTGGGTTTTGTAAAAGATTTTATATGAACTATTGATATTGTTGTTATGATTGTCTTGAGTTGAGATTGCCTGGAGTTGAGACTGCCTTGAGTGGACTAGAGAGTCCTGAAGTTATGGTTGGATGTGCATATAAAAGTGTGTTTGAGATCGTTTGCAGGTTTGAAAAATTTTAAAATATAGCCGTTGTGCTACCCAATTTTTTCACAAAAAAGGATATTCGGTTAGGCTTGCATAGTCGGATTAAGGATACAACAATTGTCCTTAGCCTGAGCATGCGACGATTGTCATGGGCTCGATGTGGTACCATGTCGTGACAATTGAAATATGCATCTTTGATCATAGATTGCTCATTATAAATAGTACCATTGATTGACCTATTTCATGAGTTGGTTAATTATGTAATAACCGGAAGTGCACGATGTAGCTATAGCTAGTACTAGGAAGAACAGGTTGATCCCATGGAGCTTATGAATACTGGTACTTATGTAGCATCCCACTCCCGCAAGACCCAAACTCGACATCGAGGGTGATATCCGAGCCCGTGCCTCACGAGGGTGGTATGCTAGAGCAGTCAAAACAGTCCAAAACTCAGTATGATATTCTTATTTTTAAAACAATGGTATGCGCGGAATTCAATAAACGATTTGGGCCCGCTTTAATTCGAAAACAGTTTCGACCACAACATAATTTCAGTCATTAAAAAGGCACTCAACATTATAAAATCAACCCATGCACAAAAATCCATAGCCAGAATAGGCCCAATGCCATTCCTGAACACTTTCAGTAATCACATTACAAATACAACATTTACCAATTGGGGCCCTCTAAAATAACAGTACTATTCTGCGGACACTGCATAAATATAATTTACATAAGACAGAATGACACTAATGTAGACGTGAACTGATCCCGACCTCAAATCTCTGACTTACATGCAGTAGGTATACTCCCGTTAGTCTAACGGGGTACTCTCCAATTCCTAAAAAATAGTTGCAATTTTGGGTGAGTTTGCGAACTCAATGAGAAACCATCATCGATGGTTCACCCAATTCATGCATTACGCGAATAACTTACATATTGTCATAATAATACATTCAGAATATCGCATAGCAGTTTACAGATCATTTCATAGTAGCATTATCAGAAAAATCACATAGAAGCGAGGCATTTACCTCTTTCACAATCCAAAATTCAATTCCATGCATACATGCATTTCTCAGACAATTCACAGATTTTTATACAATAGCATAAATCAGAATTTCACATAAACATAAGCAATGAACCCTTTTCCCAAATCATAATACAATCAGATACATACATCACATTTTCCTATTTTATTTCCTTGTTGTGATTGAGTGCCTGTACTGTCCCAATCTGGGCACATTAATCGGTGAGCATATAGCTCTGAACTATCCCTTTCGAGCTCATTAAGCGTTGAGCATATAGCTCTGAACTGTCCCTTTCGGGCTCATTAAACAGTAATCGCGTCTTAGGAGGTAGGAGAGCCCTCTGGGTATGCACTACGTCCCACGCGCCAGTAGGGATAGGAGAGCCCTCTGGGTATGCACTAATCCCTTTCGAGCTCGAGGCTCTCTTTCAGTGATCGAGCTTGCAGCTCTCGGTGGCAGCTCCAGTCACAACTGTTATTAATGAACATGTACAGAATTCGTTTGTCATAATCTTATGATATCACGTTTCAATCAAAATCAATTTATTCAAACAACCAATTCATTCCCACTTATTCACAATCACAGTCTATCACATGGGAAACATATAAGTTGCTCCATCACAGGCAATTAACACTTCATCACACATTTACAAATTATCACATTGAAGCATGAACAATTTCACTTTCACAAATAGTTTGCACTTCCATGCCAAAATTCACAATTCCTCGGACCTGCGGTCCGGGATCTTAATCATAACAATTCACACATACTCATCATCATATTCCACCAAATTCTAAGCACAGAATATTTAACAAATCAAGGATTGAGGAACCAACTAGGTTACTCACCTGTAACTTCCAAGCTACTACCTGGAAGTCTCAGCAATATCCTTGGAATGTTGTTCCATCGGTACCTCTATAACAGTCAAATAATTTCTCATTACTAAATGCACAATCAGAATAATTCAATGATGCAAATGTCGCAATTAACAGAATGTACGATGCATATTCATGACCTTCCCAGCGCTATTTCCCAATTTCCACTTTCATTGTCAAATTCTAATTTCTCACTCAATTGATCAATAATAACTCATTTCAATTCAATAACATGTCATAGAACTCCACAAGTTTCAATTCTAGCATTCAGTCAATTACCAAGTCATACCCACTAGGATATTCTCAAGAAAGACCTCAAAATCAGTGTCACTATTCTTTAGGTCAAAATTCACCCTTTATGCTCAGTTCTCAAAACCCCAATAGCATTTCCTTAAATTCAGGAATCTCACAATTATACTCCAATTATCATGAAACAACCCTTAGGTTGTGAAAACAATCTAAACCCAACTTTCACTCACAAATTGAGATCTTAAAAACCTGAATTCAAACTTTCATTCTTCATATCAATTGTAGACCTCTTTCTCTAGATTATAACAAATCAAGAATCACCTCAATTGGAGGTCTACCCCATTAGTTATGGCTCAAAAACTAAACCAACTCAGTTCAGGAAAACCAGGCTCGCCGCGACGTAAGGACGCTCGCCGCGGAGACAAAGAACGCTCGCCGCAGCAAGGAAGGTTTGAGGCTCGCCGCGACGTGCTTCAGTAAGCTTACCGTGGCGAGTAAATGAAAGCTCGCCGTGACGAGTTCGCGCGCGCCGCAGCGAGAACACAATTTTCTCGCCACGTCGCGGCGCAGGCACGTCGCGACGTGCGGACTCCCAGTCGTCTTCTCCGACGACTTTCTCACTCTTTTCTCTTTCAACAACAGTCATAACCAACCATAACTACCCCAATCTTTCACAATTAAACCCATGTATGCATCAAGCTAACAAATAAACAACATTAAACCATTTACTTACCAAAATCAAGCTTTAAAACTCCAAACTATCGAAAATCCTCCAACCCTTTCCTCTTTTCTCTAACACCCACGGTGAGCTTCTGAACTCTAAAAAATCATCACTCTCTCAAGGATTCTAATTGATCTTCAACCACAAATAAGGAACAAACAATATCTCCAAGGGAGAATCGAAAACCAACCAAGGAAGAAGAAGCAATCGTGCCCTAGGAGAGAAAAGGATTTCTTTTCTTCAAATTTTGAAAACCTAAGGCATTTAAAGGTAAAACAATTATGTCTCTAGTCTTTTTTCTCACAATACATTTAAATCTGTTTCTCTTTTCACAATTATTTCCAGTCCAATTCGTCTCCAAATTTCAATGGCTCGACATATTAATTTCTAAAATAATATATCTAACTTTCCATCCTCATCGCAATTTTTTCAGTACTATTAATCAGTCAGTCCGTCACTTATAAAGTTTTCCCAGTCCGGACTTTATCTCCTCATTTGCCAGAAAATTTATAAGGATCACTAACCAACTGAAAATAATTCCTAAGACATTCCAATTCAATTACATACGCAGTTATCTTACAAATCACATCACAGTCATAATTAAATGCCGGGAATGACATGAATGCATAAACATATAAGTGCATGTGTCAAATGACTCAGTCCTCTATAATTAGAGGCCAAAAGTATGCTCATATCAAAATGCAATCTAACCTACCAGACCGTCCCAATTTACCAATATAACCTTCCCATCGGTGATGGGATGTTACAACTTACCCTTCCCTTATTATCTAGCCTGAGGATTGATTTTAAATTTTTATTGGAAAGAAACTAAAACAAAAACTAATAAAATAAAATAGGAAACAATAATGACCATAGAGACAATGGAATTCATTTAGAAAACTATCGTTATCAAAAATTAGTATCTAGGCTCGAATCCCCCAAAATCCTAAACTGATTGATCTTTTATCATGCAATTGTTTGTTGATTAATTGGATCGTGGAGACTCATATGGTATGTCAGTAGTTGACCTTGAGTCTACTAATAACTAATCCTAAGGTCTCTAACCAAATTACTCAGGTTAAATCTTATAAGATTGCATTATCAATTTATAAATCCCTCTATTAGGTTTGACCTTAATCTAGAGGATTTATGTCATCTTACTCTAGGGTTTTAATCAACTCCTTCTACTTATGGTCGATCTATTTATACTAGGATTTCTCAATCTCTACGTATAAAATTAGATTATCAATAAAACATACAATAAATAATCGAACCAATTGCATTAATAAAGGAATCAAATAATGTCAAAGTATTAACATAAGGTTCATCTAACCTAAATACTAAGTAAATGTTTAGTTAAATATTATCAATCATAAAATCATAATTCTAAATCTCCCTGATTGTCTTCTATCGAATGTTCTTATGATGTAGAGGCTTGATCTTTTATTCCGATGGATCTTTTGATGAAATCTTCGTGTTTTCCACTTATCTGGACCAAAATCATCCCTTATGGATATTCTCCACGTTTGGAAATCGCCTATAAGAGTCTCCTTTTTTCATTATCCACCCAAAATGTCTTTTTATATTAAAAATAGTGTTTTTAAGACTTATAAAATTTGGTACATGGTCGTGTATGTCGAGAAAGTGCATAGGCGTGAAACATGGTCTTGTACTCCTTCCAAATTGTTGATTTTTTGTTTTACCTCGTATTTTCGCCCGAATTCTTTACCTTTAAGTTTATGAAGGCAATTATCACCTATAAACACACTTGGAACAAATTAAGTACCAAATATACAATAAAAGTAAAAAATATCAAGCAAAATATATTAAATATGGGTGATAAATATAGTTAAATATCCATCTATTAAATATCCCCACATTGAAGTTTTTGCTTATCCTTAAGCAAATCATAATCAAAATTATAAATGTTACAACATCAATCCATCACCAATTTAGACCTGTCCATTTATACTTTACACCATCATATCCCATAGAATCAAATTAACATACAATCATAATCAAGTTGTCTTAAAATTAATTTTTTAAGGAATATTAATAATAATCACTTCAATAATCGAATTAAAATCAAAAGCATATCTCTTTGAACATTTACCAAGATTTCACTCAATGCATTCAAATTTTTAGGTTGAAAAGCATCAAAACTCTCAATCAATGTATAGTAGAATTCTTACCATATGCTTTCAATAAAATTACATCTCCACCATTTATGTATAAACTAGAAACAAAAATCCAAAGGTCTTTCTAAAGGTTGTAATAGGGCTTACGTACGATATGATTGGGATAATAAAAAGTTTAAATTGAAGGAAATTTACTCAAAGAAATAATACAAGACTTGTCTACAAAATACATAGGTCCTGTCAATGCAACTCTATTGGTACCATAAACTTATTCTTTTTTTCTTTGATTTTTTCGTTCTTTATTTTTTTCTTTTTATGTTTTTCTTTTTCACAAAATTCCAATCAATACCATAATTCTATAAATATTGAACCTTTCACAGATTTCAACTCTCAAATAAGTAAATAATGTAAATAACCTTTAGGGTTCAAAACAATAAAAAGGTCTTCAAAGAAAAATAGGATAAAGGTATATAATTTGGGTTTAATCAATGAAAAAGGCTAAGGCTCAACTTGGTTATTCCTAAAGGTACATTTTAAGGGTATAGTAATTTCAAAGAAATAGGTTGAAACAAGTTGGTGAATCTAAGTGTCTTTTTCATGTTAATGCTTCTAACTTAACAAATATGGTCTCAATATGCATAAGAAAAGCAAGTTCTAGAATTATCCTGCTATGCAGTGATATCACACGCATGAATAAATAAAAAGAGCATAAAAATTTTGATAAAATTTGCTCTTCATGCTTAAAAGCTCACAAAAAAGAATGGGTATATTTGTGTGCAAATAATATGCAATTTCATTCAACTTGAATATTTGCATGATTACGAAAAATACAACTTAAAAAACCAATTTTATTCTAACCATCATCCTTTTTCATACCAATTTAGACAATATTTAACAATAAAGTAGATCATTAATGGACAGATTCAATTAATTCAAGACATCAGTTAAAAAAATTTATAATCAGGATTATAATAAGCTTGAAGAAATCAGTTAAAAAATTTTAATATACTCATCCCCATACTTAAAGTTGTACATTGTCCTCAATGTACATAATATAAACATTTATGAAAAAGTGAGAGGGTTTACTAATACTTTCCTGATTATGATGATTTCTCTGATTCTAATCCATCCAATATGAAAGTAACGTCTTTGCAAAATATAAAAGAAAAGGATAAAAAGAATCAAAAGAATTAACATAATAGAAAATAAAATACTATACTAAAATGAAAACAAAAAAAAATAATATAAAAATTAAAATAAAATTGAAACTAAATAATGAGTTGCCTCCCAAGTAGTGCTTGTTTAACATTGGTAGCTCGATGTAACCTTTAAGGTCAACTTCATCCTAGATCAATAATCAACAACTTGCTTCCACCCTTTTCTCCACAAAGCGGTTTCATAGCCTATAAACAAGCCACTTGTTGCAAGATAATAATAAGGACATAATTGATTAGATTAAAAAACCAATAGACTCTATTAATGCCCTTTTTAATGAAAAAATATTAATAAAATGAGGGATAATGAAACTCCCTGAGTTATCAACTAACTCAAACAATTCGTCTTTGAGGACTCCGTACTTAAGTTCGCTACCAACACCTCATTAGAAGTTTCCTTACTTAGTTCCTCCATTAATTCTTCTTCAACCACCTTTTGTTCGTTCTTCTTCTTCTTCTTCTTCTTCTTGGACAAAGGTTTCCGACTCATCTTCTTTAGTTATCTTCTTCCACTCCTCTACTTTCTCTTCTTAAATGGAGGTTTCTTCATCATCTTCTTCAGGAAGCTCTTTTTGTACCGTCACTCTAATCATGAAGCCAACCCTTGCATTTTCTTCTCTATCGAATTCACAGCACTCAGCTTTCATGTCAACGAGGAGTTCCATTAATTTATCTGTAATACTTGCTTCCTTTTCCTCTTCTTCTTCTGAGATCTCATCTCCACTACTAAGGGTGATTGCCATTCCAAATTCATTAGGATCTGTTTCATTAGGACTAGGCAAACTCCCTAGTTGTTCATTGAAAATATCTTCGCTAGTTGATCAATTTGATTCACCACATTTTGTATACGAGTCTCTGTTTCATGATTCCTCAAGTTTGAATTATGAATATATTCGGTCATCATATTCTTTAAAATAGTAGTTACCTTATTGCCTTCTTAAAATGTATCTTCATTCATAAAATCAAATGTTGTCTTTTGTTCACTCTAAGATGGTTGGAAGCTCAAATTATACTCATCATATGTAGGTAAACAAAGTCTGTCATCGAATTCCAAAAGATCTTTTTGAATTGTTCCTCCATTTATAAAGCTAACCTTTGTCTTTCTTCACTCTCGAATTTATGTCGATCAACTTTCATTTTAAAAAAGATTTCCATTAATTTAATCTTCCAGAGTTGGCTTATTACATGGAGATTCTTGGTGCTATAAATATCTAACTAGAGTGTAATGGTTCCAAAGTATAAGGATTGCTCCACTCTGAATTGTAGTTATTCTCATATAGCACACCTTAAGGTTGATTGTATATGCTCGATTACTTTATGTATAATTACATACTCTACATTCATGATTGTACTAATAACTCCCTTCAATTTCGCTACATAACCTGAATATTGGTTAAGTTTCCAAGAACATGTGAGAATACCCACTCTCTTATATGGCGATGTCATGGTTTGTAAAGACATATCTAGCTCCCATAAAATGAATGAAAGAAATAAAATAAAATAAATGAAAAAGAAAAATTAAAATAAAAGAAAATAGAAAAGATGAAACAAAATAAAATGAAAATGACTAGAGTAATAGCAGTCAAGCTTTCCTAATATCAAAGTCCCCCCAAACAGTGTCAAAAACTTGATTGACCTATTTTGCGAGTTGGGCAATTATATAATAACCACAAGTGAACGATGTAGCTGTAGATAGTACCAAAACGAATGGGTCCATCCCATGAATACTATGAATACTAATACTTACCCTTCCCCTATTATGTAGCCTAAGGCTTGATTTTAGATTTTTAATGAAAATAAACTAAAAAATAAAATTAAAAAAATACAATAGGAAACAATAATGAACACAAAGATAGTGAAATTCACTTAGAAAGCTATCATTATCATAAATTAGTATCTAGGCTTGAATTCCCCTAAAGCCCTAACAAATTAATTTGTTATCATGCAATTATTTATTGATTAATTGGATTGTGGAGACTCCTATGGTGTGCTAGTAGTTGACCTTGAGTCTACTAACAACTAGTCTTAAGGTCTCTAACCAAATTACTCATATTAGATCTTATAGGATTGCATTACTAAAATATGAGTCCTACTATTAAACTTGACCCTAATATTGAGGATTTATGTCATCCTATCTCTAAGATTGCAATCAACTCCTTCTAATTATGGTAAATATATTCACACTAAGATTTCTTAATCTTTGCATATGGAATCAGATTATTAATAAAACACGTAATCAGATCACAATAATCAATTAAACCAATTGTATTAATAAAGGAATCAAATCCTGTCAAAGTATTAACATAAGGTTTATCTAACATAAATACTAACTGAACATTTAGTTACAAATTATCAAACACAAAATCAAACATATAATGGAAGAAAAAAGAATAAAAAACAATGGAATCATAAATCTAAATCTCCCTGATTGTCTTCTATTGAATATTCTTAAGATATAGAGGCTTGATCCTATATTCCAATGGATCTTTTGATGAAATCTTCGTGTTTGCCACTTCTTTGGACCAAAATCATCCCTTCTGGACATTCTCCACACTTGGAAATTGCCTCAAAGAGTATCATCTTTTCACTAGCTATCAAAAATATCTTTTTATATCAAAAAATTAGGGTTTATGGGACTTGTATGGTCTGGTACATGATCGTGTATCAGACCATGTATATCGCAAAAGTTCAAGGGCATGCAAAAGTGCATGACTGTGCACTCTTTCTAGATTGCTAATTTTCTATTTTATGCCATGTCTTTACCCGAATTCTTCTCCTTTAAGTCCAAGAAGCCAATTATCACCTATAAACACACTTAGAGAAAATTAAGTATCAAATATATGATAAAAGTATAAAATATCAAGAAAAATACATCAAATATGGTGTTAAAATATATTCAAATATCCATCTATCGACCATTAACTAAATTGAGAGTGTAAATTCTGTTGGAATTCCCTTTTTTCAATATTGCATTGAAGAAGAATTGTGAATTTTTATCACTATCCTTCAACAACTTAGCATTTTCTCTTTGTTTGAGGAGAAAGTAATGATTGTCAAGAGCCTAATTATAATTATGAAGAGCCAATCTCTCCTTTTTCCACGTGGAAATGGACTAAATTGTTAGGAAAATTTAAGAGCCAGTAGTGATTAACCAATGCACGATCTAGTTTCTTCTTAATGAATCAACTACCAACTTGTTTATTGTTTTAAGCAAACAGAGCTCCTTCAAATCTCAAATAAACTAGTCTAACTCCTGATAAAAAGATTTTAGGATTCTCATCTTTATTCCTTAGGTTAGTCTTATCCCTCTCTACTTCTTATATAAATAACGTATTGTTAAAATCATCTAATACTAGCCAAGGGTAGTTTATGTGGAGCTCAAATTAAGTAAGTCACCTTGTAGTGCATTCCTTTGGAACTCAACTATTAGCAACATAAGTAAAGGATATCCCAATTGGGATAGGTTTCCTAATGAAGGTTATAACTAGATGACAAACTGATAAAAATAGAGACCTGGCTAACAATCACTCTAGCAGGGAAAAATCAAATCACTGTTCTTCCATAGGGATAATAATTATGATTGGATATGATCTTCCAATTTTTTTCCAAACACCCAATAGATGGATTGGAGTTTATTTTTCCCTTGTTTTAGTTTTTAACAAACTAGCTAAACACTGCTTATTTGAGAGCAGATAATCATGAATTATTTGCTTATTTTTAGGATAATGCATACCCCTGATATTTTATAACAAGATAATAGGGATATGGGGGTATGAAGTCCCTTTCTTTTTAGACTTCCTACCTATTTTTTTTTGTAGAAACTATCAATGCCATAGTAGGGGTTACATCTCCAAATTCTTTATCTTTATGAGTGGATTGACTTGGGTAGGTGGGTTTTGAAGAATGACTTTATCTTTCTACTTATAATAGTTTATTCATCCTTATCTTCTATCTTGATTAGCTTCTATCTTGGAGTGATATTCTATTTCAACGGCTTGACAAATAAATATGCTTATTGTTGGAGCTTCCTTTTGATTAATTTATGTAATATTCAAAATTGTAACTACTTTTTCCACTTGATTGATTTTCATATTAGGGCCTTTACTTGATAAATCTCTTGTGCAAGAAATTAAGGTTTCAAAAGTTGAGTTTGTTCTACATTCTGATACATATCGTCTTGAATTTGATTAGGTACTACATCTAAACCTTAGAGTTTGTTATAAAAGTCTGATTGGAATTTCTTTCTTGTTTCTCTCTATATGTTGTTCTCACCCATAAGGGGAGGCTTTCATTAATAACTCAACATTATACGGTCTTTCATGAGCTCCTCATTTTCATTGTATCTCATTATAGGAAGTTGCCTTGGAATTAGAGCTTACGAACCAACCTTAATACATATCCTTATAGATCTGACCCTCTTTAACTTGGTATTACTTTCATTCAAACACAAAAGTTCCTTAAAAGAGCTAAAAATATAACTTAATCATTGGGTTGATCAATAATTAAATAAATGATTGTGAATTCTTACCCCTGTTGGTAAGTGCTTCATCTTGACTCCTTTTAAATACAATTTAGTTCTCCATTTGACTAATAATAATTTTTTTATAAATGTGTGAAGGTCCCTCTTCAATGATTATCTAGACTCCTGAAAGATTAAAAAGAAACACCCAATCCTTATTGATTAACACATCTTGTAAACCATATTTTCCCAATTTATTTAAGGTATGAAGGTTTATATCTTATTTATCATTCCATATCTACTTTTAGTTTATTTTAAAGTTGTTTATGTATATTTTTTTAAGTTCATTCATTGTGGATCAATTGCTAATGGGTTTTAGACTCTAAGAACTATATAGGTGAGTTCCAAAAAATATTTAGGGTAAAGGACGATTTTCCTATATTCTTATGTATTTTTTCATTGGCTACAGGTTTATCCCTTTTCAATTTATGTACCTTTCAAGTTTTGTTGATTCTTTGTTTCTTTGTTTTCATTTTTCATCATAAGAAACATTGACTAATGTGGTTGAATTTTTAAGGCTTCAATTTTATCTTGAAGTAATGTTACTACTTTTATTTTGGTACTTCAAATTTAAGGTTTTACTCTTAAAATATTTCATGTTCTTAATATTTCATCCTAAAATTTTTCTTTTAAATTAGAGAATGTCTTGTTTCAAATAGAAATTACTTCTAAATTTTGTTTTCATGGATTTCATCTTTTTCTCAAAAATTTTTCAACATTTGACAATTCTTTTTTCTTTCATTTTTGTTTTCTATGGTTATACCATGTCTATAAAAATTTTAATTTTCATAAAATAAAGCATTTATACCTAACAATTAAAAATTGAGTGGTTTAAGGTTTAACAATACCCTTTAGCTTCTCATTAAGGTTTCTATTTAATTATATTATAATAGGCATAGGCAATTAATTTTTCTTGGATTGTGTAAAATTGTTTCTTTAGGTGTTTCATGATGAAAACTTTGGTTTAGAAGAAAACATTTTTAACATGATTTCTCTATCTTTATTATTTGAGAATTCATAACATGCTAATTATTGTCTTTGCATGTGCTTACAAATGTTCTAATATTGTTTAAAAGAAATTAACCATATCATCTTTGTAATGATTTCATTATTAGTTATAGTTTGAAATAAGGCTCTGTGTTATGAAATTTTGTTGTTTTATTTTCCAAAAAAACTTTATGATGTTCACCTAAATACTAATTATTGACATTAAACTTTGGGCATATCTTATTAATTTTTATTATACTAAATAAGTTTAAATTTTTCTTTTTCTCAAAAAAGTAAATTTAGTGTGATCCTTTAAGGTTTATGTTTGATGTTTAAGCAATTATGTAGTTCCCTATCCTTTTTCATATGCAACATGTTGGGATTTAGACTTAAATTAGAGAAATAGATTTTTAATATAATTTGATCAATTTCATTAGTAAAATGTTTTCCAGTTTGATGTTATTAGATGTAGCACCCCACCTTCACAAGACACGTACCCGACATCCTAAGTAATATCTAAGTCAGATATAAAACACTCACAATCATAATGTCATTATAATAAAAATGCATTCGTATACACAATGTACAATAATTTCAAAATACATTCCTTAATACAAAAATTAATGAAAAATTCTATGCAGACACGAACTGATCCCGATATCTATCTTTTACTTGTATGTAGTAAGTATACTCTCGTTTGCCTAACGCGGTACTCTTTTGAGCCTGAAAAATATTGCAAATTTTGGGTGAATTTTACGAACTCAGTGAGTGACCATCCTCGATGGCTTACTCAATCGCATAACACATATCGTCACTTATAAACACATAATTCACATCTTTTCATTTACAATCATTTAATCATTCGAACACTTATCACGTTCAAAAATCAATCAAACTATTTAAATCATACATATCATATGTATATGCAATGCTTATAAGACTCACTTTCAATTTTTTACGTTGTTGTGATCAAGTGACTTTAACTGTCTCCTATCCATTATGGATACTGACCTCATTAATAACTGTCTCGTATCCATTGGGGATACCGGGCTCATTTTACATAGTGAGCCTTTAGCTTTTAATCACTTTCTGAGCTCGAGCTCTTTTCCACATTTTAAGCTCCTTTTTAGTGGCTACTCTGGTCACAACTGCCTTTATATTTCATACATTCATGTAATGGAATGCATCAACCATATATGATCAATTAGTCACTTTCACAAGTCATCGGACTTTAATCCGACATTCAACATTTGCGTTGAGAATCACTTTTCCATTTATATGCATATTCACATTTAAAACACATTCGTCATCAGACCGTGGTCCGACATTTAACAATCAAATTGTGTGCACTTATTTCATTCAAATTTACATACAAGGAGCACTTCAATATTCTCACATTTATCAAACTCCTCGAACATATATTGTCCGATACCAACACATTCACATTACATAACCATTCAATTCATAATATAAACAAAACGGTAATTAAGTAAGGCCATTTAGGCCTATTCACAGTATGCTCCAGATTTGCATTTGTTTCCAAGATCTGGAAACGTCTGGATGATGGTGCTCTATATGTTCCTCTATATCATGCAAAACATACACATATCAAAATTTTGCACAATTGTATAAGTGTCTATTGATGCACACATATGTATATTAAATATGTACAATGCATGTTCAATGGCAATCCCGGGTATCTATTCATTATTCTCATTACATAAACATTTGTATTACCAACTCACATAAGTACCAAGTATACTTATGGTCTATATCCCAATAAAACCATTAAAATCACAATTCATAACTCATTGATCGAAATTCTAGATTTTTCCCAACAAATTGACTTTCGGGTCTACTATTATTGATCATTTAGACATTGAAAATGAAGTACTTTAGAAACACTTTCTATATGATAATTGCCCTTCTATCTCATAAGTTTCTAATGACACTAAAATCATTCAATTGGGTTTAGTAGTGTGAAATTTATACTCCAAATATTTTCGAACTACTTTTATTATGAGACAATGCCCTATACTCAACTTCCACCCAGAAATTGAAATTCTTAGAATCCGATTCAAAATTTTATTTCGTCATATAATTTGTATTCCTATGTCTCTAATTTACTCAAAATTAAGAATAAGTTCATTTGGATAACCACAAAAGAAGATATGCCCAAAATACTGAAACATATTCAGTGTAGAAAAAAGTTCACCACTGCGAACTCCTCCCGAGAGGAATTCTCATGAAATTTTCACAAGCTCACCACGGTGAAACCTAGATTTGGCTATGGCAAACTTTACCAGAAAGAAATCCTAGCTAAACCTTTCAATTTGCCATAGCGAAGCAAGGAGTTTGCTGCGGCGAATTTTCACAGACGCATACCCAGTTTTTCAACTGTAGGTCAGATTTTGAGACTCTTCTAGATAGAATTTGAATTCAACTTCTTTATGAAAAATGTATCCATACGTATCTAGTTTAATCTAAATTAAAAATAATCTCATTTAGATAACTAGAGAAAAATTTATGGTTAAAAGATTGAGGCATACTCAATAAACATTTTCCAGTCAATCATCCTCAAACTTTCCCGATTTTACACCTACATAACTTATGCAAAGATCACCATTTTCTACTTCATTTACTCCCCATTTTCAACTCCATTCCATATCAAAATCATTTACAACAAAGCATGTTCTAAATTTCATCATTAACCCAAAAACAAGATATATTCATATACCTATTCATCAACTTCCAATTCTCATTAAAACATCCTTTTTACAACAATCCATCTTACAAACATGTGTAACACAACTCGTATTTTCTTACTCATCATATACAACATCAATCATCCATAAAACAACTCCTAACCCATTATTATTATTATTATTATTATTATTATTATTATTATTATTATTATTATTATTATTATTATTATTATTATTATTATTATTATTATTATTATTATTATTATTATTATTATTATTATTATTATTATTATTAGTAGTAGTATTCACCAACATTCTAGCATATACAAAACTCCTTGTCATGATCATTCAACCTCCAAAACATTTCTATAAATCATTACTCATCAATAAAAGCAAGAAATTTACACACTCTTCACCATTCACAACACCCATATACTCAAAACACCATTTCATGAGATTAACCTCTAACTATTATCACAAATGCTTCATTTATCAAAACCCATAAAATTAAAACATTACTTACTTGATTTGGCTTCCAAATCTTCAAAATTACCATTAAACCCTAACTCTTTCCTCTCCTTGATCATCATCTTTAATGAAGGAATAGGTTGAGTCTTTTAGTAGCAAGGTGGAGATAGTAAAGTATTTAAATGGCTAGTGATGGAAGGAAGAAAGATTCAGCCTTATGGCTTGGAGAAGAAAATATAGTGAGTGAAGAAGAAGAATAGAGAAGATAAAGAAATGAAGAAGATGGAGAGCAAACATATGTCGTTTTTGGAAAGTGGAAGACCAAAATATGTTCCTTCACTTTACGAAAACATGGTTCAACAAGTGGTGACTTGCCACATGTCACTTCCCATTGTTCCATTTGGTCCATTTTAATATCTAATCCATTTAACTCCAATTTCTACTCCAATTGTCTCCCAATTTTTAATGACACTAGTCATTAAAATTGATTGTCACATATAAAAATTTTCATTGCCATTGGACAATAATTTCTACTACCATTTAACAATTGTTTTGTCACTTGGCAATTTTCTTAGTTCAAAAATACCCAACAATTTTTAGAAATTTCTCAAAAAATCTCAAAAATTCTAAATCAACATATACACTCTCCAAATCAATTTTCAACATATAAAAAAACCACATTTGTCAATATACTCACATATATAAACAATTATACCCGAAAATTGTCAATGAATGCATGTATAATTATTTTTATGTGCAAAACTTCAAATTCATGTACGTATATGCTAACATTATGCATGAGCATGAAATGCATTTTCTTAATCTCTCTTTGAGCTCACATGTACAGAATTTTAGGGTTCTAACCCTTAGTGTGGGAACAGGATACTACATTAGAAGTAACTTACAATTTTTTTATAAGATTCGAAGTTAGATTCACCGTTTAGTTGAAAGATGGCCTACCTTAGGGTTTTTAAATCCCTAATTTTATGAATGTTTGAAATTTTGGTTATTGATCACTTAACTCCTTTCTCTTTTTTTAACCTTTCATGTGGGTGGATTGGGCTTACTACCTCGATAGGCTCAAAAAGAAATCTTAAGAAAACAATAAAATATTTAAGAAGAAAGAGCAAGGTCAAAAGGGCATGCCCAAGTTTGGGTACTGATTATGCAATGATTTATGTTATAATGTGTTGTTTGTCTTTTTCTTTTTTAATTTGGACTTAGATAAGTAACACCACTACTGTTAATAATTAAAAAATGCTTAAGTGTCAACTTCTAAAAGCCCAAACTTAAGCTTTGATTTTGATAAAATTAGGGTGATGGACCCAACTTTTGAAGAACCTAATCCGAAACCCTATACTTAAATTATAATTTTTTTGAAAAATTGATATAATTAAATGATAACTAAAATCATTGTGATCCACACTTTTGATTTTGATAGTTGAATGCCTCATATGCATTTGATGTCTTACCTATTGCAATAGAGAGGAGAAAAAGATATGACATTTTAGAAGCCCATAAAATCTTAATAATAATGGTAAGTATATAAAGTAAAGGCTTGTATTAATTAACAAATTGGGGTTCCATTTGGTTCTATTTATATTTTTGTTGTAATTTTTAGCTTTTGTTTTTGTTAAAAACAACTTTGTTTGGTTGAAAAGCGTAATAAAAATATGTAAAAAGAACATATTTTATTTTATTGTCTGTTTACATTTTCAATTACACTATTAGATATTAATATTAAATTTTAATTTAATTATTTTTATTATATCAAATCGTATTCTTAAATTAATCAATTCTCATTATGATTAGAAACAAAATGTATGAATATTTATATAATTAAAAAATTTACATATCAATTTTATATAATAAAACACTATAAAATATAAAAATTATATTAGGTCAATCTAATAAATAAATATTAGGTCATTCTAATTAATAAAATATGTCCATTATACTATAATGCTTCAAAATATAATAGTAATATTACTTACAAAAGAAACATAAATCAATTGAAAATAATATAGTCATTCCACATTTATCTAACAATTTCATCTCACTTTCTAGACATACATCGAAGTTACGTTGGAGTAATATTATACTCCACCTGTGAACTTGCATCTTCATTTAGATTTTTCCTAATTTGCTCATCATTTCCAACACAACTATTGAATAACTCATCACTTTGTCCATGTATTCCAATATAATTATGTATATCACAGGACGATGTATTTTTTTCTTCATATCATAACTTGGTATGTTCGAAACTATAGGGAATCTTACTTTTAGAACATCATAACATCTTTCAATAACATTTCTTAGTGAAGAGTGCCTGTAGTTAAACAATTTATATAGGCCTTGAAGTCTTCCTCTTCCTCTATAATCTTGCAAATGATATTTCTTATCTCAATATGGTGACAGAAATTAATGCATATTTGTATAGCCTAAATCAACCAAATAAAACTTACCTAACATATAAAGAATATAATATTAACAAAAAATTCTTAAAATTAATCGTAATTATAATATTTATTTAAAATAGTGTAATACCTTATGGAGGTATAAGAAATTGGTTCATTGGATTTATTACTATTTTTGAAAGAACTCGAGAATTCCTATCCAACCATTACACATGTTAACATTTTGGGTTGGATCAGTTATTTTACCCATATATGGTACTTATTTGTTGACTAGAATATATGCATCAATATGTACCAACTATTGCTCCTATGCAATCCTAAAAAATTAAATTACACTATTGAAATAAATTATTAATCATAAAACATAATGAACATAAGCATTAAGTTTATGAATATACCTTAAAATATGGAAAGAATTTTGAATTATGTTAAATCTCAGGACATGTATTGGTAAAGGATTGTGAAGTAATGACTATTTTCGTAAGATGATTAACAACATATAGGACTTTGCGAAAACACTTCAAAATTCTTTAAGTTGAATGTTGAAAGCGTTCTGTATTAACTATAGTCATCTTGCTACGCCCTATAATCATTAAAAAATTGCTACTTGTTCCTCTACAATTAAATGATTTGTTGGCTTTAAGCTTCATAAATTCTTTAACTCATGACATAAGGTCAAGAAGATTTTCTGGCTCATTTTCAATTTCTCATAAATCCTTATAAGATTCTTATTCAAAAGTTCCAATATTCAATTTTAATTTGATAGAGTTAAAGTTTTGCATGGTTGCTTATGCAAATAAAAATATTCATTCTCTTCCCCAGCTAAAGAAATAATAAATACCTTCATCAGTTCATCATTGAAATCTGATTTGAAATCTGATAAGGAAGCTATGTGTCTAAAATACTAGCATTAAATAATGAATAAAAATATTTACATATAAATTTTAAAACGATTATAAAAAATGATGGCATTCAACATAAATTTAAAAGTTTATATCCAATATTTAATCGAAGGTTTAAATCAAATATTCATATAAAATACATTTAAAATGTTTAAAACATGGAATAGTTCTTATTATAAAAGTGTTTAATCTAATAAGAGTTCAATATGTAATAACTTTAAAATATAACTAAAGAGACATAATCCAATCTAGCTTCCTTACATCTTTCATCTTCATAAAAATCTCTCTATAAAGTGAAGAATCATGTAGAGCTTCATTATTCTTCCATATACCCTCAACACCTAATTCATCTAAAGAATCTAAACATTCCATCATTAAATTAGTCTCTTGATTAAATAATAAGGCTCCAATTCATTCTCTGCAATGAATGATGTTTCAACCAATTTTTTTCTTAAGTAACTCATTCTTTCTTTTCAATTGTTCACCAATTATAATCAGGATCTCTTCCAAAACGTTATAGTGCATCTTCTTAGCCTTTTCTTCTTCTTCTTAGGAGATTTATTTATCTTATAAGGGGAACTTGCAACTTGATATCCTATTTTTTATTATATGATCAATCTTCATCAACATCAATTATATGTTCTTATTTTGCATTATTCGATGGAGATTTAATTGATTGATATATTTGCAAACCAATTGCAATAATATCTCCAAAAATATGAAAACTCCGTACATCATTTTTTCTTAAACATGTGAGCCATTTTATGCACCTAGAATGTTGAAAAGGAAACATAGGAACAAAATTATATAATATGATATATTTAATAAACAAAGACATGTTTTTACCTTAAATAGATGTTTACAAGATTCATCGTAACATTAACTTTGGTAGGGAGAAGTTATGGCGATTCCTATTTCTTTAGGTAAGTTCTTATAATTATTTAATCTAACTTTAATGTATTATACTTGTTCCTCAATTAAACATTAGTATAATCTTTCTTGAATTTTTGAATATTTGACTTAATATTATTCCAACTACATTTAGGAATGGTAGTAGTTGTTTGATTTCTCTTTTCACTTTTCAACAATTATTGGGACTATCGTATCATTTCTTACTCCATCCTTTTTATTTATTTCCACATAATCATTAGAATCATTCATATTGCTTAAAGCTTTCATCACTAGAAGTAATTACATATGAATGATGATAGAAATATATTAGATCAAGTATTCTAAAATAATTACACCTAAACAATATAAAAATGTAATTACATATTGTTTAAAGCTTCCATCACCAAATGTAATTATATATAATTGATAGCATAAAAATGAAAAAAATATTATATTAGATAAGAAATTTCATGTTAGTGAATACCAGGTTCTTAACCTAGGCATGTTTCTAAAGAGAACATCAATCACAATAATTTTTATGAAAAATAAATGCTAAAGATGGTTCATAAATAATCACAAAATAATCATAAACAACAATAAAAATTATTATTGTTGCAATTAAGATTTTATAAAATGTTTTTTCTTTTTAATGGACTATATTTGCTATATTTCCAATGCGCATTTGAGTAAACCAAAAACAAAAGGATGTTAATGTAAAGTTATTTTTTGGCATTTGATTGTTTTTACTAGTATAGCCAAAAATTAGAAGGAAATCGTGTTGTATACTTTGTTCATCTTTTTGTCTAAGGGTATAACCTTAAAAGAAATTAGACACCCACCATCTCTATAATAGCCCAGACTACCCACCTATAGATATTGTCCATTTTGGGTTGCCTATTAGGCCAAGACCCTTACGGTTTTGCTCTTCCCACACTTGGGAAAATGTGTCTATGGGGAAGAAGTATCCATACCCTTATAAGGCATACTTTGTTCTCCTCTCCAACCAATGTGGAATCTCATAATCCAGCGTCCTCGTTGGCAAAATTAGTCGAAAACTGACTCTGATACCATTTGTAATAGCCTAGACTACCTGCTTACAGATATTGTCTGCTTTGGTTGCCTATTAGGCCAAGACTCTCACAGTTTTGCTCTTCTCAGCCTATTATAATCTCTAACTAATTATATTCTTTATGGTGGATTACTATCAGACCCTTAAGTCTAAACTATAGAATTGTGCGAATATTGGCAAGCCTTGATCAATTTTTGACACTTAGGATGACAAAATATGGCAAAGAATTATGGGTAGGTAAGAAAGACAGGCATTGTTGATGAGTTGACATGTATTTATGCACATCGGTGGAAATCTTTGATGTAATCAAAGATTAGATGCATTATCAAAAACTAACTAGAAGTAAGCCTTGAGTCGAAGGTTAGTTGAATCACACATATGATGGTGGTATGCAAAATATCAAGGTATCTTAACTAAGTAAGATCAAGTATGGTTCAAGCTTCAGCTAGCGTTGATGGACTATAGGATGTTGATTAGCTTGGCTAGAGTGAGCTGGACTTGCCTAAAATGTCTTTAGTGTGACTAGAGACAAAATTATGCTCAAATGGTCGGACAATATGTGAATTGGCTCAGAAGTTGGCTAACTTTCACCTTTGGATGAAGATCATAGGTGATGTGACAAAGTTAGTGGGATTAATCATCAAAGAAGTGGGAGGACATGGCAAAGAACATAGATGAGGTGTCTTGTAAGCATCTTACACATGTTTCTTTTACTTAGAAATGGGATAATGATAAGTTATATAAACCACCTACTAAAGTAGTGCCTAAGGTGGTTGGGGATGTTAACCACCAACTAAGTTACTGACTTAGTGTCCCTAAGGCTGCTTTCTTTATTCTTTTCCAACAAGTCTCCAAACATTTGAGTTAGAGAGAATTAGAGTTTTTATATCCTTTGTATCAGTTGAGAGTAAAATAAATGTTGGTTATTTTGTTATAAAGTTTGGTATATCTTTCTCTTCTCATTTTTTTCTATTTTATTGTGTTAATTTAGTAAAATTTATGGGTTTACTTTGTCTTTGTGTTAAATACCTTAAACAAGAGAAATTTGGTAAGGTTGAGTTGAATTGCTAGAGTTCAACTACCATACTTAGACTTTAGCTCATTTTGTATGCAAATTTGGAGTTCCTAACAAAGTCTTTATAATAATTGGTATCAAATTTATGTTGGTGATTCAATAGTGGGTGGTAGTAATCTGAACGACTATGTTACAAAGGTGGAAGAACTCATCAGCTATTTACCTATAGGTGAAGAAGAAGTCCCTTCATATACATCATGTTTTGAAGCTTTAGAGAGGCAGATCCAAGCATTGCAAGATCAAGTGGCTGAATTAATTAAAGCACGAGAGGACACCCTTTCGAGATGATCATCCTCAAATATGTTATTGTAACTGAATATGTGGGACATGCTAAAAGCATCATGTTAAAGGTGCGTGAACCAAAGCTTTTGAGGGCATTCAAAATGCTAAGGAACTTGAGAAATTTTTGTGAGAAATGGAGCAGTATTTTACAGTTGGTAAGGTGATAGACCTATAAAAAGGTGAACGTCTCAATAATGTATCTTTATGATGAGCACAAATCTCTACAAATATTAGTACAGGTCGACCTCTTATTAACACTTTGGAGAAAATGAAGAAGGAGTTTACGAACCAATTCCTACCTAACAATACTACACAATTCTTAAGAGAAGCTTTAAACTATTTGAAGAAAGCGACTCAATATGAGAGCACATAAGGAAATTCACATCTTTGATGTTGGACATACAGAGCATGTCTAAAGAAGACAAGTTGTTCAATTTCATAAGCTACTTGCAATGTTGGAAAAAAATGGAGTTTCAGAGGCAAAATGTGAACGACCTCCTTAGCACGATAGGGGCTACGAATAAATTGTTGGATCTCTAAATGCCACACCCAATTTGAACTAGAAATTAGGGAAAGAAGATGGTGGGATATGGAATAGCTCTGAAAATGGAAAAGAGAAGGTATGTGAATCTTCTCAATGCAAGTCCAAGAAACAAACAAAACTGCATATTTCTTGTTTCATTTATGAAGAGCCACACCTTACTTGTGAGCACACAAAATAAAAGGTAGGTAAGGAGCAAATAAATTCTATAGTTGCAAAGGATCAAAAAGAAGGAGAGGATGCCTCGACGGAAGAAGTCTACGTCAATAATTATTCTTTATTGGGTACAATGGGCTTTGAAAAGGAGTGTTCAAGTAAAATTAAGGAAAAACTCAATAGAGAAGGAAAATGGTACGTGGGAGAGGTGCCAATGACTGAGGAGTTTTTTTACAGAATCACATTCAGAGGAGTGCCCACATATTTTTTCAATAAGGGTGTCGAGTTCTTCTAGTTGGGGTGGTTTGTTAAAACTCTAGGTCTAACTTATAAAATTGTGCAAGCATTGGTGAGCGTTAGCCAATTTTTGATACTCAAGATGACGAAACAAGACAAAGACTTGTGAGTAGGCAAGAAAAATTGGGATACTATAGATGAGTTAACCTGCATTGATATACATTAGCAGAAATCTTCAATGTGATGAAAGATTCAAATGTGAGTCTAAAAATAACTAGAAATAGGCCTTGACTCAAGCATTAGCTAGATCACATGCATGACGGTGACATACGAAAGCTCAAGGTAACTTAATCAAGTAAGATCAAGCATGATTCAAGCTTTAGCTAGTTTTGATGGACTATGGGGCATTGATTGGCTTCGTTAAAGTGAGTTTGACTTGCCTAAAATGTCTTTAGTGAGATTGTGAACCAAATTATGATGAAATTGTGAATTATGAACAAACAAACTAGACTATAGGTGCACATTAGTTGGACTATGTGCAAATTTGATTAGAACTTGACTAACTTTCACCTTGGGATGAAGATCATAAGTGATGTGGCAAATTTAGTGGGATAAATCATTAAAGAAGTGGTGGACATGGCAAAGAACATGGAGGAGGTATCTTCTAAGCATTTTACACATGTTTCTTTTACTTAAAAGTGAGACGGTGGTAAGTTATGTAAACCACTCACTAAAGTAGTGCCTAAAATGGTTGGGGATGTCAACCACCAACTAAGTTAGTGACTTAGTGGCCTTTGGACTACTTTCTTGTATTCTTGCCCAACAAGTCTCTAAAAAGCTATAAATAGCAAGTCTCTAAAAACCTATAAATAGCTCATTTGAGCAAATGTTTCATTCATTAAAGAGAGTTGCAACTTTTATATCTTTTGCATTAGTTGAGAGTAATATAAAGGTTGGCTATTTTGCTATAAATCTTGTGCATCTTTCTCTTCTCATTGTTGTCTATTCTATTATTGGCTTAGTAAAATTCGTGAGGGAGTTGGTGAGGTTAAGTTGAATTGTGAGAGTTCAACTACCACATTTAAACTTTGACTCACTTTGTGTGCGAACTTAGAGTTCTTGGTAAAGTCTTTGTAATAATTATCGTGGCTTACTCATGTCCGACAATCCGATAACTGTGGTGCTTAAGGTCAGATAAGTTTCTCAATACTTTAAATTGCTACCCATGTTGGACCCCGATTTTTGAGTAAAAATAAGAAATATTCAAAAGTGAAGGTATTGATTGAAATAGAGTTGAAAAACAAGAACTAAAAAGAAAAAGAGTGAAAATATGAAAAATTGTGAAAAGTTTGACTTTTTGACCTTGGAGGGTTGACTTTTGATTTAGGCAAAATTTGAGAAAATGGTCTACAGGAAACTTGAAGGTTATGTTGAGAGTTTTCTGTAGCCATAAAGTTTGCAATTTTTCAATATCGGGAGTGGAAGTTATGATCAGTCAAAGTTTAGGTGTGTTATCAGTTGACTTATATTATGACTAAAGCTTTGACTGAAAAATTTACCTAGTTAGAAGTTAATTTAGCCTTGAAGTTCTTCATGAAAGTTGAAGGATTTGATTGGATCTTTATTTTGATATAAAGTATGCAATTTTTTTTATCTCAGAATAATAAGTTATGATTTTTACAAGTTTATGTTATGGTTTTTGCATGATTATTAGAGGACATAACTTTTGATGGAAAAATTGACTTCCTTAGAGGTCAAATTGATTTTTGTGTTCTTCATGAAAGTATTAGGTGACTTTCTGATCTTCGTATTGATATAAAATATGACATGATTGGAGTTTGGAGTTGAAAGATAGAAATTTTCAAAGTTGAGGACTTTGTTTAAGTATTTATTATTTGGGCTAAATCTTTGATTAGAAAATTAATCATTTTAGAGATGGAATTGGTTGTGGAGTTCTTCATGAAAATTGTAGAGCTTCCTTCAAGTTTTCTATAGAGACTAAATTTGTCAAATTTGGAATTCGGAATCAAGAGCTACGATTTTTGAAAAAAAAAACAGATATATATATATATATATATTTTTTGAAAAAAAAAATCAGAAGCTCTCTCGCTAGGGCGATACGTCGCCCTAGTGAGGAGAGTTAAGTTTATTTTTATTTTTTATTTTTATTTTAATTATTTAATTATTATTTTCGGATTATTTAATTATTATTTTCGTATTTTAATAAATATGACCCCTCTTCAATCTTGTGCTTACATCTTTTCCGTCCGACATCCGATTGAGTTGATTCTTGAAGCGTTGGATTCCTAAGACAGTGAATTTCATTTTTACGAGAAATTTGTAAATTTTTGAGATTAAATTAAGGGTGATTAATTTAATCAAAGTGAGTCGGGAAATTTTTCGAATATAGTTCAGTATTTTGAGAAATTCGGGACCTGTAGAGATCTGATTGAAGTGATTCTTGAGGCGAAATAAAATTAAGACACGGGGCTACAAGTCATATGAAGAAAGTAAATTTCAATTTTTCCCCTAAGAGTTTTAATTTATAAATGGAAGTTCGGATGAGTGTGCAGTTTTTGGGTTAGGAACACCTGAGAGTATTTTGAGCATAACATTTGATCTGGGAATCGAAATGAGGTGATTCTTGTTTTGAATTAAACTAGAGACATAAGGCTACAATTTTTATGAAGACTTCAAATGTCAATTTTGAGATTAAGAGTGTTAATTTCTGGATGGAAATAACGTGCTGAAAAATGTGTTAGAATATGAATATACCCGAAATGTTTTGAGCATAACTTTTGATGTAGTGCTCCGAATTGGATGATTCTTATGGCATTATGAAATTAAGACATAGAAGAACATTTCTCTAGAAGGAAGTTTTGATAAATTCCTTCAAATTGATAGTGCGAATCAGACCCGTAAGTAAACATGACTAAAAGTAAAATATAGGGGCAAATTTGGAAATTAGGCATATATGAAAGGGTATTTTGGTCTTTAATCAATTTTTAATGACATGGCACCACAATGTGATGAGTTGCCATATAAGGAAGGGACTAGAAAATAAAAGAAGAGAATTAAAAGAGGGGAAGTCGACTTTTAAAGGAAAGAAGAAGAAAATAGAAAGAGAATGGAGAGAAGAAGCTTTAGCCATGGAGAAAGAAGAGAGAGAAGTAGGATTTTCGAATTTTTTTGGGTTCTAGCTTAAGTTTTGCTTGGTTTCAAAGGAAAAAGGTGGAAAAAACTTGAAAGCTTCCCATGGGGCTTGATAAATCCGAAATTTGAAGGAGAAAGAGGTAAAGGAAAATTTTGAGCTTTGAGTTTTTAGTAATTTTTTTGTTTAGAAATATGGAAAAGTTGGTGGGTTTGTTAATTCCATGATTTATTTTGAAAGATTTCATGATTAAGTGAATTAATTTTGGTAAATTGTGACTTAGGTTTATGTTAAATTTTATGTTTGAGGATTTTATGAATTATTGGCTTAGAATTATAGAGAATATGATGGATTGATGAATTATGATATCAAATTTTAAGGATTATGAGATTTATGATATTGAATTTGGATAAGTTGGTTTAGGTCAAATTTTCGAAATTGAGAATTTTAAAAATTGGAGATTTAGATAGCTTGAATATGTGAGGAATCGATGTTTCCTAAGCTTGATTTGAGTAATTATGATATTTATGATATTTATTTTGGATAATTATGGTATAGGGAATTTTAAAGTTGAGGAAAGAAGAAGGAATTTGGAGATTTGATGCTTTAGACAAAGTATTAGCATGGATATAAGGTGGGTAGCTTATTTATATTTTGATCTATAAGCTCAATCTGAATTTTCGAAAATAAAATAAAGACAAAATTTAGATTGTTGATAAATTATTGTTTTTGTAAATGTTTCAAATTATGATTTCCGAATGTTTTCTGAAAAATTATTATAAGCTTAAATTCATTGTTTTAAATGATTTGATAAATTGATAGAAATTTCTGTAAGTGCATTTGTTGTGTCTGCATTGATAAATTATACAAATTGTTGGAAATTATTGATTGATTGAATTAATTGAATTGTATGAATTATGTAAATTGTGAGTTTGTTGTGTTTGATGAAATAAAGTTTTGCAAAGTGCCTTCGGGCAATGCGAGTTTCTGTTTTCGTTTATGTATTAAGTGGGTTTGGTTAGGTCCTCTGTGAGTTAGTGCACTGTCTCTACTTGTTTATAGCCTTCTCTCGACTGCCCGCTAGTGGCACGGAGTCTCGATTCGATCTCCTTCACGGCTACCTTTGGACCGCTATGCGGAAAGTGTAATACGTTCTATTCAGCTACATGGGACCGCTATGCGGAAATGTGCGATCGATCTATTCGGACGAACTAGACCATTTTGATATGTTACGTGTTTTTGATTTGTTTCTGTGTGCTGCATTCATGTTTAAAATTGAGAAATGAAAAAGTGAAATTTATTATAAAAAGTTTGAAAAATATTGAAAGATTTGAGGAAAATGTTTGAAAAGTTGTAAAGATTGAAAAGTTGTAAAGTTTGAAAAATAAGCCTTTTGGCAAAAAGTTTATGAAAAAAAATGATTTTGTGCTTATTTTTTAATTTATAAATGTGTTATCCACCGAGCTGTGTAGCTCACCCCCCCTTTCATCCCCATCTCCAGGTTTCGTGCAGGAGATCGGATGAAAGAAAGTAAAGACCTTTGTTCGTTTTTGTTCAGAGTGTATCTTATGTATTTGGGCTGGGAATGCCATTTAAGTGTGTTGTGTAAGTCATTATGAGAATGTTTTACGAGTTCTGGACATGTGTATTTAAGAAAGTTATGGAAGAGATTTGAGTATAACGTATTCGATTTCTGGAATTGTGTCATTTATGAATGGTTAATTAGATTGAATTGTCATTTATGAATGATGGGGATTGTATATTGATTATAAATATGATGATTGTGATTTGGATATAGATAATGAGATTGTTGTGTTGACTAATTGAGAATTATGGAAGTATTAGGTATAGACGTATGTTTTGCTGGTGTTTGGATTCCGGACGGGAGAGTCCGATAATTCTGAGCTGTGTTTGGGATTATAGAAGTGTTTTTGAGCCCTTGTAGGTTTTGGGTTAGGATAAATGCGGCCGTTATGCTGCAGAATTTTCGATAAAATATAAGAATATGACCAAGTATTGAGTGTTTGCATGAGGTTATATTTCCAAAAGTGGAAATTGTTTGTTAGATTTGAATGAGATTGGTTAAAGATGTTAGAAGTGAGAAAAAAAAAAGAAAAAAAATTATACCAGATTTCGGATTGGATTAGTTTTAGGTTTCCAACGCGATCATTTTTGTCTTTGTATTTTATTCACGGATGTCGACATTTCATTCAGTTCAATTACTTCGTTTAATTGGTTTGATTCCATACATATCCGATTTTGTTTCGCCTTATGTTCCGTTCTTTCGATTTCTGATTTCGATTCGCTTATTCGTTCCGCTTTCGTATTAAATTCGATTCTGATTTGCTTTCACTTTGTTATCCGATTTGTTATTCGTATTCCGATTTTTCATATTCGTTTTGCTTTAACGATTGCTTTGTTTTCCGATTCGAAATTTCGTTGCAAAATTTCTGTTTCTATTCGCTTTCGTTTCCTTCGCCTTTCGTTTTTTCGGTTAGGATCCGGTTCCCGGATCGGGTCCCAACAACCCATTTCAAAGTGGAGAGTTATATAAATAATTAAAATATGAACATGAGATTTTAAATTTTAATTCAAATTATAAAATTTTAATTTTGTAAATTATTCCATTTGGCTTCAAATTAAAATATACTACATGAATTTATATAAGATGGAAAGGAAAAATGAAAAAAAATGTAAACTTAACATATATTGAACTTTCTACTCAATGATCCTTCATTTCCTTTCCAAGTTCAAGGATTTCTTTTCCTCTTCTTTAAGCTAAGTAATATGATAAGGAATGAGAATATTTTACATTTTATTGGGAAAAGAAATAATACCTTTTATAACATCACGTACATTTTTATAAAGCATGGATGTATTAATATTGAATTCTTATATTCATTTAACTAAGTCACTTTTAACTCTAAAAGCTATGTGTGTATGTGTGTGTGTGTATCCTTGCCAAGTACTTTTAAGATGCAAAATATAAGGTGTTCTTTAAGAAATGTCTAGCTTAGCAATATCATAGTGTGTCAATGATTGACTTATTTTGTGAGTTGGTTAGTTATGTAATAACTGCAAGTGTACGATGTAGTTGTAACTAGTACTGGCAAATACAGGTCGATCCCACAAAGATCATGAATACTAGTAATTACCTTTCCCTTATTATCTATCTTAAGGATTGATTTTAGTTTTTAATAAAGAAAATAAAACTAAACAAATAAAAAAGTAACGAAATTGAATAGAGAAGTCAGAAGCATTAGGAAATTATCGCTATCGAGTAATTAGTATCTAGGTTTTGAATCCCCTTAAACCCTTAACAGATTGACCTTTTATCATGCAATTGTTTGATGACTTATTGGACTGTGGAAACTCCTATGGTATGCTAGTAACTAACCTTGAGTCTACGAACAACTAATCTTAAGATTTTTAATTGAATTACTCAGGTTAAATTTTATAGGATTGCGTTACCGATTTATGAGTCCCTTTATTATGTTTAACCCTATCTGAAAATTTTATGTCATCCAATCTCTAGAGTTGCAAGCAACTTTTTCTAATTACAGTAGATCTATTCAACCTTAGGAATTATCAATCTCTACGTATAAAATCATATTATAGACTATAAATAACGCACGTAATTAGATCCAATATAACAATAAAACCAATTGCATTAATAAAAGAATCAATCATCTTAAAATACTAACATAAGGTTCATCTAACCTAAATACTAACTGAATGTTCAATTATATATGATTGACTATGAAATCAAATATACATAAACAAAATGCGATCCAAAAATAATGAGTTCATAATTCTAAATCTCCCTGATTGTCTTTTATCGAATGTTTTTGCGATGTAGAGGCTTGATCTTGTATTTCGATGGATCTTTCGATTATTTCTTTGTGTTTTCCACTTTTCTGGACTAAGATTAGCTTGTGCAATTTTTGTCTCTATGAAAAGAAAAATTAGGAAAGTTTTTCAACAAGATTTAGCTAATAATAAAAAAGTTTTAAAAAACCTCTTACATTTTGTAGAATAAAAAGGTCAAAAAAGCAAAGCAAAAGAAAATTCCCAGAAAAAGAAACACAAAAGAAAGAATAAAGAGCTATGAACAAAATAAAATGATTGCAAGAGACAGAGAAGAGAGAAATAGATTTATAAAGTGAGAAATTTATTCAAACTAGAACGACAAGAGGGAAAGGGTTGATTTCTACAAGGTCTTGAAAGTTTTGGAAATAGGATTTCTTACTTATCTTGATAAGAAAACTTGTTCTAAAAACTTGCAAAATGTCAAATATATTTTTTAGGTGCAGACTACCTTTTCTGTTTTACAATTAATTCAAGGATTGATTTGGTTACTTAAGACTAATTTTTAAAAAGGTTTCTTATGTTTGTCTTTGTAATCAGTAGCCATTACAAGAAAAAAGGTGTTCACCGATGAAAATTACCGACGGGACACATTAACATTCCATCATTAATATAATTTACCAATAATTTTGACCGATGGACACTTCCATTGGTAAAATCGCTATCGGTAAACTATGCCAACGGAGTTTAGTTGTTGTCGGTATATTTACTGACGGATAGAACACTTTCGTCGGTGTAGATACAGACGGTTTAAGATAAATTGTTGGTGAAAAATGTAAACATATACCAACGGTTTGCCAATAACCATTGGTAGATAATTCGGTCTTTTCCGATTGATGTTTTTTTTGTCGGTGAAAAACGTGAATATTTATTGATAGTTTCCCAATAACCGTCGATAGATTATTCAGATTTTCTCTGATGGATGTCCTTTTCTGTTGTTGAAAAACATTAGACATATACCAACAATTTTCCTCTAATCATCGATAAATATAACATAATTTAACAACGAAAACGTATTTCTGTCGGTAACGATTTTCCTTATTGAAATGCAACCCCCATTGCTTAATCCCGAGCTCGAAGTTCCTGTACACTTGTTGTCAATGACGGAGCCAGGAATTTAAGATAGGAGGGCTCAAATAAAATATAGATTTGAAAAAAATTTCATATCAAAACTAAATAAAAAAATAAAGCTTTATTAAGAATATAAAATAGTTAAAATTACAATGATCCTCGCCTACTTTTCATAGATTAAAATCTTTTCATAACAAGATCATTGTCAATATTTGCAAATACATCTCTTTCAATGTAACATGCTAAACAATCATTCAATAGGTTATCTCCCATTTTATTACGAAGTGAACTCTCAATAATTTTCATTACGGAGAAAGCTCTTTCCACTGTGGCTGTAGCAACTGGTAAAAGTAATGACAATTTGACTAATAAATAAACCAAAGGGAATACATGATTCTTTCTTATAGTGACCATTCTCTTAGTAAGGTCTCTAATTCCACTCAATTCAAGAAATTCTTATCTATACGTACATCAATGATAAAATTCCCAAGTTGATAGTCAAGTTCAATTAAAGCAATAGGAGAAAACTCTGATGGAAAGAATTTTGCAAGTTCAATCAATTTGTCCATGTAAAATGCAGAAAAGGAGTCTTTAGGATCAAGACATGCCATACATAAAAGCAAACTTATATTGACTTTATAAAATCGATTGTTAAGCGTTTGAAGTTGCATTTCGATCATATAATAGAAAAGCTCAACACGATAATGATGAAGATTCGTCATGTCTTTGCTTCTATGCCTGGATATCCCTCTAACTATAAACATATCTTGCATATCTATCACACTTACATTATTTTCACCACAAAAGTCAACGACTTGTTTCAATAAAGACTCCCAACCATGATCTCTAACTTGTTGCAAATGACATTTTGAGACTTTAACCAAATGCATTGCATTCATTTTGATCTTTTTTATGTAAAACTTGAGATAACCCATTTGTGATTCCCAAGATCTTTATCATAAGATGCAACACAAAGCGAAATTCAAAGTGAAGCATAATATCAATTAAATCAATAGCTTCAGCCCTTTGTGAATCATCATTCTCATTTTCTCCAACAAACTCAAGAGCCTCAATGACAAAAGAAAATAAATGTAGCAAATTAATGAGCGTACCAAAATGAGAACCCTAACGAGTATCTCCGGGTATTTTCAATGTCATTTCTTGATTCAACCCTTGCCCAGTTTCTATCACCCCTTGTGAAATTCCTGCCATCACTTTCTCCATTTATTTTTCTCGAAACATATCTCTACGCTTACTGTTGGACCCCGATTTTTAAGTGAAAATAAGAAATATTCAAAAGTGGATGAGTTGATTGAAATGAAGTTAAATGGCAAGAATTAAAAAGAAAAAGTGTGAAAATTTGAAGAATTTAGAAAGTTTGACTTTTGGGGATGAATAGTGATAGAAAGTTTGACTTTTTGTTTGAGGCAAAATTTGAGAAAATGGTATTCTAGAAACTTGTAGCTCTAGTTAAGAGCTTTCTGTCGCCATAAAGTTTACAATTTTTTGATATCAGGAGTGAAAGTTATGATCAGTCAAAGTTTAGGTGTGTTATAGGTTGACTTATATTATAGCTGAAGTTTTGACTGGAAAATTGACCTTGTTAGAGGTTAATTTAGCCTTGAAGTTCTTCATGAAAGTTGAAGATTGTGATTTGATCTTTATTTTGATATAAAGTATGGAATTTTTCGATCAAGGAATAATAAGTTATGATTTTTACAAGTTTCTGTTATGATTTTAGCATGATTATTAGAGGATAGAACTTTTGATTGGAAAATTGACTTCCTTAGAGGTCAAATTGATCTTTATGTCCTTTATGAAAGTTGTAGATAACTTTCTAATCTTCGTTTTGATATAAAATATGACATGTTTCAACCTTACCTCATTCTTCACTGAAATCCGAAATTTCTTAGCATGGAAGGAAACTCTGGTGCTCCTCCATCTTTTTCTCTCTTGGAACAACCTCAAAAGCCCTCTTCAATTGGTAGAAAAAATTGAATTTTAACCTTCTCTCTCATCTTTCTCCATGGCCGAACATGTCATATTTTATATCAAAACGAAGATTAGAAAGTTACCTACAACTTTCGTGAAGGACATAAAGATCAATTTGACCTCTAAGGAAGTCAATTTTCCAATCAAAAGTTCTATCCTCTAATAATCATGCTAAAATCATAACAGAAACTTGTAAAAATCATAACTTATTATTCCTTGATCGAAAAATTCCATACTTTATATCAAAATAAAGATCAAATCACAATCTTCAACTTTCATGAAGAACTTCAAGGCTAAATTAACCTCTAACAAGGTCAATTTTCCAGTCAAAGCTTCAGTCATAATATAAGTCAACCTATAACACACCTAAACTTTTACTGATCATAACTTTCACTCCCGATATCGAAAAATTGCAAATTTTATGGCGACAGAAAGCTCTTAACTAGAGATACAAGTTTCCAGAAGACCATTTTCTCAAATTTTTCCTCAAACAAAAAGTCAACTCTCAAGTCAAACTTTCTATCACTATTCATCCCCAAAAGTCAAACTTTCTAAATTCTTCAAATTTTCACACTTTTTCTTTTTAATTCTTGCCATTTAACTTCATTTCAATCAACTCATCCACTTTTGAATATTTCTTATTTTTACTTAAAAATCGGGGTCTAACATTTCTCCCCCTCTTAAAAAAATTTCGTCCTTGAAATTCATACTTGATTTTACATCAAGTAACACATTCTTACATATAATTTCTTTCCAAATGAAGATAGTCAAATAGTTTCTTACTAATTTCTTTCCAAAAATTATAATCAATCACTTTGTCCTTATCACACATATTTCTCAACTTATTCGCACTTATTCACTTCTTGTGTCAAATGCTAATATCATATCAAAAAGCACTATCTCCTCAAATCAAATATTTCTTAATTCTTGAATCACATACCACCCATATCATATATTCCTATCATCAAACTCATCTTTCCAATATTTCTCAGTATCAAATTCAATCCTCCTAATTCATCATAAATTTCAAATCTCAATTTCATGAACATTTTCCTTATCACATTCTTACCAGTGCATAATCAAACTCAATTTATCCCATCATCAAGAAATTTCAGTCGCACTGTCCTTAACACATTACTAAAATCAAATCATCATTTGACACCTTAATCAAAACATTCTTACAATTCTAATTCATGATGGGTCATACACATCAAAAGCACATTTCCGCTAATTCCATTTTCTCACTAATTCCTTCAAATCGATTCAAAAACGCTTAACAAACATATATTCCCAAGTATGATCCTAATACTGGGCTCTGATACCATAGATGTTGGGACCCGTTTTAGGCACCGGATCCCAACCGGAAAAGCGGAACGGAAAACGGAGAAAAAAGCAAAATCAAAACGAAGCGAAGATAAAAATACAAAGTAACCGAACGAAACAAAAGGCAAAACTGAAAGCAAATCGAATAAACATAACGAAACGCAAAGCGAATGCAAATCATAATCAAATACGAATCATAAAGCGAAAGTAATTACGAATCGAATGCAAAATGAATACTCGAATCAGAATATGAATAACAAATCGAAATAATCAATAGCATCGAATCATAAGGCGGAGACAAACGAAATAATCGAACTGAAACACATCCGACATCCGTTGAAAACACGAAGTATAGCAAACTTATCGCGTTGGAACCCTAGACTATTCCAAAATCCGGTATAAATTTATTTTTAATGTTGGACCCCACACCCCACCCGTAGGTGTTTGGGGGTTATATCCCGGCGTGTGTTTGGGGGTTATACTGCAGCATCCAACCTTAATCAGTATTGTCCTCTTTGAGAATCGAACTCGCGACCCCTCAAGGTTTTGTTATTTCTAAGAACACGCCTCTTACCATTGAGCCAATGGGTATAACCCTCAAATACCTACGGGTGAGATGTGGGGTCCAACACTTACAAGATCCTCCAATAACATTGCACAAATGAGTAATAGTATTGAAAAAGGAACATACATTTAAATGCTTTTTAACAACAGTAATAAGTGTAAGATGAAGTTGATGTGCAAAACAATGGATGTAGTAAGCACAAGAATTTTCCTTCCAAATTAGACTTTTAAGATCATGAAATTCACCTCACATATTACTAACTCCGTCATAGCCTTGACCTCTCAAGCTAGCAATACTCAAGCCATAGTTAGAGATTAATGACTTGATACCTTTTAAAAGTGAAGTTGCACTTGTGTCACATACACGCACAAGACCAAGAAATCTTTCAATGACACATCCAAAACTATCAACATATAGAATGACGAATCCCATTTACTCTTTTACTACCACATCTCGACATTCATCCACTAAAATAGAGAACAAATGATCACCCATATCTAAAATAATGGCCTTTGTTGTCTCAAATGCAACTGCATTAATGATATCACATTGAATATCGGGTGAAGAAAGTTGAGATTTTCAGGAGCATTCCCTAGAACAACATTCCTAATTTCTTCATTATTAGAAGCTATGAATTTTAGTAATTCTAGAAAATTCCCTTAGTTTGTTGAATTCTCAGACTCATTATTCCCCCGAAAAGGCAGCCCTTGCATCAAGAGATAACGAAGACACCCTATTGATGCATTTAGCCTACACTGATATTCAATTTTTGATTTCTTTGATTCCCTTGAAAAAGTTGATTCAATAGATTGGGATTGGTTCATTAAATTTTTACAAGCAATTCGACACTGATTATGATTAGAGTCATGATTTCCTACATGTTCTCATAATCTTGTTTTCTTTCGCCAAGCACTAAAACCCTCAGATACAAAATTAGTATGTTTTCTTTCACAATCAGCTGAAAAAGATAACAATATAAGCAATATGTAACATCTTTTTCAACACTATATTCCAACCAATCCTTGAAATCATCAACCCATGATACAATAAATCTCCGCTTACAATCTCCATCTATGGTTTGAGGAAAGTTATGATTTCGAGGTTAACAAGGACCTTTTAATAAATAAGCTCTACGCACTTGATCTCGTTTTTTAGGAGGATACTCCATTATATTAGGTCTCAATCTTGGATCGTAAAGAAGATTTTCTAAGTCAATCACAAGTTCTTCAATAATAACTTCCTTCGATGCGAGAGGTGCTTTATTAACATTCTGATTTGAATCACACGATGATGACTGAACAATCAGTTTTAATTTTTTAAAGTATTTTTCCATAACTGCAAAATAAAAAAAATAGTTATAACCAATATTTACTAATTCCATAAAAGAGGTAGTAGTTGTCAAATATACTAAAAATAATTGGATCTCCTTTTCTTATATATATATATATATATATATATATATATATATATATATATATATATATATATATATATATATATATATATAGATTCCTATTGTTCATAAGCCTCAAAACTCATTCCCTACCGCAACAACTTAGTTAAATTATTGATCAAACGGTCATACATGCATTCGTTGAAATATCCCTAAATCCTATCATGGAATAAATATTATAAAACTTGTCGATATAAAAAGCAGACGTGACGAAAGAAAAAAATGTTAAGAAAAATGGTCAAATATGCCAGTTAGCTATGAATAAGTATTAAGTAGGAGTAAATCTAGTTTAACTCGATCATGTAGGAAAAAGGCAGGAAAACATTGATGATCCAAATTTGAGTTCCGAAACTACCTTGAAAGTTTTATGTTTTTCCTATTGTCAATCTTTTTCAAGATTGGAGCATCAAAATTTTCAATATCTAATTTACGGGCAATCTCAAGAAGCAAAGGAAAAGCAACTTCAAAGCTAATTAGCATGTGCGCAGGATCTTCCACAAGAGCAACCCATGCCGTGTCAATTATCAAAGATAGGGTATATATATATATATATATATATATATATATATATATATATATATATATATATATATATATATATATATATATATATATATATATATATATATATATATATATATATATATATATATATATAATTTTTTTAAATCTTGGGGGTCGAATGGTGCATTGGGCCCCAAATAACTCCGTCCATGCTTGCTGAGGTTACCTTTAACTCTTTACAAATGAATTGTTAAATGGAAATTATTTTTAAAATCTCGACGTCAAATTTGATTTCAATGTCAACAACTATAAATTATCCATGCATAATTTATTGATTTGTTTATATATTGATTTTGTTTAAACAAAAAATCAATTGATCATATAAAGGAAAAAGATTTCTTAACTGATAATAAAAACATTAAATTGTACATAAATTAAAAACCAAATGACAACAACAATCTTATTGTCCTGGTAAGTGTTGATGGTCTGAGTCTCTATCCCTCCCCCTTAACTACTCCATGTCATTTTGGAGTTTAAATATTATGTCTATCAACATAACTCATTTCTGCAAAATTGTTAATGTAAAACAGTGGATCCATAGTTAGTATCCTTTATGCTCGCCAATGTTTATAGAACATCTTAGATAAGACATGTGAATCGGGACAACAAGTTCTGGTTGTGACTGCTAAGGTCCTCATATTTTTTACCGATAAGCCTCACAGGAGCAATCATCATCGATTTTGGGTTAAAGTTTATGGGTTTAAATCTAAAAAACGAACATATACTAAAGATCTCACATATATGTTTCTAATCATATATATAAGAAGATCTTTTCAATCACTAAAAATCATATATTAAATATCTACTACTGCCAAATAATAAGTATTCCTTAAAATTTGAATACTTATTTTAATAAATTGTTTAAACATATAGCTAGGTTTCAAAAAACTCGTGTAAAAATTCGCACATGAGAAGTAAAGAGAAGCTAATAATGATGCAATAAGAATAAATGAAATAACATATTGACAATTTAAGATAATTGGAACTATAATATAGGTCACACTCATCGTATATTAATTCAATGATAAACCGAAGTTTATTCCACAAATAAATACCCAAATTAAACCTAGTTCAAAAAACGTAGTAAAGAATAAATTCACTTACCTCTACCGACACACAGACGGGTCTTCCTGAAGTACGTGAATGAAGCTGATAATGAAGGAGCTAGAATGAAAAATATAGAAACTGATACAAATGTCATTAAAATGTGTGAAAATTCATTTTTGACATTGTCACACCATAAACGAAAATGAATGTCATTTTAATACCTGCTAAAGCTTCTCTTCAAACTCGCTACAAATGAATATACTGAAAACAAATGAGTTCCTACAACCAAGAACAAATTTGTTCATAGGTTAGAAAGCAAGAAATATAACACATCAATTGTCATGCAATATTATAATCAATCAAGGTCATTAACTATATTGTATTAATTCAATCATCATTTAATACTAAGGAGCTCTTGTTTTAATTTTAAAACAGTGAAGTCACATTTTATGAGGATTTTATTGAAAATTTGGCAGAGTTTCTCCTATAAAATGGGCATCCCCCTTTTGGAAGAATGGTCAATCCTGTAAAAAAAACAATACACTTTTATATGGACTAGTAATCACAACTCATATTAGGTCTCCAAATTATATGTCTATTATCAATTCAGTCCACATTTACATCCCAAAATCTATAATTATGCAATTCCCAATTCAAGTAAACCAATTTGTAACCCATACACTGTCAATTATAGTCAATACATCAAGATATTCTTAATTCTAATCAACAATAAAATACTGTTATTTTATTTTTATCCTTAATCTTAAATATTTAAACTAATTAAATTGTTTTACCTAACAAAATCTGTAATCCTAATTTCACAATCCCCATCACTATTTTTCTACAATTTTGCTAGCCATTATGTCTATAACAAGTTATTTTATGGATATAAAGAAATAGAAGATTACTATATTGATTAATCAAGTACACTTAGACATTTGGTTATTTCTTGTATTTAGAGTGTAGCGCCCCCTTACCGCAGGGCACGCACCGGGACGCCCGTGGGTCGTTCCGACGCATATCCTACAGCAAGGAAGTGCTACACTCGCAACTATCACTAAATACTCGCATGGCATCAATATAATTAACCGAAATGCAAATCACTAAAATTTAAAACCACAATAATCTTTCATTTCGTAAAATCAATCCAAAATATAGACAGGTCTATCAGTTCCCTACAGTCTAAAATACAATATCCCAAAAGGAAAACTGATACAAAAGTCTATACTAAGTCATCCCCAAAAATCGTCCCAGCTGACCGACCTGTGTGCCATCGCTTCACTTGACCAAGCACTCGCACTGCAGGAAAACTCTATCACGGGAGCTAAGAATCTACTAACGTTGTCCTGAAAGATATTAGCAATGTTGGGTGAGTTTGTGAACTCAATAAGAAACCAACATCGATGGTTCACCCAACTCATGCATATACACATAATATATCATAATATATCACACAGTCACAATACACAATCGGAACACTATCAGACACTTTACACATTTTCACTATAATCATACATTAGATAGGTCACTGAGAAGTTATCACATACTACACGCATTCTCACTTTTCACAACACAGTCAGACGCATAATGCATGTCAATCCTCATTTTATGTCAGTGTTGTGACTGAGCATCAATATTGTCCCGATTCGGGCACATTTCACAATAATCGCATTTTTTTTTGCAAGTAGGAGAGCCTTCAGGGTATGCACTACTGCCCGCTCACATTAGGGATAGGAGAGCCCTCTGGGTTTGCACTATTCCCCTTTTTGGCCTTAGGCCCTTTTCACTGATAATAGAGCTTAAAGCTCTGATCACTAATTGCTCCAGTCACAACTGTTAATTTACTGCTTTTAATCATGCCTAGCATGCACTCACACTTGCACAATCAATAACACAATTTAATTGATTCAATTGATCGTATTCAGAACACTTACTCATAATTCTATACACTGATTCACAATCACAAGGACTCACATTTGCACAAGCAGTAACATATATCTCACTCAATTCCATTTATCACATTCAGCACATATATTCACAATCTCAGCACATTTATTTCACATTTATAACACTCACATGGACAACAATTCACACATTCACAGCACATTTAATCACACAAAGATTGAGGAACCAACTAGGTTACTCACCTGTAACTTTCGAGCTACTGCCTGGAAGTCTCAGCAATATCCGTGGATTGACGATCCAACGGCGCCTCTATAACAATTCAAACGAATTCTCATCACTATATTCTCAATCACATAAATTCGATAATGCACATGTCTTAATTCAAAATTGTACGATGCATGATCATGATTTTCCAGCGCTCTAATCACATTCCGCTATCTCTCGCTTCACAACCAAAATTCACTATTCACTAGGTCAATAATATCCATCAATTTCATAAATCTCTCATTCAAACTCTAATTATACTCCAATTGTCACAACATCACTCTTGGGTTACATTGATACTGTAATTGCCTCTCTTTCGATAATTTCGATTCCTCTAACCAAAATTCAAGCTCTCAGTCTTTACCACAATTGTAGACCCCTTTCTCTAGTTCACAACGAATCCAGAATCACCTCAATTGGAGGTCTATACCATAAGATACACCCCAAAAACCCACTTATTTCACTTCAGAAATTGCCCCTCGTCGCGGCTTACTGCCTCTCGCCGCAGCGTGAAAAGGGACACTCGTCGCGGCGTGGAAGCACGCTCGTCGCGACGAATATCCACACGCTCGTCGCGACGACTCGGTCCGCTCATCGCGTCGAACACGCACTGGCTCGTCGCGACGAGGCCAGTTGCAGATGTCGCGACGTGCGAACGATCTTCGTCTTCTCTGATCAATTTTCCTCCAATAACACTCTCTAAACTCATCATTTAACACCCTAAACTACTCAATCCTTCACCATAAATGCCATAAATGCATCTAACAGCAATAAATAACAACATTAAACACAATAAACTTACCAAATCAAAGAATCGAACGGTAACCCTAAAATCTCCGAATACTCTCTCAACTTCTAACACCAACGATGATTCTCCAAAGCCAAGCAAAACATCAACTTTTCCAAGGCTTCTAGCAGCTCATCAACCACAATGAAGGGGAAGAACTCCAAGGGAAGAAAATCACGATCGTCGAAGGGAAGAAGAAGGAAGAAAGGAAGTTTGGCTTTTTCTACCAAATTTCAAACCCTAAAGCTATATAAAGGGGTGGATTTAAACCTATAGATCATAGTCCTCACATTCATTCAATTTCCAGTCTCTAGATTTCAATGGCTCATCACAATAATTCCTAAACTCACAAATCTAAATTTTCCAATTCCCTAAAATTCAATTCTCACTCTAATTCAACTATTCCACTCAATGATTCTTAAATTCTCAATCAAGTCACAATCTAACCTAATTATCTCAAGATTCACAATTCAACTCATAATCACAATTCAAATGCTGGAACAATCATGAATGCATGTCACTATGTATGCATGTGCAAAATGATCTATCTCTTTAAAATCAGAGGCCACAAAGCACTTGATCACAATTATGCAATAACAGAACTACCCGTACCAATATGCTCATCGCATCGGTAACGGGATGTTACATAGAGAAACTCTTGTTTTAGATTCCTTAATAACTTATGATCTTATCTAATTTGCAAACAATTTGTTCTTGTACTTATTTTTGTTCTTGTACTTATTCTTGTTGTTGTTTGATAAAACTTAAGATACTTTCCTTATAAGAGTCAATAAAATCAATTCTTTAAAGATCTCTTTTATAAAGAAGATGAAAATTGATATATTAACGTATGTTATATATAAATTAATATTATGTAAATAGATATTACATATAAGTAAAAATATCATTTATTAATTCTAAATCATTATTTTGATTTAATTAATCCATATAAGATTTTTAAATGACATAAAAGATAACAAATTTACATCAACCTACTTAAACCGTAGATATAAAGCATACGTAAAATTGTTTTACCTAACAAAATCTGTAATCCTAATTTCATAATCTCCATCTCTATTTTTCTACAATTTTTCTAGCCTTTATGTCGATATGAGGTTATTTTATGGATAAAAGAAATAGAAGATTACTATATTGATTAATCAAGTACACTTAGACATTTGGTGATTTCTTGTATTTAGAGAAACTCTTGTTTTAGGTTCTTTAATAACTTATGATCTTATCTACTTTGCAAACAATTGTTCTTCTACTTACTTATTCTTGTTTTGTTTGATAAAACTTAAGATACTTTCCTTATAAGAGTCAATAAAATCAATTCTTTGAAGATCGCTTTTAAAAAGAAGATGAAAATTGATATATTATATATAAATTAATATTACGTAAATAGATATTACATATAAGTAAAAATATCATTTATTAAATATAAATCATTATTTTGATTTAATTAATCCATATAAAAATTTAATGAAATAAAAATAACAAATTTACATCAACCTACTTAAACCATAGATACAAAGCATAAGTCCGAGAATTGTCTTGAGTAATAGCAAGATGAAGAGATTTTCATAATAGATTGGCATTCATTAAATAGAGAAGAACAAACAAAGAATATAAAAATTTGTACATGGCCTACTTATAAATATATAATTAAATTAATCTTTTATTAAATAATTTTTGTGTAATATTAGATTCTTATTTGATTGACATGTCTTAAGTTATAATATTTTCAATTTTGTTCGATTTGTAGTTTATGTTCACTTCCATATAACAATTATTAGAAAAGCCTAAACTTGTAATTTGATCATTGTACTTAGCATTCTTTCTAATTTTATACTTATAATAAATATTCTTGTTTTGTTTCATTAATCTAAGAATTGGTTGTGATTTGGTGTTTCACTAAAAATATTGCCATTGATAACGACTAGTTGAATTTTCTTAACAAATTATAACAATATAATTAAAAGTAATATCTTTTATTTGAACACAAAATAAAATTATTTTCTAAATGAAGAGAGTATAATATAAAGCTTAATATTACGAGGTAAAGAGAACAAATTGGAGCTTAGTCAAATATATATTATCCATATTTAAACCTCAAATATATATTATTCATATTTAAACAAAATGATCTTAGTATCCAATTTTATAAATGAACTTTTCTCACATGAAAATAAATATAAGAACACAAAACAAATTATTTACGAAAAAAACAATAGATATCAACACTATGCATTTTTTTAAACACTTGGTATGCTTTAACCTCTTCATCTCTAATTCAAGACAAATTTCCAATCTTTTCTCATTATTCTCCACAAATACATAGCTCATCATTAATAATCAGTAATTAACAATCAAAACCAAACACAAACTTCGTTTGAACCAAAAATATCATCCACAGATTGTTATTCATCGGAGGAAAGAGAGTTATTCATTGGAGAAAGGAGAGTAAGGAGAAGAGGACAATACCTTTGGTTATGACCGCCGGAGAAGATGACGCCAACAACGTAGGACCTCCACGAAGACAACACAACTCCAGACGACGATGATGGAAGCAAACGGAGGCGGCAGATTGACGGAGGAGAGGAAGAAGACGCAGGTGCGCGTGGGGTGGGGGGTGATCGAGTGCTTTAAAACGTAAACAAAATGACGCCGTTTTGGTTATGTTTTAAGCATTCATCACTTAACGTAAACAACTTTGGATTTAAACCAAACGACGTCATTTTGGTTATATTTTAAACGTTTATAACTCAACGTAAATGACGTCATTTGGTTTATACGTCGTTTGGATTTAAACCAAACAACGTCGTTTTGGTTATGTTTTAAACGTTTATAACTTAACATAAACGACCATTGGATTTAATTGAAACGACGTCATTTTAGTTATGTTTTATACGTTTATAAAAATAGGGAAAACGACGTCATTTCGATTAAATCTAAATAGCGTTGTTTGCTTTAACAAGCGAAGGGATTCTTAAATTAACCAAAACGACGTCGTTTCGGGATAACCAAACGACGTCGTTTCGGGATAACCAAACGACGTCGTTTTCGTTGAGTTGAAAGATGACGAATTACAACGATATTTACCAACGAAATTTACTAACGAATTTTATACCGCCGTTAAAGTTTATTTTCCACCCGACATTGCCGACGTATATCGTTTTTCTGTCGCTATTATGTTCTTTTCTTGTAGTGAGCGACTTCATGATAATGACATTTAGCAACGTTCACTAACTTTGTGGAGAGAAAAGATTTAATGAAATGTAGCATTGGTATATGATTTTGCGTGAAAAAAAGTATTTTAAAAAAAAGTTTGTTGAAGAAATAAAATATGGATGAGAAAAGTTGGCCATATTCTTAGGAAGAAAATGAAATATAAACCGTAGGTAGTGATCTAAACATTTACATAATATGTAGATGTGGACAGATTGTGATTCACTAAAGAATTAACAAACAAGCAGAAACCTGATGGACCTGATATCTGATTCGGGAGTCCAGATCTCCTGTCTAATATTATGGTATCTTATTGTGTCCAATGAATCTCAGTCGTTTATTTATGTGGGTCCTGTGTAGGTCTCGCGTGAGTCTCGCAAAATAAATGGTTAAGATTTTATGAGACAGAATAAAATAGAGTAATATTGGACAGAGGATCTTTGTTCCTGATTCGGTAGTAGTTCTCTGATACCACTAATACATGTAGGTCCAAACAATAAAAGAAACATTTCATCTTTAAGTAGTTTTTTGGAACCAAGATTTTCTGTCTAATATTACTCTGTCTTATTCTGTCTGATGAAATCTCAACCATTTATTTTGCGGGACTCACGCGAGATCTATACAAAACTCACATAAATAAACGGTTGAGATCCATTGGACACAATAAAATATCATAATATTAGACAGGAGATCTAGACTCAATTTTTTGGGCATAAAACCAGCTATTCCACCTAAGACTCAAGTCAGTAACAAGGGACTTGTCCTCAATAGTAAGTAATATTCACACCCAAAAGCAGCGTTAATAAATGAAGCTCTTCAAGATAAATTTCTCCAAAAGTTATGATAAACCTTAACATGCAAACTGCTGCAACTTACATTAAAGATTTTAAGTACAGATAAGGAAACTACATAATAACTAGACTTCCCACATGCTGATTCATATAACTAACATTACGGCCACCAGTTCGAGAAAGACGTTAGATAAGGGACTACAGTATACTCAATAGAAACCAAGAGAACCATGGGTTTATAACACAATAAGCTTCTTTCACTTAGCAGCAAAGTTGATTTGTATATGATGAGTTCAGCGTCTCTTATGTGCAGGCTCTTTTTGGGCATTGAAGTAGACGGTAGCAACTGGCAGACCCAAGTCCAAATGTCCAGCGAAATAGCGGGTGTTGAAATTAGCACGTGTCTGTGGCTCCTCCAACAGCCCCATTGGCCCCTTTTGCCTGAACAGCACCAGTATGTACCGGTGGATTCCCACCGGTGGTCGAGGCCCAACATACGACAACACCTCTCTTCCTGCAACCTTACATAAACAAGTCTTTAGCCTTGCTTGAACTGAGGTTTTAATTTTTTTTCCTTTTGTTATTCCCACCACCATTTTATCAGAGAAAAGAAGAGAAGAGGCAAACACTAGATCAGCATAAACTAAGTTATGAGTACCATCCAAAAAAAAAAAAAAAATGCTACAAACAATACGAATATGTACTAAGAAGTAATGACCATGCAGCAATAAGCACAGCTCATTAACTCCTGCTCGCCAATTGGCAATACTCTACGCAAGCCACTTGTAGGAAGAGGACTAAAACAGCCCCAAGTTCAAGACGTCAGTTTTACAAGTGTCGTAAGACATGTTAACTTGAACTCTGGCAGTGGCACTCTCTACTTGTAGCTGCCGCAATTAGCCAAGCGTCAATAAAGAGGCGCAAGCACAGGAAAAAGAGACAAAAAACATGAATAAAAAGAAATGAACTAAACTCAACACTAAAAAGTACCTACACCTTTCCTGCGCTACTTCTATATCTTGTAAGAACTAGGGAATATATTTTATACGTGGCAAGATTGTGGACATGCTGAACGCGTGGTAGCAAACAAGTTTGGGCCATTTTTGGTCATTTGGGAAGTTTTGCGGCTAAAGCGCAGGTTTTTTTTTTTTGAGATTGGGGCTGATCCTGATGTGATGTAACCTGCGACGATAACAACTTCTGCGATCGACTGCCTAAGAAACAGAGCCGGCAAAGGAATAAATTAATGACGCAATGTATGTAAATTGAATGAAATAATGGTATGCATGAAAGTTGATTTGCTACGAGTACGACTAAAGGGTTTTAATTTGCAGACGTGCGTGAAATGTGTGATGTGTCCAGATGCTTTTTCTAAAAACTCAAGTTCGTAGAAACTGACAACTTTATTTCTTTAGCAGAAATTAGAAAGAATCATTGCGTAGAATGTACATCTTTGTACTTGCACAATAGGAAAACAGCAAACAAGGAAGAAAGCCGGTTGGAAAAGATTCATTATTTTGGCAACACAGCCATTTGATTTGAACATAGCTAAGTGTCCATCATGAGTTAAAAAATGTCCTTATAATCATAAAGCTATTCAAGTTTGATCACTTACAATGGTATATATATGAACATAATTAAGAAGCCAAATGATATAATTTCCTATAAACACTACAAGTAAACAAGAAGGGTAGGTGTCATGTACTTTTTACCTCGAGTAGGATTTGTGCCCCCTGGGATATCAACCACGATCCTGAAATCACATGGGAGATCTATAAACCAAACAGAAGTAATTGTAACTCAAAACAAAACAAACAAACAAAAAAGGAATTTCTGTACTTGTTAGAGACAGCAATTCGATCACTGCAAACTAATGTGAACATTTATAGGAGTGGTAACTTACCAATGAACCCACTCTCGCAAGCTGGGTTCGCTAGGACTGGGTGCGTCCGGATCGGTCATCACCTAGATAAGCCATTATTACCATCATTAACTAATCATTACACACATATCAACTACAATTCCAACCTCTTTCTACCATAACATTCCTCTGAACTAAAGTGCTACACATAGTTAAGTAAATCAAAGTAATGTATTAAAAAAACGATTAATAAAAAATAGCTCAGCACATGCATGCAAGTATCCAAAATGTTATATATATAAAAGAGGGATTCGAAACATGCAAAAAAGAAGCAGTTGGAGAGCCACGCCTACCAGGGTATAGAGCTCATCAGACTGGCCGGAGATCTTCACTTTGGGTGGGTAGACGGCAATTGACGGCTTAACATCACAGCCGTTGGTGACATGTTTGGACCCATAATGGACAGACATAGTAAGAGTAGGTACAAACATGTCAAGCACATCTCCAATAACACGACCAACAACAAGAGGATCAACAGAAGCAGCCATGGTAAGACAAGATAGGGAAAGTAGAGAGCTCTTTTGATGTTGTAGGAACTCAAGAGGAGTGAAAGCTAGCGTTACATGATAGGATTCATATAGAGGAGTGAGAATGTGAATTGGCCTATTGGAGTAATGTAACCTATAGAACATGCATAGGGCATTATAAAGTTGATTTAACCACAGACTGCCACGCGGACTCTCGATCCCGCGAAAAACCACCACAGATTTGTTTCTTTGCTGAACAGGTGGTTTGATCAGCGCCGTTGGTTTCGGGGACCAACATCTTACTCGTGTGTATCACGTGGTAGTAAATCCTGTATTATGTGGGTTCTTACTTAACTAGCAAGCGTAAAAAAGGGTAAAAATGAAAGATACTAGAGGAAAATCATTTCGGTCAAACTATTCATTTTTTAATTTTATATTTACCATCTTGGGAGTGGTCGATTTGGTAGAGTGGACAGATACGAGACCAAAAAGTTTTGTCTTCGAATCTCCCTATTTACGATATTTCGATCAAACCTGTCGTACAGAATTTATCTAATGTGGAGTACTTAGTTAGCATTATTTGCAGTCTATTACGTCAATTCGGAGATTTATTTAATGCACATCCAAATGATAGTTATTATGGGTTCTTTCGTTTTAAAAGAAAAGAATCTTGGTATTAATTTCACTTAATTGCTAATGTTGTAATTCAACAATGATTTTAGATACTTTAAAATTGTCAATTGATGAATTAGAAAGAAGATTGAATATATAAGATTAAAATATAAATAATTTTAATACTTATGTCACCGGTCTATTTATAAATAATTTGTGAGGGAGGTGCTCGAGAGTCTAAATTTCCATGATTGGGTTATAACTTGTGTTAGTACTCCTAAGTTCTACGTGTTGACCAATAATATTCTTAAGGAAAATTTGAACCATGGGAAGGGGCAGGTAGACCCTATTTCTCCGTGTCCTTTTGTTCTTGTGACAAAATATTTTAGTTGGTGGTTGATGATGAGAGTTTATAAGATTAATGGCTTTAGACATCATCTCAAATGCAAAGGATAAATCACACATATCCACCACAACAAAATTGAGTTTTTGTTACTTTATTTTGGTAACAATTTCAAAATTGTCACTAAAAGTTAATTTTTTGCGACGATTTCTGAAAACATAGCCAAAGTCTTTATGTTTTACAGCGTTTTACAAAACCTTCACTAATTACAAGCTTTTGGTGATGATTTTGTGGAATCATCAGAAAGGGCTCATCCTTTTGTGACAGCTTGTTGTAATGAACTTTTAAATTGTTGAAATCGTCACCAAAAACTTAAATAATAAAATAACTCTCTTATTTATAATTATAAATTGACTAACTTTGACTTGATCATTTTGTCATTGAAGATCATATTGAGAAAATTCAAAATTAATATTTTCACAATAATTGTAAGTGTAAAATAAATTTAATTAACAAAATGTCAAATCATTTCAATAATGTATGAAACTATAATATCAAAATTAATTAATATTACATAAACTAATACTTTTTATTTTCTCTTTTAAATTATATAATTTGATAATTTTATATGGTGTCACAAATTTTCAAATTTTATACTTTGTTGCTTGCTTTTGCATTCCTTATGAGTACTCCTCGAAAGTATAACATCGAATGTTGAGTTTGATTTGAATGTTTTAAATGATTTGGTTGTTAATAAAATAGTGAATAATGTGCATCTATAGATCTGATTATATACTTGTACTAGTTTTTTATATATAAAAAGTAACCGTTAGTACAAAATAATTTATAGCAATTTAGTCAAACATTAATAAATAAAAGACATAAATCTTAAGGAAATTGTACGAAGATTCTTAAAGATATGGTATGATATATATTAGGGATAAAAAAATTATACCTTTACTATTTAAATTTATTCAAAGGAATTATATTGCATTTATAATGATGTAGAGGCTTTAAAACTTTCTTAGTTAGTAATTTAAAATTAACTTAATTTGTCTTACTATATATTAAAGTTAACTTGTGGATGGATAAGATCATTTATTAATAGAACTCACCTTTTAGATCTTTGTTACTACTTCTCATATGTTTATCCTAGCAAGACTTCTCTTTATATTTCTATTATTAAGTGTTGACTAAATTATTTCTATCTTTATGTTAAGAAACAATATATATTACTAAGGGAGACATGCTAACTAAAATCAGAATCAATGTATTGGTGTCAAAGTGTAGTGCTTCATATATGTTTGTTTTTATGCATATATGGCAAGTGCATGATTTGTTTGTGCTCGAAGCTTAAATATATGGTACCCTTACTATTTAATGATGCTTAGTGTCTTGTTTAGATTTGTATATAGTTTTTAAGTAGCATAAATTTTTTATTAACTAGTGTTATGTTATTGACTTCAATTTCTTGCAGAATGATGATCAATATATATGTAGTGAGACTAGTCAATAACTAGTGTTACAAGTATTATATATGATATGCATATATATTTGTTAAATAATAGGGTCAAGCATTCTAAGATAAATCTTTTAAATGATGAATCCAGTTGAAACTACTAGATTTTGAAGTCCTTTTCATATTCTGTTTCTTATATATTTTTAGGGAAATTTTACATGTTCACACATAGTAATCATTATGGAAGATCATATATGGCGGATAATATCATGTATAATTTTTAAAACAACACTCATGCATCATATATGTTGGATAGTATCATGTTTCTTTGGTTGGTTGCTTCATATGGATACCAAGTGAAGAAATGGTTCAAGTTGAAGGAACAAGTTGATTGAGAAATAATGTTTGGAACCACTTCATCAAGACTAAAATAAGTGACGGAGTTTAAAAGGATGAAAGCAAGTATTTTCATAAGATGTTGGCTGGAGGTCTTAAATGTGGAACTTCTCTTTTGAAGAGACACATAAAGTCATGCAATATACGGAACCTAGTGTTATGAGGTCTTTTATCCCTAGCCCAATGAAAGGGAAGACAAATTACTTCCACAAGTTATGAAAACAATAAAACAATTTTTTTACTAGCTAAAATGACCATTGGTGATGAATAACCACTCTTTGATAGCAAAAACTTCAGGATGTTGCTCACCTCACTCTAATTGACCTTTATAATCTCAACTTAGAATATAAAGAAAGATATTTTTAAGATTTATGAAGAACAAACAGATTTGATATTAAAGACATTATCACATACTTGTGAATGAGTAGTCATCACATTAGATATATGAATGATCGATAACCAAAAGAAGGGTTATATGGCAGTGATGATGCATTATATTGACAAAGACAAGACTTTAAGTATTTAAATCTTGAGGTAAATAATATTATTTATTTTAGACTTTATTTATTTATTTATTATAATTATAATTATAATTATAATTATAATTATAATTTGTGCATATTTTTAAATGATAGGTTTATTTATGTATCAATGTCGTATATAAGTGAAAGGTTGACAACTGTAATGGCCAAATGTTTAATGGATTAGAAATTTAAGACCAAGCTATCAACCATAACTTTGGAGAAATGTAGCACAAACAATTCTATATATGATTAAAAAAATTAAAGAACATGTTACATGTTGGAAGCTTGTTGATCAGTGGAAGGTTATTCCGTATGCATTGTTTTGTGCATATCATGAATTTGATAGTAAAGGATGGTTTGGAGGTAATGAAGGAAGTGATAGAGGCAATCTAAAGTAACATAGTGTATTGGAGTGTGACACTTAGAAGAGTTAAAAATTTTAAAGAAACTACATGACAACTATGTGTTATGTACGTAAAGAAGTTAGTTTTAGTACTAGATAAAATTCAACATTTAAGATGTTGAATTCAGCAATCAAGTATATTGAGGTGTTCAATAGATTGAGAAAAAAAAGACTAAAATATATTTGCTTCCCAAAGAAAAGCAATGGGAGTTAGCTACAACAATTTGTGTGAAATTGGAGATATTTCATAATATTGCGAAGTTGTTATAAAGAAAAAAAATATCGAACTTCATGCATTTATTTTAACCACATGTGTGAAATCATATAAGCATTATCTACTTTGATGTTTTATTCCAATGAGGTTATCCAAATCATGCCAAATAGAGAAATTTAACTTTTTTAGTCTATGATAGGATATGCTATACATTAGTCATTTTGGTGTTAGGTTTATGGAGGAGCTACATTTTTATTATCAAAAGTTGTATGGTGATTAGGCTCAAACACATGTTGATATGACTAAATAATTTTGGTATAATTTGTTTAATAATTATCAATTAAGATTTGACAAAGATCAAGATCAATAATTTTGTTTCAGGTTCACCTCCATCTTTTTTATATATAAAAGATAAAGGTGTGAGTCATGAATTTGAAGAATTCATCAAGAAAAGAAGGGTTATGACATCTTACAGTCGGATAATGTTACAACAACTTAGCTTGGAAGTAAGTGTTATGGTCCTAGTTGAAATGATGTTATTCAACGTATTATCATAGTGAAAGTTATATATAGTGATTTTTTGATTACGAAAGCAATTACACAAAACCTCTTAGTAATTTCAGTATCTACTGTTATTCTGAAGATTGCTTTTTATACTCACGGTCAGATAATGAGTCCTCATCTTGATCAACTTCATTCTAAGGCTATGGAAGCCTTTATATGTGCCCAAAGTTGGTCAAGTGATGAAAACATTCAAGGTAAACTCTATTCTTTATGATATGTTAGTTATCTTTACCTTAATAATTTTAACAATCATATATTATATTATCCTTTTATATTAATACAAGCACAAAGACCATTTCTTCAATCAAAAATTCCTTTGAACAAATATTAGATGAAACTTTATTTATTAATTATCATTTATTGAATATTCATTTAATATAATTGTTACATAATGAGGTATAATTTATGTAAAGATTTTTCTATATATAGATGAAGTGGTGTGAACTATTGATGACCTTAATTGTAATGATTAGCTAGTTACTTTCCTTCTCGATTTACAAATTTTTTTCATATGATTGATTTGATTTTTCAAAAATAAGGAGATAAATCTTTACTTGTGTAGTTTTATGTACATTAATAAAGAAAATTTGATACTATTGCTTGTTCATTTAAATCAACTCTAATCTCCAACTTCAATTAATGTTGTTGTATCTTTTTGTATTTGGATATATAGCATTTTGGTAGTTGGTTTCGGTGGGGCACGGATCTTGTCGTGCGCGCCGACCCAACTCGAATTAGTATTATCCCTTTTGGTCTCCAGTCGCGGATCTCGTTACTTGAACCTGGGACCTCAAAGTTTTGTTGCGTTGAGGCGCGCCTCACCACTTGGGCCACGTGGCTCGGTGGTGAGGCGCGCCTCAACGCGATGAAACCCCGAGGTCCTGTGTTGAGCGACGAGATCTACGACTGGAGACCAAAGGGAACAATACTAATTTGAGTTGGGTCGGCGCGCACGACAAGATCCGTGGCCCACTCAAACCAAAAAGGCGCCTTTTTGGTTTGAGAGTGGGACCTGTACCTTTTTGGTTTTGTCCCCTTTGGCCGCCTAGGTTGTCTACCTCCTATCCTCATTCGCTTGGGGGGTCTTGGGAGTCAAACCTGAGACCTCAGGATTTTGTTGGGTGCAAGACCCACGCCTCACACCACTGGGCTACGTAGCTCAGTGGTGAGAGGCATGGGTCTTACACCCAACAAAACCCTGAGGTCCCAGGTTCGAGCGACGAGATCCGCGACTGGAGATCAAAGGGGACAATACTAAATTCGAGTTGGGTCGGCGTGCACGACAAGATTTGTGGCCCACCCAAACCAAAATTGGTTCTGCCGGATTCTGGCGGAACTGCACGTTGCCGTTTGGATCCATGGAGTTGATTGCTTCTCGTGGGAGCTTCGGTGTGAAGGTTCCTGCAAAACAAAGAAGGCACGTCTGGGGTTGTTTCCCGATAAGCCCCTCCGACGCTCAAGTCAGTCTTTTATGCTGCGTATGGTTGCTGTTTATGGTGTCAGTAGACGCAACAGAACAGGACGAAACGGAACAAAAATGGGAGACAATGAGGTGTTTGGTTGTGGTGGACAGAACAGAACCGTCCCGTAAACAGAATGTGTTTGGTTGCAGTGGACAGAACGAACAAATGATGACAATGTCAAAAATGCCCCTGGTCCTTAATATGATTAAAAATATGTAATTAATTGATAATTTTATTACGAACTATTTGTGTTAGTTGAAAAGTTAACAAATAATAATATTATTATTAATCGTTGTTATTTATGTAATTATTTATTTATGAATTTTAATAATAATAATAATTTGGATGCAGTATTCATAACTTTAGGCCTCTCATGAATATAAATTTAAATATAATAACAATATTAATAATAATGATAATAACAAAAAATATACAATACTAATAATAATAAGAATAATAATGATAATGATAATAAGAAATTAATAATAATAATAATATTGATAATAATATTACTAATAATAATAATAATAATAATAATAATAATAATAATAATAATAATAATAATAATAATAATAATAATAATAATAATAATAATAATAATAATAATAATAATAATAACAAAATGATAATACGAATAATTATAAGAATAACTATTAATAATGATAATAAGAAATTAATTATAATAATATTGATAATAATAATAATAGAAATTACAATAATGCTAATATTAATATGAATGACAATCAATACAAAATTAGTAACAATAAGGTAAGCATACATTGGAATTAAACTTCTAACCGTTCATGGAATTAATTAGATATTAGGTTCAACATACATTGAAATAAAACATCAAAACATTCATAGAATTAATTACAATAAAGGTTCAACATAAAAAAAATCTAAGTATTCATAGAACTAGTTACATAATTGGTTCAATAAACATTAGAGCCTTAGAATTTGTTAATTATGTCCTGCTCGGGACTCAATTCATCATTATCCAGTAGCCTTAATATCAGTTCCAGTTTCATTATATGAGCCTTATGCCAAGTAATAGATGTCTCTATATGCATCTGCAAGACAAAATAAGAAACATCAAAGACCGCAAAACTAATAAACCAATTGCAAAAAATTTCAATCTGAATTCCAATGTAATAACAGATATTAAAATTTAAAGTTTATTTACATACCACATTATTCAACCACTCCCTTGTCTCTGATTTAGCTTTCTCCTTTGGGTCCTATAAATGAAAAATAAAACAAGACCAATGAGAGAAATAACAACTTGGAGGTTTTAAATCAATTTTTAAGGTCTATTTGGAGCCCTTAGGTCTGATTCTTCACCAAAAGAGTAGTCTTTACTTTCTCAAATCATTATAAGTGAAATAATCAGGTCACTAGTACTCAGGAATCATGCAAAACGAAATTTCCTTGAAACATGAAGATATGAGAACCAGCATAAATAGGAAAAAAAACTATATGCAAAAGTTGCTTGAAAAATCACCAATCACACAAATAGGCAATACTAAACTAAAGTAGAAATGTAGTTTTAACAAAAAAAGTTCAAGAAAATGGTAATCATCATCTAAATACTGTTGAAACACCTTACTGAAATAAAGACCCACTGAATGATCCACCCAATTCTAAGCACTCAACCATGTCTACGTATATACCTTGACACCTAATCAGTTTTTCTGTTTTTCACAACTAAAAAGTAGAGCAATTACAAGAAATGATCTGGAAGATCTAACTACAGAAAATAAACAACAATCACCAGCAAGAAAGTTAACCCAAAACACTTCAGACACAATCACAATGTATTGAGGAAGTAAAACGTATTGAGGAAGTACATGAAGTCAAGAAAATGGAACAGGACATTCAGTTACTCAAGGAAATCTAGAAAAGATGCATCAAAAGAACAAGTCAGATAATAGTGCTTTGAACAAACCACCCATTGCGGTCAATTGCGGAGAACATATGCGTCAAAAATAATGTCATATCAAACAGAGCCAAACAGAAATGTAGTTTCCAGAGCTTAATATCAAAAACTAAAGACGAAAGAGAGAGAGAGGAAAATGAAGAGTATGACCTTATTCCAGATTCTATCGAAGACGTCGACACCTTCCTAGACCTTCTTGAGGACGCGATCGATCTCCCCCTGAAGTTTGCGACTCGCTCCCATGGTGAAAACTTCTTATCATGAGAAAAAAAAATTAGGGAAGCTTTGCGACATGCATCATTTTCTGTCTTTTTTATATGCATTCGTGTTGACATTTCCAAATCAATATAACCCTCCAAATCCACATATACAGACACCCAATACTCCGAAGGTCTCCATTTCACAGAAACGTCCACCCGACTTCACAATAGAATAAGAACAGAACAATACCAACCCTCTCAAAATCGCGCAACCAGAGAAATGGAGAAGCGTAGTGGAAGATATAAAAACTTACTAGTGGGAAGAGTCCCTGCGTCCAAGAGTGTTGCCCAGCGTGCGATGGAGAAGCGTAGACAGAAGCTAACGCGTGGGAGAGACGACTGCAACTGGGAAGATGCGACAGAGGGCGTGCGAGGTTTGGTTGCGGGAGAGAACGAAAAACGAAACACAGGGGTAATTTCGGAGGAGCGACCGTCTTTGTGTTGTAGACAGAGACAATTTATTTTTCTTCTTTAGTTTTGCAGTGAACTGAAATCTTTGTACATGTTTATCGGAGGCAGAAAACAAAAACGTGGGGGGCGTGAACCAAACAACCAAGAGGGACAGGATTTCTTTGTTTTGTCAACTGTCCCCATTCACGGTGTCACTAACCAAACACTACGTTAGTGAAGGTAGGGTCGCTGTAAGCAGAGAGAACTAGGGTTATTATCACACGTACCTCTGTTATGGTAGAGTTATACCTTATATATGGTGCATATGCTAGGTTTAAGTCTTTACGTATGCATGGGAGACCTCCATTTGCGGATGGGCCATGGATGCGTGGATTGGGCCTGGCGTAGGTATGAGACTGATCTTTGAAAAATGGACCGATCGACCCTTGGGTTGTTATGTCTGGATTCGGGCCCAGCACGACTGACCCGACCATAAGCCCCCTACTCCTCGAGTCTGAGCAAAGAGAAGGGTCGAAGGAGTATGCAAGGGTCTTGTAGCTCGTCCGTGAGACAGCTCATAATAAGCCCAATCGATCAGATATTGGCAATGTAGCTCGTCCATGGGACAGCTCGTAATAAGCCCGATCGATCAGATATCGACGGGTAATGAGTGACTGCTCGTATTGGGATCGGTCGACTGAGTGTCCCAGTCGGTTGGCATCGGCGCTTATTGCGTGATAGCTCGCGCCAAAGTAGGTCGGGGGGTCATCATTAGTGAGCGCGTGGAGGTACTTGAAGCATTTATTGTCGGCGACGCATGCCCTCTGACAGATTCAGAATTTGTAACCGTTGTGTAGCTGTCACGTATGTACGTCCTTTCAACTGTTGCGCCGCTTCGGGTTTCTGAGAACCCTAATTTACTTCCACTCAGATCCAGCCACGTGTCTGAGCTCGGCTCGGATTTTCACCACGCGTCAGGCGCTGGTTGGGACGCTCGTTCGACTAGCCTTCTATAAGTACTCCGGATCGACAAGCTATGGGTTTTCTTCACGTTTGTTTCGTTCTCTTGCTTTCACTCTGTTTTTTCTTGCTTACAGTTCCCAGAAATTTCTTTCAACCGTCGTCTGATTTTCCAATCTCAAATTACTAAATAGGTACGTCCTCTTCCCTCGTCTCGTCCTCTAAAGTTTTTTCAAAGTTTTCTTCTTAGTGAGCATGTCGACGGCTAGTTCTAGAAGTATGGTAGGAGATATTGAGGAAATCTCGACGAGAGAGCGGAAGGATGGGTTGGTTGTGGGGGAGCCGCCGAGAAATGAATCGACGATGACCGCGACGGAGCTGAGACGGTCGGTCCTTAGGAATAACATCCCTATGACTTAGGGGCCTAGGTTGGCCTTGGGGAACGAGCGAATCCACAGCAACTTGAGTGGATATTTCGCTGTGTCTGACAGTTTTTTCTCGGTGGGCGATATGAGGCTTCCGTACGTCCCGATTGTTGACGAGGTGTGCGCTGCCTATCAGCTGATGCCGAGCCAAATTCCTCCGAACGGCTGGAGGTTTATCAACGGCTTGGCTTTGTTGTGCCATCAGTTCGGCTGCCCTCCTTCGATTGGCATCCTGCGTCACTTTTTGAGGATGAATCAGAGTCCGAGCTCTGGGGCCGGGGTCCCTTCTCTGCTGTACAGAGATGCCAGATATCGCCCGGCGGGAACAGCTTCGAAAATCTTCGCTTGGCGGACGAAGTATTTCTTCGTGAAAGCCCCAGGATCCTCCTTCGAGTCCCGACCGTGGAGGTATCCTTTAGCCGAGCAGTGGAATGACACGTCGAGCATATCTCTTAGTAGAGAGGAGTGGGAAGTGGTCGGTCGCATAAAGGAGCTCAGCCGATATGACTTCGCTCGGCTCATTATGGGGTATCGCGGGGGGGCCTCGACCAATTCCTTTTTACTTGTCCCCCCGCCACGAATTAGCGGGCTAGGAGAGGAGACTGCCTCGTCTGGTTGACCCCTCGTGTTTGAATTACTTGCTACGTTTTTGAGCATTGGTTTTGCTTTCTGACTTGTTTTTATTACTGTGCAGCCATGGCAAGGATAAGCAATTTTGTCGGGTCTTCCTCTCCTCCCAGATCCAAAAAGCGAGCCAAAGGAAAGAAGCAGAGGGAGGCAGGGACCAGTGAAGGCGCCCCTCCTGCAACGGAGCCCAGCCATTCTACTGTGTTATTGGCCCCTCCACCCATTGAAGATCGTCCTGATGTATCCTCGTCTTTACCGATCGTGCCAGCAAGTGCGGGCCGAGCGGGTTCAGAAGAGGAGGAGGAGGAAATGGAAGTGGAGCCGCCTCTTAAGAGGAAGAGATTGATCCGGCTCGGTGATCTACCATCCGGCCCGTCTAGTCAAGGCGAGAAAGAGAAGGAGAGAAAAGGCAAGGGAAAAGGGCGAGCAACTAACGCCGGGCAGTGGGAGTCTGCGATTAAGTTGGCCAAAACTACCTCGATCGGGGACCTCGAGGTGTCCTGCCATATTGCTGAGAGGATTACTCCCCCCGTGGACGAGAAGCTTATGGATAAGCTGAGCAATCAGGATCTGGGGCCCCAACTCATTCGTAGCTGTGTGAGGAGTGTGGTGATGTCCGCCGCGATGCGACAGCGTACGGATGCTCTGGACCGAGAAATCCAGGATCTCCATGAGCAGGTGAAGGCTTTGAGGGACGAGCTTTCATCGGTCAAGGAGGAGAGAAACCTCTTCCAGGCTCAAAACTCTTCCTTGGAGGAGGAGAAGAAATCCCGGGAGGAAGCAATGGGTGTTCTGAAGGCTCAGCTTGCTATGGGGGAAGAGGAGAGGAGCCAACTGGCTGCGGCGAGGGATGAGCTGAAGAAGGCGGTGGAGACGGAGCGGGAGCATAGCAAAAAGTTTCGCCAGGATTGTCAAGCGGCGGTGGAGGGCAAGCACAGGACCGAGGATATATTGAGGGAGTTGCGAGGCTCCATCAAAAAACAAAGGATTGAGGCGATCAAGCGGTAGCAGAGGCGGTTCCTCCGTGGGGAATGCTTAGAATATGCTTGCGACTTAACCCTTTCGGTCTTGAGGAGGTGCCATGAGGCTCACGTTCCTGAGGGGTCGGTGTGCCCTTCATTCGAGGAATATGCCGAGCCGATGCTTCTCATTCGTCTTGGCCTTTCTTTGGAAGGAATGAAGGAGATGGTTGAGGGGGAACAAGTGCTGATTCCGGATAAGGAGCTGGACTTGAGCTCGGAAGGGGACGAGGATGTCTCTCCGTCGCCTTTCCCTAATGTGGTTGCTGGCCTTTGCTCTCCAGGCTCGGATGCGGGCCCTTCCTCTCCTCCCGACCCGGTTGCTCCTGTTGCTGGCCCTTCCTCTCCTCCGAAAGGATCAGAGTGATTGTTTTGTTCTTTGTAAGGCTCATCTGGTCGGGCTTGTGACCAGAGCTTTTGTTTCGAGAAATGGAAGCTCATTTTTATTGCCTTTGTGTCAAATATTACCCTCTTTGAATAGCGGGTCACGAATTAGCGCACTCGATGCGCACTGACCGGGTGAGTTAGGCCGAACGATAATGAGGTCGAACGATCAGAGATTTTGTCTTGGGATCTTGGCCGAATGTTAGTCAGGGTCGATCGATGATTCCAAGGATCTTGTCTTGACAACCTGGTCGATCTATATTCGAGGTCGAGCTATGGTCCCAAGGATCTTGTCTTGGGAACCCGACTGAGCGATGTCGAAATCGATCGATGGTTCCAAGGATCTTGTCTTGGCAACCTAGTCGATCTATAGTCGAGGTCGAACTATGGTCCCAAGGATCTTGTCTTGGCGACCCAACCGAGCGATGTCGAAGTCGATCGATGGTTCCAATGATCTTGTCTTGGCAACCTAGTCGATCTATAGTCGAGGCCGAGCTATGGTCCTAAGGATCTTGTCTTGGCGACCCGGCCGAGCGATGTCGAAGTCGATCGATGGTTCCAAGGATCTTGTCTTGGCAACCTGGTCGATCTATAGTCGAGGCCGAGCTATGGTCCCAAGGATCTTGTCTTGGCGACCAGCCGAGCGATGTCGAAGTCGATCGATGGTTCCAAGGATCTTGTCTTGGCAACTGGTCGATCTATAGTCGAGGCCGATTTGTGATTCCAAGGATCTTGTCTTGGCGACCGAAGCGATGTCGAAGTCGATCGATGGTTCAAGGATCTTGTCTTGACAACTGGTCGATCTATAGTCGAGGCCAGCCGTGGTCCCAGGATCTTATCTTGGCGACTGGCGAAGCGATGTCGATGGGATTTTCTATTCGCGCGGACTTAATGAAATTCCTTCTTGAGAAATCAAAACCCTTTATTGATGATAATGAGGGTGTGGTAGTTAAAAACCTGTTGGCGGGGCGGAAAAAAGGTACCCACAGGTTGTGTACAAAAAAACAGTAATAAACAAAGATTAACTAAAATAGAACTTATCTACTGGTAGAACGCCTTCAAGTTTCGAGAGTTCCAGGGCATCGATAGAATCTTCCCATTCGCATCGCGTAGGGTGTAATAGTCATGTCCGGCTTGCTTGATCACCTGATAAGGTCCTTCCCACGCCTGTCCGAGCTTTCCAGGTTGTTTCCCAGCCGCCTCAGCTTTTCGTAGGACGTACCCACCAACCTTTAAGTCGCTCGACTTTACTCTTCTGTTATAGAACTTCGTTGCTTTCTGTCTGATGGCTTCTGAATGAGCGGCTGCCCTATCCCTGTCTTCACTAAGAAGCACGAGTTCTGTTCGGCGGGCTTCATTATTCCTTTCTTCTTCATAGCTCGACACCCTTTGGTTGTGCAACACCACTTCTACTGGGACTAGAGCTTCTGCCCCAAAGGTCATCCTGAACGGAGTTTCCCCTGTGGCTCCGTTTGGTGTGGTTCTATACGCCCACAACACTTCATCCAGTTCTTCCACCCAAGTCTTTCGTCCATCTAGGCGCTTCTTGAGAGCACTTATTATCTTTTTGTTGGTGTTCTCCGCGAGACCGTTGTTTTGTGGGTGAGCTACTGAGGTCAACTGTAGCCTTATCTTTAGTTGGTCTTAGAAATCTCTGAACTTTTCGTTATTGAACTGCCGACCATTGTCTGTAACCAGCACCATAGGCATCCCGAAGCGACTTAGTATATTTTTCCTCACGAAGTTCTCCACCTTCTGCTCGGTAATTGTAGCGACCGCTTCCGCTTCTACCCATTTGGTGAAGTACTCCACTGCCACTACCAGGAACTTCTTCTGCCCAGGATCGAGAGGGAAAGGCCCCAGTATATCCATTCCCCATTGAGCAAAAGGGATAGGATGACTCACGAATTTCATCCTCTCAGTTGGCTGATGAGATTGGCTACTGTTTTTTTGGCAAGCCTCACATCGGTCGACTTTCTCCTGGCAGTCTTTCCTCATCGTCGGCCAGTAATACCCCTGTCTAATCAGCTTATGAGCCAATATTCTGTCTCTTACGTGGTTTCCACACATTCCTTCGTGGACTTCGACCGTTGCTTGTTCTGCCTCTTCTTCGCTCAATCATCGCAGCAGTGGCCAATCATAAGATCGCTTGTATAGGGTGCCGTTAACGATCGCATATTCGGCCGCCTTTATTCTCAGTTTCTTGGCTTCCAAGGTTTCTTCCGATTGTGTTCCCTCTAGGAGATACTTTCTGATCGATTCCATCCAACTCGATCGATCGGTATTTACGTCGAGAACTTCCTTGGCTTTTTGAATGCTAGGTCGGTCTAGTCGCTCGACCAGAACGTTATTTTTGACATCTCGATCGAAAGCCATTTTGGAGAGCGCATCTGCCTTAGCATTTTGAGCTCATTCTATTCTACTGTTCGAATACTGCTCGAAATTACTTAACTCCTGCTTTACCAGCTCCAGGTACTTGATCATGATGTTCCCCTTTGCTTCATACTGTCCAGTAACTTGACCGACCACTACTTGGCTATCGCTATATATCTTGAGATGTTTTATCTCCATTTTCTTAGTCAATTGGAGGCCGGCTATCAGAGCCTCGTATTCTGCCTCGTTATTGGAGGCCTTGAATTCTAACCGAAGGGCGTATTCCACCTTTTCTTCCATATGCGAGCTAATTAATACCACTCCTGCTCTGCATTCCTCAGCGTTGGACGACCCGTCAACAAATAAGCTCCAGGAAGGGCATTGCTCACCCTGCGAGCTAGGTTGGCTCATTTCTGCAATGAAGTCTGCCAACACATGTGCCTTAATCGTCGTCCGATGCTTATATTGTATGTCGAACTCCCCCAACTCTACCGCCCATTTTATTAGTCGACCAAGATTTCGAGCTTTTGAAGGCACTGCCTGAGGGGTTGGTCTGTCCACATCTCAATGGTATGAATATGAAAATATGGCCTCAGCTTCCGAGTCGTCGTTATCAAGGAGAGAGCCAGTTTTTCTATAGGCGCATACTGCGTTTCTGGTCCGGTCAACACCTTGCTGACGTAGTAGATCGAGCGTTGCTCATTTCCCTCCGATCGAACAAATCTTGTTGATCGACCCTTACAGAATCGAAATATAAAATCAGATTATCCCCCTCAACTGGGCTTTGCAGGATGGGTGAGCTAGACAGATATTGCTTCAAGTGTTGAAATGCTTTCTCGCATTCATCCGGCCACTGAAACTGGGTTACATCCACTTTCCTTAAAATTTTGAATAATGGGAGGCACTTGTCTCCCAATCTGAAAACGAACCTGCTTAGAGAGACTATCCGACCGATCAATATCTGTACTTCTTTCAAGCATTGCGGCGAAGGCATTTGAATGATGGCTTCGATCTTCTCTGGATTAGCTTCAATCCCCCGCTGAGTAATCATGAACCCCAGGAATTTTCCTGATGCCACACTAAAGACGCATTTTTTCGGGTTCAACTTCATCTGAAATTTGTTAAGGGTCTGGAAGACCTCTCTGAGATCCTCCACATGCTCCGCGGCCGTCTTACTTTTGACCACCATATCATCCACATAGGCCTCGACCGATCGACCGATCTGTTTCTTAAAAACTTCTATGACGAGCCGCTGGTAGGTGGCCCCCGTATTTTTCAAGCCGAACGGCATTACTTGATAGCAATATGTGCCTTGGTCAGTTATAAAGGCGGTCTTTTCTTCGTCTTCGAGACTCATCTGAATTTGATGGTAGCCCGAGAAAGCATCCAAGAAGCTTAAAAGTTCATGTCCAGAGGTGGAGTCTACTAACTGGTCGATCTTGGGCAAAGGGAAGCTGTCCTTTGGACATGCTTTGTTCAGGTCGGTGAAATCGATGCACATTCTCCACTTCCCGTTCTTCTTTTTCACTAAAACCACATTGGCGAGCCATTCAGGGTACTTGACTTCTCGGATGAACCTGGCTTCGAGTAATTTCTCTATTTCTTTCTCGATCACCTCCTGTCGCTCCTTGCTATGCCATCGCTTCTTTTGTCTAATCGGCTTGTAGTCATGTCGAATACCAAGGGAGTGCGATGCGACCGATCGAGAAATTTCAGGCATGTCGCTCGGTACCCAAGTGAAGATCGATCTGTTTTCTACTAAACAGTTCATGATTTCTTTAACTAGGTCCTTCTGAAGCTCGGAACCTAGATTTGTGAATTTAGAGCGATCGACTTCATCCAGTACGACCCGTTGCGTTTCTTCTACCGGGTTCATTCTCTCCGTCTCCTCATCGGCTCTCACGTCAAGAGAGCTCGTCAGGACTACCGCCCCGCTAAGTAACACTCCTTAGAGATTCTCTGCTGACCCCTGATAATACCGATTCCATGGGGCGTTCGGAATTTCATCGCTTGGTAGTAGGTGGAGACGACCGCTTTAAGGGCGTTTTGAATAGCTCGTCCAATTATCGCATTGTACGCCCCTTGAAACTTCACAACTAAGAACTCAACATCCTTCTCTATTTGACGTGGCCTTTGCTCGAACTTCACTTTTAAGTAGACCCGGGCAAACGGGTAGGCCGATGCTCCAGTTACCCCTTTGATAGGTCCTTCTATAGGCAGTAGTCGATCCTCGGGTACCTTCATCTGCTTGAAGGCATCATAATACAACAGGTCGACTGAGCTGCCCGTATCAATCATCACCCGCTTCACCTCGTTGCCGTCCATGTTCAGATTTACAACAAACGCGTCGTCATGAGGACAACTTACACCGTCAAGGTCAGACTCGTCGAATGATATCATCCCATCGCTCTGCCTCTTTCTTTTAGCTGACAAATCTTCGCCGACCTGCCTGGCATATCTCTTTCTTCCTTTAGCAGTGGACCCCCTGCTGCATTTCCACCAAAAATCATATTGATGACCCTAATCGGTCGGTCATCTTGTTGCCCAGTGTTCCTGTCGCCTCTTGCTCTGGATCGTGCCCTCACTTCGCATCGATCGTCAGTATTCGCATTTTGCTTCCCTCCTTCATTTCTATCATTTCGCCTCTAAGGCTGTCGCCTGTTGTCGGGCCGACCGGTCTTATGCTCGTTATCTCGATCGGCATTTTGTCCGTGCTTTACAAATCGACCCAGCCTCCCCTTTTGGATAAGAAATTCGATTTCTCTTTTCAAATGCCAGCAATCTTCCGTGTCATGACCAATGTCTCTGTGGAAACGACAATACAAATCTGGGTCCCCTACTCTTGTAGGGACTCTTCAACTTGCCTGGTTCTCGGAGGGGTTCCCCATCCGCTCTCACGGCCGCCAGTACTTCTGCATATCGTCTGTTGAGTGGGGTGAACTCCTGTCGATATCCCTGTCGATCAGTTGGTTTCTCCAGATTCGACCGCCTTTCGCGCCAGGCGAACCATTCGCCCTGTTATTTGGCGAGCGATCATTCGTCCTACGCTTCATATTTTTCAGCACTTCTTCGAGCTGAATGTACTTATCCACCCTGTTTCTTATTTCCTGAATGGATCGGGGCTGATCGAGGGCCAATGACTTTTGAACTCCTCATCCTCAGGTTGTTCATAAGTCTTGCCAACATGGACGAGCAAGTGAGGTCGGGGACCTCGATTGCCGTTATTAAACCGAGTGATGAATTTACGCAGCTTCGTTCCGCCTCGAGTCAATTGCATCACCTCAAGGCCGTCTTCTGCGGCCGCTTACTTATGAATTGGTTAAGGAATAGCGACCTAAAGTCCTCAAAGCATGTGATACAACTCGGAGGTAAGCTATTGAACCATCGTCGAGCTCCCTCTTGAAAGACCGTACAGAAAGCCTTACCGAATGGCGTCGAGAACGCAGATGTAGATTCATCATCATTGGAAGTCTTTGTAGGTAGTCTAGGGGATCGGTCTTTCCAGTATATTTTTCTGGTGTCGGTATTTTGGTGCCGAAGCCGGAGGCTATCCTGATTCTTTGGAGTAAAGGAGAACTATCTTGAGTTGTTGGGCGTCCGGTGGAAGCTTCATACCGCGTTGATCCGATCGTCCACGATTTTTTCTAGGGCTTCAGCAGGGTGGTGATCGGTCGTTATGTTAATCGGTCGTGCGGACGGCTGCTGTTGTGCTGGTTGAGATTGTAGAATCTGGCGAATCAACAGATCAACCGCTTCCTCGATCTGTTTTCGGGTAAGGGAGGTGTGTACAGGCGCAAGAGGATCTGCATCTGATAGGTGTTGGAGATTCGGACGCATGTTGGTTCCAGCGTTATCTTCCAAGGCTACGCTCTGTTCTTCTTGTTCCAGGTTTTGAGGCTGCGGTTGATCATTCGGTCCAGAATCTGCGTGCGAAGCATAGTGTGCGGTGGCGAGTTGCGAGTAATCGCAAACCTATCCGTTGTAACGCCAGAGTCGCGACAGCGGCTATATCAGGGTTAGCTGCTGTCGCCTGGCTAATCTGTGTGTTTCTAGACGTGGTGCCCTGATGTCGGGCCCCACGGTGGACGCCAATTGGTTCTGCCAAATTCTGGCGGAACTGCACGTTGCTGTTTGGATTCATGGAGTTGATTGCTTCTCGTGGGAGCTTCGGTGTGAAGGTTCCTGCAAAACAAAGAAGGCACGTTGGGGGTAGTTTTCCGATAAGCCCCTCTGACGCTCAAGTTAGTCTTTTGGTAAAGGTAGGGTCGCTATAAGTAGAGAGAACTAGGGTTATTATCACACGTACCTCTATTATGGCAGAGTTATACCTTATATATGGTGCATATGCTAGGTTTAAGTCTTTACATATGCATGGGAGACCTCCATCTGCGGATGGGCCATGAATGCGTGGACTGGGCCTGACGTAGGTATGAGACTGATCTTTAAAAAATGGATCGATCGGCCCTTGGGTTGTTATGTCTGGATTCGGGCCCAACACGACTGACCCGACCAGTAGTCCTTATTTTTTAAAATAACAAAATTTTGATAAGAAAAGTGTGATACTCCTTGCATAGGCATGTCTTTTGGTCAAATCTATAAACTTATGTATCATCTATGTTTTATCTTTTGTCTGTCTATTTTAACAAGGTAAGTATTATAATATTGGTAATTTTGATTTTCTTTGCAGGCCGTTACTTTTGGATGGTAACATAAAAATCATGTTTGATATCAAAGAGTCTTTAAATGTGTTACATGTGTAGAATTATGATGATGATCTAATACTTCTAGGATGATATTAGCTTCAATGTGTATTGCATGTGATGATTATAATGCTTTGATTGCCGATATTGGCTTCTATGTTTTCCCATTTAATTATAAAACATCTGCGTTAGTTTCATTAAAAAAGATTATTTCGAATTTTGCATAAAATCTTACGTTAACTTTCTTTGCCATGTAATTATAACAAAACTACGATTGTTTCGGATTGCACTAAATATTAATGATTATTAATTTTTTTAAATATTTTTAAGTGAACATTTTTTGACTACTTAAGAAATAATAATATTGTGATTTTATATCTAAAATCAGGTAGATATTTAAAGAGACCTGCTCCCAATTCTAAATTCCGAAAGAGGTAACGACTTTAAAAATATTAAAGAGGACAAAAGAAGTACGAAACTTACTTGCATGTAATTTATTAATACATATTAAAAAAACTTGATTTTAATTTTGATATAATTTTGAGTTCAGCCCGTTCCTAGACCCCTAGGCCCTAATCTATCGTTTGATTGAGTTCATTTTAGAATTGGGAGTTCAGGATTCAATGAATCAAGATCTTCTATCTAATATTACCCTGTTTTATTTAGTCTCATAAAATTTTAACCATTTGTGAGGCCCATACGGAATCTACACGAGATCTATATAAGACCTATATAAATAAATAATTGAGATTTATTGGACACAATAAAATATTATAATATTAAATAGAAGATCTATGTTGGGATTCTATCCGGTCATGCAAGCCCTTGTTTATGTTTTTCCCCACTCATGCCGAAAGGATCCGAACTCGGCTCGACCAAGTGCCGTCTAGCAACCACTTGGCCAGTCATGCAAAGATATAACGCTGACGATAAATAAATTTCCCGCGAAGAACATAACTGTCCGGAAGGCTGCCTGCATAAAGTTGGCAGAAACCACAAACTCGCCCCAGAGAAAAGCACCACTCCTTTGCCCACATGTTTGGTGGGCATCCACCACCACCCACCATCTCCACATAGTTGGCTTAAAAATATATGAATTCTGGTGGATCTTTATTCTTTTAAAAACTAGAGTGGAGTAAATGACTTCTGAAACCTCACCGAAAAGGATGTGCAATTAAGATCAGTAAGGAATAGTCGGGGCAGGGTAGGACAACAAACGTCATACAAGGAGGAGCATAATATGTGAAAAGCAAATTAAAGTAACCAATACAAGGATAGATGCTAACTGAGCGGTGACTGAGCAAGAACTGTTGTTGATCTCTGACGAATCTACGGCTAGGGGCATTCCATCGGTGTTGAGAGCGCAGGAATGAGGATCAGAGGTGAGCATCATAGCTCGTAAGACATTAGAAACTGTCTGTATATAGGCTGTCCGATTCTTGGCAAGCAGCCATGTGAGACCCATCAGTTGGCAATCTTTGTTTCGCATTTTAGTGGTCCTGTCTGCTGATTTGCTTGAGTTCAAAGACTTGTTATGGTTGTCGCTGCTTTTGTTGTGAAGCTTCAAATAAAAAAGAATAACCAAGTAATTGTTCTTGAATTCTTAGACAACTACTTTGTTTGGTACAACATCTAATCAAAATCAAGCCTACCTTCAGTTTCTTACCAACAGCACTAAATACTGATTGTTAGTAGAAAGAATTAAAAAACTTGAAGGTTATGAAGGAGTCTAGTTCGTTATCATATCTGCCTAAATAATTGGTATGCAAGTCGACCCATCTTGGTTTTTCTAAGACTAGGATAGATCCATTTATCTTGAGACCCAATCAAGTACTGGTATTTATACTTTCTAGTCCAGAACTTCGCTATGATGAACAACAACAGCTCTTCCAGCACTAACCAAATGTTAAACGATCATTTCATCTACAGTAGACATAATAGCTTTTAGCTTTGGAAGATTTTAATTTTACCTCACAATCGCTCAGGAAACACTAACTTTGCCAATTCAAGACCAATCAAAACAAATTTGCAAAGAAGACCCGGTAATTGGGAAAAGAAACAGCAATTAGAGTAGCAATTAAACAGGTGAACACAGAGAGAGAGAGAGAGAGCTCACAAGAGAGAGACTGTTCAAGCACTTGGAGCACCCACCAAGACCAGTGAATCCATTAACGTCGCTGCTACTACTCAAGCAATCTCTCTCCAATCTTTCAACCGTCTTGTCACCAACAAGCTTTCCCTTTTGGTTCAACGAAAATGCTTCGGGACAGCTTAAGGGATGCAATCTGATCCCACAGTAACAATACACCAAATCGCAAGTCTCATTGGGTTTAAACAGTTCCATGCCTTTCCGTTTCAACTCTTTTCCCAGGGTATCGACGCAAGTCTCGGAGTCATCAGGCAACAAGGGCATGTCCTCGTACGACGGCGGAACACCTTCTGCCACCGCCGCAGGGACCACCCTCCCGGCCATGCCAATGGTCGTGGAAGAGTAAGCATAGTACAACCAGGCTGCCAGAACCGGGCAGCACCGTGTCTTCCGAAGCTGCCCGTCACCGCCATTTCCACTGCCGCATGCGGCTTTTATCCCGTGGAAGAGCTCGTCCGGCAAATCCAACTGGCAGGACGCGACGTTAGATTGTTCAGGGAATGCGGGGATTGTTGCTGATGCTGAAGGGGTGGGCAAAAATGGCTGCAGTGTCTGCACATTAGCTGGGTCTAGATGAGGTAGACCCAGAACAACACAGAAACTAATGAAGGGGTGAAAGAAGAAGAAGAAGAAGATGAAAATGTTATTGGGAAGCATGATTGTAGGAAAATGTTGGTGGTTATGGGTTTAGGACTATACTTGTTCCGAAGCTGTGGATTAAGGGAGACAGGGACTGGGGTTGAAGAAAAAGAAATTAGGAAAGGCAAAGAAAACGGTGGTGGGGATGGGATGAATTTTGGGTGCTTGTTTTTCATTAAAGTGTAGTTATAGTATACCGCAAACTTAGGAGAGAATTAGGATTAGGATTAGGATTTTGTGATGTAGTGTGTTGGTATGATGATGAAATCATTTTCTGTTATGTCCTTCCGCATGTGCATGAGTAGTAAGTTTAGTTTTAGTTTACGAGGTCTTTTGTTAAGTTAAAGTTTCACTTGCACATATTCCCTCCATTTTATCATAAGAGTCGTTTTAGAAAAATAAATGTTTATTAAGAAAGTTAATAAAATTATAGATATACTCTTATTAATACTTTCATAAAATTACTTCGGTAATCAGTATTTTAAATAAAATTGTGAGATAAATTGTCTTAAAATTGTGATCTGTATAATTAAGATGAGAGAAATGAAAGGTTAATTTTGGAAGAAATGTTATAAACATGCATACAAAGTCAAGAATGACACTTATTTTGAATAATTAAAATGTATCTAAAATGACTCTTATTATAAAACAGAGAGAGTAGTATTTATAGTATCTTGGGTAACAAACTCTTAGAAAGATTGGAAACGTAAAATCAGAGAATAGTAAGGAATTGCAACCAGTAACTGTAACTAAGGACTATACAGTGGTCCAGATCTAATGGAGGGATATAGAGAGAGAGAGAGAGAGAGATCGATGGCAATGATAAAAGAGTCCTTCTACAGGTGCAGTCACGGTGACAGTAGCTTAGATAAATGCAAAACTGAAGCTTTTTGGTAGACCCCAAATTCCTGTCAACTTTTGCTTGGGTTGCACAATTATTGTTACCTCAGCAAAGTGGCAATGTTACTACGTATAATGCCGACTCACGAATTTGGTCAAGTCTCTTTCGGCCTTGGCTTTTACTGGTTTCTACCAAAACATGGCTTCATTAGTAAACAGGACCATATGAAGCAATATATCAAATATATATTTAAGTTCAAACAAATTGAAAAGTATCATATCCATATATATATATATATATAAGACAAGAACAAGTAATTATTAAAATTAAAATTTGTTACAAATTTATAACATCATCTCCATCTACTTAATTCATGATATTAATTCATTTTAATGAATATTATTATTTTCCTTTACATTCTTTCGAAACTTTAATATCTTAAATAAAGACATTCTAAAATTTATTTTATACTTAATCCAATCAAAATCCACAAATAAAATTAGCAAAACATTGCTACCCATTGTTCTAATAATTCGGAATAGTAAATACATGCAGCATCTTGTTTAACTTGTTGTGTAGTATTAAATAAAGAAATTGTGATATAAGACTATATTTCTACATTCATAATCAACTTAAGTACTTCTTAATTAAATATATGTACTAACTTTTGGAATTCCTTTATACCTGCATTCTAACCCTTTTATCTAAATCTTTATAGCAACATTATAAAAGCTATCTTTTCATATATTCTTTCTTGTTTATGTATTTAGAAGACGCTTGCTTCATTGTTATGTATCCTTCATCTATACTCATCCATTATTGAAAGTTTTTCCTTATACATCTTTTTATCTTTTCATATATTTTACCAATTAAACAAGATAACGTTTGTTTCAATCTTTAGGTATTATTTTCTATACACTACGTAAAATGATTGGCAATGCATTCCTAAAAGAAAATTATATCTTAAGAATTATCATTTTCTCAGAATAATTAATATAAAATGCAAAATCCAAATTCCTTATCACAAACACACCGTAAAATTAACCACCATTCTAATTTTGAAAAGCACCAAATAAAATGTAAGAGAAAAGTTGACACATACGACATGACATAGTACATATGTAAACTTCGCTCATCCATTATTTTAACAGCAAAGCGTGCACGCAGAAATAACATTTAACAACAAATTTAGAGGACCTATCTTACAGATCGAGAAGGTAGATTGACTGGATTTCTCAAAGAGAAAAGGAGTATCATTATATAACTGTAGAATTAATATCGGCGCTCTATACCTTTTTTTTTTAAGTTTTAACTAAATTTATTATATCAATTTGAAAAGCATAATATTTTTATTATTTTATAATGCATACTAAAAGAGATCGATTCAATTTTAATTATTTATATTTTGTAGAAGAATTTGAAATAATTGAATATATTAGGTCCGAAATAATTTATATGTTATAACACAAATTAATTTGATAATGAATATAAATTTATTATAAACATTCTAGTCAAATGTTAATTAAATTAGTTATTTACATATTTTATTGAATTTTAAATTTTAAGTTCAATTAAATTAACAAATTTTAAGAGAAAACTCTTATTAACTTTTAACTTATTTAATAATATATATGGTTAATAAGTTGAAAATATCTTATTTCAAACTTCTTATCATGTATCATCTTTTCATATAAAAATAACTAAAAATAAATTACTATCAATTACCTTTAAAAATATGTAAATAAAAATATATAAGATTAACAATGCTCAACTAATAATCAATATGACATGAAGAAAAAGTATTATAATAATAATTCAAAATCTCACTATTTTACAAGGAAATATAAAGGAAAGTTCTCATACTTTCTTCAATTCTAGAAAGATAAATAGTATTTAAGAGATGTAAAGGAAAAAGAATTATGTATCACTAAAATGTTATATATATAATTAGTTAGTTGCATCAGCCCCTGATTCGACCCGATCTGACCTCCAAGATGCATTTGTGCTTGGTATATAGATCCAAGTTTGGTTTGACCAACACGAAGTCAATAAGTCTGGCCTTCGTCCCACTTTCCCTTACATCTACATCTACATCTACTGAGTTCTTTTGCCCTCTAGAGTTTGGCACTTTGCCATTACCCTTTTACCCCATTGTCACTCTCCTCAGGTCTACCTCTTCTTACAGTTCGTCTCCTCACTCTTCCTGATAAGCTTTCTTTGGTGACAATTGAACTCAGTTTTGGTGCTACTTATATTTTAGTCAATGCTACTTGCTTGTACTTATGTTTATGCTGGTTAATCTTACACCTTGTTTGGAACCATAGGAACTGAATTCAATTATAACATTGAATTCAGTTCAACTGTTTGGAACAGAAAAACAAAGATGAGTTTAATTCACATATGTAATTGAAACCTACTATGCTTTATAAATTCAATTCAGCTACACAACAACGAGAATTGAATTATAAACGACCTATAACTCTTATTTTTAAACGTTGAAAATGACTCTTCCAATAATACCCACGCAATAATCCTATCTCTTCAACTGCAGCCGCTCTATTTCTTGACGTAGCCCCTCCCATCTCACTACTCTTCAACTAACGCAGCATTAAGGAGCCCCTCCCACCAAGAAGAACAGCAACACCTACTATTCGGCACCTCCCATAGGTTTTTCCTTTTACTCATTATGTTTGATTACTTGTTGGGGGTTTGTTTTTGTGGAGAAGTTTTCATCTTGCAGTTTGGGGACGGTTTGTTATATTTATAATTGGGATTATTAGGTGGGTTATTCAAAGTTTGCAATGCAGTTTTGGGGTTTTGTGTTAATTTCATATTATGTGGATTGGGTTTCTAGGGGAAATTAGGTTGTAGGTATTTCATTTTTTAAGGGAGTGGTTGGTGTTCTGTATGATTGTACTATTTGACGAGGTTATTATGATGACATGTAGTCTAAGTTGTGCTTTACTCTAGTTGATATGGTTGGTTTTGTGTTCATTGCGCAATTCAGTACAAAAGGTTAGGTCTTTTGGTGTTCTTCATTCTCGCTCCATTTGGTTCTGTATTGGGTAGAATATAAATATGGTATTCTTTTGTGCTCGATGCTGGGTTGAATTGCGGTAATTTGTTATTGTGAAAACATGGTGTACCTAGTTGAATGCTGTAGTTTCTCGTTTGCATATTGGAGCTTTGTGAGTTGTTACACTTCCCGTTTGTACATATTTGCTTCCACTTTTCGATCTTTACCAGCAAGATTTGTGCAATTATACTTATGGTTTCTAGATGAAATAGTAAAAGTTCTCGTCGATTTTCTTTTTGTTTTATGTTTTTTGCAGCTTATCTCACTTTTAGACTATTATATATTATATTACTTTTTTAAATAAAACTATTTTAGCCAATGTCAAAAATTTTTCTACTTGTTTTGTGACAATAAATAAAATTTAAATGCAGGAGATATGAGAGGATTTGAAAGAAATGCTCTACTTGCTATGGTAGCTTATGCGGGTTATCTGGTTTGCTTGAGACATAAATATCAATATATGTCTCGAGCTAATAGATAACTATTGCATCCAAAAAGAGGTCATAGAGAAATTGTACGTCAAGAATTACTAACCGCAATAGAGATACATTATAATGCATGTAGCATTTTACGCATAAGTTATGATGCATTTATTCGCTTATGTTCAATTTTTCGCGGGAAGGGACTGTTAAGAGATAACCAATATAGTTTGGTTGAGGAACAAGTTGGAACATTTTTACATATTTTAAGTGGTAGAGCTAGCACTCGTTCATAAAGTTTCTTTTTCCGATGATCTACTGAAATAATTAGTTGTCACTTCCATTAAGTACTCAGAGCAATAATTACCCTCGATGATCAATTTTTGGTTCAACCAAATGGTTTGATTGTCCCTTCCGAAATAATCAATAGTAGAGGGAGATTTTATCCATATTTTAAGGTATTTTTTAAAACAATTTATATACAAAAACATATTTTTTATATTAATAAAAAAATTCTAATACATTTTATGGACTTTTTAGAATTGTATTGGTGCTCTTGATGGAACACATATCAAAGTAAAAGTTTTAAAGAAAAATATATCAAGGTACAGAGGAAGGAAGAGTTATCCTATAGTGAATGTCTTGGTTGCATGCACTTTTGACTTGAAATTTACATACGTCCTACCTGGATGGGAAGGTTCGGCCTCATATTCAAGAATTTTAGTTAATGCATTAGCTAGAGAAGATAAGCTCATTGTTCCTCAAGGTACCTTTTAGTTGAAGATTATTAAATTCCATATTATATACAAATAGTGTTATTATCAATAAGCATATAGTAAATGGTTTTACTTTTATTTATAGGTAAATTATATTTAGTTGATGCTTGATATATGCTGAGGTCTGGATTTATTGCTCCTTATAGAAGCACTTGATATCATTTAAAAGAATATTCTCGGTAGGCTCCAACTAATGCAAAAGAGTTATTCTGTAACACCCCACTCCCGTATGACCCGAACCCAACATCGATGATGATATCCGAGTCCGTGCTCTGCAAGAGTGGCGTGCTACATCACTCAGTCAAAACTCAGTATACTTTTTTTTTTGAAACATACACATACTTTATATATTATGCGGAAAACAATTTACATAAATAATCATTAATAAGTACATTGGTCACAGAGGCCCTTTTCATAAATACAATTTATTTCAGTATGTTAACTTTATAACTTGACCTGATCATGATTAATACAAGTTTGTTAACTTTACAACTTGACCTAATCATGATTAATACAAAAATTGAGAAAATACATTTCTATCAGACACTAAAACAGACACGAACTGATCCCAACTTTTTCTAGCATTATACGCCCGTTGCCTAACGGGGTATTCTTCTGAGTCCTGAAAAATAATTGCAAATTTTGGGTGAGTTTTGCGAACTCAGTGAGGTAACCATCATCGATGGTTCACTCAATTTATGCAACACATCAATTTACATAACATATATTCACATTGTTGCATATTTGATCACATTTCACAATTTTACTTGAGCATAGACAATTAAATACATTTCATACGATTAGACATCCATAACCAATTGAATTCACCAAACACTCAAGCATAATATAGTTGTTTCATAATTCACAATCAGAAGTACCCCATGACTATTATCATATCAGTATATGGCATTTTGCCTTTCATTCAACCAAAAAGATCATATCAAAAGCAGCATGTAATACTTTTTTTTTAATTTATTTCGGTGTTGTGACCGAGCGCCTGAACTGTCCCTATAAGGGCACATTAATCATTGAGCCAGAGGCTTTGAAACTGTCCCAATAAGGGCACATTAATCGTTGAGCCAGAGGCTCTGAATCACTATGAGGCTCGAGGTCCAAATATATACGTTGAGCTAAAAGCTCTGATCGGTGGCTGCTCCGGTCACAACTATCATTTTCTGTTCATGTATTTATGTAAGAACTGCATATGTTACAATTCATCACTTTATTATGCTCGCATTCATATTTCACACTCAATTAGCTTATGAATGACACAATATACATTTATGTATCAAAATCAATCACATGAATCCAAATCAGTCATATCATAGGCAAGTAGATCATAAATTCACGTACCCATAACACTTTTATATCATATCTTTCCAAATACTCCGGACCTTCTGTCCGGAATTCACAATCAAACACAATCCCACAATTATTCTCCATAGAGTCAAAATCAAATAATCATAAGCCAATGATAAGTAAGAAACCATCTAGGTCACTCACCTATAGTTTCCAAGCTAATGCCTGGAAGTCTCGGCAACGTCCATGTGCTGACGTTCCAAATGTGCCTCTATAACATTCAAAATATACAACTATTACCAAATGCACAATCAGGACTATTTAATAATGCACATGTAGAATTTAAAATGTGTATAATGCATGTTCTTGACATTCCCGGCACTATTTCACAATTTCCCGTCAAAAAATTTCCTCTAAAAATTTGAAATCCATAGACACTAAAATCACTCAATTCGGACCTCTATAGGTCCAATTATAAATAAAACACGGACCAGAAAAATATTTACTCGGTCCCCTCTCTTTGACCTAATCAATCCACGTCAATTTTATCTCCAAAAATTCACAATTTCTCATAAAAAAGAAATTAAAAGCCTCACAAATCCGATGCCTCTAGAATCAAATCAATCGGAGGTCAGACGGAAAAGTTATATACAATAGAGTGGAGAGAGGTCAGTTCAGGAAAAATACATGTTCTAGTCGACTAGTTAGGGGTTCTAGTCGACTAGGTCGACTACAGTGACCCATTGAATTTTTCTGTCGGCATCCCAACTTTCACAAGTCATAACTCCTTACTCCGAACTCCAAATTGGACAAACTTGGTATCAATTTCAAGATAAAAGAGAGCTTTACAAGTTTCATGGAGGAAACAAAAGTCAATTTTATCTCTAAGGGTGTCAAAAATGCAACCAAAGTTACTGCCTACACAATGTTTCCCAAAACAGTATACCATTTTACAAAAATCATAACTTTCCATTCTGTTTGCCAAAAATTCCAAATTTTATGTCAAAAGAAAGATCAAATCATGTTCTACAACTTTCATGAACAACATGGAAACAAATTCAATTGCTCAATGGGTCAAAAATTCAATTAAAGATTCTGCCCATACATTGCACCTTAACAGTACTCCAATTTTCTAAAAACCATAACTCCTTACCCAAATGTCCCAAAAATGCATACTTTATATCCATAAAAAGTTCAGATTACATACTAAAATTTTCATGAAGGGCTTAGAAGCCAATTCCAATTCTAATTAGGTCAATTTTGCCCATGAATATGACTGCCCGATAACTAGTAGAATACCTAAATCAAATTCCACCTTTGAAAATTCATATCTCACGATTCTGACATCCAAAATTCACATACTATACCTCATTTTAAAGCTGGTTCATCCCTCTAAAACTTTCCATAAGGCCACTTGTGCTAATTAAAATCACAAAAATCCAGAATTTAGCTTCAATATCCAATCACTACAAAACCTATACTTAGAACAATTTCCAGCACCAACCTATTAGCATCCAAAAGTCAACAGGTCATAACTCTCAACATACATATCGAAAAATTGCATACTTCATGGCGACAGAAAGATAACAAGGAAAGCTTCAACTTTCATTTAATCCAATTTCACAAATTCAACCTCAATCAATCTAGAAAAATTCATCAAAAGTTTAGGTCATCAAGCTCGAATTACTGTTCATACTGCACCTATACTTCACTTTCAAAGCAAGATTCAACACTCTTCTAATCAAAATTGGGCAACACTTCCTTCACAAGAAATGTAAACAAATGTCTCAATTTTAATTTAAGACAAACCTCACCTCAATTGCTTAACCACACAACTAGTTACGGCAAAAACATTGAAACATGTACAAGGTAACTTTTCCAGCTTTGATACTCAATCCAATTCCTCTGATTCCAATTCCAATTCAATAAGCATACCAATTAGACAAGAAATCAGCCAATATGTCATCAATACCTTCACTTGGACAAACATCCACAAATTGGCAGCACCTAAACTCAACTTGCTTCCCTTAATTTCCATTCATCTTTAATCACAAAATCCACTTCAAACTATCCTAATTTTCATACAACACATACTACCCTTATATGCATTGTTTATCCTCACACAAACATACATTCATATACAAACAATCCAACCACAAGCTTCATGACATGAATGCACCAATAAGCACAATAAATGCAATTAACAATAAAACAAGACATAAAACTCAAAGCTTACCTAATTAAGCTTCCAAAACTTCAAGTCTTTACAAACCCCCACTAACACTCTATCTCCCCCACTATACACGATAATCAACCTTCTTTGCTTAGGTTTGAATTCTCAAGAACAAGGAAGAGCAAGCAAGTAGCATAAAAGAGTTCCTTGTGTGGTGGAGGTTAATCAAGAAGAAGAAGAATAAGAAGAAACAACCATCGAATGAAAGGAGGAAAGGAGGAAAGGAGCAACGAAAGTGAAGAAAAGAGGAGAATAAATGGGTCTACTCCAAGGAAGCTTCATGAATCACCCAAAAGAAAGAGGAAAACTTTGAATTAATAAGTTAAAAGTGGCATGTTAGGTGTCACTTGCCAGATGTCACCCACTCATATTTTCACTTAATTTCCTTCCAATTTCTAGTCCAATTTCTCACCACATTCTAATGACTCAAAATAATAAATCCTAAAATCATGTATTTAATTTTTCAGTGCCATTGGACAGTCATTTTCGGTACCAGAAACCAAATCAGTCTGTCACTTGTCAATTTTTCGGTCCGAAAAGGTATCTCGAAAAATTTCCAGGAAAATTTCTAAAATTTCACAAAAATGAAAAACACACAAAAATCCACTCCAATTTGATTTTCAAGCACTAATTCATATGTTTCTCACAATAACACATATGCCGGAAAATGTCATGAATGCATGTACAATCATGTGCATATACAAAATTTACAATGTATGCATATATGGAGGCCATATTAGACATGACCATGTCGAGATATGTTCACATACTCATATTCCATTCCAAATTACCATTTTACACTTCCCATCGAAGATGGGATGTTACATATTCAACGTGAGACATGGTTCATTACGCAATGCAATTGAAAGGGCATTCGGTGTTTTAAAGTGTAGATTTCCCATGATTTGAGATGTCAAGATATGATGTGAACACATTATCTGAAATTATGTTAGCTTGTTGTATTTTACATAATTTTTTGATACAATATGATCCGAATGAAGAATTTGTTGCAAGAGTTGATAGAGAGCTATTGAATAGTGATTATGAGGATGATAATGTCTTTAGAGGAATTGCTAGGAATGAAGTTGGTAGAATAGGAGAAATGATAAGAAATAGTATAGCTGCGTATATGTGGAATGATTACATTTCTCAACATTGATTTGTTGAAATTTTTGTCATTACATTATGTAACTTTGTTTATGTTTTTTTTTTCTCTTTTTTTACCGCCACTTGTAAACATGATTATTCGTCCTTTGAATGTAATTGTCTTTAACAAATTTATGTTTGTTTATGTTTTTGAGAAATGTAAGAGTTAATAATAGTATAAGATGGCTTGTGTTAGATTGTGTTTGGAAAAAATAGGTGACATGATGGACGTAAAGGTGAATTATGATGAAAAAAAAAGTTGATGGATATTTGAGGTGGAATTATGAAATAGATAAGTGCATGCTTCAAGTTCTCAGGAAACAAAAAAATAAAGGCCAAAAGAGGATAGAAATTTTAGTGTTGGTGCATATAGAGAGGTAATAAAGGAAATTAATGAAAAGTTTGGGGTTAAGATTAATCGGAGCAAAATTGTAATTCGATTGAGAACTTTAAGAGAATAAATGCATTTCGCAATATCTCTTGATGGAAAAGTGGAATTGGATGGAATGATGTTACCAAGACATTTGAAGTTGTTCCAGAGGTGTGGCAAAGTTTGATACTGGTATTTTATTTAATACTTATATAGTTTTTTTATATTTGTATTATTTTTTATGCATGGAGTTTGTTGACATAGTTTCTTGTATTTTGATTGATAGGTTAACAAAAAGGTGAAACATATTCAAGGGAAGCCTTTACCTAATTTGGACCTTGTTTGCGAGATCTATGAGATAGATAGAGCTACTGAATCTGAAGCTGAAAGTGCAAAGGAGAAGGTTCAAAGATGGGAAAAGGAAAGGTGGGATATGAATATTGAGGACATTGATAATATGTAAGCAAATAATGAGGTTCATTTAGAGAGTTTTTATCCATTTGAGAGCGCGAGTACTCCAACAACACCAACAACTTAAGCTCCCTCATCATCAACTCCTTTAGTGTCAAAGCCATCCTACATGGGTAAGAAAAGAAAAGCACAAGTGGAAGATCAAATTTCTTCAAAATTGCAAGTTATGCCCAATGTAATGAAAGAAATTGCACAAGCTGTTATAGCCACAAACCCTAGTGTTAGAAAAGAGGAGGAAATATTTGACGTAATGAAAGAATTAGGATTAGAAGGACGCGTTCTCTATTGGCTTATAGAGCATCCTAACTTTATTGGTGTGTTTTTTGCATGTCCAGTTGAACTACGTTTAGATTGGTTGTCTAGGAAGATGGGTTGGTGTTAGGGTTTTATAGCTTGCTCTATTTAAGTGTAGAACTTTATGGATGATATAACTTTCTCCATATAAGTATGAATGTTTTTTATTTAATTTTCTGATGTAACGATCTTATGTCTCCTTATCATAAGAATATATGTTAAACTTGCTATGATATTATGTAATTTGGAGTGAAATTTTAAAATTTGATAGTACCTTATAGTTGTCAACGCAAAAGAACTATTGCTCATTCATGCATTTTAAGCTTCCAAATTATAATAGTTTTCTATTATCTTTATATAGCTCGGTCACAGCCTAATGTCATTTGCAATCAATTTTTCTTTTCATTTTAATAATGAACTTTTTTATGATATCACTTATAATGAAATTGATGTTTATAACTTGCTATATGTAAGTGTGAATGTTTATTATTTAATAAGATTATTTTTAGTCAAGGTAAAAATGTCATATGAAATAATTGAATTCATTTTGATTGTGTTCCAAACAGTATAATTAAATTCAATTATAATATTATTGAGTTTGTTCCAAACAGTGTAAATTGAGTTCAATTCAATCTTATTAATGTAATTGAATCCAATTAGTTAATAAATTTAATTGAAGGTTTCCAAACACCCGTTAAAGTTTAAAAATGTATTTGTATTGACTTCATCTCCTTATATAATGTATTAATATTTTATCTATAATAAGTGGGCTTAAGAAGCAAAATAGAAAGTTATGTATATGGAGCTTATGAGATATATGGACTTAAGAATATAGATTTATGGAACTTGCGAGATGTATCAAAATGGAAAACTCTAAAAGAAAAGGTTATCTTGTTTAATTATTTTTTCATCATTTTTCCCTTGAGCGTAGCTTAGAAGAAGAGCAGGGTCAAGACTTTAGAAGAAGATCAGAAGTGTAAAGTAGTAATACAATAGTGTGTGGTCCTTATGTTAAATATTGAGGGGAGGATTCAGGTTCAAATTTGGAATTTGGTGAGAAAGTGAGGGGATTATAAGAATTTTTCTTCATCTGTGGTCCAAACTTTGGCTAAGGTGTCTAGTTACTACAATTCTCAAATTTAAGCTTTTCTTTTTCTTTTTTCTTAAATCAAGATCAAAAAAATATGGAATTTCTTCATTAATAATTTATTAACCATGTCATATTTATACATTCTTATTCACTAATAAATGCATTTGACTCATTCATGTTTATTATCAATGCCAAAATGTAATGTTCCAATATTATGCTCTAACAAATGCATTTGACTTAGTCATGTTTATTATTAATGCCAAAATATAATGTTGGAATATTTATTGCAAAAGTTATTAAATTGAAAATTGTGAAACTAACATGCTTTCTTTATTTTTTTAGTTGTTTAATAAACTTTCTACTAATGCACGTTTGAATTATGCTCACAAGAAAAAGAAAAATGTACACGAACAATTTTGAAATTAATTTGCTTCACATATTTAGTCTTACATGACTTGATATATTTAACAAAAATAGTATAACAAGTATTTTTAGTAAATAGTGATGTGGTATGAATTTTTCAAAACCTTTAATTTTATTTAATACCTCTATGGTATGAATTTCTTAAAACCATTAATTGTTACGAGTCCTTAAGTCCTTAAATGTTATTATATTTCATGTGCAAATGAAATCAAATTGTTTTACTTAAGCCTGATTTTTTTCATCTTAATTACTTTTACTATTGAATCAAAGTTATTACAAAAGGGTGGCGTTACTTCACAATACTTGCTATAGATTATATAGAATGGAAAACCAACAAGAATGTTTTATAAGAAAATTTTGTACAACTCTTGGAAAAGAGTGAATTATAGATGTTTTGCATAAAAAATTGAGAAAGTATAAAGGAAAATAGTTAGTATAATTTAAATAATAGGAAGAGTTACTTTTAGGCTTCCACTTCAGTTTGTGTTGGATGGGAAGAGTTTGGTGGCATCTGCCATCACCTAAGCTTGAATATATGGGTTTGAGTATAACAATTGAATGGCATCCTTAACGAAAGGTTTTCATCTTACTAGTTCCAATGCATCCAAAAAGATACGATACTATATAGTTGAGTCAATTATGAATAAGTGTGAGGGCCATAATATGATACCACATAGTTGATTCAATTATTTGAATATTGATGCATAATAATACAAATACTGAATTTGCATAATATAATTAGTTTGAAATTGTATGTTATAAGATTCATGATTAAGTTCATACAATAGTTTTAAATATAGAGTAATGTCACATAGATGAATGCAATATTAATTGTCGAATGCAAATAGCTAATTAAACATTCAAACTTACCAACGTAAAGCATATATGAATCGAAAACTTATTACAAAAGTTCGTGCATCTAAATTGAAATAATAATAAACTTACTAGATAATTTATTGAAATTGGAAACAACAATAATTTTTAATTTTGAGTTTATTACTATTTCATATATGTGTGATTACTTGAAAATTGTTGCTTTATTAGTAATATGATTAATAGAATGTGCATTTAGAATCATTTGTCTTTAAAGACTAATTACGATTTTGACTATTCTTTCATCATCATCATTATCATCATTTTGATTGTTAAGTGTTTATTAAAGTGTACATATACATGTAGATGTCTATTATAACTTCATAGTAGTATATATTGATTGTTTCATATTGATAAGTATATTTCTTTAGTGGAGAGATCTAATCCAATACTAGAGAGTATACAAGGGGAGACTTCTAATTCGATACTAAGTAAAGAAACAACTCATGTTAAGGGAGCAAGTTTACTAAGAAATGAAGTTTGAAACCACTTTAACAAAACTAGGTTAATGGACAGAATAGAGAAGGCTGAATCTAAAAATTGTCACAAGATGTTGGCCGGGAGTTCAAAAGATGGAACCTCTCATTTGAAGAGACATATGGAGTCATATAATAGAAAGAAGCTTGTGGCAAAAGGTCAAACATTGTTTCCTATAACCTAATGAGATGAAAGAATAAAATGACTGGTACAGCTTATGACAGTAACATATCAAAGTTTTTGCTAGCTAGTATGATCATTGGTGATAAACATCTACTCTCTATAAAGATTTAGAATGTTGCTCAACTTACTCGAACTGAACTTCAAGATCCTTACCTAGAATACCTTGAAGAAATTTTTTAAAGATATATGAGGATCAAAAGACAAAAACATTAAAAAGTCATTGAGTATTAAAAGACATGTTGCCATCACATCGAACATATGAATAATATTAACACGACGATACTCTTTTAATTTAATAATAAAATGATTTTCATAATATTAATGTTTATTTGTTGCATAAGTAGAATCATAAAACAAGACATAAATTTATAGTATTCATCATATATATGTTTAGATTGTATAACCAATAACAAAAACATATAAAGTCTAAACTAATATAAAACCTTAAAGACATGTTTTCGATCATTTATTTGGATTGATAGTTATTTTATAGCTAAGAATGTTTTAGGAATTCAAATATTTCATTAATGATCTTTTATATTCTAAACAATTTCAACCATGTTTATATGCTCTAAAATTTTGGATATAACAACAACTTTACAATTGAGATAAGTTAAGGCTACTGATTTAGATATCATATCAAGCAAATTATATTTAATTATGACTAGTAAGAAGCAATAATGTTAATTAAATGAATATGATATTTCTCGTATAACATCTTTTGGTTCATTTTCTTCTAAAATAAATTTAGTTTGAACTTATTCATTTATATACATTTAATAGACTTTTTTAAAATCCATTTTAAATAACTTATTCTAAAAATTTTAAATTAAAAAAGGAAGTCAGGCTCAATCTCGAGCTTGGCCCACTGCCAACACTAGGTGCATTATGAGTTTGAATCACTATAAAACAATGTCATTTTAATGTCATTGACTAAAATAATATTGTTTTGGTTTTAAATTTAGTAAACTTAAACGATATTATTTTGGCAAGGGCATTTGGGTACAAATTTCAAACCTAACTTTTAGGCCTAAGGCTAATCCAAAGCCTAATCAACTCAAGCTTAACTTATTGACTTCAAGCTAAGTCGAGCTTAAAATGTTATCCTTATTCATAATTATCAGTTATAGTCTAAAATTTTGAGAAATATATAAAAATTTTAAAATCTTGTATTATAATCTTAAAAAGCTTACTTAAAAGGTTTCTTGTCCTTCATATAGGGCAAGCATGTCGAGAATAATTATGAAAATAATAATTTAAAATTTTAAAACAAATTCATTTTTATTATAACCATGCGGATAATAATTATAATATTCTTATCTTAAATACATAATTTAATAAATATAATAAATTTCTTATAAATATATATTAGAAATATTTTATATTATAATATAATTTTAATAAAACATATTTTAACATTTTACAAATAATAATTTCACTTACTATAATGTACAATACATGCATATTTTTATAATGGAGTTACTTTTGTGTTCTTTTTATAAATATAAAATAATATATCATTAATTAGGACGATTAAGTATGGCTCTTATAACCAAAGATAAGCCCAAAAAAACCAAAATACTATGAAAGGAACATGAACGCTTTAATATTAAATGACATGCATCATTCATAAAAGGATCTGAATAATGTTGCTCTAGTTCGATATAAACGTCATTGTATAATAAAAAATTAAAATAAATGGAAGAGGTTGTTTCTACATTCGTGTTCGGTCAATCAATGCTCCATCTAGTTTTCATTTGGACGTTGAGGGAGACTCTATGCATATAGGTGAGGAGACGTAATATGACCTGATCCAGTAGTTGTTGAGTGAAGCTAAAGCTCATGCTCTCCTATCCTTTGAATGCCCTTCTGTTTCTTTCATCCCAGATTGTTGTGACCAGTTAAGATAACCCTATTTTAAACACCAATTTATATTCCGATTGGTTCTGCCAGATTTTGGCTGAACTGTACGTTGTCGTTCGGATTCATAAGTCGGCTACTTTTTGTGATGAATCCGACATGAAGAAACCTGCAAAACAAAGAAGGCTTGTCGGGGGTAGTGTCCCGATTAGCCCCTCCGACGCTCAAGTCAGTCTTTTGGTGAAGGTGAGGTTTATGAATGCAGAGAAAAACTAGGTTATGATTGCGTACCTCAATTATGGGAGAATTATACCTTATATATGGTTTTGCAGTTAGGTTTAGGTCTTTACGTGTTTGCATGGGAGATTTCCTTCTACGGATGGGCCAAGGAGGGTGTGGGATGGACTTGGGCTTGGCCTAGGCATAAAACTGATCTTTGAAGAATGGACCGATCGGCCCACGGGTCGTTTTGATTGGGTCCGGGCCCAATACGACCGACCCGACCATAAGCCCCCTACTCCTCGAGTCTAAGCGAAGAGAAGGGTCGGAGGAGTATGTAGAGGTTTCGTAGCTCGTACATAGGACGACTCGTAATTGGGGCGATCGGTTGAGCATTGAGATGTAGCCCGTCCGTAGGTCAGCTAATGAAGTAGTCGATCGCTCGGGCATTGTTGTTGTAGATCGGTCATGGGATAGCTCGGGTAGTCCTGATCAGTCGGATGCCGACTAGTTGTGCGTGACTGCTCGTATTGGAATCGGTCGGCTGAGTGCCCCAACTGGTCGGCCTCAGCACTTATTACGCGACAGCTCGCGCTAAAGCAAGTCGGGTGGTCATCATTAGCGAGCGCGTGAAGGTACTTGAAGCATTTATTATTTGACGGCGCGTGCTATCTGACAGCATTTCAAAATCCGAAACGTATCGTCTTTGTAACCGTTGTGCAGCTGTCCCGTACGTCCTTTCAACTGTTCGCGCCACTCCGAATTTCGAGTAACCCTAATTTATTCTCCGCTCGGATCATGTCGCATGTCCGGGCATAGCTCGAATTTTCTCCACGCGTCGAGTTTTGGCTGGATCGCAATTCGAACGTTTCCCTATAAATGTCCAGGGTCGACAGACGGTTTGGTTTTCTTCACGCTCGTTTCATTCTTGCTTTCATCTTGCTTTCCTCTACTCTTTCTTATTCTCAGTTTCTGGAAGTTTTCTTCGGCGTTGCACAAATTTCCGATCTCGTACCACTAAATAGGTACGTCCCTTTCCCTCATTTTCCTCTTCTAAATTTCCTCTTAGTGAGCATGTCATCCACCGGTTCTCGGAGTGGGGTTTCTCCAAGGGATGATGTTGACGAGAGGTCGTCGGAAGTTATGGCTGAGGCAGCGGCGATGTCGAGGTTGGGAGATGTTGAAGAGATTACGACAAGAGAGCGGAAAGATGGGCTGGTAGTAAAGGAACTGCCCAAAGGCAAATCGAGGATGTCCACAGCGGAGTTGAGTCGGTCAATTGTTAGGAATGGTATCCCTCGGTCCTGGGAGCCTAGGCTAGCCTAGGGGGATGAAAAAATCGACAACATCACAAGTGGGTGGTTTGCCGTCTCTGAGTATTTCTTCTCGGTCGGTGGCTTGAGACTACCGTACGTGCCAATCGTGGATGAAGTATGCGCTGATTATCAATTAAGGCCGAGTCAGATTCCTCCGAATGGGTGGAGGTTCATCAATGGCCTTGCTCTGCTGTGCCACCAATTTGGTTGTCTGCCTTCGGTCAATATCCTGCGCTACTTTTTGAGAATGAGCCAGAGTCCGAGCTCTGGGGGTGGGATCCCTTCCCTGATGTATAAGGATGCCCGGTATGACGACTTCTAAAATTACCGGCTGACGAACGAAATATTTCTTCGTGAAGCCTCCGGGATCTTCCTCCGAGTCCCAGCCGTGGAGGTATCCCCTAGCCGAGCGATGAAATGACTCGTCAAGTCTATTCCTTTCTAGGGAGGAGCGGGAGGTGGTAGGTCGTATAAAGGAGCTCGGCCAATATAACTTCGCTCGGCTTATTTCGGGATACGGTGGGGGGGCCTCGGCCAACTCTCTTCTGATTGACCCCCCGCCTCAAGTTAGCGGGCTAGGAGAGGGAACCGCCCCGCCTGGTTGACCCCTCATGGTTGAATTATTTTCCATGCTTGTAGGTTTTGGTTCGATTTCTAACCTGCTTTCGTTGTTTGTGTAGCCATGGTCAAAGTTTATGCTTTCCCCGGCCCACCCAAGTCTGCCAAGGGTAAGTGCAAGGTCGCGGGGCCTTCGGAGGCCAGAAGACAGAAGGATAGGGGAGAGGCCAGTTCGATTGTTGTTCGGCCCATTGCTTCAGGCGTGGTATGTTCCTCCACTGCCTCCTAACCGTCCATGGCACTCTCTGTGGTCGTCCCTTTGGTGAGTGCCTGGTTGTGATTGAGGAAGAGGAGGAGAATGAACGACCTCTGAAGAGGAGAAGGGGGGCTCAGGTAGTCGACCGATCTCCTCAAGTAGTCGACCGACCTTCTCAAGTAGTCGACCGGCCTCCTCGTCCCTTGGACCGAAGCGAGGGGAAGGAGAAAGTGGGAGATCGTGCTGCCCCGTCTGCCCAGGGTAAAGGGAAGAAGCCAGCGGGGAGTCCTGACAAGTGGGAGCCGGCGATTAGCCTTGAGAAGACTGCCTCGATCGCCAATGCCGAAGTGGCTCTTCATCTTGCTGAGAGGGTCATTCCTCCTTCGGACGAGGAGCGCTTTGATGCGTTAAGTGTTGAGGAGCCCCTTGGCCATTGGGTTTTGTCCCCTTTGGTCACGTCGGGTTCTAGATTTAGCCCCTCCCTCGTGGGGAGTCGAACCTGTGACCTCAGGATTTTGTTGGGTGCAAGACCCACGCCTCACACCACTGAGCTACGTAGCCCAGTGGTGTGAGGCGTGGGTCTTACACCCAACAAAACCCTGAGGTCACAGGTTCAACTCCCCACGAGGGAGGGGCTAAATCTAGAACCCGACATGACCAAAGGGGACAAAACCCAATAGTGCGGGCTCACCCAAACCACCGATCATTTGTACTAGAGGTTGTTGTAGCAATCGATTATCAGTAGAAACTCATTACGAACAATTCCCGTTACACTTCTCTGACCTCTCTCTTTCAACGCCCTACTTGAAAAGGGGCATTAAAAGAATAAGTGTTCAATTAACTTGGCGTTAGACTAATAAAGATAGCATCAGTTAGGAATATATACCTGTCAATTTAAACATTTCTGTAAAATGTCAATTTAAAATTTTATGTAACCTGTCAGTTGTTAGGAATTTTCTTTTAACTACAAGCTACATTTAAGTGGATGATCTTGGTTGCATGTTTGTATACTATATTAGATTATGCTATGATACCTCTAGTTAAGCATCCCAACATAATAATCTAACTATTATATTTGAAAACTCACCATTATTGGTATATTTCCATCTCATCTTATCTACTCTTCGTAGGGCTAGTGGCATGTTTTGTAACATCCCGTTACCGGTATGAAGGGCATATCGGTAATCCGGATGGATTAGGATTGAGTACATGCATAATTTGACTCCCACTCGCATTTTTAGCCTCTATAGCTTATTGATAAATGAATATTCTTGTACGAGTATATGTATGTACATGCATGTATGACATATTCCCGGTTTGATTTGGATAAATTGGATTTGGAGACGATTAGGGCAATTGAGTTGTGAGAAATTTAATTGGAGAAAATTAGGTCAAACTAGGTTCGAGAATTGAATTCAAGTTAGAAATGAGATTTAGGGAAATTAAATTATGAAATTGGAGTATACGATCAGGAGTTTTCTGTTTTTGAGGATTTATCAGAAATTTTCTGGAATTTTCGGAGTAATAGATCCGGACCGGAAAATTGACCTAATGATCGATTAACTGGATTTCCGGTTCTGAAATTTGATTAACCAATGGCAATGGAGATTAGAATTTTGATTTGAGGAATTAGGGTTTTGAGCCATTGGAATTTGGGAGAAATTAGAATTAGAAATTAGATTGAGGTTGTTCGGATTGGACTTGTGGCAATTAAATTGCCAAACAAGCCCTTAGTTCCTTAGTTATAAACCCTACCCTTTGAATTTTGGTTTCCACGATACTCCTTGATTTTGAGAGAAGAAAGTTGCTCCTTCCTTCATCGTGGATCTCTTTCTTGTTGTTGCTCTTTCCTCCATCTTTGATCATTTCCCTTTGGCTTAGTGCTGAAAAGATGATGATGGGCTTGGCTTGTGGAGAAACCGTGGGTGTGTAAGAGTGAGGGATTGGTGATCTTTGAAGTTTTTGAAAGTTTCAATCAAGTAAGTCTTCATTCTTCTTGTCTTAGATAACTTGATTTGTTGATTTATTGAGTTATATTGATGATTAGGTTGGAAATTTGAGGAATTGGAAATGTTAGTTTTCGGATGATATAGGTTTTAAGAAAAATGTTGATTTTTGATTTGGGTATTTGTGAAATAATGACTATTGGATGGAATTGAGGTTTAATATGAGTTGTGTTTAGTGTATGGAGTTGCTTTGGAGTGTTTGTAAAGGGATAGGTTGAGTTTTGGATGAAATTTAGAGAGAGAATTGAAAAAGGGAAAATCGGAGAAGATGAACCAGAGTCCGCACGTCGCGACGTGTAATTAATTAGACGTCGCGACGAGAAATTTATTCTGCGCCGCGACGAGCCAATTCCTTCCGCTCGTCGTGACGAGCAGGGACGTACGTCGCGACGAAGACGAGATAACTCGCCGCGACAAGCGACCTTGCGCCACAGCGAGGGAGCTGATTTACGACTGTTTAAGTAATGATTTTTAAGGTTTTAGATTCTTATTGAATTGGATATTGATCGATTGTGATTTAGAGACTAAGAAGTTCAATTGAGAAGAATAGAATTGAATTTATTTCGGTGGTTCTCGAAATCCGATGGCAATTGAATAGTGAATTTGATTTTGATTTAAAAATAATTCTTATGTATTGGAATTTGACTTTAGAGGATTTAGAACTTAGTCCATTGTATTATGGTATTAGGAATTGCTATGGATTAGAGTGAGAAAGCGGAATTGAGATAATTTGGGAATAGGATCGGGAATGTCATAACGTGTGTTGTACGAAATTCATTTGATACATATTAATTATTGCAATTGGTACAATTAGTAATGTTATATTCATTCTGATTGTATAGAAGCTCAAGTGAAGCGTCAACCCTCCGACGCAGCGGAGACTTCCCGGCAGTAGCTCGGAAGTTTAGAGGTGAGTAACCTAGTTGGTTCCTCGATCTCTGATTTGTGAAATGTTTTGTGTGAACTATCTGTGAATATAATTGAATGTTCTGCATGAGATGTATTATTATGAAATCGTGAACTCATGCTAGGCATGATCAGAAATTGGTAATTAACTGTTGTGACTGGAGCAACTTCTGATCGGAGCTATAAGCTCAATTACTGTGAAAAAGGAAATAGTGCATACCCAGAGGGCTCTCCTATCCCTATTGCGCGAGGGCAGTAGTGCATACCCAGAGGGCTCTCCTATCCCTAAAACGCGACTATTCTGACGCTCAGTCACAACACTGGAATAAAATGAAAACATCATGCATTGTATTGTGAATTTGGAATGAGTTATATATATATGTGAGATGTGAGTTTATGATTGCTGTCATGGATGTGTTACTGTATTGATCTCTACGCAATTTTTTGCGTAATGCATGAATTGGTTGAACCATCGATGATGGTTTCTCATTGAGTTCGCAAACTCACCCAAAATTGCATTTATATTTTTCAGGACAGCGATAGGTGACTCCTAGCTCCAGAGTTTGACTTTTCCTACTGTGTGTGTGCCGGCGAGAGGAGTATGGCTCACAAGTGGGTCAGCTGGGATCTTTTGAGGATGACCTAGTTAGGAGTTATTACTGTTAATTTTGGATTTGTACAGTTGTAAATATAACTGAATCGTGTAATTATGATTTTTAGGAAATGAAATGAGAAGTATCTTTTGGTTTTAAAATTTAGTGAATTTGATATTGTAGTTTATTTAATCGATGCCATGTGGACTATAGACATGATCGAATCGTAGTGCACCCTCGTCGTAGATTATGTATCGGTATGACCTACGGGCGTCCCGGTGTATACCCTACGGTAAGGGGGCGCTACATGTTTATTAGGAATTCCATAATCAGATTCGTTTTAGAGAGCAATTCCTTATTCTAAAATGCATCCTTAACTTTGATACTCATATAAAGACAATAATTAAATTGGGATAAGGCTAGTAAACATTGCAAAGGTCCATATATTGACAAATTATCATACTAGAAAAAGCACCTATAACCATCCATAATTTCAAAAGATATTGATTGTCTTAAAGTACTCCTTAGTTTATATACTCTTTGCATAGCTGAAGATGCATTCCTAGGATATTCCTTAGTTTATATACTCTTTGCATAGTTAAAGATGCATTCCTGGGACAATTCATACCCCACAATTTTTGTTCATTTATGTTGTTAAGTGACCGTTTCACCACAATAGCTTAAGTTGCTGTGTGGGGCCAATTTAATTGGTTCTATATATTCACTAGATACTATATTAAGTGACCATTTCACCACAATAGCTTAAGCTATTGTGTGAAGCCAACTTAATTGATTTTATATATTTACTAACATATGTGCTAACAATTAGACCATTTAGTCTATAGCGAGTTCCTGTCTGATAATAGTCTCTATATTGTTTTGTCGAGCAAGGTTAGGTTCATCACTTGTGAAGATATCAAACCAATCCATCCTTGCTCCTTTGGAGCACAAACTTCCCTCCATTTAACTTTCACTACTTTGTTTCCTGCCTACTTTTGAATCTCCTAGACGTCATTCAATTGCCTTGATTACCATATTAGGTAATGCTAAATTTAAGGCCCAATAAAGAGTTATATAATTTAGGGCAAATGACATAAGTTATAACCTTCTAGCTATAGATAAAGATCTGGAGCTCGAGTACCTAACTTTAGTTTCAATCTTCTCAATTAGAGGTTCGAAGTCATTATATAAGAGTTTTGATGAGGAAATTAGAACTCTAAGATAAGTGGGAGGTAAGGTCAAAATTTTACATCGTGTTATGTAAGAGAATCAATTGGCTTCCGAACACTAATAGGAGATATTATCCTACTATTCTCCATATTAATCTATAGACCAGAGATTTTGAAAAAAAATTGTAGACCAATCATCAAGGTCATTATCGAGTGATCATATTCCTTTGAAAAGATACATAGATCATCAGTATAGTTTAGAATACTATTCCTTTCTTCTTGCATTTAGTATGATGTTTGAAAGTTCCACCTCTCTCAATCACTCTAGTTAGGAGCTTATTTAGGACTTTCATTACTAGTGAAAGTAGATAAGGAGAAATAGGATCACCTTACCTTAAACCTTTCATACCTCTAATTATTTTAGTGGGCTCCCTATTGATCAAAATGTTATAAGAGGTCCTAGTGATATAATGGTCAATCCACTCATTGAATATATTTGGAAAACCATAAGCTTTAAGATGATTTAGTATAAAGTTCTAGTCTATAGTATTATGTGCCTTTCAAAAATCAATTTTTAATGACACAATTCCTATTGCTTCTCCTTTTAGTATAATTTCTTACCAATTCTTGCATGCATAAGAAGTTATCTCAAACATATCTGCTAAGAATATATGCTCAATGCTGATAACCTATATGTTCAGGAAAAATCCTCTTGATCTTACAATAGGCTATAGGCATGTAATCATTAAAAGTTTACTGATCACCTCCTTTAAGAATTAATGTAACAAAGGTTCAGTTTAGCTTTTTAAATAGCTTCCTTTTCCTGAAGAATTTTTGGATTGTTTATACCACTAGATAACCAATTATGTTCCATGTTTTCTAGAAAAATAAGGCCTTGATTCCATCTAATGTTTAAGCTTTACTAGGATTCATACATTTCTATACACTCTCAATTTCCATTCTAGTAATAGGTCTAGACAAATCTTCAATCTCTATATTGGATAACTAATCATGAATAATCTTCTTAATAAGGCCAATTAAGGAGGTAACATCTTAAGGTATTCTAATAATGCTAGAAAAGTATGATAAAGCATCCTTTAGTAGCTTTTCCTACTCTATAATTACTACATCTCCTTTCGAAATATACACAACTCTATTTCTAGATTTCCTTGAGATTACTCTCCTATAAAATACAAAAAGTTTTTGTCTCCTTTAAAAACCAATAACTCCTTTGACCTTTGTCTCATGATGGAATAATTAGCTTTACGTGCTGGGGACTACTTATTTAGGGTTCGTTTTTTAGCAAGATAAAGATGAGGGTTAATTGGATTTGAGTATAATTGAGATTAAATCCTAATTAACTCTTTCTTAGAAAATGTTATAGTTTTATATTGTTGCAAATAACTTCCCTAATTAGGGATTTAAGCTCCTCTCTTATGTCCTAAATCACTCTAGTACATTTGAATTGGCTAGAGCCTATAAAGTAATAGTTGGTACCCTTTTATAACTGTTACAAAAGAAATTGTTAAACATGAAAGGATTTTTTTTTGCCTCACTTCCATTTGTTAGCAAAACAATGATAAGGGATTGATTATGGCTTAGAGATTCTAGAAACATGGAAAGAAATATGGAAATTTCTAAAACCGTTAAAGATTGGTCATACTTCTGCTTAACTTCTTCCTTTAAACATAGTCCTTTAGGTTCTGAAGATTTATTAACTTACGAAATTAGTGACCTAGATTACTTTAGATAAATATGCAGTTTAATTGGGATACAGTGTTAGTTTATTCATCTTAGGAAGTTGTCACATTCATTTATAATTTTAGGCCTTATTTGATTGTCAATCAAATAAGTAGCATCGCTAGTATATTTTCATGAGAATGACTAAAAAAGTAGGTGTGTTAAAATGTGAAAAAATGCATATAAATTTTAATTAAATAACTATTCTGCTAGACTTCAAGCTATGACTAGAGCTAGTTGTCAGTTGAGAATGTGATGTAGCTAAGTAACTATATTGGCATTCATTGTAAACGTTTGCCTCCATGTCAAAAGGCTATAATGACATTCCAACTAAGTTGTCTAATAAAAACATGACCTAGTTGAGTAGCCAGATCGACATTCATCACAAACGTTTGCCTCCGCGTAAAAGGCTAGGTTCATGTCCATCAAAGTAATAAAAAAAGAATGTTTGTTAAATAAAAACTTACCAAACTTGTGAGTATCTTGACTTTTCATGAAAACTTACTTAGGAATAATTACAAGTTTGATTGACAAAATAATTATCAATGTGCATGTACAAATGATAGGGGTGAATAAACTTAACATTAATGTCTCGATTAGTTTGTATATTTAGTCCAAAGTACTTAGACACAAATTTTGCATGTAATAAGATAGAACAACTTGAAGGATTATGTTTATAGTTAAATGTGTTTCGTGAAGTTTGAAAATATTGCCTCATTATTGCATTTGTGTGTGTGTTGTGTCCTACTTGTTTTGTTTTTGTTTGTTGTTTTCAGTGTGAGGATGTTAATAGTTATAAATTGCATCATATTTTTTCAGGTGGTTTAGTTTGTATTTAGTTGTTAATTTGATTGCTTAGTGTGTGTTTAAGTTGGAATCGTGTTAGTTGTGGATATTTGAGTTTTAAGCATTTTGTGGGTTGGAACATGATGTTGAGCTTTAATTTTATATTTATGAAGTGTCTTGATATGTTTATTAGTGTTTCATGGAAAATGAATGAGATTCGGATAAGACTTAAGAAATAACCCAAAGTCACGATGATGGAAAATATGTCATGATCGAGACAGAAACACAAGTAAAAAGTCACATTCGTGGGAAATATGCCACGATCGTGATAAAAGCTAGTACAAAGGGCCACAATTGTGTTGTTATGGCCCACAATTGTGACAAAAGCAAAAACTTCCAACCACGATTGTGCAACTAAGGGCCATGATCGTGGCTTGCGCGAAAGATAAGCGAAAAACAGTCCGGACTTAAGTTTTCAAAAACAATTTCAAACTTTTCAAACCTGGAAAAGATGATAGGGTTGCCGTAATTGAAAATACTATATAAGACTTAATGATGTAACCTTAAAGGAGCTTCTACATTCTACCACTTCTAGAAAGTTCAAGAGAGAGAGAAAAGAAGAGGGAGAGAGAATTGGAAGTGGGTCCCGATGTTGCTGATTCCTGGATTAGTTGGTCTCCCGATGTTGCTACCGTCCTAGATTGGCTGCTCCAAGTTCTATTTCCTTTCCATTTTATTTTTTTTCATCTAATATATAAGATTGAAATGGATTGTATAATGATAGGTTTTGAATTGTTGACGATGTTCTAACTCTTCCTTTGGGATTTTACTTTGATTTAATGTTAATACAGATTTTGTGTTTTATTGATTAGGTGTGATAATTAACTTCAATTTTTGCATATTTTAGTAACAAACCGAGAGGGTGATCTAGATAAAAATGATTGGATTGAATTAAGGCAATCCAATAAAACACGTAGTTAATCATATCAATTTTTATGCGGAGAGAGATCTTGTGTGAGACTGATAGTTTAGTAGAGAGGTTTCGATCTAATTTTAATTATAGGTCTTTTGTTAATTGAGAGATTATAAATTTCATAATTTAATTAGGGTTAATAATTTAGGACATGGGATTAGAACTCGAGAGAGAGTAATTCTCCCTACGATAGTTTAGAACAGACACCCCGATAACACATAATTGGCTAGGTTAGCATTAATAATATGTAAAATCCCCTCTCTTATAACTTGGTAATTTCTCTTGATCAATTTCCATGGTGACCTTTTGTGTTACTTAATTCCAATTCTTTTTTGTTGATAATTTTTTGAGTTGAATTCTTGCAATCAAATTCTCGTTTTTATATTCTTGTTTCATTTGTTAACTTCATTTTTATTAATTTCTAAGCCTTAGATAACCATGGATTGGATTATTTTACCCTACTCATAGGATCGGCCCTTCAAATATTATAACTTACGACCCATGCACTTACGGTAATTGAGAGATATAAATTGTAAGACTCGACACATCGATCAAGGGCCAAACAAAAGTTTGTCTTCATTGATGAATCGATTACAAAACCTAATGACAACGATTGCAAGACTAAAGATTGGTGGCTAGTGAATAGTTTACTAGTCGGTTGGATCATGAACTTTGTAGATATCTCTATTCTGCCTTTGATTGGATACATGGATATGGCCAAGAAGTTATGGGACGACATCAAGGCCATATTTCCTATTGGAGATGCGATGCTTTTATGTCAATTACGTGAAGCTATTAAGGATTGCTCCCAACCAGGCCAGAGCGATACTACTTATTTTGGCCACTTGAAGACGTTGTAGGATGAGCTCAATGATTATTTGATGGTACCAACATGTGCTTATGGCTACAAATGTAAGTGGGCCAAACAAATTATGAGGGAACGTAAAGAGGAGATGCTTTACCAATTTTTTATGGGTTTGGACAATATTTCCTATGATACACTTAGGACCAATATACTCAGTAAGACACCTATTGCCCTTCGTAACACTACCTATTCTAATGTTTTACTAGAAAAGAGGCATAAGTAGCTTATTAGAGCCAAGGAAGAGCAACCAAATGTTATAGGATTTGTTGTAAATGCCTCTAACTTTCTTGCTAATGCTCAAACTGTTTCTGCTGAGAATTGGAAATTGAACTCTACGAGTACGAATGAAATACTAATGTGTTCTTTCTATAAAAAGCTAGGTTATAAAGCTAAAAATTGGTTGCAGCTTCATGGCTACCTAAATTGGTGGTTTGTTGGATGTGAAAAAGGAGGAAGGTGCGACAATGGTCGAGGACGTAGACTTGGTCACAAGTATGGTCGTGGCACAGTGATTGGTGTTGTTGTTGCAAACGCTGCACAAGGCCTTGTCGAGTCCTCTAGTGTGAGTGTTGCTTTGGTCAATATTGGCAATTGCGAGCAATTTTTAGATTTGAGCAACGAGAACTAGACAATGCTTGTTAATCTTCTTCATCAATGTAAGCCACTAGGTACAAATGAAAAATTATGAAGTAATAGACCTCTTTTTTAATGGTTGATTCATAGTGGTGTCTTAAACCACATAATCGGCGATAAGTTTGTTATGTGTGATATATATGAGCTTGTTCTTACACCTATTAGGTTACCTAATGATGACATTGCATATGCAACTCAAGAGGAGTGGTATATCTTCGTGGTGGCATTTGTTTGAAAAACGTTCTGTTTGTTCCTAAAATAAAGTGCCAACTTATTTTTGTTTATCGCTTAATTAAAGATGGGCATTGCATTGCCACTTTTATAGACATATTTGTACAATACAAGATTGCACTTTGAGGATGTCGATTGGAGTGGGTGCAAAACTATATGTTCCGTGGTGTAGTTGCAGCGTATTCATGTAAGATTTGTAGCAAGAAGAGTCTAGATTTGTTGCATCAGTAGTTGGGACACCCATCCTCTGAAACTCTTAATTTAGTTTTTGAAACTTCTAGTAGTTGTTTGTAGAATAAATTGTGTGATGTATGTTTGCATACTAAGCAGATTAGGGATGTTTTTCCTTTGAGTTCAAGTCGTGTTTTGGAACCTTTTCAATTGATTCATTATATTGTTTGGGGCCTTTATAATGTCCCTTCCTCATATGGTCCATATTATTTTCTCACAATAGTTGAAGATTTTTCACGGCCTGTTTAGGTTCAATTAATGGCAGAAAAGAGTGAGGTGCGTAACTTATTGAAACTATCTTTTACTATGGTAAAATCCCAATTTAATCAGAATGTTAAAATCATCAAGAGTAACAATGGAACTAAATTCTAACCACTACAATCATATTTTTTGAAACTTGGGATGGAGTTTCAAACTTCTAGTAATGATACTCCTCAACAAATGGGCGTGTTGAACGAAAATTCAGACTTATTCTGAATGTAGGGCAGGGTGTACGCTTTCAAGCCAATTTACTTATTGAATTCTAGGAGGAATGCATACTCACAGTTGGGTATTTGATAAATAGAACTCCCAAACCTCTCAATAATGGCAAAACACCTAATGAACTTCTCTTTGGGTCTTCTGCCTTCATATGGGCATTTGTGTGTTTTAAGATGTTTGGTTTACTCACATTTTCAATGGTGTAAACGTGATAAATTTGGGCCTTGAAGTCATAAATGTCTATTTATAGGGTACACATATGGTAAAAGGAGATGGAAACATTATGATCTTGAAACAGGGGAGAACTTTGTATCTAGGGATGTGTCGTTTGATAAAACTCAATTTCCATATCATGCTACCCGTGAGTCCATGCCCTTCCCTCTTTCATTCCCCACTAATGCATCTGTACCCAATTTCTTTGATGATCCGCATCCTTCCATAGCATCATCACCCGTGATTGAAAGCCCAGAACAAAGTCCCATGTCTACTCTTGCTATGTGGAGTTATCATTTAAGCATGCATTCCTTGACTAGTTATTTTATTATGTTAGGCCATTTTCTTATTTACTGGAAGGCAAAAAACAACATATTGTCTCCATTTTCTCAGTTGAAGCTGAATATCAACCCATGACTACTACCATATGTGAGCCTACTTGGTTTAAGACTATATTGAAATTGCTTGGTGTTGATCTTCGCACTATTATGCATATGTATTGTGATAATAAAACAACTCACTACATCACTTCTGATTCGGTTTTCCACAAACGGATAAAACATATAGAAATTGACTATCACTATGTTTAGGATCAGATCCAAATTGCTAATGTTGTTACTGCTTATAACTGATAGTTTCACGAAAGTTTTTGAACGTCAACAATTTTATTACCTTCTATGTAAGTTGGACATTCGTGAAACTATCAGTTATATCTCACAAAAGTCGTGTATAGTTAGCGAGATTTTAGAGTTTACATAGTTGGAAAACTCTTTCATGTATTCTGTATATATTATTCCTAGTTTAAGAGACTTACTTATTTCCCCGTAACTGAAAACAAACTCGTGTTAGTGTTACTACTAGAAGGTGTAGTAGTCGACTGCGCTTATTATATTTACTTTGGCTATCTTTTTCTTTTTCAGTTCGCACCCAGAAATCCGAGTCCCAAAGCAGGCTTTCACGCCTAGGAGAATAAAGCTGCTTGCAGTAATAAAGACCTACGAACAGGAAGGCTTTAGAGAAGAAAAGTTTATATGGTGCGGTACTGATGCTGCTTGTCATTCTCTGTTTTGGAGTTCCCGTTGTTTCTGATGACTCAGTCTGCTACCCCTGTATTTATTAAATTTACTTTCTTCCACAAGCTAGGAAGTTTTGGCGTGCATTGATTTTAAGAGTGCAAGTACCAGATATATAGCATATTGTACATGCCATTGATTTTAAGAGTACAAGTACCAGATATATAGCATATTGTACATGCCTTGCTTAATTATTTACGCAATTGGCCCACCTAATAGACAAGTTCTATCATCTATGATTAAAAGCTAGCTCCAGATCGAACCGTATCATAAAAGTCCAAGTTATTTATTCCATCCCATTGGTCGCAACAAATAATCACCCCTTCAAAGAAGAAAACAGAAAACAATCATCAAGAACAGCAGCCCAATTTTGTTTTTAATTGTAATTGTTGAAGAATTGATTCGTTTCTCATTTTAGTGCTCAAGGCCGGGTCAGTGTATGGGTAGGGTCCTATATGGACTGGATCTCTCCTTTTTTGTTCATAAGCCCAAAGAATTATCTCCCACACGTACACCTCACACGCATACCTCTCACAGTCACTTTCTTGCACTGGACCTACTCTGCCACTTGTTCCTTCAGACTAACAAGACACACAACGCTCCTCATACGGCATCAGTTGGCACGCCATGCACTTCATCTGCGCATGGTCCTTTTTATTCCTTGCATTACTTTATTCCTCTGTTACTTTCGCAATTGCCTTTACAATTACAACAGTGTAAATAACCAATAGTGTGTGTTTTCCTTTCTAGTACAAATAGATCGTTTATGTACATACACAGTGTGGTGCTGAAATGAAATAGAAGAAATTGATCCCCTTTTTCTTCATGGTATCAGAGCTTATGGTCTGATCCAACTCACCACCAACAATGTCTACCATAGCTGAGAGTGAGAGCAGTCACCTTAACACCACAGACTTCGATAAATACTCCATTACCAACACGTAAAATCCGAGGCGATCTAGTTACCACTCTCTTCAATGGAAATAATTACCTAACATGGAGCAAAGAATGATGATAGCACTTTGTGCAAAAGACAAGCTATCCTTTATCGATGGAACATGCACACAACCAACTGAGGATAGGAGTTTACTCACCAGATGGAGGAGAGCAGATTCCATGGTCAAATCTTGGATTCTCAATTCAATGACCAAAGAATTGGGAGATGCATTTCATTCCAAACGCCAAGGAGCTTGGGATGAGCTCAAAGAGAGATTCGGGAAGCAAACGCCCATCGTTATATCAAATAGAGAGAAATCAGTCACCAAACAGGTAATTTAACCATCTCAACCTACTACACTAAGCTAAACAAACTCTGGGATGATTTGTCTAGTTTGAGCCCAACACCTACCTGTATTTGTGATGCTGCCAAGGCCATTCATATGAAGGAGAACACCCACAGACTTGTGCAGTTCCTGATGGGCCTGAATGAGGAGTACGAACATGTGGTGAATCAGGTTATGCTCATGGAGCCCTTACCCATGGTGAACCGAGCCTATGCCATGATGCAAACGGTAGAAAGACAAAGAACAGTAAACGCAAGCAATAAGAACAACATGAACATGGCTATGATGGTCAAGCAGCCTACATTTAACACAAAAGAGGGGCGTAGTAATACCAAGAAGAAGAGGACCTACACCAGAAAAGAGGATAAGCATTGTGAAAAATGCGGGAAGGCAGGACACACTGTTGAAACATGCTTCAAAATCCACGGAGTGCCGGACTGGTATAAAGAGCTCACAGGGCAGAAAAGTAGGGCCAACTTAGTTGCTTTTGGTGATTCACCTGCAGACACACCAAGTGAACAAAGTGAGAGCCCTGATAGGGGTGACCAAATTCCTCACAGCCTAGCCACTTTCATACAGCAGGAAATATCCAAAGCAATCAAGGGAAAAGGCACAAGTGAAGTTAAGATGGGAGGTCTAGCCAACTTTGCAGGTAATAGTTGTATGAATAAGAATAACACAGGAAATACTTGCACTTGGTTGATTGATTCAGGAGCATCATCACACATGATCAAAGATTTAAGTTGCTGTCACACATGTGAGGAAAACAGGATATATGACCCAGTCACCCTTCCGGATGGCACACAACAACAAATACAGCACATATGTCAAGCCACACTTGGTGATAAAATCACACTTGATGAGATATTACACATACCAAGTTTCTTTAAAAACTTTCTTTCAGTAAATAAGCTCACTACACAAAATGATGTTGCTGCCATTTTTGTCTCTAACAACCTATTCTTGCAGGACCTTCAGACTAATAGCATCATAGCGGCTATCAAGGCTAGGAGTGGATTGTATGAGCTAACTTCCAGCAGCCTATTACCTCCAGGGACCCAGAAAGGTCCTTCCCTAGATTTCTACAAAACCAAGAATGTTGCTTGTAGTGTTATCATTCCCTCTGATATTTGGCACAATAGGTTAGGACATGTTTCTAAAGAAAAGATACAACACATTAATGCAATTAAGTTTTCTGCTCATAATTTGGCTGAGTGTCAAGTGTGTCCTATGGCAAAACAGCATAGAAAGCCCTTTCCTAAACACACAATAACAACCACTAGAGCCTTTGAACTCTTGCATATGGACTTATGGGGGCCCTATCGGATTCCCACTTCAAATGGATCCCAATTCTTCCTAACTATTGTAGATGACTACTCTAGGGCAACTTGGACCTTCCTCCTTCGACACAAATATGAAACCCAGCCAACTATAACTCAATTTGTCACATTCGTGGAGAAGCAGTACAATACTAGGGTCCTAAGAGTGCAAACAGACAATGGAAGGGAATTCTTAAATCATGAGTGCAGAAAATATTTTACAGAAATGGGGATAATACACCAGAAAAGTTGCCCCTATACCCCACAACAAAACGGTGTGGTTGAAATCAAACACAAACACCTACTCCAAATAACCAGAGCTTTGTTGTTTACAGCAAGATTACCTAAGCATTTACGGGGAAGCACTTCACACCACCTATATCCTAAACCGAATACCCACTAAAACTCTACAATGGAAGACCCCATACGAAAAACTACACATGAGGGAGCCAACCTATGAACATCTCAGAACTTTTGGTTGTCTATGTTTCGCTTTAAACAAAACCCCAAGCAAGACCAAGTTAGACCCTAGAGCCTCAAGATGCATCTTACTCGGATACATGCCCGACTACAAAGCATACAAAGTAATGGACCTTGAAACAAAGCAGACTTTCAGCTCAAGGGATGTCACCTTCCATGAAGGCACATTCCCTTTTACCAACATTCCAAACATTCCAGTACAAAACCCATCACCATTGTTTCCCTCCCTCACATTTGACAGTGATAGAGAGTCACCAAGTGATATTCACCACACCACACACATGCAAACCATGTATCACACACCAGATATCACGTAAAATGTACCTTCATCCCATGACTCCCCAGAACACCAATCTGATCTAAACAATCCTATCAGAAAAAGCCTGAGAACACACACCACACCCAAATACCTGAATGATTATGTCCTCCAAGCCTCTGCTCCTCAATCTACTGCTACCCTTGATTGCTCTAACATTGCTTTACAAGTCTTTGATCCTGCAGGATTAGAAGACAACAAGGAGTCATGTCCTCAAATCACACATGCACAACCATACAAGGAATTCATAGGTAATGTAAACACTATCTTTGAACCCTTTTCTTATGAGGCAGCATGTACATCACAAGAATGGAGAGACTCGATGGAATCACAACTCACGACCTTGAAAACAACCAAACATGGATATTGATGAATTGCCTAAGGAAAACGAGCAATAGCATCTAAATGGGTGTATAAAGTCAAATACAAACCAGATGGCCCAGTTGAGAAATTGAAATCAAGGTTGGTAGCCAAAGGTTTCAATCAACGAGAAGGTGTGGATTATTCAGAAGTGTTCTCTCCTGTGGCCAGAATCGTGACAATTAGGATCTTCCTAACTGTAGCAACAATCAAGCAGTGGCCTATTATACAGTGTGATATCAATGATGCCTATCTCCATGGTCATCTAGAGGAAGAACTATATATGGTACCTCCACAGGGATACACAAAAGCCAAGGCAGGAGAGGTATGCAGTTACTAAAATCAATCTATGGGCTCAAGCAAGCGGCCGACAATGGCACAAGGAATTAACTTCCACTCAAGGATCTAGGTTTCACCAAGGCGTATGATCATTGCTTGTATACCAAAGGTCAAGGGAGGAGTTTGCTGCCATCATCATCTATGTAGATGATATCTTAATCACAGAGCCAAGAGACACTTCTAGAAGACACTAAACGAGCTTTGCATAGAGAATTCTCAATCAAGGATCCGATATGCTAAATATTTCCTAGGGTTGAAATCGCTAGATCGTAAGAGGGCACAATACTTAGTCAAAGTAAGTACGTGCGAGACATTCTACAAGAAACAGGATTACTAGACTCAAAACCGCACAACACCCATGGCTACAAAAGAAGCTTACCATCGATGAAGGAGAGCCTCTCAAGGATCCAGAAAGATATAGACGGATTGGGTCGCCACAAGATTCTGAACTTCACCAGACTCGATCTTGCCTACGCTACACAAAGAATTGAGTCAATTTATGAAGATGCCACGGAACCTCACCGGAAAGCCGTAAAACATACCTTAAAATACTTGAAGGGAACTCAACACGAGGGCCTCTTTTATGCAACACGCTCAACCCTAGAACTCACCGCCTATTCGGATTCCGACTGGGCAAGTTGCATCTACAGCAGTCGATCTTTAACCGGGTTCTGTGTATTCCTCGGCACCTCACCTATCTCCTGGAAAACGAAAAATGATAACCGTAGTAGATCATCCATTGAAGCGAGTATCAAGCATAGCCGATAACGTGTGAGCTAAAATGGATCGCCCATCTTCTGGGGTATTTTCAGGTCACAATCACGAAAGCTATACCTTTATTCTGTGACAATCAAGCAGCGATCCATATATCGCGAAACCCCGTCTTCCATGAAAGAACGAAACACTTGGAGATCGATCTCCACCTAGTACGCGACGCAATCGGCAGATTCCTAGACCTCCGGATGTTCGCAATGACAACAAATAGCCGATCTCTTCACCAAGCCTCTCCCACACGGATGTTCGAGTTCTAATCGCCAAGTTCGACCGTCGTGCCTTTCGGTCTCCGACTTGAAAGGGGTGTTGAAGAATTGATTCGCTTCTCATTTTAGTGCTCAAGGCCGTCGATGTATGGGTAGGGTCCTATATGGACTGGATCTCTCCTTTTGTTCATAAGCCCAAAGAATTATCTCCCACACGCACACCTCACACGCATACCTCTCACACCACTTTCTTGCCTTTGGACCTACTCGCCACTTGTTCCTTCAGACTCAACAAGACACACAACGCTCCTCATACGGCTCATTGGCACGCCATGCACTTCATCTGCATGGTCCTTTTTATTCCTTGCATTACTTTATTCCTCTGTTACTTTCGCAATTGCCTTTACAATTACAACAGTGTAAATAACCAATAGTGTGTGTTTTCCTTTCTAGTATAAATAGATCGTTTATGTACATACACAGTGTGGTGCTGAAATGAAATAGAAGAAATTGATCCCCTTTTTCTTCAGTAATAATAAGTAGTTGGAGATAATGTGTAAAGGATATAAAAGAAGAAAAACTTCAGAAGTAGTCGAGCGTGTGTTGAACCTTAATACTAATCTTTAGAAGTATTATACCTATAAAGTACATAAGAAAACCACTCAGCCTTCTGGCTATAATTTGACAATTTCTTTTAGAAAGTCAGATTGTAAAACTCCATCGAATTGGATCGTCTCATCTTGGACCTTTTCTTTAAGTTAAATAAAATTATGGAAAGCTAATGTAAATTAAAAAAAAAAACAGAATCCATCTATCACGACTAAAGGAACAAAACCGAATTACAGGTACTTTATTTTTCAGTACATTATATCCCCTTTTATTTTAAAAATAAATTTACTATTTGAAAACATTTTTTAATTTACTTTTGTATTATGACGACATCATATAATTATATACGTTGTATTTTTTTAACAAAAATACTCTTCTAATTTTTTATTGACTAAGATACATTAAATTCTAGTCGGGTCGATCATGCTAAGCCCAGGTCCAGCCCCAGGATGGCGTGTGGGCCGATTAGCCCATACCCATGAGGTTGAGTCAAACACGACAGAGACGTTGAATTAAACACGTCAGGTATTTACTATATAAGATCATCTAATTAGTTGTTCTTAGATGATAACGTCTTATGTTGGCTACGGTTATTGATGGTATGAGATGCAATCGATTGTGAGTGGGTGTTGCATTTTCTTTAGTGTGTTGTTGATGATTGGATGTTCTTGTAACTATGATTTCTCTAGGTAACCTTGGATCATATCGGTATCTGATTTTGTGGGGATATTATCCTTATGTGTTGCTGAAAAATTGTTGATTTCATATGACTTTGTACTATGTTCTCCGCTACCTTTTTGAACAACCAATGAGAGCTTCTTTGGTGTCTAGTGTTTAGATTTTAGCAGCGGGTTTTTCTATGGTGTTTACATGATTTTATTGGAATGTTCATTGTCGATGGAGTGTTAAGTTTGTGGTTTCCATTTTTGGTGTTGGTGTACAAAAATTTTAGAAGTTTTTGTGACTTTATAGCTGCTATTTTTATTGTTGGTTTGGTGCGAAAAACTTCAGTAGTTGTCTTAGTTGTTGCAGCTATATTAAGTTAATATTTCGGTGTTGAAACGTTTATTGATTTAAGACGTTTTGTGGCTGCTATGTGTGGGATGTTTCAGTGACTATATCAAAGATTCATAGCATCGTTCTTAGTAGACAACTTCCCATTCTTTCGTTGATGAAGGGGTATATTTAGAGGAGTTGTTTTTTTATCTCAAATGTTGTCTTTATTTATATTATTTATTGTTTAATCACTTGATTTGTTTATTTTATTTCGTTTTCATTAAATATTGCTTGAGAAAATCTTCTGTTGAGGTTAGTACAAGGCGTGAATTTTTTTCACGGGTAATGAGGATGAGGGATAGTGTTTAAAGGTTGAGCAGTGTCCGCTCAGTAAAGTCTTGTATAAACTATTGTCGTTAGTGAAAGAATTAAGCTGAATAAGGGCCCCGCAGATGTAGGCAAAAAGTGTCAAACTGCGTTATCAAATTTCGATGTTGATCTATTTAATTTCGTATTTATTTTTCTATTTTCGTTTTTGCTGAAAAATTAATGATTGCTGATATAGTTAACTTTATATCTAGTAACCGACAGATACAATTACAAGTAATTGTAGCAGAACCTTACAAGTAACTACGATCAAATCGAAGTTTTTGCAAAACTACACCCCTACGGTTTTCTTCAATTGGTATCAGAGCGGGTCACTGAATCAAAACTTGGTACATCAAATCGATGTAGATCCTTGTTTAACAATTATGGCTACAAGAGAATGGAGCTTATCAAATAGTGATTTCAAACAACAAGGGAAAACTCAAAAGGGTGAAAGAAAAGTGAAGAAAATTCAATGTCACGAGTGTCAAGGCTTCAAATTTGTGCAAGTGGAATGTACTAACACCTTGTAGAAGAGAAAAAGGAAGCCTTATACAAGCACTTGGAGTGAGAATGAATCCAAAAGTGAGTAGGGTAGTAAAGAAGAAGTTGTGAATAGTGCTATATTAGTTGCTTTATACAATAAAAGTCGAGTTACTTGCTTTACAATAACCAAGAAGATAGTAAATGTTGGACACCAAACTTTTCTTGGAAGTTAGAAATATTAAATGAGAAATTTTGGCGATTATTCATGTGTAAAGAAAAGAAGAATTCTTGAATTTGAAATGAAGTGGAAAGGATAGTTAAGATAAGATGGCTTATATGTGAAATATTGAAAGTTATAAGTTGAAACATGTTCATTGAGTATTCCTCGGTGTTTTAGCCATAACTTTTTCTCTAGTTATTTAGATTCTTGAATTAGACTAAACTAGAGAAATATGGCTACAACTTATATGATGAAATTGAGTTCTAATTTGTTCTCGAAGAATTTCAAATTTTTATGGAAGTTGAGTACAGAATATTGTTTCAATATAAGAATAGTTCGGAAATGTTTGGGATATAACTTTCGAATTTTCAAACCTAATTGAATGATTTTGGTGTCATTGGAAAATTTAGACAATGAGAAACATTTTTCTAGAAGGAAGTGTTATCAAATTCCTTCAATTACCTGATTAGAAAACGTCTGGACTTTTGGAAGGAGTTAGGCATGATTTAAATAATTTTGAGGTGTTGATAGATTAATTTTGTTATTTTGTGAAGTTAATTAGCATGTTAATGTGAATAAGGCTTTATGACATGGGTTAATTGAATTGAGGTAGTAAGATGATATCAATGACAAAGTTAGCAAGTCACTTAAGTATTTAAGTTACAAGGCATATAAGGAAGGGAAGATGCACACTCATTAATGGAAAAATTGAAATAAAAAGGTGTGGTCTTGCTTTGTAAGAAGAGGAAAACGTGGGTTGAAGAGAGAAAGGAGAGAAGAAACAAAAATTTAGAGAGAAAGCAAGGGGAGGGTTCGGTTTTAATAGAAAGGAAGAAGGAAAAGGTAGGGTTTCTTCATTTCTTGGTTTTCAAGAGGGATATTAAAGTTTATTCAAGAAGGAAAAAGAAAGAGGAGGATGAGAGCTTCCATTGGAGCCAACAAACTCCTCATTTGGTGAAGAATCAAGGTAAGAGCATTTTTAATTTGTTGAATTTTTGAAAGAGTTTTGGTTCATATAGTTTAAGAAATGTATGGGTTTAAGAATTCTAGGATCAATTTTATGAATATATGTATTGTGGGTTCTCAATTGGAATTCCTATTGAATGAAATTTTTGGCTTATGTTAAAGGAAATCAAGGAAGGCCAGAGGAGTAAGGGAAGAGACATCTTTGAGCAAGTTTATGAGCAAGGAAATAAGGTGGGTTTCATGTTTATAATTGGGTAATGAGCCATTAAGATTTTCTTTTTTTCAAAAAGGATTTCAATTAAATGTTGCTTTTATTTTTGTTGATTGATTTGAGAAATTGCTACATGTTTGGTGTATGAAATTTTTTTATAATGAATTGTGAATTGCTAAATGAAAAGGGTTTTTCAAAAAAATTACATGTTTATGAAAAACAATTTTCCGAAATGTTGCCATTTAGGCAATCTGCTTTCAAGTTATGAATATGTGTTATGTGGGTTTGTGGTAGTCCCTCAAGAATGTCACGTGCACGTTAATCAAGTTAAAGACTTCTCCCGCCTGCCCGCTAGTGGCACGGAGCTCCTTCATGGACTCCCTCAAGTTTACGACTACACAGGACCATTATGTGGAAATGTGTAGTGCGTCATGTTTATGGATCTACCCAAACCATTTTGATGTGTTTGTTTATTTATGATTTGTGAACAAGTTGAAGGATGTTTGATTTGTGTTGTTTGTGAATTTGATTTCATGACGAAAATTTTGAGAAAACATGTGTTTTACGATTCAATAAGGATTTTCTATGGCAATGAACTTTTTGAATGGTTTTACTTGTTATTTATTATAAACTGTTACCCACAAGCTTTTAAACTCACCCCCTTTCCGTCCCATCTTCAGGTGAAAAGAATGAGATCGAGAAATCAAGAGTCAAGGCATCATTTTGATTATGCATATTATGTATTTGAAGTTAGATTTTGTAAAAGCAAGACTTTGAACACATTTTCAGAATTATTGCATTTTTTCTATTTTGAATTTTGATATTGATGATGTATTGTGGCATGGGATGCCATTAAAGCTTTGTAAACACTTCTCTTATGATGTTAATGAAATAAGAATTATGTATGGATGATATGAGTTGAGTTGGATTTAGATATATTTGAAGAAGTTTTCCACTTTGGTTGATGAACTTTGAACATGAATTGTTGTTTTATATATATATATATACATAAGTGAGATGTTATGGAAGAGAAAGATAGGAATTATGAATGATGAGACTTAGTTGAATATGAAGAGTCAAATGAATTGAGGTTGAGAGTTTGATGAATTCCAATTGGTAGTTAAAATCGTTATGAATGATCTTGCAATAGAGGAAGTGAAGTTGGGATAATTCTAAAGTTTTTCATGAGGGGAAAGTGTGTGTTCTGACTTCAGGAGAAAATCTGTATTAATCTATGATGAATTAGACAAAGTTGTCTTCATGAAAGTTGTAGCTTGTCTTTTTAGCTTTCTAACGATATAAAGTATGAAATTTTTGGATATCTTTATTAAGAGATATGATCGTTTAAGTAGGTGATGTTGCATAGGACATATATTCTGAATAATTAGAGTATAAGAAGTGATACCGCACTAGGATTGTTCGATTTAGAAAGATTATGAATAAAAGGGACATTAGGATGGGTTTAGGATCCATTGAAGGGGTCTTCAAGAGTGGAAATTTTCATTTCACCTGAAAGTTACACGGTCTGCCCGTGTGAAATTCACACAGGCCGTGTGTTTCCAGCGCAGAAGCACAATCACACCCGAAAGTTACACGGTCTACCCGTGTAGGATCACACGGCCCATGTTTTGGCCCTCCAAATAACAAAATATTGCTTCAATTTCTTCATAAAAATTGTATATCTAGAAGTTCTCTTTCAAACCGTCTAAGAATGAACTAAATCTGATATCTCTGATGAAAGTTATACCCATTGTCCCAAGATAGGTTCAACATGATTGAGAACATGAGCATGGTTGATTCTTTTGGCCATAACTTCATGACCTGACTTCCAAATTAAGCGATTATTGAAGCAATAGATTCCTAAGATGTTTATCTATCTTTCTATAAAGATTAGTAGCCTTTGGTGTTGAGTTCAGAAAGATTGATGGAAAGATAGTGAGGGATCAGTTGGAAGGGCAAGACTTGGTTGTGAACACACTTTGGATTATTTAGCATATCTTGATCTATAGAGCTCCAATTGAGTTGGTCCTTGCTCCAAAATAAACTAGAGATTAAGAGATAAAATTTTGAAGAAGTCAATTATGATTCCATTGTGTGGTCTCACCTTTTTGGCTTGAGATGTTATGAGAATGATGATGAACCGATGATGGCTAAAAAGATTCCATGGAAATAACCCTACAGGTTAATACGCTCACGTTTTTTAATGGTCTTCGAATGTTGGACTCTGAAAACAAAATGCAACATTGTATGGTATCATTGCTTATGACAGTGATGGCAGTACTTCATATGATAAAAAGGAAAGTATTTATGAAGCCTATGAGTTAATATATGCTAAATGAGTCCAAACATATAAGAAAAATGAGACGTTGAAGGAGGAAAACTCTACCATGAAGAACAACACTCAAGACCTTGAGAAGAAGTTGTTATCTATAATAGATGAGCTTAATGAAATAAAGTTGAAGCTGGTCAGTACAGAAAAGGGAATAAGAATGTTAAATGGAGGTATCAAAAAGTTATAAAAGTTATTGGAAATTAGTCAGACTAAAGGAGACCTTCAAGGTATTGGCTATAGAGGTGAATGTTCTAAGTCAAATGATGAGAAAATTGGTACGACTAGATCTATCTAAAGAGAAATCTCAAAGAAAAATCGGAGGTTCATACCTACATGCTACTTTTGTGGAGTAACTGGGCACATAAGACCAAAATGTTACAAGTTATTACAATTGATGTTTCATAGGGGTCAAAACTGAAAATCTAGATACTCTCTATTAAATTTCCAACAGCAACTTATGTTACCAAAGCACTCTTGAGTTAAAAAGGGTTCAGTACAAACACAAAAATGTAGTGAAGGAAAACAAGAAATTATCTAGATTCACAGTTATTTACTGCTTTTGAAGAAAATGTTCAGACTGAGGATAAGTCAGTTGCTTCAGGTGAAGAAATTAACCAGACAATTGATGATCGGGATAATGTGACGAGGAATAAACCCAAGTTTGAATTTCTTCGAGGGGCACAGGGACAGTGTGCTTTACATTTTTTAACTATAGTTTGATGTTATTTATTTAAAAAAAGAGGTTGAAGGAGTTATTGTTTAGGCTTTTTGAGTTTTTATTTATGGGTTTTCTAAGGTTCAGTTGATTAATGTGTACATGAGGCTATGCTTGATGATGGGGTTTATGAATTTGATCAGTCCTATGAAGATGTAATTAAAGTGAGCAATGATATGTTGGCATATGAATTAACTGGTAGTAAATTGTTATCATGGCTTTCTGCTATTGCACTACGTGCTTATGATTCTTCCACTACATCTACTACTAATTTTTATGCTTCTATATTTGTTGAGATTGATCTCATTGAATACATTCTTCATTTTGGCATTGTTTTGTCATAAGAGGGAAACATCATATTGTTTTTGGTGACTGTTCAATTCAAGAGAAAATTTTAAGGTATCTTTGTGACTATTAGTCTTGCTTTTTAGCATCTTTTTGTCCCAAACAGGAGAAATTTGGATGATTGGATATCTGTTCATTACTGTTTCTTTGGATTTTTCTTGAACTTGAAGAATTTAATGGATGTTCTTTAAAACTTGATGTTGGATTAAGGGGGAGTTCTTTTCTCATATGGATTATATGTCCAATTATTTTATCTGAGGGGAGTTTCAAATATGTGACAAATAATGTGTAGTGCCCCCTCACCGTAGGGTACACATCGGGACGCCCGAAGGTCGCTCCGACACGTATCCCACGATAAAAGTGCACCACCAGAATATTTCCACTAATAATCCACATGGCATCGCAATAAATAAAACCAAATATCATAAATCAGTAACTTTAAAATCCAAAATAATCATCCAATGCATACATCCAATGAGCGAATAGACAAGTCTATCACCCCTAAATAAAACCAAAAGGAAACCGATACAAGCATCTATCCTAAGTCATCCTCAAAGTCCAACCCAAATTGACCGACTGCATGTGCTATCGCTTCTCTTGCCAAAGACGCCGCAGACGGCAGAAAAGACTATCTCCGAGCTAGGGGTCTACTATATCGATCCCAAAAAATTAGATACAATTTTGAGTGAGTTTCAAACTCGGAGAAACCATCATCGATGGTTCACTAAATCATGCATTACGCAAATTAAGCAAAGACGCACACATAATATTCAATTAACGGTATTACATAACAATTTACGAGTCTATAACAGTTTGCGTGATCAAATAACAATTTACACTAACATATAACCATTTACAAGATCATATCACACTTTACAAGATATGCAACATTCACGATAGCATGTAACAATTTGTAATCTCTCATGTCATCAGACAATTGAAGAATTTGCAATTCAATCACCATGTGTCTACAATGCATATGAGACTCTTTTCCAGATTATTCAAGTTGTGCCCAAGTGCTCACCAAGATTCGCTGGGGGCGCGTCGATTTCTCCCTCGGGCTCGAGGCCCTGGTCAAGATAAAGTTCGAGCTCGAGGCTCTTTTCATTGATAATAGCAACTTGGGTCACATTCCATTATCTGATCATGCATTTATGCATGCAATGCGATGTTTCAAGAATTCAAGTGTTCAAGAATCTATTATGTACGGCTATAAAAGCCCAAGATTACATTCCTCAAGATCATACACAAGAATCCAATCCAATACAAGAGTCCAATCCCATACAGTAGAAACATGTCATTCGATCATGTACATTTCAGTAATCATGCAATTTCACAGTGGCAAGTAATTCACATTGAGCATTTAAACAATTAGGAATTTGAGAAACCAACTAGATTACTCACCTATAACTTCCGAGCTACTACCTGGAAGTTCCAGCAATGTCCGTGGAATGACGATCCAACGGCGCCTCTATAACAGTAAAATACAGTCCCATTACTAGGTGCTCAATAAAACGATTCAGTAATGCATATGTCTCAGTGAAATTATGTACAATGCATGTTCACGATTTTCCCCGGCGCTAAAACCCAATTTTGAACTCTGGTGCCCCATTCTAACTCTTCGCTCAATTGATCGACAATAATTGATCCAATCCTAAAATTCAGTTCAATTTCCTCAATTCAATATTTCCTATAACAGCCCCTATAGCAATTCCAGAACCATTAGGTCAAAACCTCTATTGAAAATCCCAGTTTAAACCTCCAATTGTCTCAATTCAATATTCAGTCGCACTATGAACCATAATTGACCTTAATCTCGATAAATCAATACCACTTAAATTAAATTCTAACTCTCATAATTATCCTCAATTGTAAACCTCTTTCTCTAGATCATAAAGAATCAAGAATCACCTCAATCGAAGGTCTATACCATAAGTTATATCCAATAGACTAAACTCAATCCAATCAGAAAAGCCCTTCACGCAGCCTAAGAGGCTCTCGCCATGGCGTAAAGCAGTTCGCTTCACCAAGGCGTGCAGCTCCAATTCCTCGCCATGACGTTCACTTTCGCCGACGCGGCGCGATAATCATCCGCTTGCAAGCGCTGGGTTCGCTTCGTCGCGGAGAAAGCAATTGCTCGTCATGGCGAGGCCACTTCGCAGACGTCGCGACGTCTGGCGACTTCGCCTTCTCCGATCCGATTTTCCGCCATTTTACACTTAAACCATCATTAACTCACTTCTAACTACCTTATCTAACTCATCAATACCATAAATGCATCCAAAACCATAAATAACAACATTAATGCCATTTAAAACTTACCAATCAAGATCAATTCCACAAATCACCGTAAATCTCCGTAACCCTAAATCTTTCAAAATCAACAATAACCCACTCCAAATCCTTCTCAACCTTCATCAAACACACTAAACCAAGTTAGCTTTAGCACAATGAGACGAAAACCATAAGGAAGAATCGACGAATCTCACCAATGGGGAAGGAATCGATGAACGCCGTGGGAGAAGGAAGAGTAGAACGACAATGCCTTAGGAAAATCCCCAATTTCAAACCTAGCTATTTATAGACAAAGGTCTCCAACTCAGTCCAAATTTCAGTCTCAAAATTTCAATGGCTCAACATATTTATTTCCTAGCAGTATAACCCTAATTTTTCCATTGCCATTGGACAATTCTTTCAGTACTATACAGTCAATCGGTCTGTCATTTCAAAATTTTCGGTCCAGGCATTATCTCCCGAATTTCTCGAAAATTTCCTATAAGCCACTATCAATTTGCCAATCACTCTTAAACTATTCTAAATCCATTATTCGAGCCCAATTACTCCTAATTTTTTCAGTCAATCATAATTCAGTCAGTTCAGTCATTCTCCAGTTCACAATCCAATCAATTCATAATCACAATTAAAAATGCCAGAAAATCATGAATGCATGTACCTATGAATATATGCATATGCAAGAAACCAGTTCCTCTATAATTAGAGGCCAGTAGCATGCTCAATCAGTGAATGCAATGAAACCTATCAGTCTGACCCAATATTACCATAATACCCTTGCTAACAGTAGCGGGATGTTACAATTCACCCCTCCTAATAAAAAATTTCGTCCTCAAAATTTGATACCTGTCCGATCGAATAAATGAGGATACTGACTCCTCATATGCTCCTCAGTTTTCCATGTAGCTTCCTCAGAAGAGTGGTTCTTCTAAAGGACTTTCACCAATGGAATCACCTGTTTCAGAATCGCTGACCCGTGATCCAATAATCTGCACCTCCTCAACATAGGTCAAATCACTGGCTACCTCAATCTCCTGAGCCAGAATCACATGCGTCGGGTCTGAATGGTACCGTCGGAGCATACAAACATGAAACACGCCATGCATCCGGGACATCTCACTCAGAACGCCTAATCAGAAGCCAACGGTCCTATCCTCTCAAGGATCTCATACGGACCGATATACCGAGGGCTCAACTTGCCCTTACGGCCAAACCTCGCATTCTTTCCAAGGAGACACTCGGAAAACACTCTATCACCTACATCAGACTCCATCTCTCGCCGATGTCGATCCATATAGCTCTTCTTCATGCATCCGAGCCGCTTGATGCGACTCGGATCAAATGTACCTTATCCACGGATCCTCGAATCAGCTCGGGACCTCAATCGATCTCATACCCTCTTCATCCCAATACAAATGGCGATCGACCACGACCTCCCATACAAGGCCTCATACTGTGCCATCCCAATACCGCTCGACATCGGTTATTATATGCAAACTCGATCAGTGCTAAATACTGATCCCATGATCCTTTGAACTCCAATACACACGCTCAAGCATGTCCCAATAAATTTTAATCGTCCTCTCACTTTGTCCATCCGTCTGAGGATGAAATGCAGTACTGAAGTTCAACCTCATACCCATAGCAGTCTGTAGGCTCTTCCAGAACCTCGAAGTGAACGTGGGATCCCTGTCTGAGACTATCGACAACGGAACCCCATGCAACCGCACAATCTCTGCCACATACTTCAGGCCAACCGATCGAGAGTATTACTCTCCTCATCGGTAAGAAGTGAGCCGATGAATAATCGGTCCACTATGACCCAGATAGCATCTTGCCTCGATGTCCTAGCAATCCCATCACAAAATCCATGGTAATTGCTCCCATTTCCACCCGGAATGGGCAACGAATTCAACTTACCCATCGGAGCTCGGTGCTCACTTAACTCGCTGGCAAATCGTACACTGAAACATACTCTGCCACTTGCCTTTTCATACCAGGCCACCAGAAATGCTGTCTTAGAGTACGATACATCTTGGTCATACCAGGATGCATAGCATAGGCAGTTACATGTGCCTCCTCCAGAATCTCACGTCTCAATTCATCAATATCAGGCACACACAGTCTCGTCCCATCTCTCAACTCAAACTCAATCAAGACCGCCAGACTCTCTCAATCGGTCTCACTAACACTGGTCTTGATCCGAGAGCTCCGGATCTGTCATGCAACATCGGCCTCGGCCTCGAGTAGCAATCGAGCTCCATCCCGACCCAAATCCATCTACATTAAGAGCTCTCAATCTGAATCGCACCGTAACCTCAAAACTCAACTCGAGCTACACCGCCATGCGATCTCCTACTCGATTGCATCGGCCACCACATTGGCCTTCCTGGATGATACTCAATCGCGCGATCATAGTCCTTCAAGAACTCTATCCATCTCCTCGTCTCAGATTGAGCTCTCTCTGACTCAACAGATATCTGAGACTCTTATGGTCAGTGAAGATCTGGAACGTCTCACCATACAGATAATGTCTCCAAATCTTCAGAGCAAATACAACTGCTGCTAACTCCAAATCATGCACTGGATAATTCACCTCGTGAGACCTCAACTGTCTCGAGGCATACGCTATAACTCTCTCATGCTGCATCAATACACATCCAAATCCCTGATGCGAGGCATCACTGTAAACCAAAAAGCCTCCAGTCCCAGATGGAATGCCTAACACCGGTGCAGTAGTCAACCGATGTTTCAGCTCCTCAAAGCTCTTCTGGCACTCCTCAGACCATCTAAATGGTACATTCTTTCTCAATAGCTTCGTCAAAGGGGCGGAGATCAACGAAAACCCCTTGACGAACCTCCGGTAATATCCGGCCAATCTTAGGAAACTTTGCAACTCTGGCACACTCCTCGGAATCTCCCAACTCATAACTGCCTCTATCTTGTGAGGGTCCACCTGGATACTCTCACCGGACACCACGTTCCCCAGAAACACAATCTCATCAAGCCAGAATTCACACTTAGTGAATTTGGCGAACAACTGTCTCTCTCTCATGACCTGCAGAACAATCCTCAGGTGCTCAACGTGCTCCTGTCTACTCCTCGAGTAAACCAGTATATCATCGATAAACACTATCACGAACCGATCCAGGTAGGGCTGAAATACTCTATTCATCAAGGCCATGAAGGCTGCTGGGGCATTAGTCAACCCAAACGGCATCACTAGGAACTCGAAATGCCCGTACCTGCTCCTGAAAGCACTCTTAGACACATCGGCCTCTACAATCCTTAACTGGTAATAACCTGATCTCAGGTCCAACTTTGTGAACACCTGAGCTCCCTGTAATTAATCAAATAGATCGTCAATCCTAGGCAGTGGATACTTATTCTTCACTGTCACCCGATTCAACTGCCTATAATCGATGCACGCCTCGGCGTCCGTCCTTCTTCTTCACAAACAAGATCGGAGCTCCCATGGCGAAACACTCGGTCTAATGAACCCTTATCCAAGAGCTCCTACAATCGAGCCTTAAGCTCTCTCGGTTCCTCCGTGCCATCCTATACGGAGGATCGATATAGGGGCTGTATGCAGAACGAGATCAATCTCAAATTACATCTCCGCTCTGGCGGCAATCTCAGAACTCCTGAAACACATATGGGAAATCCCGACCACGGAACATCCCGCAATCTACGCCGACTGAATCCACTACGTGAGCCAAATAGGCCTCACAACCTCCCTACATCAATCTCGTGGCACTCAAGAAGGATATCATCCTCGCCGCACCGCTGACTAACTCCTCGAAACACCACAGGGCTGACCAGAGACTCAATACGACCTCCTTGGTATAACGATCCATGATGGCCCTATGCGATCAACCACCCATCCCCAATATCACGCCAATCTCTCAAAGGCAAACGATCGATCGGCACTCAAACCGCCGATCGATCCGAACTGACACCCCAAATAGACCTCTCCCAATACAACAGACTACCTAGAGGTGTACTCACCTCTAACCCATATCAGAACCTCTCGACTATCCCATGCGCCTACATGCTAAATACGGTGCAATGAAAGAATGGGTGGATCCAGGATCCAACAATGCATATGCTTCAAAACCGGAAATCAGAAGCATACCCGCAACAACATCCGGGGAATCCTGGGCCTCCTGCCGAGTCATGGCATAGACCCTGGCCTGAGACTGCTGTCTGCTGCTCAGACCCTCTAACCTCACTGCGGACCTCTCTGCTCGACCTCGGCCTCTCCATCCCGATCCACCACCACGGCTCTGCTGCACCATGGTATTGCTGCCTGATCTTCCAGTCATAGTAGACTGGGCTCCCAAAGTCTCTGGGCAGTTCTTCACTAGGTGGTCCATCGAACCATACCTCAAGTAGGCTCCAGATAGCCATCGACACTCTCCACTGTGTCTCTTGCCACAATGCTCACATAAAGGAACAGACTGCCCTGAAACTCTGGCACTGCCGCCACCACTAACAGTCTGTACAAATCTGCCCCTCTGCCCATGACCAGTCTATCTAGCTACTCCTGCAGATCGGAAGGGCCTACTCTGTCGCTTGCTGAACCCTTTGCCAAGACTACCACAGGCATCACATGGATCTCTTATGCTCGGTCCCATGATCGCCTCACCACACGCCGTTGTCTCGAGAATGCCCTATCCTCACCTTTGCCGCAGCCCTCAACTCAATAAAATTGCCCATATCGGATCTAGCCAATAGGTACGGATCTCCAGATTGAGTCCGCCCAAAACGCCGACACTGCCACCCTCAAGAGCCACCAATGAAGAAGCATAGACCACTAACTCGTTGAATCAAGACTCATAGTCGGCCACGGTCAATCGCCTCGCTCGCTTCTAAGAACTCTTGCAACTTCATTTTCAGATAGATCTTGGGCATGAAATTGTCCTTGAAAGCCCTCAGAAAGTCGTCCCATGTCAGTGTACAAGGCCTGGTGGTACTACCCGGGACAGTCTTCCACCACTGATATGCAGGACCCTGTAGCAGAGAAACCGCGTAGTCAAAACGCTAATCCGGGTCACAGTCCATCTGGTCGAGGACTCTCTCAATCCTCTCTAGCCATCCCTCAGCCTCCGTCGGTGCTGCCATAAAAGTCAACCGCCCCCTGCTTACGTAGTTGATCATATCTTCGTTCCCGTCTCACAGGAACTCGAGAAGGCAACTCCTCTGAATGAGGCATCGGAGACTCCCTACTAGCTCCTACCGATTCCAGGTCAGTTGGTAACTCAACTCGATCTCCAATGACGGATGACCTAAAACAGACAAGAAATTTCGATCAATTCCACTATTCTTGCAGTGATTCCAGCTTAATTTCACTAATCCCAAAAGATACCAAACCATGCTCTGATACCACTTAATGTAGCGCCCCCTCACCGTAGGGTACACATCGGGACGCCCGAAGGTCGCTCCGACACGTATCCCACGATAAAGGTGCACCACCAGAACATTTCCACTAATAATCCACATGGCATCGCAATAAATAAAACCAAATATCATAAATCAGTAACTTTTAAAATCCAAAATAATCATCCGCATACCATCCAATAGCGAGAATAGACAAGTCTATCACCCCTAAACAAAACCAAAAGGAAACCGACATAAGCATCTATCCTAAGTCATCCTCAAAAGTCCAACCCAGCTGACCGACCTGTGTGCCATCGCTTCTCTTACCAGCACGCTCGCCCTGTAGGAAAAGACTATCTCTGGAGCTAGGGGTCTACTATATCGATCTTGAAAAATTAGATGCAATTTTGGGTGAGTTTATAACTCAAGAGAAACCATCATCGATGGTTCACTCAAATCATGCATTACGAAATTACAGTGCAGACGCACAAGAATATTCAATTAATAGATTACATAACAATTTACGATGAGTCTATAACAGTTTGCGATCAAATAACAATTTACACTAACATATAACCATTTACGTGATCATATCACACTTTACAAGATTATACAACGATTCACGATAGCATGTAACAATTTGTAATCTCTCATGTCATTGCACAATTCAGTAAATTTGCAATTCAATCACTCATGTGTCTACAATGCATATGAGACTCTTTTCCAGTTATTCAGTGTTGTGCCCAAGTGCTCACCAAGATTCATGGGGGACGCGTCGTGATTTCTCCCTCGGGCTCGAGGCGGTCAAGATAAAGGTTCGAGCTCGAGGCTCTTTTCAGTGATAATAGCAACTTGTGTCACATTCCATTATCTGATCATGCATTTATGCATGCAATGCAGTGTTCAATAATTCAAAGGTTCAAGAATCTACGATTATGCGGCTATAAAGCCCAAGATTACATTCCTTAGTATCATACAGTAATCCAATTCAATACAGTAGTCCAATCCCATACAGTAGAAACATGTCATTCGATCATGTACATTTCAGTAATCATGTAATTTCACAGTGGCAAGTAATTCACATTGAGCATTTAAACAGTTAGGAATTTGAGAAACCAACTAGGTTACTCACCTATAACTTCCGAGCTACTGCCTGGAAGTTTCAGCAATGTCCGTGGAATGACAATCCAACGGCGCCTCTATAACAGTAAAATATAGTCCCATTACTAGGTACTCAATAAAACGATTCAGTAATGCATATGTCTCAGTGAAATTATGTACAATGCATGTTCACGATTTTTCCCGATGCTAAAATCCAATTTTGAACTCTGGTGCCCCATTCTAACTCTTCGCTCAATTGATCGACAATAATTGATCCAATCCTAAAATTCAGTTCAATTTTCTTAATTCAATATTTCCTATAATAGTTCCCTATAGCAATTCCGTAACTATTAGGTCAAAACCTCTATTGAAAATCCCAGTTAAAACTCCAATTGTCTCAATTCAATATTCAGGTCGCACTATGAACCATAATTGACCTTAATCTCGATAAATCAATACCACTTAAATTAAATTCTAACTCTCATAATTATCCTCAATTGTAGACCTCTTTCTCTAGATCATAAAGAATCGAGAATCACCTCAATCGGAGGTCTATACCATAAGTTATATCCAATAGACTAAACTCAATCCAATCAGAAAAGCCCCTTCGCCACGGCCAAGAGGCTCTCGCCGCGGCGTAAAACGGTTCGCTTCCACAAGGCGGCGGCCCCAATTCCGTCGCGACGTTCACTTTCGCGACGCGCGATAATCATCCGCCGCCAAATACTGGGGTTCGCTTCGTCATGGCGAGAAAACAATTGCTCGTCGCGGCGAGGCCACCTGCAGACGTCGCGACGTGCGGGCGACTTCGTCTTCTCCGATCCGATTTTCCGCCATTTTTACACTTAAACCATCATTAACTCACTTCCAACTACCTTATCTAACTCATTGAATACCATAAATGCATCCAAAAACCATAAATAACAACATTAATGCCATTTAAAACTTACCAATCGAAGATCAATTCCACAAATCACCGTAAATCTCCGTAAACCCTAAATCTTTCAAAATCAACAATAACCCACTCCAAATCCTTCTCAACCTTCATCAAACACACTAAACCAGTTAGCCTAGCACAATGAGACGAAAACCATAAGGAAGAATCGACGAATCTCACCAATGGGGAAGGAATCGATGAACGTCGTGGGAGAAGGAAGAGAAGAACGACAATGCCTTAGGAAAATCCCCAATTTCAAACCTAGCTATTTATAGACAAAGGTCTCCAACTCAGTCCAAATTTCAGTCTCAAAATTTCAATGGCTCAATATATTTATTTCCTAGCAGTATAACCCTAATTTTTCCATTGTCATTGGACAATTCTTTCAATACTATACAGTCAATCGGTCTGTCACTTCAAAATTTTCGGTCCGGGCATTATCTCCCGAATTTTCCAAAAATTTCCTATAAGCCACTATCAATTTGCCAATCACTCTTAAACTATTCTAAATCCATTATTCGAGCCCAATTACTCCTAATTTTCTCAATCAATCATAATTCAGTCAGTTCAGTCATTCTCCAGTTCACAATCCAATCAATTCATAATAACAATTAAAAATGCCGAAAAATCATGAATGCATGTACCTATGAATATATGCATATGCAAGAAACCAGTTCCTCTATAATTAGAGGCCAGTAACATTCTCAATCAGTGAATGCAATGAAACCTATCAGTCTGACCCAATATTACCATAATACCTTTGCTAACAGTAGCGGGATGTTACATAATGTCAAAAGGGGGGATGATTATATTTTATTATTTAATTTTTGATATTATTTGATAATTGGACTTAGTTGTGTTAATATGGGACTCTTTCAAGATAAGGTGATTGAAATTAAAATCTTAATCAAGATTGGATTTAATGAATAATCTATTTGAGGATAATGACTATCCAAGGTATCATATTTTGTGGAAATATGACATGAAAATTGCAGCTAGATTATTGGTGTGATTAAATAACAATTCTTGTTTGACTTAGATAAAGAGTCAATCTTGTAAAAGATATAGATGTGTATCACGTGACTATAGCGTTTGTTGAATGAAGAATTCCACTAAGTGAAGACTTCTTTAATGATGAGATAATCGTGGTTTTGCATGTGCCAACGATTGTGTACTATTGAGGTTCTTTTGGTTAGTTGTCAAAAACGTGGGTGAGTGGCCATCTTTTAATTAAGTTCTTTATGCAACCTAAGTAGTTGTTCTTGGATGGTAACGTCTTATGTTGGCTACGGTTATTGATGGTATGAGATGCAGTCGATTATGAGTGGGTGCTATGTTTTCTTTGGTGTATTGTCATTGATTGGGTGTTCTTATAACTGTGATTTCTCTAAGTAATCTTGGATCATACTGGTAGCTGATTTTATGGGGATATTATCCTTATGTGTTACTGAAAAATTGTTGATTTCGTGTGACTTTGTGCTATATTCTCTGCTACCTTTTTTAACAACCATCGAGAGCTTCTTTGGTGTCTAGTGTGTGGATTTTCGCAGCTAGTTTTTGTATGTCGTCTGTAACATTTTATTGGGTTGTTCATTGTCGATATAGTGTTAATTTTGTGGTTGTCATTTTTGGTATTGGTGTGTGAAAATTCTAGAAGTTTTCCACCTTTGTAGCTGCTATTTTTATTGTTGATTTGGTATGAAAAACTTCAGTAGTTGTCTTGATTGTTGCAGCTCTATTGGGTTAATATTTTGGTGATGAGACATTTGTCGATTTAATACATTTTGTGGCTGCTTTGTGTGGGATGTTTCAATGACTATATTGAAGATTCATAGCATCGTTCTTGGTAGACAACTTCTAGTGCTTTTGTTAATGAAGTGGCATGTTTAGGGCAATTGCTTTTTATCTTAAGTGTTGTCTTTGTTTATGTTAGTTACGATTTAATCACTTGAGTTGTTTATTTTATTTCATTTTCATTAAACATTGCTTGAGAAAATCCTCTGTTGAGGTTAGTACGAGGAGGTCATACTATTGGATGTGAAATTTTTTCATAGGTAGTGAAGATGAGGGATAGTGTCAAGGGTTGAGGGTGTCGACTCAGTAAAACCTTATATAAAACTATTTTCGTTAGTAAAAGAATTAAACTAGATGAGAGCCCTGCAGACGTAAGTAAGGAATATCGTACTACATTACCAAATTTTGGTGTTATCTATTTAATTTTGTATTTATTTTTCTATATTCGTTTGTGCTAAATAATTAACAATTGCTGATATAGTTACTTTATATCTAATAATCGACAAATACAATTATAAATAACTGTGGCAGAACCTTACAAGTAACTACAGTTAAATCAAAGTTTTTGCGAAACTACACCCTATGGTTTTCTTCACAACCAAAACGTAAGCTTAAAAAAGAAGCCCATAAATATTAATGACTATTGTGGTGCTGTTGCTCTCGATGATGATGTTGATGACTTTAATGAGTATACAAAATGTGTCGCTATTAAATAAGATAAGTCAAGGAATGGTGCCAAAGCACTAGGAGTCAACGATCATAAACTCATTTGAATAAACTATACTATAAATCAAGACAAAATGCAAACGTAAGCAAGAAGAAAAAGGATGTGAATTATCTTTACTCATTTATAGAGTTTATAACAAATTCTGTCTTTAGCTTTCATTATCCTTTATGCTTTTCTCTATTTATTTTTACAATTTCGTTCTCCGATATATAAATACCCATCTATATCCTTTGGTTTTCAAGCATTTCCTCTCTTGTTTGAGATTTTGTTTGTGTGCAGGTGAAGGATATTAGTAAAGGGGAGACTGGAGGAGAGATAGGGAAAGACAACATGGATTTTGACGAAGTTATAAAGCATAAGAATGGCATAGTTGTTGAATTTCCCCCGCTAGATCTATAAATAATTATTTAAACGATGAATGGATAATCGTTTAACAACAACAATAACAATCAATAGAAATCTCACCGAGGCGCAGGATTAGAAGAAGTCTAATAGTATGCAACTTTATCCCTAACTAGTAAAGGTGTTTCCAAATTGACCCAATGAAGGAGAGAGAAAAGAAAAGAAAAGAAAATATATAAAATAATAAATAAATAATAAATAATAGTAATGAAAAATATTAATTAAAATGACAATATAAATAAAAATATATAATAAAATGGTTTTTAAATATAATAAATAAAATAAAGAAATATATAATAAATAATAAATACAAATTGTATGTATTTGTATAAAAATAATATAAAACTATTATCTTCTTTTAGGCGTTTTTAGGTTTATAGAGCAAAGGAAACATAAAATGGTAATATTTTATTTTATTATTGTTAATTATTTCCTTTTTAATTTTGTTTTATAAATAAATTTCTTTTTAATTTTTCATAAATTAATGGTCATGAAGTATAATTGTGAAGACAATAGTATTTTAGTAATTTTTCCTTTTTATTTATAAATGGTCAAATTTTATTCCATGCTTAAAATATTTTTATTTTTGAAATAGAGGCATAATCAAATACAAAAAAATATAGGGTTTAATGTATTTTAGTCAATAAAGACTAAAAAGGTATTTTTGTCCAAAAAATACATGTATAGTTGTGGTGATGTCATCATAATACAGGAATAAAAAAGTCTTTTTGAATTTTGAGCTCCTTTGACTGGTGGTCAAAGGAGTTAATAAATTCATTTTTAAAATAAAGGGGAGCATAACTTACCAAAGGATAAAACACAAAAGGTTAAATGTATTTTAGTCATTATTTTATCTTACATATTTCCCTTTATAGATTATGATAGCAAATATAGGAAAAGGATTCTGAATAATAGCTCTAAGTATTTTATATTTATAATTATGAAAAGATGACTGATTACAAATAGACCTTTTATAACAGCCCAGATTACCCGTTTGCAGATATTAACTACTTTGGGCCTTGGCCCAGTCAAGTCCTCACGGTTTTGTTTTTCTCGAGAACTTCCCAAGAGGTCACCCATCATAGATATAGCAGACCAGAAATGGATTTGACAAAGCTAAGAGTGAAACAAAGAGATGTAAAGAGAAGACTCAAATCAAGGAAACCCACCAAAATCGAAGTTAAGATCAAAGACAAAGAAGAGCTCGAAGAAGCCCGCAAATGCACCGCCACCGCAACAACATCCTATGTCGTCCAACTCCTCAACTGAAATCAAGCAAATCCCTCCTCCAAATATGAACCAAAAAAAGAAGAAAGCAAGGTGTAAATAAGATTGAAGTCCAAAAGTAAATACTCACGGTCTGAAGCAGCAAGGACTCAATATCACGATCAGAGCCTTCCTCTGAGACTCCGTCATCGTATGCAAAAAATGTTAGCGATAAACATATTGGTTTTTTTTCCTCACACAATCCCTTACATGTTTACATTCAAGATTAGGTTACTAAATCACTTGTGTTTTACTTAATTTTAGTTTTTCTCAATGATATTCTTACCATTCTTGCCTTTTACCACTCAACTTTCCCTTATAAGTCCTATAGGAAGAACTTTATCAATGGTCCTACCAGAACAATAAATGATAAATTTAGGTTAATGAAATCAATAAGGAAGAATTAAGGAAGTGAACAAAATCAATAAGAAAGAACAATGGAAGTGAATAAAATCATCAATAAAGAACAAATGAAGTGAACAAAATCTACAAGAAAAAATAAAGGAAATAAAATCAAAAAGAAAGAATAAAGGAAGTGAAATCAATAAGAAATATTGAAGGAAGAAAATTAATGAGAAGTATTAAAAGATTAGACGAAAATAAGAATAATTTTATGATAGGAAAAAGATTAGAGCAATTTATAGCACACTAAAAAATTTATAACTAGATTATACAATATATGATATTTAGGTTTTAGTGCACTTTTCATTTTGAATTTGTTTCTTTTCTTTACTTTATGTATATATGATGTGCACTAACTAAACATAAGAGAACAATGAATGAAACAACTTTGATTGAAGAATAATGGATAAATGAATATTGAATTAAAAGGAACCACTAAAAGATAGAATCGGATAGGATGGATGATGAACAACACAATCACAATAAGAAGAAAATGTTTAAACATGTGAAGAAAGAAGGAAGAAAAATTAATGAGAAGGTATTAAAATATTAAACGAAAATAAGAATAATTTTATGATAGGAAAAGATTAGAGCAATTTATAGCACACTAAAAACATTTATAACCAGATTGTACAATATATGATATTTAGGTTTTAATGCACTTTTCATTTTGAATTTGTTTCTTTTCTTTACTTTATGTATATATGATGTGCACTAACTCAACATAAGAGAACAATGAATGAAACAACTTTGATTGAAGAATAATGGATATATGAATATTGACTTAAAAGGAACCACTAAAAGATAGAATTGGATAGGATGGACGATGAAAAACACAATCACAATAAGAAGAAGAAAGACAAATACTTAAAAGATATATAACACCTGATTTTAAAAGCCAAAGTTCTGATACTACATATTATGAATATTAGGCTTAAAATCACCTAAACCTTGAAGTACAAGGAATTAGAACCCTATGATCATCCTTAAATCAAGTAAGAGAACTCAATCCTAACCAAACCTACTAATGAAAATATATATATATATATATATATTGATTGTCATAAGTTGCGTTGATAAGATCATATTTAGTTCTTATTAAAGAACAAAGAGGAAATTATGACAAAATGAAGAAAGCTCTTAATTTGATTTATATTATGATGACTCTCTAAATTACATCAATAATATGTCTTTTATAAGCATAAAGCACCTAACAACTAAAGTCATAAAATGAAATAATATATGTATCATAATATAATTAGGAAACAATTAATTAATTTTGAAAAGTTAATCCTTATCTAAACAAAAATTTAGAGTTTAATAAAACTAAAATACTTAACTCCATATGTTTTGTGCTTGTCTAGGAAGCACTACGATGTTGATTAGCTTTTAAAACTTTTTAGATACTTAATAAAAATGAATATGAGGCAAATTATAAGTACCAAACTAACGTATGGTTGATTTTGTTTCAAACCTCTTAATCCAATGTAAAATTAGCACCAAACATTAACATGACATCAACTCCAGTTACATTGTGTTTCCTTATTATCCAATTTCCTTTAAGCTTATTAATCATGTGTTAAAGCATATCCCATCTTTAATAACATGTAGAATAGTGATCAATCTTGGAATACATCTTATTCATCTTAAATGGCCTCCTTTTCTTGCATCTCCGTTATTAGTCCTTGCAAAGCCACTTTTTATGTGTTTGGTCTCTTCCCTATTTATTAGACTTTTATGTCATTGAAAAGGATCACTAGAATATTTGGAAATAGATGATGGTACAAGCTTATCCCCATCATATTTTAGGTTATAATAAACGTAATTAATAGTGTGAGAGGGAGCTATTTCGGACTTACTTTTTAGGCTTTCTTTCTTCTTTCTTCTTAAACATCAAGGTTGAAAATTTTGCAATAAGTATAGATTCAAAAGGTAAAGCCACATTAGTATGGATCTAATATGGTTAATTTTAGTGACAACACTAGAATTTGGTGTTATAGATTATTGCCATAATAATGGCTTATAAAGGATAAATTTGAGACATTTTGAGGAGAGAAGGAGCTTGACTTCTTCCCTACCTACTTAAACTAGGGTTCAAGATTGAGAGCTTGAGGTGAGGAAATCTTCTTATTATCAACCGTTGGGTAGTAATAACCATCTATTTCTATTCTTAAGTCTGACTAGGAAATTGGTGAGATGTTTCCAATGAACTCATTATCTTCATACCTTACTTTGATTAACTTTAGTCAATATTAATTAACTTTATTCAACCTCACTTTAAATTTAGGTTACTATAAAAGACACTATAATCTTCTTCTTTTTTTGACTTTTGATAATGATATGATGCTAATTTATATCCTATAGATCTCATAAACAATTACACCTATTGAACTATACTATAGTATCAGTTAATATCGAGTAGCGATCCCACAATGACTACAAGTACTAGTAGTAACCTTCTTTTTATTATCTAATTGACAAATGGGATGATGATTTAATTAAACTAAACTAAACTTCATCATAAATAATAAATCGAAGCATATATAACAATAAGATTATTCAATATCAAATAACTAGTACCTAAGTGATGAATCCCCCTAAGATTTCTTAAGTATTAACCTTTATCATGAAATCTAATTATTAATCATTAGACTGTGGAAATTCCTATCTTATGTTAAGATCTTTCTCAATACTCATCATCATCATCATCATCATCACACCCAGTCTGAAGTCCTGCATTGAAGCGGGGTCTGGAGAGGTCTGATAGTACGCAACCTTACCCCTACATAGTAGAGATGCTATTTTCGGTAGACCCACATGCAGTTGTGACAGAAAAATAATGATGCAGGTTAACAAAAAATAAGTAAAATAAAATAAGAATAATAAAACAAAATAATAATAATAATAATAATATAAAAAAACTTAATACAAATAATAAAGATACAAATACAAAATACTAATAATCAAATAATAATGATGATGATGATGATGATAAAACTGAAACTAATAAGAAACTCAATAAAAGGAAATTAATAAGAATAATAATAATAAATACTAATAATAATAAACGTGAAGGATGCCTCTACTGGTGAAAACCCCTAAGATTGAATTATTCAATTTGTGAATTTTACTATTAAATCTAAACTAATCCAAAGGATTTATGTCATCCTTTCTCTAAGTTTATATGCAACTCCTTCCAATTATGGTAGCTTTTGTCACATAATTGACTCACACTTAACAAGTTATACTCAATCCACTAAGAGTACATTTTCAATAATTGTATGGTCTTTCTTACCAATTTTGTCAATGCCAATTATCTTACTCTTGGCATTATCTCCAAAGGTAATAAATCTTCCATCTTTTTCTCCAAGATTTAAAAATTAGGATGCATCACTAGTCGTAAGCTTTGAGCATCTACTATCTATATGCCATTTATTCATATACAAATTAATGTATTTTAGGTGCCAAATGAGCTTAGATCCTTGATTGTTAGTCTCCTCTTCTTTTCGACCCATTTTTAAAAAGGTTTATTTATCATCCTTTGTTTTGAAAAGCATAAATTATCAATATGTCTATATTTACCACAAAATAACATGCCATGTCATATGATTTAATAGTAAGATGGTGACCATTATAACTTTGATGCATGAATGCATTACTTATTCTTATATTTACATATGAGTCATGAGAACTTCTTTTTTATATAAGTTATTTGATTGTTTTCTTTGGAAAGTTATAACATAATTGTATGTATGAAACATATTTCTTTCATTATAATGATGCTTGTGTGGAGTGTGAATATGTGTAATATAATTATGCTTGGTGTAAGGCCTAGTACGGTATGAGTATGATTGTATGTTATCATGTGTTTTTTATAGAAGTTTTACCTATTTTTTCCTTAAGAGTGTTGAATTCTCTGTCTAGATCATGAATGATACAAGAAAGCATGAAGTTTGCTCTTAATGTGACTTATAGTGGTTGTGTTGTGTGTGTTTAGGTGTAGATGCTTCTTGTTCATTTGTCATCCTAGGCATCGGTTCTTCACTATATAAATGCTTTTATTTAACTAAAGTGGTTTTGGTGTTGGAAACATTCTCATGACTATATCCAATTCCATGCTTATTACTAAACCTTTTATAGGCTAGTAACATGTTTTCTAATTTCTCACTTGCTTTAGTAGACTTGAACAACGAGTCCTTAAGAAAATCGAGTTCTTTCTTCAATTCTTCATTCTTATGCTTTAAAGTGTCTAATCATGATTATCCACTTTATATCTTTTCATTTTCACTCATGCATGTATCTAGATTCTTTTAAACTTCTTTAAGTTTGAAAAATAACTTTTTGTTTTTTATGTTTATAATTTTAAAACTCTCAAAAAGTTCATCACATATCAAATGAATGTCACTATTATCATTACCATATGATTTAGAGTCAAAGAGTACCTCATCATCATATTTTTCCATGATACATCTCTTTCCAAATGTAACATCCCGTTACCGATGTGAGGACATATCGGTAATTTGGATGGATTGAGCAGTGAGTGCATTCTTAATTGAATTGCACATATAGTTTGCCTCTGCATCAGTGATACATGAGTTAATTGCACATGCATACATAGTGACATGCATTCATGATTGTTCCAGCATATTAAATTGTGATTATGAGTGAATTGTGAATTTTGAGATAGTGAGTTAGAAATGATTTAAAGTGAATTAAGGGATAATATGAGCTGTATAGTTAAGTTAGAAAGAGAATTGAATGTTAGAGAATTGGAAATCGAAAATTGAGTATGAGATCGGGTGTTTTATATTTTTGAGGAATTATGAGAATTTTTCAGGAATTTTTAGAGTTAAGTGACCGGACCGGGAAAATGACCTAGAGACTGATAGATGGGTTTCCGGTTCCGAAAGTGAGTGGCCTATAGCTTGAAAATTTAGAGTTAGGAGTTTAAGAATTTTTTGTAATAAGTCATTGAAATTAGAGATCGAAATTAAGTGAATTTGAGGATAGTGATCTATAGTGTTTAAACCAACCCTTATATATATATATGCTTTTGAAGTTGAGAGAAAGCTTGTTCTTCTTTCCCTTGTGGTTCACCGTCGATGATCTTCCCCTTTCCTCTTGGAGATTTCGTTGTCTCTTCTTCATTGTAAGTGAAGATCTGCTGGATCATTTGAGTTTGATGTCTAGCTTGGAGTTGGAGAATCATCGTGATTGTTAGAGCTTGAGAGGAGTTTCGGAAGATTTTTAGGGTTAACGACCGATTCTTTGTTTTGGTAAGTTTCATTGTGCTTAATGTTGTATTTATGGTTATTTATGGCATTTGTGGCATTTTGATGAGTTAGATGGGGTAGGTGAATGTGTTTAATGGAGGTTTTAAGAGTATTAATGATGAAATGAGAATCGGAGAAGATTTAACCAACAGACGTCACGACGAGCGTTGAGGCTCGAGGGCGCGACGTCGAACGAGCCAAGTGAGACGTCATGACAGCGGATGAGTTTTACGCCGTCGAGTGACTTCGTAGAGCGCCCATGGCGAAGCGACTGTCGTCGCAACGAATGGACATACGTCGCGACGAAGGGGACAGTTTTCTTAAGTGTAATAACTTAATCTTTTGAGCATAACTTTTAGTGTAGATCTCCAATTGAGATGATCCTTGATTCGTTATGAACTAGAGAAAGAGGTCTACAAGTGTGGTATTAATTGAGAGTTGAACTTTGATTTGAGAGATCATAATTTATCAAAAGAGAGTCTATTGCAGTATTGAATGCGACTTAAGTGTTAGGTATTGAATAATTAGAGTTTCAGTTGGAGAATTATGGTATTGAGGGATATTATGGACCTAGTGAATAGTGAATTATGGATATAAATTGAGAGATAACGGAATTGGAATTGAGAGCTGGAAATCATGATCATGCATCATATTATTTTAAATTGAGACATGTGCATTAGTGAATTTGATTAATTGAGCATCTAGTGATGAGAATTCATTTGAATTGTTATAGAGGCACCGTTGGATCGACAAATCCACGGATATTCTTTGGGACTTCAGCAAGAGTTCGGAAGTTCTGGTGAGTAACCTAGTTGGTTCCTCGACCCTTAAGTGATAATATGTGCTGTGAATATGTGAATTAACTGCAAATGTGAGTGTTTGTAAATGTGAATTAAATGTGCGGAGTTTATGAGTAGTGCTCTGAGATGCGATAGATTGAGTGATGCGATACATATATGTGTTAGTGATTGTGCAGTGTGAGTACTTTATAGTTGTGAGATACATGTGCTGAGACTGCGAGTGAATATTCTGAAAGAGATAAATTGTGTTGAGTGAGATACATATATGTGTTAGTGACTGTGTAAGTGCAAGTGCATGCAGACATAATTAACAGTTGTGACTGGAGCTTAGTGATCAGAGCTTTAAGCTCGATAATCAGTGAATGGGTCTAAGGCCATAAAGGGATTAGTGCATACCCAGAGGGCTCTCCTATCCCTATAGTGAGCGGGCAGTAGTGCATACCCAGAGGGCTCTCCTACTTGCCAAAAATGTGAATATCGACACTCAGTCACAACAACGACATAAAAAGAGAATTTGCATACATTATGCATCCGATCGTAGTGAAATTGAGAATGCGTGCAAATATGTGGCAACTGTGAAATGATATGTTTGAGCTGTGTTATAGCATAAAATGTGTATAGTGTTCTAAAATGTGTAAAGTGTTTATAATGTTTCAAATTGTGTTAAAATATATCTATGTGATATATCATGTGTATATGCATGAGTTGGGTGAACCATCGATGATGGTTTCTCATTGAGTTCGCAAACTCACCCAACATTGCAACATATTTTTCAGGGCAGCGTTAGTAGGACTCTAGCTCCCGTGATAGATCTTCCTGCAGTGAGAGTTCGTGAGCAAGTGAAGCGATGGATCACAGGTCGGTCAGCTAGGGCGATTCTTTTGGGATGATCTAGTATAGACGTTTTTATCAGTTTCCCTTTTTGGACTATTGTATTTAGCTTGCAGGGGACTGATAGACTGGTCTATATTTTGAATTGATATTATGCAATGAGATTGGAGTTTTAAATTTTAGTGATTTGCTTATTGCGGTTTAATTATATTGATGCCATGCGAGTGTTTAGTGACTGCTTTGCGATCGTAGCACTTCCTTGCTGTGGGATATGCGTCGGAACGACCCACAGGCGTCCCGGTGTGTACTCCACGGTGAGGGGGCGCTACACCACATGTTGGATCCCGTTACCGGAACCCAACTACATACGCAGAACGAAAAACGAAGCAAACAGAAACGAAGGGAAACGGAAATTTCGGATCGAAATTTCAAATCGGAAACAAAATGCGGACGCCAATCGAATAAACCTACCGAATCGGATAACAAATTACGAATAACAAAATCGAGGGCGAGACGAAATCAAGTAGAACAGATCCGACATCCGAGCACAATAATCAAAGAAAACGATCGGATGAACATAATACGGAAAACAAAATCGAGAGCGGAAACAAACACTTAACAAAACGAATCCGACATCCGAGAACAATAACTAGAGGAACATGATCGCGTTGGAATTCCTTAGACTCAGACTATCCCAAAATCCATTATGAAATTTTTTTTTTCTTATAACCATTTTTACTCAATTTCTTTTTACTTCTTCCTCATGCTAAATCTCTTACACACTTTAATCATCTTTCATACAAATCGTAAATGTCACCCGAAATCAACTACTTCTTATTTGTTTTTCTTTTTCAGCTTATTATCTAACAAAATTTCGGCAGCATAACGGCTGCATTTATCATATCCCAAAAATTCCTGCAAAGCCAAAATACACTTCTAATATCACAAAATCCAGAATCATCGGACTCTCCCGTCCGGAATCCCAATACCAGCAAAACACAAACCTAAATCTAATACTTCCATAATTCTCAACCTGTCAACACCTCAATCTCATTTTCTATATCCAAATCACAATCATTATATTTATAATCAATATACAATCCTCATCATTTATACATGAGAATTTCAATCTAATTAACCATTCATGAATAACACAATTCCAGAAATCGAATATGTTATACTCAAATCCCTTCCATAACACAATTTCTTATACAATTTCAATAATTTAATAAGCATCATAATTTAATTTCTTACAAATCCTTAATGGCTTTTCAAGCCATTTACAAACTTATACAAAAATCCAAATTACTCAAGATACAAAAACATACACAAATCGAACTGGTGTCCTGACAGTCTTTCATCCGATCTCCTGCTCGAAACCTGGAGATGGGGATGAAGGGGGGTGAGCTCGGAAGCTCGTGGATAATATATTTATAAATTGAACCATAAGCGGAAAATCATTTTCAAAACGTTCTTCAAAGCTTATTTCTCAATCCTTCACTTTTAAAATAAACCATTCATAACACGTTTTCAAAGTCTTACATTTTCAAACATTGATCTCTTATTTTTCAAACTTTTCAAATCTTTCATAGTCATAACCAAATACAAATCATGAATGCACCACAAACATAACAAAACAAGACACATAATATATCAAATGGTTTGGGTCGGTCCTAACGAACGTCTTGCACATTCTCACAGAATTCATGCTCGGTACCAGTGAACGGAGGGGAGTCCAAATTGAACTCCTAAGCCGATTCTTGAGCAAATGGGAGAAGGCTATCGAGGGAGACAGTGCGACTCTTACGGAGGGACCTAACCAAACCCATATAATCACATAATTCAAAACTGAAACTTTCGGATTGCCTCAAGGCATGATTGAAAACTTGATTTTCAAACTTTTCATACTATGTCATACTAGATACATTCGCATATTCACACAGTTCACGGTTCACATATCACATCAATTTATATACCAATCATATTATCGATTAATCACATATCAATCAAATGCATAGAAATGAATGCATTTATTTTCCAATCCTTTGAAAACATATTTTCGAAATATTTGTTTTCCTTTCTTGATTTTCAAATTCACATAATTTACTTATAATTCAAAATATAAATACATTACCCACCTGAATTTTCCTTGCTAGCATCTTGGATTGGTCCAATTGCCCTTCCTTTACTTCCACGACTTATTGGACCTTAATCAAGACATAAAAGCCTTAATTAACACTAAACATCAAAGCTGGAAATTTCTAAAGAATGAAAAACATGACTAAAACCTAACTCACTTTGCCTATGCCATTCCTAAACCATAACCATCAAAGCCTATCTCAATTTTATCAATTATTTTCAAGAATCTCATGCCTTAAAGAAATCCATAAACTCTGATTTTCTTAAACCTCCATTACCTTTCTCATTTCTCTTTTCCTTTAATGCCTTCATTAAGCATAAAATCCCAATTACCAAAAACATCAATGCTGGAAAATTCTAAGGCTTGGGAAAACTTGCATTTAACCTATTCTAATCTTCCTATACCTTCATATTCACACTACAAACCACCATGTTTGAACAAAAATGCAAACTCTCACATATTCTCTATGCTGAAAGTTTCAAACTTCATGTATTCTTCTTCTTTCCTTTTCCTTCCTCAATAATGTCTTCTTTAAAGCCTTAACTAATTAAATTCTTAAACTTTACAAATCTCACAATAAAATCATGAATTAGCTAACATTACCAATGCTGGAATTTTAAACCATCAAGGAAAACATGAAATTTCTTTGCTATCATCTTAGCTACACGTTATCTAAGTCATTGTCATCAAACCTATCTCAATAACCAACAACTTTCTCAAAACTCATGCCTAAAAGTTACCTATCACAACCTGATTTTTTTTTCCTTGATCTTTCTTTTCTTATTCTTTCCTTCTTCCATCATACATCATTCTCCAACCACACTTTTGAACCAAGCAAAGCAAATCCCATCTTTAAGCAAACCTCTAACAATAGAATCATAATTAACAAAAACCAACTATGCTGGAATTTTTAAAAGGATGTACTAACTTCCATTTAAATTAACCTAACCTACCCTTTCCTTCATATTCTTAACAAACCTCTTAAACTTTCCTTCCTAAGCGAGAAAGGCACAATTCTAGCACAAAACCATTGATTAACAAAATACACATACTGGAAATTTTCCTCAAGTATGGAAAACATGACTAGTTCTTTCATATAACCTTAGCCATACTTTGTCTAATCTATTAGCATCACAACTTATCTCAATAGCCAACAAATTTTGGAAAATCTCTTACCTATATGAACCTCACAAAAATCAGATTTTGGTAAGCCTCCATGAAAGCTTAAACCATGTTCTTTTCTTTTCCTTCACCAATCTCTCATTCAACCCACCATGATAGACAAATGCTGGAATTTTGTAGGAATTGAAAACTTGAAAATCAACCTACCTTATCTTACCCATACATTAACTAACCCATTAACATCAAAACTTAACTAAATTACCAACCAAGATTTGAAAATCTCTCACCTTTAACAATCCCACGAAATCAGATTTTAACCACCCATGAAGTCAACTCTTCTTCTTTAATTTTTCTTCATGAATAACTCTTCAATCTACCATGAACAAGCAAGAAAAACAAAACCCTAACTATTAAACCATAAATTTTCGAAATCTCTTACCTTAGAGGAATGACCCACGACTTCACTCTTCTCTTCTTCTTCCCCTTTGTTCTTCTTCCTCCTCTTTGCTCTTGGAACCCACGAAAATCACTCTAAAATCCATAGAAAAACCGACCTAGCATCTCCTCCACCATGGCCGACCACCTTCCTCTCCCTCTCTTCTTTTCATTTTCTTCACTTTTCTTCTTTGGTTCTGAAATTTTCGTGACTTCTTCAAGTTTATGGAAGCTAAAACGACACCCTCTTATGTGTTTCATTTAATGACACACAAGTTACCATCTTGCCCCTCCAATTAAGCCTATTTCCAAGTTTGCCCCAGTGCAGGATTTTGAAAAACTGATAACTTGCGTCCTGATTTCAAGCATCTAAACGAAATAATTTGGACAAACTTTCTTCTTAAAAATTGTTCCTCTCGATCTTAAGAATCCAACGCCACCAACGGCGCTCAATTCGGATCTAAAAAGAAGAATTTATGGTCAAATTACTAACTGACCTGCACAAAATCCGAAACTGAACATTACGCGAATTTAATTCCAGAAATTAACAATCTTAGGGATGAAATTAAATTTCGATCCCTTCACAATAATTGTAGCCCTATGTCTTAACTTTATTTTCCCTCAAGAATCACCTCAATCGGAGTTGTATAACTCCTGAAAATTGCAAAATACTGAACTATGTTCAGAAAATTATCCAACTTATAACCTATAACCCATCTCTTACTTTGGTTCAATCAATCTCTTTCTATTTAATCTCCTAAAAATCATAATTCTTCATAAAAATGAACGTAATTGTCTTAGGAATCCAACGCTTCAAAAATCAAGTCAATCGGATGTCGGACGAAAGATTTATAACAAAAGATTGCAAAAGGGTCGGAGTTCAAGCAAAATTTACAAAACCTTAAATACCCACTTACAACTGAATTTTTCAAAAAATCATATCTCTTAATTTCGAACTCGGAATTTGACGAATTTGATGTCTATGGAAAGGTAAAAGGAAGCTCTACAACTCCCCTGAAGAACAGAAAAATCTAATTGGCTTTCAAAGAAGTCAAATTTTCACTCAAAGATTCTGTCGTAATCAGCTTTTCCTAAACAACTTCCCATTTTTAATCGCTCATAACTCCTTGCCCCGATCTCGAAAAATTACGTACTTTAGGGCGTCGGAAAGATCAAAATACAAGCTCCAACTTTTATTAAGACCACTTATTCCAATTCAGACTAAATCCATACGACGAGTGGCCTCGAAGTATAGCATATGCAAATCTATACTTAATAACATTCTCAAAACAAAGCATATCTTCCGAAATTCATATCTCTCAATCCCGACATCGAAAAATAGCAAACTTTATGTCCACGAAAAGCTCTCGACAGAGGCTACAAGTTTCACGTTGATCATTTTTTCGAATTTGACCTAAATCAAATAGTCAACTTTTTACCCTAAAAGTCAAACTTCCAAGCCAACTTTGACTGATCATAACTCTCACTCCCGATATCGAAAAATGTCATACTTTATGGCTACGGAAAGCTCTTGACATAATCTATAAGTTTCCAGAAGACCATTTTATCAAATTTTGCCTAAATCAAGAGTCAACTCTCCAAGGCCAAAAAGTCAACTATTTCACAATTTTCATATTTTCACTCTTTCTTTCTTTATTTCATGATCTTCAACTTAATTTCAATCAACTCATCCACTTTTTAAAACTTCTTATTTTTACTCAAAGATCGGGGTCCAACATTTCTCCCCCTCTTAAAAGAATTTCGTCCTCGAAATTCACACTTACTTACACTCCAAGTAACTCATTCTTGCATAAATTTCTTTTTAAACAAAAATCATCAAACACTGTCTTACTAATTTCTTTCCAAAACTCATAATCACATCACTTTCTCTTATCTAATTTTCTCATCATATATGTATCTCATACCACTCATATCATATTAACTTACTATATCTATAACTCATTATTTCTTCAGATATGGACACAAATCAATGGTCCATTCTTTAAAGAATCCTAATATGGTTCAATGATCATTTAGCAACTCGTCATCCTTTCATCTTACGGAAGTATAGTCTATATCAATTTCTCTCAATTCATCACAAAATTCAAATCTTAAGTTCCACTAACACATGTTTCTAATCACTCGTATTCGTATCACCCAAATCAAACCAATCACTTGAATTTGAGCTTCAAATAGTCATGCACATCAATTTGAAATTCCTAAAGACAATCATACTTCTTTCATCAAAATCAAATGATCACTTAGCATATTCTCACAAATTCACTCTTATCTTTGCAAACTCGTATCAATTCCTTATTCATATTCATACGCCCAAGTAAGATCATATTACTGGGCTCTGATACCATACATGTTGGATCCCGTTACCGGAACCCAACTACATACGTAGAACGAAAAACAAAGCAAACGGAAACGAAAGGAAACGGAAATTTCGGATCGAAATTTCAAATCGGAAACAAAATGCGGACGCCAATCGAATAAACCTACCGAATCGGATAACAAATTACGAATAACAAAATCGAGGGCGAGACGAAATCAAGTAGAACAGATCCGACATCCGAGCACAATAATCAAAGAAAACGATCGGATGAACATAATACGGAAAACAAAATCGAGAGCGGAAACAAACACTTAACAAAACGAATCCGACATCCGAGAACAATAACTAGAGGAACATGATCGCGTTGGAATTCCTTAGACTCAGACTATCCCAAAATCCAGTATGAAATTTTTTTTATAACCATTTTTACTCAATTTATTTTTACTTCTTCCTCATGCTAAATCTCTTACACACTTTAATCATCTTTCATACAAATCGTAAATGTCACCCGAAATCAACTACTTCTTATTTGTTTTTCTTTTTCAGCTTATTATCTAACAAAATTTCGGCAGCATAACGGCTGCATTTATCCTATCCCAAAAATTCCTGCAAAGCCAAAATACACTTCTAATATCACAAAATCCAGAATCATCGGACTCTCCCGTCCGGAATCCCAATACCAGCAAAACACAAACCTAAATCTAATACTTCCATAATTCTCAACCCACAACACCTCAATCTCATTTTCTATATCCAAATCACAATCATTATATTTATAATCAATATACAATCCTCATCATTTATACATGACAATTTCAATCTAATTAACCATTCATGAATAACACAATTCGAAATCGGATATGCTATACTCAAATCCTTCCATAACACAATTTCTTATACAATTTCAATAATTTCATAAGCATCGTAATTTAATTTCTTACAAATCCTTAATGGCTTTTCAAGCCATTTACAAACTTATACAAAATCCAAATTACTCAAGATACAAAACATACACAAATCGAATCGGTGTCTCGACAGGTCTTTCATCCGATCTCCTACTCAAACACGGAGATGGGGATGAAGGGGTGAGCTTCGGGCTCGTGGATAATATATTTATAAATTGAACCATAAGCGGAAAATCATTTTCAAAACGTTCTTCAAAGCTTATTTCTCAATCCTTCACTTTTAAAATAAACCATTCATAACACGTTTTCAAAGTCTTACATTTTCAAACATTGATCTCTTATTTTTCAAACTTTTCAAATCTTTCATAGTCATAACCAAATACAAATCATGAATGCACCACAAACATAACAAAACAAGACACATAACATATCAAATGGTTTGGGTCGGTCTAACGAAACGTCTTGCACATTCCGCGTGGCGAATTCATGCGATCGTGAACGGAGGGGAGTCCGAAATCGGAACTCCTAAGCCACTTGCGGGCAGCCGGGAGAAGGCTATCAGAGGGAGACAGTGCACTGACTCTTACGGAGGGGACCTAACCAAACCCATATAATCACATAATTCAAAACTGAAACTTTCGGATTGCCCGAAGGCACAGATTGAAAACTTGATTTTCAAACTTTTCATACTATGTCATACTAGATACATTCGCATATTCACACAGTTCACAGGTTCACATATCACATCAATTTATATACCAATCATATTATCAGTTAATCACATATCAATCAAATGCATAGAAATGAATGCATTTATTTTCCAATCCTTTGAAAACATATTTTCAGAAATATTTGTTTTCCTTTCTTGATTTTTCAAATTCACATAATTTACTTATAATTCAAAATATAAATACATTACCCACCTGAATTTTCCTTGCTAGCATCTTGGATTGGTCCAATTGCCCTTCCTTTACTTCCCACGACTTATTGGACCTTAATCAAGACATAAAAGCCTTAATTAACACTAAACATCAAAGCTGGAAATTTCTAAAGAATGAAAAACATGACTAAAAACCTAACTCACTTTGCCTATGCCATTCCTAAACCATAACCATCAAAGCCTATCTCAATTTTATCAATTATTTTCAAGAATCTCATGCCTTAAAGAAATCCATAAACTCTGATTTTCTTAAACCTCCATTACCTTTCTCATTTCTCTTTTCCTTTAATGCCTTCATTAAGCATAAAATCCCAATTACCAAAAACATCAATGCTGGAAAATTCTAAGGCTTGGGAAAACTTGCATTTAACCTATTCTAATCTTCCCTATACCTTCATATTCACACTACAAACCACCATGTTTGAACAAAAATGCAAACTCTCACATATTCTCTATGCTGAAATTTTCAAACTTCATGTATTCTTCTTCTTTCCTTTTCCTTCCTCAATAATGTCTTCTTTAAAGCCTTAACTAATTAAATTCTTAAACTTTACAAATCTCACAATAAAATCATGAATTAGCTAACATTACCAATGCTGGAATTTTAAACCATCAAGGAAAACATGAAATTTCTTTGCTATCATCTTAGCTACACGTTATCTAAGTCATTGTCATCAAACCTATCTCAATAACCAACAACTTTCTCAAAACTCATGCCTAAAAGTTACCTATCACAACCTGATTTTTTTTCCTTGATCTTTCTTTTCTTATTCTTTCCTTCTTCCATCATACATCATTCTCCAACCACACTTTTGAACCAAGCAAAGCAAATCCCATCTTTAAGCAAACCTCTAACAATAGAATCATAATTAACAAAAACCAACTATGCTGGAATTTTTAAAAGGATGTACTAACTTCCATTTAAATTAACCTAACCTACCCTTTCCTTCATATTCTTAACAAACCTCTTAAACTTTCCTTCCTAAGCGAAAGGCACAATTCTAGCACAAAACCATTGATTAACAAAAATACACATACTGGAAATTTTCCTCAAGTATGGAAAACATGACTAGTTCTTTCATATAACCTTAGCCATACTTTGTCTAATATATTAGCATCACAACTTATCTCAATAGCCAACAAATTTTGGAAAATCTCTTACCTATATGAACCTCACAAAAATCAGATTTTGGTAAGCCTCCATGAAAGCTTAAACCATGTTCTTTTCTTTTCCTTCACCAATCCCTCATTCAACCCACCATGATAGACAAATGCTGGAATTTTGTAGGAATTGAAAAACTTGAAAATCAACCTACCTTATCTTACCCATACATTAACTAACCCATTAACATCAAAACTTAACTAAATTACCAACCAAGATTTGAAAATCTCTCACCTTTAACAATCCCACGAAATCAGATTTTAACCACCCATGAAATCAACTCTTCTTCTTTAATTTTTCTTCATGAATAACTCTTCAATCTACCATGAACAAGCAAGAAAAACAAAACCCTAACTATTAAACCATAAATTTTGAAATCTCTTACCTTAGAGGAATGACCCACGACTTCACTCTTCTCTTCTTCTTCCCTTTGTTCTTCTTCCTCCTCTTTGCTCTTGGAACCCACGAAAATCACTCTAAAATCCATAGAAAAACCGACCTAGCATCTCCTCCACCATGGCCGACCACCTTCCTCTCCCTCTCTTCTTTTCATTTTCTTCTCTTTTCTTCTTTGGTTCTGGAATTTTTGTGACTTCTTCAAGTTTCTGGAAGCTAAAACGACACCCTTTTATGTGTTTCATTTAATGACACACAAGTTACCATCTTGCCCCTCCAATTAAGCCTATTTCCAAGTTTGCCCCAGTGCAGGATTTTGAAAAACTGATAACTTGCGTCCTGATTTCAAGCATCTAAACGAAATAATTTGGAAAAAATTTCTTCTTAAAAATTGTTCCTCTCGATCTTACGAATCCAACGCCACCAACGGCGCTCAATTCGGATCTAAAACGAAGAAGTTATGGTCAAATTACTAACTGACCTGCACAAAATCCGAAACTGAACATTACGCGAATTTAATTCCAGAAATTAACAATCTTAGGGATGAAATTAAATTTCGATCCCTTCACAATAATTGTAGCCCTATGTCTTAACTTTATTTTCCCTCAAGAATCACCTCAATCGGAGTTGTATAACTCCCGAAAATTGCAAAATACTGAACTATGTTCAGAAAATTATCCAACTTATAACCTATAACCCATCTCTTACTTTGGTTCAATCAATCTCTTTACATTTAATCTCCTAAAAATCATAATCGTTCATAAAAATGAACGTAATTGTCTTAGGAATCCAACGCTTCAAAAATCAAGTCAATCGGATGTCGGACGAAAGATTTATAACAAAAGATTGCAAAAGGGTCGGAGTTCAAGCAAAATTTACAAAACCTTAAATACCCACTTACAACTGAATTTTTCAAAAAATCATATCTCTTAATTTCGAACTCGGAATTTGACGAATTTGATGTCTATGGAAAGGTAAAAGGAAGCTCTACAACTCCCCTGAAGAACAGAAAAATCTAATTGGCTTTCAAAGAAGTCAAATTTTCACTCAAAGATTCTGTCGTAATCAGCTTTTCCTAAACAACTTCCCATTTTTAATCGCTCATAACTCCTTGCCCCGATCTCGAAAAATTACGTACTTTAGGGCGTCGGAAAGATCAAAATACAAGCTCCAACTTTTATTAAGACCACTTATTCCAATTCAGACTAAATCCATACGACGAGTGGCCTCGAAGTATAGCATATGCAAATCTATACTTAATAACATTCTCAAAACAAAGCATATCTTCCGAAATTCATATCTCTCAATCCCGACATCGAAAAATAGCAAACTTTATGTCCACGAAAAGCTCTCGACAGAGGCTACAAGTTTCACGTTGATCATTTTTTCGAATTTGACCTAAATCAAATAGTCAACTTTTTACCCTAAAAGTCAAACTTCCAAGCCAACTTTGACTGATCATAACTCTCACTCCCGATATCGAAAAATGTCATACTTTATGGCTACGGAAAGCTCTTGACATAATCTATAAGTTTCCAGAAGACCATTTTATCAAATTTTGCCTAAATCAAGAGTCAACTCTCCAAGGCCAAAAAGTCAACTATTTCACAATTTTCATATTTTCACTCTTTCTTTCTTTATTTCATGATCTTCAACTTAATTTCAATCAACTCATCCACTTTTGAAAACTTCTTATTTTTACTCAAATATCGGGGTCCAACATTTCTCCCCCTCTTAAAAGAATTTCGTTCTCGAAATTCACACTTACTTACACTCCAAGTAACTCATTCTTGCATAAATTTCTTTTTAAACAAAAATCATCAAACACTGTCTTACTAATTTCTTTCCAAAACTCATAATCACATCACTTTCTCTTATCTAATTTTCTCATCATATATGTATCTCATACCACTCATATCATATTAACTTACTATATCTATAACTCATTATTTCTTCAGATATGGACACAAATCAATGGTCCATTCTTTAAAGAATCCTAATATGGTTCAATGATCATTTAGCAACTCGTCATCCTTTCATCTTACGGAAGTATAGTCTATATCAATTTCTCTCAATTCATCACAAAATTCAAATCTTAAGTTCCACTAACACATGTTTCTAATCACTCGTATTCGTATCACCCAAATCAAACCAATCACTTGAATTTGAGCTTCAAATAGTCATGCACATCAATTTGAAATTCCTAAAGACAATCATACTTCTTTCATCAAAATCAAATGATCACTTAGCATATTCTCACAAATTCACTCTTATCTTTGCAAACTCAGATCAATTCCTTATTCATATTCATACGCCCAAGTAAGATCATATTATCGCTCGATACCATACATGTTGGATCCCGTTATCGAACCCAACTACATACGTAGAACGAAAAACAAAGCAAACGGAAACGAAAGGAAACGGAAATTTCGGATCGAAATTTCAAATCGGAAACAAAATGCGGACGCCAATCGAATAAACCTACCGAATCGGATAACAAATTACGAATAACAAAATCGAGGGCGAGACGAAATCAAGTAGAAACAGATCCGACATCCGAGCACAATAATCAAAGAAAACGATCGGATGAACATAATACGGAAAACAAAATCGAGAGCGAAACAAACACTTAACAAAACGAATCCGACATCCGAGAACAATAACTAGAGGAACATGATCGCGTTGGAATTCCTTAGACTCGGACTATCCCAAAATCCAAGATGAAATTTTTTTTATAACCATTTTACTCAATTTATTTTACTTCTTCCTCATGCTAAATCTCTTACACACTTTAATCATCTTTCATACAAATCGTAAATGTCACCCAAATCAACTACTTCTTATTTGTTTTCTTTTCACTTATTATCTAACAAAATTTCGGAAGATAACGGCTGCATTTATCCTATCCCAAAATTCCTGCAAAGCCAAAATACACTTCTAATATCACAAAATCCAGAATCATCGGACTCTCCCGTCCGGAATCCCAATACCAGCAAAACACAAACCTAAATCTAATACTTCCATAATTCTCAACTCATCAACACCTCAATCTCATTTTCTATATCCAAATCACAATCATTATATTTATAATCAATATACAATCCTCATCATTTATACATGACAATTTCAATCTAATTAACCATTCATGAATAACACAATTCCAGAAATCGGATATGCTATACTCAAATCCCTTCCATAACACAATTTCTTATACAATTTCAATAATTTCATAAGCATCGTAATTTAATTTCTTACAAATCCTTAATGGCTTTTCAAGCCATTTACAAACTTATACAAAAATCCAAATTACTCAAGATACAAAAACATACACAAATCGAACTGGTGTCCTGACAGTCTTTCATCCGATCTCCTACTCGAAACCTGGAGATGGGGATGAAGGGGGGTGAGCTCGGAAGCTCGTGGATAATATATTTATAAATTGAACCATAAGCGGAAAATCATTTTCAAAACGTTCTTCAAAGCTTATTTCTCAATCCTTCACTTTTAAAATAAACCATTCATAACACGTTTTCAAAGTCTTACATTTTCAAACATTGATCTCTTATTTTTCAAACTTTTCAAATCTTTCATAGTCATAACCAAATACAAATCATGAATGCACCACAAACATAACAAAACAAGACACATAACATATCAAATAGTTTGGGTCGGTCCTAACGAAACGTCTTGCACATTCCAGCGTGGCAATTCATGCGATCAACAGAACGAGAGGAGTCCGAATCGAACTCCTAAGCCACTTCTTGAGCAGCCGGAGAAGGCTATCGAGAGAGACAAAGGTGCTCGACTCTTACGGAGGGGACCTAACCAAACCCATATAATCACATAATTCAAAACTGAAACTTTCGGATTGCCCGAAGGCACAGATTGAAAACTTGATTTTCAAACTTTTCATACTATGTCATACTAGATACATTCGCATATTCACACAGTTCACAGGTTCACATATCACATCAATTTATATACCAATCATATTATCAGTTAATCACATATCAATCAAATGCATAGAAATGAATGCATTTATTTTCCAATCCTTTGAAAACATATTTTCAGAAATATTTGTTTTCCTTTCTTGATTTTTCAAATTCACATAATTTACTTATAATTCAAAATATAAATACATTACCCACCTGAATTTTCCTTGCTAGCATCTTGGATTGGTCCAATTGCCCTTCCTTTACTTCCCACGACTTATTGGACCTTAATCAAGACATAAAAGCCTTAATTAACACTAAACATCAAAGCTGGAAATTTCTAAAGAATGAAAACATGACTAAAAACCTAACTCACTTTGCCTATGCCATTCCTAAACCATAACCATCAAAGCCTATCTCAATTTTATCAATTATTTTCAAGAATCTCATGCCTTAAAGAAATCCATAAACTCTGATTTTCTTAAACCTCCATTACCTTTCTCATTTCTCTTTCCTTTAATGCCTTCATTAAGCATAAAATCCCAATTACCAAAAACATCAATGCTGGAAAATTCTAAGGCTTGGGAAAACTTGCATTTAACCTATTCTAATCTTCCTATACCTTCATATTCACACTACAAACCACCATGTTTGAACAAAAATGCAAACTCTCACATATTCTCTATGCTGAAATTTTCAAACTTCATGTATTCTTCTTCTTTCCTTTTCCTTCCTCAATAATGTCTTCTTTAAAGCCTTAACTAATTAAATTCTTAAACTTTACAAATCTCACAATAAAATCATGAATTAGCTAACATTACCAATGCTGGAATTTTAAACCATCAAGGAAAACATGAAATTTCTTTGCTATCATCTTAGCTACACGTTATCTAAGTCATTGTCATCAAACCTATCTCAATAACCAACAACTTTCTCAAAACTCATGCCTAAAAGTTACCTATCACAACCTGATTTTTTTTCCTTGATCTTTCTTTTCTTATTCTTTCCTTCTTCCATCATACATCATTCTCCAACCACACTTTTGAACCAAGCAAAGCAAATCCCATCTTTAAGCAAACCTCTAACAATAGAATCATAATTAACAAAAACCAACTATGCTGGAATTTTTAAAAGGATGTACTAACTTCCATTTAAATTAACCTAACCTACCCTTTCCTTCATATTCTTAACAAACCTCTTAAACTTTCCTTCCTAAGCGAGAAAGGCACAATTCTAGCACAAAACCATTGATTAACAAAATACACATACTGAAATTTTCCTCAAGTATGGAAAACATGACTAGTTCTTTCATATAACCTTAGCCATACTTTGTCTAATATATTAGCATCACAACTTATCTCAATAGCCAACAAATTTTGGAAAATCTCTTACCTATATGAACCTCACAAAAATCAGATTTTGGTAAGCCTCCATGAAAGCTTAAACCATGTTCTTTTCTTTTCCTTCACCAATCCTCATTCAACCCACCATGATAGACAAATGCTGGAATTTTGTAGGAATTGAAAAACTTGAAAATCAACCTACCTTATCTTACCCATACATTAACTAACCCATTAACATCAAAACTTAACTAAATTACCAACCAAGATTTGAAAATCTCTCACCTTTAACAATCCCACGAAATCAGATTTTAACCACCCATGAAATCAACTCTTCTTCTTTAATTTTTTCTTCATGAATAACTCTTCAATCTACCATGAACAAGCAAGAAAAACAAAAACCCTAACTATTAAACCATAAATTTTCGAAATCTCTTACCTTAGAGGAATGACCCACGACTTCACTCTTCTCTTCTTCTTCCCCTTTGTTCTTCTTCCTCCTCTTTGCTCTTGGAACCCACGAAAATCACTCTAAAATCCATAGAAAAACCGACCTAGCATCTCCTCCACCATGGCCGACCACCTTCCTCTCCCTCTCTTCTTTTCATTTTCTTCTCTTTTCTTCTTTGGTTCTGGAATTTTTGTGACTTCTTCAAGTTTCTGGAAGCTAAAACGACACCCTCTTATGTGTTTCATTTAATGACACACAAGTTACCATCTTGCCCCTCCAATTAAGCCTATTTTCAAGTTTGCCTCAGTGCAGGATTTTGAAAAACTGATAACTTGCGTCCTGATTTCAAGAATCTAAACGAAATAATTTGGACAAACTTTCTTCTTAAAAATTGTTCCTCTCGATCTTACGAATCCAACTCCACCAACGGCGCTCAATTCGGATCTAAAACAAAGAAGTTATGGTCAAATTACTAACTGACCTGCACAAAATCCGAAACTGAACATTACGCGAATTTAATTCCAGAAATTAACAATCTTAGGGATGAAATTAAATTTCGATCCCTTCACAATAATTGTAGCCCTATGTCTTAACTTTATTTTCCCTCAAGAATCACCTCAATCGGAGTTTTATAACTCCCGAAAATTGCAAAATACTGAACTATGTTCAGAAAATTATCCAACTTATAACCTATAACCCATCTCTTACTTTGGTTCAATCAATCTCTTTCCATTTAATCTCCTAAAAATCATAATTCTTCATAAAAATGAACGTAATTGTCTTAGGAATCCAACGCTTCAAAAATCAAGTCAATCGGATGTCGGACGAAAGATTTATAACAAAAGATTGCAAAAGGGTCGGAGTTCAAGCAAAATTTACAAAACCTTAAATACCCACTTATAACTGAATTTTTCAAAAATCATATCTCTTAATTTCGAACTCAGAATTTGACGAATTTGGTGTCTATGGAAAGGTAAAAGGAAGCTCTACAACTCCCCTGAAGAACAGAAAAATCTAATTGGCTTTCAAAGAAGTCAAATTTTCACTCAAAGATTCTGTCGTAATCAGCTTTTCCTAAACAACTTCCCATTTTTAATCGCTCATAACTCCTTGCCCCGATCTCTCGAAAAATTACGTACTTTAGGGCATCGGAAAGATCGAAATACAAGCTCCAACTTTCATTAAGACCACTTATTCCAATTCAGACTAAATTCATACGACGAGTGGCCTCGAAGTATAGCACATGCAAATCTATACTTAATAACATTTTCAAAACAAAGCATATCTTCCGAAATTCATATCTCTCAATCCCGACATCGAAAAATAGCAAACTTTATGTCCACGAAAAGCTCTCGACAGAGGCTACAAGTTTCATGTTGATCATTTTCTCGAATTTGACCTAAATCAAATAGTCAACTTTTTACCCTAAAAGTCAAACTTCCAAGCCAACTTTGACTGATCATAACTCTCACTCCCGATATCGAAAAATGTCAAACTTTATGGCTACGGAAAGCTCTTGACATAATCTATAAGTTTCCAGAAGACCATTTTATCAAATTTTGCCTAAATCAAGAGTCAACTCTCCAAGGCCAAAAAGTCAACTATTTCACAATTTTCATATTTTCACTCTTTCTTTCTTTATTTCATGATCTTCAACTTAATTTCAATCAACTCATCCACTTTTGAAAACTTCTTATTTTTACTCAAAGATCGGGGTCCAACACCAAATGTTTATTTTCAGAGTCACTTGTAGCATCCCAAGTGAAGTCCTAAATGCCTTCTTTTTGCCTTTTTCCCTCTTATTCTTTTTGTCATTTCTTTCATATTATTTTGATTTCTTTGAGGAGAGGACATTAAGACTTCATGTTTCCAGGTTTCCTACATTCAAAGCAAATAATATTGTTTTATTTGCATTTTTGAATCCGTCTTACCACCATTCCTTTCTTATTGAGGAGTTTTTTCTTCAAAAATTTCTTGAATTTTCTAATGATTAGAGCAATATCTTCTTCATCACTTTCACTAAATGATATCTTTTCCTTATTACTTGATTTGATTTTGAATGCTAAGTTCTTTTTCATTGAAACTGTCTTACATCTCCTAAAGTCTCATTTCATCTATAAGAAGAGATCCAATAAGCTCCTTTAATGGTAGAGTTGTTAGGTCTTTCGCTGCTTATATGTCCATCACTTTATCTTCCCATGTTTTTGGTAATTACCTAAACAACTTTCTTACTATTTCAATGTTAGTGTAGGTCTTACCAAGACCATTGAGAGCATTGATAATATCAATAATTCTAATATACATGTTAGAAATGCTTTCATCATGTTTAATTTTGAACAATCCGTATGGATAAGATAGCATGCTAACTTTGCTTTCCTTAACTTGATTTATTCCTTCATGAGTAACTTCTTGTGTGTGACAAACTTCATGAGCTACTTCATGCATATATATTCTGTTGAATTCATTTCTCCCTAATAAAATAAAATGTGGATAGCTTTACTATTTAGGGAGATTAATCTTTTCTTAGAGATCCCATTCCTCTTTCAACTTTGGAACTTTGATATCATCTATAATTTTAGTAGGAATGAATGGCCTATTTGAAACAATTTCTATTAGATCTACATTTTCAACTTTAGTTTAGGGATATGGGTTCAATTTATAATGTGCATAAACTAGAATAGTCGCTCTTCTTCCTTTGGTTGAGTGAGATTGAGCTTCTTCACTTGATTGGGTATCATTGGATTGTCTTTTCCCCTAATCTTGCTTGCTCATAACCTTTTATCTCCACCTAAAGATAGTAAAACTAAGGGCGATAAACATAACTTGCTTGCTCATTTGAAACAATTTCTCATAAATCTACATTTTCAGCCATAAACAAAATTTTCATTCTTATTTTCCAATAAAGATAGTCATTTTCATTAAAGAAAGGGGCTCTACTAATATTTTGACGTCTTGGTTAAAGGATAAAGATACTCCAAATTATGTCATTATGACTTTTACAATAAGATTTTGTATGAAATTCTAGCCATATAAACCCACTCTAGTACCACTTGATTCTCTAATAGCACCCAAAAGGGTGATGGATTGGATGAATTCAAGATTTTAAGTAAATTTTGCTAACTTAAGAACTGTGTCTCCAAATTATCAAAAATTCAAAAAGAAATAAAATTAATTGAATTAAATTATATTTGTAAACAATAAAATAAAGAGTAAGTAATCGATTTTTAGTGGTTTAGTAAAGAATCCTATATCCACTCCTAAGACTGGTCTTGGATTTCCACTATAGTTCTTCTTTTAAGGCAAAAAATATCCTTTATATAGTTTTTTTATTTTGGTAAAGCAAAACCTCTTTTTCAATCTTTCTTTAAAGTAAAAAGAAACCTCTAATTACTTTTGACAAACCTAGTACAATGATCTCAAATCCAAAAAATCTTACACCTTATAACTCACTTAGATGCTTTGATAATCAAATAAAGCTCACACACTCAAAATGAGACAATGAATGCTTAAATGATTGAAAAAAATAATTGGAAACATGTGTATAGTACATTCCAAATCTTCTTGATTCAAAAACCAATGAGAAAACATCTATTTATAGTTTTTTAGGACCCAAAAAATCCATTAGAGATAAGAACTCGTCATCATAACAACTACATTAAATGCACTAGTCTACCAGTATGCATTAAAAGCTCCAAATTCACTAGTCATTGGAACATTGGTCAACCAGTGTACATACTGGTCAAACACTAATCTATATATGTCGACCAATCATCCCAAGAACATGACTTTAAAAACTTTAAATGTTCAAAACAAATTTGTTCAGTCAAAATATGATTAAAATATTTCTCAAAATTTTCCTCAAAGATTATTTGAAATACTAAGAGACTTTAAATTAAAATTAAAAGCTTCAATGCCTCTTATGAATGTAAAGACTCATATTATGAAAAGAAATAAAATGTTTGTGCAAGGTGAGCCTCTTAGATTATCAAAGACAATTAAGATGAGCTTACAATAATTCATATATTAAATAATCTTGATTTGTCTTGATCTTTTTTTCTTGACTTGATCTTAATCTTGAAGATTGCAAACATGATCTTGCCTATCATAATCTTTTGATATAGTAAGCTTGTATTCTTATATTCCTTCTTATCAACAACATTAAAACTTTTTAGTAGCACTTATGTTTTGTTATCATCAAAGTTGATTGGAACCTCCCTTGGTTCATTACAATATTTCTTCACTTTAGCATAGTAAGGGATGAAAGGCTAAAATTCCTTGATTTTTAAAAGGCACTCTTTATCTTTAACTTTTTCTTAACTCCTGTTGTCACTCTTTTCCTTACTTTGGGTCTTGTTCTCCACTTACAACTCTTTTCCACTCTTAAGAGTGATTACCATCTCACATTTTTTGGGGTTTGTCTCAGTACTACTAAGCAAACTCCCTTGTTGTGTCTATTTATTTCTTAAAAAGGTTTCAGTAGCTTTAAATCTTACCTTTGAAGTTTGAATAAATTTGATTATAAGGTCTTCCGAAGTGATAATTCTTTTTTTAAGGTGGGTTTTGTTGAAATCATGGTATAGGATTGTTCCTTCGGTGCCCTTAATTTCTTCAAGAGAAATTTGAGTGATTCCTCTATCCTACATTGTATGTATTGCCATAGGGATTATTATGGGGTCTAGGAGCATTCCTTATATGATCCACATGATAGGCCTTACTATAGCCTATAGTTCTTGACATTCTTGACTTAGATGTCCTAGCCCACACAAATCACACTGTAATACTTAGAGTAGTTAAGATTCATTGTCAAGCCATCTATTTTCTTACTTAGAGCTTTTACATATCTTACCAATATTGTAACCACGTCTAAGTCATATACTCTTGTTTCCTTGCTAGATTTTGCTATAGATAAATATCACTAGTAGTTTTTCATAACCATGTAACATTCATATATCATTCCAACATACCCCCTGGAAGGATATATGAATGCCACACAAAATAGTACAAACAAATCAAAACATACGAAAACTTCCAGTAAACAATTCAGGCAAACATACATTAAATTACATAATACTTAACACAAACTCGTTGTAAATTCCAAACCAAATTGAAGTATCATTGTTACAAACTTACAAACAAATCCACATATACATATCAGATACAAGCCAAAAATCAAACCAAAAATTTACATTATTTACAACATAACACTCAGACTCTATTGGCTATTGCAGTTTTCTTACTCCAGTCTTTATAAAAGTTGCTCAGAACCTACACGGGCAAATCCACCGTGCTAAGCATATAGCTTAGTAAGTAATAACTAAACTATGCATAATTTGACAATTAATCATATTGAATCAAGTTATAACACAAGCAGATATTTAAATTTCAGAATAGTTGCATATTTAACAAAACTGAGTATAAAAGAAGGCACAATCCCTTTAGTTCAAAACATCATTTTGTTTATTTCAAAATCCAACATATATCATAATACATAATCAAATGACTGCTAATCCGTCAACAACAATGAGTAACTGGAATTATACAGAAGATACCATAATTGGTATCATATCACATAAGAGACTTATGTCTCAATAACAGAAGACACCGAAGTGTCAATAACAGAAGACACTAAAGTGTTAGACACCAAAGTGTCACAGAAGCAACTTCAGACCCTTCTAGGCATGCCTATTTACCCACAACTAGGACTTAACAGTTTTAAAATAAAACAAAGTCATTTTAGACATTTCATATGCAAAGCAAGTAGTCAATCACATTTACATGTAATTAGCACTTCCAATGATATAAACATGCATCAAACACCTTAGACAATCATTGTCTAGAATTCAGAACACAATCAGCATAAATCAAATTCAACAAGTAGAATAAAGTAAGGTGTGACTGTCTACGATTACTCACAATCGCTCCCTTTCACTTATTGCTTTGAAGTTTCGACAATATCTGGAAGTGATCGCTCTACTTGCCCTTCTATATACAATCAAACATAAGTTCATATTACCATTTTTCATGTAACTGAGTTAACATTAGTATGAATGTATCATATAATATGCATGTTCATTGACACAGTCCAGCCTTGTTTTCAAATCAGACTTTCGGGTCTACTTTGCATGATCATTTAGATTAAGAAAATGGAGCATTTAAGTAACACTTTCTTCTAGACAACTGTTCACCTTTTTCTTAGGTTTCTAAGGACACGAAAATCATATAATTAGGTTCTACTGAAAGTTATATTCAAAAGATTTCAGACTATTTTTAAACTACAACAGAATTCTTAACTCAACTTAAAATCAGATTTTAAAATTCTTAAAACGGGAATTGTAATTTTATCACTTAAGAAAATTTGTGGCCTTATGTCTCTAGTTTAATCTAAATCAATAACCAACTCATTTGGAGATCCAAAATTCAAGATATAATTAAAATACCGAAGCATGTTCAATAAAAAATATTCTCCTATTCATAACATTCCAACAGACTCCCTCACTTTCATGCAATCAATTCGGATGGCTATTTGACATAAAAAATAAGGCTTTTGAGCAAAGTATTCTTCTAAATAAACGTTCCTCTATGTTTTAAGTCTCTATTGATACCAAGATCATTCAATTTGGTTTATTATTCTATGAGTTATGCTCAAAATACCACAGACTGTGTACATTTGAAATTTTGTCTAGAGCATAATCATACATTCAAGTTGTACAACCCATATCTCTCAATTCCAATATCCAAAAATTACAAAATTTATACCAATTTAAATATAAGAGAATAATATACAATTTTGGTGAAGAAACCTCAGTCTAATTCGGCCTACATCAATGTAGTTTATTTAATAACCACAGGACATGATTTTTATCCCTAGTAGTGCTACAGCCTAAGCCAAGACTCAATTTCATGCCAAATTTTGAAAATCTTTGAGACAGAATTAAAATTTGACTTCTTCAAAAAGGTTGTAGGCATCTGTCTCAAGTTTAATCTGAATTAAAATTCATCCAATTTGGATACCTACAAGGCACGATATAGCTAAAATACCGAAACCTATCCAGTGTATCTACTCTTTCCAACCAGTTTCTAACACATACCTAACCTCAATTCTTTCTTTATTCAGTACATGTCTGCTCCATTTCAAACATCAAACAATGCAAGTTATCAAGTGTAGAAATCCTTTAACTCTTTAACTTTGAAGAATCAGCTAAATCAAGCTTCCAAACAACCAGCACATATCTAAGTTTAATGTGCGACTTTCAGCATTAATGAGGTAATAATACATAGAATTACAAGACCTATTTCTTAATGAAATAACTTACAAAGCTTCCAAAGGTTGATAATCTAAACTCCAGCAAAGTCCAGAAGTTAGAGAGGAGATGGGAGGTTTCATGGATAGAAGAAAGCAAAGTGAATAAAAAGAGAAAAACAGAAAAGTTTCCAGCAGAAACTTTCTTCATCACTACCTAGGTTGCACTAACTCCATAAGGCATGCGTCTTCTTGCATGTGTCACAAATGTCCTGCACTTAAGCTACCATTTGTCACACTTGCATTCAACCATGTTTCACTTAATGAATGCTGCCAAATGCCACAATTTCATTAGGTCACTTGTCACTTTATTAACTATGTTATTTGTCAATGTATCAACTATGCCAAATGCCACTAACTATAGGCTTAATCATTGCAATTTTCATATACAAATTTATCTTGGCACTTGAAAGTTTTCCTAATATAAATATGCATTTAAATATCTCAATTCTCTAATGGTATCAATTAATTCCAATTTACTCACTATAATCCACTTGATCAAAAATTCAAGTCATAAGTTTTTCATATTCTAATCATCCTATCACACATGTAATTTCATAAACATGTATTATTTCAACTAGGGTACATTTTAGGGCCTTACAAACCAGATCTCCAACGAGGTCATGCTTTGCTTCTATTGCTTTATTATTCAACGTTTCCTCAGTTGCTACATCAATCATCTATCAAATTATTTGTTTTAGCCTATCATAAAAGGTTTGAATATGCATCCATGATGATAAACCGTAATGTTGGCACATCCTTATCTTCTCCTTAAATCTGTCTCATGTATCGTATAGAGTCTTTGAATTGATCTGAGCATAGGAAGAGATGTTGCTCCTCATTAGGTAGTATTAACTAATGGGAAGTACTTTTTAAAAAAATCTCTATTATCTAGTTCTATATGGTAATAGATCCCCTAGGTAGAAAATTTAGCCATTGCTTCGCTCAATTCCTTAATGAGAATGGAAATAACCTTAGTTTGATTGCATTATTAGTGGCACTATTAATCTTAAATGTGTCAGAAATTTCCAAAAAATTGGTATGTGTGCATTGAGGTCCGCATCATGTATTTAATCAAGATGGACATATTGTTGCACCATCTAAATAATCATTTGGTTTAATCTTTAAATTATTTGTAGTGACAGTTGGCCTCATAATTCTAGGCCTTGTCCCTATCAAGTCTGATTTGGCATACTCAAATATGATCCTTGATTAGTCAGTCATGATTTTTGATCCTTCAGTCTCAATATGACATTTTATGTCCTCTATCTGTTGATCTATCTCGAACTCTTTAGGTATGGTCCTTCAAAGATTTCTACGATAGTTTTTGGATCTTTCTTAACTAAGTATGATGGATTTCCTTTCATAAACTAACCCAAAGAATTGTAGAAGTGAAAAAACCAAAGAAACAATAAAATAATTTAATAAATTAAAAAGAAAAAGTAAAAATAAAATGAGAAATAATGGATATATTAATAAAAATCGAGTGTTCCTAATATTATAATCCTTGGCAATGGTGTCAAAAACTTGATATGACGTTGATCTTTACCTTATAGATCTTTCAAGCAAGTGAACCTATCGAAACATAGTATAATATCAGTGAATATTAACTATCGAACCCATAGAGATTACGGTACTAGTAATAACCTCTTTTATATTTTCTAACTAATAAATAGGATGATGATTTAATTAAACTAAAGTTTAAAAAATAATAAACTAGAACCTACATAACACTAAGATTAATCAATATCAAATAACTAGTACCTAGGTGGCGGATCCTCTAAGATTTCTTAAGTATTAATTTTCATGCAATTCAATTATTGATCACTTAACGTGGAAATTTCTATCCTATATTGATGTTTTCTTAAGATTATTAATAACTAATCCTCAATAAATTAATCAAAAAATTTTCTAGTTAAAACCCTAAGATTGCATTACTTGATTCATAAATTTCACTATTAGTTTGGAGCATAATCCATATGATTTATGTCGACCTATCTTTAGGTTTGCATGCAACTCTTTTCAAGTATGGTAAATTTATTCATACTAAGGGATTTCTCAATCTCAATTATATGAAATCATGCATTAAACTGATATCTCATACATATTAATTTAATAATAAAAGGCATAATTGAATCGCAATGAATCAATAATCAAATTGCATTAAATAAAGAATTAAAATCACAAGATTCATCTCAACTTAAGCTTCATCCTACCTAGGAACTAAACAAATTTAATCTATAAACATAGAAAACAAAACAAGCATAAAAGTTTAGAAGAATAATTAAAATAAAAGAATTATATGCATACATACATAAATACATACATATATATATTCCCTTGAAACTCCTATTGTCATAGGTTCAGAAATATATCTAAAAATCCAACTTTGCCTCTAACCCAGACTCTAACTTATCCTCTAATAGCTTCTTTTTTTTTAGCCTTAATAATTGCCCTTTATAGCGTAAAATTAGGGTTTTGCAAATATACATATTCTCAACATCTTACATGGGGTATGTGACTTATACGAGTGTGTCCACCTTCACAAGGGTAAAACAACGCTTTTAAAATCGTATACGATTACAATGACTTACACGATCTTTACTTAATTGTGTATGTCGCTTGTACGACATGCACATCATCACAAGTTTATCCTTCCAAAATAGCTCCAATTATTTCGTTTTTGTACTGATTTTGCGAGCACTTTTCCCCTTTTGATCTATAAAGATAATTAAAACCTAATAACACAGTAGCAATAAAGTAAGTATTAAAAGCAATAAAAACTCTCAAATAATCGAGCAAAACAAACTAAATATGGAAATAACAACATAGTCCATTAAGCATTTATCATACTTATCACTTATAACTATCTTTACAAATAATTATTTTTATAATAAAAGAATTTTATTTTGAATTATAATTTCTAGATCGCCTTTTCTAATTGATAAGATAGGTGATAGCAAGTTTTGTCTCATTAGCTATATTTTTCCAAATTCAATACTCTTCGACTAATTAGTGCTTGAACAATTTTATACTAAAGTATTTTTGTTATGGATTATCTAAAAGTTTTGAAATTTACTAGAGAAGTGTGGATTTTTATTTTTATATCTACTCTATATATGCCCTTTTAATATACGTTTTTAACGTGAAAATTGATTAATTATAGTAGTTTATTTAGTTCAAAAGTAGGATTAAAGTAAACCTCTCATATAAATTGAATATATGCCACACGGTGACATCACATGACACGGTTTGGCTGGTAAATCATGCCTTCATTACAATTTCTTAGTCTGTACAAGCACACACTGTACAGACTGATTGAGTTCTTCACTCCGTTCGTGAAGCCACTGATTTAACTAGTGTATCAAATCAAATATACATATGATCATTACGCAATATTTAGTTTTAAATCTCATTAGAAGACTTGTGCAAATCTTGAGGAGGAGGAAGCAAGGTTTGAGAAGGCACAACACCATTTTGAACAATAAATGTTGTGGCAGGACGCCACGAAATATATGGTTCTAGTAGAATATATTTATTGATGTTGGAAAGGCTTATAATAAAACCATATTTATATATGTAATTAAAGACAAAAATAGTTATCATACTGAAATTTCATATTCTAAAAAATGTAGCAAAAGTTTAATTGGATACTGAAAATCTTTTAGTCCATCAGTACCATGTATTTAATGGAACTTTACGTATACCTAACAAGATAATTTTGTGCAGTCACCAACCAAGTGTAATGTTGTTGGCAACGCAATCGGTGACCTTGATTTGGACATTATCGTCTTCATGAATGGCAATTTTTGGGCCAGGATACTCTCCATTTATAGTTAAAAGTTGCTTTGTCGGAATGAAGTGAAAATTTCAAGTACATAATGATATGAGGTTTAAATGTATAAAAGATTGAACACACACACTTGATCTTTAACTGAAATCTAACAAAGGCACTCAAAATGGCCGGCCGTAAAAATTGATAAGAAAAAAGACTGGCACACTATAGAAGTACAATTACTTCTTGTTTAGACAAACTTTTGCCCTGTTGTATAACATTAAGCAATTAAACAATACACATGTTAACTTCATTACAAGAATACATAGTTACATTAACAAGATTACTTATCACCTCTCCTCCATAATTTAGCATATAATAAGAGGGGGTAACCTTTAAAGAAAGAACAAGAAATTCACTGATCTCAGTAATGTCTATTGATGTACCGAGAGAAAAAGTCATCTGTGGTACTAAATCTTGTTACTTCAGATATCATATCAGGCATGAAGAACTGCAACCTTCTGGGACAATTCATTAACAGTCTCTTCACCAACCTCTGGAATCGTCTCCTCCTACCAAGATAAAAACTATGATATAACGAATGAAAGAATATGAATTTATCCATCATCTGAAGCCAAAGGCAGGAAAAAATTAAAGTTGTTGAGGATAGTCGATTCATATCTTTTACAATTACAAGAATGGAACTGATAAAATCAGAAATTTCCCACAGACTTCCACCAACGCTCACCAATTTCAGAACCTTACCATTTTATCTTTTTTTTATTTCTTTATTAGCAACAATTACACAATCATCTTAATCGAATAACAGATATTTGCAACTAATATAGGTTACCTCTGTATCTCTTCTAGGTTGCACACCCACACACTTGGAAGCACTAATGCTAGCACTCTTCAATAGGCTTCTATTACTGTAGTTTGGCTTGTTAGGCCCATTTTGTTCTGAACCTTGGTGCGATCCTGGAGGACTCTCTAATGTTGTTGCCACAGAAGCTGCACTTCGTCTCTCCACTTCATCGTTTTCCCCTGCTGTCTCGTCTTTAGGAGCAGGAACACGCTCTCTGAAGAGGAGAAAAACAAAAAGGGAAGAAGAAGAAGAAAAAAATAAGGCTTGTAGGTTGCAAGTTGGAATATCAACCTAACCAAATAAAAGTAGAACAATAACAATTGCAATATCAGACTTGTACCCAAACTAATGCACATACGCAACTGGCGAAGAAGCACTAAGGTTTGTTTATGTTGTTGAGTCTGAAAAATACAAGGTCTTTCCCCACATTTTGAGCAGAAAATTTACTATATAAATAGAGAAAGAGTAGGCTTTGGAAGAAACTTGGAATTGCATTGGAATTGACATACCTAGGCAAGGAAGCATGCTGCCTTTGGAGTGGAGTGCTTCTTTCACCTTTACCATAATGCTCCTCAAGATGTGCAAATTGTCTTTTGAAACGATCAACTCCACTATAGCGTAAATGTATAAAAATAATTAATTAGGGTTACTTGTGCATATATATGCCAACTAGATCATGCTTTCCCGAACAACAAGATGTCCATTATAAAACTAATGCGAAAAGTTTGCAGAAACTTTATTTTACTACAAACATGAAGCTTTGGACCTATAAGAGGAAAATGATCTAAATACCTACAAATAATAATAACATCTTATAAGCAACAGTACTTCCCCCATCAAGTATCCATACTGCTTAAAATTGTCGCACAGTTATCTAGTGGATATCAATTATCTAACTACCATTTTTCAATTTTAACAAAAACTTTCATGCTTGAATCAAGCTAGGCCACTGTTCGATGTAAATAATCTAAGTTTGGAAGATCTCAAATGCAAACAATTGTGGTAAAGCATCATAACTTTGGACTAAGTAGCTCATAAAGCAAGTAGTTCTTCTGTGACCAATTTAGCAATATTTGATATGCAAGTGCAAATTGGATTCTAAAACTTGACTTATGAGCAATCACTAATAGAGGTTCTGATATGTTAAATCAACAATGACTGCTCTACCTCGGGTACAAAAAGCTAGTCTGCTCTCCACCTTGAAGGTACTCTTGGAGCATTTGAGGGTGATACTCTAATATCTGATTACACAAAGCAAAATGTATAAGATTCACTGACAAAAGAAGGATGAAATAAATGAAACTTGCACACAAAAATCACATAGCTATACCTCTCGGTAGATCAATTCTCTAACATCATCTTTTGCCAACTTCCTCCTTTCAAATTCAAACTCCAGTTTTGAAATCGGTTGAGTGGATGGTTCTCGGTCAACATTCGATAAACCATGAAAGTAAGGATCAGCTAGTGCCTAGCATTAAAGTGTTGAAACGTGATCAGCAGACAAATAATATGGAAAGTTTTCGAGGATTGAATTCTGATTCAAACATTGATATTGTAATCATCTAGCACATTGGATCTTTGTTACCTCTTCAGCTGTAGGGCGATCCTTAGGATCGAATGCAAGTAGGCGTTCCAACAAGTGAAGAGCCAACGGATCTGCATTTGGGAACTTCTGTGGGAATGGAACTGGTTGTTTCTTCCGCATGCTACCTAGGTACCTCCTTGCCTTTTCATTCCGGATCTGAAAATGTCATGTTGTCTTAAATATGAGTTGTGAATAAACAAGTTGGTAGGTTTGTAAGAAAGAGGAATAAGGTAAAGAAGAACAAAGTCGGAAGTAATCCAAGTAAGTGTACAACGTTGATAAGTTGGTGATATATGAAATGTAAAGATGTTATTGGCAGAAATAGGACCATTTAGGCAACCTGGTGATACTCAAACCAGTTTGCCTTTAGATTCCACAAAAGCAGTTACCACAATTAGGTACTGACCCTTGATATTGATTCAGGAGGAGGAGTGCCAAGCAAATCAGTCATGAGATCCAATTGGTGCACCACATTTTTTCCAGGAAACAGTGGTCTTCCAGAAAGCATTTCAGCAAAGATGCATCCTATGCTCCAAATATCAATGGCAGGAGTGTACTGAGAAAAGATAACAGAATGTTGTTATTATTCACCTTGAATCAACGTCACTAGAAATGGTAGAAGTAGAATTTATAATAAGAAGATAATGAACAAGGGATTCTGTAGTTGAGGAGCTGTGTATATATGTTAATAATTAGAGCAGTGATTAATGCCAACCATGACAAGGGAATTTAATAACAAGAGAATAATGAAAGAACCACCAAATAATTAACCCAATGAGATATTCCAACTGCATATTATTATCAGATTCTGGGAAGCAACAGAAGTTATATACTTATGCACACTCCAAGCAATTTAAGCAACTGGAACTAGAACAGGAAAAAGAATAATTTAACTAAGAAGCTAAGATATAAAATAGTAGAAGCAGCTTACTTTGGAGAAGAAAGAACCACAGAGTTCAGGAGCTCGGTACCATCTAGTTGCCACATAGTCCTTCATATAAACAAAAAAATAATTAAATTTGTGTAAGATGTGGCTTTTTGGGAGGATTGCTTAGTGTAACGTACTGAAAGATCGCCCACTAACTCAAAATAATAAATGAATGAACAGGGAACTGAGCAACGGGAATTAGGAATCAAGGTAAGTTCATGACTTGCATGACAGAGAAACATACGGTCCAAAAGATAGCTGATGGTGCATCATTAAAAGATACTCGAGCAAGACCAAAATCACAAATCTTCAGTTTGCAGTCAGCATTTGCAAGGATGTTTTTTGGCTTTAGATCTCGATGGAACACGTTTGCTGCAAAAGGTCCAGATATTTATTCAAACAATCACTCAAACCATAAATGCAAAAACAAAAGACAAAATGTCAAACCTGAATGAGTATATTTAAGGCCACGAAGGAGCTGGTAGAGGAAAAATTGGTGATGTTCAGGAGTGAGGTCATCATTTGCCTTAATTACTTGATGAAGGTCAGATTCCATCAGCTCAAAAACTACATAAATGTCTCTGAATTCTCTTCGTGAAGGAGGAAGCATGATATGTTTTATTTCTACAATGTCAGGGTGACGAAGCAATCGAAGAAGCTTAATTTCCCTAAGAATACGAGTGGCATCAGAAACATGCTCAAATACTTCGTTAATCTTTTTTATTGCGACCTTTTCTCCATTGTGTGTGTCTATGGCTGATGCAACAACACCATAACTCCCTTTACCAATTACTTCTTGTATTTGGTATCGACTTGCCTCACCATATTCAGTAAAGAATTCTGCTTCTGCAGAGCCCTGTATAATGAATTGAAATGGCTAATCATCTGTTTAGACTGTAATTTCGGTGATAAGAGAACCAGAGAAGAAATTGGAAGATTTAGCATTAGGCATACCGCATCAACTTTTCATACCAGATCAATAGGGGAAAATAATATCCTTATAGGGTCTGTATATAGATAACCCGATCCAGTAATGTAACTAACATTTTAAAGTTGATAAAAATTGCAACTTTTTCAGTTGAAAGGAATGGAGGTTTCTGTCACTTATATTTCTGGTACAGGGCTTAGAAAACCAATTGGAATCCCAAAAAATGTTTTCTTCCGAAACCATCAGCAGATAATATAATCATCATACAGAGGACACGTTATCATAGCGAAGCACACAGAAAACATAGCTCCCGAGAACTCAAAAAATTCTTAAACACGCATATTAGGAACTTGTTAAATGGAGAAGAACGTAGGCGCATACAAAAACAAGCAGCTTTAAACAATCAAAAATGGCAGAAAACATGAAAATGGCAATCAATTACATTGCCACTCTCCAATTATACAAACCATGACAATGTATATTTTAGATACAATGAAAACCATTCTTTAAAGTCCAAAACTTTTGACGTGATGTTGGCACCCTACACGCGCTAAAGTTCTTAAAAGAAACAGAAAATGATACGTGACATACCATCCTTGATACTGTTGTTTTATTGTCTTTGTTATGCGCCACTTTCAGCTATAATAATTAAGTAGTCAAAAGAAACCAATGATATAACGATGAGTTCATTACTAATCACAATATCTGGATTGGCGAATGAACGAAATTGCTCACGTAATGGCCCAATGATCAATATAATGAGCGGGGAAGCACCAAAAGAAGAAAGAAAACAAGCAAATATAAAAGAAACAGATACGAATGAAAATAAAGAAAGCCAGAAACGGACGGATCTGTAAATCGAAAGGAAGATCGTTTTCTTTACCTTCTTGTGATTATCCATGTTAGACCCAACAAAGAATTTGAGGCGTTTAGGGACTCGAATTGGCTTTAAGCCGGAGATATCAAAATCCTCAATAAACGGAACCTGCTCTTCTTCCTCTTGAGTAGCAGTTCCCGAAGATTGTGGGAGACCACTAGTAATATTCTTGTAGCTTGCACCAAAATTATCGTCGTTGCTATAATTAAAATCGACGCCACTCACAACATCAACACCGTTTTTAATAATAAATCTACTACTATTAGAAGATGATGAAGAAGTAGTACTAGTAGTAGTAGCAGGATTATTGCGGCGTTGAAACCAGCGACGAACACCACCCACCAGATTGCCACCCGCCATATAAACTCTCTCTCCCCTCAACCACTCGATTCCAGCATTTCCCGCCTACAACTCCGCCGACCTCCTCTGATCTTTTCTTTTACCCCTCTTCCAGTAGAATTATACGGACATAGAAATGTATGAATCAATTGAGTAAGGAAAAGTAAGTAACTATGAATGTATTGTTACTCCGAGAAACAAGAGGGGTTGCGTCCTTGGAATGTTCTTTAGATACAGGCATGTCCAATGGAGACAGAGAGAGTAGGAGGAGGAAATTTGAGGCAAACACAACATGGGATGGGATGGGACACGCCTGCTTTCTTTCTGCCTGTACTGCTTTTCATCAGCATTATCTTTATTGTTTCTTTTGTTAATTATGATATTAGTAGCCAGCTGCCAGCCTATTCTGCTCTTTTTTAATTATTGGTTTGATTTTGACGTTCTCCAATTAAATCAATTTCAAAGTACAAAAGGTAAGCGTATCATTATTATAAAAAAATTATCTTACTACAGTGTCTTATTCTATTTAATAAATTTTAACTATTAAGTTATGTGAATCCGCGTTTATTTATATGAGATTTATCTGAGATTCACATAAATAAATAAATAAAATTTATAAGATAAAATAAGATACTATAAAATTAAATAAATAATATGTACTTCAATACTAGTACCAACACAATTATCAGCATCGGACAGGCTATTCATTTTTTTCTTTACTTTCTTATTTCTCAATCCATAATAATAATATAACGCCTATCCACTTGTAAATTACCCCATCATAATTTGGGTAATTAGGTAAAAGTAATGTGGCTTGGAGTTTAGTTTTACGCCCTGGGAATCCCTTTTTTCGTAATTAAGAGATACACGAGGGGTATTTTTAAAAACTGACAAATTTTGGATCCTCAAGAGAAAATTGTTCCATGAACCATGATTGGCTCGCCAATTCCAACAAAATGAAGTATCATACTTGAATATACTTTTTTTTTTTTATTAACCTTAGTTTATTATCCACCTGGGAGGAAAATATTCTATGAAAATATTCCATCATCATAAATCTTCCATTTAGAATACATATAAAAAGGTTAATTACAATGTATTGTGTCTATTACTTAAAGCAAGCAACTAGTTCCATTAAGATTCTATTATGTGTTTCAATCTCTTTATTATTAGATGCGAAAAACTATTATAGAAGTATTCCATATTAAAAGAGCCACGTGCTTATCAAAATGGAACAATGAAAATTCAGACCTGTCACTTTGCAATTTGCCGAAATGTATCCTGAACAAGTCTTTAGGAATCCATTTCAAAGTTGAAATCATATTCTTAAGATAATTGCAAGACTTGGTCAGATTTTTGTGATGATATTGACAAGTTTTTCCATACGGATATAGCTGACATGTGTACGCAAAACGATAAAAGATTAGGTAAAGGTATAAGAACGAACCATTTAAATTAAATAATGACATAAAAGGGAACAATAATGTACAAAACTACTCAAAAAGATTTATTCATACTCAACTAGTTATATACCCTTAGCTAGATATTTTTATGACTATTACATACCCAGTCCTCATAATGAATTAAATTATGTAATTGTTACTTTTGTAGCTTAAAAAACAGTCGTCAACTAAACTACTTTAACTAACACTATTTTCAACTTCTACCAACTCTCCATCTTCAACATCTTCAACATTCCCCCTTAAGTTAGAGCTTGGTGTTAATCGCCCAAGTTCAACCTGAATAATAGATTGTGGAAGGTGGTAGCATCCAAAGATTTATCCAAAGATTCTGTAAAAACATATGTTAATTGTTGTTTAGAGGAAACATACTATGGATGTATAAAACTAGCTTTGTATTTGTCATAGACAATATGGAAATCGGCTTTCAAATATTTTGTTCTTTCATGAAAAACAAGATTAGTGGTAATATGTAAGGTTGTCTAATTATCACAATACCAAGAGATAGGAATTAGAGTAGGAACATGAAAATCTCGTAAGATATAAGTAATCCATTGTAGTTCATAAATCGTTGCTTTCATGTTGCGATATTATGCTTCAGTGGAAGACTTAGGCACAGTAAGTTGTTTCTTTGCTTTTTAAGAAATCAAAGATAAATCAAGGAAAAACACAATAACCTATAAGAGAACGTCTTATAATTGAACCAATTGTGCAATCTACATTACAATATGTTGTAAAAAAAGAAGATGATCTAAGATGAAATAAACCCTTCGAAGGACATCCATTGAGATAATTAAGATCATGTAAAGCAACTTTCCGGTGAAAAGTAGTAGGAGACTAAACGAATTGCCTTAGTTGTTACAGAATGTGTAATATCAAATTGAGTAAATCCTAAATATAACAAACATTTAACCAATCAACGATATAATACTGGGTCTCATATGTTCTAGCTTGACTATAAGAACTTGGTTCTTGAATATTTGACATATTCACCAAAAATGACATGTATGCAGAAGATATATGTGAAGAAATAATGCAGGGATATGTTGGTGATGACTAATGAGTGCTCGCAATGGAATTATAAGATAAGAGTGATTATGCAGGAATTGAAATAAAGTCTTTCATCCATATGGATTTTTTTTTTTTTTGGGTTTGGTACTTGTCCTAGTAAGAGGTATGTCATTATAACTTAAAGTTTTAGGATAAGAGGGTGTTACACGATTTGAGGAAGAATCAGGTGCCAAAATATCAACAAAACTTGGATCTATTGAACAAATGACATTATAACTGAAGTAATAAAAATTGCTAATTAGATTGTCTAAATCTGGACAAATTATAGGTAATAGAACTTCAAAATCCCTTGTAATAATGGTTTGATATGGAAAGATATTTTCATAAAAGATGACATTCCTAGAAATAACAATCACTTTTTATTCCATACCATACAATTTATAGGCCTATTGTCCAACCTCATAACTAACAAAAATATCTTTGAAAGCTCTAAGTTCAAACTTATCTTTGTGAGACAAAGTGTTTGAGGCAAAACTTAGATAACCAAAGGCTCTAAAAAAAGAATAATATGGATCTTTTGAAAGAGTACATGATAAGGTGTTCGCCAAGATATAGAAGATGAGAGGAGTCGATTTATGATACAAGTAGTTGTGAGGATGGTTTAAACGAACAATAAATAGGCACATGTGATTGGAACATCAAAGATCTTATAACTTGTAATAAATGTCTATGTTTTCATTTTACAACTCCATTCTATTAGGGAGTATGAACACAAGTTGTTCGACGAATAATACCTAGAGTAGATTAAAAAAAATGTATAGGATCTATTGGTAAACTCTGTATTATTGTTTGTCCTTATGATTTTAACAGATGTATGGAAATGATTTTTGACTAAGTTAAAGAAAGTATAAAGTGTTTGAATAATATGATGTTTATGTTTAAGTAAAAAAGTTTGTCTTTCAACTAAAATCATCCACAATGTCAAGCAATAATGATTTCCATTAGTTGAAGCATTTTTATAAGGAATAAGCCCAAAATATGTAATAAAATGAATATTACCGGATTGAAAAGGTTGCTACTCTACTTAGATAAATGACAAACTTCACCCATGTATTTTTTCAGTTAAAAGGGTCCTTTATTCCATTCAAATGCTTCAATACATTCACATAGGGATGTCTCCATCGTTGATGTTGAGGATCAATGGTATTTACAAAGTAACATAGAGGCTTGGGTACAATTTTGACGTATACTATTTAATGGATTTAGGATGATAAAAGTTAGAATCTAGAATATACAATCATCCTATCACTTTCCCTGTTGCAAGCACTTTATTAGTAATTAGGTCTTGCATTACACAAAGAATAGGATGGAAATTAAACTTCACTTAAGCTATAATGATAAGCTTACTAATAGACAAAACATTGAATTTGAAAGAAGGTATGTGTAAGCAATCAGTCAAATTTAATCTATCATTTCATTGAACATCACCTATATGATGAACAAGCTTGATATATCCATCAAGTAAATGCACAGGTGTAAAATCATTCACAAGAGAAAGGTATTTCATCAATTTCTGATCTACGCAGATGCGATTTGAAATTTCTATGTCAACTATCCAAGAACCAATTTCAATTAGTTTAAATGATCTAAGAATATGATTAAGAGACATACTTGCAAACTCTAAAGTATGAGAAATTTATTGCGTGCTTATCAGCTCATATTTTCCCTTGAAAATTTTGTCAATCTCCTATTGTGTCATGACTGTAATATTTTATTTCCAATTCGCTTATGAAGTTTCTCTACTTCATTCATTTGTTGCATTAATCAAATTCACAAATGATTCTTTCCTTCTTTGTTTTTCTTTTCTTTCAATTTGTTAAACCACTCTGGATACGTATGAAGCTTGAAACAAATATCATTTTTATGCTTGGCCATGTTGCAATACTCACAATATAGTTTCAACTTATCAAGAGGCTTTTTCCTCTTTGTCATACTTTTTCCAACCCCTATTCCCTCTTTCTTGCCTCTTTATGTTCTAACCATCATTATGTTTTCAACTACATTTGTAAAACTTATGCTTAATTCCTTCTATTTTTCAACACTTAACACCATTGAATATGCCTTGTTTACATAAGGCAATGGATCCATAATTAAGATTTGATTCCTCACATTATTGTAAGTTTCATCTAGCCCCATGAGAAATTGGATTAGTTTATTTTTATATTCAAGTTCTACAACCTGCTTCCCTACTCCATATTTACACTAAGAAATTGGCATTAAACAAGTCAATTCATCCTACAATTTATTCAATTTTGTAAAATTTTTAGCTACTGATAAAATTTCTTGAGATATCAAACTTATCTCTCTTTGAATATGGAATAATAACGATTTATTACATTCTCCATGTCTTTCCTTGAATTCCTTCCGTAAATCTTTTGTAAAGGTTGCATACATGAATGTTTTAACAATATCCTTATAAATTAAATTCAAGATCTAATAAGTTACCATACAATTCACCCTACACCAACACTCAAAATCTACCAAATCATCGTATGGATTCACACATCTTCAATTGATAAAAACCAAACTTTAGTGTCACTCCTAGTGTTGATGCTCCTATCTAGCTAAGTTATGACCAGAATCATTCTTGGATGTTCAAATCCTTAAAGTTGCATTGGATTTCCATCATCACTTGCTCCTTCTCCCTTAAATATGAAACTTGATTCTCTCTCGGCCTCAACCATTAGTGTTGAATATTTGATTTTAGCAATGAATTTAAGGAAAGACAGTTATGATGCAAGAAAATTTTCATAAAGTTCTTTCCTACTCTGATACTATGTAGAAAATCGGTCAAAAAGATTTATTCATACTCAGCTAGTTATACACATCAATTGGATATTTTTATGATTATCACATAGTTAATCCTTATATTGGATTAAATTACGCAACTACCATCTTCGTAATTAAAAAATTGCTTAAGGAAAATTATATTTAGTGTAAAAGACAATAAATTCTTTAGTATTTATTTTAAAATAAATTTAAATTTGCAAAATAAAATTTTAAGAAATTTTAGAATGATATATTTATAATGACATGTGATGCCGTCTAAATTTTTAAATTTTCATACAAATAAAAGTTTGTTTAAAATGAATATCTGAATTATGTACTCTTTTATACTCTTAGTCTTAGATGAAAAATTTATTCATTGAATAATAGAGAACGAAAGAAAGTTGATCGTGATATAATTCCAACTTTTTAACCTTAGTATTTTGTACACCTTAATTTTTCATGTTAAAAAGTAAAAGACTTCCAATAAAACTAATTATATTCGAAAAGGGTGTTTTAAAACTAATACTAATCTCTCTTTTCATGATAGCATTATTGCATTGAGCTAATGGCTATATGTATCAGTTTCAGGTTAAATAGAAATATCTCCAGAAGGCACCTACTACACCTAATGGCTTAACGCTTTAGTCGTTGTTCTCATTTCCTCATTGACCCGTGATGCAAAACGTACGTTATTAGAGCCGGTGTGCTTTACTAATAAAGGTCTTATTTGGCAATTAAGTGGTTGCATTAGTTATTATATGATAGTTGACTATATCAGTTGATTTGATCAGCAGATTATATTAGTTGTTTATTAAAGATGTTTGGTACAATTAACTATTTAGTATTAATTGTTTATGTGTAAAATGACTTATGAAGACATGAATTTAAAAAATTATAAGGGTATGAATATTAAATATCTTAGTATTTTATTGAATATTCTTATAGAAATGTATATTTTAGATATTTAATTCTACAAAATTAAGTTTATAACTCTAATAAAAATTTATAACATATAATAATAATGATGATGATGATGATAGTGATGATGATGATAAGAATAACAACAATTATAATAATAATAATCATCATTATCATCATAATGATGATACATTCAAATATAAAATATAATTATAATTAGGCATAAATTGGTTTGCAAAATTAGTTAATATATAATTTTGTTTATTTAGGAGGTATAATTGATTTTCATTTGCACATATTTAGCTAAAGATGAAAAGCTACTCAAAATGTTGCTATTATACAACTTTTCTAAAATCAACGTTTTGATATAAATCAACTAATTGTTTATGTTCTTACCAAACAAAACTTTCAATTGTTTGAAATAGTTAAACAACTTAAATACATAAATCAGTTAATGAGCTGATTCGATGTTTACCAAACGTAGCCAAAATTATAGGTTGATTGACTGTTGGCGTTATCCAAGAAAGTTAAAAAAAAGTTTTACCAACTTGAATATTCCAAAATTTTACCATGGTTTATCCCAAATTAGTTTAGTTTCAATTCTTTATTAAAAATATTTTCAATTATTTATTAAAATATACTTTTTATTTTAAAGATTAAAATCCGTTACAATGAATGACTAATTTAAAACGCCTCATAGTCAATTTTAAAATTTGAATGTCAATTTATTTGGTAAATCTAATTAAAAGAAGTAATTATAATTAATTCACCCTTTTTCCATACAAGATCCTTCACTTTCATAAATTTTCAAAGATGTACCAAAAGTTACACAAATATTAATATGGACATTACTAGACTATGAAATTTGAAAATTGAAGTTGAAAACACATCAAGCGGGTGTCATATTGTATGGATAAGATGATAGCATTTTTGTGTATCCTTTTACAACTCCTTATTTAAGAAATGTTTTTCTTTAGGAAGTATTTTCCACAACATATTCCACTTCTTTCATTATTAATGATTACTTAAACTATAGTTCATTTATCACCTCCTTTGATTTATAATGAAATCAAAATTGATTAAAAACATCTCAACTTATAAAAGATCACTCTACACTCGTAATTGGGTACATGCAAATTTTTTTTGTTTTTGTGATCATTTTTCTTGGATTAAAATCCGTAAAACAAATTAATAACAAAAAGTTGCAAACAAGTTGAATTTTCCAACATTTGCATTCAATTTATTAAAAAAAATCAAATCCCTCCTTCAAATGAAATATGAATTTTGCACTTTTTTTCTCCCGTAACTTGGTCAAGCCTAAATTTCATATTCCAAGTACGAATAGAGAAACGACTTAAATAGACTATTATTTAATCTTAATTTTATAAAATTAAGATTATTTTATACAGAAATCACAAAATAAATCTACAAATAAGTTTGAAATTAAATTTTCTTAACTATTTTCAATATTAGTTCATGAGTTTTACAACTTGGTTCTATCCTTTCTCAGCCTTGGTTTATTCTATTATAATGAAAAGGTAAATTAATTAATCTAAACAAAACTTTCATACTATATTAAAAATAAATTACCAACTTATTGATTAACAAATAAAATATTTAATGCAGTTTGAATAAAAATAAATACCTAATTTGTTTTTAATTTTAAAATAAATTTATATCAGTAAAAGTAAATTTGGCTTTTTTACACTCTTAATCCCATTCCATTAAGTCCCGTGACACCTATCCCGTAAGGAAGGTGTTGCGTGTTGTAAAGTTTAATTTATTTATATCACCATACGGACACAAGTTATTTATAATTTTAAGAAAAGGAAGAACTTAGAAGGGTGATGAAGTACAAAACATGTATGATTATTAATTTATACTATTTTATTACTACCAAGTGGCCTAAAGCTCTTATCAATTAAACAAATAATAATGTTTGGTTATGCTTATCCGTAAAGGCAAGAAGTGGCAGAGGCGTATAGACTTCTTAGGCTTAGCTGGAACTGGAAGTGATTGTTTATGTAATGTGGTCGCTGTCATGATGAGGGCGCAGACACTCTGCCATGGACTTGTCTTATTATATGCAGGGCTCGTATTTCACCTTTTTCTTTTTCCTGCAACAAGTTTTCCTTTCTAAAGAAAATCACCAATCCTTAAACCTATTTCCTTTTTCTTAAAAAAGTAGAAAGTTCGAGGCGTTTTGGATTTGGAGGGCTTTTAAATTTTAATACAAAACATTCTTTTGATTTTTATTAAAATTTTGACCAATATATCACGTAAGAATAGTATAATTGCGTTTTAATAAAATATAAACTAAATGTATAACTTAAAATTTATTTTATTTGATTCAAATTAATAATTGTGATCACGAAAATATATAAGATTAGGTTGAATACATGTGCTATGATCACATGGAATGTTTGGTAACTAGGAATGAAGATACGTAAATAGGTGTAAAACTTTTATTTCTTAATTTCCTTTTGTTTGTGCTTTGTCATCTCTTAATTTGAGAATTTAAGATTAATTAATTTATTTAGACAATACATTATTTTGATTAATTCTTATTAGGATATTATCAAACACACTACTTTATTTAATTTATTTACTAATTATTTTATTTTATTTTATTGATTGTATATCATAAAATAAGTTCATTATGATTTTTAAATTTTATTCTTATAAGTAAAATCGTACATAATTGTTTAAAATAATAATTTATTGAATCATTAAAATAATTTCAGTTATTTACTAAATAATTTTTTATCAATTAATAATAATACAAAATATTTTAATTATTTATTTATAAATCAATAAGATAATAGTCAATCATTATCATTCTTAATATTTAATATCAAATACCACATATACAACTATGAATTTCATTAATTCCATATCTAATACTAGCATACTAAACTTGTACTATCAGTAAATTCTCACTTTTTATTTTTATTGTAATTAAAAGGCTTATAATGACTCAGTTTCCTGGACATTATAAATTTTAGTATTTTACCAATTTCTGCCTAATTTGTCCCCTCCCAACATTGTCCACACGAAATCAACAATAATTTCATTTTGCAATATATAGAATCATATATCCAAATTATTAGTCATACTATATGCCCAGAGCATAAGCATAAAGTTATTTTTTTCTTTTAGGCGTGTGTAATTGTTGCTCTTCTGTTCTGTGCCATCCTGTTAAGAACACGCTATTCTGACGAAGATTCATTTGGCGACATCAGAGTCTAATCTATTCTATTGATTAATGATTACTTTTAAAGGCACCACATCCACACTCGTACATCGTAAAGGGCCACTTTTATTTAGTGGTGTACTATTGGGTGTTTCTTGAATGAAAACAAACAAAAACAAGGGAGATCCAGGAAGGATTACAACTCCCTAATTTTGATTCATGAAAATTAATTAAAGCTTGATGTGCAGAGGAATCTAAATGTAATGCGTGACAAATAACTAAGGGGCGGTTGATTTGTACGAAAGAATGGTAATAAAAATGAGAATGAATATAGTAAAGAATGAGAATGGATATTATCATTATAATTATAATGGTTGGTTAAGAGGAAGGAATGATTACCATTACCATTGATCGCTATTGGTTTGTAAAAATAATGTAATTAATTAATTTCAATGTATTAATTAATTAAAATATTATAATTAATTAATTAGAGTTTTTAATTAATGAATAAATTATATTTCAATTAATTGTATTGTAACTAATTAATTTTTTAATTAATTAAAAATTTGTAATTAATTATAATATTTTAATTAATTATATTGTAATTAATTAATTATCATATTTTAATTAATTAATTAATCACAATATTTTAATTAATTATATTTTAATTAATAAATAAAAATATTTTAATTAATGAATAATTATATTTTAATTAGTTATATTTTAATTAATAACAATATTTTAATTGATAATAATGTAATTAATTAATATTAATAATTTAATTAATTATATTTTAATTAAATAATTAATTACAATATTTTAATAAATAATGATATTTTAATTAATTAATTAATTACTTTATTTTAATTAATGAATGGATTATATTTTAACTAATTACAATAATTAATTAATTATATTATTTTAATTAATTACATTTTAATTGATTAATTAATTAATTACTATATTTAATTAATAAATGAATTATATTTTAATTAATTATAATGTACTTAATCAATTAATATTATTATTTTAATTAATTATATTGTAATTACTTATATTTTAATTAATTAATTATATTTAATTAATTAGTATTAAAAATATTTTAAAAAAATGACTCTACTAAGGAATGAATTTCATTCCTCTACTAAATGGGGGTATAGAGGATTCCCCCAAAGTGGGATATCAATCCATTACCCCTATAATCATAATCAACAACCAACCACTCATTTTTCATTCCATACCTATTAACCCCTTCCCAAACCCATTTACCAAGTACCCCCTAAGTTTAGGAACTGCCTTATTTAACATACTCCACATTCTAATTTTGTAACTTAAGCATTAACACCTTCATTATGTTCCGAACCTCATGATTATGAATTTTAATTTATTGAAAAAGACTCGTATAAAAATGAAAAACATAAAGGTCACAGTATCACATCACAGAATAAGGATTACTGTTTTCTATAAAGAGGAGAATATTATTATTCATCTCCATCCAAACAAAAACTCAGAGCACATTATTATTCAGATGTAATAGATTTCATAATGAATGAAAGCAATGAAGGGAACAAGTAACAGAGTAACCAACACACAAATGCAACGTTTGGAAGAAAAGGCCGATTCCTGATTACATGCAATATTACAAGAAAATAATTAATATTAAGGAAGATATATATATATATAAATATAATGCATTTATAGTTAGAAATTGAAAAAGACAGCCTTATCCTCTCTACTCAACAGTCACACCCTTCACCTCCTTCTGCTTTCCCACTAACATAACATCTTCCCCTTTATTACCTTCCCCACTCTTTCTCTTTCTAGAAGTAGAACTCAATTAATTTAAAGCCCTCTTATTTTCTCTCTCTAAGGAAAAAAACACCACACACATAATAAATCATCATGGACCCACCACTCACTCATCCTCCTCCCACCGTCTTACAACCCACCGTCGCCGCCCCCTTTACCGCCATCGATCCGGTTGTTCCTTCTCTCGCCGATGTTCCTCCCAGCCATGCCCCTAACGCAACCGCTTCCACGGTCTCCCACTCCTTTGCTACCCATCCTCCTTATGCTGAGGTAACCTACTCTCTCGTGTTTTTATAGAAGGAAGAAGTTATTATGTTTGCTGATAAGGGTTCTGTTTGTGTGGATCTGAAGATGATATATGCAGCCATAACAGCGTTGAAGGAACGCGACGGGTCAAGCAAAAGAGCCATAGAAAAGTACATCGAGAAAGCTTACGCCTCCCTCCCTCCCACTCACTCCACCTTGCTCGCCCACCACTTGAAGCTCTTAAAAAATAGTGGTCAACTAGTCATGGTCAAGAAATCCTACAAGCTTCCTGGATCTGATTCCACTACTGCTGTTGCAGCTCAAACGCCACTTCCACAGCCGTCCCAGGGGCAGAAACGCGGCCGGGGCAGACCATCCAAGCCGAAACCGGAGTCTAATGCGCAGCAACCCGCCTCCCCACAACCACAATCATTTTCGGTTGCTCTTCCTCAGCAGCAACAGCAGTCCAGTTTGTTCCCTCAAATGGTCCAAAATTCTGCCACTACTCAGATTGTTGCGCCCACTACGAGTGTGAATGCTAACACGCAGCCTGTGTTAGTTGCACTTGGGCTGGCTGATGAGCCCAAGGTGGCTAAACGAGGTCCTGGTCGTCCCAAGAAATCCTCTTTTGTGACCGAAAGTGGTCAAGTGGTGATGGTCAAGAGGGGTAGAGGTAGGCCGCCCAAGAAAACTCCCGGGAGACCCAGGAAGCCCAAATCCGTCATGGGTGCTTTGGCTCCTCGAGGTCGCGGTCGTCCTCCCAAAACTCAAACCCATCCAGTGGCTGTCACCTACGCCCCCGACGGCACTTTGATCGGTGTGTCCAGACCTAGAGGCCGTCCCAGGAAAGGTGTGCTCCCAGCTCCCGGCCTCACGACGGTGCTCATACCGGGGAAGCGAGCAGGACGGCCCCCGAAGTTCGGTGGCATCGCCAAGCCTAGGAAGAGCACCGGAAGGCCCGTAGGTCGCCCTAAGAAGGTAATTTACTAAATGCCTTTGCTTTGTCAATTTAAAATCACAGTCAGCATGTTTGATAAATCCCCCAAGTCTTATGGGTTGTTGTCTTCTGCTTTATGTTGGACTAATGTGGTCTTGTGGATTTAGCTCTCATAAAAAGTGTTTTTGTGTGGGAACTAGAATTCTAACGTGTCATGGACAATCACTGAACTGTCACAAACTCAAGCAGAAGAAGCCATTGCAGATTTGAAGAGGAAACTTGATTTTTTTGTAAGTGTTTATTCGTCTGAATGCACAAGTCTCGATAAAGTAAAAACAGTGTTAAAGAAGAGGGTTGTTTTTATTGGCAGCAATCAAGAGTGAGGCAGGCGGTGGGACTACTGAAGCCACAGTTAAGTAGTGAGACGGGAATCAGTGTGATGACTGCAATCCAAGAATTAGAAGGGCTTGCGGCGATGGACTTCAGCGCCCCTTTGCGGGAGGATCCGCTACCGCCGGTGGTCCAAAGTTGAGTGAAAAGCAAAAAACAAAAAGTGAAGGTAAGGTGATCTTGGTCTAGAGAACTTGTGTTGTTGTGATATTATTTATTTGTAAGAAGGAAAGATACTCATCTAACCAAGATAAGGTAGCAAGAGCTTGAGAAGAAGAATGTTTATAAAGTAAACAATTAGTGAGCGACTAATTTGTTGAAGTGATGGCGAGGAGGAGAAGGTATCAGTAGGTTTTTTTTTTTTTTTTTTTCAAAACTCGCTGCACATTAAATTCAAATCTCCTTTTTCAATTCAATAATCTGCATGTTTATGTGACAGTTGTTAGTCTGTGTAACTGGAATTTAGTTATATTTCCTTGTTTTTTGCACCAGTTTCAAGTGTAAGAGAGGTAAGTTGAGCACTATAAGATAGGAGCAATACTAACTCTTCTACTCATACACACTCCGTTTTCATACTCCATGTCAACAGCATCACGGCAATACCAAGTTTCTATGCGTTAACTTGTTGGTATGGCATATTAATGTACTTTTTCAGTTCTCTCATGAATTACGTATTTGATTTTGAGTAAAGATATGTCGATTTAATAAAATCATTTCTTATAAAATATATATTGTATTCACATATGTTTATTATTTTAAAATTTTAATTTACTAAAATTGCATATTGATAAAATGGCAAGATTATCATTTGTATTATATATTTTTATTTTATGAAAAGTAGCTGCTTTTCTAAATTTAAAATATAAAAACTTAAATAAATGTGTAGGTAAAAGCCAAGTTCAAAAAGTATAAAAATTTCTACATAAAAATATTTATGTTTCTATAAAATATTAATTATAATAATTGTATAAATAATATTGAAAACTCTGAAATATCTTATGTATTATATGTTAATATTATTTGGTTTATATTAATTAAAATAAATTCAATTTCATTAAATATATCATAAATTATATGAGAATAATTACATAATCAATATAAGATTCGGTGCTTTGAAAATATATTATATTGTTTATAACAATTTGACATACCAAAATCTTCATAATTAAATCTTTCTTTGTCCTTTGGTTTAAAATATTTCCTGTAATGATTTAAAAGTTAAGATTTATTTTCACTAAAGCTGTCTTTAATTTAAGTATTTCTAGTTATGAGAAAATTAGTGTCAACTGTTAAGAATTTGATTTCAAGATAGAAAACAGAAATTGCTATAAATGAATAACGTTGAAATTTACACTATTTTCTTTTAGTGTCTGCATTGAAGTTCGCCATGACTTGTCATTCACGTTAATTTGCATCGGAAAATTTTAATGAATAAATATATATATATATCATCGGAAAATTTTAATGAATAAATAATTATATATATATATATATATATATGGTAGTTTGTAAATAAGATAAATCAAAAGAGGAGTTATGTACAAGATTGCTCGAAGGAGCAAGTCTCATTTCGAAGTCAATAATGAACTAACGGAACCAAAAAGAAACAAGAAACCTACTTCTGCAGCTTCCTTAATGCATAATAGAAGGAACTAAATCTACGTAAAGAAATAGAACCCTACAATGAAGAACTATTGAAAGCTTCTACCTAACGGCATCTTTAGAAAATCCAGAAAAGGTAAAACATTAACTAGACTCACACACATTTACAGATTGAAATATTACAATAGTTCAGCAGCCAAAACCAAGATCTCATCTCATGGTAAAGCCTTCACAGGCTTAACACTCGTAACTGGACTCTCAAATTCTGTTGAAGGATAGTATCTCCATTGCATTAGAATACCGAGGATGAGGAGGAGAAAAAACTTCTCATAATACCCCCTAACTGTCCCAAACTGGTTCAGCCCACTTCTATTATTTATACACACTGCATTCTTGTAGCTTCTCATCACTAAAGATACCAATATAGCTTGGTAGGATCCATTGGCTTGATCTCCTTCACTGAAGCTAGCTTTTTCTTGAAAAGTTAGGTCTTTCGTAGAAAGTGCATTCTCTCTGCTACTTGCAACCAATCTATCTCTATACCAGGCTTCTTAGATGTGACAGTACTAACACACCCACTCATCCAAAATAGACTCGACATTTAAGAGCACCATCCTGATGATTGGGTTCAGCATTGTTATAACTTGCAAAGAGGGAGATGACTCCTCTTTACTTTAACTTTCCATAACCTGAGACCAACCTATAAAACATTTCATTAGACAAAACAGAACACAAAACACCACAATGACCTTCTCTTAGTGTTTACGTATAACTTGGAAGATCACTCTAGTGATAATGCTCCTCCCTTCCATATCTGTGTCTTTGAAGGTTGTGAGGTTCCCTTTGGACCATAAGTTATACACAATAACAGACAGTAGGATTACAAAAATGTTAGGATCAAAGTTTCTGAAGTTTTGAAGCTGATTGAACCAATTTAGAATGGATTGAAGGCTAAATAGGTTTGGAATGTATATCTGAAAGTGGTTGAGGCAGTGTAACCACACTGATTTTGAGAACGAACATTCAAAGAAAAGGTGGTTAATAAACTCATTATCCAAAGAACATAGGGAGCAGTGATTTGGGACATAAGAATAAAGGAGCTTATCCTTTGTTTGAAGTTTATCAAGAAAAGCTAACCACAGGATGAAAGAAGGCCTTGGATTTGTACCTTTATGCCACACTAGTTTATGCCAAGGCACTATTGAAATAGGTCTCATAAAATTGTAAGCTGAAGCATTTGTTTATGTTTTTGAAGGGCTGACAATCCATTCTAATCTATCGGGACAGGAACAATTTGGATGATACATTAGTGGCTATAGCGTATGAATGATCTCATTTGTGGCATCTTGCCAACACTATCTGTTGTCTTTGATAACATTGGCCACTTTTGCATTCATCGGGAGTTCTAATCTATTGGTCACTCTAGGAATTGAGAGAACCTTTAGGATACCTCTAGGATGCCAAGGGTCCTGCCATAAGAAAGTAGAATTCCCATTTTCTATCCTAAATCTGAATTGGTTCCCAATGAGATCTATAATATGTAGGAGCTTTCTCCAACTCCAAGAGTTATTATTAGTCAGAAGAGCACTCTAGAAAATTTTCCTTCTAAGTATAATGGTATGAAACCACCTAACCCACAAGGCTTCCTTATCATTACACAAAACCCATATTCTTTTTCCTAACAAGACGTTATTCTAGGTTGTCAAATGTTTAATCCCTAGTTCACCTTCTTTTTTTGATTTACAAAGGTCATTCCATTTAACCTTTGCACAAGCTTTGGACACCACCTTCCCAGACAATAAGAAATTCCTAAGTTTAGAGTCTATCTCTTTAATAATGGAGGAGGGGAGTATGAATTGAGTAGATCAATAGACCTGAAAAGAAGAGAGGACTGAGATAACCAATTGACGTCTACCAGCATAGGACAGAGTTTTATGGGTTCATTTATTAACCCTAGAATCAATTTTATCCAACAGTGGCTAGCAATCTCTCCTAAATAACCTACCTGTTAATGGAAGTACTCCCAAATACCTCAATGGAGATAACCTCTTTGAAGACCTGAAATTGTTTCGATCTGATGGGCCACACGATCCATATCAGAAGATACTAACTCTTATTGAGGTTCATGTCCATGCCAGAAAAATTTGAGAAAGTACGCATGCAATTAAGCAAAGTATGCACCGAAGTCAAATCAGCACGATAAAACAATAAGAGATCATCAGTAAATAGAAGATGGGAAAGTTTAAGAGCTTTACACCTCTAGTGGTATTGAAAAGAAGCAATATTTGAAACTGAAGCATTCAGGCTCTTAGAGAGTACTTCCATATAGATAATAAAAAGATACAGAGATAGAGGATCTCCTTGTCTTAAACCTGACTTACCACGAAAAATTTTTGTAGGATACTCATTATTCAGGATAGAGTATGAAGGTGGGGTTACACACTCTTCAATCCACTTGATAAACTTAGGAGGGAGTCCTACAACAAAGAGAACATTCAAGAGGAAATCCCATTGAATAGAATCGTAGCCTTTTTCCAAATCCACTTTAAAAGAACATCTTTTATGATTATTAACAAGGTGATAATTCTTAAAAATAACTTGAGCCAGAAGGATGTTGTCCCCTATATGAAAATTCTTTATGAAAGCACTTTGGTTTAGGCTGATAATGTGGGGCAGTATCTGTCTGAGTCTATTGGCCATGATTTTAGTAATCACCTCATAGATCATGCTACAATAGTAGATAGGTCTATAATAAAAAACAATGGATGGATGATTCTTTTAGGAATTAGAGAAATAAATGTTGAGTTAAGCTATTTGAGAAGCCTTCCATGTTGGAAAAAATCTTGGATGGCCCTAGTGACATCATCCCCAATAATGTGCCATGTTTGTTTAAAGAAGAAGCCATTAAACCCATTCAGACTAGGGGCCTTATTAGGGTTGAATAAGGAGAATACATCCCTAATCTCATGCACAGATACTTCAGCTATAAGAGTGTTTCTAAGGTTTTCAGGGATCGGATGAGGAAAAAGTACTGCCATGTACTCCTTAGAAGAGCCTAATTCTTTCTTCTTCCCAAGAGAGTTTTGGAAAAAAAAAACATGAACTATTTTTGAATTTCTTCTAAGTCAATAATCCTATGATCATTGCCCACCACTAATGAGTAAATGTTGTTCCTGTTTCTATTTGACAAGAGTGAATTGTGGAAGAATTTGATGTTCCTATCCCCCTCCCTGAGCCACTTAATATGGGATGATTGCTTATAGAAAGACTATTGATCACTTAAGGCTTTAATCAAGTTGGTAATGGACTCATTTTCCTCGGTTATTAGTTGAGTCTTATTAGGCAGAAGTCTCATTTGGTCTTGGATATTTTTAAGGACAGCTTGACAATTCTCAACCCTACCATTAACATCACCTACCTATTTTGAGTTCAGGGATATGAGTGCTTTTTTGACTATTTTAAGCTTAGACACCACACTAAACATAGGAGTTCCCCAGACATGAGAATTCCAAGTATCTTCTAGCATCTGAAGGAAATTGGATTGGGATATTAGGAAATTGGAAAACCTGAAAGGAGAGGATCTCTTTTTTTTAATAGGAAAGTTAAAGATCTAATCACTACGAGAGAGTGGTCTGAAATGTTAGGATTATGAATCTCTCCATAAGATCTAGGAAACCGAGCACTTCAATATGAGTTGATAAGAGCTCTATCCAGTTTTCTAGTTATGTAGAGATCACCTGTTTGTTTATTAATCCAAGTAAAACTAGGATACTAAAATTTAAATTATACGATCCACAATCCTCTACACACTTCTGAAAGTCACTTAAACCATTAATAGCCGAGGAATTAAGAGGTTCTGCCTCATGAGAAAACATAATAGCATTGAAATCCCCAACTATAATCCAGAGATGACTCCCATCATTGAGTTTGATATTAGAAAGAGCAGACCAGAGATTTTTCCTATGATTAATGTTATTCGACCCATAGACACAAACGACAAAAAAAGCTGAAACACAGTTCATAAGGGTCACCTCCAAATGAAATAGTTGATCATTGGAAAATAAAAAAGAACATAAAAAATGATCTAGATTCCAAGTTATGACTAACCTAGCACACGAGGCTTGATTTAAATTACTGTAGAAAGGCCATCTAGGAAACATCATAGAGCAAATATTATTCAAAAGGGAATAAGACTTAATCCTAGATTCTATCAAACACACAAAAGAAACAGACAACATCTTTAGAAAAGATTTCACAGCTAGTTATTTTTTAGGTTGTTGAGACTCCTAATATTCTAAAAACCTAAATCCATCACACTATACAGAACTGAAACCCTAATATTTTTTTCACCTAGATTTTCTGCTCTTCCTAACAGTAAAATCCCCCTTTGCCCCTTCCAACATACCCAGACTCTGAGATTCAATAGAGATGTTTAGAACCAAATTAGATTTAGGAGAGTAAATATGATTACCTGTTGGACTCAAAACAGGGCAGTCAACATTTTCAAGACATCCTTTAGAATCATCCTACTTCTGCTGAATTTCTTTTCCCTTACTTTGCTCCTTGAGGATTTCAGAAAGTCTGCTCTCCTTAGGACTTATTTGATCCTTTTCAGTACCTTGCTCTTGACCACACTCCTAAAATTGGTTTACACATATAGGAAGTGAAACATGCTCCTTTTCCAACTCTTGTTGTGTCCCAGTTTCAAACATGCAGCCTATAGGTTTCCATTCCTTCTTTTGTGTATAATTCTCAGGCTTCCATTCATATTCTATCTTAATTTCCTTAAGAGATAATTTTCCTTCTTCATTATAAGTGGCCAACTGAAAAGATGAAGGCCAACTCCTCTCCAAATCTAATTCCACACACATTATGGAATATAGAATTCTAGACATCCTAGCTGTTTGGGTATTCTTAAGCAGAGGATGCCCCACTGTACTAGCCATCCTACCCAACCCTTTGTTATTCTATTTTTCATAAGGAATATTGTGGAATCTAGTCCACATGGGGGCATACCTAATCTCCTCCTGCTCCTCAACATTCAAGCTCCATTTCCTTAAGAATAAAGGCTTCATTTGGATATGCCAAGGACCTGTCTCCACTACCTCATTCATACCCACCTCCGAATCAAATTTAAACAAAAATTTATTTAAACTTGTAATCAGAGTTTCAGTTAAACCAAATGCTAACCAGGATTTTGAAAGGGCTCTCTGAACCACCGGGTAGGCAGGATGCTTACCAATGAAGAAGTCTATCATAGCATGTCAAAATTTTGCTGCTCCTTTTTGCGCCAGCTCTGGTGGAGGGATGAAATTTTTTTGATCATCCTTAATCTCCAGAGGGTAATAGGCCAATGCCTTAACACTTGAGGACTCCTCCACTAATTCTGAAACTACTTATTTCCAAGTTTTTGGAAGTGGTTTAACCGAAGCTCTAATATCTTGAGTGTTTAAGGAAGTCTCTCGGTTAAAAGACTTGCGCTCACTTTTATTCTAGAGATGGAAGTTACTGTTGGGACCCGATCCAGAAACCGGATCCCAACTGAAGAAACGGAAAACGAATATGAAATGAAAGCAAAATTGAAAGAAAGGAACATAAGGCGGACGAATGAAACGGAAATCACAAAGCGGAAGCAAAATCATAAGCAAAGCAAACTTCGGATCAAATCGAATCGAAACCAATTTCCAATATCCGTTAACAAATATTTTAGGAAAAGCATCGCGTTAGAAACCTTAAGACATCTAGTCTAAACCAATCGAATCCGGTATAACTTTTTTTTTCCTTCTTTCTTTCATTTTCATTCCATCTCTTACAAAGTGACTTCAATATCTAATTGAAATCATTCGCACTCAAACTCAATTTATTTGCTTCTTCATATACAATCATATCTCATCGATTTAAACTCTCATTTTTTATTTCCATAAAATTGCACACATTCCAAATTAAATACCATCAATTCTCAAACAATTAGCACTTTAAATATTTCAGACCAACCATCACAATCATATACCCAATTTCATACACAAAATCCATAACTCATTTACATCATGTAATAAATGCTTACAAGATATTAATGGCATTTCCAAGCCATAATATAACATCAATATCCAAACTCCGAATATGTACACCAATCCAACTTACAGACAAAACAATATGCACACATACAAACAAAGACCTTCAATTTCTTTCACCTGATCTTCTTCTCATCACCTGTGGATGGGAATGAAGGGGGGTGAGTTTATAGCTCGTGGGTAACAGTTTATAACAAAAAAATAAGCAAAACCCTTGAAATTCCTTTCCTTTTATGGTCTTAGAAAACATTTCTTTGAAATCCGTAAAGCACATTTTCAAAAAGTTCTTTTCTTGCCGTATTCAAAATCGCAATTTGCAAAACGTATGATTTTTAGGCTTTTAGCCATAAACCCATAGGTTACAAAACATGAATGCATCAACTTGACAATTCATAGATGCAATGGCAAATCATATATGCAATGCACAACAATTGGCTCGAGAGTTCCATAAACACGATGGAAAATCGAAGTTTTACTATAAACACGACGAGTCCGATTTCTCAGGATCTCGTGGCCTCAAACGAGCAGCCGGGAGAAGACTATAGGTCATCGTGCACGAGACTAACGAAACAGGTTCTCTCTTGCCCAATCACAACCACATAATCATGCTTAAATCAATTTATCGAATGCTCTTTTCCGAATATACGAAATGTCATGAAATTTTCGAGGCATAACACAAATGTATTTTGCAATTCATCAAAAGTTCATGTATTGAATCAATAATGATTTTTCAAATCATTCATACAATGATGCAACATTTATGATGCAATTGCAATTAGAAAATCTCTTTGTTTAAAGAAAGCAGTAGTGGCTTATAAATTCTATTATAAACAGGTACCCACCTCATTTCCATGCTTGAAGCTTGTCCACTGCTTAAATTTTCCAAAGTCCCTCTTCTTTCCTCAAATTAAAAATTCCCTAGGCCAACACATCCAAATTCAACCTCATAAATAACATAATCCTTAAAATTGAACTTAGAAAACACTAATTCCACATAAGATCAAGCCATCTAAATCACCAATTTTCAAAAACCTCAATTTATAAAATTGGGCATAACCCTAATTAATTTCCATCCAAAATTGATCCCATTACAACATGTAATCTCCAAAATTGACTTTGGAATTCACAAACCCATACCAATTCCAAGGTATCTAAACCAAAAACTCTTTAAAAGATCAAAGATCGAAAATCGACTCTTACCTTCATCTTTTCTAATTTCGGATTTTCATGGTTCATAATGGAGCTCTCTTCATTCTCCACCTTTTTCTCTCTTGAATCAACATAGAAAGCTTGCTTGAAGACCCCTAAAAATCAAACCCTAGCTCTTTCTCTTTTTTTTCTCCTTCACTCATCCGAAAGTTTCTCTCATTCTCCTCTCTTTCTTTTCTTTCTTTTCTTCTCTTGCTGTTTTTCTATCTAAGTGTCGTGCATTCTCTCCTTATAAAGGACCACAATCTTGCCATGTCATTAAATGACTTAAAATTGACCAAATTGTCCTTATTCATAAGCCTAAAACCTTAACTCTTTAAGTAAACTTCCAAAATTGCCCCTTCCTTTTTGCCTTAAAAACTTTAGAGAAATGTCGCTCTATGCCTTACGAATCCATCGTTTCAAGAATCAGATCGTTCGGAGCTCTATAGTTCAAGATATCTCCAAAATACTGTAGTCTGTTCTTCAAACTTGAGGCTGAACACTACATCTAAATTCCGATCCGAAATTGAAAGCCTTAGAGGCTAAATTGTCAATCGGCTCTTTCATAACATTTGTAGCCCCATGTCTCTATTTTAATTTGCAAAATGAATCAGATCGATCGGAGCTCTACCGATCGAGATATCTCTAAAATACCGAATGATGTTAAGACTTTTACAAAACCGAAACTGAACACTGCACCTAATTTTGATCCGAAATTGAAAGTCTTAGAGGCTACATTGTCGATCTTCTCCTTCATAACATTTGTAGCCCCATGTCTCTATTTTAATTTGCAAAAATAATCAGATCGATCAGAGCTCTACCGATCGAGATATCTCCAAAATATTGAACGATATTCAGACTTTTAAAAAACCGAAACTAAACACTGCACCTAATTCCGATCCGAAATTGAAAGTCTTAGAGGCTACATTGTCAATCATCTCCTTCATAACATTTGTAGCCTCATGTCTCTATTTTAATTTGAAAAAAGAATCAGATCGATCGGAGCTCTACCGATCGAGATATCTCCAAAATACTGAACACTGTTCAAACCATTACAAAACCAAGACTGAACACTACATCTAATTCCGATCCGAAATTGAAAGTCTTAGAGGCTTAATTGTCGATCGGCTCCTTCAGATAAATTTTAGATCTATGTCTCTAGTTTAATTTACAAAAAGAATCAAATCAATCGGAGCTCTATAGCTCGAGATATCTCCAAAATACCGAACGATGTTCAGACTTTTTCCACCGGTTAGCTCACTTTAATCCGATCTATCTTTCTCCATTTAATTCAAAAACCGATCTATCTAGTATGAAAAGATAGAAAAATGTCTTAGGAATCCAATGCTTTAAAAATCAGGTCGATCGGAGGTCGGACAAAGAAGTTATGGCTAAAAGAGCAGAGGGAGGTCGGGTCGACTGAAATCAACCTCGCGGGCCGATCGACCAGCGTGGGCCGATCGACCAACGCACAGGCGCCTCGCTCGCCCGATCGGGCTAGCGGCTGCGCGATCGCTCGCGCGATCCAACCTCCTAACTTCCGACCTTCATATCTTTTGACTCTGAGCTCCAAATTTTACAAACTTGGTACCGTTGGAAAGATAAAAGAAAGATCTACAATTTTTAAGAAGGACTCAAAAGCAAGCTCGGTCTTTAAAGGGGTCAAAAATACACTCAAAGATAACCGATCGATAATCTCCTCAAAACTTTAAATAATACCTCAACTTGTAAACATCATAATTTTTGATTCAGAACTCCAAATTTGACAAACTTGGTATCTACGGAAAGGTAGAGAAACCCTCTACAACTTTTATGAAGGCCTTAAAAATTAGATTGACCTCTAAATGGGTCAAAAACTTCATACAAAGTGACTGGTTGATCAGCTTCACGCTAAACAGCATCAAAACTTCTAACAATCATAACTTTCTACTCCCTTGTCCAATATTTTTGTGCTTTATATCAATGGAAAGATAAAAACAAGCTCTACAATGTTTATGAAGAACTCCAAAGAAACTTCAACCTTTAGCTAAGTCAATTTAAATCAATCAAAGTTTCTGCCCTGTTAGCAATCACCTAAGCAATATCCAAACTTCAAATTATCATAACTTCTTGCCCCGATATCGAAAAATTGCATATTATACATCACTTTAAAGCTATTCTAATTTTCTATAACTTTCACGTAAACCATTTACTCCAATTCAAACCACATCAGTATGACGATTGGTCTCAAAGCACAATGCACACAAATCTATACTTCATAGTATTTTCCAAAACAACACCAAGTACACTTAACTTCGAAAACTCATAACTTTTGATTCCGATATCGAAAACTGTCAAACTTTATGGCTACAGAAAGCTCTCAACATAATCTACAAATTTTATGTAGATTATTTCCTCAAAATCTGCCTAAATCAAAAAGTCAATTCTCTACTTCAAAAAGTCAAACTTTCTAATTTCTTCAAAATTTCACAATTTCACTTTCTATTTCTTGATTTCAACTTCCATTTCAATCATCTCATCCACTTAAACTTTCATAACCAAAACTAATCTTCAAAGTCATCAAAACCAATAAATTCTTTTTCTCATCAATTTCTTCAAGGCATAAAAACTTCTCTAACACAATTCATATCCGAAAACACTCATTGAATTCATTTTAATATTTCTAATTTTCACCGAAAGTTCGGGGTCCAACAGTTACATTGCTAGGTATGTTGCTTTTGAAAATTAAAAGAAGTTTATGCCGCCACTCGAGACTGATTTTGCCCTCCTATCGTTGTATAATTCTTAATAGGAGAAGAAACTTGACGGTTCGGATATACATTTTGGGTGAGATTAGGTTTTGGTGAAGGAGTCGAAGGGATTGTCTAGGTGAAAGGACAGTGGCTTGGGCTAGGGGAACATGAGAAGATGAAGGGGAAGAAGAGGACGTTGCCATGGATTAAGTGGGAGTAAAATCACCGACGATCTAGGAAGTTATGGGCTCTGTGCTATTCTCACTCTTGCATCTTATGTATTATTTGATATTAATGGATTCATCTTATGTGATAATTCAAGTTAGAAGGATTGGTTGTAAGAATTAATAATAGAATGTATTTGCTATAAATTGAAAGTTTTAATTAATATTAGTATTTTAAAAATTTTAAGCAAAATTTGAAATTTAAAATATAATTTACTATAGCGCACTATTTTAAAAAATTATTAATTTACACAAATTTTAATTGTTATATATACTAGACCAATCAACATAATTTTAAAAGACAAATAATGAAAGATGGTCGATTCGTAAAATTGATAGGGAAAGGTAAAAGGATTTTGATTTTGGAGGCATTTAAGAAAACAATAAATGAATGACGTTTAATATAGGAGAAGAAAAAGAGAGAGAGGAGTTTCAAGCGTCACCAAAATTTTTATCTTTTATAGTATAAGACATCGTGGGATATATATTAAGCAAAAAATTTTGATATCAAAAATTGCCTTTCAAAATTTAGGCTTATTTTCTATTGCGAATTTGATAATATAGTATTGCTATATTTATAGGACTATTTATTCCTTCTCTAAAAGTATTCTAATTATCATTTGTATAGATTCGATATACACCCATCCTATTTTGTCCTTGATTTTTGTGGTAATGTGATCAAGTTTTCGAGAAATATCTTTCTTAAATAGCGGAAAATTCATTACTTTATTGAAAGTTAAACTAATATCTGAATTTTTTAAGGTTTATAGCATAGAACATAAGAAATTTTGAGTTTTAACCTTATTTTATATAAATTTCATATTAAATCCGCTATAAGAATTTATAGAAAAATGGTAATTTGAATATTTTTAAGTATTTTTCTATCAATAGGAGCTTCTTGACTATAATCTCTATGCTTTTAAGATATTTCTAATATATTATCTATTATTTGATTATCAACTTAAATGTTAAAAGATTCTCCTATTTTACTCTTTTATTTTAAAATTTTAGGTTTCTTCATATTCTGATATATTATTATGAAATACTTTCTTTAGAAGAGCATTCTTCAATATTAATTCTAATTAAATCTTTGTTTTCTATCATTTCATTTATTCCATCTTCTATTTCAATTTTCTTTTTATTAAATCTTTAAGGACATTCATTAGTACAATGCCCTTTTCCTTGACAATAATAACATTGATATTAAGTTATCTTTTATTCATTTTCTTATTTATTCTAAACATATGTTTTCTAGGTTTGTATCCTTCTTTTTCTTATAATATTTGGCTTTATATTTTTAAAATATCTTTCTTAAAATATTTCTTCTTTTTATTTCTTTTTTATCTTTTATAATAATAACGATTATCACATCCTATCATAATGGCATTTCGAATCATAACAAAATGAATTTTCCTTTATTTCTTTACTTTTCTTTAGTAATATAGCATCATCATACCATTCATTTTATCTTTTAAAAGGCGATTCTTTTTCCTAAGATATCTATAAGACCACAATTGTAAATTACCTATAATTTATCATATTATGCATTTTAAATCATAAAAATATGATTTGTTCTTTATTTTTTAAACTTTCTTTAGTAATATATCATCATCACACCATTCACTTAATTTATCTTTTAAAAGGAGATTCTTTTTCCTAAGATATCTACAAGACCACAAGTTGCCTATAATTTACTTCCCAAGGATCAAGGATCTTTGAGAAAAATCTTTAAATAAAGTTATGTATTATCGACTTGATTATAAATATGGTAATAATAGTCTTAAAAATACAAATATATCTTGATTTTTTTACATATCACATAATTGTAGTCTTTATAATTACAGAGCATATTTTCCTATACTAGTTGTCTCTTTTAAAATATTTCCATCTCCAACAAATTCTAACCAAAAGTTTCATTTGCTTGAGTTGTTATATTTGCTATATTATTATCTGGATTAAATATAGAGTTTTAGAGTTTTCTTCTAAAATTTTCCAAAATCTAAGGGAGTTATTGGCTAATTTTTTTTTAAAATTGTTTAGTTGTTTCATAATCTATTTTATTAATAGCAATAACTACTTATAGAGCAGTTTCCTTTTATCTATTGCTTCTTCTATATTTTGGATGCAATCTATATCTAAATATATTCCAAAAGGATTTATAGCTTATGTTCTCATTTTATCTATGGGCATAAGATCATCTTTATTTTGGTTATCATATAAGTTCCAACATATCCTAAATTAGGTCTATTAAAACTTTATGAAGGATACCTAGGAGGTGGGTTTCTAACAATACTAGGTATAATACTAATATTAGGATTCATGTGAGCTTCTTGTTTAACTAAATCTAGTTTATATATGCTAAAGTTTTTAAGTTTAAATTTTTATCTATTCATTTAACTTTTCAATTTATGAATCGAAGCTTGTATAAAACCTAGATAATATTTTTCCATTAGATTTACAACAAAAACCTTACTAACTTCTCACAATAAATTATTTCCTAGATTTTTTATTCAAAATTAGTGTTTGACGATCAGCGATATTCTAATACTTGAAGAGCAAGATAGAAGGATAGGTTCTATAGTAAAACCTCGATAAATGAATATTCGATAAATTAATAATCTCGATTAAATAATAATTTTCTCCGGTCCCGATTTGGGCCAAAGGGATAATATAATAACCTTACTAAATGCATTAGATAATAGTTTTAAAAAAATTCCTTAAGGCCCACTAAAAATATAAAATAATAATTCATTAAATAAGTATGAAAATTACATATATAATTCATAAAATAAAGCACTTCCTAAACAATTTTTATTTCGAATTTTATGCTTTCCGAAAATATGTATCTATAGTCAATTGATTCTTCTTTTCATACGAATTGAATTCAATTTCATCTTTAACTTTTTGAAGGGCATAAACTACATTCGGCATATTCTTCTCATTTTGAAGTAAATAACTTTTCAAAGTCTCTACGACAAGAAAAGCTTCTTTTGGAGAAACATGTGGTATAAAGTTACTGTCATCTAGATATTGATTGTCATCATCTTCCATACCCATTACTCCTTGAATAATTTCTTTGTCCGTAGGTGATTCCATTAAAGCTTCAATTTCACTAGGATAATTTAGAATTTTCTCTACATTCATGACATTTCTATAATATAAATTAGAAATAACTTCCTCTAATCTTTGAATGCTTTCAACATCACCAGTTTCTTCTTCTAAAGCATACTTTCCTTAAATCGAAATTTTGCAATGCCGAAAACAATTTGTAATAGTTGTGGCCTTCACATCAATATTCTAAGCAGTATTAATAAAGTAGATAACATCCAGGACATGAATTTTTTCAGGATTTATTGCTCCCATCTCATAGCCTTCTAAAATGCTAGAATAAAAACGACGTCGATAATAAATCTTAAGTGATCGAATAATTCCAGCATCACATGGTTGAATTTTTGATGTTATATTTGGAGGCAAAAAGAACAATTCAACATTTCTCAAGCCTTCAATAACCTTGGGATGGGCTGGGCAATTGTCTATTATAAGCAACACTTTTGTACCTGTCATTTTATTATCAAACCAACGAACAAATTCTTGAAAGAGTAATCCAGTAATCCATGCTTTCCTATTGGCTCGATAATGACAATTAAGGGGCTGTTTGTTTCTGTTTTTTTTCTCCGTTTTTTGTTGTCGTTTTTAAAAAAAAAAAACAGGTAAGTAAAACGTGTTTGGCTTACTCTGTTGCAATTTTTTGTTTCTAAAAATAAAAAAACCACAACAGTTTTACAGAAACCAAAAAACATCGTTTTTCTGAATTTTGACATGCTTTTTCTACAAAAAATCAACATAATCCTGGTTTCTATCTTGAAATAATAATAATAATAATAATAGTAATAATAAATTTTATCATAATAATTAATAATTAATAATAATAATAATAAGATAATTAATTTGGTATAATAAAATTAATAATAATAATAATAATATTAATAGTATTAAAATAGTAAGTAGAAAATTTATAACAATAATTAATAATAATAATATTATTATTAACAATAAATAATAATAATAATAATAATAATAATAATAATAATAAAAGTAAGTAGAAAATTTATAACAATAATTAATAATAATTAATAATAATATTATTATTAACAATAAATAATAATAATAATAGAAATAATAATAATAATAATAATAATATTGAGTTTAATAATAATAATAATAGTAAGTAGAAATTTTATAACAATAATTAATAATAATATTATAATTAACAATTAATAATAATAATAATAATAATAATAATAATAATAATAATAATAATAATAATAATAATAATAATAATAATAATAATAGTAAGTGGAAATTTTATAACAATAATTAATAATAATATTATTATTAATAATAAATAATAATAATAAATTAATAATAATAATAATAATAATAATAATAATAATAATAATAATAATAATAATAATAATAATAATAATAATAATAATAATAATAATAATAATAATAATAATAATAATAATAATAATAATAATAATAGAAATCTCAACCAAACAGGTTTTTATTTTCAGTTTTTATGTTACAAATCTCAACCAAGCAGGTTTTCATTTTTTTAAACAAAAAAACAGAAACCCAAAACAAGAAACAGAAACTAAAAACAACAATAGAAAAACAGAAGTGGAACTTTTTATGTTACAAATCTCAACCAAACAGGTTTTCATTTTTTTAAACAAAAAAACAGAAACAAAAAACAAGAAACAGAAACTAAAAACAACAACAGAAAAACAGAAGTGGAACCAAACGGGCCCTAAGATTATCAATATTCACATTTTTAAAGCATATAGGATTAGCATACTTACCAATAATCCAAAGAGGTACTTTATCTGAACCATCCCCATTGCAACAAACAGAAACAATAAGTCTTTCCTTGTCCTTTTTCCGTCCTTATAATTGCTTTGTAGCTAGTGAATGATCTACTTGCAAACGATAAAATAAGCTTGTTTCATCCATATTATAGATATCCCTTCGATGAAATTTGTCTAATTTAGCTCGAATTTCAGGTACAACTTCTTCAATATTCTCCATGACAACTGAACCAATTTTACCAAACCTTCTATAAGACTTAATCCCATGTCTCGCCTTGAACCGTTCTAGCCAACCACTTGAGAAGTTAAATTCTGGATTTGCATCACCATACATCTTCTGTAGAAGCTCTCTTGCTTTATTTTGAATCATATCTCTAGTCATGTTCACTTTCTCTTGATATTGGAGAAACCACTCATACAATATCTTTTCTAATTCAGGATATTTTGCTAATTTGTTCCTTTTAACATTGCTATTTTTTATCTCTTTTGACAAATACTCTTGATATTTTATCTCTCTTGATATTGTTAATTGACTAATAGAGAGATCAAACTTTTGTTGAATCCATTGTTGCAAATCTTTTTGTTTTGAAGAGGGATGCTGATTTTTGTACTCACATAATGCTTTTCTCATCTCATCAGTTAGCATAGATTTTTTTACACCTTTCAAATGAGTAGCCATGAAAAAAAGATATAATATAAGAATTTTTATATTTTGGTATATGAAGTTAAAGTTTATGTATCTATTTATAAACTCTATATAGTACCGTATACTTGAAATGTTGGATCGGAAAAAGAAAACATGCTTTGTTTGAAAAAACGGTAGATTTCAAAACTTTTAAGAAATCATTACTTACAGCGGAAGCAACAAATCCAAATCAACATGCCAATCCATACATGATATGGTATAAGGATAATAAAATATAAACAAGATCAGGAGTATTACCGACTCCTTCGCTACAGCTTTAAATCCTCACTGCGCTATCCTCTCCTTCTTCGTGTATCCAAATCCTTTGCCTTTGACTCTTTTCCTTTAGCAATCTACTTTCTCCTTGTTGTATTATCCTCAATCAATTAGATTTACCACCTGTTCTTCAAGGACAATTAGGTTAACAAAATCCTTTGGTGGGAAAGGAGAAGAAATGTTTGGACGAGATTTTCTTAGAAGAAGAAGAAGCAAAATTGAAACTCTTTCAATTGGTATTTTCGATTCTCTCTTTCATGAAAGGAGAGAAGGTGTAAAGAACATGCAAGAACTCTTTCTTGCCTACCAATTTCGTATATGCATGGATGGAAGGAGAGAGAGGCATCAAATATATCACTTCTTTCATTAATCACTCATAAAATAGCCAATAAATGAGATTATCTTCATTTATCTTTATGATGGCTATTTGAAAAGACCATAACCTAAAATTCAATACCCAATTTCGGTTTTGCCAAGAAGACAGAAGGAAGATGGTCCATCTAATGTACATCTTTCATCTTTAATCTAATGAATGCAAATAGGTTACAAGCCAACATTAAAAGACAACCATTAAACCATTTAATGGTAAGTTCATAACTCCATTTAATGATGACTAACCATAATAAAGACCATCTTTATTTAGCATTTTAATGTCAAATGTGTGGTTACACATTTAACCTAGGAATAACCGAAATTGCTATCTTCTTCTTTAAAAAAATTGTTTTAATATAATTAATCTAATTAATTACATTAAACCAAAAACCAAGCCCATTACTAAATGTACATTTGGGCTTCTTTAATTAGACCAAGCCAAAGATTCAATTATGGGCTTCTAATTAACCTCCATTTATATTTCTTACTTAGCTTGATAACCTTCCTTAAAGCCAAGTGGGGAATCTTATTAGACTTTGGTAATTCAAGCTCCAATAAGCCCATAATTAATTCAATCTCATTGAAATTAATTCTAGCTTATTAACTAAATGTCATTCCACTAAATACAATTAGTTGAACTCTTGAATTATTAAAAATTATGAGAATATGTCCAATTGCAAACCCTATTTAGAACCTTATTATAGCCATCCGCACAACAAAGGGTAAAATTACCGTTTTGCCCTTATGTTGGTTTTTCCTTCTAGATCTCTCATTTTACTTTATATGGTGATTAACACATAAGATCTCATCTCAGTGTTAAGACTTGATGGGTAGCTAGTCCATCAAACTCATCAAGCGTCGATTTAATCACCAAATCTCCTTAAAACATCTATAAGAGATGATAACACTATAAATTCTTTATTTGAGTGAATGTTCCCTGAGACATGTTTCAATTAATAATTCCAACATGCAGACACTGGATTAATACTCTGTAAAAATCCATTCCGATCATATCAAGAATTATAATGAAACATATATGAGTTCACCACTCATCAAGATTATGGTTCATAATAAGCGAATGCTTAAGTTGTATGTTTTAAGATTAAAGTAACGACCCACTTTATTCTTGAAAACATACTTGATTCCAGATTCATTTAATAGTGCCATTATCGATAGTCAACTACTATCATGATATGAAACTCATCATTCCTTTGAAGTAAACTCCTTTCCTTATATGGAGATAAATCGCAACACTACAGTCTAAACCATAATCAAGCGACCAACTTGATTATTCAACTGTGAATCAATTAATTCAGATTCTAATAATATACATGTTTCCCATACATCTCTATGTATATGTATATTACTTACAAAAGAATCTTGGTACCTTATGACCAGATATATAATGCTCATACAGATAAAACCAAACTCTTTTGTTTTATTAATAATAAATATTTTCATTACAAAACTGTAACTGAAGAAAATAAAGTTACATGTAAATACACATGCTTTCCAGGGCACCATATTTACATAACTTCAACAATCTCCCACTTGCCCTAAAGCAAGTTTGACATATCCCTCATTCCCATCCCTTCTAGGTGACCCTCAAAGCACTTTTGATTCAATGTCTTTGTGAACGGATTAGTAAGGTTTTGCTCGGTAGGAATCTTTACCACATCCACTTCTCCACGTTGTATTATCTCCCTTATAAGATGATACTTTTGTTCAATGTGTTTGGCAGTTTTGTGGTTCCGAGGTTCTTTAGAATTAGCCACTGCCCCACTATTATCATAATAAAGTGTAATGGCCTTTTCCGCTTCTGGAACTACCTCCAAATTATGTAGGAACTTCCGGAGCTAGACTGCTTCCTTTGCTGCTTCACAAGCAGCAACATACTCAGCCTCCATAGTCGAATCATCAATATAAGATTGCTTGACACTCCTCCAAACTATGGCTTCACCTCCTAAAGTAAATATAGAACCAGAACTTGATTTCCTTGAATCAACATCTGATTAGAAATCAGAATCCGTATATCCTGTCGGAATAAGATTACTTCCAGAGTAAACAAGCATTAAGTTCTTCTTCCTACGAAGATACTTAAGGATACACTTAACCGCAGTCCAATGTTCCATTCCTGGATTAGACTGAAATCTGCATACCAGTCCCACTGCGTAACAGATATCCGATCTAGTGCACAGCATTGCATACATCAAACTACCAAATGCCGAAGCATATGGAATGTTACACATGCGTTCAACCTCCTCTTGGGTTTTAGGTGCTTGTTCCTTTGAAAGTTTGATTCCATGTCTAGTAGGAGTAAAACCCCTCTTGGAATCTTGCATGGCGAACTTATTGAGCATATTCTCAATGTAGGTTAGTTGAGACAAAGCTATCTGCTTGTTCTTTCGATCCCTTATAAGTTTGATCCCTAGAACATAGGTAGCCTCTCCCAAATCCTTCATTCAAAACTGTTCATTCAGCCATCCCTTAACCGCAGATAACATTCCCACATCATTCCCAATGAGCAGAATTTCATCAACATACAGGATTAGGAAAGTAACCTTGCCTTCTTGTATTCTTTTATAAACACAAGGCTCATCTAGGTTTTGTATGAATCCATAGGTTTTGATAGCCTTATCAAACCTAATGTTCCAAGACCTAGATGCTTACTTAAGTCCATAAATGGACCTTTGCAACTTGCAAACCTTATGCTCATTACCTGGCTCAATGAATCCTTCTTGTTGGGCCATATAAATGGTCTCCTCAAGATCCCTATTAAGAAATGCGGTCTTGACATCCATTTGCCATATTTCATAATCGAAATAGGCTGCTATGGCCAAAAGAATCCTGATGGACTTAAGCATAGCAACCGGAGAAAAAGTCTCCTCATAGTCTATACCCTCCTTTTGAGTATAGCCTTTAGCTACCAATCTAGCTTTAAAGGTCTCTATCTTTCCATCCGATCCCCTTTTCCTTTTGTAGATCCATTTACACCCTATGGCTTTTAGACCTGGTGGTAGATCTACAAGGACCCAGACTTCATTAGTATACATAGAATCTATTTTTGATTCTATCGCCTTATGTTGGACCCCATTTTCGGAGCCCAACATCGGACATGAAAGCGCGGTGCTTGGGGTGAAACATAAAAATTAAAGCACAAGGGGGGCGTCGTCGCGGCGTGTGATGTCTCGTTGCGGCGACTGCCTCCTACGGCCCACAGTGAATAAACTTAAAACTTTTCTCATTTTTATTAAATCAACCCATCCCAAAATTAACAACATGCACTCAAGCAAATTTCTAAATGATTCAATGCGTAAGATTTGAAACGTAAACGTGCATACCTCATTAATATCCAAAAGATGAGTTTTACAAAGCTTTAATAACATTTCAAACCAAATTACAAACTTTGAGTTCAAGTGTCAAAAGTACAAAAATACACTTGAACGAATCGAACTCGAAATAAAACTAAAGCCTTGTCTTCCAAAAGTACGTTTTGAAAATACACAAACATAATAAATCGGAGTGATGCCATAACCCTTGACTTACTCAGTCTCTTGCTCGTCACCTGAATGGGGAGTTTAAAGGGGGTGAGCTATAAAGCTCGTGGGAACACATTTATAATATAGCAATAAGCAAAACTATTAAGAGATAACTCATTGCCGTGGTACACTTTGAAATCATAGTAAGTGAGCATGTAAAAGTCATCATCTTGAAATGTTTGATTTTTGAACAATTCATGAGTAGAGTTCAAAACATGAATGCACGAAACAGGATAACAAATCATAAGCACATAAGCATAGAATAATGGTTTGGGTTAGTCCGGGTTCATGACGTACTACACATTCCCATCGAAATGGTTGTGTAGTCGTAGTTCTTAAGGGAGTCCTTGTGGGGAGCTTCGTGCCACTAGAGGGCAGGCAGGAGAAGCCTTTTCATGAGTCAACGTGCACGTGAAGGTTCTTGAGGGACTACCACAAACCCACATAACATGCATGATTCAAATTCTTGTAAACTTGATTGCCAAACTGGCACTTGTTTAGAAACTTGCCTTTCATATTTTTCAGAAATCATGATTTCATGTGCATGTATTCTTGAATGGAGAAAACCCTTTTTGAAGCCTTTTCAAAAATCATGTATGCAAATCATGTAGCAACATATAATCATTTCACAATAGCAATTAAAACAAACATTGATGATGAAATTTTAAATCATTCAATCTTTCTTGATTTGAACAAAACAATGAGTGACTTATTTACTCTATTATAAATATGAACCCACCTTGAATTCCTTGCTTATACTTGCTTAGGAATGCCTTTCCTCTTGTTCCTCTTGCTACTCTTGCCTCACTTGATTTCCTTAATCAATAACCAAAATCCCATTCAATTTGGTGTAGAAATCGGAAAGTCAAACTTTAACAATTCGAACTATAACCAAAGCTGAAACAAAAATTCTATGCTTAACTTCCATCCAAAATTTTACATTCTTAGAGACTGATTCAGAACTTCATTTCTTCACAAAACTTGTAGATCTATGTCTCTAGTTTACAACGAATGAAAAATCACCTCATTTGGACATCTACAACAAAAGATATGTCGAAAATACCAAAATTAATCTTTGCTAGAAACTGGGGGGTCGTCGCTGCAAAGGCCACGCTCGTTGCGACGAACGGCCCGCTCGTCGCGACGAACAGCCCGTGCTCATCGCGACGAATACAAATTCCTACGTCGTGACATGTACACCTTCTTCGACCGCGACGTGCGGGTCTGGAGAACGTCTCCGAACCCGATTTTTCCAGCATTTTCCAACCTCAATCCTTCCCTTTTGCAAAAGCAACACACTTAAACCTTGATTCAAGTCCCATACTACATTGCTAACCCATTAACACCTTAAAAACAGTCACAAACTCATCAACCCAAGGATTCTAACCATATTTTTCCGAAAACCTCTAAACAACCGGTTCTAGCTCATGCCAAGCTAATCTAGGGTTTAATCCATCTCAAACAAGAATAAAAGAGCTTGAACTTACCAGAGATTGCTTCAATCCTTTAAAAATCCTCAAGAGTAACAAAACCCTATTTCCCTTCTTCTTCCTCAAGCCACCAACGACACTCCCTCTCCTTTTCTCACTTTCCTTCTTTCTTTCTTTCTAATTTTCCTTTCCTTAAGCCTAAATGAAAGCACAAGGACTATAATGCCCCTCCTTGTAAAGCCTTAACCTCTCCAACTAAAGTGATTTTCCAATAATTCCCTCATATATTTTTACTCTTTCATTACCACTTATTCCATACTAATCTCAAATAAACCTCAATTATCCATAAATACCTTCAATTTAATCAAACTAAGTCATAATCACACAATCAACACAGTTCATGCTTAATGACATCAATTAAAAAAAAATTTGGGGCCCAACATTTCTCCCCCTCTTAAAAGAAATTTTGTCCTCAAAATTATTACCTGAATCATCGAAAAGTTGAGGATACTTCTCCTTCATGGCTTCCAATGGCTCCCATGTAGCGTCTTCCACCGAATGATTCCTCCACAGGACTTTGACTAGGTGAACCGTCTTATTCCTGAGGACCTTTTCCTTGGTATCCAAAATCTCCACTGGAATCTCCTCATAACTCAAATCATCTCTCAACTGAACCTCCGTGGCCTGAATGATATGAGAAGGATCCTATCTATACCTCCTCAATATGGAAACATGGAAGACATCATGGATCTGAGACAATTCCGGCGGCAACGCCAACCTGTAGGCTAGTGGTCCAATCCTCTCAAGAATTTCATAGGGACCCACATATCTTGGACTCAACTTGCCCTTCTTGCCAAACCTCATTACCCCTTTCCAAGGAGACGTCTTAAGGAACACTTTCTCACCCACTTCATACTCCATCTCCTTCCGATGTGCATCAGTGTAGCTCTTCATCCTATCCTGAGTTGCCTTAAGCCGTTGCTTAACCAGATTGACTTTATCCACCATCATCTGAATCAATTCTGGTTCTACCAGTTTTCTCTCTCCTTCTTTATCCCAACATATCGGAGTTCTACACCTCCTTCCATACAATGCCTCATATGGGGCATCTGAATGCTCGAATGGTACGAATTATTATAAGCGAATTCGACCAATGGAAAATACTCATCCCAAGCTCCTTTGAAATCCATCGCACATGCCCGGAGCATTCCCTCAAGTGTCCGAATGGTCCTCTCAGATTGACCATCCGTCTGAGGGTGAAAAGCCGTGCTAAAATTCAGCTTAGTACCTAAAGCTTCCTGCAAGCTTCCCCAAAATCTCGAAGTAAACCGAGGGTCTCTATCAGAAACTATGGAATCTGGAATCCTATGCAATCTCACTATCTCATCGATGTACTTCTTTGCTAGCACATGCAAGGAATCAATCTGCTTGATTGCCAAAAAATGGGCTGACTTTGTCAACCTATCCATAATAACCCATATGGCATCATGCTTCCTACTGGTCTTGGGCAAACCCATCAGAAAATCCATGGTTACTCTTTGCCACTTCCACTCAGCAATAGACAATGGCCTTAACTTGCCTGAAGGTGCCTGATGTTCAGCCTTGACTTGCTGACACACGAGACACTTACTTACGTACTCTGCGACATCCCTCTTCATGCCCTTCCACCAAAAATGCTCTCTCAAATCCCTGTACATCCTGGTGCTACCCGGGTGCATGACATAAGGCGCATTATGTGCCTCATCCAAAATATCATCCTTCACTTCCTTGCTATCTGGAATGCAAAGCCTGTTTCTTACTGTCATGAGTCCATCATCCCCCACTATTACTTCAGAATTCTTACCATTCTGAATTTCCTCTCGAAGCTTGCTCAAATTTGCATCCTGTGCCTGCAACTCCCTAACCAGAACCCTGAGTATCGGCCTTACTCGGAAGTTAGCTAGAAGGCAATTTGGTTCCTCCTGCTTCAAGCTTATCTTAAGCTTGGCCATCTCTTCCAATAAAGGAAAATAAACTGTCTGAACATGGGCAATAGAAGACTTCCTACTCAAAGCATCCGCCACTACATTTGCCTTGTCTGGACGATACTCAATCAGCAAGTCATAATCGTTAAACAACTCAATCCACCTTCTCTGCCTCAAATTCAGTTCCTTATAGCTTAGCAAGTACTTGAGACTCTTATGATCAGTAAAGATCCTTGTCTGAACCCTATATAAATAATGCCTCCAAATTTTCAAGGCAAAGATCACTACTGCTAATTCCAAATCATGAGTCGGATAATTCAACTCATATGGCTTCAGTTGCCTTGAAGCATAAGCTATCACCCTGTCTCCCTGCATCAATACACAACCAAGACCCTTTCTCGACGCATCACTATACACGGTATAACCCTCATCACCAGAAGGCAGAATCAGAACTGGAGCACTTGTCAATCTGTGCTTGAGCTCCTCAAAGCTCTTCTAGCATTCATCAGTCCAGATAAACTTCTGATTCTTCCTCAATAGCTTAGTCATTAGAGCAGCTATCATGGAGAATCCTTCTACAAACCTCCTGTAGTAACCTGTTAGAGCTAGAAAACTCCTCACCTCTGTCACTATCTTGGGTGTATGCCAATTCACCACTGCTTCGACTTTCCTCATATCAACATGTACACCATCCTGCGAAATCACATGTCCAAGGAATGTCACCTCATGAAGCCAAAACTCACACTTGCTGAACTTAGCATAAAGCTCTCTCTCCCTTAGAGTCTGCAAAACAATCCTGAGATGCTTCTCATGTTCTTCTTCACTCTTAGAATACACCAGAATGTCATCTATAAACGCTATGACAAATTGATCCAGATACTCCTTGAAGACCCTATTCATAAGATCCATAAAAGCAGCTGGAGCATTGGTCAATTCAAATGGCATGACTAAAAACTCATAATGTCCATACCGAGTCCTGAAGGTTGTCTTGCTTACATCGACTCTCCTTGATTACGAGTGATGATAGCGACACGAGATCAATCTTTGAGAGACCTTGCTCCTCTGAATCGGTCAAACAGATCATCTATCTGTGGCAAAGGGTACTTGTTCTTAATTGTCACCTTGTTGAGTCTCCGATAGTCAATACACATTTGCCATGTTCCATCCTTCTTCTTGACAAACAGAACCGGTGCTCCCCAAGGTGACGAACTCGGTCTAACATACCCCTTCTCTAACAGTTCCTCCAACTGTTCCTTAAGCTCTCTCAACTTAGCTGGAGCCATCCTGTAAGGCGGTATTGAAATTGGTGCGGTTCCGGGAATCAAGTTGATGGTAAACTCGATTTCCCTCACCGACGGCAAACCTGGTAACTCATCTGGAAACACATCCGGAAATTTCCTCACAATCGGAAAATCCTCTAGCTTCCCTTCATTCCTATCGGCATCCACAACATGTGCCAAGAAGGCTTCACACCCCTGGCCCATCATTCTATCAGCTAGCATAGCCGAAATCAGTCTTGGCGATGATGTTTTCCTGTCCCCCCTGAAAATCACCTTCTCACCATTACCCAAATCAAATTCCACCTCTTTCCGACCACAATCTAGCTTTGCCAGATATTTCTCCATAGTATCCATCCCCAGAATAACATCTAACCCTTTTAGGTCTAGAGGTAGTAAGTCCACTACCAATCTAGCACCATCAATGAAGAGTTCATAATCCTCATATACTTGACTAATCACCACATTCCCCCCTAGAGGAGTACTAACAAGCAAAGGCTTATCCATAGGCACTGAATTCACACCATGCAATGCTATGCTTGCAGAAACAAAAGAATGCGTGGAACCAGAATCAATTAAAACAAATACTGCTGAGTCAAGTAACTGAGCCATACCCGTGACAACCTCAGGTGCAACTGCAGCTTCCTCCCTAGTCATGGAAAACACCCTTGCCGGTGCCTGACCCCTTGGCCTTCTTGGAGGAATAGTCTTCCTTGCAGTCCCAGAGCTGCCTACCTCGGTAACTGGCCTGGTTCCCACTGTTTTTGCACGCCTTAGGGCTTGAAACTGCGACCCCTCCTGTCTCGGTACTTGTGGACAATCTTTGACCATATGCCCCTTCTCTCCACATCTAAAACAGACTCTAAGTAACTTGAGGCACTCTCCTTAGTGATGCCTCCCACAATGGTCGCATAGGGGGTTGGTGAACCAGCTCCTTCCTGCTCTTCCAGTGCCTCCCACATTAGAGGCTTGCCCTGACACTGCCTTTATCTGCTTGTTCCTGGTAGAGCCACTGCTACCCACTTCACTATGGGTGTGAAAGCTTCTTGTGCTCCTCTCAGGCATTGGAGCACTAGTCCCTTTCTTAAAAGACTGGTCCCTGTTCCTCCTCTTCCTGCTTACTTCATTTATGATATTCTCCAGTTTTTCAGCCTGAAGTGCAGCATCCACCAATTGTTGGTAGTCACAAAAGTTATGGATCAAGACTTTCTCCCTGATCCCCAAGTGAAGACCTCCCTCAAACTTACGACATTCGTTTTCCTCTGTTGCCATAATGTTGGCTGCATAACGTGTGAACGTCAACTCATACTCGCTCACACTCATGTCCCTCTGAGTGAGGTTCAGAAACTCCCTGGCTTTCTCTTGCACATAAACTCTGGAGAGATACTTCTTTCTGAACACTTCCACAAAGTCTCTCCATGTCAATACCGAAGGAACAACCAGACTGTGAGGCATTGATTCCCACCAATGCAGTGCGTCTCCCTGTAACAAACTAATTGCATAGTCTAACTTCTCCTCTTCTGAGCATTTCATCTGGACTAGAACCCTCTCAGTCCTCTTCAACCAGGCTTCAGCCTCTTCTGGATTCGTCGTTCCATTGAAGTCCACAGCCCCAAACTTACGGAGCTTGTCATACTGCCCACTCCTGTCTACTGGAGCTTGCATCGGAACCTGAGACCTTTGACCCATGGCATACGTGAAAGCCTGTGCAAAAGCTTGAAAGAAACTCGGATCCATGGGATTTGCCTGAGGCATAGGAGGAGGCGGTGGAGGCACTTCTTGTTGCAAACTAGGTGCCTCAGAAATCGGAGCAAAATGTGTCCCAGCATCTTGCGGGACATGGGATTCATCCGTGCTCCCTTGACAAGAATGAGATCGAGTCATAGCTCCTCGAGTTCTCTTTCGAGGCGGCATTTTCACTCCTTGAATATAAAACCATTGAAAACCTTTAGTTCAAGCAAAACAATTTTCAAAGTATGTAAAAACAGTTCAAATCATGTAAAACAATGCAAGTTATTTATTGAAAACAATGCCATGCAACCCTGGACCAAAACATAGTCGCTCTAATACCACAACATGTTGGACTCCATTTCCGGAGCCCAACATCGGACATGAAAGCGCGGTGCTTAGGGTGAAACATAAAAATTAAAGAACAAAGGGGGCATCGCCGCGGCGTGTGATGTCTCGTCGCGGCGACTGCCTCCTATGGCCCACAGTGAATAAACTTGAAACTTTTCTCATTTTTATTAAATCAACCCATCCCAAACTTAAAAACATGCACTCAAGCAAATTTCTAAATGATTCAATGCGTAAGATTTGAAATGTAAACGTGCATACCTCATTAATATCCAAAAGATGAGTTTTACAAAGCTTTAATAACATTTCAAACCAAATTACAAACTTTGAGTTCAAGTGTCAAAAGTACAAAAATACACTTGAACGAATTGAACTCGAAATGAAACTAAAGCCTTGTCTTCCAAAAGTACATTTTGAAAATACACAAACATAATAAATCGGAGTGATGCCATAACCCTTGACTTACTCAGTCTCTTGCTCGTCACCTGAATGGGGAGGATAAAGGGGGTGAGCTATAAAGCTCGTAGGAACACATTTATAATATAGCAATAAGCAAAACTATTAAGAGATAACTCATTGCCGTGGTACACTTTGAAATCATAGTAAGTGAGCATGTAAAAGTCATCATCTTGAAATGCTTAATTTTTGAACAATTCATGAGTAGAGTTCAAAACATGAATGCACGAAACAGGATAACAAATCATAAGCACATAAGTATAGCATAATGGTTTGGGTTAGTCCGGGTTCATGACGTACTACACATTCCCATCGAAATGGTTATGTGTAGTCGTAGTTTCTTGAGGGAGCCCTTGTGGGGAGCTCCGTGCCATTAGCGAGCAGGCGGGAGAAGCCTTTTCATGAGTCAACGTGCACGTGAAGGTTCTTGAGGGACTACCAAAAACCCACATAACATGCATGATTCAAAGTCTTGTAAACTTGATTGCCAAACTGGCACTTGTTTAGAAACTTGCCTTTCATATTTTTCGGAAATCATGATTTCATGTGCATGTATTCTTGAAAGGAGAAAACCCTTTTCAAAAATCATGTATGCAAATCATGTAGCAACATATAATCATTTCACAATAGCAATTAAAGCAAACATTGATGATGAAATTTTAAATCATTCAATCTTTCTTGATTTGAACAAAACAATGAGTGACTTATTTACTCTATTATAAATATGAACCCACCTTGAATTCCTTGCTTATACTTGCTTAGGAATGCCTTTCCTCTTGTTCCTCTTGCTCCTCTTGCCTCACTTGATTTCCTTAATCAATAACCAAAATCCCATTCAATTTGGTGTAGAAATCGGAAAGTCAAACTTTAACAATTCGAACTATAACCAAAGCTGAAACAAAAATTCTATGCTTAACTTCCATCCAAAATTTTACATTCTTTGAGACTGATTCAGAACTTCATTTCTTCACAAACCTTGTAGATCTATGTCTCTAGTTTACAACAAATCAAAAATCACCTCATTTCGACATCTACAGAAAACGATATGCCGAAAATACTAAAATCTATCTTTGCTGGAAACTGGGGGCTCGTCGCGGCGAAGGCCACCTTCGTCGCGACGAACGGCCCGCTCGTTGCGACGAACAGCCCGTGCTCATCGCGACGAACACAAATTCCTACGTCGCAATGTGCACACCTTCTTCGCATTTCGCGGCGTGCGCATGAGCACGTCGCGACGTGTGGGTCTGGAGAACGTCTCCGAACCTGATTTTTCCAGCATTTTCCAACCTCTATCCTTCCCTTTTGCAAAAGCAACACACTTAAACCTTGATTCAAGTCCCATACTACATTGCTAACCCATTAACACCTTAAAAATAGTCACAAACTCATCAACCCAAGGATTCTAACCATATTTTTCCGAAAACCTCTAAACAATCGGTTCTAGCTCATGCCAAGCTAATCTAAGGTTTAATCCATCTCAAACAAGAATAAAAGAGCTTGAACTTACCAGAGATTGCTTTGTTCCTTTAGAAATCCTCAAGAGTAGCAAAACCCTATTTCCCTTCTTCTTCCTCAAGCACCAACGACACTCCCTCTCCTTTTCTCACTTTCCTTCTTTCTTTCTTTCTAATTTTTCTTTCCTTAAGTCTAAATGAAAGCACAAGGACTATAATGCCCCTCCTTGTAAAGCCTTAATCTCTCCAACTAAAGTGATCTTCCAATAATGCCCTCATATATTTTTACTCTTTCATTACCACTTATTCCATACTAATCTCAAATAAACCTCAATTATTCATAAATACCTTCAATTTAATCAAACTAAGTTATAATCACACAATCAATACAGTTCATGCTTAATGACATCAATTTAAAAAAAAATTGGGGCCCAACACCTTGAGCCATTTTCCTACATCAACATCATTAATAGCCTGTGTATACGTAATGGGATCTATTTCTTCTTGGTCCGAGATGGAAATTAAGCCTTCTCCTAAACCCAGATACCTATCTGGCTGTCTCACAACCCTCCCACTACGTCTAGGCACACCTTGATGTTCAGGTTACAATTCTGATTCGACTCTTGAATCCATTTCGACATCTTGTTCTGTCATATCCAAAACAACTCTTGGTTTGGATGAAATAGTTAACTCCTTTAGTACTACTTCACTTCTTCCTTTGTGATTTTTCACAAACTCTTCCTCTAAGAAGGTTGCATTTGTCGACACAAATACCTTCTTTTCATGAGGACTGTTATTAGCCCCGAGATTTTATTTATTTATTTATTTAATTAAGCATGATTAGACTAATTAAGAAATTGAGTTAGCATGAATTAAATATGATAGCATTAAATAGCATATGGCATTAATTAGCATGTAGTAACATAAATGAGATAGGTGGTGAATAAATGTGATTAAATGAGTTAGATAGCAAGTATTAAATGTGTTAGTTGGCTTGAATGAAGTAGGAAAGGAAAAGAGGAATGAGTTGGGCTTAAAAGAACAAATGGGCTTGAGTAGGTTAAAGAGAAAATGATGTAGGAAGAAAGGGATTTGGATGAAGTGAACTTGGGCTTGGGCTTAAGTTAAATGAAAGTAGTATAAGGAAATAAGAAAGGAAAGGAAGGAAGGGAAAGGAGTGGGCTTAGGTCGTATGGGCTTAAGTGAGTAAGGAGTTAAAAGAAGAAGAAAAGAAGTAGGTTAGTAGAAGAGAAGAGAAGAAATGAAAATTAGAGAGGGAGAGAGGAGAAGTTTCGGTGGTGGAGAAGAGAAGAAGAAAGAAGAAAGTTTGTGATTTTTCCAAGAGTTTGGGTAAGATTTTGAAGAAAGTCCAAGAGTTAAAAGTGTGGAGGAAGGCTAGAGCTTCTTTTTGAACCAAGAAATCACTTGGTTAGCTAAAGATTCAAGGTAAGTCATGTTTTCAAGGTTAAGCTTTTGCTTAGGTTATGGTTTGGAAAGCTTAGAAATGAAGTGGGTTTAGTGATTCTAGGGTTAATTTCATGATTAAGGTTCATTAGGTTTTCAATTTTAGAAACCCTAAATGATGTGAGGTTCTTTTCTGCCATGAATGAAGGAGGACAAGAAAGAAGAGGAGAACAAGAAGAGGAGCTTCCTTAGGCAAGTTTAAGCAAGGCTATAAGGTGGGTTTCATTTTTATCTTTATGCTAGTAAGTGTGGAATGCTACTTTAACTAATGAATTTAATGATTTGTGACTATTTGAGATAAGCATTGATTGTGCCTTAATTATGTATGTAAATGGTGTATGATTGCCATTAAATGAGCATTTTAATAGTATATGTCATTGCCTTGTTATTGCTTGAAATTGCCATGAATTGAATGAGCATGAATGAGAATCATGAAATGTGAGCTAAGCATGAAATGTAGCATTTTCAAGAAAATCACTTTATGGATGCATGAAAATCCATTTTCGAAAATCAGTCGATGGACAAGACAAGTCCAGTTTTTATGCATGAAATTCAGTGTTATGTGGGTTAGTTAAGTCCACCAGCAGAGTCACGTGCACGTAGACCAGTAAAGCCTTCGCCCGGCTGCCCGACTGTGGCACAGGATGTTCCTTTTTGGACTCCTCAGCATATGACTACACTTGTGTAGCTCATAAGAAACCCGTGGAATTTTCAAACCATCAGCTATGTGATTATGTGTTAGCATATGTTAGCAAGAATGATGAATGCATGAATCATGAAATTTTGTTGTTAGCTTGATGAATTTGTGAAATGCAAGTTGTAAGATTTGTTAATGAGAATATTGCAAACAGTATGAGTAATGAATAGATTCATCTTAGTAGTATAAATATAAACGTGTTACCCACGAAAGCTCACCCCCACTTCCCGTCCCATCTCGGTGAAGATCTGATCTCGAAGAATGAGCTCAAGGTATACTCCAAGATCTTAGTGTTTTGCCCATGTATTTCATGTTTTGTAATGAATGCTTTAGGTTGCATTTTGAGAAAGCAGATGTATTTTGATTTGAATTGTAATAGGCTTGAAATGCCTACTAAAGCATTATAAGAACATTGTTTTGATATAAATGAAATGCATGAATTATGATTTATCATGATCTCCCAAAGCCATTTACTATCATGTTTAAGCATAGTTTCCAAAGTTGTATGAAATTGCTTTGGAATTCATGTGAGTAGATGAATGATGTAAGTTTAAGTGAGATTATAGCATGTTGAGAGTGGAGTGGATGAGTTGAGAGGTTTAGAAGTGTTTATGGTGTTTGAATAAGCCAAGAGAGAGTGTAGAGGTTAGGTTTGAGTTGAGAATAGATATAAGTCGAGTTATTGGACCCATAAGTGACTTGTGAAGCTTTTGAATAATAAGTCGACTTGTCAGTTAGATAAGTCGAGTTGTTTGTCTCGATAAGTCGACTTGTAGGTTATAAGTCGAGTTGTTTGTCTCGATAAGTCGACTTGTTGGTTATAAGTCGAGTTGTTTGTCTCGATAAGTCGACTTGTTTATCGGACAAGTCGACTTGTTCTGCAGATCCATAGATAAGAGTGTTATTTTAGGGATTGTCGAGAGCAGTCAGGGTCCAGGCCTTAGTCAGTGTATGCTCACCACCAAAGTGAGTCAAATAGAGTGTGTCAAGTTAGGGTCGTAGCAAGGCAAGTTTCTCGGGAATGAGCTCCACCAGGGACCACCTCCCGGGACAGTTGGGTCTCGGATCCAACATCTATAGTAAGTTATATGCAGGTTGGGTAACGGGATCCAACAGTTGGGGTCCGGTCTCCGGGTCAGGGCCCGACATCTGTGGTATCAGAGCGAAACCGGGTTTAGGGTTTCCTAGGAACCTTAGTGGGATTGTCTAAGGGTCAAGTCCTCATGCATCTTTTTACGTAAATTATATAAATTATGTGCATTGTTTTAAATGCATAACATGCAACATTGTTTTCAAATGAGTGAATTGACTTGTTTTAAATCGATTTACATGAAATGAACTTGTTTTATGTGAACTAAAGATTTTCACTGATTTTTAAATTGAAGGAGTAATGCCGCCTCGAAAGAGAACTCGAGGAGCTCAATCTCGCCCCGCCTCAGCGGAAATGCGGATGAGTAAATGCGTTCTGCAGGATCGAGGACCTTCCTGTCTTCGACTCGATGCACTGCGTGCAACATGAGGCGCCTCCGCCGCCTCCTCCTCAAGTGAACCCTATGGATCCTCAGTTCTTCCAAGCATTTGCCCAGGTTTTCGCGTATGCTATAGGCCAGGGAAGGCAGGCTCAGGTACCAACTCCAGCAGATCGGAGTGGGCATATGATAAGCTCCGGAAGTATGGGGCTGTTGATTTCAGCGGGACTACAAATCCCGAAGAGGCGAAGCGTGGTTGAGGAGGACCGAGAGGTTTCAAGCGGATGAAGTGCTCGAGATGAAGAGAAGTCGGATTATGCGATCGATCACTTTCTGAGGAGATGCATTGCATTGGTAGGAATCGGTGCCCCACATCAAGTTGTTCCTTGGTGTTGACATGGAGGATTTTGTGGAAGTGTTCAGAAAAGTATCTCTCGGGGTTTTATGTGCGAGAAGGCTAGAGAGTTTCTAAATCGATGCGAGAGGGACATGAGTGTGGCGGTATGAGTTGAAGTTCACACGACTTTCTCGTTATGCAACTAACATTGTGGAAACAAAGGAAGACAAGTCTGCAAGTTTGAGGAGGTCTTCACTGGGAATTAGGAGAAAGTCCCGATTCACAACTTCGTGATTACCAACAGTTAGTGGATCTGGCCCTCCCGAGAAGTCAAGAATATTAAAATCAAGTGGCGGGAAAAGGAAGAACAGAGAACAATCATCCAGAAGGGAGTGAGTGCTCCAAAGCACTGAGAGGAGCACCAGAACCCATCATACTCAGAGTGGCATGGGCGAGAGTGGTCTGCCAAGAGTCGCGATCGGGCAATTTACGAGCAGTCTCTAGTGTGGGAGGCTCGGAAAGTCATGGAAGGAAAGCATCCCCAGTGTGATCGGTGAGGAAGTTTCATCGAGGAGGTGTCTTAAAGGGTTTGGTGGTTGCTTCGATGTGGAGAGAAGGGCATATGATGAGAGATTGTCCCAGAGGTGAGACAGAGGGTTCCCAAATTCAAGCTCGAGGCGCGATGGAGACAGTGGGAACCGGGCCACCACCAAGTAGGCGCCTACGGAGCGATCAGAGGGCTAATCCTGCAGGGAGGCCAAGAACACGTGGTCGAGCACCAGCTAGAGTATTTTCCATGACGAGAGAGGAAGCTGCAATGCTCACAAGTTGTGGTGGTATGGCTCGGTTGTTCAATTCTGCGGTTTATGTTTTGATTGATCTGGGTTCCACACATTCTTTTGTTTCCTCAAGTATGAATATGCATCTGTATGTCCCGAGATTATGGACAATTTTCTGGTTGTTAGTACTCCTTTAGGGAGTAAGGTGGTGATCAGTTTAGTCTACAAGAAGTGTGAGCTCAGTATCGATGGTGCTAGATTGGTAGTAGACTTACTACCTCTAGATCTTCAGGGATTGGATGTTATATTGGGGATGGATGTCATGGAGAAGTATAAGGCCAAGCTAGACTGTAGCCTCAAAGAAGTAGAATTTGATCAGGAGATGGTCGAAAGTAATCTTCAGGGGATGAAAACCGCCAATACGAGGATTATTTCAGCCTTGTTAGCTGACAGTATGATGAACCAGGGGTGTGAGGCTTTCTTGGCACATGTGGTAGATCCAGAGGAAAATGTGGGCAGACTAGAAGATTATTCGGTTGTCAGGGAGTTTTCAGATGTGTTCCCAGACGAGTTACCGGGGTTGCCGCCGGTGAGGGAAATTGAGTTCAAAATTGACTTGATTCTTGGAACCGCGCCAATCTCGATGCCACCATACAGGATGGCTCCAGCTGAGTTAAGGGAGCTTAAGGAGCAGTTAGAGGAGCTATTAGAGAAGCAGTTTATCAGGCCAAGTTCATCACCTTGGGGAGCGCCAGTTCTATTTGTTAAGAAGAAGGATGGGACATGGCGCATGTGTATAGATTACAGGAAGCTTAACAAGGTGACAGTTAAGAACATATATCCTTTACCTAGGATAGACGATCTGTTTGATCAGCTGCAGGGGGAAAGGGTCTTTTCGAAGATCGACCTCAGATCAGGTTATCATCAACTCCGAATCAGGAAGTCTGATGTTAACAAGACAGCCTTCAGGACCCGTTACGGGCACTATGAGTTTAGGGTCATGCCATTGGATGACCAATGCTCCAAATGCATTCATGGACCTTATGAATAGGGTTTTCAGAGTTCTTAGATCGGTTTGTCATAGTGTTCATTGATGACATTCTGTCTATTCCAAGGATGAAGGGAGCATGGCGGATCTCAGGATAGTATTGCAGAGATTGAGAGAGCAGGAGCTTTATGTCAAATTCAGCAAGTGTGAATTCTGGCTGCATGAAGTAGTTTTCCTAGGACATGTGATTTTTAACAGAGGGATTCATGTTGATCCGAGGAAAGTAGAAGCAGTAGTGAATTGGCAAGAGCCTAAGATAGTAAAAGAGGTACGGAGTTTTCTAGGCCTGGCAGGTTACTACAGGAGGTTCGTGGAGGGATTTTCCATGATAGCTGCGCCGATGAATAAGTTGTTACGGAAGAATCAACAGTTTATTTGGAATGAAAATTGCCAAAGAGAGTTTTGAGGAACTTAGCGGCGTTAACTAGTGCTCCCATTTTAATTTTGCCCAATGGAGATCGGGGTATGCAGATTATGCAGGATGCCTCGAGAAAGGGCTTGGGTTGTGTGTTAATACAAAATGACAGGTGATAGCCTATGCTTCACGGCATTGAAGCCATATGAGTTGAATTATCCGACTCATGATCCGGAATTGGCAGCGATGATTTTGCCCTAAAGATATGGAGACACTATCTGTATGGGGTTCGCACAAGGGTTTTCACGGACCACAAAAGCCTTAAGTACATTATGAGTCGAAAGAGTTGAATTTAAGACGAGACGATGGTTGGAGTTGCTCGAGGACTATGATCGATGATAGAGTACCATCGAGCAAGGAAAATGTAGTAGCGGATGCATTGAGTAGGAAGTCATCCTTAGCTTATGTTCAGCGGTTTACTTGCCTCTTTTGGAGTAAATGGCCAAGTTGAAGATCAGCTTGAAGCAGATCGGTCGATTGTATTCTTGCTCAATTGAGTGAGACCTATCCTTAGGGAGAAGGTCAAGGAGTTGCAAGAGCGGGATACTAATTAAATGGTGAGAGATGAAATTCAACATGGTAAGCAGTCAGAAGTGCAAGTAAGGGATGATGGGCTAATGGTAGTCGGAAACAGGTTATGTATTCCGAATGATAAGACAGTTAAGGATGAGATCATGGATGAGACACACAATCGCCTTATTCCATGCACCCAGCAAAGACCGGGATGTCTGAGATTTGAAGGAGCATTTACGGTGGAAAGGTATGAAGAGAGATGTGAAATATGTGAGCAGGTGTTTAGTGTGTCAACAAGTCAAGGCTGAACACTAGGCACCTTCAGGCATGTTGCAGCCATTTTCCATTCCTAAATGGAAGTGGCAAAGGATCACGATGGATTTTCTGATGGGTTTACCGGAGATCATAGGAAGCATGATACTATATGGGTCATTGTAGACCGATTGACCAAGTCAGCCCATTTTCGACAATCAAGCAAATGATTCATTGCAAGTCTTAGCTGTGAAGTATATTGATGAAGTGGTAAGGTTGCATGGAGTTCAATTCCATAGTATCCGACAGGATCCTCGATTTACATCGAGATTCGGAGTAGTTTGCAGAAGCCCTGTGGACTAAGTTGAGTTTTAGACAACATTTCATCCCAGACGGATGGTCGATCGAGAGGACCATTCGGACCTGTAGAGGGCATGCTCGAGCATGTGTTATGGACTTCAGAGGAGCATGGGATGAATATTTGCCGTTGGTCGAATTTGCCTATAACAATTGCACCATTCGAGCATTCGATGGCTCCTTATGAAGCCCTATATGGCGGAGGTGTAGAACTCCGATATGTTGGGATGAAGAAGGTGAGAGGAAGCTAGTAGGACCCGAATTGGTTCTGGATGATGATGGATAAGATTGATTTGATTAGCAAATGACTTAAGGCAAAGACAGACATAATGAAAAGTTATACAGATGCTCACAGAAAAGAAATGGAGTATGCAATAGGTGACAAAGTGTTCCTTAAGACCTCTCCATGGAAAGGGGTTATGAGGTTTGGTAAAAAAGGCAAGTTGAGTCCTCGTTATGTAGGTCCGTATGAGATTCTAGAGAGGATCGAGCCGTTAGCTTACCGGTTGGCATTGCCTCCAGAATTATCTTAGATCCATGACGTATTTCATGTTTCCATGTTGAGGAGGTACAGATCAGATCTTTCTCACATTATTCAGACCTCAGAGGTTCAGCTGAGTGATGATTTGAACTATGAGGAGATGCCAGTGGAAATTCTGGATAGCAAGGAGAAGGTCCTCAGAAACAAGACTGTTCAGTTGGTTAAAGTCCTATGGAGGAACCATGCAGTTGAAGAGGCGACGTGGGAACCATTGGATGCAATGAAGGAGAAGTATCCACACCTCTTCAATGAGTCAGGTAAGAATTTCGAGGATGAAATTTCTTAAGGGGGGAGAAATATTAGCCCCGAGATTTTTTTTATATTTATTTAATTAATTAAGCATGATTAGACTAATTAAGAAATTGAGTTAGCATGAATTAAATATGATAGCATTAAATAGCATATGGCATTAATTAGCATGTAGTAACATAAATGAGATAGGTGGTGAATAAATGTGATTAAATGAGTTAGATAGCAAGTATTAAATGTGTTAGTTGGGCTTGAATGAAGTAGGAAAAGAAAAGAGGAATGAGTTGGGCTTAAAAGAACAAATGGGCTTGAGTAGGTTAAAGAGAAAATGATGTAGGAAGAAAGGGATTTGGATGAAGTGAACTTGGGCTTGGGCTTAAGTTAAATGAAAGTAGTATAAGGAAATAAGAAAGGAAAGGAAGGAAGGGAAAGGAGTGGGCTTAGGTCTTATGGGCTTAAGTGAGTAAGGAGTTAAAAGAAGAAGAAAAGAAGTAGGTTAGTAGAAGAGAAGAGAAGAAACGAAAATTAGAGAGGGAGAGAGGAGAAGTTTCGGTGGTGGAGAAGAGAAGAAGAAAGAAGAAAGTTTGTGATTTTTTCAAGAGTTTGGGTAAGATTTTGAAGAAAGTCCAAGAGTTAAAAGTGTGGAGGAAGGCTAGAGCTTCTTTTTGAACCAAGAAATCACTTGGTTAGCTAAAGATTCAAGGTAAGTCATGTTTTCAAGGTTAAGCTTTTGTTTGGGTTATGGTTTGGAAAGCTTAGAAATGAAGTGGGTTTAGTGATTCTAGGGTTGATTTCATGATTAAGGTTTATTAGGTTTTCAATTTTAGAAACCCTAAATGATGTGAGGTTCTTTTCTGCCATGAATGAAGGAGGACAAGAAAGAAGAGGAGAACAAGAAGAGGAGCTTCCTTAGGCAAGTTTAAGCAAGGATATAAGGTGAGTTTCATTTTTATCTTTATGCTAGTAAGTGTGGAATGCTACTTTAACTAATGAATTTAATGATTTGTGACTATTTGAGATAAGCATTGATTGTGCCTTAATTATGTATGTAAATGGTGTATGATTGCCATTAAATGAGCATTTTAATAGTATATGTCATTGCCTTTTTATTGCTTGAAATTGCCATGAATTGAATGAGCATGAATGAGAATCATGAAATGTGAGCTAAGCATGAAATGTAGCATTTTCAAGAAAATCAGCTTTATGGATGCATGAAAATCCATTTTCAGAAAATCAGTCAGTGGACAAGACAAGTCCAGTTTTTATGCATGAAATTCAGTGTTATGTGGGTTAGTTAAGTCCACCAACAGAGTCACGTGCACGTAGACCAATAAAGCCTTCGCCCGGCTGCCCGACTGTGGCATAGGATGTTCCTTTTTGGACTCCTCAGCATATGACTACACTTGTGTAGCTCATCAGAAACCCGTGGACTTTTCAAACCATCAACTATGTGATTATGTGTTAGCATATGTTAGCAAGAATGATGAATGCATGAATCATGAAATTTTGTTGTTAGCTTGATGAATTTGTGAAATGCAAGTTGTAAGATTTGTTAATGAGAATATTGCAAACAGTATGAGTAATGAATAGATTCAGCTTAGTAGTATAAATATAAACGTGTTACCCACGAGCGAAAGCTCACCCCCCACTTCCCGTCCCATCTCCAGGTGAAGATCTGGATCTCGAAGAATGAGCTCAAGGTATACTCCAAGATCTTAGTGTTTTGCCCATGTATTTCATGTTTTTGTAATGAATGCTTTAGGTTGCATTTTGAGAAAATAGATGTATTTTGATTTGAATTGTAATAGGCTTGAAATGCCTACTAAAGCATTGTAAGAACATTGTTTTGATATAAATGAAAAGCATGAATTATGATTTATCATGATCTCCCAAAGCCATTTACTATCATGTTTAAGCATAGTTTCCAAAGTTGTATGAAATTGCTTTAGAATTCATGTGAGTAGATGAATGATGTAAGTTTAAGTGAGATTATAGCATGTTGAGAGTGGAGTGGATGAGTTGAGAGGTTTAGAAGTGTTTATGGTGTTTCGAATAAGCCAAGAGAGAGTGTAGAGGGTTAGGTTTTGAGTTCAGAATAGATATAAGTCGAGTTATTGGACCCATAAGTCGACTTGTGAAGCTTTTGAATAATAAGTCGACTTGTCAGTTAGATAAGTCGAGTTGTTTGTCTCGATAAGTCGACTTGTAGGTTATAAGTCGAGTTGTTTGTCTCGATAAGTCGACTTGTTGGTTATAAGTCGAGTTGTTTGTCTCGATAAGTCGACTTGTTTATCGGACAAGTCGACTTGTTCTGCAGATCCATAGATAGGAGTGTTATTTTGGGGATTGTCGATGTAACACCCCAACTCCCGCGAGACCCGAACCCGACACCTACAGTGATATCCGAGCCCGTGACTCGCGAGGGTAGCATGCTAGAGCAATCATTATCAATTTAAAACTCATTGAAACACTTTTCTTTTTCAAAACAGTTAAACAAGCGGAAATCAATAAACACTTTAGGCCCAATTTGCTACGAAAATCTTTTCAATCAAATACGATTTCAGTCACAAAAGGCACTCAATAGTGCTCAATCACAGCATAAGGAAAGGCATGACCCAACCGGGTTCCAATGCCATTTCGAACACATTTCAAGAATCACTAAAACACAATAAAATTTTACATTTATCTAGTTAGGGCCCATCAACAAATCACTATACTAATGCAGATGTGACGACACCGATCCCGGCCGATATTCGCCTTGCTAGCAAGGATCATACTCCCGCTGGTCTAACGGGTACTCTTCGATTCTGAAAAAATTGCAATGTTGGGTGAGTTTGCGAACTCGGTGAAAACCATCATCGATGGTTCACCCAACTCATGCATTCACAATTCATATACACACCGAATCACATATTCACACTTTCATATATTCACATGCATTCAGTTTCACTTTCACACGCTTCACTTTAGATCATTTACATATGCAGATGCATGCGACACTTTCAGTTTCATTTCATTGTTGTGACCGAGCGCAATCGTAAATCAAGAATCACATTTTTGGCAAGTAGGAGGCCCTCTGGGTATGCACTATCGCCCACTCACATTAGGGATAGGAGAGCTCACTGGTATGCACTAATCCCTTTCACATAATAGACCCCACACCCCACCCGTAGGTGTTTGCGAGTTTCATCACAAGGCGTGTGTTCATGGGTTTTACCAAGGCGTCCTCAAATATACAAAGGACGCCTCTGGTCAACAACTATCATTATCGATCATTTAATTATGCATGAGTGCATATGTCATTCACATTTCACAGTCATATCTCATTTCTTTCACTAACACTTTTACAATTCGATTCACTATTGCATTTATGCACATTTATTCACATTTTGCACTTCCATATCTCAATCCAATATTTCGAATACCCATGGTTCGAAATCAATCAAAACAGTCACACATATCCATCCGTATCTCCACATGGCATATGTACACAAAATGTAACACATATAGGTTGAGAAATCAACTAGGTTACTCACCTGCACTTCCGAGCTATCGCCTAGAAGTCCCCGCATATCCGTGGAATTGTTCCAGCGGTGCCTCTAAACAATCAATTAATCGAACATTACTAAAATACCAATTTCAGTATTCAATAACAAATTTGATAAATACTATACATGTTATGACTTTCCCGATTCAATTCCCGAATTTCTCAATTGGATCACTCTCACTCTAGTCCATAACAATTCCAGATCTCAATTATCAATTAGAATCACAATCACTAATCGTTTACCACTCAATTCCAATAATCATTTAGACACCAATTCATTTGAAGTCAATCCTCAAGCTCATTACTTGTAATAATCATCTCATAATCACTTAATTTCATTTCTTCTAATTTGCAATTCCTAGACTCAAAATTCAATTAGTCCATAGCCAATTCATTAAGAATAAACCCTTTAAAACAAGCACCACCTCGGAAATTAGCGTCCTCGCCATACAAGATGGTCGCTCGCCATGGCGAAGTCTCTGCCTTCGCCATGCCACACTTCCTTTCTCTCCCATGGCGTAATTCCACATCCGCCGCCACGACGTGCGTCTAGGTCTCGTCGCGCGTCATGACGAAGTCGCCGCCAAGGCGCACAACATCCTCGTCGCAGCGTAATCGATTTCAGCTCGTCATGGCGCACAATTTATTTATTTATTCGTCGCCACGCACGCTGGAAAGGCTCGCCACAAGGCGTGTTCATCACACGTCATGACGCAAGAACCCGAAAATTGTCCGAAACCGAAATTTCTCGATTTTCGATAACAATCTATCCGATTCACTTCAAATCACTCCCAATCAACTTAGTATACTACACTCAACTCATTTCTAGCCTCAATCCATCATTTAAACCATTTTTCATCAAAAACCCAAATCAAAACCAACGAAAATCTCAAAACCCTATCTTCCAGAACTTTCAAATTCTCTAAACCAATTCATACTCAAATCAATGATCAAATGAAACGATTTAACTCATAAACAAGTATAAACTTACTTGATTCAAGCTTCAATCCGCTGAAAATCCTCCAAGAATCTCCAAATCTAAGCTACTCTCCACCCATGATTTAAACTCATTCATTTTGAAAGCAAAACGATTTCGTCGATGCTTTAGGTATATATATATAAATGACTTAGGGCTTGTTTGGCAATTTAATTGCCACAAGTCCAAATCTAAACCACCTCAATCCAATTTCGATTCTAATTTCTCCCGATTCGCAATAACAATTAATAGCAAATCCTAAAATCATATCTCAAATAATCTCATATCAATTGTCAATCAATCTCGACGTGGAATCCAGTTTATCACTCGATATATCATTTTTCCGGTCCGCACTCGATTCTCTAAAATTTCAGAAAATTTCCATAAATTCACAAAATTAGGAAATGCCCGCCTCATACTCAAATTTAAATTTCCAATTCCCTAAACTCAATTTCATTCCAATTCCATATTCAAACCCGACTTTGTACACTTTTACTCTATTTCCAATTTTCACAAATCAATTCTCATTTGAACGATAATCACCAAATTTCCAATTTACACAATCATGTCGGAATTGTCATACATGTATATATATATATATATGTTGGAAAATCAATAATCATTTACCAATGACTATCGAAACTATAATGCATGTGCAATGCCACATTTGCCTGTACGAAATCCTAACCCGATCCAAATTACTGACATACCCGTCACACCGGTAACGGGATGTTACAATTCTCCCCTCCTTATAAAATTTTGTCCTCAAAATTTCATATACAATTTATCAGATGGACAGGGGAACTTTTATCACGATAACACAAAACTAATATCTGCCACTTTACTGGAATTAATACGATCACTTACCCTTTTTTTTTTTAACTCTACATTGTTTTAACGATTTCTCTATCATTACTCACAATTCTTCATATTTAATACCAATAATACACATATTCGATCACACATCCGATCATATCAATATTCCTGCTTTACATCCATATGGCACTTTACGAATCCAATTCATCTTTTAGGCTTAGACTGATTTGTCAATCCATAAATCGATTCACAACACGGTCATATTGAGGCCACTAATAACGAATTTCGTTTCCTCATTTCGCCTCTATCTCATCTAAGTGTCTCTTGGCCGAGGCGATATACTTCGAAACATTTTCTTAATCCATTATCAGCTTATATTGTAATAACCTCAATAATAATTAATTTGACTCATTCTCGTAAATTTTGGATTTCTTAACCACTATTACTGATTCAAATCACCTATCAATCTTAACTCAAATCATTCAGGGCCTTCAACACATTAGGTCCTGCTCACTTTCCTATCCCATTTAACAATGGATATATGACCTTTAATACACTTTTCAGATAATGCCCCAATTTAACAATTACTATTTTCACAATCAATCTAATCTATACATTAATCACATAACCTTATGAACTCCAACAACATACTAGTTTCACATTAATAACAACAGTCAATTATGTAAGTCAAACATACTCATAATTTCTCAATATTACATTCTATTTTCTATTACCCTTCTATTACACTCTTACTAGAACTTATAACTTCGAGTATTCCTTGAATTTTCACTATGATTCCTTTAATGAATTTTACTCATCCTTCTTAGTCCAAATACCTTTCTCGCTATTCACAATTCCTCGATAAGGTCCACAAATTTAACATTCTCAATTCGGATTTTGCCATGCTTTCAATACACACTTGCATACTTGTTTTGGAATCCCACTCACTAATACGTTCTTTCTGTATTTTACCAACTTGACAGTTTACACTCAGTCTTACATTAGGTCTCATAACCTTATCGCCTAATTAATTGCTTCCTTAACGAAATTTTTAAAACATTCAAACACATAATCCTTTTTCCCAATTCACTCATATATCTTAATCATTATTGCTTTACAAACGATATACATCCAAAACAAATTTCGTCTTAATAGAACCTCAAACGGTTACAACACGTTCCGATACACTAAATTTCCAAATCATCAAATACCAATGCGCCCATAAGATTATACCGATCTCCACACATATAAAATCTCAGACATTATTTCAATCGATCACATTTTAAATCTTTACAATTTATTACATACGCATATAATGTAAAATCTCCAAATGTCTCTCTTTACAATCGAGGTCATACACTTCACACATTTTCCTCGAACATTTTCATCAAGAACTAAAATCGAAAACCTTTAACAATTTCTCAACATATTTATCATACAATCGGTTCTAACACAACTCCAAATTCCTTATATAAATACCCTTTGCAATTTCAGCATTTTATCAATTCCCTATCGTCATTATCTCTCCCAATACGATATTCAAATAATAATTCATCCACTAATGGCTCAATCAAGGTCAAAGTTACTCTTATGGAACTTGTATGCTATATAATTTCCTCAACTGCACTAATTTATCTTCTTCATTTTTTTCAAATGTATTCCATCGATCATCAATGATCACAATCACTATCCACTTTCAACTCAATATAAACATTTCACTCTTCAAAGAAAATAACGAACTCCTTACACCTATGATCAATTGCAAAACTCTTTAATTATTATTCGTTTTCAACGAGGAATGATGTTCTAACCATTTTCTCAATCTCATTTTAGCATATTCAGACACAGATTCTCTTACACTAACTTCTCCACCTATTTCAATTTATTCGCTATCATTATAAATCAAGTTAATAATACATTCATCAAATTCTCTTTATGCTTCACGACAAAATATACCTGAACCGTTATGCTCCTCATAATCACAACTAATTCAAGAATCCTATTACACAATCGTAGTCTATACATTAACATAACACATACTTCTAAATAACTTATTCTATCTTTTACACTCCCAATAACGACTTTTCATTCAATTCACATTTATCTCCAATTTGTCCTTTCATTGCTAAACTTTTCAATTTGAATCATCTAATCGACTCAATCCAATTCAGGGAAATTCTTCTTTCAATTCCTAATCATCAATAATCATCAGACTCCTTATCAGTCATTATCAATGCCTTTAGACATCAAGGTTAACTATAGCTCTTAATATCTCATGAGGATCAATTATGCCACAATTCATATAGGATATCCTTTTCACGTCATCTCATCGAGAAATAGAAGTAAAACAACTCATATCACTTACATTTAGGATACCTCAAACTCATTTGCTTTTTGACCACATTGCTCCTTTTTGCACCAATCCTCGATCATGAGGATTTTTACCATAATATCCTGATTATAGTCGTAATTCATTTTCCCATTAATCACTATAAGAACTTTCATTTCTTATTCTAACTCAAATAAATTTTAACTACACAATTATGATTGGCGGTTATCCACTGACTCACCAATTGATTTCCGATATCATTTCCATTATCAAGTGTGCATTCGCATAGGCAAATCCATGGAACCTTAACAACTTTTCAACTTTTTCATCTACCAATATCATTTTCTCACCTTTCGATCTTTTCATTATTTCGTTTTACGCAATCACACTCAAATCTATATCACAAATGTACATTCATTCTTACTTTCTCACTTAACATATTTTGACTCTAAGTCATAGATTTCCAATCATAACTCCCATCAGCGCTTTACAAGCTAACTCTAATCATAAAACATTTTATTTCCATTCACTTTACTTATACACTTTCAATCTTGCCATCTTTCACATATCTCTATACTCCCTCTATCAATCCAAACTACATATATACATAGTTACATCAATTTCACATTCACTAATACATTCCAATATAACTCTAATGTCGATTCTTCAAATTACCATTACATCAATCTCCAATTATCATATCGCACCATATATCTATTCTTATTCCTTGGTATCCACAACTTCCATTTATCACATTCTATACATCATCTTTTCTTCACTATTTCTAATCACGTAGACCACTAGTACAGGCTCATGTATGAGACTCATATGCTAGACTAGGGATCACCGCGTCCGCCTCGCCAAGACATGACTTTAAATGCATGCACTTAGACACATTTTCTCAGAACGCCCATGTAAGATTGTACTTCTGGGCTCTGATACCACAAATGTAACACTTAACTCCCATGAGACCAACCCGACACCTACAGTGATATCCGAGCCCGTGACCCGCGAGGGTGGCATGCTAGAGCAATCATTATCAATTTAAAACTCATTGAAACACTTTTCTTTTTCAAAACAGTTAAACAAGCGGAAATCAATAAACACTTTAGGCCCAATTTGCTACGAAAATCTTTTCAATCAAATACGATTTCAGTCACAAAAGGCACTCAATAGTGCTCAATCAGTGCATAAGCAGAAAGGCATGACCCAACTGGGTTCCAATGCCATTTCTGAACACATTTTAGTAATCACTAAAACACAATAAAATTTTACATTTATCTAGTTAGGGCCCACTGAACAAATCACTATACTAATGCAGATGTGACGACACTGATCCCGACCCGATACTCTGCCTTGCTAGCAGTGATCATACTCCCGTTGGTCTAACGGGGTACTCTTCAGTTCCTGAAAAACAATTGCAATGTTGGGTGAGTTTGCGAACTCAGTGAGAAACCATCATCGATGGTTCACCCAACTCATGCATTCACAATTCATATACACACCAATCACATATTCACACTTTCATATATTCACATGCATTCAGTTTCACTTTCACACAGCTTCACTTTAGATCATTTACATATGCAGATGCATGCGACACTTTCAGCCATTTCATTGTTGTGACCGAGCGCAATCGTAAATCAAGAATCACATTTTGACAAGTAAGAGGGCCCTCCGGGTATGCACTACTGCCCACTCACATTAGGGATAGGAGAGCCCACTGGTATGCACTAATCCCTTTCACATAATAGACCCCACACCCCACCCGTAGGTGTTTGCGAGTTTTATCATGGCGTGTGTTCATGGGTTTTACCACAAGGCCCTCAAATATACAAAGGACGCCTCGGTCAACAACTATCATTATCTGATCATTTAATTATGCATGAGTGCATATGTCATTCACATTTCACACCATATCTCATTTCTTTCACTAACACTTTTACAATTCGATTCACTATTGCATTTATGCACATTTATTCACATTTTGCACTTCCATATCTCAATCCAATATTTCAACATCCATGGTTCAAATCAATCAAAACACACACATATCCATCCGTATTCCACATGGCATATGTACACAAATGTAACACATATAGGTTGAGAAACCAACTAGGTTACTCACCGCACTTCCGAGCTATCGCTAGAAGTCCCAAGATATCCGTGGAATTGTTCCAATGGTGCCTCTAAACAATCAATTAATCGAACATTACTAAAATACCAATTTCAGATTCAATAACAAATATGATAAATACTATACATGTTATGACTTTCCGATTCAATTCCGAATTTCTCAATTGGATCACTCTCACTCTAGTCCATAACAATTCCAGATCTCAATTATCAATTAGAATCACAATCACTAATCGCTTACCACTCAATTCCAATAATCATTTAGACACCAATTCATTTGAAGTCAATCCTCAAGCTCATTACTTGTAACAATCATCTCATAATCACTTAATTTCATTTCTTCTAATTTGCAATTCCTAGACTCAAAATTCAATTAGTCCATAGCCAATTCATTAAGAATAAACCCTTTTAAAACAAGCACCACCTCGAAATTAGCGTCCTCGCCATACAAGATGGTCGTCGCCATGAAGTCTCCTGCCTTCGCCATGCCACACTTCCTTTCTCTCCCAGGCGTAATTACATCCGCTGCCATGACGTGCGCTTAGGTCTCGTCGCGGCGTGCGACGAAGAAGTCGCTTCCATACAAGACAACATCCTCGTCGCAGCAAGTAACCGATTTCAGCTCGTCGCGCAAGCACAATTTATTTATTTATTCGTCATGACGCGTGCCGCTGGAAAGGCTCGCAAGCGTGTTCATCACACGTCATGACGTGCGAACCCGTAAAATCGTCCAAACCCGAAATTTCTCGATTTTCGATAACAATCTATCCGATTCACTTCAAATCACTCCCAATCAACTTAGTATACTACACTAAACTCATTTCTAGCCTCAATCCATCATTTAAACCATTTTCATCAAAACCCAAATCAAAACCAACGAAAATCTCAAAACCCTATCTTCCAGTAACTTTCAAATTCTCTAAACCAATTCATACTCAAATCAATGATCAAATGAAACGATTTAACTCATAAACAAGTATAAACTTACTTGATTCAAGCTTCAACCGCTGAAAATCCTCCAAGAATCTCCAAATCCAAGCTACTCTCCACCCATGATGAAACTCATTCATTTTGAAAGCAAAACGATTTCAATCGATGCTTTAGGTATATATATATATAATGACTTAGGGCTTGTTTGGCAATTTAATTGCCACAAGTCCAAATCTAAACCACCTCAATCCAATTTCGATTCTAATTTCTCCCGATTCGCAATAACAATTAATAGCAAATCCTAAAATCATATCTCAAATAATCTCATATCAATTGTCAATCAATCTTGACCGGAATCCAGTTTATCACCAATATATCATTTTTCCTATCGCACTCGATTCTCTAAAAATTTCAGAAAAATTTCCATAAATTCACAAAATTAGGAAATGCCCACTCTCATACTCAAATTTAAATTTCCAATTCCCCTAAACTCAATTTCATTCCAATTCCATATTCAAAACCTGACCTGTACACTTTTACTCTATTTCCAATTTTCACAAATCAATTCTCATTTGAACGATAATCACCAAATTTCCAATTTACACAATCATGTCGGGAATTGTCATACATGTATATATATATATATATGCTTGGAAAATCAATAATCATTTACCAATGACTATCGAAACTATAATGCATGTGCAATGCCACATTTGCCTGTACGAAATCCTAACCCGATCCAAATTACTGACATACCCGTCACACCGGTAACGGGATGTTACAATTCTCCCCTCCTTATAAAATTTTGTCCTCAAAATTTCATATACAATTTATCAGATGGACAGGGGAACTTTTATCACGATAACACAAAACTAATATCTGCCACTTTACTGGAATTAATACGATCACTTACCCTTTTTTTTTTTTAACTCTACATTGTTTTAACGATTTCTCTATCATTACTCACAATTCTTCATATTTAATACCAATAATACACATATTCGATCACACATCCGATCATATCAATATTCCCTGTTTCTGTCCATATGGCACTTTACGAATCCAATTCATCTTTTAGGCTTAGACTGATTTGTCAATCCATAAATCGATTCACAACACGGTCATATTGAGGCCACTAATAACGAATTTCGTTTCCTCATTTCGCCTCTATCTCATCTAAGTGTCTCTTGGCCGAGGCGATATACTTCGAAACATTTTCTTAATCCATTATCAGCTTATATTGTAATAACCTCAATAATAATTAATTTGACTCATTCTTATAAATTTTGGATTTCTTAACCACTATTACTGATTCAAATCACCTATCAATCTTAACTCAAATCATTCAGGGCCTTCGAACACATTAGGTCCTGTTCACTTTCCTATCCGGACGAACAATGGATATATGACCTTTAATACACTTTTCAGATAATGCCCCCAATTTAACAATTACTATTTTCACAATCAATCTAATCTATACATTAATCACATAACCTTATGAACTCCAACAACATACTAGTTTCACATTAATAACAATAATCAATTATGTAAGTCAAACATACTCATAATTTCTCAATATTACATTCTATTTTCTATTACCCTTCTATTACACTCTTACTAGAACTTATAACTTCGAGTATTCCTTGAATTTTCACTAACAGCCTTTAATGAATTTTACTCATCCTTCTTAGTCCAACACCTTTCTGCTATTCACAATTCCTCGATAAGGTCCACAAATTTAACATTCTCAATTCGGATTTTGCCATGCTTTCAATACACACTTGCATACTTGTTTTGGAATCCCACTCACTAATACGTTCTTTCTGTATTTTACCAACTTGACAGTTTACACTCAGTCTTACATTAGGTCTCATAACCTTATCGCCTAATTAATTGCTTCCTTAACGAAATTTTTAAAACATTCAAACACATAATCCTTTTTCCCAATTCACTCATATATCTTAATCATTATTGCTTTACAAACGCATATACATCCAAAACAAATTTCCGTACGAATAGAACCTCAAAACGGTTACAACACGTTCCGATACACTAAATTTCCAAATCATCAAATACCAATGCGGCCCATAAGATTATACTGATCTCCACACATATAAAATCTCTGCACATTATTTCAATCGATCACATTTTAAATCTTTACAATTTATTACATACTCGCATATAATGTAAAATCTCCAAATGTCTCTCTTTTACAATCGAGGTCATACACTTCACACATTTTCCTCGAACATTTTCATCAAGAACTAAAATCAGAAAACCTTTAACAATTTCTGAACATATTTATCATACAATCGGTTCTAACACAACTCCAAATTCCTTATATAAATAACCCTTTGCAATTTCGCATTTTATCAATTCCCCTATCGTCATTATCTCTCCCAATACGATATTCAAATAATAATTCATCCACTAATGGCTCAATCAAGGTCAAAGTTACTCTTATGGAACTTGTATGCTATATAATTTCCTCAACTGCACTAATTTATCTTCTTCATTTTTTCAAATGTATTCCATCGATCATCAATGATCACAATCACTATCCACTTTCAACTCAATATAAACATTTCACTCTTCAAAGAAATAACGAACTCCTTACACCTATGATCAATTGCAAAACTCTTTAATTATTATTCGCTTTCAACGAGGAATGATGTTCTAACCATTTTCTCAATCTCATTTTAGCATATTCAGACACAGATTCTCTTACACTAACTTCTCCACCTATTTCAATTTATTCGCTATCATTATAAACTGGGTTAATAATACATTCATCAAATTCTCTTTATGCTTCACGACAAAATATACCTGAACCGTTATGCTCCTCATAATCACAACTAATTCAAGAATCCTATTACACAATCGTAGCCTATACATTAACATAACACATACTTCTAAATAACTTATTATATCTTTTACACTCCCAATAACGACTTTTCATTCAATTCACATTTATCTCCAATTTGTCCTTTCATTGCTAAACTTTTCAATTTGAATCATCTAATCGACTCAATCCAATTCAGGGAAATTCTTCTTTCAATTCCTAATCATCAACAATCATCAGACTCCTTATCAGTCATTATCAATGCCTTTAGACATCAAGGTTAACTATAGCTCTTAATATCTCATAAGGATCAATTATGCCATAATTCATATAGGATATCCTTTTCACGTCATCTCATCGAGAAATAGAAGTAAAACAACTCATATCACTTACATTTAGGATACCTCAAACTCATTTGCTTTTTGACCACATTGCTCCTTTTTGCACCAATCCTCGATCATGAGGATTTTTACCATAATATCCTGATTATAGTCGTAATTCATTTTCCCATTAATCACTATAAGCACTTTCATTTCTTATTCTAACTCAAATAAATTTTAACTACACAATTATGATTGGCGGTTATCCACTGACTCACCAATTGATTTCCGATATCATTTCCATTATCAAGTGTGCATTCGCATAGGCAAATCCATGGAACCTTAACAACTTTTCAACTTTTTCATCTACCAATATCATTTTCTCACCTTTCGATCTTTTCATTATTTCGTTTTACGCAATCACACTCAAATCTATATCACAAATGTACATTCATTCTTACTTTCTCACTTAACATATTTTGACTCTAAGTCATAGATTTCCAATCATAACTCCCATCGCGCTTTCGCTGCGCAACTCTAATCATAAAACATTTTATTTCCATTCACTTTACTTATACACTTTCAATCTTGCCATCTTTCACATATCTCTATACTCCCTCTATCAATCCGAAACTACATATATACATAGTTACATCAATTTCACATTCACTAATACATTCCAATATAACTCTAATGTCGTATTCTTCAAAGACCATTACATCAATCTCCAATTATCATATCGTACCATATATCTATTCTTATTCCTTGGTATCCACAACTTCCATTTATCACATTCTATACATCATCTTTTCTTCACTATTTCTAATCACGTAGACCACTAGTACAGGCTCATGTATGAGACTCATATGCTAGACTAGGGATCACCGTCCTTTATCGCCAAGACATGACTTTAAATGCATGCACTTAGACATATTTTCTCAGAACGCCCATGTAAGATTGTACTTCTGGGCTCTGATACCACAAATGTAACACCCCAACTCCCGCGAGACCCGAACCCGACACCTACAGTGATATCCGAGCCCGTGACCCGCGAGGGTGGCATGCTAGAGCAATCATTATCAATTTAAAACTCATTGAAACACTTTTCTTTTTCAAAACAGTTAAACAAGCGGAAATCAATAAACACTTTAGGCCCAATTTGCTACGAAAATCTTTTCAATCAAATACGATTTCAGTCACAAAAGGCACTCAATAGTGCTCAATCAGTGCATAAGTAGAAAGGCATGACCCAACTGGGTTCCAATGCCATTTCTGAACACATTTTAGTAATCACTAAAACACAATAAAATTTTACATTTATCTAGTTAGGGCCCACCGAACAAATCACTATACTAATGCAGATGTGACGACACCGATCCCGACCCGACACTACGCCTTGCTAGCGATCATACTCCCTGCTGGTCTAATCGGGTACTCTTCGCCTCAAAAACAATTGCAATGTTGGGTGAGTTTATGAACTCAAGTGAAAACCATCATCGATGGTTCACCCAACTCATGCATTCACAATTCATATACACACTGAATCACATATTCACACTTTCATATATTCACATGCATTCAGTTTCACTTTCACACAGCTCACTTTAGATCATTTACATATGTAGTATGCATGCGACACTTTCAGCTTCATTTCATTGTTGTGACCGAGCTAATCGTAAATCAAGAATAACATTTTGGCAAGTAGGAGGCCCTCCGGTATGCACTATCGCCCACTCACATTAGGGATAGGAGAGCCCACTGGTATGCACTAATCCCTTTCACATAATAGGACCCCACACCCCACCCGTAGGTGTTTGCGAGTTTTATCATGGCAGTGTTTCTTGGGTTTTACCACAAGGCCCTCAAATATACAAAGGACGCCTCGGTCAACAACTATCATTATCTGATCATTTAATTATGCATGAGTGCATATGTCATTCACATTTCACACCATATCTCATTTCTTTCACTAACACTTTTACAATTCGATTCACTATTGCATTTATGCACATTTATTCACATTTTGCACTTCCATATCTCAATCCAATATTTCGAACATCCATGGTTCGAAATCAATCAAAACAGTCACACATATCCATCCGTATCTCCACATGGCATATGTACACAAAATGTAACACATATAGGTTGAGAAACCAACTAGGTTACTCACCGCACTTCCGAAACTATCGCCTAGAAGTCCCTCAGATATCCGTGGAATTGTTCCAATGTGCCTCTAAACAATCAATTAATCGAACATTACTAAAATACCAATTTCAGTATTCAATAACAAATATGATAAATACTATACATGTTATGACTTTCCCAATTCAATTCCCGAATTTCTCAATTGGATCACTCTCACTCTAGTCCATAACAATTCCAGATCTCAATTATCAATTAGAATCACAATCACTAATCGCTTACCACTCAATTCCAATAATCATTTAGACACCAATTCATTTGAAGTCAATCCTCAAGCTCATTACTTGTAACAATCATCTCATAATCACTTAATTTCATTTCTTCTAATTTGCAATTCCTAGACTCAAAAATTCAATTAGTCCATAGCCAATTCATTAAGAATAAACCCTTTAAAACAAGCACCACCTCGAAATTCAGCGTCCTCGCGGTAGCGCAAAGATGGTCGCCATCATGAAGTCTCCCCTTCGTCATGCCACACTTCCTTTCTCTCTCGCGTAACCATTATCCGCCGCCGCCATACGTGCGCTTAGGTCTCGTCACAAGGCGTGCGACAGAAGTCGCTTCGCCATGCACAGACAACATCCTCGTCATAGCGTAATCGATTTCAGCTCGTCACAAGCATTTATTTATTTATTTATTCGTCATGACGCGCACGCTGGAAAGGCTCGCCACAAGGCAGTTCATCACACGTCATGACGTGCGAACCCGTAAAATCGTCCAAACCCGTAAATTTCTCGATTTTTGATAACAATCTATCCGATTCACTTCAAATCACTCCCAATCAACTTAGTATACTACACTAAACTCATTTCTAGCCTCAATCCATCATTTAAACCATTTTTCATCAAAAACCCAAATCAAAACCAACGAAAATCTCAAAACCCTATCTTCCAGAATCACAAATTCTCTAAACCAATTCATACTCAAATCAATGATCAAATGAAACGATTTAACTCATAAACAAGTATAAACTTACTTGATTCAAGCTTCAATCCGTTGAAAATCCTCCAAGAATCTCCAAATCCAAGCTACTCTCCACCCATGACGAAACTCATTCATTTTGAAAGCAAAACGATTTCGTCGATGCTTTAGGTATATATATATAAAATGACTTAGGGCTTGTTTGGCAATTTAATTGCCACAAGTCCAAATCTAAAACCACCTCAATCCAATTTCTGATTCTAATTTCTCCCGATTCGCAATAACAATTAATAGCAAATCCTAAAATCATATCTCAAATAATCTCATATCAATTGTCAATCAATCTCGGACCTGGAATCCAGTTTATAAGTCAATATATCATTTTTCCGGTCCAGACTCGATTCTCTAAAAATTTCAGAAAAATTTCCATAAATTCACAAAATTAGGAAATGCCCACTCTCATACTCAAATTTAAATTTCCAATTCCCCTAAACTCAATTTCATTCCAATTCCATATTCAAAACCTGACCTGTACACTTTTACTTTATTTCCAATTTTCACAAATCAATTCTCATTTGAACGATAATCACCAAATTTCCAATTTACACAATCATGTCGGGAATTTTCATACATGTATATATATATATATATGCTTGGAAAATCAATAATCATTTACCAATGACTATCGAAACTATAATGCATGTGCAATGCCACATTTGCTCTGCATTTAAATCCTAACCCGATCCAAATTACTGACATACCCGTCACACCGGTAACGGGATGTTACAATTCTCCCCTCCTTATAAAATTTTGTCCTCAAAATTTCATATACAATTTATCAGATGGACAGGGGAACTTTTATCACGATAACACAAAACTAATATCTGCCACTTTACTGGAATTAATACGATCACTTACCCCTTTTTTTTTTAACTCTACATTGTTTTAACGATTTCTCTATCATTACTCACAATTCTTCATATTTAATACCAATAATACACATATTCGATCACACATCCGATCATATCAATATTCCCTGTTTCTGTCCATATGGCACTTTACGAATCCAATTCATCTTTTAGGCTTAGACTGATTTGTCAATCCATAAATCGATTCACAACACGGTCATATTGAGGCCACTAATAACGAATTTCATTTCCTCATTTCGCCTCTATCTCATCTAAGTGTATCTTGGCCGAGGCGATATACTTCGAAACATTTTCTTAATCCATTATCAGCTTATATTGTAATAACCTCAATAATAATTAATTTGACTCATTCTCATAAATTTTGGATTTCTTAACCACTATTACTGATTCAAATCACCTATCAATCTTAACTCAAATCATTCAGGGCCTTCGAACACATTAGGTCCTGTTCACTTTCCTATCCGGACGAACAATGGATATATGACCTTTAATACACTTTTCAGATAATGCCCCCAATTTAACAATTACTATTTTCACAATCAATCTAATCTATACATTAATCACATAACCTTATGAACTCCAACAACATACTAGTTTCACATTAATAACAACAATCAATTATGTAAGTCAAACATACTCATAATTTCTCAATATTACATTCTATTTTCTATTACCCTTCTATTACACTCTTACTAGAACTTATAACTTCGAGTATTCCTTGAATTTTCACTAACAGCCCTTTAATGAATTTTACTCATCCTTCTTAGTCCAGTCACCTTTCTGCTATTCACAATTCCTCGATAAGGTCCACAAATTTAACATTCTCAATTCGGATTTTGCCATGCTTTCAATACACACTTGCATACTTGTTTTGGAATCCCACTCACTAATACGTTCTTTAGATTTTACCAACTTGATAGCTTTACACTCGCCTTACATTAGGTCTCATAACCTTATCGCCTAATTAATTGCTTCCTTAACGAAAATTTTAAAACATTCAAACACATAATCCTTTTTCCCAATTCACTCATATATCTTAATCATTATTGTTTTACAAACGCATATACATCCAAAACAAATTTCCGTACGAATAGAACCTCGAAACGGTTACAACACGTTCCGATACACTAAATTTCCAAATCATCAAATACCAATGCGGCCCATAAGATTATACTGATCTCCACACATATAAAATCTCTGCACATTATTTCAATCGATCACATTTTAAATCTTTACAATTTATTACATACTGCACATAATGTAAAATCTCCAAATGTCTCTCTTTTTACAATCAGTGTCATACACTTCACACATTTTTCCTCGAACATTTTCATCAAGAACTAAAATCAGAAAACCTTTAACAATTTCTGAACATATTTATCATACAATCGGTTCTAACACAACTCCAAATTCCTTATATAAATACCCTTTGCAATTTCGCATTTTATCAATTCCCCTATCGTCATTATCTCTCCCAATACGATATTCAAATAATAATTCATCCACTAATGGCTCAATCAAGGTCAAAGTTACTCTTATGGAACTTGTATGCTATATAATTTCCTCAACTGTACCAATTTATCTTCTTCATTTTTTTCAAATGTATTCCATCGATCATCAATGATCACAATCACTATCCACTTTCAACTCAATATAAACATTTCACTCTTCAGTAAAATAACGAACTCCTTACACCTATGATCAATTGCAAAACTCTTTAATTATTATTCGTTTTCAACGAGGAATGATGTTCTAACCATTTTCTCAATCTCATTTTAGCATATTCAGACACAGATTCTCTTACACTAACTTCTCCACCTATTTCAATTTATTCGCTATCATTATAAACTGGGTTAATAATACATTCATCAAATTCTCTTTATGCTTCACGACAAAATATACCTGAACCGTTATGCTCCTCATAATCACAACTAATTCAAGAATCCTATTACACAATCGTAGTCTATACATTAACATAACACATACTTCTAAATAACTTATTCTATCGTTTACACTCCCAATAACGACTTTTCATTCAATTCACATTTATCTCCAATTTGTCCTTTCATTGCTAAACTTTTCAATTTGAATCATCTAATCGACTCAATCAAATTCAGGGAAATTCTTCTTTCAATTCCTAATCATCAACAATCATCAGACTCCTTATCAGTCATTATCAATGCCTTTAGACATCAAGGTTAACTATAGCTCTTAATATCTCATGAGGATCAATTATGCCACAATTCATATAGATATCCTTTTCACGCCATCTCATCGAGAAATGAAGTAAAACAACTCATATCACTTACATTTAGGATACCTCAAACTCATTTGCTTTTTGACCACATTGCTCCTTTTTGCACCAATCCTCGATCATGAGGATTTTTACCATAATATCCTGATTATAGTCGTAATTCATTTTCCCATTAATCACTATAAGCACTTTCATTTCTTATTCTAACTCAAATAAATTTTAACTACACAATTATGATTGGCGGTTATCTACTGACTCACCAATTGATTTCCGATATCATTTCCATTATCAAGTGTGCATTCGCATAGGCAAATCCATGGAACCTTAACAACTTTTCAACTTTTTCATCTACCAATATCATTTTCTCACCTTTCGATCTTTTCATTATTTCGTTTTACGCAATCACACTCAAATCTATATCACAAATGTACATTCATTCTTACTTTCTCACTTAACATATTTTGACTCTAAGTCATAGATTTCCAATCATAACTCCCATCGCACTTTCGCTGCGCAACTCTAATCATAAAACATTTTATTTCCATTCACTTTACTTATACACTTTCAATCTTGCCATCTTTCACATATCTCTATACTCCTCTATCAATCCAAACTACATATATACATAGTTACATCAATTTCACATTCACTAATACATTCCAATATAACTCTAATGTCGATTCTTCAAAGCCATTACATCAATCTCCAATTATCATATCGCACCATATATCTATTCTTATTCCTTGGTATCCACAACTTCCATTTATCACATTCTATACATCATCTTTTCTTCACTATTTCTAATCACGTAGACCACTAGTACAGCTCATGTATGAGACTCATATGCTAGATTAGGGATCACCGTCACCGCTCGCCAAGACATGACTTTAAATGCATGCACTTAGACACATTTTCTCGTAACGCCCATGTAAGATTGTACTTCGGGCTCGATACCACAAATGTAACACTTAACTCCCATGAGACCAACCCGACACCTACAAAGGATATCCGAGCCCGTGACCATGAGGGTGGCATGCTAGAGCAATCATTATCAATTTAAAACTCATTGAAACACTTTTCTTTTCAAAACAAAGCAGTTAAACAAGCGAAATCAATAAACACTTTAGGCCCAATTTGCTACGAAAATCTTTTCAATCAAATACGATTTCAGTCACAAAGGCACTCAATAGTGCTCAATCACAGATAAGGTAAAGGCATGACCCAACCGGGTTCCAATGCCATTTCGAACACATTTTAGTAATCACTAAAACACAATAAAATTTTACATTTATCTAGTTAGGCCCATCAACAAATCACTATACTAATGCAGATGTGACGACACCGATCCCGACCCGACACTCGCTTGCTAGCGATCATACTCCCGTTGGTCTAACGGGGTACTCTTCAGTTCCTGAAAACAATTGCAATGTTGGGTGAGTTTGCGAACTCAGTGAGAAACCATCATCGATGGTTCACCCAACTCATGCATTCACAATTCATATACACACTGAATCACATATTCACACTTTCATATATTCACATGCATTCAGTTTCACTTTCACACAGTTCACTTTAGATCATTTACATATGCAGTATGCATGCGACACTTTCAGTTTCATTTCATTGTTGTGACCGAGCGCAATCAGAAATCAGTAATCACATTTTTGGCAAGTAGGAGGCCCTCCGGGTATGCACTATCGCCCACTCACATTAGGGATAGGAGAGCCCACTGGTATGCACTAATCCTTTCACATAATAGACCCCACACCCCACCCGTAGGTGTTTGCAAGTTTTATCATGCGGCGTGTTTTGGGTTTTACCACAAGGCCCTCAAATATACAAAGGACGCCTCGGGTCAACAACTATCATTATCTCGATCATTTAATTATGCATGAGTGCATATGTCATTCACATTTCACACCATATCTCATTTCTTTCACTAACACTTTTACAATTCGATTCACTATTGCATTTATGCACATTTATTCACATTTTGCACTTCCATATCTCAATCCAATATTTCAATACCCATGGTTCAAATCAATCAAAACAATCACATATCCATCCGTATTCCACATGGCATATGTACACAAATGTAACACATATAGGTTGAGAAACCAACTAGGTTACTCACCGCACTTCCGAAGCTATCGCTTAGAAGTCCCCAAGATATCCGTGGAATTGTTCCAGCGTGCCTCTAAACAATCAATTAATCGAACATTACTAAAATACCAATTTCAGTATTCAATAACAAATATGATAAATACTATACATGTTATGACTTTCCCGATTCAATTCCCGAATTTCTCAATTGGATCACTCTCACTCTAGTCCATAACAATTCCAGATCTCAATTATCAATTAGAATCACAATCACTAATCGTTTACCACTCAATTCCAATAATCATTTAGACACCAATTCATTTGAAGTCAATCCTCAAGCTCATTACTTGTAACAATCATCTCATAATCACTTAATTTCATTTCTTCTAATTTGCAATTCCTAGACTCAAAAATTCAATTAGTCCATAGCCAATTCATTAAGAATAAACCCTTTAAAACAAGCAATTCACCTCGAAATTCAGCGTCCTCGCCTCGATGGTGGTCACTGGCCATGAAGTCTCCCCTTCGCCATGCCACACTTCCTTTCTCTCCCATGCGTAACCACATCCGTTCGCCATGACGTGCTTAGGTCTCGTCGTCACGTCTGCGATGAAAGTCGCCGCCACAAGACAACATCCTCGTCGCGCAGTGCGTAATCGATTTCAGCTCGTCATGGCGACAATTTATTTATTTATTCGTCGCGACGCACACGCTGGAAAGGCTCGCCACAAGGTGTTCATCACATCGTCATGACGCATGAACCCGTAAATTGTCCAAACCCGAAATTTCTCGATTTTCGATAACAATCTATCCGATTCACTTCAAATCACTCCCAATCAACTTAGTATACTACACTCAACTCATTTCTAGCCTCAATCCATCATTTAAACCATTTTTCATCAAAAACCCAAATCAAAACCAACGAAAAATCTCAAAACCCTATCTTCCGTAACTTTCAAATTCTCTAAACCAATTCATACTCAAATCAATGATCAAATGAAACGATTTAACTCATAAACAAGTATAAACTTACTTGATTCAAGCTTCAATCCGTTGAAAATCCTCCAAGAATCTCCAAATCCAAGCTACTCTCCACCCATGATGAAACTCATTCATTTTGAAAGCAAAACGATTTCGTCGATGCTTTAGGTATATATATATAAAATGACTTAGGGCTTGTTTGGCAATTTAATTGCCACAAGTCCAAATCTAAAACCACCTCAATCCAATTTCTGATTCTAATTTCTCCCGATTCGTAATAACAATTAATAGCAAATCCTAAAATCATATCTCAAATAATCTCATATCAATTGTCAATCAATCTCGACCCGAATCCAGCTTTATCACCAATATATCATTTTTCCTATCCGCACTCGATTCTCTAAAATTTCAGAAAATTTCCATAAATTCACAAAATTAGAAATGCCCGCCTCATACTCAAATTTAAATTTCCAATTCCCCTAAACTCAATTTCATTCCAATTCCATATTCAAAACCTGATCTGTACACTTTTACTCTATTTCCAATTTTCACAAATCAATTCTCATTTGAACGATAATCACCAAATTTCCAATTTACACAATCATGTCGGGAATTGTCATACATGTATATATATATATATGCTTGGAAAATCAATAATCATTTACCAATGACTATCGAAACTATAATGCATGTGCAATGCCACATTTGCTCATGAAATCCTAACCCGATCCAAATTACTGACATACCCGTCACACCCAGAACGGGAAGTTACAATGAGAGCGATCGTGGTCCGTGCCTTAGTCGGTGTATGCTCACCACCAAAGTGAGTCAAATAGAGTGTGTCAAGTTAGGGTCGTAGTAAGGCAAGTGTCTCGAAATGAGCTCCACCAGGACCACCTCCCGGACACTGGGTCTCGGATCCAACATCTATAGTAAGTTATATGCAGGTTGGGTAACGGGATCCAACAGTTGGAGTCCGATCTCCGGGTCGGGGCCCGACAACTGTAAAAATAGTACCCTCGAGTTCCCGTAGGATATCCTACAAACAAACATACTTCTGACCTTGGTTCCATCTTTGTGGATTCTGACTTTAGAACATGAGCTGGGCAGCCCCAAGTCCTCAAATGCCTCAATGAAGGCACTCGGCCAGTCCACAACTCCCTAGGTGTTTTAGGCACCGATTTGGACAGAGCAAAGTTAAGAAGATATGTTGTCGTTTGTATGGCATATCCCCAGAACGAGTTTGGAAGGCTAGCATAGGACATCATTAATCTTACCATTTCCAATAGAGTTCTATTTCTCCACTCTGCTACACCATTCTGTTGAGGTATACGAGGAGCTGACAAATTGGAAACGATTTCATTGTCAATTAAATATTGCTGGAACTCTCTAGATAAATACTCACCACCTCGATCTGATCGAAGTCGCTTTTAATGGCTTGCCAAGTTGCTTCTCGACTTGAAATTTTGAATTCTTTGAACTTTTCAAAAGATTCACTCTTTTATGCATCAAATACAAATAGCCATGTCTTGAGTAATCATCTATAAAATTATGAAATATTCATAACCTCCTCTAGCTTGTACATTCATGGGCCCACACACATCAAGATGTACCAGTCCAATGTGGATTCAGATCTGCTTTTTTAGAAGGAAATGAGACTTTGGTCATTTTTCCTTCAATACAAGATTCACAGTGGGTAATGGATCACTATCCAAGCCCATAAGGATCCCATCCTTTACTAGCCTCACAAGTCTTTTCTCGATTGATATGACCCATTCTTAAGTGCCACGTATACTTTGAATTAATGCTAAAGATTTTGGATTGTCTTGGTTTTATCAATTTCGTGGTGTTTAGTGAGCCTTTCATAGGTTCTATAAAACAATCCTGTTTAGTTATCGATCACAAATAAAATCCTTATTCTCATATATTGAAACAACCTTTTCAAAATATAAGGAATAACCAGATTTTATTAGACAAAAAACATAAATCATGTTCCTTACAATCATTGGCATGTAATAAACATCCTCCAAATATAACCTATGACCACTAGGAAAGTCCAAGATAACTACTCCCACTGATTCTGCTGAAACATAGGAACCATCTGCTATCTTGACTTGAAACTGGCCTTTAGGTAGTCTTTTCCTTTGCTGGAACCCCTGCAAAAAATTACAAACATGGTTAGTGGCTCCTGAATATAATATCCAAGAAGTAGATAAATCTGCCACATTTCTAGTTCCTAACAAACTTAGGAAGCCCATACCTTGTTTGCTTTTGAGGGACTCTAGGTAGACTGAACAGTTTCTTTTCTAGTGGCCCATCTCATCACAGTGGAAACACTTTCCTTTGATGTTCTCTTTGGCCTTCTTTTTCATGGATTTGGCGTTGACCCCTGTTTGGGCCTTCTTTTTCATTGGACCCTTATTCTTTTCCTTGCCCTTACCCTTGGGCTTAGAAGAAGAAGCTACATTAGCTTCTGACCCATTCGCCTTAATATTTAATATCTCCTCTGTGCTCTGGAGGGTTTTCATCAACTCACTCAAGATGTAATCCTTGCTGTTGAGCTCATAGTCCAACTTAAACTACTGAAAAGAAGAGTTTAAGCTATTGATGATCATAATCATCTGCGTGTCCGCATCCATATTCGCTCCAAGCATCTCAGCCTTAGTGACCGCAGAGATTACCTTCATCATGTAATCCCGCACCGGCTCACTGTGTTTCATGCGAGATTATGAAAGGTTTGGATAGCTTTCACTCTTGCAGACCTAGTCCTCACACCAAACATCTCATGTAGGTGATGGACCATTGCACTAGCAGTTTTCATACAAGCAATTTGGTTTTGCAACATGCCACGATGTAAACCGTAATATAACACTTAGTAGTCTTGTCAAGATTCGCCAACGCCATGTTGTTGGACTTGTTCAGAGTTGAATCTCCACTTGAGGTGTAGGCTCATTTTCAGTTAACACCCATGAAATACGCTCATATTGAAGAACAATGTTAAGGTTACGTCTCCATTCATTAAAATTGTCTCCGTTTTCCAATTTGTTATTAGTCAAGAGCAGGGTTAGTGGATTCATTTTGTGGTTGATTATGTCTGAAAATATAAATTATTAAAACATGAGCATACTAGTCAACAATTTATGGAACTTTGTATAAAATCATGATGCATGTATGCATGATGATAGATTTAACAAAACTTAAAAATTAAAACATTATACTTATTTATTATTTTTCTTATCTATAACAAACTAAGTGACGGTGGGCCATCTTATCCATTAAAAGAAAAGCTGGGACCCTCCCACTCAAAAACTACCAAGCATCTCATGCCCAATTTTTTAAGAAGCGTCTTAATTTGGTCCATACTTTTACCAACAGAGCTAGGTGGGCAGTTTATTGATAAAAAATGGTGAGTGTTTAACCATTTGATTCATTCACTAAAGACACCTACAAACCATGCCTCGATGGGAGGTCACATTTGCTATCATTAAGTGGACTTATCCTTAAGGAGACCCAAACCATGCAAGATCTAGGATCCATGCCCTCCGATGGGGAGTAACACTTCACCACATGCAAACTGGCCATCATTTGGAGACCGTGGATTCTCACAGGAGCATCCTCTCCCACTCAATCTTTTTGGGCTTTAAGTTTTAAATACCATCTTGTCTAGATGCAATTTATTATCCATCCTATATTGTTTCATTATATATCTCATACATAATGAATGCATGGCAAAGCCTAAGGTTGGCAATTTTCTAAAAGACATGCAATCACATAATATCACATATTATAAGCATTCATTTCTCCATTCATCACATGAACTAATAAAGCCACTTTTGATTGTCCATCTTAGAAAAATTAAATAATTACAAGCCTTTTAGGCCCAAAGTATTCTTCTTGACTTGGATCTTCCGCTCAACTCTTCACAAACATGATCCGCCCATTCGTAAACAAAATGTAATGGCATATATGAAAATCGAATTTTGTCACTTTGAAAATAAAATTCCAGCACCAGATTTTTAGAAAACCAAATCTTTGTTTTGACAAAAAATTCCAGCACTAGTTTTCATTCAAACCGAAATTTGATTCTTTGAAACAAAAATCCAGCACTTGTTTTTACAATAAAAACCGAAAAGTGATCCATTGAAACAAAATTCCAGCAACTATGTTTTCACAAAACTTATGCCAATACATAAAAGGATACACCGAAAATTTTACCTTTCCATTTCTTCAATCCATGGCTGCTCCATCTTCATCATTACATCAATTTGTACATTACAAAATCAAAGAAAATAGAAAAAAGAAACCAAGGAGGAAACATTGTGATGATAGACCACCCTCCTTGTTACAACCAATGAAGAAATCTTACAAGGTAAATTTAACTTCTATGGACAACCAAAAGAGCAAACATACACCATGTATATTTCTATCACATAAAAATATGCGGCATACAAAAAAAGATTGCCAACCCATGCATCCAATATATAGGAACCGAAATCATGCATTAGAATCTGGCTCTGATACCAATTGTTGGATCGGAAAAAGAAAACATGCTTTGTTTAAAAAAACGGTAGATTTCAAAACTTTTAAGAAATCATTACTTGCAGCGGAAGAAACAAATCCAAATCAACATGCCAATCCATACATGATATGGTATAAGGATAATAAAATATAAACAAGATCGAGTATTATCGACTTCTTCGCCATGCCTTTAAATCCTCGTCATACTATCCTCTCCTTCTTCGTGTATGCAAATCCTTTGCCTTTGACTCTTTTACTTTAGCAATTACTTTCTCCTTGTTGTAGTATCCTCAACCAATTAGATTTACCACCTGTTCTTCAAGGACAATTAGGTTAACAAAATCCTTTGGTGGGAAAGGAGAAGAAATGTTTGGAGGAGATTTTCTTAGAAGAAGAAGAAGCAAAATTGAAACTCTTTCAATTGGTATTTTCGATTCTCTCTTTCATGAAAGGAGAGAAGGTGTAAAGAACATGCAAGAACTCTTTCTTACCTACCAATTTCGTATATGCATGGATGGAAGGAGAGAGAGGCATCAAATGCATCACTTCTTTCATTAATCACTCATAAAATAACCAATAAATGAGATTATCTTCATTTATCTTTATGATGGCTATTTGAAAAGACCATAACCTAAAATTCAATACCCAATTTCAGTTTTGCCAAGAAGAAAGAAAGAAGATGGTCCATCTAATATACATCTTTAATCTTTAATCTAATGAATGCAAATAGGTTACAAGCCAACATTAAAAGACAACCATTAAACCATTTAATGGTAAGTTCATAACTCCATTTAATGATGACTAACCATAATAAAGACCATCTTTATTTAGCATTTTAATGTCAAATGTGTGGTTACACATTTAACCTAGGAATAATCGAAACAATTAATAATTAACCTAGGAATACAGTTTAATCATCAAATCTCCTTAAAACATCTAGAAGAGATAATAACACTATAAACTCTTTATTTGAGTGAATGTTCCCTGATACATGTTTCAATTAATAATTCCAACATGCAGACACTGGATTAATACTCTGTAAAAATCCATTCCGATCATATCAAGGATTATAATGAAACATATATGAGTTCACCACTCATCAAGATTATGGTTCATAATAAGCGAATGCTTAAGTTGTATGTTTTAAGATTAAAGTAACGACCCACTTTATTCTTGAAAACATACTTGATTTCAGATTCATTTAATAGTGCCATTATCGATAGTCAACTACTATCATGATATGAAACTCATCATTCCTCAAGTAAACTCCTTTACTTATATAGAGATAAATCGCAACACTATAGCTAAACCATAATCAGCGACCAACTTGATTATTCAACTGTGAATCAATTAATTCAGATTCTAATAATATACATGTTTCCCATACATCTCTATGTATATGTATATTACTTACAAAAGAATCTTGGTACCTTATGACCAGATATATAATGCTCATACAGATAAAACCAAACTCTTTTGTTTTATTAATAATAAATATTTTCATTACAAAACTATAATCAAGAAGATAGTTACATGTAAATACACTTACTTTCCAGGCACTATATTTACATAACTTCAACATGAAACAATTCACAACACTTCATATTCTAACACTTCATATTTTAATGTACCTACATGCACTCTATTTTGAATCACGCTAACATAAGATTAATAAACTTATTTTTGACAAGATTAATAAACTTAGATACAATGCACCATCATTAATTAATTGTTTATTTATTTTCTTTTCTTAGTTACGAAAAAAATTAATTGTTTAATTTGAAAATATAATGTACAAAATAAAAATTATTCTATAATTAATAATATTAATTTATCAATAAATTAATAAAATATTCATTTATTGATAAATTAATAACTCCATATAAGATAATAATTTTCAGGTCCCAAAAATATTCATTTATAGAGTTTTTACTGTAATTATAAAATTAAAGGAAAATATTTTGATGGCATAAATCATGTTCCATATAATATCTTAATTGATACCAAAGCTATCGAAAGTTGCATTAATCATAATCTAATACATAATTTGATAAGTTTCCACCTAAATGAACCTTATTAATAAATAAATTTCAATGGTGAAATACATTAGATAGATACTGCCAGAGAAACCACCATTAAGATAGGAGATAATGAAACACTTATAAGATTATTAGTTAAAAATGAAGATTCAATTTAGAGAAAATGCTAGGCACTACTTTTCTCAAACACGTTCAACCTTACAAAATAACTCAAGATGGAATGCAAGTATCCTATAATAACAATGTAATATATATTCTGAGATAATGACTTGTTCTACTAGTATTTATATTCCAATTGGAATAACTTACAATTATTATAGAGTTTAATACTTTCCGCCTATATAGATAAAGTGAGTCGGTTCGCCTTTATGTAAAGCAAGTTGTTTTCCTTTACAATAGCATGAAACCTTAAAAAATAATAGGATTAAAATTTCTAACAATAAGATACATTTATCTAAGGGTATTCATCAATCCTAAATACTATAAGGATCATTTTTAATAAAATGTTCACCATTTTACTTTTATGATACCGAATCGATATTCTTTTAGGAAATAAATTTCTATTTATTTCACAAAATATTATTTAATATTGTTAAACAAAAATACATTTCAAGACTCCTTGATAATTGGATCATAATTAACAACATTAAAAATGTTTGTGTTAGATCAACCTTAATGACATTTAAACCTTGCACAACCTAACATGGTGTGGGATATAAAGAAAACTAATCTTTCCAAAAGTAAAACCTTTATTAAAATAGAAAATATTTTAGAAAATAAGTATCAATATATAAAACCATAAGAGATGGACTAAGATTAGTAAAACAAAAGATAAAGAAAAATTACTATGGTAACCTATTATAATTTTAGGATAAAATAAGGAAGAAACAAATTTAGAAATGAAGATATAAAAGGTTATTAGAGTTACTTGATATAATTTAGAAGATTAATAAGAATTCAAAAACAACTTGTTGAACTAGATAATCTAATGATAATTAGGCCTAGTAAATCCCCATTCTTCCCTAACATTTATGGTTAGAGACCAAGCAGAATTATAAATAAAGTTAAAATGTAGTAAATTATAAATTAATGATAATACAATTTTTTTATGTATACTTCTTATCCCATTAAAAAATTTATAAACTTTACAAAAAAAACAATTTTTCTTTAAATTTGATTGTGAGAGTGGATTTTGGCGAATAAAATGTATAAAGATAATATTCCATAGACTACTTTTTCTACTCCATAAGGTCATTACTTAATGGTTAGCTATGTCTTTTGGTTTAAAAATGGCCCGCAAATATTAAAAAAGGATAATATCTTCAAGTATCATAATTTTATACTATGTTATGTGGATGATATTATAATTGCTAGTGATATAATTTTTCAACATATTATGCATCTTAATAAATTTTCAAATCTATGTGAACAATAGCTTTTTTCGAAAAAACTAAGATATGTCAGACTAAAATAGAATTTCTTAGCATGGAAATATATGGTAGGAGAGTTAAACTCTAATCTCATGTCCTTGAAAAATCTAACAATTTCTTGATAAGTTACTAGATGGAAAACATGTTTAAAGTTTTTAGAAGTATTAAAATATGCTTCAAATATTATTCAAAACCTAGTCAAAGTAAGAAACCTTTTCAAATTCTTTTAAAGAAAAGTCAAAGATTTGAATTTTCACCTTATTTGATTGAACAGTAAAGAAAATTAAGATTTTGTGCACTACACTTCTAAAACTTTTTTACCATCCGATGAGGATGATTTAATTCTCGATATCTTTTAAACGAAAAGAATTATTTACGGTAATAAAAGTTGTAAAATATTTTATTATTTTTATTACCTAAAAGATTTTATTAAGAATTGATAATACTCATAGTAAGGCTTTTATTCAAAATAATTTACCTTCTAATCTTAATGTAAAAGTTATATAAAATGACATACTTTATTAGTATAATATACCTTTGATATTAAGATTATCAAATCTATTAATAGAAAGACTCCAAAACTTTAACTTTATTATATATTCCATACATCACACTATATAGATGTCCTATTCATGGAATACGATTCACTTTCAAGATGCCTTGGTGGTGAAATGGTAGACATTTGAGACTCAAAATCTTGTGCTAAAGAGTGTGGAGGTTCGAATCCTCTTCAAGTCAGAAAGATTGAGAAATGGAACCATCTGATTTGATTCATTCTCAATATCCATGAGACGATCATCTTAGGGTGATCCTTTTGTTAATGGATGCTCCTTTTACACTTGTAGTCTTTGAAGGATGAGAACTAACTATGTAGCATCTACATCGAGAATTTAAGTATTTTATAAGTCATTAGTCTGATCTTTTGTAGGAGCTACTATAATAACGGACTTTCAAAATGAATATGTTTATCATAAAGAGATTTTGTTGTTCCTGACCTTTCTTTGCTTCACCTTATTGTTATTTGAACAAGTAGAAACCAATTCAAGATGATACGGATCAACCCTTTCTTCTTGTGCCAAATATCTCACCATTTTCAAATGAACTGGATTTATATCTCCTTTATATTTTCATTTAGGAGGCCTTATGTGTTTCCACATCCCTTTAAGGCCCCAAAAAATGGATAAATTTCTTTTCTTAGGAACATATACAAGATTTGTTATTATTAAAAAAAAGGCTAATGGTTACCCACCATTAACTATTCATTTATTAACTACTTTGTTTATGAATTATGAATTTTATAGTAATAGAAATAAAATACATGCCAAGACAAAATTTGTTACTTTCTATCCTCTTACCTGACAGGCAAATATTACAACCAATTGTAGCCAATAGAGTAATAAACGAATAAAATAAGTATTAAATTGGATTTAGATTATATTAAACTGGATTTGGATTAAAAGTATAGATTCAAATCCAATGTGCCTATGATGTAGCACTAGGCGGGCTCTTAGCTAATGTATATCATCTTATAAGAATAGAGTATGATATAGATCAACCAGAAGATGTATAAAAGTATTTGTTCCCAGGAAAAATGTTAGAATTCCATATGTTTTTTGGGTTTGGAAAAGTGTGGATTTTCAAAAAAAGGAGTCTTGCATCAAGTTCAAACTCCATTTTTGCATGCATGGTCCTTTATTTTGCCTCCATTTTTGTCTTTTTATAATATTTTTAGAGTTTTTGGGAGAAACATAATCTAATACACGACTATGTACTATACCATGTATACTCCAAAATCTCCACAATTCACAATTCTGCATAGGTTGGGAGACGTACATGGCTATATACATAGTCATGTATCTCTTATGTGCTTCAAATCTTTGTTTTATGTTGCTTTTTCATCTAAGTTCTTCTCTTTTTGATCCATGAAGGTAATTATAACCTAAATGCAGTTAGAGCAAATTAAGTACCAGATATACAATAAAATATAAAATGTTAAGAAAAATACATCAAATGTGGGTGTATAAATATAGTCAAATATACATCTATTAAATTTTTGCACACTTAAGCTTATGCTTGTCCTTAAGCAAACCATAATCAAAATTATAAATCTTATAACATCCATCCTTCATTAATCTTGATCTATCTATTCATACTATAAATCATCATTCCATATTGAATCAAATTAACATACAATTAGAGTCAAGTTATCCTAAACTTTACTTCTTAAGTCAACATTAATAGTGATCACATCGATAATCACATTGAAATTAAAATCATAAACCTTAACACGCTCACCAAATTTCACTTATTGCTCTAACGTGTTTAGGGTGAAAAATATCAAAACTCTCAAATCAATGCAAAACTCTCAAATCAATGCATAGTAGAACTCTTATCATAGGCTTGCAACGTTATCACTTCCCCACCATATATGTATAAACTAGAAACAAAAATTAAAAGGTCTTTATACATTTTGTAATAAGGCTTATGTACGTTATGGTTAGCAAAATAAATAAGGTTGAATTGAAGGAAATTTATTAAAGAGAAATTACAAGAAACTTGTTTATATTATAATTGGAGCATTCATCATATACCACTATTAAAGCATTATTGAACTTTTCAAAATTTCCAATTTCAAACAACCAAATAATTTAAATAACCTTTAAAGTTCAAAAAATAAAAAGGCTTCAAAGAAAAATAAGCTTAGTAATTTGGGTTTAATCAATGAAAAGACTAAGGTTCAACTTGATTATTCCTAAGGGATAAATTAAGGTAAGGTAATTATCAAAGAAATACACTAAAACAAAATTTTAAATCTAAATGCCTTTTATTTAATGACTCTAATTTAACAAATGTTGTTTTAATATTTATAATAAAAGTAAGTTTTAGAATTGTTCCACTATGCACTCGTGACGATATGAAAGAAATAAAAGAGCTTAAAATTTTTCAAAATTTTACTCTTAGGCTCAAAAGCTCAAAAAAAAAAAGACAGGTCTATATGTGTAAATAGTATGTAATTTTCATTCATTTTGGCTATTTCAATGATTACTAACAATATGACTAATAAAAGCAATTTTATTCTATCTCATCTTTTACATACTAATGCAAATCAATATTCAATAACGAAATACAATATTAATGGACATATTTTAATTAAGTTAAGATATTAGTTCATACAATTTAATAACTAAGATTATAATAAGCTTAAAGAAAATCATTAAAATCATGAATCCCTTCCTCACACTTAAAGTTGTACATTATCCCTAATGTACACAATATAAGTATATTTAATAAATGAGAAGGTTTATTGTACTTTCTTTAATATGACGATTTTTCGATTTCGATCCATCTAATACTATACCATATCATTACAAAACATAAAGAAAAGGGATAAAACGATTAAAGAAAATAAAAATAACACACAAAAATTAATAAAAAAATTAATATAACTATAATGTTAGAGAAAAGAAAATAATAAATACACAATTAATAAAGATAAAGGAAGACTAAACAAAAATCAAGCCTCTCCCTCTTGATGTGATTCAAGCTGGTCTGATGAAAGAGGGTCCTCGAGTGGATGATCCTGTGCTAGTGGAGGGATTATAGAGGAAGTGCCCTTGCCAAATGATGGAGGTCAGATATCGATGCTTTGATGTCTCGCCATTAATAACATCAACTCTCCCATCCATCCGACTATAGGCTCGAGTCTTTCTAGTTGCTCAACTACAATCTTGAGTCGTCCTACCTGCTCAATAAGCTCCGCCTACTATTGTTGGATAGTCTTTTAAGTTCCCAAAAGTTAACCCACCCATCTCTTCACAATGTATCTTTACCTGAGTTGGGTTTTGCATCTTAGCTCTAAGACCTCTCAGAATATCTAACTCTGGTTCTTTATCTCCCATATCAGGTGGTGATGGCTATAGTTTCAATGACAACTTTACTATAGGTGGCTTTGCTCTATCTTCACCCTCTGTTGCTAGATAACTGGGTTCCCTAATGTTTATAGAAGTTTCCTCTAGGACCCCAATATCTGCATATCATTCGTATGTATTGTATCACTGCGAGATTAAGTGCCACCATGGTAGTTGTTACAAAGGTTTTCCTTTAAACGCAAACTTATCCCACAAGATGCACTAACCCCTTTGCACAACAATCCCATTAAGCTCCGTTAAATAAGATTCAACCTTGTCTTGTGATCGTTAATCAATAGTCTTTGTTCTCGAACATCTGACAACCCTCACAGTTTTTAACTCTCATACTCACAAGAAAACAACGAAAGCAATAGAATAGTAAAGGCCACAATAAAACAAGAAAGAGATACAACAAACTACCAACCTTATTACTTCCCTTAAAGTATATAAAGGATGCTCTCTCAATCTCTGTGTGGCATTCTGTATATGAGGAGCAAGGCTCAAATGAGTTATATATAGGCATCAAGGATTGGAGAACAAGCTAGAATCCTAACATCACTCTACTACTTAAGATCACATCTTATTCTATAAGATTACATCATTATCCAATAAGATAATATCCTTATATAAATAGGACTCTATCGGATAAGGCTTATCTACATCCTAACTAACAAGATAAAAGATTATAATGATCTATCCCTATTCACAAAGATTTCCATTATCTTTAGATGATCTTCTCAAGTGGTCTTTATCCTTTAGTGTTCATGTTTATCCTCCGTGATCTTATCTGCCACATCATTCAAGATCTCCCCACGATCTCTATTTGTTGATCATGAGTCATCCAAGCCAAAGCCAGTCATAAGACATTGGTCCAATCCAATGCTTATCGATGTTAAGTCCATTAACCAGGGTCCATCTATTTAAGTAACCACTAAGTCCCTAGTCACCACTAAGTCCCTAGTCCATTAAGAACTTAGCCTTAGCATGTTAGGCTGTAAAAGGTCTGAAACTCGACCAAAAATTGCACCATGCTTGATTTAACTTGTTAAGTCATCTTGGAGCTTTTGCTTGTCACCGTCATGTATGTGATCTAGCTACCCTTCTACCCAAGGCCCATCTCCAGTTAGTTGTGAAATGCCTTCATATGTTAAGGTGCTAACAAAGCACCCCCCACCAGATGAATTCAACACCCTTGTTAAACTAGTCTGAAGGTAGGGGTTCACCTGATCCTTGAACTGCCATAAGGTTGTATCTTTCTCCTATGTAACTTCCATGATTGGCTTTCCTTACCACTAGATTAAGAACTCGATTTGTTGGTTCTTTTTATGTTGCCCCATTGGGGTGATCCAAAATCTTCTTTACTTGATCCTCGAACTATTTTCTCATAACCGGTGGAGCTCTCTACACTTGACTCCTATTTGGATATGATGTATCCTCATCATAAGGTTTGAGAAAACTAACATGAAAAGTAGGGTTTAGCTTCAATCTCTTGGGTAACTTTAACCTGTATGCTACATTCCCCACTTTACTCAACACTTTAAATGTTCCATCATACTTTGGAACCAATCCATGATGCACTTGCTTGCTCGTGATCTTCTTCCAAATTCGTAGGGTAAGTTTGAGAAGTACCTTATCTCCCACATCAAGCTCTAATTGTCTCCTCTATAAGTTCGCTTGTTTCTTCACTCGTCGAGAAGCCTTCAAAGACTATCCCTTGCCTCATTTAACAATTTTTGATTCTCTATCGCAAACTTGTACGCCGCAGGACACTTACTAGCTGTCTTTTGTTGTGCAATCTAGAGCGGAGTGAGAGGTTGCTGTCCCAAGACTATCTCAAAGGGACTCTTCTCTATCTCAGAGATCTGTGCAAGTTATAGAAAGACTGTGCAGTATCAATCAAACTTAACCAGTTATGTTGACTTACATTCATGTAATGCCTTAAGTACTCCTCCAATAGACCATTGATCCTCTCCATTTAACCATTCTTCTGTACGTGATTCACTGTTGAAAACTTCAAATCATAAGCCCTCATGTTGAAAAAGGATGTCTATAATTGGCCTGTAAATCTCGGTCACTCACATTGTCCATAGGAACTTCGAAGTACTTCACCACGTTCTAATAGAATAACTCCACCACAATATCTGAGGGACACGATGTTGGTGTTGAAGTAAATCACACGTTAGTACAATGCTTATAATACGATAATGAATACACGAGAAGGGGGGGTTAAATAGTGTATTCCCCTTTTTGATGACTCTTTCAAAACCATTTTTGTTAAAAAATAAGTTCTTTTACAGAAACTTCAGTAAATTCAAACTATTCAAAACTTGAAAACTTGTTTCGAAAACTAAGTAATAACAAAACTTTGAACTTAAAGAGAGATAGAGTAGAGAGAAGTCGACACAACAATTTTTATACTAGTTCACCCCAAACCGTGGGCTACGTCCAGTCCTTAGAAGTCTTTATGAGATTTCACTATCTCTTCAACGTTTACAAGTATTCTTTCTGAGCCTCTTCAGGTCTCTATACTCAGTATTCTTTCACTCTTAGCCTCTGCAGGCTATCTGTACTACTTTCTTACAAAAGTGTTTGAACTTTGTTACAGTAATACTAGCTCTCAGCTAATTCTCACAATATTCTCACAAGCACGCTTTTGATTGTGTATACGTAACTCAACTAACTTTGCAATCTTCGACTTCGACTCATATATATAGCCTTCGTCTGTAACTGCTTCTTGATTCTTTCTTCTTGAATCTTGTTTCTTGAATCTTGAAAGAAACGGTTAATCAGTTGAGTTCTGTAACTAACTCGAATTGACTCTTGCGTCTGCTTTTGAATTCTGCATCTGCATCTGCTTTTCATTCTACTTCTGCGTCTGTGTCTGCTTTTTTGCGTCTGTTTTTCAACTTCTGCGTCTGCGTCTGCGTCTGCTTTTTATTCTACGTCTGCGTCTGTTTTTTATTCTGCGTCTGCATCTGCTTTTCAACTTCTGCGTCTGCTTTTTCTTTCTTCTTTGTTATTCATCAAAATTATATATATATGTAAAGTCATTTTGACTCAACAATCTCCCCCTTTTTGATGATAACAAATCATATACATAAAAAGAAAGAAAAAAACTTATACATAAAAGGAACATTAAAAGGAACATATCTTCATGTGTGTTCTTCTGACGTCTTTATTAGTCTTCCTCTTCCTCCCCCTATCTTTGTCATCGACTCCTTCAATCACACCCTTTGAGACTCTTCGATTGTTGCCTTCCATTCTCTTCTCCCCCTATTTGTTATAATAAAAAATGATCAATGACGATGACTCTTCATCAGTTCTGTCATCATCTTCTTCATTTCATTCATCATCTCCTTCAGCTCCTTGACGTCTCTGCGCAAGTTCCTGATTTCATCTTGCGAGTCAATCGGTGAGGAGAGTTGATCATCATCCGTTGAGGGTTCTGTGAATGCAATTGTGGTAGCATATGCGTCTGAGGATGGAATGTAATCGTCAACAATCTCAAAAATTGGTGGGTGAACGGATAGATTAGGCTCCGGAAGATCTAAATCATAAAGAGCAGGTAGCATGAGCACTTGTCTTCCTTGCAGGGGAATGGCTTCAGCTTGAATAGACAGTGTATTAGATAGAGGCCTAATACGCATAACTGTCTGCACAAGAGATTCAATGAACGCCTCAGAAATGCCTTCCCCCATCGGATGGTCTTCATTCTTATCTCAGAAGTCGCAACCAGCTCGTCATTGTCCCGTTGAGCGCATGCTTCATCAATTCGTCGCACTTCATCTTCAATCTAATCTGCGTACAGATCATTACTGATTACTTCAGGATACAACTTCATCTTCCCTTTACTCATATCTAAAGGAAATCTAGGCTGAATGTCCGGCACAACCTTTATCACCGTCTTCTCTATTATTGGATAAATAGTATATGGTTGACTAGACATTTTTGAAGGGTATGGCTTTGTAGCAACATCCTTCAAAGCATCATAAAAATTCTTCTCATCTTCACTCAGTAGATGCCATGTCTCACTATTTATCGAAATAGGTTGTAGGACAGCCTTCACCTTCCTTCTTGGTTGATCACAAATGGCAATTGCAGTACTCCTCTTGATCACAAATTCAACCAGTCTGATCTCCAACTTATCCTTTCTCAAAAATTCAGAATAGTTGTATATAACCGCACTAGGTTCATCGATGTTTCGTGGTATCTGTATTGCTTAAATCATCTTTGTTGCCTCTTGTTGAGCAAACAATAGAGTAAACTGAACTAAGCTAGGCTCAATTTGCTTTTCCTTTTGAGCAGCATCTGTAGTATCATTCTTTTGACTAACTTCCTCAGCAGTAGTCACATTCTTCTTTCGACTAATTGCTTTAGTCTTCTCCCGCCTCGGTCCTCTTGAGTTTTCTGAACTTGAGATTTCGCTTCTCGGACTCGACTTCCTCTTCTTCTCTCTCCTCCTTTGCTTGGTGAGTCTTCAGGATTGAGACAAGAGATCTTGTTGCCTTTGGTGCGCGAGATTCAGAGATTTCTACCTGACTTTGTTCTCTGGCTCTCTTCTCTTCCTGTTGTCTCAGAGTACGAATCCTAGGTGATCTCCTCGCCTTCTTAGTAATTTCATCCAGAAGATTCTCCCCTGTTCTTTTCAACGCACCTTCGTCTGTCCTCCGAACTAGGCTAACTTCTCTTTGAGAACTCGCCTGTTTTATCAAAGGTCTTCTAGATAATTTTCTTCTTTCTTATATGGGCATTCTCATACTTACTTGAGATTTTGAACTTGTAGCGGGAGACTTCTTCAATAACCGCTCCCCCTCAGTTCTAGCTTTCTTCATAGAATCTGCTTCTTCTTTTACCACCACCTTCAAGCCCATTCTCCTCATTGTATCTGAGTTAATAGAACTTTTGATAGATATCGTCCTTCTGAATCCGCTATGAAGAAGGACTCCAGATTCCCTAAAAATTCTCGTGAGTAGCATGCCGTAAGGATAACTGTTAGTATCCTTCATCCCCTTAACCATATAATGAAAAATTAGAAATGGTAGATTTATGGGACGACGGTTTAGCAAGTAGAACAGGCATTGCTCATCCAAGGTAGTCACTAAATGCCTTGACCCTGTTCTAGGTAAAATGCAATTGAACATAATCGCATGAAGAACCCTAGCCTTCGGGACCAGACTCGAGGTCTTCCTCTCCGATGGGTCATTAACTCCATACAGCTGTTTACTGACATCTTCTTCCTTCCTACCAACCTTTGTCATCCATTTGGCTTTGCTTGACAAGGTTTCTCCAACCGATGAACATTCACCACCTTCTATTATCTCCTTTGTCACAATAATAGATATCCTATCATCGTGGAAACAATGGTGTCATCTACCAACAGTGCATTCTTCCAAAATCATATACCTCATCAAGATACACCGGTTCTCGTGACTGAAAAACTTTCTCCATCCAGCCTCTACAATCTCTGGTTCAACATCCATACCATCTTTCTTCAGAGATTCGAAGTCCACATATGTTCCATAAATCATAGCTGGCTCTATTGATTTTGAATAGAAACTAGCTCTGGTAAGCTGTTCTTCAAAGGTAAAGTTGATCGCAAGAGTTTTAGAGAAAGAGAAGAAACGTCTGTGTTTGAGAGTAATCGAAATGATTTCAATTTCAGACTACTCGTAGGGTCTTATCAGGTGTGTTCTAGAATCGTTGGAATCCTCAAGACTCTGTAACTTTCCCTCCACAACTTCCTTGTGAGAGAAGTTACCAGCTGTAAACCACTGTTTCTGATGCCGTTAACTTTGAGGATCTCTTAGTCTGACTGGTCATTTAACATCACCATATTAATGTTCCGTCTGATTTTCTTGAACCGTTCTTAACTCAATGGTTTAGTGAAGATGTCTGCCCATTGGTGTTCTGTTTCAATGAACTGTAGTCTCACCACCTTTCTCTGAACGTAGTCTCTCAAGAAATGATATCTGACTTCGATATGCTTTACTCTTGAGTGCTGTATTGGGTTCTTTGATAGATTAATGGCACTGGTGTTGTCACAATAGATTGGGATCTCCTCTTCTTGAACTGAATAATATTTTAGTTGATATTTAATCAACAATGTTTGTGAACAACAGCTTGCGGCAGACATGTACTCGGTTTCGGCAGTTGATAGAGCGATTGAGCTTTGTCTCTTGCTTGACCAGGAAACTAGGTTTGAGCCAAGAAAATGACATCCTCCACTAGTGCTCTTCCTTTCAATTCTATCTCCGCCATAGTCCGCAATCGCAATATCCGATTAACCTGAAATCTTTACTTTTCTCAAACATTAAGCAAAGATCAGTAGTACCTACGAGATATCTCAAAATCCTTTTAATAGCAATAAAATAAGACTCTCTAGGATCAGCCTGAAACATTGCACACAAGCATACACTAAACAGAATATCAGGTCTGCTTGCTGTAAGATACAGTAAAGAGCCGATCATCCCTTTATACAGGATTTGATCCACCTTCTTACCAAATTCATCTTTCGACAAAAGGTTCAAAGGATGCATCGGAGTGGCCATAGACTTTACATTATTCATATCAAATTTACACAGCAATTATTTCAAATATTTTTGTTGATGGATAAAGATTTTCTCTTCAGTTTGCTTAACTTGCAATCCAAGAAAGAACTTTAATTCACCCATCATACTCATCTCAAACTCATTTTTCATCATACACTCAAAACTCATACATAACTTCTTTGGGGTAGCACCAAAAATAATATCATCAACATAGATTTGTACTAAAATAAACTCATTCTCATAATTCTTTCTAAAAAGCATCTTATCAACTTGACCTCTATAAAACCCACTCTCTAAGAGAAAAGTACTTAGACGATCATACCAAGCTCTAGGAGCTTGCTTTAGTCCGTATAAAGCTTTATGAAGTTTATAGACATGATCTGGATTCCTAACATCCTCAAAACCAGGAGGTTGCTTAACATACACCTCTTCGTCTATAAAACCATTCAGAAAAGCACTCTTCACATCCATCTGAAAAAGCTTTATATCATGACAAACAACATATGCCAGCAATATCCTAATAGCTTCAAGTCTTGCTACTGGAGCATATGTCTCATTGTAGTCTATTCCTTCTTGCTGATTATAGCCTTGCGCTGCTAATTTAGCCTTATTTCGACTCACTCTACTTGATTCGTCTAACTTATTCTTAAAAACCCATCTGGTTCCTATAATGGATTTCTTCTAGGGTTTTGGAACTAAGGACCAAACATTATTCCAAGTAAACTGATTCAGCTCTTCTTGCATGGCTAAAACCCAAGCTTCGTCCTAAAGAGCTTCCTCAATCTTCTTAGGCTCTATTTTAGAGATGATAGCCACATTAGCTTCTCTTCTGAATTTGGACCTCGTTCTAACTCCTTCTGAGGTCTCTCCGATAATTAGCTCTTCTGGATGAGAACTCCTATATTTCCAATCTCTTTTTAATCCACTAGTTTCTGGAATATCCTTAACCTTGTCTACTCAAGTTCCTGATGATGGAGTTTCTGTTGTATCATCTAAGTTCTTTGAAGGACCTTCACTCTCCATGTCATCTTCCTTATGGGGTTGGGAACGATCATCAAACTTGACATGGATGGTTTCCTCAACTGTCTTTGAGATAAGGTTATATACCCGAAATACCTTAGATGATGATGAGTAGCCTAGAAAAATTCCTGAATAGGTCTTTGAATCGAACTTATCCAAAAACTCCTTTGTATTTAGAATAGAGCACTTGCAACCGAATGGACGAAAGTATGATATGTTCGGTCTCCTTCCATTCCATAACTCATAAGGAATCTTTTTCAATAGAGGTCGCAACAGTATTCTATTCTGAATGTAGCACGCTGTATTCACAGCTTCTGCCCAAAAGTACTTAGGAAGATTCATCTCACACAGCATAGTCCTTGCCATCTCTTGAATCGTCCTGTTCTTTCTTTCAACAACTCCATTCTGTTGTGGGGTCCTAGGAGCAGAGAAATTGTGGAAAATTCCATTCTCCTCACAGAATAATCTAAACTTCTCATTCTCAAACTCTCCACCATGATCACTCCTGATACTGGCTATAGGTACTCCTTTTTCAATTTGTAACTTTCTGGAAAGGGTCCTACAACACTTAAAAGACTCATCTTTGCGTGACAGATATAATATCCAGCAAAACCTAGTAAAGTCATCAACAATAACAAGTCCATATTTCTTTCCGCCAAGACTTATTGTCCTTGTTGGACCAAATAAATCCATATGTAACAACTCTAAAGGTCTAGAAGATGTTACAATTTTTTTTTAAGAAAACGATGTTTTAACTTGTTTCCCTTTCAAACTACTTTCATAGAAAAATTCTTTGTCAAAACTCATTTTTGGTAAACCTCTTACCAAATCATATTTTGCCAACTTTGAAATGTGTTTAAAAGAGACATGACCTAGCTTTTTATGCTAGATTAGTCTTTCTTCTTCAGAAAATAGAAAACATGAAACTTTTTGATTTTGAAATTCTTCTAAATCAATTTTATTAATATTATTTCTTCTCTTGGCAGAAAAGAATATAGACCCATTTTTTTTTTCTGATTTCACAAAGATTTTGATTGAACGTGACTAAGAAACCAGAATCACACAATTGACTGACGCTAATCAAATTGTGTTTCAGACCATCAACAAGCAGTACATTATCTATGCATGCAAAGGAATCTTTACCTATTTTACCGATTCCAATTATCTTGCCCTGCTGATTGTCTCCGAAAGTTACCGATCCTCCCTTCTTATACTGAAGATCTAGGAACATAGACCTTCTTCCCGTCATATGTCGCGAGCAATTACTGTCTAAATACCAACGGTGCATGTTACATCTTCCAAGGAAGGATATCTGCAGGATAAACTATTTTACTCTTTGGTACCCATATTTTCTTGGGTCCTTTCTGGTTAGTAATATGCACATAATGAGTCCTTTGATGCCTTTTACTAAATTGTTGATGAATACGTGTTTAGTAATACCTTTTATTTTAAGAAAAAGGCTTTCTATCATAATGAAACTTATTACTCGTAAACCCTAATCCGGTTTTATCACTCAGATGTCTACATTTTCCTAGCATCTCATTCATTTTCTTTGTACTATAAGTGAATGTAGCTAAATAAGATGAAAGACTCTTAATTATAAGCTTCAACTGATTGATCTTATCAGTTTTATCTACAACTTTCTTTTTCTCCTCTAGTTATTTTTTTAACAAATATTTTCTCTCTCTATTTCTTCTGTATGTTTAAGGTTTTCTACATACTTCTTCTTTAACAATTTATATTGTTTCAGAATAGCATGAGAATCCTCTAATAGTTCTGAATAAGCATCATGCAAGTTATCGTATTCAGAAGTTACCTCCTCATCACTTTCTTCCTCGGCTACTAGGCAGATATTCGCATGTTCAGATGTTTCGGAATTTGTATCTAACTCTGATGAATCTAGATCTTCCCAAGTTGCCATCATGCTTTTCTTGCCTTCTCTACTCTTCTTTGGTTTCTTCTTTAGAGTAGGACATTCGGACTTGTAATGTCTAGGTTGATTACACTCGTAGCATATGATATATGTCTTTTCTATTTTACCATCATCTTTGCAATTCTTCTTGAAGAGCTGACTTCCTTTGGACTTCTTCTTCCATATCCGTCTTATCTTTCGGGAAATGAAGGATAATTCGTCATCTTCATCACTTGACTCTTGTTCTGATTCACTTGAGTCATCATTCTTTGATTCTTCAATCTTTAATGCTTTCGATGACTTTCTCCTTTTTTGAGTTTTGTGATTCTTCTGTCCAGCCTTCAGTGCTATTGACTTGTCCCGTTTGGGCTTGTCTTCAGCATCGAGCTCTACTTCATGAATCTTCAGTGATCCAAGCAACTCGTCAAGTTTTAGCACGCTCAAATCCTTAGCTTCCTGCACCGCCGTAACTTTTGGTCTCCACCTCTTCGAAAGACTTCTTAAGATCTTTCGTACGTGATCTTAGTTATTGTCACGCTCTTCCAGGGCTTTCAATCCATTGACGATTGTTTGAAATCTTCCAAACATTTGATCAATAGATTCTTCTTCTTTCATCTTGAAAAGCTCGTACTGGTGCACAAGAATGCTTATCTTGGATTCTTTGACTTGGTTTGTGCCGTCATGAGCGATGGACAGTGTGTCCCACATCTCCTTCGCAGTGTTGCATCTGTGGACTTTGTCATACTCACTCCTGCTCAGGGCACACGTCAAGAAATTTTTTACCTTAGAGTTCAACTGAATTCTTTCCTTTTGGTCAGCCGTCCATCTGGTCCGTGGAATAAGATTTTCATCTTCATCTACAGGTGTCTATGGTCCATTCTCTATCACATCCTAAAGGTCGATATGAGTAGATTCTATGAACAGCCGCATTTTATCTTTCTAATAATGATAGTCTTCTCCGTTGAATGCTGGAGGCTAGTGACTGAGGCACCTTCTGCAATGTATATATGTGATTATGCCATTATCTTTGATCCACACTTTGCTACAGTGATCCTTGGATACCAGGCTCTGATACTAATTGAAGTAAATCACATGTTAGTACAATGCTTATAATACGATAATTAATACACGAGAAGGGGGGTTAAATAGTGTATTCCCCTTTTTGATGACTCTTTCAAAACCGTTTTTGTTAAAAAACAAGTTCTTTTACTGAAACTTCAGTAAGTTCAAATTATTCAAAATTTGAAAACTTGTTTCGAAAACTAAGTAATAAAAAAACTTTGAACTTAAAGAGAGATAGAGTAGAGAGAAGTCGACACAGAAATTTTTATACTGGTTCACCCCAAACCGTGGGCTACGTCCAGTCCTCAGAAGTCTTTCTAAGATTTCACTATCTCTTCAACGTTTACAAGTATTCTTTCTGAGCCTTTTCAGGTCTTTATACTCAGTATTCTTTCACTCTTAGCCTCTGCAGGCTATCTATACTACTTTCTTACAAAAGTGTTTGAACTTTGTTACAGTAATACTAGCTCTCAGCTAATTCGCACAATATTCTCACAAACATGCTTTTTGATTGTGTATACGTAACTCAACTAACTTTGCAATCTTTGACTTCGACTCATATATATAGCCTTCGTCTGTAACTGCTTTTTGATTCTTTCTTTTTGAATCTTGTTTCTTGAATCTTGAAAGAAACGGTTAATCAGTTGAGTTCTGTAACTAACTCGAACTGACTCTTGCGTCTGCTTTTCTGCGTCTGCTTTTTATTCTGCGTCTGTGTTTGCTTTTCATTCTTCTTCTGCGTCTGTTTTTCATTCTGCGTCTGTGTCTGCTTTTCTGCGTTTATTTTTCAACTTCTGCGTCTACGTCTGCTTTTCATTCTACGTATGCATTTGGTTTTCTGTGTCTGTTTTTCAACTTCTGCGTCTACGTCTGCTTTTCATTCTACGTCTGCGTCTATTTTTCATTCTGCGTCTGCGTCTTCTTTTCAACTTCTGCGTCTGCTTTTTCTTTCTTCTTTGTTATTCATCAAAATCATATATATATGTAAAGTCATTTTGACTCAATAGGTGTTAGCATGAAGATCCCATACTTGAAGAAACGATCTATAATCAACACAATTGTTGCCATGTTGTTCATCTTTGGAAACCTTCCTATGAAGTCCATCAAAACTGATATCCACAGTTTTTCGAGAATGGATAAAGGTTGTAGAAAACCAGTTTTGTTGGGACCTGATCCGGAGACCGGCGCCCCAATTCGAAAACGAAAGACGGAAGGAACGAATCACAAAGAGGCGGAACGAATAAACGATTGATCACAAAATGAAACAAATCATTATCGAATCGAAAGCCAACTTGGAAGCGAAGCATACAAACAAAGTCAAATCGAATTGGCTTGGAGACAACCAAACAAACGATCACGAATCACAAATCGAATCGATGCATTCGAACTGAAATACAAGCACCGACATCCGTGAACAAAATCTTAGAAATCACTGTCGCGTTGGAAACCTTAAGACATTTTAAATCCGGTATAAATTTTTTTTTCCTTTTTCTTTTCTTTCTTCCTTATTCCTTTCCTTTTCATTTCTTCCATAACCAAACTCAATCCAAAATACATTCACATACAATCACACTATCCATGTGCAATACCATAACTCAATAGCCTTATCCAAATCTCAAACCACAATACCTTATCATACTCATAATCATATACATTCACATACAATCACACTAGCTTTCTCCCCTTTTTCTCCACCGAAACTTGCTCTCCCTTCTCTCTTCTCTCTTCTTCTCTTATTCCTTCTTTTCTCTTAAGTTTCGTGGGTTGCCTCTTAAAATGACAGCCCACTTGCTTTTATAGTGCCATGACATTTAATGAATGAGGAATGACCCATAAGTCCCTCCATTCAAGCCTATAAACTTAACCCTTTAAGTAAACTTCAAAAATTACCCCTCCATTGGTCTTTAAAACTGAAATCTTGTCTGATTATTTCGATCAGGTAAATGAAGCCATTTGACAAAACTTTCTTCTAGAGAAATGTTCCTCTATGTCTTACGAATCCAACCCTTCAAGAATCGGATCAATCGGAGCTCTATAACCCAAGATATCTCCAAAATACTGAAGTCTGTTCTTCAGACTCGAGGCTGAACACTATACCTAACTTCCGACCTGAATTTGGAAGTCTTAGAGGCTACATTGCTGATCGGTTCCTTCATAACATTTGTAGCCCCATGTCTCTATTTTCATTTCAAAAAAGAATCAAATCGATCAGAGTTCTACCGATCGAGATATCTCTAAAATACTGAACACTGTCCAAACTTTTATAACCAATCAGTTCACGAAAATCCGAGCTATCTTTCTCCATTTAATTCCAAAACTGATATATGTAGTATGAAAAGATAGAAAAATTTTTTAGAATCCAACGCTCAAAATCGACTCAATCGGAGGTCTGCACAAAAGTTATGGCCAAAAGAAGGAAGAGGATCAAAACACAAAAGCAGACGATGATGTCAAGACAGACGTTAAAATTGTTCGTGGTGACGCCAAGACAGACGCAAAACTTCGCTCATGGTGGCGCCAAGACAGACGCAAAACTTCGTCTGACCCCCTTCTCCAGAACATCCCCACTTAGAAAGATCATAACTTTCTACTTAGAACTCCAAATTAGACACGGTTTGATTCGTTAGAAAGCTAAGAGAAAAATCTACTACTTTCCAGAAGGAAATTTTGACAAAATCTATCTTTTTCAATTCAAAAATTGCCCCTAAAGTCAGAAGATAAGACTTTCATTCCTGCACCAACACTGCACCCAATTCTTAACTTCATGACAATATTTGAGACTCTTAGACACATAATTGAAATTCTATGTCTTCTTATAAAATGTAGCCATATGTCTCTAGTTTAATCCAAATTAAGAATCATCTCGTTTGGATTACTAGAGAAAACATTATGGTTAAAATACTGAAGCATATTCAGTGAACATTTTTCAGATCACTACCAATCTTGTCTCCAAATCTTTCCTTATCACAACTCATACCAAGATCACTCTTTCTACTCTCTTGTCCAATATTTTCATGTTTTATATCAATGGAAAGATAAAACAACCTCTATAATATTCATAAAGAACTCCAAAGTAACTTCACCCTCTAGTTAAGTCAATCTTTCAATCAAAGTTTCTGCCCGTTTAGCAATCACCTAAGCAATATCCAAACTTCAATTTATCATAACTTCTTGCCCCGATATCAAAAAATTGCATACTTTATGGCGTTAGAAAGCTGGAAACATGAACTACAACTTTCATTAAGACCACTTTGGCCAAATATATCTAGATCAGTACAGATTTTCCTTTGAAGTTTCTAATACCATTCCAACCCATCAATTTCACATATCAACACATCACCACAAGCTCTTCAACTAAATCCTCTCAAACACAAAACACACAAATCTATACACAATTGATATTCTTACACAATTGATCTTTCATATCCATATATAAATCCATGTCTCATTAACATCATAAGATAAATGTTTATAAAATTAAATGACATTCTAAGCCATGCTACAACATCAGTATTCAAGTCCAAGTACAAAAGATACAAAACTCCATCATTCTCCACATATGACTGAAATCTTATTCTTGCAATAATCTAACTTAAAACACCACATGCATAACCAAATTATCTTTGCTTTCTAATTTCTTCAAAATTTTACACTTTCACTTTCTATTTCTTAATTTCAACTTCCATTTCAATCCACTTGAACTTTCATAATCCATACAAATCTATTTGAAACCCAAAGTTATCCAATCAAACAAATCTTTTCTCATCAATTTCCTTAAGGCAAAAATATCTATAACTCCATTCATACACAAAAACTCTTATCAAATTTTTATTTTCATATTTCCAATTTCCACTAAAAGATCGGGGTCCAACAATTCTCCCCCTCTTAAAAGAATTTCGCCCTCGAAATTCCTATCTGAATAATCACCAAGTAACTTATTCTCTCAAATAATCTCTTCAATTAATGTTATTCAATCACTTTCTGAACTAATTCCTCATCATACATATTTCTCACTTACTCACAATTTATCACTTCTTGTATCAAATACCACCAAGATCACATCACATCAATAATTCTTAACAGATTTACACAAGTCAATGGTCCAATTCTTAATAACCTTAATATGGACCAATACTATTCAATTTAATCCTTTTGAACTTCCATATATATATATATCTTTATCATTCAAAATCAACCTATTGATCTTCCATACATATATTTCTATCATTAATCTCATCTTTCTAGCATTTCTCATTTCATCTCGCAAATATTCAAAATCAAATCATCCTTCACATCTCCACCACCATCTTATTATTCAAGTCATCAATGCCTAAAATCAATTCACAAAATTGCCGAAGCCTAATCATCATGAAATTTCATTCTCATTCATTCACATATTCCTAAAATCAATCAAATAATTACCTTTGTTCTTCAAAGCCAACTTATCCACATCAATATCACACTCTCACTAATTCAATCATACTCCTTGTCATCAAAAGCAAACGATTACTTATCCTTACAAACTCTTATCGATTTCTTACTCATACACATACGCCCAAGTAAGATCATATAACTGGGCTCGATATTCACAAATGTTGGGACCCGATCCGAGACCAAGGTCCCCAATCCAAAACGGAAGACTAAGGAACGAATCACAAAGAGGCGGAACGAATAAACGATTGATCACAAAGCGAAACAAATCATTATTTAATCGAAAGCCAACTTGGAAGCGAAGCATACAAACAAAGTCAAATCGAATTGGCTTGGAGACAACCAAACAAACGATCACGAATCACAAATCGAATCGATGCATTCGAACTGAAATACAAGCACCGACATCCGTGAACAAAATCTTAGAAATCACTGTCGCGTTGGAAACCTTAAGACATTCTAAATCCGGTATAAATTTTTTTTCCTTTTTCTTTTCTTTCTTCCTTATTCCTTTCCTTTTCATTTCTTTCATAACCAAACTCAATCCAAAATACATTCACATACAATCGCACTATCCATGTGCAATACCATAACTCAATAGCCTTATCCAAATCTCAAACCACAATACCTTATCATACTCATAATCATATACACATCCCATACATAACTTAGAGCAATGCATAATTCCAGAAATCCATACACCTTATACTCACTATATACACAATTTCATAAATCACAGCTTTATACAAATCATAGTGGCATTTTCAAGCCTTATACATTACCCATAACCCTAAACCAAAGTACACAATACACAACAATTCTAGACTTCTCAGCAACCATTTAGCTTAACCATAATACAATATACACACATGCAAATAGAAATCTTCATTTTCTTTCACCCGATCTTCTTCTCATCACCTGTGGATGGGAATGAAGGGGGGTGAGCTTCACAGCTCGTGGGTAACAGTTTATAACAAATATATAAGCAAAATCCTTAAAATTCTTTTTCTTTTCTGGTCTTAGAAAACATTTCTTTGAAATCCGTAAAGCACATTTTCCAAGAGTTCTTTCCTTGCTGTATTCAAAATCGCAATTTACAAAACATATGATTTTTAGGCTTTCAGCCATAAACCCATAAGTTTATAAAACATGAATGCATCAACTTGACAATTCATAGATGCAATGGCAATCACATAAGCAATGCACAACAACACATGGCTCGAGAGTTCAGAAATACGACGGATAAACCAAGTTTATACTGTAATCTATTCGAGTCCTATTTCTCAGATCTCGTGGCCTTAAGCGGGCAGGGAGAAGGTTATAATTTTCCATACGACGGCGCACGTGACTATCCATCCGTAACTCTCTCGCCCACACAAAAGCATATAAGCAATGCTCAAGATCATTTATCAAAATGATATGCTTCCGCTTTTCTTTTCTTCTTTCCATTCAAATCACAATGCCATGGCACACTCCAATGGCATAACATTATCACATCAATAAACATATTCAATCTCAATTCAACAATGTAATCACATATGGATCAACATCAAAACAATGAATGCGAGTGATTTCTTCAAGACATAAATCAACGATGCGTGTTCATAAAGCACATTATTCAATTTTTTTATTATTTTATAAATCTTTTATTTTCTTAAAACATTCTGAAAACATTTTCATAACATATCAAATTAAATAAAATAACGAATTTAACAATTTACTTAAATTTCTTAAATCCAAATCACTAAATAAATTTCAAAATCTTTCTTCATTTCTCAATTCATTTTAAAACTCAGAACCCTTTTCCAAAAATATTCGAACAATAAAATTCAATACTTTCTCAATTTTTTTCTATCAATCTCCCAAATCATTCAAGACAAGAAATTGGGCCTTTGTGTCATTTTTGAAACTTCAGAAATTTTCTTAATTTATCAAACATTTAAAACTTGTATAAATTCTTAAAACAGCTTCTAAAACCATTTCAAACACCTTTCAAAATTGTACTTTTCAACATTTAAATAAACCTTATTTTCTAAACAATTTCAAATGCATTTCAAAATCACACTTTGTCAAACATTTTATAAACAAGTTTAGAAATCGTAACCCTTTTCAAACACTTTTATAAACAATGTCGAAATCATAATTTTCAAATACTTTTATAAACATTAGACATTCTAAATCGAAATCTTCCAACCACTTTTATAAACAACATTTTCTAACTAATTTCGAAAGTATTCTGAAATCATAAATTTTCAAACATTTGCATAAACCATTTTCTAGACAATTTCAAAACATTTTTAGGAATCAAAACTTTCAAATATTTCCATAAACAATATTTTCTATGCACTTCCGAATTTATGCGGAAATCACAAGTTTTCAAATTTTTTACATAAAACCATATTTTATAAAAGCTCTTAAAACTAGTCGAAAATCATAATTTTTCAAACCTTTATCATATTCAAGCTCAATATCATTTATTGAATGCTCTTTCTTTCGAATATACGAAATGCCATGGAATCTTTCGAGGCATAACACAAATGTATTTTGTAATTCATCAAAAGCTCATGATGGAATCAATGATGATTTTCAAATCATTCACACAATGATGCAACACTTATGATGCAATTGAAATCGAAAATCTCTTTATTTAAAGAAAGCAAGTGGGCTTATAAATTCTATTATAAACAGATACCCACCTCGATTCGATGCTAGAAAGTTGTTCCTAGCTCCAATTTGTCCATTGGTTCCTTCTTTCTTCCAATATAACTTCACCTAAAGCAATTTCACCCAAATTCAACATCATAAATACCTTAATCCTCAAATTGAACTTAGAAAACATAAATCCTCATATATTCAAGCTTTCTAAATCACAATTTCCAAAATCCCCAAATTCCAAATTTGGGCATAAACCCTAATTAATTTCCATCCAAAATTAAACCCATAATACTTAGAAATCAACAAAATTAACTTCATACTCCACAAACCCATTCCATTTTTCATGATTCTAAACCAAAACTTCAAGAGAAACTCAAATCTTAAAACCGCTCTTACCTCATTTCTTCTCCATTTTCGATTTTCTTGGTTCAAGATGAAGCTCTTTCATCCTCCACCTTTCTCTCTCTGGAATGACATTAAAATCTCTTCTAGTGGTAGAAAAATCGAGCCCTAGCTTTCTCCCCTTTTCTCCACCAAACTTGCTCTCCTTCTCTCTTCTCTCTTCTTCTTATTCCTTCTTTTCTCTTAAGTTTCGTGGGTTGTCTCTTAAAATGACAGCCCACTTGCTTTTATAGTGCCATGACATTTAATGAATGAGGAATGACCCATAAGTCCCTCCATTCAAGCCTATAAACTTAACCCTTTAAGTAAACTTCCAAAATTACCCCTCCATTGGTCTTTAAAACTGAAATCTTGTCTGATTATTTCGATCAGGTAAATGAAGCCATTTGATAAAACTTTCTTCTAGAGAAATGTTCCTCTATGTCTTACGAATCCAACCCTTCAAGAATCGGATCAATCGGAGCTCTATAACCCAAGATATCTCCAAAATACTGAAGTCTGTTCTTCAGACTCGAGGCTGAACACTACACCTAACTTCCGACCTGAATTTGGAAGTCTTAGAGGCTACATTGCTGATCGGTTCCTTCATAAAATTTGTAGCCCCACGTCTCTATTTTCATTTTCAAAAAGAATCAAATCGATCAGAGTTCTATCGATCGAGATATCTCTAAAATACTGAACACTATCCAAACTTTTATAACCAATCAGTTCACGAAAATCCGAGCTATCTTTCTCCATTTAATTCCAAAACTGATATATGTAGTATGAAAAGATAGAAAAATGTCTTAGGAATCCAACGCTCCAAAAATCGACTCAATCGGAGGTCTGCACAAAAAGTTATGGCCAAAAGAAGGAAGAGGGGTCAAAAACACAAAAGCAGAAGATGATGTCAACACAGACGCAAGTTCATCTGTGATGACGTCAGCACAGACGCAAAAATTTGTCTGTGGTGACGTCAGCACAGACGCAAAACTTCGTCTGACCGCCTTCTCTAAAACATCCCCACTTAGAAAGATCATAACTTTCTACTCAGAACTCCAAATTAGACACGGTTTGATTCGTTGGAAAGCTAAGAGAAAAATCTACTACTTTCCAGAAGGAAATTTTGACAAAATCTATCTTTTTCAATTCCAAAATTGCCCCTAAAGTCAGAAGATAAGACTTTCATTCCTGCACCAATACTACACCCAATTCTTAACTTCATGACAATATTTGAGACTCTTAGGCACATAATTGAAATTCTATGTCTTCTTATAAAATGTAGCCATATGTCTCTAGTTTAATCCAAATTAAGAATCATCTCGTTTGGATTACTAGAGAAAACATTATGGTTAAAATACTGAAGCATATTCAGTGAACATTTTTCAGATCACTACCAATCTTGTCTCCAAATCTTTCCTTATCACAACTCATACCAAGATCACTCTTTCTACTCTCTTGTCCAATATTTTCATATTTTATATCAATGGAAAGATAAAACAACCTCTATAATGTTCATAAAGAACTCCAAAGTAACTTCACCCTCTAGTTAAGTCAATCTTTCAATCAAAGTTTCTGCCCGTTTAGCAATCACCTAAGCAATATCCAAACTTCAATTTATCATAACTTCTTGCCCCGATATCGAAAAATTGCATACTTTATGGCGTTAGAAAGCTGGAAACATGAACTACAACTTTCATTAAGACCACTTTGGCCAAATATATCTAGATCAGTACAGATTTTCCTTTGAAGTTTCTAACACCATTCCAACCCATCAATTTCACATATCAACACATCACCACAAGCTCTTCAACTAAATCCTCTCAAACACAAAACACACAAATCTATACACAATTGATATTCTTACACAATTGATCTTTCATATCCATATATAAATCCATGTCTCATTAACATCATAAGATAAATGTTTATAAAATTAAATGACATTCTAAGCCATGCTACAACATCAGTATTCAAGTCCAAGTACAAAAGATACAAAACTCCATCATTCTCCACATATGACTGAAATCTTATTCTTGCAATAATCTAACTTAAAACACCACATGCATAACCAACCAAATTATCTTTGCTTTCTAATTTCTTCAAAATTTTACACTTTCACTTTCTATTTCTTAATTTCAACTTCCATTTCAATCCACTTGAACTTTCATAATCCATACAAATCTATTTGAAACCCAAAGTTATCCAATCAAACAAATCTTTTCTCATCAATTTCCTTAAGGCAAAAATATCTATAACTCCATTCATATACAAAAACTCTTATCAAATTTTTATTTTCATATTTCCAATTTCCACTAAAAGATTGGGGTCCAACAATTCTCCCCCTCTTAAAAGAATTTCGCCCTCGAAATTCCTATCTGAATAATCACCAAGTAACTTATCCTCTCAAATAATCTCTTCAATTAATGATATTCAATCATTTTCTGAACTAATTCCTCATCATACATATTTCTCACTTACTCACAATTTATGACTTCTTGTATCAAATACCACCAAGATCATATCACATCAATAATTCTTAACAGATTTACACAAGTCAATGATCCAATTCTTAATAACCTTAATATGGACCAATACTATTCAATTTAATCCTTTTGAACTTCCATATATATATATATCTTTATCATTCAAAATCAACCTATTGATCTTCCATACATATATTTCTATCATTAATCTCATCTTTCTAGCATTTCTCATTTCATCTCGTAAATATTCAAAATCAAATCATCCTTCACATCTCCACCACCATCTCATTATTCAAGTCATCAATGCCCAAAATCAATTCACAAAATTGTCGGGCTTCAATCATCATGAAATTTCACTCTCATTCATTCACATATTCCTAAAATCAATCAAATAATCACCTTTGTTCTTCAAAGCCAACTTATCCATATCAATATCACACTCTCACTAATTCAATCATACTCCTTGTCATCAAAAGCAAACGATTACTTATCCTTACAAACTCTTATCGATTTCTTACTCATACACATACGCCCAAGTAAGATCATATAACTGGGCTCTGATACCACAAATGTTGGGACCCGATCCGGAGACCGGCGTCCCAATCCGAAAACGGAAGACGGAAGGAACGAATCACAAAGAGGCGGAACGAATAAACGATTGATCACAAAGCGAAACAAATCATTATCGAATCGAAAGCCAACTTGGAAGCGAAGCATACAAACAAAGTCAAATCGAATTGGCTTGGAGACAACCAAACAAACGATCACAAATCACAAATCGAATCGATGCATTCGAACTGAAATACAAGCACCGACATCCGTGAACAAAATCTTAGAAATCACTGTCGCGTTGGAAACCTTAAGACATTCTAAATACGGTATAATTTTTTTTCCTTTTTCTTTTCTTTCTTCCTTATTCCTTTCCTTTTCATTTCTTTCATAACCAAACTCAATCCAAAATACATTCACATACAATCGCACTATCCATGTGCAATACCATAACTCAATAGACTTATCCAAATCTCAAACCACAATACCTTATCATACTCATAATCATATACACATCCCATACATAACTTAGAGCAATGCATAATTCCAGAAATCCATACACCTTATACTCACTATATACACAATTTCATAAATCACAGCTTTATACAAATCATAGTGGCATTTTCAAGCCTTATACATTACCCATAACCCTAAACCAAAGTACACAATACACAACAATTCTAGACTTCTCAGCAACCATTTAGCTTAACCATAATACAATATACACACATGCAAATAGAAATCTTCATTTTCTTTCACCGATCTTCTTCTCATCACCGTGGATGGGAATGAAGGGGGGTGAGCTTCACAGCTCGTGGATAACAGTTTATAACAAATATATAAGCAAAATCCTTAAAATTCTTTTTCTTTTCTGGTCTTAGAAAATATTTCTTTGAAATCCGTAAAGCACATTTTTCAAGAGTTCTTTCCTCGTCAGATTCAAAATCGCAATTTACAAAACATATGATTTTTAGCTTTCACCATAAACCCATAAGTTTATAAAACATGAATGCATCAACTTGACAATTCATAGATGCAATGGCAATCACATAAGCAATGCAAAACAACACACGGCTCGAGAGTTCAGAAACCGACGGATAAACCAAGTTTATACTGTAATCTATTCGAGTCCTATTTCTCAGATCTCGTGGCCTCAAGCGGGCAGCCGGAGAAGGCTATAATTTTCCATACGCCGACGCACGTGACTATCCATCCGTAACTCTCTCGCCCACACAAAAGCATATAAGCAATGCTCAAGATCATTTATCAAAATGATATGCTTCCGCTTTCTTTCTTCTTTCCATTCAAATCACAATGCCATGGCACACTCCAATGGCATAACATTATCACATCAATAAACATATTCAATCTCAATTCAACAATGTAATCACATATGGATCAACATCGTAACAATGAATGCGAGTGATTTCTTCAAGACATAAATCAACGATGCAGTTCATAAAGCACATTATTCAATTTTTATTTTATTTATTTTATTATTATTTTATAAATCTTTTATTTTCTTAAAACATTCCAAAATATTTTCATAACATATCAAATTAAATTAAAATAACGAATTTAACAATTTACTTAAATTTCTTAAATCCAAATCACGAAATAAATTTCAAAATCTTTCTTCATTTCTCAATTCATTTTAAAACTCGAACCCTTTTTCCAAAAATATTCGGAACAATAAAATTCAATACTTTCTCAATTTTTTCAATCAATCTCCCAAATTATTTGAAGACAAGAAATTGGGCCTTTGGTCATTTTTCAAACTTCGAAATTTTCTTAATTTATCAAACATTTAAAACTTGTATAAATTCTTAAAACAGCTTCTAAAATCATTTCAAACACCTTTCAAAATCGTACTTTTCAACATTTAAATAAACCTTATTTTCTAAACAATTTCAAATGCATTTTGAAATCACACTTTGTCAAACATTTTATAAACAAGTTTGGAAATCGAACCCTTTTCAAACACTTTTATAAACAATGTCGAAATCATAATTTTTCAAATACTTTTATAAACATTAGACATTCGGAAATCGAAATCTTCCAACCACTTTTATAAACAACATTTTCTAACTAATTTCGAAAGTATTCTGAAATCATAAATTTTCAAACATTTGCATAAACCATTTTCTAGACAATTTCAAAACATTTTTAGGAATCAAAACTTTCAAATATTTCCATAAACAATATTTTCTATACACTTCCAAATTTATGCGGAAATCACAAGTTTTCAAATTTTTTTTACATAAAACCATATTTTATAAAAGCTCTTAAAACTAGTCGGAAATCATAATTTTTCAAACCTTTATCATATTCAAGCTCAATATCATTTATTGAATGCTCTTTCTTTCGAATATACCGAAATGTCATGGAATCTTTCGAGGCATAACACAAATGTATTTGCAATTCATCAAAAGCTCATGTATGGAATCAATGATGATTTTTCAAATCATTCACACAATGATGCAACACTTATGATGCAATTGAAATCGAAAATCTCTTTATTTAAAGAAAGCAAGAAGGGCTTATAAATTCTATTATAAATGATACCCACCTCGATTCGATGCTAGAAAGTTGTTCCTAGCTCCAATTTGTCCATTGGTTCCTTCTTTCTTCCAATATAACTTCACCTAAAGCAATTTCACCCAAACTCAACATCATAAATACCTTAATCCTCAAATTGAACTTAGAAAACATAAATCCTCATATATTCAAGCTTTCCAAATCACAATTTCCAAAATCCCCAAATTCCAAATTTGGGCATAAACCCTAATTAATTTCCATCCAAAATTAAACCCATAATACTTAGAAATCAACAAAATTAACTTCATACTCCACAAACCCATTCCATTTTCTATGATTCTAAACCAAAACTTCAAGAGAAACTCAAATCTTAAAACCGCTCTTACCTCATTTCTTCTCCATTTTCGATTTTCGGTTCAAGATGAAGCTCTCTTCATCCTCCACCTTTCTCTCTTGAATGACATTAAAATCTCTTCTAGTGGTAAAAAATCGAGCCCTAGCTTTCTCCCTTTTCTCCACCAAACTTGCTCTCCTTCTCTCTTCTCTCTTCTTCTTATTCCTTCTTTTCTCTTAAGTTTCGTGGGTTGCCTCTTAAAATGACAGCCCACTTGCTTTTATAGTGCCATGACATTTAATGAATGAGGAATGACCCATAAGTCCCTCCATTCAAGCCTATAAACTTAACCCTTTAAGTAAACTTCCAAAATTACCCCTCCATTGGTCTTTAAAACTGAAATCTTGTCTGATTATTTCGATCAGGTAAATGAAGCCATTTGATAAAACTTTCTTCTAGAGAAATGTTCCTCTATGTCTTACGAATCCAACCCTTCAAGAATCGGATCAATCGGAGCTCTATAACCCAAGATATCTCCAAAATACTGAAGTCTGTTCTTCAGACTCGAGGCTGAACACTATACCTAACTTCCGACCTGAATTTGGAAGTCTTAGAGGCTACATTGCTGATCGGTTCCTTCATAACATTTGTATCCCCATGTCTCTATTTTCATTTTCAAAAAGAATCAAATCGATCGGAGTTCTACCGATCGAGATATCTCTAAAATACTGAACACTGTCCAAACTTTTATAACCAATTAGTTCAGGAAAATCCGAGCTATCTTTCTCCATTTAATTCCAAAACTGATATATGTAGTATGAAAAGATAGAAAAATGTATTAGGAATCCAACGCTTCAAAAATTGACTCAATCGGAGGTCTGCACAAAAAGTTATGGCTAAAAGAAGGAAGAGGGGTCAAAAACACAAAAGCAGACGATGATGTCAGCACAGACGCAAGTTCGTCTGTGATGACGTCAGCACAGACGCAAAAATTTGTCTGTGGTGACGTCAGCACAGACGCAAAACTTAGTCTGTGGTGACGTCAGCACAGACGCAAAACTTCGTCTGTGGTGACGTCAGCACAGACGCAAAACTTCGTCTGTGGTGACGTCAGCACAGACGCAAAACTTCGTCTGACCCCCTTCTCCAGAACAGCCCCACTTAGAAAGATCTTAACTTTCTACTCAGAACTCCAAATTAGACACGGTTTGATTCGTTGGAAAGCTAAGAGAAAAATATACTACTTTCCAGAAGGAAATTTTGCCAAAATCTATCTTTTTCAATTCCAAAATTGCCCCTAAAGTCAGAAGATAAGACTTTCATTCCTGCACCAACACTGCACCCAATTCTTAACTTCATGACAATATTTAAGACTCTTAGGCACATAATTGAAATTCTATGTCTTCTTATAAAATGTAGCCATATGTCTCTAGTTTAATCCAAATTAAGAATCATCTCGTTTGGATTACTAGAGAAAACATTATGGTTAAAATACTGAAGTATATTCAGTGAACATTTTTCAGATCACTACCAATCTTGTCTCCAAATCTTTCCTTATCACAACTCATACCAAGATCACTCTTTCTACTCTCTTGTCCAATATTTTCATGTTTTATATCAATGGAAAGATAAAACAACCTCTATAATGTTCATAAAGAACTCCAAAGTAACTTCACCCTCTAGTTAAGTCAATCTTTCAATCAAAGTTTCTACCGCTTAGCAATCACCTAAGCAATATCCAAACTTCAATTTATCATAACTTCTTGCCCCGATATCAAAAAATTGCATACTTTATGGCGTTAGAAAGCTGGAAACATGAACTACAACTTTCATTAAGACCACTTTGGCCAAATATATCTAGATCAGTACAGATTTTCCTTTGAAGTTTCTAACACTATTCCAACCCATCAATTTCACATATCAACACATCACCACAAGCTCTTCAACTAAATCCTCTCAAACACAAAACACACAAATCTATACACAATTGATATTCTTACACAATTGATCTTTCATATGCATATATAAATCCATGTCTTATTAACATCATAAGATAAATATTTATAAAATTAAATGGCATTCTAAGCCATGCTACAACATCAGTATTCAAGTCCAAGTACAAAAGATACAAAACTCCATCATTCTCCACATATGACTGAAATCTTATTCTTGCAATAATCTAACTTAAAACACCACATGCATAACCAACCAAATTATCTTTGCTTTCTAATTTCTTCAAAATTTTACACTTTCACTTTCTATTTCTTAATTTCAACTTCCATTTCAATCCACTTGAACTTTCATAATCCATACAAATCTATTTGAAACCCAAAGTTATCCAATCAAACAAATCTTTTCTCATCAATTTCCTTAAGGCAAAAATATCTATAACTCCATTCATATACAAAAACTCTTATCAAATTTTTATTTTCATATTTCCAATTTCCACTAAAAGATCGGGGTCTAACAAGTTTCCTTCTTCTTCTTCAACTTATTCCACTTACACATATGGCACATCTTGACATAAACCTCAATGTCATTCTCTATCTTCGACCAATAATAGAAATGAGCTAGGACCGCCAACATCCTCTAAACTCAAGGGTGACCAGTCCACTATAATTCATGCATCTCCTTCAATAGTTGTTTCCGTAAGCTACCGAAACTTGACACGCACATTTAACTGTTCTTAGTCATTAACAACTCATCACCATCAAACTAGAACTTGCACACAAAACCTTCCTTAACTTTTGAGATCAACTTACAATATAAGTTGTCCAATGGAGCCGTAACTTTGATTTGCTCCAACAGGTTAGACTCCACCTTAGTATTGGCATATAGGGACGTAAATAGATCCTTCTAACTTAAGGCATCTTCCACATCTGTAGCGCCCCTTTATCGCAGGGTACACACCAGGATACCCGAAGATCATTCCAGTACATATCCTACGATAAGGGCGAGCTACTTTTGATCACTACATTCACTTCAAATGGCATCGTATCACAAATTACTTAAAAAGCATCATAAGAAGATCACAATATTTTAAAGACCTGATTTTTTTCCTCATTTCATTTCATAAAAATCGAAGTCTACATTATCTTTCAATGTTTTCCATAGGTTCAACATCAAACTTAATACAAAAAGGCTACATGAGAGAGGAAGGTATAAGCAGTCTATCTAAACTGTCCATAGATTCTAGCTGACCGAACTTTGTGCTATGAATCTTCCTACCAAAACACAGCCTATACGGCTGGTAGAGCCCCTTAGTAGCTTGAGTTGTCTCTCGGTCCTGAAAAGATAACGTTGCAATCTACCCCTCTTTGCAGTTCCTGACTGTCTAGATTCACCTGATGATCTGAATGATCTACTCTGGCACTTACTGAAGCTCCTGCCAGAATTGCCCTAACTCTTACTAGGCCTCTTTCCTCTGGACCCCTGCCTAGTCTCTGCTTGTTTCTCCTTCATCAGCTATTCAATTCTGATTGAGGCAGCTCTCAACTCAGTGAAAGTGCCCATATCTGACCTCGCCAACCTTGTTCTGATTTCCATATTAAGCCCATTCTCAAACCTCCTGCACTTATCTTCTTCTGTGGGTATTAGAGCAGTAGCATAACCCATCAATTCATTAAATCTAACCTCATACTCAGCTACTGACATCCTACCTTGCTTCAATTCCAAGAGCTCCTACATCTTTATGTCTAGGTAGATCTTGGGCATGTAGTTGTCTCTGAAGACCCTTAGAAAGTCTGCCCACTTCAACTGACAAGGCCTGGTGGTACTGCCTAGGACAGTCCTCTAGTATTGATAGGATGAACCCTGCAGTAATGATACTACATAGTCAAATCTCTCATCAGACTTGCAGTCTATCTGATCGAAGACTCTCTCTGTCCTCTCTAACCATCCTTCGCCTCACCAGTCTCTTGTCCATAGAGTTCACAGCCCACGCTCTGCAACCTATCATACCTCCTCTCCCTTCTCTCGGGAACTCTAGAAGGCAACCCCTCAAATCAAGGTACCGAGGACTCTTTACTGGCTCCTACAGATCCTTGGTCAGTTGGTTGATCAATCTGATCACCTAGAGCAGATGACCTATAACAAATAATAACTTCAATCATTATCCTCATTTTTTAATATATTTCCTATATGTCTCAATAGATGCCAAACCATGCTCTGATACCACCTAAATGTAGCGCCTCCTTATCGCAGGGTATACACCGGGATGCTCGAAGGTCATTCCGGTACTTATCCTAAGACAAGGGCGAGCTACTTTCGATCACTACATTCACTTCAAATGGCATGGTATCACAAATTACTTAAAAAACATCATAAGAAGATCACAATATTTTAAAGACCTGATTTTTTTCCTCATTTTATTTCACAAAAATCGAAGTCTACATTGTCTTTCAACGTTTTCCATAGGTACAACATCAAACTTAATACAAAAGGGCTACATGAGAGAGGAAGGTATAAGCAGTCTATTTAAACTGTCCACAGATTCTAGCTAACCGACCTTTAAGCCATGACTCTTCCTACCAAAACACAACCTATACGGCTGGTAGAGCCCCTTAGTAGCTTGAGTTGTCTCTCGGTCCTGAAAAGATAACGTTGTAATTTTGGTTAGTTTTGCGAACTCAATGAAATAACCATCATCGATGGTTCACTCAATTCGTGCATCACACTATCACATGTAACATAATATTCACCTCATTGCATATTCATAATATATGACATCCCACATTCAGAATAGTCATATCGTTCATACAAAACACATATATCAATTATAATTACAATGCACGTGAGACTCACTTTTATTTATTATTGTCGTTATGACCGAGTGCCTTTTTACTAGCTAATATCCCTTAGTGGATACCTAGCTGTGTCATATACCGTCCCATATCCTTAAGTGGATACCGGGTAATGTCGCACTCGAGCCCGAGGCTATAATCATATTCTGAGCTTTAAACTCTTTATCTTGTGACTCCGGTCATAACTTCTTTTATCTTGCATGCATTCATGTAATGAATGTTTGTCAAAACATAACCTCGGTCAATCATATGGATGCATATTCACATTTTAGACCACATTCATCATCGGACCGTAATCTGGCATTCAACAGAAGTGCTGGGTACACTTTTGCATTCATATGCATATTCACATATTTGTACATTTGAAGCACTTATTTCGTCATGTTCACATACAAGGAGCACTCTAATAATTCATTCGTACACTAGAATCACCGGACCTTCCTTGTTCGGAATCCACACAATCAAGCCACATCAGTGTCATTATTCAAAACATATTCTAAAGAAAACTGTTCATTGATTGAGACCGTCTAGGCTACTCACAAGTTGTTTCCGGAGCTAGTGCCTGGAAGATCCGACAACATCTGAAGGTTGACGTTCTAGTTTCCTCTCTATAACGAATAATATACACAATATCACAACTTACACAATTATAAGTATTCAATAATGCACATGTATGGCATGAATTATGTACAATGCTTGTTCATGACAAATCATAGGTATTTAACCAACAATTTGTTCATCCCATTTGTATCCCCATGTCTCCAGTTTACCACAAAATAAAAATAATCTCATTTGGATCAGTAGGGCTCCAGAAATCATCAAAATACCGAAGTATGTTCAGTGGAATAACAATAGTTCATATTGCTTAAGAGCACACTCACTGCACCCGTCCCACTCTTTACACTCAATATTTCTCCATTCATTTTTGATGGCTATTATTCTTGGTGAAGATGTAGGTAAATGTCTTACGAATCCAATGTTTTAAGAATCAAGTCATTTGGAGGTCTAGAGAAGAAGTTATGGTCAAAAGAATCCAACATGTTCATATCTTTACTCGTATTGTACTTGTCTTGGCGCAATTGCTATAACTCTCACTCAAGATGTCGGATTGACTTTGTTTTTAGACTATTGGAAAGAGGACTTCCAAATATACAACTTTCATGAAGATCTAAAAGGTCAATTCTATCTTTTGACTACTGTATCATCTCACTTTTGCATCGTTTCACTTTCCTTTCGTCTTAGTTCTATCGTCTCATTTCCATCGTCTCATTTTCTTCCGTCTCATTTTCTTCCGTCTCATTTCTATCGTCTCATTTTTTTCCGTATCATTTTCTTCCATCTCATTTTATTCTATCTCCTTTCTATTGACTGATTTTCTTCCGTCTCATTTATATCGTCTCATTTTCTTCTGTCTCATTTCTTCTACAGAATGTCTCCACTTATAAGGATCATAACTTTTGACTCCGACGTCCAAAATTTTCATAGTATATACCGTTGCAAAGATAAAAAAAAAATATAACTTTCAGAAGGAATCTTGGCTAAAATATCTTTATATCAATCCCAAATTTGCCCCTAAATTCTGAAGACAAAATTTCCCTACAGACACCAACGTACTAGACCAACCTCATAACTTCATGAAATTTTGAGAATTTTAGAAATAGAATTGAAATTCAATGTATTTATACAAAATGTAGCCATATGTCTCTAGTTTAATTCAAATCAAGAATCATATCGTTTAGACAACTAGAGAAAATGTTATGGATAAAATACTGAAGTGTATTCGGTGACCATTTTTCCGGATTTTCAAACTTTCAATATTTTACATCACCAAAACACCAAAATTTTTTTCAAAAACTAATTTAACACTATAACTGAATTTATTTCTTACCAACCATCCAGTATTTATGAGAAAACACATAAATGCCATTTTCCATGCAGATGATATTAACTTATCAAATTTATTTCACAAATCTCCAGCTCTAAGGGATTTCTTCACCACTTACTTGCTGAAAACTTCAAAATCTTCAAGCCCTAACTCCACACGTTTCACGTACTTCACTGAGTACAATGACCAGCTTCTAGTTTGTCTCAGGGTAGAGGATACAAATGACAAAGTAGGTTTGGTGAAGGGAAGGAAAAACACTGAAGTCTCTTAGAAAGTATTTGATGGAAAACTTTGTGCTTCAAAAGGAAGGGAAGGAAAAACACAGAAGTCTTTGTGTTTCAAAAGTAGGTTTGGTGAAGGGAAGGAAAAACACAGAAGTCTCTTAGAAAAGGACTTAGACAAAACTTAACCTGTTAACTCTCAAAGAATAATAACCTACTTCTAGCAAGAGTACAAAAGCCTAAGTGACATTTGTCACTTACCCAATACCCAAGTTCTAACTTAGTTTCTTTTGAAACTAACTCCCTTGACTGTCATCTTTACAATCCAACTATCTCCAAAGCTTCTTTTAATTTCTTGTTCCCTATTATATATATATATATATATATATATATATATATCTTTCTCAATACTCCATAAATTTCAAAGGTAACTCCTAAACTCACCAACATATACAAATATGATATTTCCACCAATCACTAACATTTCCAATTTAAAAAAATCCATAACTCTAAAAATTCATAGATCAATCCAATTATACCCGAAATTATTCATGAATGCATGTACAATTATTTTCATATGCAAATTCATTCACTATTTATGTATAAGTGCATGGCATTTTTATGCATGAACATGGAAATGCATCTCTAACTCTCATTAATCACTCACATTTACTATTCTAACCCTCCCACAAGTAATGGGATGTTACAACTCTCCCCTCCTTAAAGAAATTTCGTCCTCGAAATTCTTACCTGTTTGTTTGAATAGGTGGGGATATTGTCACCTCATATGCTCCTCTGTCTCCCATGTTGTTTCTTTAGTTCCTCCAAAGGACTTTTACCAATGGAATAACCCTATTCCTCAACTGCTTGATCCATGATCCCACAATCTTGATCAGCTCCTCAACATAGCTTAAGTTACTAGCAACCTCAATCTCCTGATCCGGTATCCCATGTGTCGGATCCAATCGGTATCTTCGGAGCATAGTCACATCAAACACATTATGCAATTGAAACATCTCACTCAGTAAAGATAACTTATAGGCCAAAGGTTCAATACTCTCAATGATCTGATAAGGACCAATGTACCTAGGGCTCAACTTCTCCTTTTTACTGAATCTCAAAACTCCCTTCCAGGGTGACACTCTCAAGAATACTTTATCTCCTACACTGTACTTCATATCACGTCTGTGTTGGTCCACATAACTCTTCTTCCTATCCTGAGCCGCTTTAATTTAGTTTCGGATCAACTTTACCTTGTCCACTGTATCCTGTATTAACTCTGGACCTTCAATCATTCTCAAGCCTTCTTCATCCCAATACAATGGTGACCGACACTTTCTACCATACAGTGCCTCATACGGTGCCATTCTGATACTACTGTGGTAATAGTTGTTGTAAGCAAACTCTATCAATGCCATATATTAATCCCAAGCTCCTCTAAACTCCAATACACAAGCTCTAAGCATATCCTCAATAGTCTTGATTGTCCTTTCACTTTGTTCATCTGTCTGAGGATGAAACGCTGTATTGAAGTTCAACTTAGTAACCATAGTAGACTGTAAACTCCTCCAAAACCTTGAAGTAAATCTGGGATCCATGTTCGATACTATAGACATTGGAACCCCAAGTAGTCTCACCACCTCATTTGCATACTTCTGGGCCAACTGATCTAGTGAGTTATTCTCTCTTACTGGTAAGAAATGGGCTGATTTAGTCAACTGATCCACTATGACCCATATAGCATCATGCTGCCTCGGAGTCTTAGGCAATCCCATAGTAAAATCCATAGTGATCCGTTCCCATTTCTACTCCGAAATAGGCAATGAATGTAACTTCCCTATTGGAGCTTAGTGTTTAGCCTTAACTTGCTGACAAGTCATACATCTAGATACATACTCTGCCACTTGCTTTTTCATTCCTGGCCACCAAAAATGTTGCTTTAGTGTGTTATACATCTTGGTAGTACCAGGATACATAGCATAGACGGCCATATGAGCTTCCTCAAGAATCTCCTTCCTCAGATCATCTACATCAGGCACACACAGCCTATGTCTCAACCACAAAGTCTCATCCCTCAACTTAAACTCGAAATCCAGATTTGCTTTCACTATCTCCATAAACTTTACCATATCAAAATCTTTGTTATGTACTCTCTATCATGTAGCATTGACCTCAACTTCAAAGTAACAATTAGTGCCTCATCTTGCTCCAGATTCAGCTCTACATTTAGAGCTCTCAAATGAATCAGATTTGGTAACCTCGATAACTGAATCTGAGCTGTATTGATATTAGACTTCTTACTCAAAACATCTGCCACCACATTAGCTTTCCCCAGGTGGTACTCAATAGTGCAATCATAATCTTTCAATAGCTCAATCCATCTCCTCTACCTCAAGTTTAACTCCTTCTAACTCAATAGATACCTCAGATTCTTATAATCAGTGTATATCTGGAAAGTATCTCTATATAAATAATGTCTCCAAATCTTTAGAGAAAAGACAACTGCAACTAGCTCTAAATCATGTACTGGATAATTGATCTCGTGAGACCTTAATTGTCTCGATGCATAGGCAATCACCTTGCTATACTGCATCAGTACACATCCTAATTCTTGATGCGACGCATCACTATACACCACATATCCTCCGGTCCCTGATGGGATAGTTAACACCGGTGCAGTAGTCAACTGATGTTTTAGCTCCTCAAAGCTCTTCTGGCACTCCTCATTCCATCTGAACACTACATTCTTCCTTAAAAGTCTTGTCAAAGGGGTTGAGATTAGAGAAAACCCTTCAACAAATCTCCGGTAATATTCGGCTAATCCTAGGAAGCTTTGAATCTTTAACACATTTCTTGGAGCTTCCCAATTCATCACCACCTCTACCTTCTTCGGATCTACCTGTATACAATCTCCAGTCACTATATGCCCCAGAAATACAACTTGATCCAGCCAAAATTCACACTTACTAAATTTGGCATACAGTTGCTTTTCCCTCATAATCTGTAAGATGACTCTCAAATGCTCAGCATGCTCCTTTTTGCTCTTTGAATATACCAAGATATCATCAATAAACACAATCACAAAGCGATCCAGGTAGGGTTGAAACACTTTATTCATCAAGGCCATAAAAAGTTGCCGGAGCATTAGTTAACCCAAACGACATCACTAAAAACTCAAAATGCCCATACCTGCTCCTGAATGCACTCTTAGGGATATCATTCTCCGCTATCTTCAATTGATAATACCCTGATCTCAGATCCAGCTTAGTAAATACTTGAGCTTTTTGCAACTGATCAAGAAAATCATCAATTCTAGGTAACGGATACTTGTTCTTCACTATCACCCAATTTAGTTGCCTATAATCGATGCATAACATCAAAGTCCCATCCTTCTTCCTTACAAATAGCACTGGAGCTCCCCAACGTGAAACACTGGATCTAATGAAACCATTTTCAGCAACTCTTGACGTTGAACCTTCAGCTCCACAGGTGCCATCCTATATGGAGGAATAGATATAGGAGCAACACCTAGAACTAAATCAATTGTGAACTCTGTTTCCCGATCTGGTGGTAACCCAGGTAACTCTTCAGGAAACACATCCAGGAACTCCCTAACCACTGGAATGCCCTGTGCACTCTGCTCAATCCTAGTGTTAATAATGTGGGCCAGATAAGCCTCACATCCTCCCTGCATCAACCTTAAAGCACTCATGAATGATATCATCTTAGCTAGCACTGCCTGACTAGCTCCTCTGAATACTGCCCTCGGCTGACCAGGAGATTCCAATACTACCTCATTGGTGTAGCAATTCATGATGGCCCTATGGGCAGTGAGCCAATCCATACCTAAAATCACCTCTATCTCCCTCAACTACAATACTATCAGGTCTGCCTCCAACTTTGCTTGATCAATCCTGATCAAGCACCCCTTGCATACCTCACCAATAACAGTAGTACTACCTAAAGGTGTACTCACCTCTAATCCGTACTGCAGTAACTCCCTATCACAATGCAATCTACATGCCAAATATGGTGCGATAAAGGAGTGTGTGGATCTTGAATCTAATAGTGTAAATACCTCCAAATCACAAACAAGAAGCGCACCTGTAACCACATCTGTTGAGTCTGGGGCCTCCTGCCTGGTCATAGCATAGACCCTAGCCTGGGACTGTGGTCGACTGTCCTGTTTCTCAGGCCTCATGGAAGAACTCCTAGCTCTCCCTCTCTTTCTCCTTTGGCCTCTCTGTCCAGATCCACCACCCCTGCTTTGCTAGACTGTAGCATCACTTCCGGATCTCCCACTCACACCAGACTGGGCTCCAGCAACAACCGGACAATCTCTGACTTTGTGTTCAAAAGAGTCGTATGCAAAACAAGCCCCTGACACAGTCCAGCACTCTCCACCGTGCCTTTTCCCACAATGCTCACATGAGGGCCGTTGGTTCTGCACTGTACCTCGCCCACTACCAATCTGTGAAAATCTACCCCTCTTTCCAGTTCCTGACTGTTTAGATCCACCTGATGATCTGAATGATCTACTCTGGCACTCACTGAAGCTCTTGCCAGAATTTCCCTGACTCTCACTAGGCCTCTTTCCTCTGGACCCCTGCCTAGTCTCTGCTTGTTTCTCCTTCATCAGTTGTTCAATTCTGATTGAGGCAGCTCTTAACTCAATGAAAGTGCCCATATCTGACCTCGCCAACCTTGTTCTGATCTCCATATTAAACCTATTCTCAAACCTCCTACACTTATCTTCTTCTGTGGGGATTAGAGCAGTAGTATAACCCATCAATTCATTAAATCTAACCTCATACTCAACTACTGACATCCTACCTTACTTCAATTCCAAGAACTCTTGCATCTTCATGTCCAAGTAGATCTTGGGCATGTAGTTGTCTCTGAAGACCCTTAGAAAGTCTTCCCACTTCAACTGAGAAGGCCTGGTGGTACTGCCTGGGACAATCTTCCACCATTGATAGGTTGAGCCCTACAGTAATGATACTGCGTAGTCAAACCTCTCATCAGGCTCGCAGTCCTTCTGATCAAAGACTCTCTTTGTCCTCTCTAACCATCCTTCGACCTCAGCCGAGTCTGTGTTGCCAAAGAAGTCCACAGCTCCCTGCTTCCGCAACCTATCATACCTCCTCTCCCTTCTCTCGGGAATTCTAGAAGGCAACCCCTCAAATCGAGGTACTGAGGACTCACTACTGGCTCCTACAGATCTTTGGTCAGTTGATTGATCAATCTAATCACCTAGAGCGGATAACCTATAACAAATAATAACTTCAATCATTATCCTCATTTTTCAATATATTTCCTATATGTCCCAACAGATGCCAAACCATGCTCTGATACCACCTAAATGTAGCGCCTCCTTATCGCAGGGTATACACCGGGACGCTCGAAGGTCATTTCGGTACATATCTTACGACAAGGGCGAGCTACTTTCGATCACTACATTCACTTCAAATGACATGGTATCACAAATTACTTAAAAAGCATCATAAGAAGATCACAATATTTTAAAGACCTGATTTTGTTCCTCATTTCATTTCACAAAAATCGTAGTCTACATTGTCTTTCAACGTTTTCCATAGGTACAACATCAAACTTAATACAAAAGGGCTACATAAGAGAGGAAGGTATAAGCAGTCTATTTAAACTATCCACAGATTCCAACTAACCGACCTTTGAGCCATGACTCTTCCTGCCAAAACACAACCTATACGGCTGGTATAGCCCCTTAGTAGCTTGAGTTGTCTCTCGGTCCTGAAAAGACAACAACATTGCAATTTTGGTGAGTTTTGCGAACTCAATGAGATAACCATCATCGATGGTTCACTCAATTCATGCATCACACTATCACACATAACATAATATTCACCTCATTGCATATTCATAATATATCACATCCCACATTTAGAATAGTCATATCGTTCATACAAAACACACATATCAATTATAATTGCAATGCACGTGAGACTCACTTTTGTTTATTATTGTTGTTATAACCGAGTGTATTTTTACTAGCTCATATCCCTTAGTGGATACCGAGCTATGTCATATAACATCCCATATTCCTTAGTGGATATCGAGTACAGTCGCACTCGAGCCTGAGACTCTAATCACATTCTGAGCTTTAAACTCTTTATCCTGACGAATCCGGTCATAACTTCCTTTATCTTGCATGCATTCATCTAATAAATGTTTGTCATAACATAACCTCGGTCAATCACATGGATGCACATTCACATTTTAGACCACAGTCATCATCGGACCGTAATCCGGCATTCAACAGAAGTGTTGAGCACACTTTTGCATTCATACGATTATTCACAGATTTGTACATTTGATGCACTTATTTCGTTATGTTCACATACAAGGAGCACTCTAATAATTCATTCATACAACAGAATCACCGGACCTTCCTTGTCCGGAATCCACACAATCAAGCCACATCAATGTCATTATTCAAAACATATTCTAAAGCAAACAGTTAATTGAGTGAGACCGTTTAGGTTACTCACAAGTTGTTTCCAAAGTTAGTGCCTAGAAGATTCGACAATGTCTAGAGGTTGACGTTTCAATTGCTCCTCTATAACGAATAATATACACAATATCACAACTTACACAATTATAAGTATTTAATAATGCACATGTATGTCATGAATTATGTACAACGCATGTTCATGACAAATCCTGGGTATTCAACTAACGATTTCTTCATCCCATTTGTAGCCGCATTTCTCCAGTTTACCAAAAAACAAAAAATCATCTCATTTGGATCAGTAGGGCTCCAGAAATCATCAAAATACCGAAGTATCTTCAACGGAATAACAACAGTTCATATTATTTAAAAGCACACTCACTGCACCCGTCCCACTCTTTACACTCAATATTTCTACATTCATTTCAGATGGCTATGATTCTTGGTAAAGATGTAGATCAATTTCATACGAATCCAATGGTTCAACAATCAAGTCATTTGGAGGTCTAGAGAAGAAGGTATGGCTAAAAGAAAATAACATGTTCATATCTGTACTCGTATTGTACATGTCTTGGAGAAATTGCTATAACTCTCACTATAGATGTCGAATTGACTTCGTTTTTAGACTATTGGAAAGAGGAATTCCAAATATACAACTTTCATGGAGACATTGAAGGCCAATTATATCTTCTGAATTCTGTATCATCTCACTTTTGCATCATCTCACTTTCCTTTCGTGTTAGTTCTATCGTCTCATTTTCTTCCGTCTCATTTCTATCGTCTCATTTTCTTCCGTCTCATTTCTATCGTCTCATTTTCTTCTATCTCATTTCTATCATCTCATTTTCTTCCGTCTCATTTTCTCCGTCTCATTTCTTCCGTCTCATTTTCTTCCGTCTCATTTCTTCTGCAGAACGTCTCCACTTATAAGGATCATAACTTTTGACTACGATGTCTAAAATTTTCATACTATATACCGTTGGAAAGATAAAATAATTATATACAACATTTCAGAAGGCTTATTGGCTAAAATCACTTTATATCAATCCCAAATTTTCCCCTAAAGTCTAAAGACGAATTTTCCCTACACACACCAACGTACTGGGCCAACCTCATAACTTCATGAAATTTTGAGAATTTTAGAAATAGAGCTGAAATTCGATATCTTCATACAAAATGTAGCCATATGTCTCTAGTTTAATTCAAATTAAGAATCATCTCGTTTAGACAACTAAAGAAAACGTTACAGTTAAAAGACTGAAGTGTATTTAGTGAACATTTTTCTGGATTTTCAAACTTTCAATATTTTACATCACCAAAACACCAAATTTTTTTTCAAAAACTAATTTAACATTATAGCTGAATTTATTTCTTCCCAACCATCTAGTATTTATGAAAAAATATGTAAATGCCATTTCCCATGCAGACGATAGTAACTTATCAAATTTATTTCACAAATCCCCAGCTCTAAGGGATTTCTTCACCACTTACCTACTGAAAACTTCAAAATCTTCAAGCCTTAACTCCATACGTTTCACGTACTTCACTGAGTACAATGACCGACTTCTAGTTTTTCTCAGGGTAGAGGACACAAATGGCAAAGTAGTTTTGGTTAAGGGAAGGAAAAACACAGAAGTCTCTTAGAAAGTATTTGATGGAAAACTCTGTGTTTGAAAAGGAAGTTTGAAAAATATGATAATAAAGAAGGGACTTAGACAAGACTTAACCTGTCAACTCTCAAAGAATAGTAACCTACTTTTAGCAAGAGTACAAAAGCCTAAGTTATACTTGTCACTTACCCAATACCTTGGTTCTAACTTAGTTTCTTTTGAAACTAACTCCCTTGATTGTCATCTTTACAATCCAACTATCTCCAAGGCTTCTTTTAATTTATTGTTCTATATATATATATATATATATATATATATATATATCTTTCTCAATACTTCATAAATTTCAAAGGTAAATCCTAAATTCACCAACATATACAAATATGATATTTCCACGAATCACTAATATTTCCAATTTAAAAAAATCCTTAACTCTAAAAATTCACAGATCAATCCAATTATACCTGGAATTATTCATGCTTGCATGTACAATTATTTTCATGTGCAAATTCATTCACTATTCATGTATAAGTGCATGGAATTTTTATGCATGAACATAGAAATGCATCTCTAACTCTCATTAATCACTCACATTTACTATTCTAACCCTCCCCCAAGTAATGAGATGTTACAACATCACTGTGGCACCCTGGTTTATACTCCTATATGAAGCCATATTCAACAAGGAACTCTTGCCATTGGACTTCCTTCGTGAATAACTTCTTTTGGGTCCTGAAAAATGTGTAGCAATATTGTCTAAACAAACAATGAACTTGGTTCTCAACAAATACACTAGCCATGTCTCAAAGCAATGCACCACCATAAGCATCTCCTTCTCATGCATCGCGTACCACTACTCTGCATTATTGAGCTTTCAGCTCTCAAATGCTACGGGATGACCTTCCTATACTAGAACTCCACCATTGAATTTACCTGAAGCATCTCTGTGTACCTCAAATGAAGGATCAAACTTTGGCAACTTCAATACAAGTTTGGTTAAGATAACGAATTTAAGTATCTCGTGCCTCCTGACACGCATCCGACCAATACCACTATTGCTTTTTATTTAACAAGTTTGTCAATGGCATCACTTTCTTCAAATATCCCACTATAAATTGACTATAGTAGTTCGTCAGTCTAAGTAAACTCCGCAATTCTCGGATTTTCGTGGGAAACTACCACTCAACTATCGCCTTCACCTTTTGCGAATTCATCCTGTCTTGAACCTTGCTCACCAAGTGACCCAAGAATTTGATCTCTAGCTGTGTAAACTCACACTTCTTCGTCTTCACGTAGAGCTTATGTTGCTTCAGTCACTCGATCACTTTCCTCAAGTGCTCCACATGTTTAGGCATATCTATATTATGCACCATGATATCTTTAAGATACACCAACATGAACTCATCAAGGAAATTGTACAGTACATCATTCATTAAGTTGCAAAATGTTGCAGGGGCATTAGTTAATGTTAACAGCATGACTAAAAATTCATACGATCTATACTGATAAAATGTTTGATATGTGTAAGTTTTAGTAAATACCCTTGATAATCCGTAAGCACACGGTTCAATTGTGTAGTACTTAAGGTGTCGATCCCACAAGGAGGGATAATTTAATCCTAAAATCTAAGGCTAGAATAAATAGCAGAAATTCAAATATAACGAAACTAAAATGAGAATTCAATTCAATTCAATCAAAACAATTCAAAAATCAATCACGAAAATATTAATAACTTTACAATTGCAACACACACCTAAAAATCAATCTAAATTACCAATTGAGATAAAGGGAATTTTACTTATCCTTAACTATAACCTAATTAATTAAAAATTATTGGATTATTGGTTATAGACGATCCTCAGGCTCATTACTCTCTTTCAAGTTATAATCATTAACCTTAAATTATAAACCCTAATCAGATTATGGAAATCGCAATCTCTCGATTAACGATCTATCCAAAACCCTAATTAGATATGAAGTTGTCTAATAAACTATCGGGAGCTTATGCAAGATCTCTCTTCGCACAATTACTGATTTGATTTAATTTTTGCTATATTAAATCACCTAGCTCTCGTTAACCTAATTTAATTATTTTTCATTTAATTCACCCTCTCAGTTTATTACCGAAATATGTAATCACAGAATTTAATCACAATAAATCCAATAAACATAAAAATAATAAGATTTCATCAAATCAAGAATAAAACTCTAAAGGTGAGTTTAGAACATCCTCAACATTTAAATCCTATTATCAACTATTTAATCTAATTATATAAAATGATAAAATTGGAAATAAATTGAAAATATGATCAAAACAAAGGATGTGAGGTAATGATGTTGGGAAACCTTTTGATCTGGGAAGTATGTCGAGTCAGCTTCTTCTCTACTTCTTTTTTCCTTCTTTTTTTTCTCAATCTCTCGATGAATTCTCTCTAGGGTTTCTCCAAAAATGGCTTATGCAAAAGCTCCCTTCTATCTATTCTTCTTGTTCTATTTATGTTCTTTTGTGTTTAAGGTTGAACTAGGGTTTTTTGGCTCTAAAAGGTCCAAAAAATCCCTCAAAATACGATATTTGTAAATGTCTGAGCGTCTGTTTGATGCAGGGGCCATCATCATAGCTTACATCTAAGCCTTCTATCACAATCATGACTGATGTTTCGGCCCGAATGTCTTCCAAAACTCCTTCATTCTTTGATATTGACCCTGAAACACTAGCAAACACATCAAGGTAACTACAAAATATAATATTAAGCTCAAAAGCTTGTACTAACCTATAAAACACTTAAAACATAAATAATTAACAAACTAACACAATTATAACCTAAACATATACTAAATTATTAGATTAATAGATAAACATATATTAAACTATGCCCTAAAACACGATGAAATTTACTCTTATCACATCCCCACACTTAAATGTTTGATTATAATCTAGCAAACGAAAACAATCAAACAAATCAAGACAATATAAAATATGAATATGTAATAATGAGAGAATGGCTTCAACATAATGAAACAAATTTAATTATAAACGCAATCCTTCAAGTCATTCTAACTTATTAACAAGCAAAATCTGTGTCTAAGCAACTTGGACTAAATATACAAACTAATCAAAATTGTAATGTTGAGTCTGTTCACATCTATCACTTGCACAAGCATATTGATAATCATTCAGTCAAAACAAAAGTGTAGCTATTCCTCAATAGGTTTTCATGAAAAAAACAAGCTGCTAACAAGTTTGGTAGTTTTTTATTTGAAAACATTATTTTTATTGATTTTTCTTTAAGGACATGAACCTAATCATTTTATGCAAAGGATAACATTTGTGATAAATGTCGATCCGGTTACTCAACTAAGTCATGCTGTTCTTAAGCTGCTTGGTTGGAATGCCATTATAGCCTTTTTACATAGCAGGTACCTCAGAGCCTCGGCCTCACCACCAAAGACTCTGTATTGTCCTCTTTGGTGCTTGTGGCTCAATGGTAAGAGGCGTCCACGTAAAGTGGGACAAAACCTTGAGGTCTTGGTTTCGAGTCGTGGGCTCACACAAGCGCCAAAGAGGACAATACCTGGAGTGCTGGTGGTAGAGGCCGGGGCTCTACAGTAGTGGTCGCGTGGCCAGAGTTCACGGACCCTACATACACACTTATGATACGTGTTGATCCGGCTACTCAGCTACATCACATTCTTAATTGGCTACTAGCTCTATTCATATCCCGAAGGCCAACGAAATAATTATTTTAGTTAAAATTATGCAACTTTTTTTAAACAAAAAATTTTGCCTACCTTATTGCTTTAGCTAATTATTCTCATGAAAATGTAAAAATAATGACACTTATTTGATTGGCCTAAAATTATAAATGAATATGGCAAATTCCTAGGGTGAATTAACTAACATCGTATCCTAATTAACCAGCATATTTAGCCCTAAGTAACTTAGGTCACTAATATCACAAGCTAATAAATCTTTCCAACCTAAAATACTATGTTTAAGGCTAAGTCTATCCCATTAAGTCCTAGCCATTGACGTATTCACCCAATTCACATTATGCAACCTAAACAAGCTATCATATAATATGCAAAAATTCACTCTCAAGGTAAAAATACACAACCCTCCCACACTTGAACAACACATTATCCTTAATGTGCGAAGGGTACACAAACATTCCAGGGTGAAATAAATCACAATATACGAAAAAACATGACAGAAAAATACTAACAAAAATGAAAAGAAAAGAGTTAGAACACGAAACCATTTATGGTGATGGAGGTGGTGGTGGCTATAGTGTTGAAACCAAATCTGCTTAACATCGAGAGTGTTTCCTTATCTTATCAGTGATTTAAGAGAGTAAAAGAATTAGCAATCCAAACCATTCCAAATCATTCAAAACTTATATTAGAATTTAAAACAAACCTAACTACTTAACAATTTAAATCTAACTATTAAATGTGTTAATTTAGGGTCATTAACTTAACCTTGTATCCTTAGGAGCTCATCCTAGATCGATTTTGAGTGACTTGCTTCCAAATTTTTTGTTCAACATCAGTTTTGTAACCTGTAAATAAGCTACAATTTGTATAATAATTAGAAGGACAATATTGATAAAATTATGAAAACCAATTAAGCTTAACAATGTCCTTTTTTTTAGCGAACTGTCAACAAAACAATGAATAAGAAAACTCCCTGAATCTTCTATAGAATCTAGTAGTTTGTTTAGTAAGATGGTGAGTTGTTCTCCTCTTGGTTCTTCCTCATTTGCCCTAATATCCTCTTGTTCTTTAGCTTCTTAAATAAATACTTCCACAGCTTCTTCAAACTTGATGCCCGTTGTCATCTGTTCTTTATCTTCTCGGTCCTTTAAAGATTCGAGCACATCAATTTTTATGAATAAGTCATGCTCCTCTAGATTCTTTAATACATCATTCATGTTGAATGTCACTTGGTCATCATTAATCCAAATGATAAGGTTCTCTTCACAGAAATTTACCCAGGTTTTTTAGATATTGAAGCATGGTATATCAAGAACTGGTGGATAATAGGGAGGGTTGGCATTCTTTTCTTCATCCTCTTTCCTCATCTCTTGGTCTTCTATAAGATGGGGTTCATCTTGGTTTTCCACTGGTTCTTCTAGCTCTACCCTATTCCTAAGTGTGATAGCCTGACATGGCTCTATTGAATTTACTTTCATGTTGCACAGACAGTTTTCCACACTTTGCTAACAAAATTCCGTGGACAACTGTCTTACTTGAATCTCTAGGCTATGAATATGAGAGGCATGGTTTTTTGTTAGTTGATCAAATTGCTCTTCTAGTCTCTTCTAGTTCTCTTCCATGTTTGTTAGCTTATCTATGATTTTGAACAATTTAGAATCCTATGAACTAGACTCATCTTAATAAAATTCAAATAGGTCTGGTGTCCCATATGAGTACTTACATTGTTGGACCAATAGAAATCTGGGTGGTTCTGTCACCCCGAAGTGTACAGGTTCATATAAGGATGATGATTTCCTTAACTAAATTGGGGCTCATTGAAATCCTCAAGAGTCTTTTGCTCTTTATAATATACATCCTCTATATTTTTCTTTTTATCTTTTCTTAGCATTCAACTCTTGAGATTCCCCATTGTTGTCTGGTGATATCTAAGTTGATGTGTCGTCTATTTTATGCCTAGTTTGTTTTATAAAAAAGAATGTGAAAAAGCCTTAGACTAAAAAACTAAACTAATCACCTCCTCAGTAACGATGCCAAAAACTTGATCGCGTGTTTGATCTGTGTAAGTTTTAATAAAACCCTCGATAATCCACAAGCTCATGGTTCGTTCGCGTAGTACATAAGGTGTCAATCCCATGAGGAGGGATAATTTAATCCTAAAATATAAGGCTAGAATAAATTGCAGAAATTCAAATATAACGAAACTAAAATGAGAACTCAATTCATTCAATCAAAACAATTCAAGAATCAATCATGAAAATATTAATAACTAAATAGTTGCAACACACACGCAAAAATCAACCTAAGAGAATTACCAATTGAGATAAAGGAAATTTTACTTATCCTTAACGCTAACCTAATTGATTACAAATTATCGGATTATTAGTTCTAGAAGATCCTAGGGCTAATTACTCTCTTTCAAGTTATAATCATTAACCTTAAATTATAAACCCTAATCAGATTATGAAAATCGCAATCTCTCGATTAACGATCTATCCAAAACCCTAATTAGATATGAAATTGGCCAATAAACTATCGGGAACTTATGCAAAATCTCTTTCGCACAATTACTGATTTGATTTAATTTTTGTTCTATTAAATCATTTAACTGTCATTAGCCCAATTTAAATATTTTTTATTCGATTCATCATCTCAGTTTATTACCAAATTTTGCAATTATGAAATTTAATCATAATAAATCCAATAAACATAAAAACAATAAGATTTCATTAAATCAAGAATAAAACTCCAAAGTGAGTTTGGAACATCCTCAACATTTAGATCCTATCATCAACTATTCAATCTAATTCTATACAATGATAAAATTGAAAATAAGTAGGAAATACAATTGAAATGGAGGATGGGAGGCAGCGACGTCGAGAAACCTCCTAATCTGAGAAGTATTTCGAGTCAGCTTCTTCTCCACTTCTCTCTTCCTTCTTCTCTTTCTCAATCCCTTCTCTCTGTTCTTCTTGTTCTATTTATGTTCTTTTATGTTTAGGGTTGATTTCTGGGGTTCAAAAGGTTAAAAAATCCCTCAAAATGCAAAATTTGTAAGTGTTTGAGTGTTTGCCCGACGCAGGCCACGATTATGGCCTACATCTAAGCCTTCTGTCACGATTGTGGCCATTGTTTCAACCTAAATGTCTTCCAAAACTCCTCCATTTTTCAATATTGACCCTAAAACAATATCAAACACGTCAAGGTACCTCAAAAACATAATATTTAAACTCAAAAACTTGTACTAACCCATCAAACAATTAAAACACAAATAATTAACAAATTACTACAATTCTAACCTAAACACATACTAAATAATAAGATTAATGGATAAACATATATCAAACTACGCCCTAAAATACAATACAATTTACACTTATTGTTGGGCTCGGGTCTTGATCCCAATCTTGAGGTTCGATTTGGGATAGTCAGGTGAAGATGGTGCTAAAGGAAAGTTGAAAGCATTCGATTTGTAAGAAATTTCAACAGTTCGCCATGGCTAACTATAAAGATCAAGTGCAATAAATCTTTAGGAAAAGTTTGTTGTGGCGAACTTCTAACTAAGTCGTGACAAAGTATCAAATTCATTCCAAGCACCTCTTAGGAAAAATACGCCATGGCGAACTTTGATATAACCGCGGCGAAGATACAAAATTTAACATAAAATCACCCTTCTAGAAAGATTCGCCACGATGAACTCTAAGCCTCGCCGTGGAGAAATCGTCGGACATAACCCAGACAACCCAACATCCATCAACAACATACATACAACTTTCATCACATCAACCTAATCCATCACTAACAACAATTTCCAATATCAACAAAGAAGTTAACTATAAACTTACACAAAGATCTTTAACAAATCCAAATTTCATTACTAAATCAAAGAGTTTGAACAAATTTAGTTATATATCAAAAGCAACATTGTTGGCTTAGTACAAAATACAAAATACAATGAATGCTTATGTTGATATGTTTATAAAGCTATCACAAAAGCTATAGTTACTAACTTAGTTACAAAAGTCTCTATTCTTGGTGTTTGCCAAACTTGCAAAGATCATCAATTCTCTTGTTCTGCTCCTAAGGAGTGGGAAAATAATGGGTTGAGCAACTAAGCTCAGTGGCAAATATATTTATAGCTAGTGATAACAAGCCATATGTCAAGCATATTACTTATTCACCTATGTATACATCTTATGCATATAACAATCCAAGTATCCACCGTTTTACTTTCAATGTCATAGTTCAACATATTTGTACAGAAATCATATCATGTAACTGGCAATCATCAACATAACACTCAACTATGCATCATGCTTACAGATCTAAATTCAATGCACAAACAAAATGGCTCGAGGATCTCTTAAAACGAAACGGAGAAACTGAAGTTTTCACCGTGAACAAAAACGAGTTCGATTCTTAGGATCTCATATGCCACAAGTGGGCAATTAGGAGAAGGCTTTAGTTAACGTGCATGTGATGAATGAAATTATTTCTCTTTTGCCCAATCACAAGCAAATTCTTATGCTCAAATTCATTTCATCATAAATCATATTCTCATACTTCTTATGTTTTTTCCTCTTTTGATCCATGCAAAATGTCATAATATCATTTAATGCATAATCATGGTAAAAAAATCATCATGCATTTAAATAACAATCACAACAATTCAATTCAAGCACTCAAGCAACCAAGTATTGACTCATTATCACAATAACCATAAACATATTATCCACCTAATTTTCTTGAAATTCCAAATTCAAGGTTGCCCTTGCTCTTGCTCTTGGTTAAGATTTTCTTGATTTCCTAAAACAAACCAAATTTTCATTCAAACAACATTCCAATGGAAATGTATAAACTTCAATAATCAAAATTAAATAAAACCAAACTTAGACTTAACTTACCCATAGTTCATCTTAGCTAGTAAACTAAAATGTAGGGCTAAATCCATAGAAAATCAAAATGGGTTCCCTTCTTTCTTCCAACACAACCCATTTCTCTCTCTAATCCCTTTTTTCTAACCAAACAAGAAGAAAAGTAATTGAGTTTACCTTAACAAGATGATTTCCTCTTCTTTTTCTTTTTTTCTTTCTTTCTCTCCTACGATTTTCTCTTTTTTTTCCCTTATCTTCCATGATTTTTCTTCTTCTTTTCTCTTCTCTCACATTTTTCTTCTTTCTCTCCTCTCTTCCATGACATTTCTCTCTTCTCTCATTCAAGACACATTTTCTCCTTGTTCTTCCCATTTTACCCCTCATTTATCTTTTCCTTCCTATTATACCCTTCTTCACTTAATTTATCTACTAACTCCTTAGTCTATTAAATCTAATACCTTACTATACTCTAGTTTAATTCTAACATTCCCTTCTAAATTTTAATTTCTACTTATGTTCACTAAATTAATGGACTCAATTCTAAGAAAATAAAATAAAATAAATCAATAAATAATAAAATAAAATAAAATAAAAATTTTGGGATCTAACAATTCTCCCCCCTTAAAGAATTTCATCCTCAAAATTCTTACCTGAGTTTTCAAAAGGATGTGGATACTTCTCCTCCATTGTTTCCAAAGGCTCCTATGTTGCCTCCTCTCTTGCATGATTCTTCCATAAGACTTTAACTAACTTCACAATCTTATTTCCTAAGACTTTTTCCTTTGAATCTAGAATCTCCACTGGTTATTCTTCATAAGTCAAATCCTCTCTTAATTGAATCTCTGAAGATTGGACTACGTGCGAAGGATTTGATCTATACTTTCTCAACATCGACACATGGAAAACATTGTGGATATTAGAAAATTTTGGTGGCAAAGCTAATTTGTAGGCTAAAGGTCCAATCTTCTCAATAATCTCATAAAGGTCTATATATCTCGAACTGAATTTGCCATTCTTACCAAATCTTAAATCTCCTTTCCATAGAGAGGCTATAAGAAACACCTTGTCTCCAACTTCAAATTCCATCTCCTTTCTATGTGCATCCGTATAGCTCTTCAGTCTATTTTGAGCTGCCTTGAATCTCTGTTTCACCAATTTAATCTTGTCAACTATAACTTGTACCAACTCAGGTCTTACAACTCTCCTCTCACCTTTCTCATAACAACAAATAGGAGTTCTGCACCTCCTACTATACAAAGCCTCAAAGGTACCATTTGAATTCCTGAGTGATAGGAATTATTGTAAGCAAATTCAATTAAAGGTAGGTGATCATCTTACGAGCCTTTGAAATCTATAACACTAGCTCTCAACGTTGCATCCAAAGTCCATATCATTTTCTCTGATTGTCCATCAGCCTGTGGATGGAAAGCTGTGCTAAAATGTAACTTAGTTCCCAAAGCCTCTTGTAAGCTTTCCCAAAATCTGGAGGTGAATCTGGGATCTTTATCCGAAACTATAAAATTAGGAATCCCATGAAGTTTGATTATTTCATCTATGTATTTCTTAGCCAATGCATTCAAAGAATTTGTTTGTCTAATTGGCAGGAAATGTGTTGACTTGGTTAGCCTAACAACAATCACCCATATTGCATCATGTTTCTTGCTAGTCCTTGGCAATCCTATCAAGAAATCCATTATAATCTTCTCTCACTTCCATTCAGGAATAGACAAAGGTTTAAGCTTACCGGTAGGTGTTTGATGTTTTGATTTCTGGCACATTAAGCATCTACTAATATACTCTGCAATATCTTTCTTCATTCCTTTCCACCAGAAGTGCTCTTTCAAATCTCTATACATTTTTGTACTCCCCGGTTGCATTGCATAGGGAGTGTTGTGTACATCATCAAAAATATCATCTTTCTGTTAAGTCAAAATGACTTTACATTTATGATTTTGATGAAGAACAAATAATGAAGGCAGAAAAGCAATTGGATAAATGAAAAACAGACGAAGTAGAAAAACAGACGGATAAATGAAAAACAGAAGAAGTGGAAAAACAGACGGAGAATCAAAAAACAGATGGAAGAATGAAAGACAAACGAAAGAATAAAAAAATAGACGAAAGATTGAAAAGCAGACGGACGCCAAAAGCAGACGGAAGCAAAAGCAGATGATGAATTAAAAGCAGACGGAAGTGAAAAGGAGACGATAAATGAAAAACAGGCGGAAGCCAAAAACAGACAAAAGAAAAAGAAGACGATGAAAAGCAGACGAAGGCAAATCAAGAGTCAGTTCGAGTTAGTTACAGAACTCAACTGAATAACCATTTCTTTCAAGAATCAAGAAACAAGAATCAAGAAGCAACATTCAAAAAGCAGTTACAGACGAAGGCTGTAAATATGAGTTGAAGTCAAAGATTGCAAAGTTAGCTGATATACATTTACATAAATGTTAAAAAGCTTACTTGAGAGTTTACTATGTAAATAGCTAGAGCTATCTTACTGTAACAAGGCTCAAAAAATCTTTCTGTAAGAAAGTAGTACAGATAGCCTGCAGAGGCTAAGTGTGAAAGAATACTGACTGTAAGAGACCTGAAGAGGCTCAAAGTAAAAGAATACTTGTAACATTTGAGAAGTAGTGAAATCTCAAAAAGAGATCTGAGGACTGGACGTAGCCCACGGTTTGGGGTGAACCAGTATAAAAATTACTGTGTCAACTTCTCTCTACCTTATCTCTCTTATCATTCAAAGTTTCGATTTTACTTAGTTTTCAAACAAGTTTTCAAAGAATACGATTAACTTTGATTTACAGTAGTTCTTGTGAAAAGAACAAGTTTTTCCTTTGACAAAACATTTTTGGAAGATTTTTCAAAAAGGGGAAATACACAATTCAACCCCCCTTCTTGTGCATTTATACATCGTATAATAAGCATTGTAATAATGTATGATTCACTTCAATTGGTATCAAAGCTTGGTGTCCAAGGATCACTGTAACAAAGTGTGGATCAAAGATTATGGCGAAATCACATACATACATTGCAGAAGGTGCCTCAGTCACTAGACCTGCAGCATTCAATGGAGAAGACTACCACTATTGGAAAGATAGGATGCGGCTGTTTATAGAATCTACTCATGTTGACCTTGTAGGAAAATCCCGGGAGGAACATCACATGTTCCAGCAGCGGAAACAAAACTTTTTATTCCGGGACCTTCCCAAAACCCAGATCCCAAAGTTTGTATGAAAACCTCAAACCTGAATAGCCAATAGAGACTATCTCTAAAGGTATCCACGCAGAGATCGAAACCTAACCGAGTCAAACCCTTTGACCCGGAAATAGCTAGAACAGAATAAGAGCTGCTAGACCTACCTACCGTCTCCGAGAGCTTGGATCAACGTTGAAGAAGATGACAAAAGCTTGAAGAAGAGAGCCTTGATGAGAGATGAAGAAGAGAAAACTATTTTCTTAGGTTTCATAAAACCTTTCTTCCTTTCAAAAGCCACGATGATGATCTTGTTAAAACCAAGAAAAAGTCTTTCTTTTCTTCCTTTACATAAGCAACGATCATCACCTCACTCTTCCATGTTTTTTGTCCTTTTGTAATTGAATGAAGATGATGACTAAGCTTCCAAATGGAAGCTTCCTTGATTCTTCTCCTCCATCCACGTGACCAACACATATATATATATTAATTAATTAATTATTTAATTAATCATATATATATGTATATATATTGCTAAAGTGGTCCAGTCACACTGGGGTCGGTCCTACCGGGCCCCGGCATGGAAAAACCACCGAAAACCTTTTTCAGCAATATCGATGTCGCGATCTCATCGGGACATATCCCAATCCCATTGGGATCCATTTAATCCTAATGCTCTCCATAATTGGAACTCTGTCCAATACTATTTTACAGATCCTCTGAAACACTCTTATGCGTGTGACCCTTTAGGTTTCCGGTTATGTTGGCCACTTAGATTAACAATTAATCTGAGTAAGTCATGAGCGGTATCTAGCAACACATCATGACCCCCAATTGACCGGAAAGTAATCGGTTTGATGAATTCATCACGAACCAAATCACGAACCCTTCCATAGACAATTACTGTGCAATTCGTCCTTTCATCATCCTATACCCCACTTGGTTATGAGTATGGCTAATATGTCAAATCTTACTAGACTAAGTCTAGCCCAAGTGAAATCAGTTCCTGTCTAAGGACTCATTACTTTATATGTCCATGAAGACACTCTTCATGACATAGTCATGCTCTGGCCAGAGACTTAAAGTAATGATCCCGACAAGAGGCTGTGGTATCTCTTCCGTTTCATGTATGATGAATCCTTTATTGGCTACTCAATTACCTTCAATACCTCAAACTGCACTCCAAGCACCACCCTATGAGTAACCTCCGAAGGCCACAAGGAATGGAGTCAGTACGTGATCAAGATTCAAGATATCCTTGAGTACCTCAAGTCTAAGGATACTTGCACCATTGCTATGATGAGATTATCACCGACATTAAATCCATGTGATGATCTCATGGCAGTCATCCAATGAACTTACTACCACTAGTAAGCATCCATATGTCAACTCTAAATATCTCATATCTACGCTTCGAGATCCACCGCTGATCCAATCAAGGAGTATGACATATGCTAGTCTGTCCGGATTGATGATGTCTAGTCTCATTAATCTTATGACTAGGGAAAAATTAGATACTGACATAATTGCACATGATAGGAATCTCAAGATTATGATCACATCATAATTTCCTTCATGCTATGTCATATATCATGGACTTCATTAATTTGATTAAAGATCAATATCAATTCATAAAAAAATGAATATCAAATAAATGAAACATGCCTTTCTTTATTTATTCATAAAGTCTATACATGACTATGAACAAAAAGTGCTAAAGGGATTGCCTTTAGGGCACTACTCTAACAAATCTCCCACTGACCTAAAGCCAATCGCCTTGGTATCTAATACCATAAGCGAGTACATGAGAATCAAAATTCTTCGTGACAATGGCTTCACAACGGATCAAGAATGTTCGCTCTCGGAATCCTCTCGATCACGACATCACCTCTAGCAATGATCTCTCGAATCGATGATATCTGCATGAGTACGTGTTTAGATCGTTGGTGAGACCTCGGTTCTTTTGCTCGAGCAATAGCCCCATTGTTGTCACAATACAACCGTATGGGTCCATCACACTAGAACCACACCAAGTTCGAAATGAACTTCGATCCAAATGACTTCCTTTGCCGCCTCGATGCAAAGAATGTACTCGCCTCGGCCGTCAATCGCCATCCGCTCTTGTTTGGAACTCTTCCAACCGACCGCTCCGCCGTTTAAGCGTGAAAACATAACTCGATCGATCTGAGTCATCCTTGTCATATTGGAAACCGACATCCGATGCCCGCCACTGGAGATTTCCATCTCCATATATCAAGAAAACATCCTTAGTCCTTCGCAAGTACTTGAGGATATTCTTGATACCACCCAAAGGACCTCACCAGATCCGATTAGTATCTCGCCGTGACACTCAGAGCATATGATACATCGGACCTCGTACATAACATAGCATACATGATCGATCCTCTGCAGATGCATACGGATCTCGATCCATGCGAATCCTCTCATCTTGTGTCTTAGGACATAGATTTCGAGAGTGTTATCCCATGAGTGATGGGAAGAAACCCTCTCTTGGATTGCTCCATGCTAAACCTCTTTAGCATCTTGTCAATGTACGATGATTGTGAAAGACCAAGCAACCTCTTCGATCTATCTCTATAAATCTTTATCCCAAGGATATAAGTTGCTTCACCAAGGTCTTTCATCGCAAATTATTTGGACAACCAAATTTTAACGACAGATCAATGAGAAATCGCTTCCGAGTAACAGTATGTCATCTACATACAACACAAGGAAAACGATTGCATTCCCATTAACCTTTTTGTACACACAATACTCATCCGGATTTTGAGAAAAACCAAACTCTTTGATTGACTCATCAAAACGGATGTTCCAACTCCTGGATGCTTGCTTCAATCCATAGATGGATTTCGAAGCTTGCATACCTTTTCGCCATCATCGAAGTGAAGCCCTCTGTTGTGTCATGTACACATCCTCGGCCAGATTTCCTTTAAGGAAAGCTGTCTTCACATCCATTTGCCATATCTCATAATCATAATGAGCGGCAATGGCTAGGAGTATCCGAATGGATTTAAGCATTGCTACGGGGCTGAAGGTCTCGTCATAGTCAACTCCTTGTCTTTGACGAAATCCTTTGGCCACAAGCCTTGCCTTGTAGGTAATCACATTACCATCCATGTCGGTTTTCTTCTTGAAAACCCATTTGCACCCTATAGGTTTTATCCCTTCAGGTGCATCAACCAAAGTCCATACTTGGTTTATGTACATGGAATCCATTTCGGCTTTCATGGAACAAAGTCATTTTTCGGACTCAACTTTTCGTAACCTCTTCATAGTAGCGCTCATCATTTTCTATGAGCAATCGTCATTCCGCTCGCTACAAGAAATCCATATCTCTCGGGAACAAGGCGCATCCTACTTGACCTACGAACTTCGTGGTGCAATGTAAGGTTGAATCTATTACTTCATCCGAATGAGTGATGCCTCGTGTTCAGCAATTGATCAGGCTTGTTTGAGCATCTTGAACTTCTTCAAGTTCAACTTTGTTCCCACCGCCTTCTTGCAGAAGAAACTCTTTCTCTAAAGACAGCATGCTTTGAAACAAACACCTTTTGTTCCTCAAAGAAAGTAGAATTGATATCCCATGGTCTCTTTAGGATATCCTACAAACAAACACTTGTCAGACTTTGCTTCAAGCTTATCTGACTGAATCCGCTTCACATAAGCAGGACAACCCCATACTTTCAAATGAGAAAGATAAGGTTTTCTGTTAGTCCACATCTGATATGGAGTAACATCAACTGTCTTAGAGGGAACTCGCTTAACAAGTAAACAAATGTCTCTAGCGATACCCCAAAACGATTTTGGTAACTTTCGAAACCCATCATTGATCGTACCATGTCCAACAAGGTTCGATTTCTCCTTTCAGCCACACCGTTGTGCTGCGGTGTGTAAGGAGGAGTCCACTGAGATAAAATACCATTATCTCTGAGATAATCCAGAAAATGTTGGTCTAAGTATTCTCCACCACGATCGGATCGTAATGCCTTGATACTTTTACCAAGCTGGTTTTCTACTTCATTTCTGAATTGTTTGAACTTTTCAAATGCTTCAGATTTGTATCTCATCAGATATAAGTACCCATATCGTGAATAATCATCGATAAAGGTAATGAAGTAACGACAACCACTTCTGGCATGGATGGACATCGGACCGCATACATCTGAATGTATTAGGTCTAATACTCCAATAGCTCGTTCACCCTTTCCCTTGAAGGGTAACTTAGTCATCTTGCCTAATAAACAAGATTCGCATGTGTCATATGATTCATAATCAAATGACCCTAAACTGCCACTCTTATGGAGTTTAGCGATGCGCGTCTCATTTATATGGCCAATGACAATGCCATAAGTAAGTTGACTTTAGATTATCTCTTTTATGCCGCTTGGTGTCATTGACATTTAAAATTGGATTAGACATATCTAATATGTAAATACCATTGCACAATGTACCGTTCCATAAAGCATTCCATTAGAATTAATAGAACAACCATTGCTATTAAAATTCATATGGAATCCAAATTTATTTAGACAAGAAATGCATAATATATTCTTTGTCAAACGGGTACAAAATAACAATCATCCAATTCCAAAGACAAGCCCAAGAGGGAGAGACAAAACATAGGTTCCTACGGCTAATGCAAAGAACTCTTGCTCCATTTCCAACACGTAGGTCTACTTCTCCCTTCATGAGTTGCCTCATCGTCCCGAGGCCCCGTGATATCATTACATATGTGTGAGCCACAACCAGATCAAATACCCGGATGTTGTGATCAAGAATGATTAACTTCAATGACATACAAACCTCAAGTAGTCGAGGCATCCGATACCTTCTTTTGCTTTAGCGACTCGGATAGACTTTGCAATTGCGCCTCCAATGGCCATCTTTACCGCAATGGAAGCAAGTTCCTTTGGGGCGCTTCTTTGGTCTTCTTCTTGATGGCGCCTCCTTTGGTTTCTTTGCCTTCTTCTTCTTTGGGTTCTTTTTCTTCTTGGACCCAAAAGATGAAGAAGCAACCACCAGCACTTGCTTACTATCACTTTTGATAGTCTGCTCAGCTGTCTTGAACAGATTGATCAGCTCAGGTATTGTAGTGGATATTTAGTTCATCCGATAGTTTAGCACGAACTGTGCATAACTTTCGGACAATCCAACCAGAATTAAGTCTATACTTAACTCATGATCCATTGCAAAACCTAAGACGGCCAATCTCTCAATATAGCCATTCATCTTCAGGGCGTACTGCACAACAGATGTCCCTGGAGCCATCTTGGTAGTAAAGAGAAGCCTTGAGGTCTCGAACCTTTCGGACCGGGCTTGCTCGTCAAACAGCTCCCTAAGATGAAAAACTATAGTGTGAGCATCTATGGACTCGTGCTGCTTCTGCAGCTCTGGTGACATCGAGGCAAGCATGATGCAAGTCGCCATGTCACTGTCCTTTAGATGCTTACTATATGCCTTCTGATCATCATCAAGCATCGACAAGAAAGCATCTGAAGCGGAAAATCTAGGATATATCCTGACTTTCAGATATGAGAACTATTCTCGATTCCTTAACCAACAAGAAAATTCGGTCCAGTTAACTTGTTGGAATCCATAAGTGAGCGAAGATTCACACTTGACGACATTTTCAAACAACCTACACGGATAGAGAGGAAGAATGTTAAAATAGGAATAACTGCATAATCATAAGGACTTGAATGATATGCAAAAAGCTCCCACTAGTTTCATAGAATCTATAACCCTCATTACGAATCCAAAGAAACAAAGTGACATAATGTCCTAGTGGGTCGATATCCGATATTGCTAAGAATGACCTTGGGTTTACCCAACAAGCCATAACTTAGGTCAATCGGTAGGTATCGAACATACCAATTGCATCATCGATAACCGACATTGAGAATGACCTTGGGTTTACCCAACAAGCCACCTTATGTTTCGGAGGTATCGATATACCAATTACATCTTAGACACAACTATCGATCGCTATCAACTTGTTGATGTATGCACTTACATTGGGTATCAACTTTTTGATCGCGCATACATCCGATGTATGCTGCCCAATTTCACCTCTGTCCACGCTGACCTTGAGTTTACTCAACAAACTAACGCCTAAAGGAAAACCAACCCATTAATCAGAAAATCATATTTTCATGGTTCAACATATCCGTATAGAGTGAGCTTGGGTTTACCCAACAACCCATCCCTATAAGAACTCGGTTCTTACCATATTAATGGAAGGCGTTAGTTTTCATATACCGAGGAGGATTTAGAAACTCTAGACTCAAGTCAAGGATCATAGTCGCTAGGACTATATGGCATGATTTAGGTTTCATCAATCAAATTGAATCAATCCTTATAATCATCCATCATCCGTCATCCAACTCGAGCATGTCACAAGTCGACTTTCATCAAATGCAAGTCACCTTATGCTACTTTACACACAAGTCGACTTGTCGATATAAGTCGACTTATGCTCTGCTTCACGCACAAGTCGACTTGTCTAATATAAGTCGACTTATGCAAAATCTTTGAACAAGTCGACTTATCCGTAAAACAAGTCGACTTATCTCGCAAACAAGTCGACTTATGTAGCAAACAAGTCGACTTATCTCTGTAAACAAGTCGACTTATGTAGCAAACAAGTCGACTTATTCTGCAAGATTGCTATTATTTCTAATCGCTAATTCCTCAATCAATGCAATTCCAATTCTCAACACCATCATACCTAAGGTAATATCAGAATTGATGTATCAATGAACACTTCATTGATCCATGAATGCCTTATATGGTCAAACCATATGAAAAGCTTGAAATGAGTCAAAACTCATAAATATCCAAATAAGTTAAGAACACCCAAATTCTCACCCTAAGCATCTCAAGCTAGTGTATACACTCTCAAAACTACTCCGGCACTTGTCAAAAAAATTGTGACGGCCAAAACAAGCAAGAAAATGAAATGTACTAACGAGACACAAATGTGACCAATTCGGCATTCAAAAATTCTTGGAAAAGCAACTTCAAGCAATTCAATTTGGCAATCATACTAATCAAGATAACACATTTTTAATCACATTAAAAATGCTGCAAGGCATTGGAATTGAAAAAGCAAACTCAATCAAGCCAAGCAAAACAGTCCCAACAATTTTCACCAAAACTGTCCAGTTCTGTACATTGCTTGAAATGATCAATGAAACAATTTCAATAAATTCTGAGAAAATTATATAGGTTACTAAATGTTCAGAACATGCTACCTGAAGTTTTTCAGGATTTTAGGCCATCAAAAACTCAGTCAACCAAAATAACAAAACCGATTAAAATTCTGTGTTCATCAACACAGCAATTCCCAACAGCATAGAATAAAATCGAAAATAAATATCCAATCACCTTGAAATCCAATTTCCATGCTCAAAGACATTCACCAACATCTTAGAGACATGTAGGTGAAGGAAAATCCAGAAAAATAATTTTCTAGAATTTATTCTTGATTTTATACTACTGCCTGTTCACAGAATCTTTTCAAAAACAGCATCTGTAAGCTTAGGGAAATAATTAGAAACACTTTATCTAATCAAATCGATAAATTCTGAAAATTCATAGACATATTCTCTAACATGTTATGAACATTCCTGGGCAGAAAATTTTCGAAAACCCTATCTCTATAGCAATTCGAAATCTGAACAGAATGCATGCTACAACATCACAAGCAATTAGGGTTTATGATCTAGCTTCAGTTAAAGCTTCATACACGACACCAGATGCTCTGATACCACTGTTGGAAAATCCCGGGAGGAACATCACATGTTCCAGCAGCGGAAACAAAACTTTTTTATTCCCGGGACCTTCCCAAAACCCAGGATCCCGGTGTCGGTATGAAAACCTCAAACCTGAATAGCCAATAGAGACTATCTCTAAAGGTATCCACGCAGAGATCAGAAAACCTAACCGAGTCAAATCCCTTTGACCCGGAAATAGCTAGAACAGAATAAGAGCTGCTAGACCCTACCTCTGTCCTGGAGAGCTTGGATCAACGTTGAAAAAGATGACAAAAGCTTGAAGAAGAGAGCCTTGATGAGAGATGAAGAAGAGAGAAAACTATTTTCTCTTAGGTTTTCATAAAACCTTTCTTCCTTTCAAAAGCCACGATGATGATCTTGTTAAAAACCAAGAAAAAAGTCTTTCTTTTCTTCCTTTTACATAAGCAACGATCATCACCTCACTCTTCCATGTTTTTTGTCCTTTTGTAATTAAATGAAGATGATGACTAAGCTTCCAAATGGAAGCTTCCTTGATTCTTCTCCTCCATCCAAGTGACCAACACATATATATATATATTAATTAATCATATATATATATGTATATATATTGCTAAAGTGGTCCAGTCACACTAGGGTCGGTCCTACCGGGCCCCGGCATGGAAAAACCACCGAAAACCTTTTTCAGCAATATCGATGTCGCGATCTCATCGGGACATATCCCAATCCCATTGGAATCCATTTAATCCTAATGCTCTCCATAATTGGAACTCTGTCCAATACTATTTTACAGATCCTCTGAAACACTCTTATGCGTGTGACCCTTTAGGTTTCCGATTATGTTGGCCACTTAGATTAACAATTAATCTGAGTAAGTCATGAGCAGTATCTAGCAACACATCATGACCCCCAATTGACCGGAAAGTAATCGGTTTGATGAATTCATCACGAACCGGATCACGAACCCTTCCATGTACAATTCATCGCAATTCGTCCTTTCATCATCCTATACCCCACTTGGTTATGAGTATGGCTAATATGTCAACTCTTACTAGACTAAGTCTAGCCTAAGTGAAATCGGTTCTGCCTAAGGACTCATTACTTTATATGTCCATGAAGACACTCTTCATGACATAGTCATGCTCGCCGAGACTTAAAGTAATGATCCCGACAAGAGGCTGTGGTATCTCTTCCGTTCTTACGAAGTGATGAATCCTTTATTGGCTACTCAATTACCTTCAATACCTCAAACTGCACTCCAAGCACCACCCTATGAGTAACCTCTGAAGGCCACAAGGAATGGAGTCAGTACAGTGATCAAGATTCAAGATATCCTCGAGTACCTCAAGTCTAAGGATACTTGCACCATTGCTATGATGAGATTATCACTGACATTAAATCCATGTGATGATCTCATGGCAGGTCATCCAATGAACTTACTACCACTAGTAAGCATCCATATGTCAACTCTAAATATCTCATATTTACAGTTTCTGAGATCCACTGCTTGATCCAATCAAGGAGTATGACATATGCTAGTCTGTCCGGATTGATGATGTCCAGTCTCATTAATCCTATGACTAGGGAAAAATTAGATACTGACATAATTGCACATGATAGGAATCTCAAGATTATGATCACATCATAATTTCCTTCATGCTATGTCATATATCATGGACTTCATTAATTTGATTAAAGATCAATATCAATTCATAACAAAATGAATATCAAATAAATGAAACATGCCTTTCTTTATTTATTCATAAAGTCTGTACATGACTATGGACAAAAAGCGCTAAAGGGGATTGCCTTTAGGGCACTACTCTAACAGACCTTTGGGACGTGATAGAGAATGGACCATATACACCAGTAGATGAAGATGGAAATCTTATTCCACGGATTAGATGGACGGCTAATCAAAAGGCGAGATTCCAACTGAACTCTAAGGCAAAGTTTTTCTTGAGTTGTTCCCTAAGCAGAAGTGAGTATAACAAAGTTCACGGATGCGATACTGTGAAGGAGATGTGGGACACGTTGTCCATCGCTCATGAAGGTACAAACCAAGTCAAAGAATCCAAGATAAGCATTCTTGTGCACCAGTAAGAGCTTTTCAAGATGGAAGATGAAGAATCTATTGATCAAATGTTTGGAAGATTTCAAACAATCATCAATGGGTTGAAAGCTCTCGGAAGAACTTACGATAACCAAGAGCACTTACGAAAGATCTTAAGAAGTCTTCCAAAGAGGTGGAGACCAAAAGTTACTGCTGTGTAGGAAGCTAAGGATTTGAGCGTGCTAAAACTTGACGAGTTGCTTGGATCGCTGAAGATTTATGAAGTTGAGCTCGATGCTGAAGACAAGCCCAAATGGGACAAGTCAATAGCACTGAAGGCCGGACAGAAAAATCACAAAACTCAAAGGAGGTGAAAGTCATCAAAAGCATTAAAGATTGAAGAATCAAAGCATGATGACTCCAAAGAATCAGAACAAGAGTTAAGTGATGAAGATGACGAGCTATCTTTCATTTCTAGGAAAATCAGATGGATGTGGAAGAAGAAGTCCAAAGGAAGTCAGTTCTTCAAGAAGAACGGAAAAGATGATGGAAAAGTAGAAAAGACATCCATCATATGCTACGAGTGTAATCAACCTGGACATTACAAATCCGAGTGTCTTACTCTAAAGAAGAAACCAAAGAAGAGTAGAGAAGGCAAGAAAAGCATGATGGCAACTTGGGAGGATCTAGATTCATTAGAATTTGATACAAACTCTGAGACATCAGAGCATGCAAATATTTGCCTGGTACCTGAGGAAGAAAGTGATGAGGAGGTAACTTCTGAATACGATGACTTGCATAATGCATATTTAGAATTACTAGAAGATTCTCATGCTATTATGAAACAGTACAAACTGTTAAAGAAAAAGTATGTAGAAAACCTCAAACATACAGAAGAAATAGAGAGAGAAAATATCTGCTTGAAAAAGCAAATAGAGGAGAATAAGAAAAAGAAAGTTGTAGATAGATCTGAAGAGATCAATCAGCTGAAGCTTAGGATTAAGAGTCTTTCAGCTGATTTAGCTACCTTCACTGAGAGTACAAAGAAAATGAATGAGATGTTAGGGTTTACAAGAAATAAATCTCATCATGAAAGAAAGCCTCTCTTCCAGAATAAAAGGTATCACCAAACACGTTTTCATCAACAAACTTATAAAATGCATCAAATGAATCATTATGTGCATATTACTAACCCAAAAGAACCCAAGAAAATATGGGTACCAAAAAATAAAATAGTTTCTCCTGTAGATATCTTTCATTGGAAGATGCGATAAGCACTGTTGGTATTTAGACAGTGGATGCTCGTGACATATGATGGGAAGAAGGTCTATGTTCCTAGATCTTCAGTATAAGAAGGGAGGATCGGTAACTTTCGGAGACAACCAGCAGGGCAAGATAATTGGAATCGTTAAAATAGGTAAAGATTCCTTTGCATGCATTGATAATGTGCTGCTTGTTGATGGTCTGAAACACAATTTGATTAGTGTCAGTCAATTGTGTGATTATGGTTTTTAAGTCACGTTTAATTAAAATCTTTGTGAAGTCAGAAACAAAGATGGGTCTATATTATTTTATGCCAAGAGAAGAAATAATCTTTACAAAATTGATTTAGAAGATTTTCAAAATCAAAATGTTTCATGTTTTATATCAACTGAAGAAGAGAGACTAATCTGGCATAAAAAGCTAGGTCATGTCAATTTCAAACATATTTCAAAGTTTTTAAAGCATGATTTGGTAAGAGGATTACCAAAAATAAGTTTTGACAAAGAATTCTTTTGTGAAAGTTGTTTGAAAGGAAAACAAATCAAAACATCGTTTTCTTCTAAAAATTTCGTAACATCTTCTAGACCTTTAGAGTTGTTACATATGGATTTATTTGGTCCAACTAGGATAATAAGTCTTGGCGGAAAGAAATATGGACTTGTTATTGTTGATGACTTTACTAGATTTTGTTGGATATTGTTTTTTTCACACAAGGATGAGTCTTTTAAGTGTTTTAGGACCCTTTCCAGAAAGTTACAAAATGAAAAAGGAATGTCTATAGCCAGTATCAGGAGTGATCATGGTGGAGAATTTGAGAATGAGAAGTTTAGAATATACTGTGAGGAGAATGGAATTTTCCACAATTTCTCTGCTCCTAGGACTCCGCAGCAAAATGGAGTTGTTGAAAGGAAGAATAGGACGATTCAAGAGATGGCAAGGACTATGCTGTGTGAGATGAATCTTCCTAAGTATTTACAAGCGTAAGTCGTGAATACAAAGGTTACATTCGTAATGAATATTGCTGCGACCATTGCAGAAGAAAACTCCTTATGAGTTATAGAATGGAAGGAGACCGAATATATCTTACTTTCATCCATTTGGTTGCAAGTGTTCTATACTGAATACAAAGGAGTTGTTGGATAAGTTCGACTCAAAGACCTTTCCAGGAATCTTTCTAGGATACTCTTTATCATCCAAAGCTTTTCGGGTTTATAATCTTAACTCGAAGACAGTTGAGGAGACCATTCATGTCAAATTTGATGATAGTTCCTAACCCCGTAAGAAAGATGACATGGAGAGTGAAGTCCCTTCAAAGCCCTTAGATGATACAATAGAAGCTCCATCATCAGGAACTCAGGTAGACAAAGTTGAGGATATTCCAGAAACTAGTGTATTAAAAAGAGATTGGAAATATAAGAGTTCTCATCCAGAAGAGTTAATTATCGGAGAGACCTCTGAAGGAGTCAGAACAAGGTCTAAATTCAGAAGAGAAGCTAATGTAGCTTTTATCTCTGAAATAAAGCCTAAGAAGATTGAGGAAGCTCTTTAGGACGAAGCTTGGATTTTCGCCATGCAAGAGGAGTTGAACCAATTTACTAGGAATAAAGTTTGGTCCTTGGTTCCTAAACCCTCGAAGAAATCCATTATAGGAACTAGATGGGTTTTTAAGAATAAGTTAGACGAATCAACGAGAGTGATTCGGAATAAAGCTAGATTAGTAGTATAAGGCTATAATCAGCAAGAAGAAATAGACTACAATGAGACATATGCTCCAGTAGCGAGACTTGAAGCAATTAGGATATTGCTGGCATATTGTTAGACCCTGATCTTTTAGTAGAAATTAGAAATTATTACATGAAATTAAATGAGTGTTTTTGTATATGACATTTGTTATAGATGTTATTGTGCTATGAGAAAAGAATTGATGGGACTTGATGAATTTGAGACTTGAGTAGAATTTTTTGGGTTATGAAAGAAAAAGTGAAAGAGATGATTGAAATGGAAGTTGAAATGCAAGAAATGATTAGTGAAAGTGTTATATTTTGAAGAATTAAGAAAGTTTGACTTTTTGGAGTAGAGAGTTGACTTTTTGATTTAGGCAGAATTTGAGAAAATGATCTTCATGAAACTTGTAGCTTCTGTTGAAAGCTTTCTATCTCCATAAAGTATGATATTTTTCGATATCGGAATTGGAAGTTATGATCTTCCGAAGTTAAGGTTATTTTACGTTGTTTTTTAAAATGCTCTTAAGTGTAGGATTGTGTATGCAGTGTTTTGAGGCGAATTCAGGACTGATATATTTTGAATTGAGTAAAGTGGTCTACATGAAAGTCATAGAAGATTTTCCTAGCTTTTCAATGATGTATTATAGGTTATTTGTGGATGTGGAAATTGGAAGATATGAATTTAGGAAGTTTGGATGTGGTATAGGATGACCAATTATTTGGCAGAAACTTTGACTGACAAATTGACCTAGTTAGAGGTTGAAATTGCCTTTAAGTTCTTCATGAAAGTTTTATATTATGCTTTTATCTTTCCATTGATGTAAAGTATGAAATTTTTAGACCATGGAATTTGGAGTTATAATGTTTACAAGTTGTTGTTACTGTTTGGGAAGAGTATTAGTGCACAGAACTTTTGATTGGAAATTTGACTTCCTTAGAGGCCAAATTGATTTTTATGTCCTTCATGAAAGATGTAGGCTGCTTTCTGATCTTTGCATTGATATAAAATATGACATGTTTGGACCTTGGAGTTGAAAGATAGAAATTTTCAAAGTTGAGTTACTGTTTAGGGTGACATGATTTTGGACAGAAACTTCGAGTGGATTTTTGACCCCTTTAGAGATGGAATTGATTTTTGAGTTCTTCATGGTAGTTGTATAGCTTCCTTGGAGCTTTCTATTGATACCAAATTTGTGAAATTTGGATCTTGGGAGCAAGAATTACAAACTTTGGAAATTTCGGTTATATATATGTCGTTTTGAGTCCTTCTGTTTTTGTTATTTCCTTCCCAATCCGACCCTCTCTCAATCTTCTGCTTATATCTTTTCTGTCCTACATTCGATTGACTTAATTTTTGAAGCATTGGATTCCTAAGATCTTTCCCTATTTTTATATTAGAAATTGTGAATTTTTGAGATTAAATTGAGGATGATTGATTTAATCAAAGTAAGTGGGATAACTTTCTGAACATGGTTCAGTATTTTGGTAGGTTCTAGATATGTGGACATCCAATTGAACTGATTATTATGGAAAAATAAAATAGAGACTTGGGGCTATAAATCATATGAAGTAATTGAATTTCAATTTAGGCCCTAAGACTTTCAATTTCTGAATGGAAGTTGGGTTTAGTGTTCAGTCTTGGATTAGTTTGGGCCATAATTTTTGATCTAGTCATCCAAATGAGGTGATTCTTAATTTGGATTAAACTAGATATATAGAGATACAAATGTTATGAAGGATTCTAGTGTCAATTTAGTCTTTAAGAATGTCAATTTTGGGATGGAAGTAAATCGCTGGAAATTGTGTTTAGCATAAGATTAGTTCGAAATGTTTGGAGCATAACTTTTGGCATAGTGCACCAAATTAAATGATTTTGGTGGCGTTATGAAATTTAGAAAATAAGGAACATTTCTCTAGAAGGAAGTTGTAGCAAATTCCATCAATTTGATGGTTAGAAATTTGTCCTAAAGTAAACATGAATGAAAATGATTTTTAGGGGCAAAATTGGAAGAGTACTTAAGGTTTTAAGTTAGAAGACTTATATGGAGGGGCAAATTGGTCATTTAGCTTTTATTAAGTGAATGAATGAGGTGGCTATCGTTTTTAACAAGAGGAAGCATGACATTGAGTGAAAGAAGAAGGAAAAAAAGAAAGAAAGAAGAGGAGAAGAAGAGTTTCAGTGGAGGAGAAGAAAGAAGAGAGAGAAAAGATTAGGGTTTCATATTTTTTTGTAGGGTTTCAAGCAAGATTTTTTAATGATTCAAGGGGGAAAATGTGGAGGATGATGAAAGCTTCCTTACAAGCTAAGAAAAATCTGAAATTTGAGAAGATGAAGGTAAGAGAAAATTTTTAGCTTTGAATTTTTAATGAATTTTTGGTTTAGATATCTTGGAAATGGTATGGGTTTGTGATTCCTAAGCTCAATTTTGATGATTGTATGGTTTAATTGGTTCAATTTTGGATGGTTATTAATTAGGGTTTAGGTTATGAATTAGGAAAATTTAAGTGAGGATTTGGAGCAATTGAGGCTTTGGACAAGTTTCAAGCATGGATATAAGGTGGGTACTGTGTTTACATTTCGAATTATAAGCTATTTATAAGTTTTCGAAAATTCAAGAAAGCAAAATTGGTTTTAAATTATGATTTTTGAATGATTAAATTAATTGATTTTGGGAATGATTTACGAATTGTTAAATTCATTGTTTTCGAATGTTTGGAAAAATTACTAAAATTGTTTCGGATGATTTTGATAAAATAGATACAATTGTTACCTTCTTTATTTTTGAATGATTTGCTTATTATGAAGAATTGATGCATTCTTTGACTTTGAGGTTTAAAACTCCTTTGGATTTGAATGCTTGAATAATGGTTAAGTGAATTTGCAATTGTGGAAAAATTATGAATGGAATTTGTTTGATTTTATGATTGAGAATTTGATATGTGAATATGTGTGACGTTATGTTTGCATATAATATGACATAATATGAAAATTAAGATTTCAAATTATGCCTTCGGGCAATCCGAATTTTAAGTATGAATTATGTGTTATGTGGATTTGGTTAGGTCCCATAAGTCTGAGTCAAGTGCACTTGTCTCCTTTTTAATAGGCTTCACCCGCCTGCCTGCTAGTGGCATTGGAGCTCCGATTTTGGACTCCCATAAGTTCACGGCTACACTGGACCGCTATGTTGGAAAGTATAGTACGTTCTGTTCACGGCTGCACAGGACCGCTATGAGGGAATGTGCAGTACGTTTCGTTTTGGACCGAACCAAACCATTATGATATGCGTATGTGTTTTTTATTTTGTTTATATTTGTGATGCATTCATGTTTTAAATTTGTTCGTGAATTTGAGGATTTTGAGAAATGATCAATTGAGGATTTTCTGCCGTGAAATTATTTGAAATTGATTATGAATGATTTGAAAAGTTTGAAAAATAAGCTTTCGATGCATTTTCTACTGTGAGATTTTTATAAAAAAGGGCAAAAGTTTAGAAAATGATTTTTACTTATTTTTCGACTTATAAACATGATATCCACGAGCTGTCAAGCTCACCCCCTTTCATCCCCATCTCTAGGTATTCGAGCAGGAGATCGGATGAAAGAAAGTCAAGGCTTGTGTTCGATTTTGCTTAGCTAGTATTTTATGTAATTTTGGATTTTGGTATTGTATATGGCTTGGAAGGCCATTAATGTTTTGTAAGCATTATTTCATGATGAGTATGAATTATGATTTTTGTATATTGAATTAAGATATGAATGTGATTTGCATATGAATATAAATGGGATTGCTTGTGATATGGATTTCGGACGGGAGGTCCGATGATTCTGATCATTAATTGCGAATTATTGAAGTGTTATAGGTATAGAATTGTGTTTGTCTATGTTGGGATTCCGGACAGGAGGTCCGATGAATTGTGTGTATTGGTTTGGTATATAGAAGTGAGTTTAAAACCATTTACAGGTTTTTGGGATTTTAAAAATACAGCCGTTATGCTGCCCAATTTTTTTAATGGTAGTATATGGACATGTGTGATTATTTGTCTATTGGGCAAAAGAAAGGAATAATAAGATTTTTTGTGTGTAACTTAATGGTTATGAGTTGTATTTGAAGAATAAAGTAAGTTAGGTTTTGTTTGAGAATAAATTTCCAAAGGGGAAATTATATTGTTTTGATTTGTATGAGTTTTGAATAAAGATGAAAAAAATGAAAAAAAACAATACCGATTTCGGGTTGGTTTAGTCTATAGGTTTCCAACGCGACGCTTTTCCTTACGATACACGTTTTCGGATGTTGGATCCGTTTTTGATTTGTTTCCTCTTTATGATTTGATTGAACCGTTTTGTTTGCGTTCGATTCCATTACCATTCGATTCGCTTTTGGTTCCTCTTTTCGATATGCTTATGCTTTCGTTTTGATTCGCCATTTGATTCATATCCGATTTGTTATTCGATTCGATTCGTTTTCACTTTCGATTTTGTTTCCGCATTTTATTATTCAATTTTCCCGATTCGATTCATTTTGATTCGATATTTTCGCTTTGTTATGATTCGATTTTCTTTTGTTTTCGTTTGCCTATTAGGTTTTCGCTTTTCCGGTTGGGGTCCAGTTCCGAGATCGAGTCCCAACATATATGCGGTTTGTCATAATATAAAGCTTTTTCAGATGGTTGTAAAAAGCGTGTTTCTGAATGGTTTTATAGACAAAGAGGTGTATGTTAAGCAACCTCCTGGTTTCGAGGATGTTAGATATCCAGATCATGTCTATAGTCTTCCCAAAGCTTTATAGGGCTTGAAGCAAGCTCCTAGAGCTTGGTATGATCGTCTAAGTTTCTTTCTTTTAGAGAGTGGTTTTAGTAGAGGTCAAGTAGATAAGAAACATTTTAGGAAGAATTATGAGAATGAGTTTATTTTAGTGCAAATCTATATTGATGGTATCATTTTCGGTGCTACCTCAAAGAATTTATGTATGAGTTTTGAGAGTCTGATGAAAAATGAGTTTGAAATGAGTATGATGCGTTAGTTGAAGTTCTTTCTTGGGTTGCAAGTTAAGCAAACCGATGAGAAGATCTTTATCCATCAACAAAAATATGTGAAAGAACTGTTGTCTAAATTTGATATGAGTAATGTGAAGCCTATGACAACTCCGATGCACCCTTCAAACCTTTTGTCGAAAGACGAAGTTAGTAAGAAGGTGGATCAAACCCTGTATAGAGGGATGATCGGTTCTTTGTTTTATCTTCTGACAAGTAGACTGACATCTTTATTCAAAGTGTATGCTTGTGTGCAAGGTTTCAGGCCGATCCTAGAGAGTCTCATTATATAGTTGTTAAGAGAATTATGAGATATCTCGCAGGTACTACTGATCTTTGCTTAATGTTTGAGAAAGGTAAAGATTTCAGGTTGATTGGATACTGCGATGCGGACTATGCCGGAGATAGAGTTGAAAGGAAGAGTACGAGTGGAGGCTGTCACTTTCTTGGGTCAAACCTAGTTTCCTGGTCAAGCAAGAGACAAAGCTCAATCGCGCTATCAACTGCCGAAGCCGAGTACATGTCTGCCGCAAGCTGTTTTTCGCAAACACTATGGACTAAATACCATCTAGAAGATTATTCAGTTCATGAAGAGGAGATCCCAATTTTATGTGACAACACCAGTACCATCAACTTATCGAAGAATTCTATACAGCATTCGAGAGTGAAGCATATCAAAGTTCGACATCATTTCTTGAGAGACTACGTCCAGAGAAAAGTTGTGAGTCTACAGTTTATTGAGACAGAGTTTCAATGGGCGGACATCTTCACTAAACCATTGAGTGAAGAACGGTTCAAGGAAATCAGACGGAACCTCAACATGGTAATGTTAAATGACCAACCGTCTAACATTTCATATCCAAGTTAAAAAGGTCGTCAAAGTTAACGGCATCAGAAACAGTGAGTTACAACTGGTAACTTCTCTCACAAGGAAATTTTGGAGGGAAAGTCTCATAACCTTGAGAACCTCACCGATTCTAGAACATGCCTGATAAGACCTTTCAATTAGTCTGAAATCAGAAACCCTTTGAATACTCTTAACTCACAAACTTTCAGCCCTCTCAAACCTCTGAAATCACCTTACCTTTGAAGAAAATATTACCAGAGTTAGTTTCTATTCAGAATCAATGGAGCAAGCGATGATTTACGGAAGGCATGTGGATTTTGAATCTCTGAGGAAAGATGATATGGATGTAAGTGTAAGTCGACTTATGCTTGATCGATACTGATAAGTCGTCTTGTTCACCAGTGTAAGTCGACTTATGGATGTCCAGTACCGTTAGATTGTTAGAGTAGTGCCCTAAAGACAATCTCCTTTAGCGCGTTTTATTCAAAGTCGTGTACAGACTTTATGAATAAATAAAGAAATGCATATTTCATTAATTTGATATTCATGAACAGTGTTTATGAATTGATTGGATCTTTAATCGAATTAATGAAGTCCATGATATATGACATAGCATGAAGGAAATTATGATGTGATCATACTATCGAGATTCCTATCATGTGCAATTATGTCAAGATCTAAATGTTCCTAGTCATAGGATTAATGAGACCGGACATCATTAATCCGGTTAGACTAGCACATGTCATATTCCTTGATTGGATCAAGCGGTGGATCTCGAAGCGTAAATATGAGATATTTAGAGTTGACATGTGGATGCTTACTAGCGGTAGTAAGTATATTGGATGACCCGCCATGAGATCATCACATGGATATCTTCTTCTAGTGTCGGTGATAATCTCATCATAGCAATGGTGCAAGTATCCTTAGACTTGAGGTACTCGAGGATATCTTGATACTTGATTACGTGCTTTGACTCCATTCCTTGTTGCCTTCTAGAGGTCGCTCATAGGGTGGTGCTTAGGTACAGCTTGAGATATTCGAAGGTAATTGAGTAGCCAATAAAGGATTCACCACTTCTGGATTAGCAGAAGAGATACCCATGGCCTCTTGTCGGGATCATTACTTGTAAGGCTGGCCAGCAAATATGTCATGAAGAGTGTCCTCATTGACATATGGAGTAATGAGTCCTAGGACGATAACTAATATCACTTGGGCTAGACTCAGTCTAGTGAGAGTTGACACTTTGACCATACTCATAACCAAGTGGGGTATAGGATGGTGAAAGGACGAATTGCACGGTAATTGTCTATGGAAGGGTTCGTGATCTGGTTCGTGATGAATTCATCAAACCGATTACTTTCTGGTCAATTGGGGGTCATGATGTGTTGCTAGACGCCGCTTATGACTTGCTCAGATTAATTGTTAATCTCAGTGGCCAACATAACCGGGAACCTAAAGGGTCACACTCATAAGAGTGATTCAGAGAATCTGTAAAATAGTAATTAGACAGAGTTCCAATTTTGGAGAGCATTAGGATTAAATGGATCCCGATGAGATCGGGATATGTCCCGATGAGATCGCGACATCGATATTGCTAAGAAAGATCTCCGGAGCGTTTTCGGTACCGGGGCTCGGTAGGCCAGTAGGACCGACCCCAGTTGGACTGGACCTTAGCAATTATATATATATATTAATTAAGTAAATAATTAATTAATATATATATATATATAAGCTATCTACGTGGGATGAAGGAAGAAGCATGAGAAGCTTCTTATTCTATGCTTAGTCACCAAGCATTAAATGGATGAAGATAAAAAAAATGAAAAAGGTGAAGTGAGATGATCGTGCCTTATGAATAAGGAGATAGAAGAGAGTTTCTTTTTCTGAAGATGAGGTTCATGGCTTTAGAAGAATAAGAAAGGATTTTGTGAAAATCCAAAAGAGAAGTGGTTCTCTCATCCACGATCATCTCCTCCTATCTTCATTTTCAAGCTTTTCATCCTCCTTCTCCATCAATCCAAGCTCTCAGAGGACAAAGGTAAGGTCTAGCAGACCTTTAATTTGTTCTAGCTATTCCCGGTCAAAGGGTTTGTCCCGTTAGGTTTTCGATCTCTGCGTGGATACCTTTAGACATAGTCTCTATTGGCTATTTAGGTTTGAGTCTTCATACCGACACATAGATCCTGGCCTTCGGGAAGGTCCCGGCGACAAAAATTTTTGTTTTTCGCACCTTGTACATGTGATGTACATCCCAGGATTTTCCTACAATGGATATCGAACCAGAGATTGTAGAAGCCAGTTGGAGGAAGTTCTTCCAGGTGCGGGAGTATGTGTACCAAAATGAAGTATATGAGTTTTGGAAGAATGTGTAGATGGCAGAAAAAGCTATTGTTTCTACAGTAGACGGAATGTCTATTATTGTAACAATGGAGTTGATTGAGAAGGTTAGTTTAAAACTAGATGGATGACAAAGGTTAGTTTAAAGGAAGAAGAAGTGAATAGACGATTGTATGGAGAAAATGACCTAACAGAGAGGAAGACCTCGAGTCTGGTGCCGAAGGCCAGGGTCTTACATGCGATTCTATTTAACTATGTCTTACCGAGAGCAGGTTCAAGGCATTTGGTGACTACTCTGAATGAACAGTGCCTATTTTATCTGCTGAATCGCCAACTAGTTGACCTACCATTTCTGATCTTTCAGTATATGGTTAAAGGAATGAAGGATACAAATAGCTACCTGTACAAAATGTTGTTAACAAGGATTTTCAGGGAGTCTGGAGTTCGTCTTGACTGGGGAATCAGACGAATGGTGCCTGTTAAGAGTGTTATCGACTCGGGTACTATAAAGAAAATGGGCTTGAAGAATCTGGACAGAGCTGAAGTAGATTATGAGAATAAAGCTAGAACTGAGGGGGAGCGGAAACAGAAGAAGTCTCCTACAAAGAGTTCTAAATCTTAGGTTAGTATAAATATGCCCTTTATTGAAAGAAGAAAATCATCTAAAGAAGTTCTGAAAGAAAAGATGATTTCTCAAAAAGAAAGTAGCCAATTTCGAAGTTTAGACAAAAATGTCTTGAAGAGAAAAGGGGAGAAGCTTCTGAGTGAAATCCCTAAGAAGGCGAAGAGATCACCTAGGATTCGAACCTTGAGACAGCAAGAAGAAAAGCGGTCCAGAAAACGAAGTCAGGCAGAAGTCTCTGTGACTCGCGTACTGAAGGCTACGAGATCTCTAGTCTCAATTTTAAGTGAAGAATCAGCCAATTAGGCCAAGGAGACTGAGAGGAAAAGAACATTGGAGTCTGAGAAACAGAGACCCCGACCTCAGAAAACTCCAAGACTGACTGAGGCAGTGAAAAAGACTAAGGTAATTAGTCAAAAGAAGAGTGTGCCTACTACTAAGGAAGTTAGTCAGAAGAAGGATACTCCCATTGCTGTTTAACAGGAGGAGCCAGTGGAGCTTAGCCTGGTTCAGACTACTCCTATCATTGTTCAACAGGAGGCAACAACAGAACTCAGCTTGGTACAGGTTCAACATGAGGAGCCAGTGGAACTTGGTCTGGTCCAGACTATTCTCACTGATGTTCCATAGGAAGAATCAATAGAACTCAGTTTGGTTCCATACAACTACTCTGAATTTTTTAGGAGAGAAGATTTGGAAGTTAGATTGATTGAAGTAGTAGAGCCTGTGACTAAAAGGAGTACTTCAATAATCATCAGGGATACACCGAGGAGGTTAGTGAAGGCATACTTACAACCTATTCCTATAAATAGTGGGATATGGCATCTATTGAATGAAGATGAAAGGAATTTTTATGAAGCCTTGAGGTATGCTTCCACAAAGCCATACCCTTCAAAGATGACTAGTCATCCGCACACTATTTATCCAATTACAGAGGACACGGTTATAAAGGTTGTACCAGACCTTCAACCTCGGAAACCCATATATGTTAATAAGGGGAAGATGAAGTTATACCCAGAAGGGGTAATTGATGATCTGTCCGCAGATCAGATTGAAGAAGAAGTGCGAAGAATAGATGAAGTATGCACTTCAAAGAAGATGATTACAGGACCTAGTTGTAGTTTTACAGAAAAGGATGAACACTGTCCAGTGGGGGGAAAGCTAACTAAAGGGACATTTACTGAATCTCTTGTGCAGGCAGTAGTACGTATTAGGCCACTATCTAATACACTGTCCATTGAAGAAGAAGCTCTACCCTTGCGAGGAAGACAAGTGCTAATGCTACCTGCTCCTTATGACTTAGACCTTCTTGAGCCCAACCTATCGGTTCAACCACCTACTTTTGAGATCGTTGAAGATTATATTCCATCTTCAGACGCATATGTTACTACAATTGCGTTTGTAGAACTCCCGAAGGATGATGATCAACCTACCTCGCCTTTTGACTTGCAAGTAGAGGTACTGCACCTACGAAGAGAAGTCAAGGAGTTGAAGGAGATGGTGAAAGAATTGTTAAAGCATCATCGTCCCTAATCATTTTTTATTATAACAAATAGGGGGAGAAGAAAATGGAAAGCAGAAATCAAAGGGGGTGAATGAAGGAGATGAACTTTTAAAGAAGAAAGAAAAAGATGAGGGGAGGAAGAGCAAGCAGAAAATGTAGAAGTCAGACGAAGACTATTCGAAGATATGTTTTTCACCTGAATCGTATGATTATTTGTTATCATCAGAAAGGGAGATATTGTTAAGTCAAAATGAATTTACATTTATGATTTTGATGAAGAACAAATAATGAAGGCAGAAAAGAAGACGGATAAATAAAAAGCAGACGAAGTAGAAAAACAGACGGATAAATGAAAAACAGACAAACTAGAAAAACAGACGGAGAATCGAAAAATAGACGGAAGGAAGAATAAAAAAATAGACGGAAGATTGAAAAGCAGACGAAGATTAAAAAACAGACGGAAGCCAAAAGCAGACGATGAATTAAAAGCAGATGGAAGTGAAAAGCATACGATGAATGAAAAACAGACGAAAGCCAAAAACAGACGAAAGAAAAAGCAAACGATGAAAAGCAGACGAAGGCAAATCAAGAGTCAGTTCGAGTTAGTTACAGAACTCAACTGAATAACCGTTTCTTTCAAGAATCAAGAAACAAGAATCAAGAAGCAACATTCAAAAAGCAAGATTCAAGAAGAAGTTACAGACGAAGGCTATAAATATGAGTCGAAGTCGAAGATTGCAAAGTTAGCTGATATACATTTACGTGAACGTTAAAAAGCTTACTTGAGAGTTTACTGTGCAAATAGCTAGAGCTATCTTACTGTAACAAGGTTAAAAAAATCTTTCTGTAAGAAAGTAGTACAGATAGCTTGCAGAGGCTAAGTGTGAAAGAATACTGACTGTAAGAGACCTGAAGAGGCTCGGAGTAAAAGAATACTTGTAACATTTGAGAAGTAGTGAAATCTCATAAAGAGATCTGAGGACTGGACGTAGCCCACGGTTTGGGGTGAACCAAAGATAAAATTCTCGTGTCAACTTCTTTTTACCTTATCTCTCTTATCATTCAAAGTTTCGATTTTACTTAGTTTTCAAACAAGTTTTCAAAGAATACGATTAACTTTGATTTACAGTAGTTCTTGTGAAAAGAACAAGTTTTTCCTTTGACAAAACATTTTTGGAAGATTTTTCAAAAAGGGAAAATACACAATTCAACCCCCCTTCTTGTGCATTTATACATCATATAATAAGCATTGTAATAACGTGTGATTCACTTCACTTTCAACTCTTACATGTCTGGAATACACAATCGGTTACCTAATACCATCAATCCATCTTCTCTTATCTCTATTTCAGAGGGTTTACCATTTTTAATCTCTTCTCTGAGCCTGCTCAAGTATTCATCTTGTTATTGCAATTCCTTAATCTTCTTATTCAACACTGGCCTTATTATAAAATTAGCCAATATACAATAAGATTCAGCTTACCTCAATGTCACTTTTAGTTTGACTAACTCATTCAATAAAGGTAAATATACTGTCTTCACATGTGCCATAGTCGATTTTCTACTCAATGCATCTGCTACTACATTAGCTTTTCCTGGGTGGTAATCTATCATTAAGTTGTAATCTTTCAACAGTTCTAACCACCTTCTTTACCTTAGATTCAACTCTTTCTGGCTTATCAAATACTTAAGATTCTTATAGTCTAAAAACACCTTGGTGGTGACTCCATATAAGTAATGTCTCTATATCTTTAACTCAAAAATTATGGCAGCTAACTCCAAGTCATGCGTAGGATAATTCATCTCATAAGGTTTCAATAGCCTAAGAGCATAGGCAATCACTTTATCTCCTTGCATTAACACACACCCCAATCCCTTCCTTGAGGCATCACTATACATTATATATCCACCAATACTGGAAGGCAAGGTCAAAATTGGTGCAGCTGTGAGCCTATTCTTCAATTCCTTAAAACTTTTCTAACATTCTTCTGTCCACACAAATTTTTGATTTTTTCCTTGTTAATTTGGCAAGTGGGGTTGCTATCATAGAAAAGCCCTCTATAAATCTTCTATAATACCTAGCTAAACCTAATAAACTCCTCACTTTTGCTATATTCCTAGGTATTTCCCATTTCACAATCGCTTCTATTTTCTTTAGATCCACATGCACTCCTTTTTTCGAAATTACATGCCCAAAAAACACTACTTTCCTTAGCCAAAATTCACATTTGTCAAAATTGAAATATATAACTCCTCCTTCCTCAATGTCTCCAAGGCAATTCGTCAGTGTTCCTCCTGCTCTTTGTCACTCTTAGAATAAACCAATATGTCATCAATAAAGACTATGACCAATTGGTCTAAGAATGGCTTGAAGACTCTATTCATTAAGTTCATAAAAGCTGCAGGGGCATTCGTTAACCTAAAGGGCATGACCAAAAACTTAAAATGCCCATACTGTGTTCTACAAGTAATCTTTGAGACATCAGACTTCTTTATCCTCAACCAATGATAACCCAATATTAAATCTATCTTGGAAAAGACCTTTGCCCCTTGTAATTGGTCAAAAAAATCATCTATGTGTGAAAGTGGATATCTATTCTTAATATTGACATGATTAAGCTTTCTGTAATTCACACACATCCTCAACGATCCATCTTTCTTCTTCATAAAAAGAGTGGGAGCTCCCCAAGGCAAAGAGCTAGGCTTAATGTACCCTTTCTCTAATAACTCTTCTAACTACTCTTTAAGTTCCTTTTATTATGTCGGAGCCATTCGATAAGGCAGAATCGATATTGGTGCTATGTCTGGAAGAAGCTCTATAGGAAACCCAATTTTTCTAGGTAGTGGTAGTCCTAGTAATTCCTCAGGAAAGACTTTTGGGAATTCCATGACCATTGGAATATCTTCCAACTTCCCTTCATCTACCTTCGTGTCTACCACATATGCTAAGAATGTTTCACATCTTTTCCTTATAATTTTCTGCTGTTAGAGCTGAAATAACTCTAAGCGGACTTGCTTTCATGTCCTCCATAAACACCATCTTTTTGCCTTCATCCAACTCAAACTCTACCATCTTTTGTTTGCAATCTAAACTGGCATTATCTCTAATGTATCCATACCAAAAATTACATCTAATCCTCCCATATTCAATGACATCAAATCCACCACTAATTGTTCCCCCACTAATATACATATCTCACAATCTTTATATACCTGACTAATAATTAGATATTGTGCAATAGGGGTACTAACCATCAAAGGTCCATTTAATGGGCTCAAACTTCTAACATGTATATTTTTAATTGATGAAACAAATGAATGGGTAGACCTCGGATCAATCAAAACAATAATATCATTATCAAATAATTTAATTGTACCAGTCACAACCTTCGAAACAATTTTTGCATCCTCCCTTGTCATTGCAAACATTCTAGCCGGTGCTTGCTTCCTGGGTCTTCGTAGAGGATTCACTTTCTTACTTGCATTGGAGCTTCCGACTTCAGTGGCACTCTTGGATCCTACCATTTCAGCCCTCTTTGAAGCTTGCATTTGATTTCCATCTTGTTTGGAAGACTGCGGGCATTCTCTAGCCATATTCCCTTTCTCTCTACAATTAAACCAAGCTCCCATCAGTCAATAACATTCCCCTCTATGAAATTTCCCACAATGTTCGCACTAAGGAATGGATGGTTTATCCCTCTCTCCCCTACTACTACCTCCCGCTGTTGAGGCTTGATGAGAAATAGTTCTCATATGTCTGGACCTACTTGCACCACTGCTCCTCTCCTCAAATGGCACAGGGAAAGTCCTGACACTCCTTTCTGACATAGGAGCACCACCTCCCCTCTTAAATTGTTCTCTCCCTTTCCTATTTCTGCTCACTGCACTCTTTATGTTCCCTATGTTCTCAACCCTTAGTGTAGCTTCAACCAGCTGTTGGAAATCATATAAATTTTGTGACACTACTTTCTCTCTGATGGACAAATGTAGTCCCGCTTTAAACCTTCGACACCTAGCCGCTTCACTAATCATTAACTCAGCTGCATATTGTGCCAATTGTGTAAATCCTTATATTCACTGACCATCCTCTCCCTCTAGGTGAAGCTCAAAAACTCTCTCTACTTCTGTTGGATATACACTTCAAATAAATATTTCTTCTTATAAGTAGTCAAAAAGTCTTTCCATGTCAACACCGGTGGCTTCATTTGACTTCCCGGGATACTTTCCCACTAATGTAGAGCATCCCTATGTAACAAACTTCCAACATATTCAACCTTCTCGTCCTCTTCACAATCCATTCGTTCCAATATCCATTCTGTCCTTCGTTCCGTCTTCCTTAACCATGCCTCAACTTCTTTCGGATTAATGGTCTCATAGAAGTCCACTGCCCCATACTTCCTCAGCTTATCAAACTATTTTCCCTTCTTAGCTAGATACGAAGCAAAAGTCTGCGACATCTAGCCCATGAGTTGGACAAAAGCCTGAGCAAAGGCCTAAAACATCCTAGGATCCAAAAGAGTAGGCACTTACTCTTGTGAAAGAGGTTCCTCTTGCGTCTTTGAGCGAAAGGGTTCACTACCCTACCCTACTAAAGCCTCTGCATTCTATGGGGCTCTAGATTCATTGATGCCCTCCTCTCTTGGTGGAGGGTCAGATGTAACAGATCCTTGCAAAATCCCTCGTGTCCTCCTACGAGGTGGTATCTTACTCCTTTAATTAAAACATTAGCGATTAGCTTACATTTCATTTTAATCTTATTTCCTATATGCATATGCATGTCACTCAATGCAATACAATCAATCAATTCAAACAATTTATCACACATCAAAATAATTTATAACAGTACGCATTCTAAGCCTAGGAATCCTTAAAAATCCTAAGCTCTAATACAAAAAATATTGGGCCCGGGTCTCGATCCCAATCTTAAGGTTCGATTCGGGGCGGTCGGGTGAGATGGTGCAAAAGGAAAGTTGAAAACATTCGATTTATAAAAAATTTCAACGTAGCAGCAGAGTCAGGTTCACCGCAGCAAACTATGAAGTCAAACACAATGAAATTTTGGGAAAAGACTTCACCGTAGTGAAGTCTCAAATTCATTCCAAACACCTCTCGAGAAAAATAAGTCGCGGTGGACTTTAGCTTCGCCGCAACAAAGATACAAAATTTAACACAAAATCACCCTTCTAGAAAGGTTCACCATGGTGAACTCTGAGCCTCGCTGTAATGAAACCTTCAGACACAACCCAGATAGCCCAACATCCATCAACAACATACATACAACTTTCATCACAACAACCTAATCCATCACTAACAACAATTTCCAATCTCAACAAAGAAGTTAACTGTAAACATACACAAAGATCTTTAACAAATTCAAATTTCATTACTAAATCAAAGAGTTTGAACAGTTTTAGTTACATATCAAAAGCCACATTGTTTGCTTAGTACAAAATACAAAATACAATGAATTCTTATGTTGATATGCTTATAAATCTATCCCAAAAGATATAGTTACTAACTTAGTTACAAAAGTCTCTATTATTAGATTTTGTCAAACTTGCAAGGATCACCGATTCTCTTGTTCGGCACCTGAAGAGTGGGAAAATAATGGGTTAAACTACTAAGTTCAGTGGCTAATATATTTATAGCTAGTGATAACGAGTCATATATCAAGCATATTATTTATTCATCTATGTATACATCTCATGCAAATAACAATCCAAGTATCCACCATTTTACTTTCAATCTCATAGTTCAACACATTTATACATAAATCATATCATGTAACTCACAATCATCAACATAACACTCAACTATGCATCATGTTTACATATTGAAATGCAATGCATAAACAAAATGGCTCGAGGGTCCCATAAAATGAAACAGAGAAACCGAAATTTTCACCATGAACAAAACAAGTCTGATTCTTAGGATCTCGTATGCTACAAATGGGTAGTAGGGAGAAGGTTTTAGTCAACGTGCACGTGATAAACAAAATGGGTCCTACTTATAAGCAAATTCTTATATTCAAATTCATTTCATCATAAATCATATTCTCATACTTCTTATGCTTTTTCCTCTTTTCATCCATGCAAAATGTCATGATGTCATTTAATGCATAATTATGGTAAAAAAAAATCATCATACATTTCATAACATTCATAACAATTCAATTCAAGCAATTCAAGCACTCAAGCAACCAAGTATTGACTTAGTATCACAATAACCATAACCGTATTACCCACCTAATTTGCTTGAAATTCCAAATTCAAGATTGTCCTTCCTCTTGCTCTTGCGTAAGATTTTCTTAATTTCCTAAAACAAACCAAATTTTCATTTAACCAACATTGCAATGGAAATGCATAAGCTTCAATAATCAAGAATAAATAAAACCAAATTTAGACTTAACTTATCCATAGTTCATCTTAGCTGGTAAACTAAAATCTAGGTTAAAATCCATGGAAAATCAAAATGGGTTCTCTTCTTTCTTCTAACACAACCTATTTCTCTCTCTAACCCCTTTTTTCTAACCAAATAAAAAGAAAAGTAATGGAGTTTACCTTAACAAGATGATTTCCTCTTCTTTTTCTTTTTCTTTCTTCCTCTCCCACAATTTTATCTTCTTCTTCCCTAAATTTCACGATTTTTCTTCTTCTTCTCTCTTCTCTCACATTTTTCTTCTTTCTCTCCTGTATTCCATGAAATTTCTCTCTTCTGTCATTCAAGACACATTTTCTCTTTGTTCTTCCCATTTTACCCCTCATTGGTCTTTTCCTTCCAATCATTCCCTTCTTCACTTAATTTATCTACTAACTCCTTAGTCTATTAAATCTAATACCTTACTATACTCTAGTTTAATTCCAACATTCCCTTCTAGATTCTAATTTCCACTTATGTTCACTAAATTAATGGACTCAATTCTAAGAAAATAAATAATTAAATAATTAAATAATTAAATAAAATGAAATAAAAATTTTGGGGTCCAACACTTATCACATATTGAGTCACACACATTGTCTTTTGCTCATCACCCTCAGCTATTCACTCTTGTTGATACCCACTATGAAGATCTAGTTTCATGAAAACCATAGCCCTCGATAATTTTTCCATCAAATCTTAAACTAAGGGGATAAGATACTTGTTTTTTTTATTATTACCTTATTTAAGGCTCGATAGTTTATGCACATCTAAAGTGTTCCGTATTGCTTCTTCTAGAATAATACTGGGGCACCATAAGGGGCTTTAGATGGTTGGACGAACCTTGCCTCCAAAATTTCACCAAGTTGTTTTCAAAACTCCCTTAACTCCAATAGGGACATCTTATATGGGGCTCGTGGAGGTGGGATTGCTTCAAGAACCCACTCAATCCTGTGATCTATCTCCTAATAAAGGGGAAGAGTCTTCTGCAACTCTTTCGACATCATGTCTTGAAACTCCCTCAGTAAACTTTTGAAGCTCCATCATTAAACTTACAATTGCATTAGGGACTTCCATCACATAGTTCTCATCAATCTCCCATATGGTTGCGAGATAGGTCTCCATACCTTTCTTCAACCCTTTCTCGATGCTTATGGTCGACACATGTGCTATCGTTGTATCATCCGTTGTTCCACTACCAAATCTACAACAATTAGCAACGAAGGAACTTTTCTCATACATGATCATTATACCTTCCAAACTTGGATACAATACCGCCTTTGCTACCTTTAAGAAATCAATCCTTAGTATCAACTTGAAATCTTTAAGTGGTATGACTATGCAATTGAACTTGGCACATCAACTCCTTATACTCATTGAGACATTTTAAGTAGCTCTTACTATCGCTTTTGCCTTACTCTTAGGGGTCTTTATCCTTGTCGTGGTCTTTGACACCTTAAACCCCAACTTATGCACCATCCTTTCTATCATGAAAGAGTGCGTTACCCAAGTATCTATCATCACGGTTACCTCTTTCCCATTGACTTGTATTCCTATATACATCAACTTGTCAAAAGGGTTAAACCCACTTATAACTGCGGTCAACAAGGAGATCAGATTTAGTGCCGCCTCTGAATCCTTTTCTTCTTTTTCAGCGATCAATACATTCAACTTCTCCTTTCTTGGACATTTTCTTACAAAATGTGGACCACTACAAAGGTAACAAGTAAGTTTAACCTTCTTGGAGGATGTCTTTCCACTATTGAAGCCACCATTTTGCTTGCCTTTCCCCTTGATGTCTCCCTTTTTGGAGTCTTTCTTCTTTTTCCCCTCATTTTTCTCCTATTCCTTTGGAAAAATTATAGGTTTTGGGCCCCAAATTTTTATTTATTTATTTATTTATTTTATTAAACATGATTTAAATTATTTTGAGGTCTTAATAGATTAATTGAAATTAAAGAAGAAATCGTGGAAGAGAGGAGAAGAAGAGAAAACTAGGGTTTTTGGGAGATCTTGAAGAGTTTGAAGAGTTTGGAGCTAAATCAAGTAAGTATAAGCTTTACCTCTTCTTCATTGTTAGATGAAATATAATTAGTGTTAGCTAGAAGTGAAAGACAATGTGGAATGTGGATAGGAAGTTGTTGATGAATGGTATAAGGAAATGTTTTAATCTTTTAGGGCTAATGATCAAAGAAAGATTTTGATGTATTTCTTAATGATATTCTATTAAAATGAGCTTGGAAATGAAGTAGAAGAGATGTTTTAGGGTTAAGATGGGTTATATTTGAAAGATAGGAAGTAAGAATGTCAAAAAATGTCTTCGGTTTGGGTTTCTAGAAAAGCTCGCCGTGGCGAAGAGCAACCTCGCTGCGACGAACTTTTGATTTCGCCGCGGCGAGCTCCATTTTCTTGCACAAACATACTTTGGTATTTTGGACATAAATTTTTTTGTAGATGTAAAAATGAAGTGATTTTTGATTTGGTGTAAACTAGAGACATAGGGATACAATTTTTGTGAAGAAATGAAGTTTAAATTCAGTCTCAAAGGATATCAAATTTTTGAAGGAAGATGAGAGTAGAATATTGTTTTAGTATAAGAGCAGTCCAAAAATGTTTGGAGTATAACTTTTGGATTACTGAACCAAATTGAATGATTTTGGTGTCATTGGAAACTTAAGACAATGAAGATTATGTTTCTAGAAGGAAGTGTTGTCAAAGTTATTCATTTACCTGATCATAATGATCACGGAAAAGTTGACCTGAAAATATGGAATTTGAAAGGATTATAGTTCAATTTTAGCTTTTTGATTATTGAAACCTTATGAATTTCCTTTAAATGTTGGTTAAATGAGAACTTGGTTTGTTATAGGAAACTAAGCAAGCCCGATCCAAGAGCAAGAGGAAAGACAACATTGAACTTGGATTGTCAAGCGAATTAGGTGGGTAATCTATTTATAGTTATTGTGTGATTTGGCAAATTCTTGCCTATGTGTGTGTATGTGCAACTTGCTTGATAGTGAATTATGTGATTGATAAAAATGCATTGTGACTTATAAAATTTGATCAAATTATGCCATGAAACCATGTCATGGAATTTTGTGTGAATAAAAAGATAGAAAAGTTTGAGCATATGATAAAATGAATATATGCTTTTGTTTGGGCGAGAGTGAAACCATTCTGTTCATCATGTGCACGTTGATAAGAGCCTTCTCCTAGTTGCCCACTTGTAGCTTATGAGCTCTGAAATGGACACATTCTATTCATGGTGTAAACTTTGGTTTCACCATTCTGTTTTCATGAAAGCCTCAAGCCATTTGTTTGTGCATTGCATCATTAAATTGTCAAGTATGATACATTTGAATGTGATGTGTTATGCATTAACTTGCTTAATTGAGTTCTTGAACTTTATCGGTTAATGATCAAATTGCTAGAATAGATTTGAGAATACTTGAATTGCTAAGTACATATACATATATATGCTTGAATTTGTGCTAGTTACCGATGGCTATAAATATATTAGCCACTGAGCCGTATAGCTTAATCCATTATTTTTCACCCTTCAGGTGCAAAACAAAACGAAATTTGTTCCTTGCAGGCCATCGAAAACTCCAAGATAGTTAAAGATTTCTGTACTAAGTTAGTAACTATTTTGGATAGCTTTATAGGCATATCAAAATTGAACATCATTTTGTGTTTTTATTAAGCTTGGACATGTATGATGTTATGTAAGTAAAGTTGTTTAAACTCTTTGGTATTGTAATGACATGAAGAAGTGAAGTTTATTTTGTGTGTGAGTATGTTTAGCTTGTGGTTGTTTAAAAATGTTTGTGAAATTTTAGTTTTTGAGTGTTCGACGTGGCGAAGCCAAAGGTCGTCACGACAAATTTGTCCAAAGACGTCTTCACCACAGCAAAGAACCATTTTCGCTGCGACGAACCTTTCTGAAGGCATCTTCGTCGCGACGAAGAATGAATTTTGCAGCGGTGAACCCTCCTTTGTTGCCACGCTGAGATTTATTTTTTATAAATGTGATACTTTTCACTTTCCTTTCCCCCACCCTTTCGCAACCATCCTAAATAGTCTTCTTAGAATTAGTCCTAAGACCCAAGTCAAACTTTGTTTGGTATCCGAATCAATTGTTGTGCTTCAAAAACGGGGCCTAACATCTTATGGTATCAGAGCTTAGGTTTTTCCTAGGCTTAAATTGCATAATAGTATGAATTGTGTGTTCTGTGATTAATTGTTGCATTATGACGTGATTGATTGCATTAAGTGACATGCATATCATGCATACATATAGGAAATAGGATCAATATGAATTAGAAGCTAATCGTTAGTGCTTTTATTGAAGGAGTAAGATGTCACCTCGTAGAAGGACACGAGGAATTTTGTAAGGATCCGCCGCACCTGACTTTCCGCCTAGGGAGGAGAGTACTGATGAGTCAGTAGCCCCAAGAAATGCTGAGGCTTCTGTAGGGCTAGGTAGTGGGCCTTTTCGATCGCCAACTCAAGACTCACCTGTTCCGTAGGAGTAAATGCCTCCGTTGGACCCGAGGATGTTTCAAGCCTTTGCACAGGCATTTGTCCAGGCTATGGATCAGATGCCACAGACTTCTGCTCCGGGCCCAGCTAAGAAGGGGAAACAGTTTAACAAGTTGAGGAAATATGAGGCAGTAGACTTCTATGGGGACCACTGACCCAGAAGAAGCTGAGACTTGGCTGAGAAAGACAGAAAGAGTACTGGATCAGATGGAATGTGAGGATGGTAAAAAGGTTGTGTATGCTGCTAGCTTGCTTTAAGGAGATGCTCTACATTGATGGGAGAGTGTGTTGGGAAGTCAGATGAGACCGCCAGTGCTGGCATGGACAAATTTCTTAGCAGTGTATAAGAAGAAGTATCTGTCTGAGGTGTATATTCAACAGAAGCAGAGGGAATTTCTGAGTCTCACCCGAAGGAAAATGACAATAAGTGAGTATAAATGTAACATCCCGACCCTGACGGGAAGGGTATATGGGCCAATTGGTATAGGCTAGTTTGTTGCATTGCATAGTCCGTTATGACCCTGCATTTGGCCTCTAATTGTAGAGGATTGAGTCATTTGGCACATGCACATGTAGGTACATGCATTCATGGCTTTTTCCCGGCATTTGATTGTGTAAATGATTTGAATTGTAAATTTGTGAGATAATTAGATTGGATCATGATATATTGGGTATTATGGAATAATTGGGTGTGAATAGAGGAATTGGAACTGTACTAGAGGGATCGTAAAGTGATAGTGAACTTTAGGAAAAGTTTCCGGAATAACTAGGAGAAAATGTCCGACCGAAATTCTCCGAAGTGGCGGACCGATGGACCGAGTAGGACCGAAATAATTGTCTAATGGCGATGGAAAAATTGGAAATATGATTTTAGAAATTTATGTGCCGAGCCATTGAAACCGGAGGCAAATTGACTGGAAATGATCTTGTTAGAGGAAGAGGGAAACCCTTTATAATGCCTAAATCCTCTTCTCAAACCTAAAAGCCCATTTCATATACCTAGGCACGCTTTTCTTCTTCCCTTCCTCGGTGATTTTCGATCTTCACCTTTAAGATTTGCTTGTTCCATCTTTGTGGATGAAGATCAAGCCAAAGCCCCGGGGGAGTGATGATTTTTTAGAGTTGGAAGCTCACCGTTGATGTTAGAGAGAAGAGGAAAGGGATAGAGGATTTTCGGTAGTTTGGAGATTTAAGGCTTGATTGGTAAGTATTCTTGGTTTTAATGTTGTTTATTATTGTGTTAAAAACATTTTTGGGGTTAAATATGAAAGATCGGGTAGTTTAGAGTGATTAATACTGGTTTTTAGAGAGTGAAAGCTCGAAAAACCGATCGGAGAAGACGATGTGGGCCGCACGTCGCGACGTCTGGAAAAGGCCTCACCGCCGCGAGAAAATGCGTGCTCGCCGCGGCGAGCAAGGCAGGACGCCACGAAGAACCTTTTTCCTCTACGTCGCGGCGAGTCTAGTGAAGGTGTTCGCCATGCGAATGGTTCCTACGCCATGTGAAGACGACCCTTACACGCCATGGCGAATGGTTCCCACACGTGATGACCCTTTTACACGCCGCGGCGAGAGATAATAGGCCGCGGCGAGGGACGAATTTCTGAAAGTTGTGTTTTAATTTATGGGGCATAACTAATGATGTGGACCTCCAATTGAGGTGAGGTTTGATTCGTTGTGATATAGAGAAAGAGGTCTACAATTGAGGAAAAGAATGAGAGTTTGAATTTAGATTTTGTGATCTCAATTAGTGATAGAAAGCTAAGAAATATGATGGTATTGCATCCTAAGAATTGTTTTGAGTAATTGGGGTATAATGTGAGACTTTGAAAGTGAATTCAATGTTATTGAGAATTTTAGGAACTGAGCATAAAGGCTGAATTCGACCTAGAGAATAGTGTCATTGATTTCGAGGTAATACCCTGACAAATATGACTTGATAAATCGACTGAATATTAGAATTGAAATTAATGGAGTTCTATAACATGCTATGGAATTGGAAGTGAGTTATTTTTGAGCAAATTAGTGGGAAATTAGATGTGGTCAAAGAAAGTGATAAATGGGAATCGGTACCGGGAAAATCATGAATAGGCATAGTACATCTCTTAATCAAGGCATGCGCATTATTAATTATTTTGACTGTGCATTTTGTAATGAATGAAATTAATTGATTGTTATAGAGCCGATGGATCGATAATCCACGGACAGTGCTGGAGCTTCCAGGCAACAGCTAGGAAGTTCAGGTGAGTAACCTAGTTGGTTCCTCAATCTTTATGTGTTTCACATCTTGCAATGATGCCATGTGGAGATAATGAATGGATATGTGTATGTCTGATTTGATTGATTTCAGATCATGGGTGTCTGAAATATTGAATATGTGATATTGAAGTGCTATTGTGTGAGTAAATGACCATGAATGCATCAGTGATATAATCATAAATGTCAATGACTGAATTACCTGACTGAAGGTCCGAAGAAATGGGTATTGGTCTTTGAAATGTGCAATGATTGTGAATGTGATTTGATACATATACGTTGTATAAAGGTGAAACGCCTTATAATTGTGATAAACGAATTCCATAATTGGTTAATAAATAATAGTTGTGACTGGAGCTGCCACTGAGAGGGATTAGTGCATACCCAGAGGGCTCTCCTATCCCTAATGTGAGCGGGCAGTAGTGCATACCCTGAGGGCTCTCCTACTTGCCAAAAATGTGATTTCTGTTACTGAACCGAGCCTTGAGCTCGAGGGGAGTCAGTGCATACCCAGAGGACTCTCCTATTCCTAATGTGAGCGGGCAGTAGTGCATACCCTGAGGGCTCTCCTACTTGCCAAAAATGCGATTTCTGTTACTGAACCTAGCCTTGAGCTCGAGGGGAGTCAGTGCATACCCAGAGGGCTCTCCTACTCCCTAAGTGTGTATGAATTCTGTTACTGTGAAGCGCTCAGTCACAACTCAGAAAAGAATGGATAATAATGGGAAAAGTTCATGAGTGCAACTCTCATGTGTAAATTGATTTATAGTGTTACAAATGTGTATTATGTGACTATGTGATATATCGTATGTATATGCATGAGTTGGGTGAACCATCGATGATGGTTTCTCACTGAGTTCGCAAACTCACCCAACATTGCAATTATTTTTCAGGATTTGGCGAGTACCCCGTTAGACAAACGGGAGTATGATTACAGCAAGCAAGTTAGAGTTCAGGTCGGGATTAGTCTCATGTCTGCATTTGAGTCATTCTGATTTTGTATTTTCGCGGAGTTGTACTGTTCTTATAGAGGGCCCCAACTGATTAATATTGTATTGTGAATTGATTATGGAAATAGTGTTTTGATTGGAAATGTTTTTATATGAGTGGGCCTAAGTTGTTTATTGATTTTCGCATATGCGAATGTTTTCAATGAAATAAAAAAAACGTCATACCGAGTTTTTGAATTGCATTTGATTGCCCTAGTACGCCACCCTCGCGGGGCGCGGGCTCGGATATCACCATCGATATCGGGTTCGAGTCTTGCGGGAGCAGGGTGCTACATTTGTGGTATCAGAGCCCAGAAGTACAATCTTACATGGGCATTCTAAGAAAACTGTGTCAAGTACATGCATTTAGGTCATGTCACGGCAGACAGTGACAACTGATCCCCAGTCTATCATATGAGTCATGTGCATGAGTATGTCTCAGTCGTTTAAGCGGTTAGAAATAGTGAGGAAATGATAATGTGTTAGAATGTGATAAGAGGAAGTTGTGAATGTTGTGGAATAAGGAAAAGTGTATGATTCGATTAGACAAATGAAAATTTAGTGTATTGGTATTGGTGGATATATTGTGAAACGCAATATTGGAGTTATAATGTGGTATATCCTTAAATGTGGAATATATATAAAAATATAGAATTGTGGATTAATAGAGGAAAATAGAGATGTGTTAGAACTTGCAAGATTTCAAGTGCATAAAGTGGATGAAAATAAGTTACAATTGGGTTTGATTACTGTGACAAGAGTTATGAGTAATGACTTATGCTTTGGAGTCAAAATATGTTAAGTGGAAACTTTAGAATGATTACATAGTTATGTTATTGATTTGAGTGTGAGCGTACATGGGTATGTAGATTGAAATGTAAGACAATGAAAATGGTAGATGAAAAAGTTGTCAAGGTTCAGTTGATTTGCCTATGTGAATGCACACCTGATTATGCACACCTGATTATGAGAGCCCCATGGCAAGTGAAAATGTTAAGCTGCAATTGAGGAGTTAATGGATAATTGTTAGCCGAAATTCTTGTAGTTTAAAATCCTATTGAGTTAGAATAAGAAATGAAAGTGCTTATGATGACTAATTGAGAGAAAGTGAGATTATTAATGACGATAACATAAGTAATGAGCTTGCGGAAATAAAAGAGGGACATGAATACAGCAAAGTCCCCCATGATTGAGAGCTGGTATCTAAAAGAGAAAGGTTATCTAGAATTCAATGAGATTAAGGTGTCTTTAGTAGTATGTGCTATGAATGGGTAAATTGATGTGAATACATTGTCAGAGAAGATGTGATGATTATAGCGATGTATGCCTAAATATTAACGTAAATGCAATTGTTTAAGTGCCCTGCAAAGCCTCATTATAAAGGATGTTCTAATTTTGTAAGGCATAGTATGAATTGTTCTTATTGGGATATTATGCATAGTTGAAATTGATTTTTCTCAAGGTATGAAGAGTGACTGATATAAAGTGATGAAACATAGTTGATTGATAAAGTTTTATATGAGCAGTATTAATGATTGATAAGGTTTAGTTGATCTGATGATTCGAACTGAGAGCAATCATTGAAAAGATAAATTTGACATGGAGTACAAGTAAATTTTTGGAGTCCAATTCTACCAGAGACTCAAGTGTAAGAGATAGGATATGCTACTGAAAAAGTGTGTACTACGTTGATGAGATGAACCTGATTGTGTAAGAGAATTACTGAACATCAAGGAAAGATTAATTGTGAATATAAGGAGAATAAAGGTTCGTGTATATTTTTTGTAATTATGTTCAGAAAGTACAAGATCGATATAATGATGGTGTACTCAAACTAGAGAGTGATTCGTCGTAAATAAATTGGGTTATGTGGAGAAATTAGGGTAAAGAACATGTGTCAGAATATGATATGATGAAAATGAGAAAATTATAAGAAATTATGCTCCTCATTGAAGATGATTGATATTTAAAGAGTTATATGAATCAATTATGTGTATGAGGAGTTTATTGTATTCCTACTGAAAAGTAAAGTGTCTCATTTGTAATTAAATTGGAAAGTGACTATGATCATTAATGATGCATCAGATGTATTTGAAAAGTGAAGAAAGATAGTTGGCATAGTTGAGGAAATTTTGTATTACGAAAGTTTCATAAAAATGAATTTTTGTTTAATCAAATAAATTGTGGAAGAATTAGTATTCGAACATGGCATTGGGAGATTTAATGATGATAGAGGTGATGATTGCGAAATTGTAAAGGATATATATAAATATATGGATTGGAGATATTTAGAACTAGCTGTATGCTGGATACGTCCAGAAGTTGTGAAATATTTTTCTGGTCTTAGCTAATTAACAGAATTGATTGAGGAAGAACGTGTGAATTATATGACTAATAATGGTAAAAAGAGTTAATTGAGATAAGTACAATTTGAGTTCTGATGGTAGTACTTCAATATGGAGACTTTGCATTATTTGACGAAGTGTCCCAGTAAAGGTTGCAATACAATCTAAAGAAATAGTATAAAGTGATTTTATGTGTACCAGGACAAATATAATCTCATGAGCCGCTTTGTGATTGGTGACTTGAAATTTATTGTATTGGATATTGTTTTGAAATGTGTTTAGATGTATCTGTGAATATGCAAAGCGATAATGAGTAAGATATTAGTGAATATGAAAGTATTGAAAAGGATTATGCGATTGAGGTATTTTAGGAATTGGAAAAGAATTATGTGTTTGAGTATTTCAGAATTTAGCTAGTGATCCACTGTATTAAAACAGGATTGGCAATTGGAATTCCAAATCAGATGTGTGTGCGTGTGTGCGTGTAAAAAGGATTGGTAAAACAGGATTGAGGATTTGGAAAATGCGGCAGTATAGAGGAATTGTAAAGGAATTCGACTTTAAGAAAATGATTGTTAGGACTGAATTAAGAGATATGGTAATACCCACTAAAGGAACTGTAAGGAGCGATTAAAAAAAATTTGTTCGAGTAAGAGTTTAAGTAATTGATGGGTTAGAATGTAAAATCGAATGATTATAGGGGTAAGTGACCAACAGACTTGACTGTTGGAGATAAATGTGAAATTGATATTTTGGAGTTCATAGGGACATGAGATTGATGTACAGTTCAAATTGATTGAGTGCATATCAATTGTATAAAGGTGACTCCATTTAAATTGTGTATAAGGGGTTTTACAGCGAAAAGAGTCGTATACCCCTATATTAAAGTGAACAGGGCCTAAAAATAATCGAAGGCCATGATTAATGTGAGCTAATGTCGACAAGTGAAATGAATCTGAAATAAGGATTGAGAAAATCATAGTTAATGATAATGAGTCGAAATGACTTTTATATCGAGGGTATTAGAATTTTATGAAATTGGTGTATGAACCCTATAGGAAATGTTTCGAAATGTATCGCCTTGACCAAGATACACTTAGATGAGAGAAAGACGAAATTGAGGGAAACTAAATTCGTTATAAGTGACCTCTCTGTGACTGTGATATGAATGGAACTAAGGATTGGAAATCCAGTTTCAAAGCATAAAAGATGATCCGGATTCGTAAAGAATTTCATGGACAGAATTAGGAAATATGGCTATGATTTGATATACATGTTATTGATGCCGAAAGTAAAAATTTCGAGAAAACCTGAGAATGTCAATGAGAGATTGAATGTATTGATTCAGTATACTGATAGAAATTGGTTATATAGTGAGATAAGTGGGAGATAGTATATTCGAGATCGAACAATTTTCCCTGCCTTCCTGATTAATCGTATATGAAATTTCGAGGACGAAATTTTTGTAAGGAGGGGAGAATTGTAACATCCCGACCCTGACGGGAAGGGTATATGGATCAATTGGTACAGGCTAGTTCGTTGCATTGCATAGTCCGTTATGAACTTGCATTTGGCCTCTAATTGTAGATGATTGAGTCATTTGGCACATGCACATGTAGGTACATGCATTCATGGCTTTTTCCCGGCATTTGATTGTGTAAATGATTTGAATTGTGAATTTGTGAGATAATTAGATTGGATCATGATATATTGGGTATTATGGAATAATTGGGTGTGAATAGAGGAATTGGAACTGTACTAGAGGGATCGTAAAGTGACAGTGAACTTTAGGAAAAGTTTCCGGAATAACTAGGAGAAAATGTCCGGACCGGAAATTCTCCGAGTGGCGGACCGATGGACTGAGTAGGACCGAAATAATTGTCTAATGGCGATGGAAAAATTGGAAATATGATTTTAGAAATTTATGTGCCGAGCCATTGAAATCCGGAGGCAAATTGGACTGGAAATGATCTTGTTAGAGGAAGAGGGAAACCCCTTTATAATGCCTAAATCCTCTTCTGAAACCTAAAAGCCCATTTCATATACCTAGGGCACGTTTTCTTCTTCCCCTTCCTCGGTGATTTTCGATCTTCACCTTTAAGATTTGCTTGTTCCATCTTTGTGGATGAAGATCAAGCCAAAGCCCTGTGGGAGTGATGATTTTTTAGAGTTGGAAGCTCACCGTTGATGTTAGAGAGAAGAGGAAAGGGATAGAGGATTTTCGGTAGTTTGGAGATTTAAGGCTTGATTGGTAAGTATTCTTGGTTTTAATGTTGTTTATTATTGTGTTAAAAACATTTTTGGGGTTAAATATGAAAGATCGGGTAGTTTAGAGTGATTAATACTGGTTTTTAGAGAGTGAAAGCTCGAAAAACCGATCGGAGAAGACGATGTGGGCCGCACGTCGCGACGTCTGGAAAAGGCCTCACCGCCGCGAGAAAATGCGTGCTCGCCGCGGCGAGCAAGGCAGGACGCCACGAAGAACCTTTTTCCTCTACGTCGCGGCGAGTCTAGTGAAGGTGTTCGCCGCGGCGAATGGTTCCCACGCCGCGGCGTGCGACCATTTACACGCCGTGGCGAGAGATAATAGGCCGCGGTGAGGGATGAATTTCTGAAAGTTGTGTTTTAATTTATGGGGCATAACTAATGGTGTAGACCTCCAATTGAGGTGAGGTTTGATTCGTTGTGATCTAGAGAAAGAGGTCTACAATTGAGGAAAAGAATGAGAGTTTGAATTTAGATTTTTGTGAACTCAATTAGTGAAAGAAAGCTAAGAAATATGATCGTATTGCATCCTAAGAATTGTTTTGAGTAATTGGGGTATAATGTGAGACTTTGAAAGTGAATTCAATGTTATTGGGAATTTTAGGAACTGAGCATAAAGGCTGAATTCGACCTAGAGAATAGTGCCATTGATTTCGAGGTAATACCCTGACAAATATGACTTGATAAATCGATTGAATATTAGAATTGAAATTAATGGAGTTCTATAACATGCTATGGAATTGGAAGTGAGTTATTTTTGAGCAAATGAGTGGGAAATTAGATGTGGTCAAAGAAAGTGATAAATGGGAATCGGTATCGGGAAAATCATGAATAGGCATAGTACATCTCTTAATCAAGGCATGTGCATTATTAATTATTTTGACTGTGCATTTTGTAATGAATGAAATTAATTGATTGTTATAGAGTCGATGGATTTATAATCCACGGACAGTGCTGGAGCTTCCAGGCAACAACTAGGAAGTTCAGGTGAGTAACCTAGTTGGTTCCTCAATCTTTATGTGTTTCATATCTTGCAATGATGCCATGTGGAGATAATGGATGGATATGTGTATGTCTGATTTGATTGATTTCAGATCATGGGTGTCTGAAATATTGAATATGTGATATTGAAGTGCTATTGTGTGAGTAAATGACCATGAATGCATCAGTGATATAATCATAAATGTCAATGACTGAATTACCTGACCGAAGGTCCGAAGAAATGGGTATTGGTCTTTGAAATGTGTAATGATTGTGAATGTGATTTGATACATATGCGTTGTATAAAGGTGAAACGCCTTATAATTGTGATAAACGAATTCCATAATTGGTTAATAAATAATAGTTGTGACTGGAGCTGCCACTGAGAGGGATTAGTGCATACCCAGAGGGCTCTCCTATCCCTAATGTGAGCGGGCAGTAGTGCATACCCTGAGGGCTTTCCTACTTGCCAAAAATACGATTTCTGTTACTGAACCGAGCCTTGAGCTCGAGGGGAGTCAGTGCATACCCAGAGGGCTCTCCTATCCCTAATGTGAGCGGGCAGTAGTGCATACCCTGAGGGCTCTCCTACTTGCCAAAATGCGATTTACATTCTTGAACCGAGCCTTGAGCTCGAGGGAGTCGATCATACCAGAGGGCTCTCCTACTCCCTAAGTGTGTATGAATTACATTCTTCAGAAGCGCCAGTCCACAACTCGAGAAAAGAATGGATAATAATGGGAAAAGTTCATGAGTGCAACTCTCATGTGTAAATTGATTTACAGTGTTACAAATGTGTATTATGTGACTATGTGATATATCGTATGTATATGCATGAGTTGGGTGAACCATCGATGATGGTTTTTCACTGAGTTCGCAAACTTACCCAACATTGCAATTATTTTTTAGGATTTGGCGAGTACCCCGTTAGACAAACGGGAGTATGATTATAGCAAGCAAGTCAGAGTTCAGGTCGGGATTAGTCTCATGTCTGCATTTGAGTCATTCTGATTTTGTATTTTCGCAGAGTTGTACTGTTCTTATAGAGGGCCCCAACTGATTAATATTGTATTGTGAATTGATTATGGAAATAGTGTTTTGATTGGAAATGTTTTTATATCAGTGGGCCCAAGTTGTTTATTGATTTCCGCATATGCGAATGTTTTCAATGAAATAAAAAAAATGTCATACCGAGTTTTTGAATTGCATTTGATTGCCCTAGTACGCCACCCTCGCGGGGCGCGAGCTCGAATATCTCCATCGATATCGGGTTCGGGTCTCGCGGGAGCGGGGTCCTACAATAAACATCAGTTTACACAGTTATCTAGATATGCAGCAGAGATGAAGCTGAGTGAGGAGGCTAAGTGTCATCGGTTTGAATCAGAACTGCACCTAGCCATCAGAGAAAAAGTACTGGTGTAGAACTTCTATGATTTTCAACAGCTGATTGAGGCGACATTGATGGTTGAAAACATTGAGAATATAAAGAGTGTCGTGAATAAGAAGAGAAAGGGGAAAGAGCAGCTAAAGAGGGGAGGTGGTACTTTTATGCTCGAGAGGAGTGTCAAAACTCTCCCTGAACTGTCTGAGGAGAGGAGCAGTGATGCAAGCATGTAACGTCTCATTACCCATGTTAGGGCTATAATTGTGAATTATGGAAAATTATGAGAAATTAGAAAAATGCACATCATGCATAATTAATAGTGACATACACATTTATTTTGCACATTCATATAATTGTACATGCATTCATTGACATTTCCAGGTAAATTGGTTTATAAATGAAAATTGTGGATTTATTTAGAATGTATTAAATGTGATTTGGCAATTTTTGTACATTTAGGATATTTTAGAAATTTTTGGTGAATTATTTTTTAGTTGAAAATTTATTTGGAGAGTCATCTTATTATTTCGGAATTTTTGATAAATTTAAAAAAAATTTGAAATGGTTTTTTTTAAATAATAATAAAAGGTGACAAATGGAAGAGTGACATGTGGCAGTCTTAGAGGTAGACAAATGCCCCACATGCATAGGTGACATGTGGAGAGGTATTACGCTTACAGGTGGTCTTGTTTTTGATAAAAAAAATTCCTATAGCTTTATGTATATTCTTCATCGTAAACCCCAACATCGCCATGCTTTCTTTTTGTTTTGTTCATTAAACACTGAACCAGTCGATTGTTTGTATTTGCTCACTTTGTTGGAGTTATGTAAATATAGTGCCCTGGAAAGCAAGTGTATTTACATGTAACTTTATCTTCTTCAGTTATAGTTTTGTAATGAAAATATTTATTATTAATAAAACAAAAGAGTTTGGTTTTATCTGTATGAGCATTATATATCTGGTCGTAAGGAACCAAAATTCTTTTGTAAGTAATATACATATACATAGAGATGTATGGGAAACATGTATATTATTAGAATTTGAATTAATTGATTCACGTTGAATAATCAAGTTGGTCGCTGATTATGGTTTAGACTAGTGTGTTGCGATTTATCTCCATATAAGTAAAGGAGTTTACTTGAGGAATGATGAGTTTTATATCATGATAGTAGTTGACTATAGATAATGGCACTATTAAATGAATCGAATCAAGTATGTTTTCAAGAATAGAGTGGGTCGTTACTTTAATCTTAAAACATACAACTTAAGCATTCGCTTATTATGAACCATAATCTTGATGAGTGGTGAAATCATATACATTTCATTATAATTCTTGATATGATCGGAATGGATTTTCTGAGTATTAATCCTTTATGCGCATGTTGGAATTATTAATTGAAACATGTATCGAGGAACATTCATTCAAATAAAGAGTTTATAGTGTTATCATCTCTTACAGATGTTTTAAGGAGATTTGGTGATTAAATCTGGCGCGATGGTTTGATGGACTAGCTACCCATCAAGTCTTAACAATGAGATGAGATCTTATGTGTTAATCACCATATAAAGTAAAATGAGAGATCTAGAAGGAAAAACTAACATAAGGGCAAAACGGTAATTTTACCCTTTGTTGTGTGGATGGCTATAATAAGGTTCTAATGAGATTGACATTTAGTTAATAAGCTAGAATTAATTCCAATGAGATTGAATTAATTCTTGGCTTATTAGAGCTTGAATTATCAAAGTCCAATAAGATTCCCCACTTGGCTTTAAGGAAGGTTATCAAACTAAGTAAGAAATATAAATGGAGGTTAATTAGAAGCTCATAATTGAATCTTGGGCTTGGTCTAATTAAAGAAGCCCAAATGTACATTTAGTAATGGGCTTGGTTTTTTGTTTAATGTAATTAATTAGATTAATTATATTAAAACAATTTTTTTAAGAAGAAGATAGCAATTTTGGTTATTCCTAGGTTAAATGTGTAACCACACATTTGACATTAAAATGTTAGATAAAGATGGTCTTTATTATGGTTAATCATCATTAAATGGAGTTATGAACTTACCATTAAATGGTTTAATGGTTGTCTTTTAATGTTGGCTTGTAACCTATTTGCATTTATTATATTAAAGATGAAAGATGTACATTAGATGGACCATCTTCCTTCTTTCTTCTTGGCAAAACCGAAATTGGGTATTGAATTTTAGGTTATGGTCTTTTCAAATAGCCATCATAAAGATAAATGAAGATAATCTCATTTATTGGCTATTTTATGAGTGATTAATGAAAGAAGTGATGCATTTGATGCCTCTCTCTCCTTCCATCCATGCATATACGAAATTGGTAGGCAAGAAAGAGTTCTTGCATGTTCTTTACACCTTCTCTCCTTTCATGAAAGAGAGAATCAAAAATACCAATTGAAAGAGTTTCAATTTTGCTTCTTCTTCTTCTAAGAAAATCTCCTCCAAACATTTCTTCTCCTTTCCCACCAAAGGATTTTGTTAACCTAATTGTCCTTGAAGAACAGGTGGTAAATCTAATTGGTTGAGGATACTACAACAAGGAGAAAGTAGATTGTTAATGGAAAAGAATCATAGGCAAAGGATTTGGATACACGAAGAAGGAGAGGATAGCGCAGCGAAGATTTAAAGTTGTAGCGAAGGAGTCGGTAATACTCCTGATCTTGTTTAAATTTTATTATCCTTATACCATATCATGTATGGATTGACATGTTGATTTGGATTTGTTGCTTCCGCTGCAAGTAATGATTTCTTAAAAGTTTTAAAATCTACCGTTTTTCCAAACAAAGCATGTTTTCTTTTTCCGATCCAACACACTTAGCCTTTGTTTCTTACACCTTGCAAGTAAGTTATTCTGATGATATTTTTACAGTGGAAATATATACATGCATGCTTTATTTTAAGGATGGAGGTTTCGGTGATGATTGAATTTACTGAAGATTTACAAACCATGGATATGTTGTTTTTATTGCATGCATGAGTGTAAGAAGTGTGATTTTGGAGTTGAATAACTTGTATGATGAGTTTTGTGAATTTAGGGAATGTGAAAAAAGTGTATCAACATTGTGACATTTTGAGTTAAATGGAGATTAGGGAAAGAATTATAATTTTAGAAAAAAATGGTTGGATGATAACGGTATTCATGCTATGTTTTTCTTGATGATGTATGTGAATGTTTTTGGAAATGTTTGAAGGAATTAAAATGAGTTTGTTAGTCAGTTGTTATGAAAATGGGAAGCTCTAGATGAGAGAAGGAAAAAAAAGAAGAGGAAGAAAATTATATGATGAACACGCAACAACATATAACTGGTGTTGGAATATGCTATGTTTTCACTATATACAAGCATAAATGTTTGGGAAAAGTTACTGATGAAATTTTGTGAGGTTAGAGTTAAAGAGAATATAGAGTAGTATGGTCTTGTGTTTTAGGAAGGATTAAATTAACAAAAAAATAAGAAGAACATGTAATGAAGATGAAAGAAAGAAAAGAAACGTGCAGAAGTTATATAAATACAGTAGAGGGAGAAAGTAAAAGTAAGATTTTTTATTTTTGATGATTAAGGATAAACCTTGCATTTTTTATTTGTTTTGAGTTGTGGAGTTTAAGGAAGAGTATAAAAGTTGGTTTAGACAATGAATTTAGTAGATATGAAGTGAAAAAATGGAGAAAAAAAATAAGGAGTTTTTGGTGGAGAGGATGGAGTTTGCGTGCTAGACAGAGAAAAAGTGATAGTTTATATGTGTGGGTTAAAAACTAGAGTTTTCCCTTAAGCAGCTCTCAGTCGTTTGCCTATAACTTTATCATCTGAACTCCAAATGACTTGAAACTTAGACCAATGGATTCCTAAGACAATTTATTTCTCTCCATAAAAATTTAGAGTTATCTTAATTGATTTGGAAGTGATTTATAGGATTAAAGTGTGGAAGTCTGTTGGAATGTGATGAACTGGAAATTTTCACGATCATGTTCAGTTTTCTAATTATAACTTGAGATGTAGATTTATGAATGAGATAGTTTTTAATTCATATTAGACTAGAGACATATTTCTACAATTTTTGTGAAGAGATCGAATTTTAATTCTGTCTCTTTGATTTTCAAAATTGGCATGGAAGTGAGTTTTAGCTTAGGTTGTAGCACTATCAGGGACAGAAATCATGTCCTATGATTATTGAATAAACTGTATTTATTTGGGCTTAATTAGGCTGAGTTGTCTTCCCTAAAGTTGTAGCTTAGTCTCTTAGCTTTAAATTGGTATAAATTTTGAAAATTTTGGATGTCTGAGCTGAAAGATACTAAGTGAACAATTAGAGGGTATGATCATGTGCTAGCCAAAAGTTCAAATGTGCACAGTCTGAGGTATTTTTTGTATAACTCATTGAATACTGAATCAAATTGGATGATCTTGGAGTCGTTAGAAACTTAAGATACTGTAGAACAACTTTCCATAAATAAGTATTGCCTAATTTTGTCATGTACCCTACCAAATTAATTATGCAAAGTTGACCTGAAATCTTATGGGTAGAAAATCTGAAGTGGTCAATTAGATTTATCAAATTGATTTCACCTTGTTTTATTTTGGTCCAAACTATAAGTACCAAATGTTATTAATGAGGGCTTTGATATCTGATTGGTTTGATGATGAAAATTTTAATAAGATACCCAGAATTGTCATTAAACATGCATTGCGCATACTTTCTATATATTGATGTGCATAAAAGAACACTTGTATATTTGTACAAAAATGTGATATTTGTGAATATGTTGTGTATGTTTTAAAGGAGCCAAGTGGATACCATACCGAAATTGCCAGACCATCTAGGCAATAGCATATTGGAGCATTCTGTGAGTCAACCTAGATGATTTCCTAGGATTGATTTGATTTGAATTTAATTTAATTTATTACACTTCCAATATTATTGAACTGTTTGTGAGTTGATTCTAGATTTCGGACCTAAGGTCCGAGGAGTTTAATAGTTGAGCATGTATTAGGAGTGTTTGAATTGATATAAATTTTTGACATTTGATTCTTCATGAAAGTTGAATGCCGGACTTAGGTCCGATGATTGTGAAATCTTGCCTGAACATTTGTATAAGATTGTGATATATGAGATTTTCTGAAATTGTTGCATTTCATATAATGCATGCTCAGATAAAGACATTGCGACCTGAGTTGCCAGTATAAAGCGCTTCCACGTAGAGCTTTGCTCCGTGATTTCTGATTTTGCACGTAGAGCTATGCTCCGTGATTCTGTTTGACTGAGCCCTATGGTTCGGTATTTGTATAAGTTTGTGATAGGCACTTGGTCACAACAATAAGAAAGAATGTGAGTCTCATGCATATAACATTTAATGTTTTGCAAAGCTGAAACGAATGATAAATTGTTATGATCTATTTGTTGTACTTGGCTATGTGGATTGTGAGATTATATGATATATCATGTTGTGCGGATATTTGGCTTGTATACATGATCTGAATGAATATATGTGAAATATGTGGTATGTGTTTGCAATCCGGTAAAATCATCAATGATGGTTTACTCATTAAGTTCGCAAAACTCATAAAAATTGCAACGTGGTTTTTCTGGTACAAGACAGGAGACCTAGTTCTTAAATAGGACTAAAGGACCCTTTGGATTTTGTTATGGATCAGAGGTCTGTCAGCTGACTCTAGGAGTATCGTGTTTTGTATTTTGTTGTATTTTCGTTAGAACCTATATCAGGTCATGTAAATATTTGTCTAAAGGAAATAGTGTAAACTTGTTTGGATTAGTGTAATGAATGGTTTTAAAATTTAGTGACTTTCGATTATGTTAGATGATGCCATGCATAATTTGTTTTTGCTTTTGCTCTAACATGCCATTATCATAGTATATGTACTTGAATATGCTTGAATGTTTGGGTATGTATCATGTGGTAGTGGGATGTTGCAAAGTAGGCCTAAACCTATGAGGACTTCTACTGGTTGTCATCAAGCCTCAACTGTGGCAGGCAGTAGAAGGGAAGGGGATAAGTCTTCTGTACCTAAATGTGATCATTGTGGCAAGTTCCATGGAGGAGAATGCTATAGGCTGGCAGGAGCTTACTTCAAATGTGGAGAGAAAGGGCATATGTTAAGTCAAACCAGACTTCACGTATTAAATAATTTTGATAATAAACAAAGAGAAATATACAAATGAAAAGTAGATGGATGCATAAAAAGAAAAAGCGAAGGAAGAAAAGCGAAGGAAGAAAAGCGACGGAAGAAAAGCGAAGGAAGGAAAAGCGAGCGGAAGAATAATGACGGAAGAAAAAAAGCGAAGGAAGAAAAGCAGAAGGAACAAAAATCGACTAAGCTTTACTAAAAGGAAAAGGCGGAAGAATAATGACGGAAGAAAAATGAAGGAAGAAAAGCGTAAGGAAAAGCAGACGGAAGAATATCGACGGAACAAAAATCGACGGAAGCTTTACGAAGAGAAAAGCGATACAAAAATCGAGGCGGAAGCTTTACGAAGAGAAAAGCGATTATACAAGAATCGATCGAAGAAAGAAACATCGCTTTAAGACGATTCTGAGTTAAACTGAATAACCGTTTCTTTAAAGATTCAAGAAGCGATTATTCAAGAAACAGAAGAAGGCGATTTTAAATAAGAGTCGAGATTGAAGTAAAAGCGACTTTTGAGCAAAGTGAATGAAACTCGAGTATTCAAACATCGACTATCGAGAAAATTGTGAACTATTTTTCGATTGTACATTATAAAGAGCAACTCTTTTGTAAAAAGCTCTTTATTAGTTTTCATTTTGAAAAGTGTTACGGTAGCTGAAGAGGCTAAGAGTAAAAGAATACTTGTTGTTAAGAGACTGAAGAGGCTCAGGTCAAAGAATACTTGTAAATAGTTCGAGATAGTGAAATCTCAGAAGGATATCTGAGGACTGGACGTAGCCCACGGTTTGGGGTGAACCAGGATAAATTGTTGTGTTTCTCTCTCTAACTCTTACTTTACTTAAATCGTAGTTCTCATTATTATCAAAGGTTTTCAAACTAGTCAAGAATTGATTTAAGATAAGTTTTCTGAAAGAACAAGCAATTGTTATTGAAGGGATTAACGAAAAGTTTATCACAATTCAACCCCCCCTTCTTGTGTATCTTGATCATATTATTACTCAATATATTAATGTGTGATTTACTTCAATTGGTATCAGAGCAAGGTGTTTAAGAATCACTCTAATAAAGTGTGAACTAAAGAAAATGGTGGAATCACACACGATATTGCGAAGGAGCCTCGGTCACGGACCTCCAAAGATTCAATGGTGAAGACTACCACTATTGGAAGGATCGGATGAGATTGTTTATCGAGTCTACTCACATTGACCTTTGGGACATCATCGAGAATGGACAATACACACCTGAAGATGATGATAAAAATCCAATTCCACGAGAAAGATAGACGGCTGAGCAGAAAGCAAGATTTCAACTAAACTCCAAAGCGAAATTTTTCTTAAGTTGTGCATTGAGCAGAAGCGAGTATGACAAAGTTCATGGATGTGATACTGCCAAAGAAATGTGGGATACATTATCAATTGCACATGAAGGAACAAATCAAGTCAAGGAGTCCAAGATAAGTATTTTGGTGCATCAGTACGAGTTATTCAAGATGAAAGAAGAAGAGACCATTGATCAAATGTTTGGAAGATTCCAAACAATTGTTAATGGACTAAAAGCTCTTGGAAGAACGTACAACAGTCAAGACCATGTTCGAAAGATTTTGAGGAGTCTGCCTTGAAAGATGGAGACCCAAAGTAATCACAGATAAGAAGCCAAAGACTTAAGCGTCTTCAAGCTTGATGAATTGCTTGGATCGTTGAAGATACACGTAGAGCTTGATGCGGAAGATAAGCCCAAGAAAGAGAAGTCCATAACGCTCAAAGCAAGTCAAAAGAATCACAAAATCCGAAGAAGAAAACAAAGAGGAACACATCAAAGGCTTTAAAGATTGAAGAAGCAAGGATGATGATTCGATGAAGTCGAATCTGAATCAAGTGATGAAGGCGATGAGCTATCTTTCATTTCAAGAAAGATAAGAAGAATGTGGAAAAAGAAGTCCAAAGGAAATTCAACATTTAGAAGGAACGATGGCAAAGACGATGAAAAATCGATAAAGCATCCGTTACATGTTATGAATGCAAGAAGCGGGACATTACAAGTCCGAGTGTCCAATGTTGAAAAGACAACCCAAAGGAGTAGGGATAACAAGAAAAGCATGATGGCAATGTGGGAAGATCTGGACTCATCGAAATCGATACAAGTTCGAGCGTCGAACATGCTAACATATGTCCGTAGGTGAAGAAGAAAGTGATGAGGAGGTAACTTCTAGCTATAATGATATACAAGATGCATACTCATAATTATTAAAAGATTCTCATGCTATTCTCAAACAAGACAAGTCATTAAAGAAGAAATATGTAGAAAACCTCAAACATACTCATGAGATAGAGTGAGAATATAAGTTTGAGAAAGCAAGTTGAGGAATTGAATAACAACAAAGTTGTAGATAGATCGAAGAGATTAATCAATTGAAATCGAGAATTAATAATCTCTCAATTGATCTAGCTAAATTCTGAGATAGTACAAAAAGATGAATGAAATGATAGGAAAATAGACATCAGAGGATAAAAGCTGGATTAGGGTTTACTAAAATAAGCCCTGAATTACGTAAAATCAATTGCTCAAAAAGATAAGAAAAGATATCAATCAGGTTTTCAGAAAGGTCATCAACGTTTACATTCTACACCTTATTATCATTCATTACATCATACTAACCCTAAAGGACCCAAGAGAATCTGGGTACCTAAAAATATGATAATATCTCCTACAGAAATCCTTCTTTGGAAGAACCAGTAAGCACCATTGGTATTTGGACAGTGGATGCTCGCGTCACATGACGGAAACAAGTTTATGTTCCTAGATCTTGATCTGAAAGGAGGATCAGTAACTTTTGGAGACAACCAGCGGGAAAGATAATCGGGTTTGGTAAGATTGGTAAGAATTCCCATGCATGCATTAACAACGTACTACTAGTTGATGGTTTAAAGCATAACTTGATAAGTATTAGTCAATTATGTGATTGTGGTTTTGAAGTTTCTTTCAATCAAAAATTTTGTGAAGTCAGAAACAAAGATGGTTCCATCTTCTTTTCAGCCAAAAGACAAAACAATCTTTACAAAATTGATTTAGACGATTTTCAGTCTCAAAATATTTCATGTTTTTTATCTACTGAAGATGAAAGACTGATCTGGCATAAAAAACTAGGTCATGTCAGTTTTAAACATATTTCAAAACTTTTGAAACATTATTTGGTAAAAGGTTTGCCACAAATTCGTTTTGACAAAGATTTCTTTTGTGAAAGTTGTCGAAAGGAAACAAGTTAAAACCTCTTTCTCTTGAAACATTTCAATAGCGTCATCTAGACCACTTGAGTTATTACATATGGACTTATTTGGTCCAACAAGAACAATAAGTCTTGGTGGAAAGAAGTATGGACTTGTGATTGTTGATGATTTTACAAGGTTTTGTTGGATACTTTTATATCACATAAAGATGAGTCTTTCAAGTGCTTTAGAAACCTTTCCATGAGGTTACAAAATGAAAAGGAATGTCTATAGCCAGCATAAGGAGTGATCATGGTGGATAATTGAAAATGAGAAGTTTAGAGTATTCTGAAAAAATGAAATTTTCCATAACTTCTACCTTGAGGACTCCATGAGAATGGAGTTGTTGAGAGGAAGAATAGGACGATTCAAGAGATGGCAAGAACAATGTCAGGCGAGATGAATCTTCCTAAATACTTCAGGCGAAAGTCATCAATCTGACATGTTACATTCAGAATAGAGTGTTGCTGCGACCAATCTTGGAAGAAAACTCCTATGAGTTGTGGAATGGAAGGAGACCAAACATTTCTTATTTCCATCCTTTCGGCTGCAAGTGCACTAGTCTGAACACAAAGGAAGCTCTGGACAAATTTGATGCAAAGACATTTTCAGAATTTTCTAGGCTATTCTCTCACTTCAAAGGCATTTAGAATCTTCAACCTCACCTCAAAGACATTGAAGAAACTATTCATGTTAAGTTCGATGATAGCTCTCAACCCAATAAGGAAGAGGAATCAGAAGATGATGCTGTTACAGTGCCTTTGACGCAGTGCAAGGAAGTATCTTCATCAGAAACACCTCATGATGAAAAGACAGACATTTCTAAGAATTTTGAGTTAAAGAAAGATTGGAGATACAAAGCTTTCATCCTAAAGAGTCAATTATTGGAGAAACCTCGAAAGGTGTAAGAACAAGGTCCAAGTTCGTAAGAGAAGCCAACATGGCATTTATATCGAAGTAGAACCTAAGAAGATTGATGAAGCTCTAAAAGATGAAGCATGGATATTAGCTATGCAAGAGGAGTTGAATCGGTTCATTAGGAATAAAGTCGGTCCTTAGTTCCTAAACATGAAAAGAAATCCATTATTGGTACTAGATGGATATTCAAGAATAAGCTAGACGAATCAGGAAAAGTAAGTCGCAACAAGGCAAGATTAGTAGCACAAGGCTATAATCAGCAGGAAGGAATAGACTACAATGAGACATATGCTTGATGGCAAGACTTGAAGCAATAAGGATCTTGCTTGCATATCTTTGTTGCCATGACATAAAGCTTTTCAGATGGATATAAAAAGTGCATTTCTGAACGGTTTTATAGATGAAGAAGTCTATGTCAAGCAACCTCCTGGATTTGAGGATATAAAGTATCCAGATCATGTCTACAGACTTCATAAAGCCTTATATGGACTGAAACAGGCCCCTAGAGCATAGTATGATCGTCTGAGCTCATTTCTTATAGGAAATGGATTTACTAGAGGTAAAGTAGACAAAACTCTTTTTAGGAAGAACTTGAATAATGATTTTATTATTGTGCAAATCTATGTTGATGATATTATTTTTGGAGCAACCTCAAAAAGGTTATGCATGATCTTTGAAAATATGATGAAAAATGAATTTGAGATGAGCATGATGGGTGAGTTAAAATTCTTTCTTGGATTGCAAGTAAAGCAAACTAAGGATAAGATTTTTATCCATCAACAAAAATATGTCAAAGAATTGTTGTCTAAGTTTGATATGTGCAGTGTTAAAAGTATGTCTACACCGATGCATCCTTCAAACTTGTTGTCAAAAGACAAAAGTGGTAAGAAGGTGGATCAAACCCTATTTAGAGGATGATTGGTTCTTTGCTTTATCTTCTGACAAGTAGACGACATTCTATTCAAGTATGCTTGTGTGCAAGGTTTCAGCCGATCTAGAGAATCTCATTACATTCTTTGTAAAAGCGAATTTTGAGATATCTCGCAGGTACTACTGATCTTTGCTTAATGTATGAGAAAGGTAAAGATTTCAGGTTGAATGGATATTGCGATGCGGACTATACCGGTGATAGGATCGAAAGGAAGAGCACGAGTGGTGGTTGTCACTTCCTTGGACCAAACCTGGTGTCATGGTCAAGCAAGAGACAAAGCTCGATTGCATTATCAACTGCCGAAGCTGAATATATGTCTACCGCAAGTTGTTGTTCACAATTGTTGTGGATCAAGTATCAATTGGAGGACTACTCAATACAAGAGGAAGAGATTCCAATATATTGTGACAACACCAGCGCCATCAACTTGTCAAAGAATCCAATTCAACATTCAAGGGTGAAGCACATAGAAGTCAGAAATCATTTTTTGAGAGATTACGTTCAGAAGAAAGTCGTCAGTCTACAATTCGTGGAAACGAAATATCAGTGGGCGGATATCTTCACAAAACCTCTAAGTGAAGATCGCTTTAAAGAAATCAGACGCAACCTCAATATGGTGATGTTAACAGACCATTCATCTGGTTTTTCGTAAAGAAGAAACAGACAGACGGAGGAGTTAACGGACCATTCATCTGGTTTTTCGTAAAGAAGAAACAGACAGACGGAGGAGTTAACGGACCATTCATCTGGTTTTTCGTAAAGAAGAAACAGACAGACGGAGGAGTTAATGGACCATTCATCTGTTTTTTTTTAAAGAGAAGACAGATAGATGGAAGAGTTAACAGATTGATCATCTGATTTTTTCAAAAAGAAAAGACAATGAAACGGTGGAGTTAAACGGCGTTGACGGTTTCAGACTTAAAACTTCTTTCACAAGGAAAAGTTTTAGAGGAAAAAGGTCGAGATCATCGAGAAGTACAATCGTTCTAGAATTTGCAATAAAATCCTAAAAGCGACTTTTGGGATTCCTACCAAATTCGAAATTGCTAGTTCTCTGAAATCTCTCGAAAAATCTTCAAGCAAGTTCCTATTCAATGTAATCGGCAAGATGTATGTCAAGCCTATTTTGCGAGTTGATCCAGGATCGGGATGGGAAGATTGGTAAACTTCAAGAACTAAGAAAAGAACAGATGGATATAAATAGGAGATAATGGCGGCGGGATGGAGAAACTTCTTTCAAATACGAGATGAAGTCTATCTCCAAGAAGTTTATGAGTTACGGAAGAATACTAAATCGATAGATGATACAATCGTGTCATATGTAGACACACACTCGTTATTGTAACAAAGGAGTTCTTGGAGAAAGTTACTCAATGTCGATGGATGGAGTTCAACCCACTAATATGGTGAAATGGATGACAAAGCTCAAGATGAGCGAAGATGAAGTTAGTCGTCAACTCTATGGACACAATAACCCAATGAAAGGAGAGCCTCTTGGCTGGTACCAAAGGCAAAGGTATTGTTCACGATTCTATGTGATCAGTATCTCACTGAGAATAGGTTCAAGACATCGAGTCACTACCTGGATGAACAATGCATCTTTCATCTTCTAAATCATCACCCAATAGATTTACCATATTTGATTTTTCAAGACATGGTAAAATCTATAAAGGATACAAACACCGTCCTTATGGGATCTTTGTTGACAAGAGTGTTCAAAGAATCGGCATCAGTTGGAAAGGGAATCGAACGTAAGATAGCTGTCAAAAGCTATATAGATTCAACAATTGCTAAAATGGGTGCGAGATTTCCAGACGTAAAAGGAGCGAAGCACCAAGGAAAGCAACAACCGAGGGGAGGCTATACCAAGAAATCCTCTATGAAGGAGAGAGATCACACTCGTGAATCAAAGTCGAGAAGTGTTCGATTTTTGAATCGGAGACTTGAAGCGTAAAGGGAACCTCGGTGAGTGACATTCCTAAGCAAGCAAGAAGGTCACCCGTAATGAAACTGTCTGACGAGAAAGAAGCCGATCCATCCAGAGATTCAAGCAATCAAAGCATTATGAGCGAGCGAGATCAAAAGCTACAAAATCACTATCATCAATCCTTGAGAAAGATTGAAACTTCGGTCTCAAGGAAATGGAGGAAAAGGAAGAAGAAGAACTCGAAAAGAAGAAAGCACAATCCAAGAGATCACCAGGATAAAGAAAATGAGTGCGAGAAAAGAAGAAAGTCCAACAACAGAGACAAAGTCTAAGAAGGCAAGGCAAGAAGAGATCTGTTGTTGACACTACTGAAAAAGTCTGCTGCAAGTCTTTGTTAGTGTTGTTGATCTTCGCTGAAGTTAATATGGAAGCTACTCTTCAAGCGATTAGGAAACTGTTACGGGTAATATTAAGGATTCTCACAAAGTTCTTAATAATCCAATTTTTGAAGAAGTAGTTCCTACTACTTTTCAGTCTACACTTGTCCACAAACAAGTTGCTACTCATGTTATGGGTAAGAAGGCTACTCAAAAAGTTGTGAGTGTGATGACTAATGTTCCATCCAAGTATTTAACTGTTCAAAGAGAAAGTTGGGAACACAGATTGGTTGTAATGGAGGAGAAGAAGACCAAGTCTGTCATCATCCGAGACAAACCACGAGATATGTGAAAGCCTTCTTCAAATTAGTTGAATATGATAATGGCATTTTACATCTGTTGGATAGGGGTTACAAAAATTTCTATGATCAACTGAAGAGAGTTGGAAGAGAACCATATCCACCAGAGCCATTTGGAGAGCGTCTCACTTCTTATCCTATACTGAACAGTACAGTAATCAAGGTGGTACCTGATCTTCAACCACCAAATTTTGTTGAACTCAAGTATGAGAAGCTAAAGCTAAAAGTTCAACCAGAGACAGTTGTGGATGACATGACTTCTGATCAAATTGAAGAGGCAGTAAAATTGATTGATGAAGCATGTGAAGAGAAAAGGAGTGAAATTCTATCTGCGTATATCAAGATCCGTGACCAAGCCTAACTAAGGCTATAGCGAGAGGATCCACAGGAGGGACTATCGAAAAGGTCGATATTATTCATTACGCTTGGCAACTCGTAATGTTGTTATACTATTTTACGAAACATTCTGCGAAATCGACCTCGTGGGACATCACCTCGATTGCGAAGCTATGCCATGGTTCGAAGCACTTATCAACGTATACATGATTCCTATGATCTTGATATTCATGAACAAGCTGTATTTGTTCCTCCACCTCTCCTACAAATCATTGAAACAAATGTCTTTAACAAGGAAGCTTATACAACAACAGTGGCTATCGTTGAAAAGCAAGTTGTTGAGACAGAATCCTCGACTGCAGATGAATCATCAGCTTTAAAGAAGCATGTTCAGAAACTTGATAAGGATATGAAGAAGATTAAGAAGATGCTGAAAAAGTTGGTGAAGCAGATTGGGAAATAATTTTTTTTTATCAATAACAAATAGGGGGAGAAGGGAGAAGGAAGAAATCAGCTGGAAGGATAAAGCAGAAGTTATTTTTTATCTCAATACTTACAGATAATTGATACTTTTCATATTTCTCTAATTCACAAGTATTTGTTATTATCAAAAGGGGAGAATGTTAAGTCAAACCGGACTTCACGTATTAAATAATTTTGATAATAAACAAAGAGGAATATACAAATAAAAAGTAGATGGATGCATAAAAGAAAAGGTAAGGAAGAAAAGCGTAAGGAAGAAAAGCGACGGAAGAAAAACAGAAGGAAGGAAAAACAGACGGAAGAATAACAGACGGAAGAAAAACAGAAGGAACAAAAAGCAGAAGGAACAAAAATCAGACGGAAGCTTTACTAAAAGGAAAAGCAGACGGAAGAATAACAGACGGAAGAAAAACAGAAGGAAGAAAAAACAGAAGGAAAAACAGACGGAAGAATATCAGACGGAACAAAAATCAGACGGAAGCTTTACGAAGAGAAAAGCAGACGATACAAGAATCAGTCAGAAGAAAGAAACATCAGTTTAAGACAATTACGGAGTTAAACTGAATAACCGTTTCTTTAAAGATTCAAGAAGCAGTTATTCAAGAAACAGTTGAAGAACTGATTTTAAATAAGAGTCGAGATTGAAGTAAAAGCGACTTTTGAGCAAAGTGAATGAAACTCTGAGTATTCAAACATCTGACTATCTGAGAAAAATTGTGAACTATTTTTCGAGTGTACATTGTAAAGAGCAACTCTTTTGTAAAAAACTCTTTATTAGTTTTTCATTTTGAAAAGTGTTACTGGTAGCTGAAGAGGCTAAGAGTAAAGAATACTTGTTGTTAAGAGACTGAAGAGGCTCACCCAAAGAATACTTGTAAGCAGTTGGAGATAGTGAAATCTCAGAAGGATATCTGAGGACTGGACGTAGCCCACGGTTTGGGGTGAACCAGGATAAATTGCTGTGTTTCTCTCTCTAACTCTCACTTTACTTAAATCGCAGTTCTCATTATTATCAAAGGTTTTCAAACTAGTCAATATTTGATTTAAGATAAGTTTTCTGAAAGAACAAGCAATTGTTATTGAAGGGATTAACGAAAAGTTTATCACAATTCAACCCCCCCCCCCTTCTTGTGTATCTTGATCATATTATTACTCAATATATTAACGTGTGATTTACTTCAGCATATGGCTAGAGAGTGAAGTGAATCACACGTTTTTATAATGCTTATTATACGATGTATAAATGCACAAGAAGGGGGGGTTGAATTGTGTATTTCCCCTTTTTGAAAAATCCTTTCAAAATCGTTTTATCAAAAGAAAAACTTGTTCTTTTCACAAGAACTACTGTAAATCAAAGTTAATCGTATTCTTTGAAAACTTGTTTGAAAACTAAGTAAAATCGAAACTTTGAACGATAAGAGAGATAAGGATAGAGAGAAGTTGACATAGTAATTTTTATACTAGTTCACCCCAAATCGTGGGCTATGTCCAGTCCTCAAATGTCTTTATGAGATTTCACTATCTCTCAACAACTTTACAAGTATTCTTTCTTTCTGAGCCTCTTCAGGTCTCTTTACAGTCAGTATTCTTTTGCTCTTAGCCTCTGCAGGCTATCTATACTACTTTCTTACAGAAAGATGTTTGAGCTTTGTTATAGTAAGATAGCTCTAGCTATTTGTATTGGGACCCGATTTGGGAACCGGACCCCAACTGGAAAAACGGAAAACGAAAACAAAAGCGAATGGATTCAAAATTAAGAGCGAACGAATTCGAAGCGAAAACATATGCCGAAAGTAAAAGAAAACATATCAAATCAAAAGGCGTAAGAATCGAATCAAAGCACACAACGATTCAATCGAACTCAATCAAATTTCTGACATCCGTGAACTCATACATTAGAAAAACATGCATTGGATACCTTAAGACTAAAACAATCTGAAAACCGGTATATTTTTTTTTCATTCTTTCTTTTTCATCTTTTTCATCTTTACTCGATCTTATACAAAGCAATACACTTTCTCATTTTGGAATTCATCAATTCCATAAACTCAAATATTTTATCTTTCACAAACATACATATCTCATAATTCTTCTTTTTAACTAATTCTTATTTTCCTTTCCAAAAGACACTTAATACACATATCTCTAAATCCACAATTCATACAAAAAGGCACTTCAATATTTCAGCTCAAACATTACAATTCAACGGACCTCCTGTCTGGAATCCCATCATAAACAAACGCATTTCTAAACCTATAACACTTCAATAATTCTCAATCAATAATCAGAATCATCAGAAATCCTGTCTGGAATCCAAAAAACAATCAATATACAATTTATATACATAACCATAATTCACTATTCCATTCCATATACAAATCCATAATTCAATCAATTACCTTCAAATCTCGATTCAATACACAACTTTATAATTCATATATACATCATCAATTAAATGCTTACAAAAACCTTAATGGCATTCCAAGCCATACATAAAACTAATATCGAAATCCAAATTACACAAACTACAAATTATGTAAAAATCGGTCAAAAGCCTTGACTTTCTTTCATCCGATCTCCTGCTTGATACCTGGAGATGGCGATGAAAGGGGGTGAGCTAGACAGCTCGTGGATATCATGTTTATAAATCAAAAAATAAGCAAAAACATTTGCAAAACCTTTTGCCATTATAAAAAGGATTTCACAGTAGAAAATTTATCAAAAGCTTATTTCTCAATCAGTTCTCAATTTATCAAAGAAATCATGAACAATTCAAAAGCATGAATGCCATCACACTTAGAAACAAAACAAAAGCACATAACACATCAGAATGGTTTGGGTCGATCCAAAACAGAACGTACTGCACATTCTCGCATAACAGTCCTGTGCAACCATGAACATAACGTACTACACCTTCCCGCATAACAGTCCGGTATAGCCGTGAACTTATGGGAGTCCATAACAGAGCTCCAATGCCATTAGTGGGCAGGCAGGCAGGCGAAGCCTATAAAAAAAAGACAAGTGTTGGGTCCGGGATTTGGTACCGGGATTTGGTACCGATGGCGGACCCACCGCGTACCCCCGTATACCCCCGCGGCCCACATAATTGGTACTGTCGCCAAATGGTAAGAGGCGAGCATGTGGAAGCTATAAAACCTTGAGGTCTTGTGTTCGAATCCTGGAGAGGGATTCCCCTGACCAAAGAGGACAAGACCAATTATGTGGGCAGCGGGGGTATCTTGAAGTGCATGATGGTCCGCCATCGCATTCAAATCCGGACCCAACATAAAAAAGGCGCCTTTTTATCAATCATTCGCAACACAGAATGCAACACTTATTGCAATTATCAAATCATTTAAACACAATGAATGCGAAAATTGTATCAATTTTCATCAAAATCATTCAAAACAATTTTAGCAATTTATCCAATCATTCGAAAACAATCCATTATCAATTTCTTAAATCATTTCAAAATTAACGAATTTAATCATTCAAAAATAACAATTTTCAAAACATTTCTCTTCTTGATTTTTCGAAATCACATAATTGGCTTATAAATCAAAATATAAACATGGTACCCACCTTAAATCCATGTTTGGAACTTGTTCAAAGCCTCAATTTCTCCAAAGCCTCACTTCAATACCCTAATCCAAGACAAAAATCCCTAATTCATAACCGTCCAAATTCAACATCACATATAGCATAATCACCAAAATTGAGGTTAGAAATCACAAACCCATACCATATCCAAGCTATCTAAACTGAAATCTCATTAAAATTTAACAAATCAAAATCTTCCTCTTACCTTAATCTTCACCATTTTCAGAATTTCTTAGCTCCATAGGAAGCTCTCATGCTCTTCCACCTTTTTCCTCTTGGAGGAACGAAAAAATCTTGCTTGAAGCCCAAGAAAATCAAAACCCTAGACATTCCTTTCTCTTTTCTCTTCTCCATCACCGAAGCTTACTTCTCTTCTTTCTTCCCTTTTTCTTTTGTTCTTTCTCTTAAAAATTTTATGCCTCCTTTCCCTTAAAAATGACAGCCCACTTCTCTTGTCTTTAATGAAATGCTAAATGACCATTTTTCCCTTTCTTAAAAGCCTAGAAACTTAAAAGCTAAGTAACCTTCCAATTTTGCCCTTCATGCCTTCTTTACACTTTTATTTCTAACACTTTAATTCATTTAATCCAATCAATTTATCCCATATGTTCTTACTCAAATTAACATGCTAATTATAACATGCTAATTAAGTCCTCAAAATCATAAATTAAAACAAAGTCTCAAATAACATTAAATCATGTTCTGCTTAGGACATTTTTCAAATCATCAATTGAAGAAATTTGCTAAAACTTTCTTCTAGAGAAATGTTCCTCATTGTCTTAATTTCATAACGCCACCAAAATCATTTAATTTGGTGCACTACTACAAAAGTTATACTCCAAACATTTTGGACTATACTTATGCTAAAACATTTTCCAGCACTTTAATTCCATCCAAATATTGATATTCTTAAAGACTAAATTGAAACTCAAGTTCTTAAGAACATTTGTAGCCCTATTTCTCTAGTTTCATACAAATTAAGAATAACCTCATTTGGATGACTAGAGCAAAAGTTATAGCCAAAATACTTTCAGATCTTACTAATCCAAGACTGAACACTAAAACCGATTTCAATTCAGAAATTGAAAATCTTATGGGCTAAATTGAAATTTGATGTCTTCAGATAACTTTGTATCCCCAAGTCTCAATTTTATTTTGCATCATGAATTAGTTCAATTGGATCAATACACATCAAGAATTTACCAAAATACTGAACCATGTTTAGAAAATTTCCCAACTCACATTGATTAAATCAATCTCTTTCAATTTAATCTCAAAAATCTACAAATTTCCCATGAGAATGTAGATAATAGTCTTAGGAATCCAACGCTTCAAAAATCAAGTCAATCGGATGTCGGACGGAAAATATATAAACAAAAGATTGAATAAGGGTCGAATTAGGGGAGGAGATAGCAAAATCAGAAAAGATGAAGCGGCGTCGCGGCGGGGAGGGAATAAAACGACGTTGGATCACGCATTGGGCGAGTGCACACTCGCCCTCGTGAGCTCGTTGCAGGGAGACGGGCTCGCCTCGGGCGAGCAGCGCCCTGACCTTTTTCTATTTTTTTTAAATATATATATATTATATCCGAATTTTCTAAAAATTATATCTTTTGACTTAAGAGTCCAAAATTTACAAACTTGGTATCAAAAGAAAGCTGAAAGGAAGCTCTAAAACTTCCATGAAGAACTCGAAAAACGAATTCTATCTCTAAATGGGGTCAAAACCCAATTGAAATTACTGCCCAATATCATGTCACCCTAATTAATAACTCAACTTTGAAAATTTCTATCTTTCAACTCCAAGGTCCAAAAATGTCATATTTTATATTAATGCAAAGATCAAAAAGCAACCTACAACTTTCATAAAGGACAAAAAAATCAATTAGGCCCCTAAGGGAGTCAAAAACCACATCAAAGTTCTGTTCACTAACTATCATGCCAAACAGTAACAACAACTTGTAAAAAATCATAAATTCCTATTTCATAGCCCAAAATTTCCATAATTTACATCAATGAAAAGATCAAAACATAATATAAAACTTTCATGAAGACTTTAAGAGCAAAAACAGCCTTTATATAGATCAAAAAGTCAGTCAAAGTTACTGTTCAATTACTATCATCCTGAACAGTAACAAAATTTCTAAAATTCATAACTTCTTAACCCCTTATCCAAAAATTCTAAAATTTATATCAATGCAAAGATAAAAACAAATTCTTCAACTTTCATGAAGCACTTAAAGGCAATTTCAACCTCTAACGAGGTCAATTTTTCAGTCAAAGTTTCTGCCAGATAATTGGTCATCCTATACCACATCCAAACTTCCAAATTTCATATCTTCCAATATCCACAACCAAAAATAACATATTATACATCCATGAAAAGATCAAAACCTAAGATACTATCTTCAAGAAGAAGTTTTAGTCAAATTCTATCTCTAAGAGGGCCAAAAACTCAGTCAAAGTTTCTGCCCATAAGTAAAATTTAGCCAGCATTTCCCTTAAATTTTCACTAGCCAAATTCTTCAACCTGCACAACACTTCACTTATCCACAATCTCAAATTACCACATCCAAACACAATACACAATACCTCATCTTTTTATCAAACATGTGCAAAACACAAGAAAACTCAATTGTCTTTCATTTCATCAAATGCTCATATATTCATCTATACCTTTCATTCATTACAAAGAATCATTTCATAATTCCTCATTTAATTTCATTTTGTAATTTCTAATTTTCAAGAAAAGTTCGGGGTCTAACAATTTGCACAATAAACTCTCAAGTAAGCTTTAAAACAATTGTTGCATGCGCGTATGTAATGTATGTGTCTGTCTGTATGTGTGTAACTTTGCAATCTTCGACTTCAACTCATATTTATAGCCTTTGTCTGCAACTGCTTCTTGAATCTTACTTGTTGAATCTTGAAAGAAACGGTTATTCAGTTGAGTTTTTCAATCTTGAATCTTACTTCCATCTACTTTTGGCTTTCGTCTGCTTTCGGCTTCCCTCTGCTTTTGGCTTCCATTTGTTTTTCAATCTCCGTTTGCTTTTCAATCTTTCGTCTATTTTTTTCAATCTTCATCTGCTTTTCATCCTTTCGTCTGTTTTTCTTCTATCATCTATTTTTCAACTTCTGTCTGTTTTTCATTCTTTCGTCTGTTTTTCAATCTTCGTCTGCTTTTCATTCTTTCGTCTGTTTTCATCTTTCATTATTTGTACTTCATCAAAATCATTCATGTAAAGTCATTTTGACTTAACAATCTCTCCCTTTTTTATGATAACAAATAATCATATCTTCATACTGTCTTCATCTAACTTCTTCCATGTTCTGCTTACTCTTCCTCCCCCTATCTTTTTCTTCCTTCTTCAAAAATTCATCTCCTTCGTTCACCCCCTTTGATTTCTGCTGTCCATTCTCCCCCTATTTGTTATTAATAAAAAATGATTAGGGTCGATGATGGTTCAACAATTCTTTCACCATCTCCTTCAACTCCTTGACTTCTCTTCGTAGGTGCATTACCTATACTTGAAAGTCAAAAGGTAAGGTGGGTTGATCATCACCCTCTGGGAGTTTTTCAAAAGCAATTGTAGTAACATATGTGTCTGAAGATGGAACATAGTCGTCAAAAATCTCAAAAATAGGTGGTTGAACCGATAGATTGGGTTCAGGAAGGTCTAAGTCATAAGGAGCTGGTAGCATTAGCACTTGTCTTCCACGCAAGGGTAGGGCTTCTTCTTCAATTGACAGTGTATTAGATAGTGGCCTAATACGCACTATTGTATGCACAAGGGATTCAGTAAATGTCCCTTTAGTAAGCTTTCCCCCTACTGGACAATGTTCATCCTTCGCTGTAGAACTGCTACTGGCTCTTGTAACCGTCGTCGACTTCTCTGAAGAGCATGCTTCATCTATTCTTCGCACTTATTCTTCAATCTGATCTGCGGACAGATCATCAATTACCCCTTCTGGGTATAACTTCTTCTTCCCCTTATTAACATCCATGGGATATCTTGGTTGAAGGTCTGGTACAACCTTTATCACCGTTTCCTCTGTAATCGGGTAAATAGTGTATGGTTGACTGGTCATCTTTGTAGGGTATGGTTTTGTGGCAGCATACCTCAAAGCTTCATAAAAATTCCTTTCATCTTCATTCAACAGATGTCATGTCCCACTATTTATAGGAATAGGTTGTAAGTATGCCTTTACTAACCTCCTCGGTGTATCCCTGATGATTATTGAAGTACTCCTTTTAGTCACAGGTTGAACTTCTTCAATCAATCTGATTTCCAATTCGTCTTTCCTCATAAATTCAGAATAGTTGTATGGAACCAAACTGAGTTCTTCAGATTCCTCCTGTTGAACCTGTACTAGACTGAGTTCTGTTGCTTCCTGATGATGAACCTCAGTAGGAATAACATTTACCAGACTTAGTTCTGCTGTTATCTCTTGTGGAATAGCGATAGGAGTATTCTGCTTCTGATTAACTTCTGCTGATTTCTCTGGTGGAACAACAGTAAGAGTAGCCTTCTCCTGACTTGATTTCTCAGCAATTGAAGTAGTCATTTTCTGACTAACTTCCCTAACAGTAGTAACACTCTTCTTCTGACTAACTACCTTAGTCTTCTTCACTGCCTCAGTCAGTCTTGGAGTTTTCTGACGTTGGGGTTTCTGCCTCTCAGACTCCAATTTTCTTTTCCTCTCAATCTCCTCAGCCTGTTTGGCTGAATCTTTACTTAAGATCGAGACCAGAGATCTCGTAGCCTTCGGTGCGCGAGTCTCAGAGACTTTTGTCTAAGTAAGTTCTCTGGACCTCTTTTCTTCTTGCTGTCTCAAGGTTCGAATCCTGAGTGATCTCTTCTCCTTCTTTGGAATATCACTTAGAAGCTTCTCCCCTGTTCTCTTCAAGACACTTTCGTCTATACTCCAAACTTGGCTACTTTTTTTTTTAGAAATCATCTTTTCCTTCAAAACTTCTTCAGATGATTTTCTTCTTTCAACCATGGGCATTCTTGTACTAACTTGAGATTTAGAACTCTTTGTGGGAGACCTCTTTTGTATCCGCTCCCCCTCAGTTCTAGCTTTATTCTCAGAATCTGCTTCTACTCTGTCCAGATTCTTCAAGCCTATTTTTCTATAGTACCCGAGTTGATAACACTCTTAACAGGCATCATTCTTCTGATTCCTCTGTTAAGACGGACTCTAGACTCCCTGAAAATCCTTGTTAACAACATTCCGTATGGATAGCTATTAGTATCCTTCATCCCCTTAACCATATACTGAAAAATCAGAAATGGTAACTCTATAGGTTGACGATTCAACAGGTAGAATAGGCATTGTTCATCCAGAGTAGTCACCAAATTCCTTGAACCCACTCTTGGTAAGACGCAGTTGAACAGAATCGCATGTAAGACCCTAGCCTTCGGCACCAGACTCGAGGTCTTCCTCTCCGTAGGGTCATTTTCACTATAAAACTATCTACTGACTTCATCTTCCTTTAAACTGACCTTTTTCATCCATCTATATTTGCTCATTAGCTTCTCTTCAACAGATGGACATCCAGTCACCTTCTCGATTAACTCCACTGTTACAATAATAGACAGTCCGTCTACTGTAGAAACAATAGCTTTGTCTACCATCCGCACATTCTTCCAAAACTCATACACTTCATTTTGATATACATACTCTCACACCTAGAAGAACTTCCTCCAACCGGCTTTTTTTGTTGGGACCCGTTTTCGGAACCCAACTCATAACGAACGAATCGCAGCTTAACTAATATCGCTTCATTTTAATTTTTATTTTTTTTTCCACTTACACATTGTTCAAAGTAGTTTCAATTTCTAATTTGTATTTCATCAATTCCTCAATCCTTTGAATCCTTCATATTCGATCATATCGCGTTCGCATTCGAAAACATTTTATCATTCGCTCTGATCATATCTCTCTTTATCCCAATTTCGCTTATTACCAAATATTTGAATTTCACAATCCATCTCACGCCATTCATACATAATTTCCATATCATGTCCATACACAAATCCATACACAAAAGCACTTCAATATTTCCAACCCATCACACAAATCTTGGGACCTCCCGTCTGAATCCCATCATACACATTTACAATCCTATATCTAAACACTTCCATAATTCTCGGTCATATCTCAAGTCATGATCATAATTCACATTCATAAATACTAACCCTATTTCACTTACATAATCCCATCCCATAATCATATACAAATTTTAATGGCCTTACAAGCCACAATACAATCACAATATATAAAAATCCAATGCAAATACAAAGATACAAAATCCTCTTTTTCGCTCACTAGATCTTCTTCTCATTACATGGATGGTAATGAGGGGTGGCTTTCGCTCAATGGGTAACAGTTTATAACAAAACAATAAGCAAAACTCTTGAAATCTTTTTCTTTTCGGTCTTAGAAAACATTTCTTTGAAATCCGTAAAGCACATTTTGAAGAAGTTTTTTCTTCTTTGTAATCAAAATCACATTTTACAAATCAGATATCGTCTTAGGCTTTCAGCCACAAATCCATAGGTCACAAGACATGAATGCATCAACTTGGCAATTCACGTAAGCAATGCACACACAAATGGCTAGAGAGTTTAAGAAAACGCCAAATAAACTGAAGTTTATTGGAAACACAACGAGTCCATTTTGGATCTCGTGAGCCCTGGCGGGCAGCAGGAGAAGGCTATCACATTATTTTTGTCTCGTGCGAGACTATCACAACGTTACTCTCTCGCCCACACAAAAGCACATATAATGCTCAAATCAATTTATCAAATGCTCTTTTCCGAATATACACACCATGAAGTCTTTCAAGGCATAACACAATGTATTTTGCAATTCATCAAAATTTCATGTATCGAATCAAAATGATTTTTCAAATCATTTATGCAATGATGCAACAATTATGATGCAATTTAAGTCAGAAAATCTCTTTGTTCAAAGAAAGCGGTAATGGCTTATAAATTCTATTATAAACGGATACCACCTCGAATCCATGCTAGGAACTTGTCCAAAGCTCTAATTTCTCGAAGCTTCTTTCTTTAGCCCACTTTGAAATTTCCTAGACCGAAATCATCCAAATTCATCATCATAAATACCATAACCCTCAAAATTTACTATAGAAACCCAATTCCAACATATTTCCAAGCTATCTAATGCATCAATTTACAAAGCCCCAATTTCCAAAATTGGGCATAAACCCTAACTCACATTAATCCAAAATTAAACCACCATCTTAGCATAGACATCACAACTAATTTCATAATCCACAAAACCATAATATTTTCCATGATTCTACACCAAAAATTTAAGAAAAGCTTGAAGCTTGAAAATCGGCTTTACCTCACTCTTCACCATTTTGGATTTTCTTAGCTCATCCTAGAGCTCTCTTCATCCTTCATCTTTTTCCCTCTTGGAGCATGTTCGAAATCCTCCTGGAAAGCTCACAAAATCGAACCCTAGCTGCTGTCCTTTCTTTTCTCCTTCCACCAAACCCACTCTTCTCTTTTCTCTCTTCTTTCTTTCTTTCTTTTGTTTCTCTTTATTCATTTCTCTAACTCTCACGACCACAGCCTGCTTCTCCTCTATTTATACTACATCCACATGCCATGTCATTTAATGAATGAGGAAAGACTCTCATGCCCCTCCTTATAAGCCTACTAACTTAACTCTTTAAGTGTTCTTCCAAAATTGCCCTTAAAAGTTGATATCTTGGCTCCAAATTCTGATCAGGTAAATAAAGGAATTTTACAAAAAAATTTCTTCTTCATAATGTTCTCCTCGATCATACGAATCCAACGCAACAAACCACGCTCAATTCGGATCTAAAACGAAGAAGTTATGGCCAAAATACTATCAGACCTGTACAAAAATCTGAGACTGCACACTGCACCGAGTTTCATTCCAATATCCGACAGTCTTAGAGGCTCCATCTGTAGGAAAATCCCGGGGTGGGCATCACATGCCCAGGGTGCGGAATTAAAAAATTTAAGTCCCGGGATATTCCCGAAAGCCAGGATCCATGTGTATGTACAAACAATCAAACCATAACGACCAAAGGAGACCGTCTCTAACGGTATCCACGCAGAGGTCGGAAAACCTAACCGGGACAAACTCTTTTGACCCGGGAATAGCTAGACTAAAGAGAAGAGTGCTAGCTCTTACCTTAACCTTGGAGAGCAAGTGAGATGATCTTGGTGGAACCTTGGAGAAGTAGAAGCAAAGTGGAATGGAAGAGATGAAGGAAATGAAAACAATTTTCCAAGCTTAACCCTTAAGCAATTTTCGATTCCTCTCTTCCCATCGCCGTGCAAGCCTTCTTCCTTTGCTTCTTCTATATGTTTTAACACTTAAACAACATATATAAAGCTTGGTCAAGAGTCTTCCACGTATGGCATAAAGAAATGCCTTAATTTGCTAAATAATCATTAACTTTGACTTTTCAAAGTTACAAACTTCTCCACCAATTATGCTTCCACGAAAATCAACTTATATATATATAATTAATTAATTATTTACTTAATTAATTAATATATATAATTGCTGAAGAGGTCCAGATCAAGCTGGGTCGGTCCTACTGGCTGCAGCCCCGCCGGTGAAAATCACCGGAGACCCTTTTCAAAGAATGTCGATGTCGCGATCTCATCGGGACATATCCCAATCTCATCGGGATCCATTTAATCCTATTGCTCTCCGATATCAGATCTCCGTCCAAACTATTTTACTGATTCTCCGAGTCACTCTTATCGTGTGACCCATTAGGCTCCGGTTATGTTGGCCACTTAGATTAACACTTAATCTGAGCAAGTCATGAGCGGTATCTAGCAACACATCATGACCCCAATTGACCGGAAAGTAATTGGTTTGACTAATGAAACCATATCACGAACCCTTCCATAGACAATTACCGTGCAATTCGTCCTTTCACCATGCTATACCCCACTTGGTTTGAGTATGGGCAATGTGTCAACTCTTACTAGACTGATCAGATCAAATCTAGTCCAAGTGTAATCAGTTCTCGTCCTAGGACTCATTACTTTATATGTCCATGAAGACCATCTTCATGACATATGTATGCTCGGCGCCAGAGACTTCAAAGTAATGATCACGATAAGAGGCCATGGGTATCTCTTCTGCTATAATGAAGTGGTGAATCTGTATTGGCTACTCAATTACCTTGAATACCTCAAGTGCACCCAATCACCACCCTATGAGCGACCTCACGAAGGCAACAAGGAATGGAGTCAAAGTACAGAATCGGTACCAAGATATCCTTGAGTATCTCAAGTCTAAGGATACTTGCACCATTTTATGATGAGATTATCACCGACATTTGTATAGGACATCCATGTGATGATCTCATAGCAGGTCATCCAATGTACTTACTACCACTAGTAAGCATCCACATGTCAAATCTAAATATCTCAATATTTACGGTTATGCGAGATCCTTTGCTTGATCAAATCAAGGAGTTTGACATATCTTAGTCTATCCGGATTAACGATGTCTGTCTCGTTAATCCTATGACTAGGAGAATTTAGAATCTTGACATAATGACACATGATAGGAATCTCAGTAGTATGATCACATCATAATTTCCTTCATGCTATGTCATGTATCAGGGACTTCATTAATTTGATTAAAGATCATTATCAATTCATAATAAAATGAATATCAAATAAATGAAATATGCCTTGCTTTATTTATTCATAAAGTCTGTACATGACTATGAACAAAATGCGCTAAGGGGATTGCCTTTAGGGCACTACTCTAACACCATCTTGATCGGGGTTCTTCATCAAAGTTGTAGCCTTATAACTTTAGTTTAATCTCCAATTTGAATCACCTCAATCCGAGCTCGTAGCTTCATATATCCTCAAAATATCGATCGTATGCGATCGTTTCCTTCCATCTCGCTTCTTGTTCATCATCGATTTTCTATCGCCGATTTATGTTCATCGCCTGATTTTCTATCGTCTGATTTACTGTTCATCGTCTGATTTCCTTCGTCGACTTTTCCATCAGCTGATTTTGCATCGGCTGATTTTTGATCACCGATTTCCATCGGTTGATTTTGCATCGACTGATTTTCATCACCGATTTTTCCTCAAACTTCAAACGCTTATAACTTTTAACTCCGAACTCCAAATTGGAAACAATTGATATCTATTTCATAGAGAAAAGACTGATCTACAATGTTCATGAAGAAATTAAATCCAAATTCAGTCTCTAAAAGGGTCAAATGTCTCAATTAATCTTTCATCGATTTTTGCATCTTCGGTTTTCCTATCAGCTGGTTTTCTATCCAGCACATGTCCACTTATATAGATCATATCTTTTGACTCCGATATCCAAATTGGGCAAACTTGGTATCTATCTCATAGAGAAAGAGAGATCTACAACTTTCAAGAAGGAAATTTTGTCTAAATCTATCGATATCAAGTCCATATCGTCTACTTTTGCTTCAGCTAGTTTTTCTATCAGCTGGTTTTCCATCATCTGATTTCTATCAGACATGTTTTGGCGCAAATGCCATAACTTTCTCTATAGGTGTCGAAATGACTTCATTCTTGGACGGTTAGAAAGTAGACATCTAGATCTATAACTCTCATGAAGACTACAAAGGCTGATTCTATCTCCTACATTCTGTAGCATCCACTTTTCCTATCAGCTGGTTTTGCTACAGTACATCGTCAGTTTTTGCTACAATGCATCGTCGGTTTTTGCTACAAATGCATCGTCGGTTTTTGCTACGATTGCATCGTCTGGTTTTAATCACCTAAACAACATCAAAACTTCAATCTATCATAACTTCTAGGCCCGATATCGAAAATTCGCAAACTTTATGGCTACCGAAAGCCCTCAACAAGCACTACATGTTCATGAATATCATTTTATCAAATTTCACTTAAATCAAAAGTCAACTATTCATCCCCAAAAGTCAAACTTTCATAATTCTTCATATTTTCACACCTTCACTAATTCTTCCAATTCTCACTCTTTCAATCTTTATTTCCTACCTTTCAACTTCCATTTCAATCATCTTAATCAACTCATTCATTTTAACTTTCATTAACTCATAATATTCACTCGACATTTCATAACATATACATATCTCTTTAAAGCCTCAAAGTCATCAAGACCAATCCATTCTTTCCATCTTGATTTCACATTTTCCTCACTATCACAATACTCTTCGTCCAATCTACTTCAAGCACGATTCAATCTTCACAACTTAATCTATAACATAATACATATACAAAATACTCATTCTTTCCATACTTAAATCCTCCATATACAATTCATTCAACACATTCTTATGACAAACATTAAGCCATTTCTCAAATCATCCATAAGCCACAAAATACATACTTTTAGAATAAATTTTGAAAGCAACCACATATCACACAAAGTTCATTCACAAAGTTCATATACACAACTTATGGCACATTTTCAAATCAATGCAAGGTCATACTTGAACAAGCATTGGCGAGAACACAATAAAGGTTCTTTACAAAGCTTTAGTGGGCATTTCTAGCCCCAATAAATCGAAGTCTCAAAATTTGCAATTTCAAAGAAGTTACATAAATAGTAACTATACAAACTTACTTTTTCAATTATAAAGATGTTACCCATAATACAACATACACAAAACCCATTTCACGCTTTAACCCCCAAATATCATTTAAATTTTCTCCAATTCACATTACCCAAATAAACATTTAACATCACTAATTTCTCATTTAATAATTCGACATCCAATTAAAGTTCGGGGCCCAACAATTCTCCCTCCTTAAAGAATTTAGTCCTCGAAATTCATATCACTTTCTTGATGGTTCCTCATTCTAGTTCGGATCACTCCTGAACTTCCAACTTCTTGTGACAATAATACTAATATCATCTAATTTGAAACACACTCACGAATCACATTTGAATCCGGATATCTTTAGCTAGTAACACTATCTCATAAGACTCCATACTAATTAATTCATATCGACAGCAAATTCTCCTTTCTCGACCATCATTATTAATTTCACATTCTTCTTATTACAATCACCATGTAGCCCTCTTTCTATTCGAACTCAAACTTGGATCTGTTTTCAACCTCTCAAAGCGATTCACAATTTCTTGATCCTTAATTCGGGACGTGCAAGCCCCTACATGTTATGCTTCCTTTTTGCTCTTGGTTCCAACAACCTCGATATCGAATTTTCTGTTTATGCATTTTAAAAAATACTTAGCCTTAATAGGAATTTCTCATTCATACAATCAAAATCTTTTGTATTCCTATTCCATGCTCTCAATTCAATGATTGTCCCTTTTTTTACGATCTGTACTTGCATAAATACTTCCAAGATGTCCTTTTATTCATCTTGTCTCCAAGCTTTAAAGTAATCATTAGTGTAGCAGCTCTTAAACATGTATCAACTCCTTAACTCATAGAACCTTAGTTGCTCCGCACATATGCAATCACTTCATTATGCTCCATTAGATTTTATCCAAATCTCTTATACAACATCGATGCATCGACAAACTTTCCAAATTCATGCAGTTGATTTTCATTAAAATCATTCTTCAAAATTCTCCTTCCTTCCATTTATCATAAGTTTTATCGTTTTTCCTCACGTGTTCGACTAGTCTCTCAATTAAATCAATACTTTTAATACATCATCTACTCTTTGATCACTTGGTCTCCAATATTATTGTGTTATCGGTCCCTTTGGTTAACACCTCAATTATTATCATATTCCGTGTGCTTCTTGATTAGTCCTCGCGATTCCTTAAATAACCGATTCCTCATTAAGGTACATTATCACACTTTCTTTTCAATTTTCTAATTGACATTCTTTTTCGAATGATTGTTTCCATTCCTTGAATTTCCTCATACCTCCTTGGCTTATTTTCATGTTTGCTCATTCATACAAACTTCGTCACATTGCAGCTCAATCGCACTTAATCGCTTGTGATTGAAACACATTCAATAAGGCATACTTGAGTCTCGAAACATACTTACACAAAGATACTTCTCTTTACATCAAGCGAAATGCATACCTTCTCGGCAGTTTATTCCACCCTTTTACTTGAGTCTCCATTAGAGCAGGACTCCAATACTTCTTTGTCGAGTTATTACATATTCATTTCTTGACTTGTCCTTTCATTGATCATCCTTGAAATAAAGCATCTGATTTGCTTAATCCAATAGCCTTTACGATCAAACCCTATGATATAAGAGACACATTCGTTTACTCTTATATCTCGGCATATCACCAATTCATATCTTATGCTACCGATATACCAATCATACTAATTCGAATAACCTCTGAATATCACCTCTATTCAAATTTTACGCTCCATCGCAGATTACCTTTCGAAGAAAATCATCTATACCATACTTTATCTCGGTTCTCGATTCATTTCATAACTTAACTCAAGGGATCAAAGATGACTCCATAAGCTATATCTGAAAATAGATCTCATATACTCAATCACGAGATCAAAGATGCACTCTCAATAGCTGGTTGCTACTCTTGGAAATTTATTTCCGAGTCCACTATTCTGAAGTCGATCCAAAAGGAGTATGAGATTCACATCACAACTCCTAGAAATCTATCATCTCATTTCAAACTTCCTCCTTGCGTTTATCGGTTCCTTTACGAAGCAACTTTGGTTGATCCATACCGGGGTCCTTGTCCTCTGGACTATGGAAGAATTACCAAATTCCATTGTTGAATCGAGGTAAGAGCTTATAATCCCACTCTTGGTCAAGGAAGACACGCATTCTCTAGTCATACACTAACTTATCCGCTTCGACCGGTTCCACTTTGCTTGCATACTACCTTTCATTCAATTCCTGCGAGTAATGATATATCCATATCGATTCAAACACTTACCTGCAGCATAATTCCATTACCGAAGTCACCAACATATCCATAAATACTGAATTCATGTCTAACATATCGGACCACGAAAATTCTTATTTCCAATTAGCCACACTTTCATTGCCTTATATTCTAACAAAATACCCTTCTTCCTATTGTCTCTCATAGTCAAACATTTAGCAGTTCACACATATGACTTATTCTATACTCATCCGTGCCCTCCTTTAAGGTGCGAAATCGATATAATCGATCCTTGCAAAACTCCTCGTATCACATTACGGGTGGCACCTTCTCCTTTATTTCTCATCCAATTGAAATTATCGATACATATTCATCATGAAATTTTGACCTCAATTCCACTAATCTCTTCTTAATGCGAATGATTACCATCAAAAGGAATGTCGATAAGTACTCGATCGAGGTCTAAATCATCGACCGTTAAGGGCGTCAACTTAACGATCCGAGACTCAAATTCTCAACCAAAGACTTTCGACACTTCCAATATAATGGCATTGAATCCGTATCTACCATAATTGCCTCTACTTATCCACAACTTCCTTTTCTCATATCGAGTATCATCATTTTCCTATTAGATCTATCACCTCAAACTTTTCACAATTTCTTATCGTCTAAAGCATACACACGCGCCCGTGTAAGATCATAATATGGCGCTCGATATCATAAATGTTGGGACCCGTTTGAACCCAACTCATAACGAATCGAATCGCAGACTTAACTAATATCGCTTCATTTTTTTTCCACTTACACATTGTTCAAAGTAGTTTCAATTTCAATTTGTATTTCATCAATTCCTCGATCCTTTGAATCCTTCATATTCGATCATATCGCGTTAGCATTCGAAAACATTTTATCATTCGCTACAATCATATCTCTTTATCCCAATTTAAGCTTATTACCAAATATTTGAATTTAATCAATCCATCTCACGCCATTCATACATAATTTCCATATCATGTCCATACACAAATCCATACACAAAAGCACTTCAATATTTCCAACCCATCACACAAATCTTGGACCTCCATCAGGAATCCCATCATACACATTTACAATCCTATATCTAAACACTTCCATAATTCTCGGTCATATCTCAAGTCATGATCATAATTCACATTCATAAATACTAACCCTATTTCACTTACATAATCCCATCCCATAATCATATACAAATTTTAATGGCCTTACAAGCCACAATACAATCACAATATATAAAAATCCGAATGCAAACACAAAGATACAAAATCCCTCTTTTACGCTCACGGATCTTCTTCTCATTACATGGATGGTAATGAGGGGTGAGCTTACGCTCAATAGGTAACAGTTTATAACAAAACAATAAGCAAAACTCTTGAAATCTTTTCTTTTTGGTCTTAGAAAACATTTCTTTGAAATCAGTAAAGCACATTTTGAAGAAGTTCTTTTCTTCTCTGTAATCAAAATCACATTTTACAAATCGTATATCGTTTTAGGCTTTCAGCCACAAATCCATAGGTCACAAGACATGAATGCATCAACTTGGCAATTCACGTAAGCAATGCACACACAAATGGCTAGAGAGTTCGTAACACGCCAAATAAACCGAAGTTTATTGGAAACACAACGAGTCCATTTTGGATCTAAGTGAGCCCTGGCGGGTAGCGGGAGAAGGCTATCACATTATTTTTGTCTCGTGCGAGACTATCACAACGTTACTCTCTCGCCCACACAAAAGCACATATAATGCTCAAATCAATTTATCAAATGCTCTTTTCCGAATATACACACCATGAAGTCTTTCAAGGCATAACACAATGTATTTTGCAATTCATCAAAATTTCATGTATCGAATCAAAATGATTTTTCAAATCATTTATGCAATGATGCAACAATTATGATGCAATTTAAGTCAGAAAATCTCTTTGTTTAAAGAAAGCGGTAATGGCTTATAAATTCTATTATAAGCGGATACCCACCTTCGAATCCATGCTAGGAACTTGTCCAAAGCTCTAATTTCTCGAAGCTTCTTTCTTTAGCCCCACTTTGAAATTTCCTAGACCGAAATCATCCAAATTCATCATCATAAATACCATAACCCTCAAAATTTACTATAGAAACCCAATTCCAACATATTTCCAAGCTATCTAATGCATCATTTACAAAGCCCCAATTTCCAAAATTGGGCATAAACCTAACTCACATTAATCCAAAATTAAACCACCATCTTAGCATAGACATCACTACTAATTTCATAATCCACAAAACCATAATATTTTCCATGATTCTACACCAAAAATTTTAAGAAAAGCTTGAAGCTTGAAAATCGGCTTTTACCTCACTCTTCACCATTTTCGGATTTTCTTAGCTCATCCTAGAGCTCTCTTCATCCTTCATATTTTTCCCTCTTGGAGCATGATCAAAATCCTCCTGGAAAGCTCACAAAATTGAACCCTAGCTGCTGTCCTTTCTTTTCTCCTTCCACCAAACCCACTCTTCTCTTTTCTCTCTTCTTTCTTTCTTTCTTTTGTTTCTCTTTATTCTGTTTCTCTAACTCTCACGACCACAGCCTGCTTCTCCTCTATTTATACTATATCCACATGCCATGTCATTTAATGAATGAGGAAAGACTCTCATGCCCCTCCTTATAAGCCTACTAACTTAACTCTTTAAGTGTTCTTCCAAAATTGCCCTTAAAAGTTGATATCTTGGCTCCAAATTCTGATCAGGTAAATAAAGGAATTTTACAAAAAAATTTCTTCTTCATAATGTTCTCCTCGATCATACGAATCCAACGCAATAAACCACGCTCAATTCGGATCTAAAACGAAGAAGTTATGGCCAAAATACTATCAGACCTGTACAAAAATCTGAGACTGCACACTGCACCGAGTTTCATTCCAATATCCGACAGTCTTAGAGGCTCCATCTTGATCGGGGTTCTTCATCAAAGTTGTAGCCTTATAACTTTAGTTTAATCTCCAATTTGAATCACCTCAATCCGAGCTCTGTAGCTTCATATATCCTCAAAATACTGATCTGTGTGCAGACTGTTTTCCTTCCATCTGCTTTACTGTTCATCATCTGATTTTCTATCGTCTGATTTACTGTTCATCGTCTGATTTTCTATCGTCTGATTTACTGTTCATCGTCTGATTTCCTTCGTCTGACTTTTCCATCAGCTGATTTTGCATCAGCTGATTTTTGGATCAGCTGATGTCCAAACTTCAAACGCTTATAACTTTTAACTCCGAACTCCAAATTGGACAAAATTAATGTCTATTTCATAGAGAAAAGACTGATCTACAATGTTCATGAAGAACTTAAATCCAAATTCAGTCTCCAAAAGGGTCAAATGTCTCAATTAATCTTTCATCTGATTTTGCATCTTCCGGTTTTCCTATCATTGGTTTTTCTATCACCTGGTTTTCTATCAACACATGTCCACTTATATAGATCATATCTTTTGACTCCGATATCCAAATTGGGCAAACTTGGTATCTATCTCATAGAAAAGAGATCTACAACTTTCAAGAAGGAAACTTTGTCTAAATCTATCGATATCAAGTCCATATCGTCTGCTTTTGCTTCAGCTAGTTTTTCTATCAACTGGTTTTTCCATCATCTGATTTCTATCAGACATGTTTTGGCGCAAATGCCATAACTTTCTCTATAGGTGTCAAAATGACTTCATTCTTGGACGGTTAGAAAGTAGACATCTAGATCTATAACTCTCATGAAGACTACAAAGGCTGATTCTATCTCCTACATTCTGTAGCGTCTACTTTTTTTGCTACAGTGCATCGTCTGGTTTTTGCTACAGTGCATCGTCTGGTTTTTGCTACAGTGCATCGTCTGGTTTTAATCACCTAAACAACATCAAAACTTCAATCTATCATAACTTCTAGGCCCGATATCGAAAATTCGCAAACTTTATGGCTACCGAAAGCCCTCAACAAGCACTACATGTTCATGAATATCATTTTATCAAATTTCACTTAAATCAAAAGTCAACTATTCATCCCCAAAAGTCAAACTTTCATAATTCTTCATATTTTCACACCTTCACTAATTCTTCCAATTCTCACTCTTTCAATCTTTATTTCCTACCTTTCAACTTCCATTTCAATCATCTTAATCAACTCATTCATTTTAACTTTCATTAACTCATAATATTCACTCGACATTTCATAACATATACATATCTCTTTAAAACCTCAAAGTCATCAAGACCAATCCATTCTTTCCATCTTGATTTCACATTTTCCTCACTATCACAATACTCTTCGTCCAATCTACTTCAAGCACGATTCAATCTTCACAACAATCTATAACATAATACATATACAAAATACTCATTCTTTCCATACTTAAATCCTCCATATACAATTCATTCAACACAATCTTATGACAAACATTAAGCCATTTCTCAAATCATCCATAAGCCACAAAATACATACTTTTAGAATAAATTTTGAAAGCAACCACATATCACACAAAGTTCATTCACAAAGTTCATATACACAACTTATGGCACATTTTCAAATCAATGCAAGGTCATACTTGAACAAGCATTGGCGAACACAATAAAAGGTTCTTTACAAAGCTTTAGTGGGCATTTCTAGCCCCAATAAATCGAAGTCTCAAAATTTGCAATTTCAAAGAAGTTACATAAATAGTAACTATACAAACTTACTTTTTCAATTATAAAGATGTTACCCATAATACAACATACACAAAAACCCATTTCACGCTTTAACCCCCAAATATCATTTAAATTTTCTCCAATTCACATTACCCAAATAAACATTTAACATCACTAATTTCTCATTTAATAATTCTGACATCCAATTAAAGTTCGGGGCCCAACATTTTTAATCTCTAGTTCGATATTCATATCATCTCTCCTCATATATTCAAAATCCACATGCCTTCCATAGATCATTGCTTGCTCCATTAATTCTGAATAGAAACTGAATTCGATAATCTGTTCTACAATGGTAAGGTTGATTTCAGAGGTTTGAGAGGGCTAAAAAGTTTGTGGGTTGAGAGTATTCGAAACGTTTCTGATTTGAGACTACTCGAAGGGTCTTATCAGGCATGTTCTAGAATCGGTGAGGTTCTCAAGGCTATGAGACTTTCCCTCCAAAATTTTCTTGTGAGAGAAGTTACAGGCTGTAACTCACTGTTTCTGACGCCGTTAACTTTGATGACCTTTTAACTTGGCTGTGAAATGTCAGACGGTTGGTCATTTAACATCACCATGTTGAGGTTCCGTCTGATTTCCTTGAACCGTTCTTCTCTTAATGGTTTAGTGAAGATGTCCGCCCATTGAAACTCTGTCTCAATAAACTGTAGACTCACAACTTTTCTCTGAACGTAGTCTCTCAAGAAATGATGTCTGACTTTGATATGTTTCACTCTCGAATGCTATATAGGATTCTTCGATAAGTTGATGGCACTGGTGTTGTCACAGAAAATTGGGATCTCCTCTTCTGGAACTGAATAATCTTCTAGTTGGTATTTAATCCACAATGTTTGTGAACAACAGCTTATGGCAGACATGTACTCGGCTTCGGCAGGTGATAGAGCGATTAAGCTTTGTCTCTTGCTCGACCAGGAAACTAGGTTTGAGCCAAGAAAGTGGCAGCCTCCACTCGTACTCTTCCTTTCAACTCTATCTCTGGTATAGTCCGCATCGCAATATCCAATCAACCTGAAATCTTTACCTTTCTCAAACATTAAACAAAGATCAGTAGTACCTACGAGATATCTTATAATTCTTTTAACAGCTATGTAATGAGACTCTCTAGGATCGGCCTGAAATCTTGCACACAAACATACACTGAACAGTATATCAGGTCTGCTTGCTGTAAGATAAAGCAAAGAATCGATCATCCCTCTATACAGGGTTTGATCCACCTTCTTACCAACTTCGTCTTTCAACAAAAGGTTCAAAGGATGCATCGGAGTTGCCATGGGCTTCACATTATTCATATCAAATTTAAACAACAATTCTTTTACATATTTTTTTTTATGGATAAAGATCTTCTCTTCGGTTTGCTTAACTTGCAACCCAAGAAAGAACTTCAACTCACCCATCACACTCATCTCAAACTCATTTTTCATTAGACTCTCAAAACTCATACATAAATTCTTTGACGTAGCACCAAAAATGATATCATCAACATAAATTTGCACTAAAATAAACTCATTCTCATAATTCTTTCTAAAGAGCGTCTTATCTAACTGACCTCTAGTAAAACCACTTTCTAAGAGAAAGGTACTTAGACGATCATACCAAGCTTTAGGAGCTTGCTTCAAGCCGTATAAAGGTTTATGGAGTCTATAGACATGATCTGGATACTTAACATCCTCGAAACCAAGAGGTTGCTTAACATACACCTCTTCGTCTATAAAACCATTCAGAAACACGCTTTTCACATCTATATGAAAAAGTTTTATATCATGACAAACCGCATATGCCAATAATATCCTAATCGCTTTAAGTCTCGCTACTGGAGAATATGTCTTATTGTACTCTATTCCTTCTTGCTGATTATATCCTTGTGCTACTAATCTAGCTTTATTCCGACTCACTCTCCCTGATATTAGTAGTGTGCCCTAGGCCAATGGATATTTGTGATTCGTGTATTAACATTATGACTTGTTAATAATATATTATAAGGTATTCCTTTCATATATGCATGTATTTCGTTTATGTAATGTGATTTACATTCCATGAATGGTATTAGACTTATGTCATCAAGTATGTGACTTAATAGTAAAACCATAAGCGTTATAACACTATTCTAGATCGTCACACAGTGGATCATTATTGGTGGAACAATAATGAATTAAGACTAGTATGTGTTTTGATTGATGATCACGTTTCTTGATCATGGATATGAGATATCAAATCGAAACATAAATATATGTTAGAGAACATATATTGGACCGACCCACATAAAGAATACTATATGGTTTCATGTCATTAGTGATTCTTTATATGGTTTGACTTTAGTCCTTTGACTGAAGTCATCATGGTTCCCTACATGAGGAATTTAGTGTTTTGATATTAGACTAAGTTATTTTAACGAATAACAAATAGTCTTATGTTGGACACTAAATGAATCATGCGGAGGATGTGAATAGCGTAGATGGGATTTGTACCTCTCTTAAATGAGAGAGATATCATTTGGGCCTCTTGTGAAGTGTGGTGAAGAAATGCATGGCGTGCTCAAATGAATTGATGAAGAGTCATTAAATGTCATTTGTTATAATAAGTCAACTTGGGATCAAGAAACTATGATTAATTAAAGGTTGACATGTACCATGCCTTGTGATTAATCTTGATATCGTGTTACAAAGGACGTGCTTATAACCATAGTTATTCTGAGTTAAATCGGATTATCGATCCTCATTTGATTTGGGTAGTCATAATGTCTTACTAGAGACCGCTTATGACTTATGGGCCTTGAAGTGTGATCAAGCCCATTACCAACATCAAATGAGCCTACAGGGTCGCACACAAAGAGTTATGTGATCTGGGCTTATTCTTTTGGGCCTAATTTATTAGGTATTGAATAAATATATGTAGATATATTTATTGGGCTAGATTGGATTAAGTTGTCGGGCTTCTATTATATGAGATATAATGGGTCGAAACTTATTAGGACCTCAATGGGATTAGGGTTTCTCTATAAATAGAGAAGCTTAGGTCTCATTAAGAAGAGAGACACAATTGTCATGAAACCCTAGCCACCATCCGAGAGGAAAATCAGAGCGGCGTTCGGAAAGCGTTTCAGGACGTGCTAGCACACTATAGCCGCAGCTCGGATCGTGCATACTCGTGTGGATACCGGTAGAGCGCATTCGCGTTTGCAGTGTCTTGGAATCCGAAAAAGAAGCAACCTATTCACAAAAATAAGGTATTTTCATATATCCTTGGTATTTTTTATTATACATCATGCTATTGTATGGTTTTTCTGCAGTGTATTGTGAATACTCGAGACCGTGCGATCTAACACTGATTAGTCTAACTTATTCTTAAAACCCATCTAGTTCCTACAATGTATTTCTTGAGGGTTTAGGAACCAAGGACCAAACTTTATTCTAGTAAATTGGTTCAGCTCCTCTTGCATGGCTAAAATCCACGCTTCATCTTGAAGAGATTCCTCAATCTTCTTAGGCTCTATTTCAGAGATAAAAGCTACATTAGCTTCTCTTCTAAATTTGGACCTTGTTCTGACTCCTTCAGAGGTCTCTCCAATAATTAACTCTTCTAGATGAGAACTCTTATATTTCCAATCTCTTTTTAATCCAAGAGTCTGGAATATCCTCAACCTTCTCTAGCGGAAGTTCTGATGATGAAGTTTCTATTGTATCACCTAAGAGCTTTGAAGGGACTTCACTCTCCATGTCATCTTCCTTCTTTGGGTTGGGAACTATCATCAAACTTGACATGAATGGTCTCCTCAACCGTCTTGAGGTAAGATTATAGACCGAAAAGCCTTGGATGATAAAGAGTAGCCTAGAAAGATTCTGAATAGGTCTTTGAATCGAGCTTATCCAACAATTCCTTTGTATTCAGAATAGAGCACTTGTAACCAAATGGATGAAAGTAAGATATATTTGGTCTCCTTCCATTCCATAAATCATAAGGAGTTTTCTTCAGCAATGGTCGCAGCAATATCCTATTCTGAATGTAGCATGTTGTATTCACAGCTTCTGCTAGAAGTACTTAGGAAGATTCATTTCACACAGCATAGTCCTTGCCATCTCTTGAATCGTCCTGTTCTTCCTTTCAACAACTCCATTCTGCTGCGGAGTCCTAGGAGCAGAGAAATTGTGGAAAATTCCATTCTCCTCACATAATATTCTAAACTTCTCATTCTCAAATTCTCCACCATGATCACTCCTGATACTGGCTATAGACATTCCTTTTCATTCGTAACTTTCTATAAAGGCATCTAAAACACTTAAAAGACTCATCTTTGTGTGAAAAAATAATATTCAACAAAATCTAATAAAGTCATCAACAATAACAAGTCCATATTTCTTTACGCCAAGACTTATTGTCTAGTTGGACCAAGCAGATTCATATGTAATAACTCTGAGGTCTAGAAGATGTTACGAAATTTTTAGAAGAAAACGATGTTTTGACTTGTTTCCCTTTCTGACAGCTTTCATAAAAGAACTCTTTGTCAAAACTTATTTTTGGTAATCCTCTTTGTTGGATCGGAAAAAGAAAGCATGCTTAGTTTGGAGAAACGATAGATTTCAAAACTTTTTAAGAAATCATCTTGCAGCGGAAGCAATATATCCAAATCAACATGCTAATCCATACATGATATGGTATAAGGATAATAAAACCAAGAACAAGATAAAAGGAATTACCGACTCCTTCGCTACAGCTTTAAATCCTTGCTGCGCTATCCTCTCCTTCTTCTTGTATCCAAATCCTTTGCCTTTGAGTCTTTTCCTTTAGCAATCTATCTTCTTCCTTGTTGTAGTATCCTCAACCAATTAGATTTACCACTTGTTCTTCAAGGACAACTAGGTTAACAAAATCCTTTGGTGGGAAAGGAGAAGAAATATTTGGAGGAGATTTTCTTAGAAGAAGAAGAACCAAAATTGAAACTCTTTCAATTCTTTCACTTAGGAATTTCGGTTCTACCTTGCATGAAAGGAGAGAATGTGTAAAAACCATGCAAGAACCTTTTCTTACATCTCAATTTCGAAATATGCATCAATGGAAAGAGTGAGAGGCATCCAATGCATCACTTCACATTAATCACTCATCAAATAGCCAATAAATGAGACTTACTTCATTTATCTTTAAAATGGCTATTTGAAAAGACCATAACCTATAATTGAATACCCATTTCGGTTTTGGCAAGAAGAAAGAAGGAAGATGGTCCATCTAATGCACATCTTTCATCTTTAATCTAATGAATGCAAATAGGTTACATGCCAACATTAAAAGCCAACCATTAAACCATTTAATGGTAAGTTCATAACTCCATTTAATAATGATGAACCATAATAAAGACCATCTTTATTTAGTATTTTAATGTCAAATGTGTGGTTACATCTAACCTAACACAATTTCGAAATTGCTTCTTCTCCATTTAAAAAAATTGTTTTAATATAATTAATCTAATCAATTACATTAAACCAAACAAGCCCATTTCTATATAAACATATGGGCTTCCAATTAACCATTAATTAGTATAAGCCCATCATACAATTATGGACTTCTAAAGCCTCAAACTACTTCTTACTTAGCTTGATAACCTTCCTTAAAGCCAAGTGGGGAATCTTATTGGACTTTGATAATTCAAGCTCCAATAAGCCCAGAAATAATTCAATCTCATTGGAATTAATTCTAGCTTATTAACTAAATGTCATTCCACTAAAGACAATTAGTTGAACTCTTGAATTATTAAATAATATGAGAATATGTCCAATTGCAAACCCTATTTAGAACCTTATTATAGCCATCCGCACAACAAAGGGTAAAATTACCGTTTTGCCCTTATGTTGGTTTTCCTTCTAGATCTCTCATTTTACTTTATATGGTGATTAACACATAAGATCTCATCTTAGTGTTAAGACTTGATGGGTAGCTAGTCCATCAAACTCTCGGCGCCAGCTTTAATCACCAAATCTCCTTAAAACATCTGAAGAGATGATAACACTATAAACTCTTTATTTGAGTGAATGTTCCACGATACATGTTTCAATTAATAATTCCAACATGCGACACTGGATTAATACCTGTAAAATCCATTCCGATCATATCAAAATTATAATGAAACACATATGAGTTCACCACTCATCAAGATTGTGGTTCATAATAAGCGAATGCTTAAGTTGTATGTTTTAAGATTAAAGTAACGGCCCACTTTATTCTTGAAAACATACTTGATTCAATTCATTTAATAGTGCCATTATCGATAGTCTACTACTATCTTGATATGAAACTCATCATTCCCTTTAAGTAAACTCCTTTACTTATATGGAGATAAATCGCAACACTACGGTCTAAACCATAATCAAACGACCAACTTGATTATTCAACGTGAATCAATTAATTGATTCTAATAATATACATGTTTCCCATACATCTCTATGTATATGTATATTACTTACAAATGAATCTTGGTACCTTATGACCAGATATATAATGCTCATACAGATAAAACCAAACTCTTTTGTTTTATTAATAATAAATATTTTCATTACAAAGCATGGCGAAGAAGATAAAGTTACATGTAAATATACTTGCTTTCTAGGGCACTATATTTACATAACTCCAACAATCTCCCACTTGCCCTAAAGCAAGTTTGACATATCCTTCATTCCCATCCCTTCTAGGTGACCCTCAAACTCTTTTGAGTCAATGTCTTTAATGAACGGATCAGCGAGGTTTTGCTCTGTAGGAATCTTTACCACATCCACTTCTCCACGTTGTATTATCTCCTTATGAGATGATACTTTCGCTCAATGTGTTTGGAAGCTTTGTGGTTCCGAGGTTCTTTAGAATTAGCCATTGCCCACTATTATCACAATAAAGTGTAATGGCTTTTACGCCTCGGAACTACCTCCAAATCATTTAGGAACTTCCGAGCCAGGCGCTTCCTTTCACTGCTTCCTGACAGCAACATACTCAACCTCCATAGTCGAATCAGCAATACAAGATTGCTTGACACTCCTCCAAACTATGGCTCCACCTCCTAAAGTAAATATAGAACCGAAGTTGATTTCCTTGAATCAACATTTGATTGGAAATCATAATCCGTATATCCCGTCGGAATAAGATTACTTCGAGTAAACAAGCATTAAGTTCTTCGTCCTACGAAGATACTTAAATATACACTTAACCGCATTCAATGTTCCATTCTGGATTGGTGAAATCGCTTACGGTCCCAACTGTAATGAGATATCCGGTCTAGTACTGACATTGCATACATCAAACTACCAACTGCCAAAGCATATGGAATGTTACGCGTCGTTCAACCTCCTCTTGGGTTTTAGGTACTTGTTCCTTTGAAAGTTTGATTCCATGTCTAGTAGGGTGAAACCCTCTTGGAATCTTGCATGGCGAACTTATTGAGCATATTCTCAATGTAGGTTAGTTGAGACAAAGCTATCTTATTGTTCTTACGATCCCTTATAAGTTTGATCCACAGAACATAGGTAGCCTCTCCTAAATCCTTCATTGAAAATGTTCATTCAGCCATCCTTAGCTGCAGATAACATTCCCACATCATTCCCAATGAGCGAATGTCATCAACATACGAGGATTAGGAAAGTAACCTTACCTTCTTGTATTTTTTGTAAACACAAGGCTCATCTAGGTTTTGTATGAACCCATAGGTTTTGATAGCCTTATCAAATCTAATGTTCCAAGACCTAGATGCTTGCTTAAGTCCATAAATGGACCTTTGCTACTTGCAAACCTTATGCTCATTACCTAGCTCAATGAATCCTTCTGGTTGGGCCATATAAATGGTCTCTTCAAGATCTCCATTCAGAAATGCGGTCTTGACATCCATTTGCCATATTTCATAATCGAAATAGGTCTTTATGGCCAAAAGAATCTGATGGACTTAAGCATGGCAACCGGAGAAAAGTCTCCTCGTAGTCTATACCCTCCTTTTGAGTATAGCCTTTAGCTACCAATCTAGCTTTAAAGGTCTCTACCTTTCCATCCGATCCCTTTTCCTTTTGTAGATCCATTTACACCCTATGGTTTTAGACACGGTGGTAGATCTACAAGGACCCGAACTTCATTAGTATACATAGAATCTATTTCGATTCCATTGCCTTGAGCCATTTTCCCGCATCAACATCATTAATAGCACGTGTGTATACGTAACGGATCTGTTTCTTCTTGGTCGAGATGGCAATTAAGCCTTCTCCTAAACCCAAATACCTATCTGGTTGTCTCACAACCCTCCCACTACGCCTAGGCATATCTTGATGTTCAGGGTTGCACTTCCGATTCAACTCTTGAATCCATTTCGACATCTTGTTCATCATATCCAAAACAACTCTTGGTTTGGATGAAATTGCTAACTCCTTTAGTACTACTTCACTTCTTCCTTTATGATTTCTCACAAACTCTTCCTCTAAGAAGTTTGCATTTGTCGACACAAATACCTTCCTATCATGAGGACTGTAAAAATAGTACCTCGAGTTCCGTAGGATATCCTACAAACAAACATACTTCGACCTTGGTTCCATCTTTATGGATTCAGGCTTTAGAACATGGGCTGGACAGCCCCAGTCCTCAAGTGCCTCAATGAAGGCACTCGGCGATCCACAACTCCTAGGTGTTTTAGGCACCGATTTGGATGGAGCAAAGTTAAGAAGATATGTTGCCGTGTATGGCATATCCCCGTAACGATTTTGGAAGGCTAGCATAGGACATCATTGATCTTACCATTTCCAATAGAGTTCTATTTCTCCTCTGCTACACCATTCATTTGAGGTGTACGAGGAGTCGACAAATTGGAAATAATTCCATTGTCAATTAAATATTGCTGGAACTCTCCGGATAAATACTCACCACCTCGATATGATCGAGTCGCTTTAATGGCTTGCCAAGTTGCTTCTCACTTCACTTTTGAATTCTTTGAATTTTTCAAAAGATTCACTCTTTTATGCATCAAATACAAATAGCCATGTCTTGAGTAATCATCTATAAAAGTTATGAAATATTCATAACCTCCTCTAGCTTGCCACATTCATGGGCCCACACACATCAAGATGTACCATGTCCAATGTGGATTCAATTTTATTTCCTTTAGAAGGAAATGAGGCTTTTCTCATTTTCCTTCAATACAAGATTCACAGGTGGGTAATGGATCACTATCCAGCCCATAGGATCCCATCCTTTACTAGCCTATCAAGTCTTTTCGATTGATATGACCCATCCTTAGATGCCACGAGATACTTTGAATTAATGCTAGAGATATTGGATTGTCTTGGTTTTATCAATTACGTGGTGTTTAGTGAGCCTTTCATAGGTTCTATAAAAACAATCCCTGTTTAATTATCGCTTCACAAATAAAATCCTTATTCTCATATATTGAAACAACCTTTTCAAAATATAAGGAATAGCGATTTTATTAGACAAAAATGTAAATCATGTTCCTTACAATCATTGGCATGTAATAAACATCTTCCAAATATAACCTATGACCACTAGGAAAGTCCAAGATAACTACTCCCACCGATTACCAATAAACATAGGAACCATCTGCTATCTTGACTTGAACCGGCCTTTAGGAAGTCTTTTCCTTCTTTGGAACCCCCGAAAGAATTACAAACATGGTTAGTGGCTCCTGAATCTAATATCCAAGAAGTAGATAAATCACACATTTCTAGTTCCTAACAAACTTAGGAAGCCCATACCTTGTTTGCTTTTAAGGGATTCTAGGTAGATCGGATGCTTTCTTTTCAAAGGGCCCATCTCATCACAAAGGAAACACTTTCCTTTGATGTTCTCTTTGGCCTTCTTTTCATGGGTTTGGCCTTGACCCTATTTGGGCCTTCTTTTCATTGGACCCTTCTTCTTTTCCTTGCCCTTACCCTTGGGCTTAGAAGAAGAAGCTACATTAGCTTCGGCCCATGAGCCTTAATATTCAATATTTCCTCCGTGCTTTTGAGGGTATTCATCAACTCACTCAAAGTGTAATCCTTGATGTTGAGCTCATAGTCCAACTTAAACCGCTGAAAAGAAGAGTTTAAGCTATTGATGATCATAATCATCTGCGTGTCCGCATCCATATCTGCCCTAAGCATCTCAAATCAATTGACCGCAGAGATTACCTTCATCATGTAATCCCACACCGGTTCACCGGTTTTACTGTCGAGATTATGAAAGGTTTGGATAGCTTTCACTCTTGCAGACCTAGTCCTCACACCAAACATCTCATGTAGGTGATGGACCATTGCACTAGCAGCTTTCATACAAGCAATTTGCTTTTGCAACATGTTTCACGATGTAGCGAATATAACACTTAGTAGTCTTGTCGGCGATACTCGCCAACGCCATGTTGTTGGACTTGCTCGAGTTGCATCTCCACTTAGAGGTGTAGGCTCATTTTCAGTTAACACCCATGAAATACGCTCATATTGAAGAACAATGTCAAGGTTACATCTCCATTCATTAAACTTGTCTCCATTTTCCAATTTGTTATTAGTCGAGAGCGAGGTGAGTGGATTCATTTTGTGGTTGATTATGTCCAAAATATAAATTATTAAAACATGAGCATACTAATCAACAATTTATGGAACTTTGTATAAAATCATGATGCATGTATGCATGATGATAGATTTAACAAAACTTAAAAATTAAAACATTATACTGACGGTTATTTTTCTTATCTATAAGACTAAGTGACGGTGGGCCATCTTATCTATTAAAAGAAAAATTGGGACCTTCCCACTCAAAAACTACCAAGCATCTCATGCTCAATTTTTAAGAAGCGTCTTAATTTGGTCCATACTTTTACCAACAAGAGCTACGGTGGGCGGTTTATTGATAAAAAATATTGAGTGTATAACCATTTGATTCATTCACTAAAGATACCTACAAATCATGCCTCGGTGGGAGGTCACATTTGCTATCATTATGGACTTATCCTTAAGGAGACCCAAACCATGCAAGATCTAGGATCCATGCCCTCCGATGGGGAGTAACACTTCACCACATGCAAACGGGCCATCATTTGGAGACCGTGGACTCTCACAGGAGCATCCTCTCCCACTCAATCTTTTTAGGCTTTAAGTTTTAAATACCATCTTGTCTAGATGCAATTTATTATCCATCCTATATTGTTTCATTATATATCTCATACATAATGAATGCATGGCAAGGCCTAGGGTTGGCAATTTTCTAAATGACATGCAATCACATAATATCACATATTACAAGCATTCATTTCTCCATTCATCACATGAACTAATAAAGCCACTTTTGATTGTCCATCCTAGAAACATAAAATAATTACAAGCCTTTTAGGCCCAAAATGCTTCTTCATCTTGGATCTTCCGCTTGAACTCTTCGCTAACATGATCCGCCCATTCGGTAAACAAAATATAATGGCATTTATGAAATTAGAATTTTGTCATTTTGAAAATAAAATTCCAGCACTAGATTTTTAGAAAACCAAATCTTTGTTTTGACAAAAATTCCAGCACTTGTTTTATTAAACCGAAACTCATTTCATGAAAATTAAAAAAGCACTTAGTATTTTAGCAAAACCGAAATTGGATTCTTTGAAACAAAAAACCAGCACTTGTTTTCCAATCATAACTGAAATATGATTCATTGAAACAAAAATTCCAGCAACTTAGTTTTCACAAAACTTATGCCAAAACACAAAAGGATACACCGAAAATTTTACCTTTCCATTTCTTCAATCCATGGCTGCTCCTTCTTCATCATTACATCAATTTGTACATTACAAAATCAAATAAAATAGAAAAAAGAAACCAAGGAGGAAACATGGTGATGATAGACCACCCTCCTTGTTACAACCAAATGAAGAAATCTTACAAGATAAAATTTAACTTCTATGGACAACCAAAAGAGCAACATACACCATATATATTTCTATCACATAAAAATATGCAGTTTACAGAAAAAGATTGCCAACCCATGCATCCACCATATAGGAACCGAAATCATGCATGAAAACCCGGCTCTGATACCAATTGTTGGATCGGAAAAAGAAAGCATGCTTAGTTTGGAGAAACGATAGATTTCAAAACTTTTTAAGAAATCATCTTGCAGCGGAAGCAATATATCCAAATCAACATGCTAATCCATACATGATATGGTATAAGGATAATAAAACCAAGAACAAGATAAAAGGAATTACCACTCCTTCGCCATGACTTTAAATCCTTCTTCTATTATCCTCTCCTTCTTCTTGATCCAAATCCTTTGCCTTTGAGTCTTTTCCTTTAGCAATCTATCTTCTTCCTTGTTGTAGTATCCTCAACCAATTAGATTTACCACTTGTTCTTCAAGGATAACTAGGTTAACAAAATCCTTTGGTGGGAAAGGAGAAGAAATATTTGGAGGAGATTTTCTTAGAAGAAGAAGAACCAAAATTGAAACTCTTTCAATTCTTTCACTTAGGAATTTCGGTTCTACCTTGCATGAAAGGAGAGAATGTGTAAAAACCATGCAAGAACCTTTTCTTACATCTCAATTTCGAAATATGCATCAATGGAAAGAGTGAGAGGCATCCAATGCATCACTTCTTACATTAATCACTCATCAAATAGTCAATAAATGAGACTTACTTCATTTATCTTTAAAATGGCTATTTGAAAAGACCATAACCTATAATTGAATACCCATTTCGGTTTTGGCAAGAAGAAAGAAGGAAGATGATCCATCTAATGCACATCTTTCATCTTTAATCTAATGAATGCAAATAGGTTACATGCCAACATTAAAAGCCAACCATTAAACCATTTAATGGTAAGTTCATAACTCCTTTTAATAATGATGAACCATAATAAAGACCATCTTTATTTAGTATTTTAATGTCAAATGTGGTTACACATCTAACCTAACACAATTTCGAAATTGCTTCTTCTCCATTTAAAAAATTGTTTTAATATAATTAATCTAATCAATTACATTAAACCAAAACAAGCCCATTTCTAAATAAACATATGGGCTTCCAATTAACCATTAATTAGTATAAGCCCATCATACAATTATGGACTTTTAAAGCCTCCAAACTACTTCTTACTTAGCTTGATAACCTTCCTTAAAGCCAAGTGGGAATCTTATTGGACTTTGATAATTCAAGCTCCAATAAGCCCGTAAATAATTCAATCTCATTGAATTAATTCTAGCTTATTAACTAAATATCATTCCACTAAAGACAATTAGTTGAACTCTTGAATTATTAAATATTATGAGAATATGTCCAATTGCAAACCCTATTTAGAACCTTATTATAGCTATCCGCACAACAAAGGGTAAAATTACCGCTTTTGCCCTTATGTTGGTTTTTCCTTCTAGATCTCTCATTTTACTTTATATGGTGATTAACACATAAGATCTCATCTTAGTGTTAAGACTTGATGGGTAACTAGTCCATCAAACCATCTGGCCAATTTAATCACCAAATCTCCTTAAAATATCTGAAGAGATGATAACACTATAAACTCTTTATTTGAGTGAATGTTCCCTGATACATGTTTCAATTAATAATTCCAACATGCAGAAACTGGATTAATACCCTGTAAAAATCCATTCCGATCATATCAAGAATTATAATGAAACACATATGAGTTCACCACTCATCAAGATTGTGGTTCATAATAAGCGAATGCTTAAGTTGTATGTTTTAAGATTAAAGTAACGACCCACTTTATTCTTGAAAACATACTTGATTCCGCATTCATTTAATAGTGCCATTATCGATAGTCTACTACTATCTTGATATGAAACTCATCATTCCCTTTAAGTAAACTCCTTTACTTATATGGAGATAAATCGCAACACTACAGCTTCAAACCATAATCAAACGACCAACTTGATTATTCAACTGAATCAATTAATTGATTCTAATAATATACATGTTTCCCATACATCTCTATGTATATGTATATTACTTACAAATGAATCTTGGTACCTTATGACCAGATATATAATGCTCATACAAATAAAACCAAACTCTTTTGTTTTATTAATAATAAATATTTTCATTACAAAATCAGAATCAAGAAGATAAAGTTACATGTAAATACACTTGCTTTCGTAGGCACTATATTTACATAACTCCAACACTCTTACCAAATCATGGTTTAACAACTTTGAAATATGTTTAAAACCGACATGACCTAGCTTTTTATGCCAAATTAGTCTTTTTCTTCAATTGATAAAAACATGAAATATTTTGATTTTGAAAATCTTCTAAATCAATTTTGTAAAGATTATTTCTTCTCTTGGCGAAAAAATATAGACCCATCTTTGTTTCGACTTCACAAAGATTTTGATTGAACGTAACTTCAAAACCAAAATCACACAATTAATCGACACTAATCAAATTGTGTTTCGCACCATCAACAAGCAAAGACATTATCATCGCATGCAAAGGAATCGTTACCTATTTTACCGATTCCAATTATCTTGTCCTGCTGGTTGTCTCCGAAAGTTACCAATCCTCCCTTCTTATACTGAAGATCTAGGAACATAGACCTTCTTCCCGTCATATGTCGCGAGCATCCACCGTCCGGATACCAACGGTGTTTGTCGATCTTCCAAGGAAGGATATCTGCAGGAGAAACTATTTTATTTTTAGTACCCATATTTTCTTGGGTCCTCGGGTTAGTAACATGCATGTAATGATTCATTTGATAAGTTTGTTGATGAACGTATTTGGTGATACTTCTTTTATGGAAAAAGACTTTCTTCCCGATGAGATTTATTTCTCAGAACCCTAATCCGTTTTATTACTTAGATGTCTACATTTTCTTAACATCTCATTCATTTTACTTATACTCTTAGTGAAGAGTAGCTAAATTTTGAAAGACTCTTAATCCTAAGCTTCATCTGATTGATCTCTTCATATCTATCTACAACTTTCTTTTTCTTATTCTCATCTACTTGCTGTTTCAAGCATGTATTTTCTCTCTCTAAATCTTGTGTATGTTTGAGATTTTTTACATACTTTTCTTTATCGCTTTGTACTATTTCGTAATAGCATGAGAGTCTTCTAGTAGTTTCGAATATGCATTATGTAAGTCATCATATTTAGAAGTTACCTCCTCATCACTTTCTTCCTCGGCTACTAGGAAAATATTCACATGTTCTGATGTCTCGGAGCTTGTATCTGATTCAGATGAATCTAGATCCTCCCAAGTTGCCATCATGCTTTTCTTGTCTTCTACTCTTCTTGGTTTCTTCTTTGTAGGTAGGACACTCAAACTTGTAATGTCCAAAGTTGATTACACTGTAGCATATGATGGATGTCTTTTCTACTTTTCCATCATCTTTGATGTTCTTCTTAAAGAATTGACTTCCTTTGGACTTATTCTTTCACATCCACCTAATCTTCTTTGATATGAAAGATAACTCATCATCTTCATCACTTGACTCTTGTTCTGATTCGCTGGAGTCATCATTCTTTGATTCTTCAATCTTTAATGCTTTTGATGACTTTCTCCTCCTTTAAGTCTTGTGATTCTTCTATCTGGCCTTTAGTGCTATTGACTTGTCCCGTTTGGGCTTGTCTTCAGCATCAAGCTCAACTTCATGAGTCTTCAGCGATCCAAGCAACTCGTCAAGCTTTAGTACGCTTAAATCCTTAGCTTCCTACACAGCAGTAACTTTTGGTCTCCATCTCCTTGGAAGACTTTTTAAGATCTTACGAACATGATATTGAGTGTCGTAAGTTCTTCCGAGAGCTTTCAATCCATTGATAATTGTTTGAAATCTTCCAAACATTTGATCTATAGATTCTTCATCTTTTATCTTGAAAAGCTCGTACTAGTGAGCAAGAATGCTTATCTTGGATTCTTTGACTTGGTTTGTACCTCCATGTGTGATGGACAACGTGTCCCACATCTCCTTTGCGGTATTGCATCCATGGACTTTGTTATACTCACTTATGCTTAGGGCACAACTCAAGAAAAACTTCGCTTTAGAGTTCAGTTGGAATCTCACCTTTGATCACCGTCCATCCGATCGTGGAATAAGATTTTCTTCATCTATCAATGCGTATGGTCCATTTCTATCACGTCCCAAAGGTCAACATGAGTAGATTCTATAAACAGTCGCATCCTATCTTTCCAAAGAATGATAGTCTTCTCCGTTGAATCTTTGGAGGTCTAGTGATCGAGGCACCTTCGATGTGCGTATGTGATTCCGCCATAATCTTTGATCTACACTTTGTTACAGTGATCCTTGGA